>CM036906.1:110629826-111829826 GCA_020800305.1 Porphyrio hochstetteri
CCAAATAAAAACAACCCCTGCCAAAGGAAAGAGAATGAGAATTGAAGAGAAAGAACAACTCTAGTTAGCCCAAAACTTCTGAGGAGTTTTTGTTCCTCAGTTCCTGGTGTTGTGTCACTTGACAGCTCTAGAAAAGGCTTGGTAGACTGGGCTGGCCTCACATGAATTTTATACGTTCAGTCCCATCAGGATTATGGAGTTGACTCACTCCCGATAAATATCCAGTGCAAGGCAGCAGCGAATCAAGCCAGCTGAGCTGGTCAAGACCTTATATGCATAGTGATAATTGATAGCTAATGAGAGTGGTAAAACGTGGTTCTGAAACGCAGTAGACTGTGTCATCTGGATGGTTTAGAAATTAGAATTTTAAATGGCACTTTGAAAAGGAATTAAAGAATTTTGTCACCATGGACAGAAAGATAACCTCCATCATTAAAGGATACATATCACATATGTCACTGAAATACATGTCATTTTCAATACAGTTATGCTACAGAATAAGAATTATTAATGAATTTGAGGTCAGAGGGTAGGAAAGCACAGGTTAGGCTAATGTAATACCTGGTTTTAATCTGTATTTTAAATAAGGGCTGCTGTTTCAAAGTTTCTGGAGGGGTCTTTCCTGTTACTTTTTCTGACATCATTTCTTCCACTCACAGAGAGGTATATTTGATATGAGATTATCCAGAGCCTGTTCTCCAGGACTGTCCTGTGCTCTGGAGTAAATATGCCAAAGCAAACAAGTGACAACCAATTATTACAAGATACTCTTTAAGTTACATTAGTACGAGTGGGGTTTTTTCCCGTATGTATCTAAATAAATATTATAATGTATAATAGACATTTATACATTGTAAATATATTTAATTTATAAATATAAGCTCCTTCCTTTTTTTCCATGTCAGCTAATGCTGACCTTCTCTAAGGTCAGTGAGCCTAGGACAACACTGCATACAAAGACTCCTCTTCATTCATGTTAATTGGAGAAGAGCTTTGACTAAATCCTGCCCGCCTGAACTTGTTCCACAGAGCTCAAAAGGACCAAGCCAAATGCAGTTTCTGACTTGTGGCTGAACATTGACTTGATTTTGTTGGCTTGTGCAGTCAATGAGCTACAAAGAGCAGCCGTCCCCCGGAGATAAAGGTGATGTTTTATGATGTTTGTGAAGCAGACAGTGCAAGTTGAGGTTTAGTCATGAGGGTATTTTTTTTAATTCATCTAGAGAGTCTCTATGTATTTTCCTTGTTTCTGGTGCTTGTCAAAGGGAAGGAGAAGAAAAGAATGAAGAATTGATGCTATTCTAGGAAAAGGCCGTGTTCATTAATGCGAGGCTTACACTTTTTGAAACTTTGAAGTTCCCAGCCTCGATTCCTTACCCTCTGTTAGTCATCTCTGGCTTTATGGTGGCTGCAGCTGAACCACTGGGAGAGGGTCTTTTGAGAATGGATGTGGCACTTCTGAGGAGAGGAGATGCATGCAGGGAGTGTAGCAGGAGCCCTGGCAGAGCACGTGGCAGGCACAAACAAATTTCTGCTTTCTTTTGCTTGTAAAAATTCAAACAGAACTTAAGCTAGCTTTTGTCATGGAAATAGTTTTACTTTGGATGACAGTGAAAGCTGTGCAGAAGCATTTGATTCAGAGCAGATACTTTTTTGGCTAATCTACTCCCAGTTACGCCTTTTGAAACACTCGGGAGAGATGTTTGATTAGTTAAAAGCACTGCAGTCTGTGGTTACTGTAGAGGAAAAAAAATTACAAAGACACTTTTGGATTTATGTACTGTATTTCAGTAAGATAAACAACCTTAAGACACCAGCTTTTTCATTAGAGTGGATGTGTTGGATCCAAGTTGGATTTCTGTGACAACTGGCTGTGGTTCTTACTGCCCAACCTGCTGGGACACCTCCAGGGCCACCACAATTCTGGGCCACCACTCTGTAACACCTAGAGTGAGTTTACTTTTAATGGCTTTTTTTTCAGTAAGGGTAAATGAAAGGAAACAAATTGAAAGAGAATACCTGTAGGTTTTTTGGCTTCTTGTATTCAGGTCAATGGCTCACTCCTTCCACCCTGGTGGGATGGGGAGAAGAATTGGAAGATAAAGGTAAAACTGTTGGGTTGGGATAAGGCAGTTTACTGAGGGAGAGGGAAGTAACAACAGTACTTACAGCAGAATTTATAAAGCGGGTGATGCACAATGCAGTCTGCTCACCACTTTGAAACCCGATGCTCCTCAGCCTGTCCATGAGCAGTGACCCTTCCTCCCCCATGAGCACCCTTTCACAGAATCACAGAATTGTAGGGGTTGGAAGGGACCTCGAGAGATCATCGGGTCCAACCCCCCTGCCAAAGCAGGCTCCCTAGCTCATATTGCTCAGATAGGCGTCCAGGCGGGTCTTGAATATCTCCAGTGAAGGAGACTCCACCACCCCCCTGGGCAGCCTATTCCAGTGCTCAGTCACCCTCACTGTGAAAAAGTTCTTCCGCATGTTGGTGCGGAACTTCCTATGCTCCAACTTGCAGCCATTGCCCCTTGTCCTATCCCCACAGACCACTAAAAAGGGGCTGGCTGATTCCCCCTGCATCCCCTGCTTCAGATAATTATAAACTTTGATTAGGTCCCCCCTTAGTCTTCTCTTCTCAAGGCTGAACAGTCCCAGCTTACTCAGCCTTTCCTCATAGGGGAGATGCTCTAGGCCCTTAATCATCTTCGTAGCCCTTCTTTGGACTCTTTCCAGGAGATCCCTGTCCTTTTTATACCAAGGAGCCCAGAACTGGACACAATACTCCAGGTGGGGCCTGACCAGGGCAGAGTAGAGAGGGAGGATCACCTCCTTTGACCTGCTGGCTACACTCCTCCTGATGCATCCCAGGATCCCATTGGCTCTCTTGGCCACCGAGGCACACTGCTGGCTCATGGCCAACCTGTCATCTACCAGGACCCCCAGGTCCTTCTCCACTGAGCTCTTCTCCAGCAGGTCATCCCCCAGCCTGTACTGATACAAACAGTTGTTCCTTCCCAGGTGCAAGACTTTACACTTGCTTTTGTTGAACTTCATCTGGTTTCTCACTGCCCAGCTCTCCAGCCTGTCCAGGTCTCTCTGGATGGCAGCGCAGTGCTCCTGCGTGTCAGCCACTCCTCCCAGCTTTGTATCATCGGCGTACTTGCTGAGGGTGGATGTTATTCCCTCATCAAGATCGTCAATGAAGATATTAAACAGGACTGGACCCAACACTGAGCCCATAATCACACAAAAGCTTTAAATACTGTCATGAAACACTATTTCAGAGGTGCTTCCTCGGGGCTCTAGACTTAGACAAGTGTGTTCTCATTGTGTTATATGTTCTCATTGTGTAATATGTGAAACAAACGTTTTGGTGTAATAACACAATATACATAGTAGGGTTACAAGTCATTTGTGTACTGAGAAAACATTTGCTTAGCTGCTTGTCTCTGATCCAACTATATGATGTTCCTGACCAGCCCCCCCTTTATACAAGCATTATGTCATTTGGTATTGAATATCCCTTTTCCTAGTTTGGGTCAGCTGTCATGGCTGTCCCCCCCTCCCCAGCTTTTTGTAAAAATTAATTCTATCCCACCCAAAACCCTGGACATTTACGGAAGGGTTTGTTTTTGTTTTTTTTTTTTTTTAAAGGTTATTTAAATATTCCATTTTGAAAATGTGGTATTTTTTGTACATTGAAAAAATTAGTCTCACAATGGAGGACTAAATCTAATTCACTGTTTGGGTTTTTGCTAGTTATGAACTACACTGACTTGGGCATATAAAACAGTGCACCTGAAGCATTTGGATTTCTTCTAGCTGTTTTCTGCAGTCTCAATAAAACCCAGTACAGAAGGGACTGCCTTTCCCCCTGCTGCGAGTGTGGGAGCATCACTTTTGGAGAGATTATTTTTAGAACTTATCCTTTTATAACAGACTTAGTAATAGCAGAGAGCAGTGAGTTTGAAATGCCATAGCTGCACAGGAGCTAACTCACAATGACTGTACTTAACAGCTTCAGCTGAAGCAGCTTCTAGTTTTCAAAGAAAATGGTGGTTGGTGACTACGTATCTCTTGAAATTTTTGAACAGAGCCAGAACACAAGAAAATTTTATAAGTTTTATTGATGTGCGGAGTGTGTAAACCCTGCAGTATTCTTGTAAAACCATGTGGAAGAAAAATATTTCCCAATATGCTTTGCCTAGTTCCTCGTAACTCAGCTTGAGCTGTAAACTAATTTGCTGATGGACTCTCATACCTCTCGTAAAGTATAGTAACCTTGGAGAAGAGGAGCTATGTATTTGATTTGTTAGAAAACAGTGAAATTACAGCTTTAATTTCAAAATTCAGTTCAGACTTGTCTGTTGAAATAGTGGCAGCACATTCACCTGTTGTCTGAGCTGCTACTTCAAACTCTAAGAATTGTGCGAAATGGAAAGCTGTATTCCTGTGGGAGTTTGGTTTGCTTTTTACCCCCAAAAATATTGTTAAACTGTTCTTTCAGTATGATGGTTGAAGTTTCATTACAAATTTGATAAGGATTCTTACAGTAAATATTTTAAAGCATTCTGCAATTAAAAAAAAAAATTAAGCAAGTTGAGACAAATATCACAATTTCTATGTGCTTTGCAGCAGCATTACTGTACAAATGGTTGGGATTCGAAATGAAGTGTATACACATTTTGTGCATCCACAGTATGACTTACAAAACCTCAAGCATTTGGCTTCCATATTTTTGAAGAATATTTTTAATATGCAAGAAAGGCGGAAATGATGACATCAGTAACAAATAAAATGCAAATCTTTGGAATATTTGTGGCATACCAGCTGTCCAAGAATCATCATCCCCATCTTCTGACAAACTCTGTGTCCTCTGAGGCTTGATGTACAGCACTTGGCTGTGGGTTTTTTTCAATTACTTTGCTGACTGAGTGATATATTTGAAAGCCATTTGAGAGTTGACTTTCTAGAAGAATGCAGATAGAAGCCTTGCCTCACTGACCCAGGGAGGTGTGTTAGCATCAAAGCAATGCGTAGCTCCCTCAGAAGAGAAGAGACACTAGATTTACCAGTTTTACAGTTCATCTGTTACCTTATTTTGTATCACCTGATACCAGCTCTTGCTTTAACATGCTTTTAACTAACTCCTGTTCCCTTGAGAGATTAATGCTTATACCCCTTAGCACTCTTGAGAAAATAAATATTAAATGTAGTAAGATGGATTAATTTTTCATTTCACCGCTCATTGCTTTCCTTTCAGCTTCTTGCCTGATTACATCAGTGGTGATTTTGATTCCATTCAGCCTGAAGTGAAGGAGTACTACATGGTCAAGGTAAATTAAATCTCTTTGATTTTGTGTTAGAGCATTGTAGGATTCAACCCATTAGTGCCCTCGTTGGTCATTAAGTGATTCTAGCTCCGTTGGTTTCTTTGAGGCTTCAGTTGTGAAGCACCTTACAGCTCAGATGTTGCGCTCTGCCTGGCACTGTGCTAATGCTTAAAGTAAACATGGGAGGTGCAGCACTGCCTGAGCCCTGCATAGGGTGCAGTTTCAAAGCACCAGCTCAAGCAGTGGATCATATGTTGCTGGAGATCATAGCAACTAGAAAGTAGGATAAAACTTTCTGAAAAATTTGTGACTTCTTTTGCTCAGTGAGATACAGAGCAATAAAGAATGACCTCCTGCGATTCCCATGAGCCTGGCACCCACAGACGTTCTAGAGAGTTGCATGATATGACTTTACCTTTTTAGAGGGAACCTGTGGATGGAGACGTCTGTCTCTCTCATCACCCACTGAAGCCTTGAATTGTGCCCCAACCGCTTCTGTGCTTTACTAGTGGATGCCTTCCAATGGGTTTTTGGACAAATTCCTGCATACCATAATTTATTCCTAGTGTAGCGTTTCCAGTGAGCAACATAAATGTAATCTCACATTTCTTACATCTTAGGGCTTATTGCTGGCTACACTCCTACCAGTTTCAAAGTCCTGCCTGTGGCCAGCTGTTCTGTGTTTAACACTTCAAGAGCCTGACTGTATAGGCTTTTGTGCTGAGTGCACCCTGGTGCCTTGGACAGCAGGTTTCTGCAAATTCAAAGTTCTCCTCAGTGTGCCAACTCACATTTGCAGCAGGCTGCACTTGCAAGAGCGGTGTTTGATCCACCTGAGCTAGTGGACTTAGAGGTCTGTGATGTGTCTGCTGATGATTCAACCTGTGAGGTTTAAATTTGCATAAAATCTTTCCTGGTGGACTCAGGATCAGATGAAATGGTGAGAACAAAAGGGTTCAGACTGCGAGGGGAGGACTACAGGAGCATGAAGCACTGGGCTTCCGTTCCTCCTTGAGCACTGTGGGGTTTATTTCGTATTTTACCTCAGCGTTTAGAAGGGAGAAGCATGTGATGGCTGTCTGTCTTGGGAGAACAGCTCCAGCAAAATGCTCAGGAATCTTTATGTTACAGCTTGGAAAGTGAAAGTAAAATAAAAAGCTTTGGCTCACTGCTATTCATTACAGATTGGAAATTCATCACCTGTGAGTAAATGAGGAAAATGCAAAGTGCATTGTGCTGTTTGTCATAGGCACTGGTATTAATACTCATATAAACTGCATGTTGGTAGCTAAGTGAGGCCTGCCAAAAAATGCAGGTTAGGGATTGATCAACAGAGAGAGAGGAGATGGAAGAGGTAGGAGGGGAAAGAATCCAATAGTGTATGGAAAGGGATAAGCTAAGCTAAACTGGTATTACACTTTTCACGGGGATTACTTCTCTGGCCCCAGCATCCCTTTTGTCAGCTCTGTTGTAGCTGACTGTTGATGTGCAGTTTATATCTACTCTGGGAACACATAGCAAACCATTCTGTTTCATGCAGAGTTCATACACCCATGCAAGTGCTGGGCTGATAGGCTGTAAAGCAAGCAGTATTTCATTGGGATTGCAAGGGTGTAATCGAGAGCCTTATTTAACCTGTGGAATCCTTGCCTGGAGTTCTCATACATGACTGAGAAAAAGCAGTTTGACTTTAAGATTTTAAGTTTGGGTGTACGTGGCAGGAAAAATAATTGTTTGCATTTTAAAATTACATTTCTGTAGTCAGGATATCAGAATGGTAAATAAATAAAATAAATTTTAGATTCTGCTTGCATCCCAGAAAACCAACTGCTTCCTAGGCTGCATCAAAAGAAGCATGACTAGCAGGTTGAGGGAGGGGATTCTCCCCCTCTAATATGCTGAGGTGAGACCACACCTTGAATACTGCATCCAGCTCTGGAGCTCTCAACACAAGAGAGACATGGACTTCCTTGAGTGAGTCCAGAGGAGGGCCACAAGGATGATCAGAGGGCTGGAGTGCCTCTCCTGAGAAGACAGGCTGAGACAGTTGGGGTTCAGCCTGGAGAAGAGAAGGCTCAAGGGAGGCCTTCTAGCTCTGTTCAGGTGCCTGAAGGGGACCTACAGAAAAGCTGGGGAGGGGCTGTTTGCAAGGTCATGTAACGATAGGACAAGGGGTAGTAGTTTTAAACTAGAGCCAGATAGGTTTAGATTAGACATGAGGAAGAAGTTCTCTGCTGTGAGTGTGTTGAGACACTGGCACAGGGTGCCCAGAGAAGCAGTGACTGCCCCACTCCCTGGCAGTGTTGAAGGCCAGGTTGGATGGGGCTTTGGGCATCCTGGTCTAGTGGAGGGTGTCTCTTCCCATGGCAAAAGGTTGTAACTAGATGGTCGTCAATGTCCCTTCCAACCCAAATCAGTCTGATTTTGTGAAATACGGGTTGCTGTCAAAGGAGGTCTTTAGCAAAACATATAATAAAATTTGGTGAGAGGCATGTTCTTTTTGTAAATTACCTTGTTGGGTAAAGCACCGTCTGTAGTCCGGGCAATTTTGAGTCACTGTTGTTTGGAAATGTATGTGTTGATAGCCTAAAATAGTCAGTGAGAGAACTTCAGGTGAGTAGGTGGGCACAGTGCCATTGACTTCAGGAAGGAAAGTGTCAGGGTGTGAGTTAGGGTTGCTTCCCATACTCTCCTTCCTGCCTCACCAAAGCACTCATTCATCTGCATGCAGGGTTCACCTAGAGACCAAGAAAGTAATTCTCACTGGGTGCTGTTACTGCCCTGCTTGAAGCATTGTCTTGTATCTGCTGTTGACGATTCTGAGTGGGAAAATGGTAGAATTGTTGTGGTGAGGCTTAGACTGCTGTGAGGTGACAGCTTTCATTGAGTGTGTGGATGAGAATGCACAGAAACCCCACCTGTTAACGAACTGATCAGTATTTCCCTGGACAAAGAAAAAGCCCTTTCCCATGCTAGCTATTGGTATTTGTGCTCTTTGACGCTGGCGTGCTCCCACAGCCTTCCCCCTCCCCACTCTTGCTTCTAAATACTCACTCTTGCTGGAATGGAAAGCCAGAACCGTTCATAAGACACTGAATTACCTGAAAGCACACGTGTTAGTCATGTGATATCACTCCTGCTTCTTTTGCCCATGGTAGTGCCAACAATTTCATCCATTAGCTGTACTTCTCTGAGGTTGAGCACAGTCCCTTCAGACAACTAAATATTATTTTTTTCTTTTGAAATGTGTCTCTAGGTAATTTTTTTCAGGACATTATGTCTTCGTCGCAAAATAACAATATTTCTTCAGTATTCCTAGTAGTTCTGCTGCCAATTGCTGCTAAGATACCTTTGTCATTCCACCAGGCCACGGACTCAGCTGCCTGAATTTTCCCCATCACACGTGCTTGTCTTGAGCTTCTGTGAGGCCAGGGTTAGTACTGACTTATGCTGCAGCTATAGCTTTCGCTTCTCTCTGCTGCCGCAGTAAACCATCCTTATCCCAACATATGATGATTGCCTTTGGTTTCCTTCCTCTTCCCCTTCCTCCCTGAGTTAGCAGCTGCGTGGTGCTCAGCTCCTGGCTGTAGTCCACAAAGCGTTGCCCTGTCTCTGAGGTTCTGGTACCTTGACAGACGGGTTGTTGGAGACAAACGGCTCATTGCCGTTCCCAGCGATTGGCTATTTGCAGCAAGACAGAATGGGGGGTGTAGTGGTGGACGTAGTTTTCCTGGATTTTATTAAGGCTTTTGGTCCTGTCTTTCCCCAGGCATTTTCCAGCTCTGAGATGAGCAGGGACATGGTGTGCTGGGTGAAGAGCTGGCTGAGGGGCAGGGCTTCTAGGGTAGGAGTGAATGGGGCTGCATGTGTCTGTTGACCGGTCAGCAGTGCTTTCCTTCCAGGCTCAGTTCTAAGGCCAGTTCTGTTCAACACCTGAATCAAGAATCTGGATGCAGGGGTTGAATGTGTGCTTAGTAAGTGTGCTGATGATCCTGAGCTGGGCAGTGGTGTTGACTCTCTCGAGGGATGAGAGGCCCTGCTGAGGGATCTGGATAGATTGGAGCATTGGGCAACCGTCAGTGACATCAAACTGTCCCAAGACCAAAGGCCAGTTTCCACACCTGGCAGGGAGTAAGGCTGGGAGAGTGGCCGGACAGCAGCCCTGCTGCAGCAAGGCGCCTGGGGGTGCTGGTTGACATGAAGTGCAACTGGAGTCAGCAGTGTGGCTGGGGAGGGGAAGCAGAGAGTCAGGTGCTGATTTGTTCTCCCTGGTACCCAGGGCCAGGGCGTGGGGGAATGGCTCCAAGCTGGGACCCCTCGCAGCAGGTTCAGAGGCTACATGAAGAACCACTTCCTTGTCAAGGGGATACACAAACCCTGGAACAGGCTTCCATTCTGTTCCATTCCATTCACATTCATTTCCATTCATTCCCATTCCCCTACACCCTATTGTATACTATTCTGTTCCCTCTGCTCACTAGAAATCCAGATCTTGATTTGCCTGGAATGCCAAGAGTTAGCCAGTTCCAAAAAGCAATGAAGAACACAAAGACAATTCTACTTTTGACTTTTATTTTATTTTACTGGTATGGCCTTCCTTATGCCGAGGCTTTTCCCTTGTTCCTTGCTTTGCCTTTTGCCGTGGCTTTTCCTTTTTGCCTTCTTTTTTGCCTTGTGCCTCTCACCTTGCCTCTTATTTCTTGCTTTTCCTTTTTCCTGCCCTTTTTCCTTTTCCAGTTTGCTCTTTGCCTTTTGCATTTCCTTTTGCACTGTCTCTTGCCTTTGGCCGTTGCTTTTGCTTTTTGCCATTCCCTTTTTTCTTGCTTTTCCCCTTTCCTTTTTCTCTTGGCCATGTCTTTTAACTGACCTCTTGCCTCTTACATTGCCTACTGCCTTTTGCTCTGCCTTCTGTCTCACCTTTTGCCATTTCCTATTTTCCTTCTGACGTATGGAAATAGACTCTGTAACTGGGCAGTTATAAAGTAGCTATGTTTAATGCACGCAGATGCACGGGGGATCGCTCCGCCAAAAAAACATGCATACCCGAAGTAGTGACCGTCCCACATTTATACAATGAAACAATGAATATTCAACCAACGCCCATACATATTCGTTACCTAAACCCGCCTACTCTTGCTTCGTATTACAATGAGTTCCAACAAGTCATTTCCATAAACTCCTCCCAACTGCACCTGCGCAGATTCTTCCAAAAATTGTGGTCACGGGTCTTCGGTTGTCCTTGAGAGGAAGGCCATGAGTCCTCCTCACGATATACTTTCCAACTTTCGCTTGGAATGTAAGAGTCTGGCAAGCTTGCAGTGTTCTGATTGGTTTGAGCTAACTCATGTCCTTGTTAACCACCTGTTTTCCTTTAGCAAGGAGATTTATGGATATATTTGTGATGGATGCTGTCCTGTTTTCGAATTATTGCTTCTTATAATCACTCCCTTGAGATAATGCAAGACCATTTCCCACTCCTTAGGTGGTCTTGTTAGGGAAAGATCAAACTATATGGTTACGTGACTAAGTTCTATGACTATATTTTCTAAGTACTTATTGCCACTATTTCATTCCCCCCTTTTTCTATCCTACTAAGTAAATTCTTTTACTTAAACATCTTCTCTGAATGATATAAGGCTTTCCTGTTGCAGAGGGTGACCAGCCAAAAAGTAGCAAGCACCCTTGAACCCTTTTTAAGCATCTTGTTAGAAAGCCCCCTATTAATCCCCCCTTTTCTATAAAGTTAGTAAATTCTTTTACTACACCTTAATCCTAATATAATGATTCTCTTTCTAACTTTTCAAAATATTTGTCTGATTCTAGCTTTTTCCTTCATTGGATTCACGCATGCGTGAATTTCTAGTACTTTCTGTGGGGAGGTTGGGGGAAAACTGCACCTGCACATTTCCCAAAACACACAGTTAGGGGAACGAGCACCCGAGCAGCAGAAAATGGCTGGCGTGGGTGAAGCCGAGACCCCAGATTCCCAGACTTCCCAAGAGGTAAGGCCTCTTCTCTACAGCACTATAGCCAGGCAGTAGGGACAATGTCCTTGCTGTGGCTATAGTGGTATATTGTTCCTTTACCATTAGATTCTCAGGCCACCATCGCCTACGGAACGGGTGCTTTTTCGCCTCCTGGAGCAACCAGAGAGGTGGGTGTTACAGAGACTGAGTGGTCTCTTCAAACTTAGATAGGTGGTTTAGAAAGGATCAAGGTTTTCCTTTTCTGTTATTGCTTTATTTCTAGGCAGGCGACCCATGCCTCTCCCCGCAGGGTGGCAGATGATATGGAGATGTATGAGAGACGCCTGAGGATTGCATTTTATGTACTGATAGCAGTTGTTACTGTTGTGGTTTTCCTTATGATTGTGACGGCTTACCTTTGCTGTTATGATTGTGCACACTAATAAAGTTTAGTTTTGTTTAATTAATCAGGGTTATGGCTGTGCACACTAATAAAGTTTAGTTTTGTTTAATTAATCTGGAGTTTCTCTATATAAATCTGTTAGACAAAAGCGGGAAAAGGGGGAGAAAGTTGCTACACCACGTGACTAATAACACATAAAGTAAAAGTTTCCCTCCCGTTTATCTTATGTGCTATTTATTACATTCTAAATTCCCTACAAAGGATTTCTGATGAGGCAGCCTTAGTCCTCCACAAAATACAATAATCCTTTTTAGTTTTCAAAAGCAACATTTCTCAGCCTTTTCCACAATTCCCCCTTCTTTTCTTTACACTTACTGTTGTCTTTCGCATCTTTCTTCAAACCTGGGTTTTGTTTATTGTGACCCACCAGAAATGATTCAAAACCCGCAGCAACCTGGTTCCTAGCTTTAAATTCATCAGACCCCCTCGAGGAACTCCAGTTGCCTGATTTAAAACAGATTCTGTCATCAAAGGAGATTCCAAATATGCTTCTTTTGGCCCTGATCTCTTTTTCCCTAGAAGCCTTATCCTCTTGGAATGCCAGGGTGAATGGGATGGCCAGTTATACAATAGCACAAGTGCCTTTTCAGTTGGACAGAAGAATATTCCTCAGAACTCTTCCTCCACAATACCACCACAAGTCAGCTCTGTGAACCTGGAATGATGAATAGTTCCCACCTTTATCCTTTGTCACATTCAACGTTCTCTTGCATCTTGAGAACTCCCCTAAAAATTGTGTAGCTGCTCCACCCTGTTGTGAGACACAAGCTGTGTGGTTTCCAACTACACCTGTGGCAACAGGGGGTGTTTGAATGTCCTTATTCAGCAAGGCTGGGAACAGAAGTGAAAGTGTTTTACAGGTATCATTTCCCCAGGCTGGTTTTTCCTGATACAGTGCAATAATGCACTCCATTCCGGTGCGATCATTGGACCATTCTAGGGGAAAAGGTACAACTTGTGGTTTAGGTCAACCTGAGGCACATGCATAGCAATCACTCTGGTTTAAACTTTTCACAGTATATTTTACCCATTCCACCCAGGCATTCGTGTCTCCATATCCTGTTTTTACTTCAAATGTCGGTTTCAAATCCTCAATTCTAACTACTTTTACTATTGTAGGATCATTGACAAGCCCTCCTACCTCTGTCCAAGGTCTCTCTGTACTTTTCCACTCTTCTTCCTTGTTTGAGGCTTTGTTTTCAGATTCTTTTACCGTTATTGTGTTTCCCCATCAATAATTCCATCATGGCTTGCCTCCCCACTCCTTCGTTAACACCCCCAGGGCTGTTCCCCAGGTGCTTTTCTCACTCCTTCTTCCCCTATTTCCCTTCTACAGAGGTTCCACCCTTTTGACTTTCTCCCACTGCTGCTTTGAAGACCCTGGCCCTTGTTTAAATACCACCCTGTTGTGCCAGGATTCTTGTCCTGCCTCTCCTCATACTTTCATTCCGTGCTTCCAATTGTTCTAATAAATCTCTTCCCAAGAGTCCATTTGGGGATTTGGGCATATAGAAATTTGTGTATTCCCACCTGATTCCCAAGTTTAAATTTCATTTTGGCCAGTAGCCCCTTTTACCACCACACAGTCATTAGTTACTGGTACTAATGCCTGATTTAAAACAGAAAATGTTGCTCCTGTATCTACTAAAAATTCTACTTGTTTTTGGTTTTTTCCCCCAGCTTTACTATAACCAGTGAATTCACTCAAGTAGATCCCCCAGGTCCCCATCAATCTTCAGCATTTGCCACTATATGTTTCTTCCTTTGTCTACCCCCCTTTTCTCTGCATTTTTTGCACATTGATTTTTCTAGTGCCCCCTTTTTCTTACCCCAGGCACATTGGTCTCTATCCAGTATACAAATCGCAAGCTAATGCAGAATAGCTCTGCTAGATGCTGTGTAATCCCTATCCTGCCGTTTGAGGTGGGGTCACCCTCCCTCTGACTCTTGTTCCCCAGAAGGGGGTATAATGTTTTTACTATAATTTGAAACCCAGTTTAGCTTTTCCACCTCTAATATTCTTTCTAGTTTGCAAATCACAAATCAGTATTTCTCCAATAATACTAATGAGAATTATATGGGGTTTTTGTCCTAATACCTTCTCAGTTCAAAACTCATTACACCAAACAAAACCAAACCATAAATCTGTCTCACACAGATATGCTGCAGCTCAGCCACTCACCACTCACACCAGAGTTAACTCATTTCACTCACAAAAACAGTTTGTTAAATCCAAACCAATTCTACTATGTCTCTTTCATTCAGTCGCTCATACCACTCCTACAAGAACAATTCGCAGTTACAGTTACAATGATAAACTCAATGACAAGCACAATTATAACCCTAGAAGCAAGCCTGGGCACATCCAGCAACACAGTACTGCAATTATTAATCCAGCTGTTATTCCTCCTACAGCTGCAAGAATGAACCAAGTCGACATATGTTTCCTGATTCCAGTTGGGCCCCGTGGTCAGTGACACCCCCGTATGCTAGAACTTCTATCCATACGGGCCTGTGAGTCACCCGATCTACTCCCCGATTCTTGGGTTTGCTCGATCTACCCTCAAGATCGCTAGCAGCCACTCCTTGGTCAACAAACCCCCTCCTAAGGTACCTTTCCACCTAGGGACTACGCTGTGCGCCGGACGTCTCCGCACGTCTTATCAGCAGCCCTGTTTCCAAACATACCGTTTTATCTGTAGATCCAGGGGTCTCTCTTCTGCTCCCGGGTGAACACCTGGGAAGAGGAGGCTCCTTCGAGGAAATCTCTCGAGGTGCGCCTAGAAGCGGCCGCTCCGCAGCTGGTCCCGCAGCCGAGCAGAAATCCTCCTGCCTGGCTCGCCAAAATAACGTACGGAAATAGACTCTTTTGCCTTTTGACGTGCCTGTTCCTCTTGCATTCCTGATTGTCTTTTCCTGACGTATGGAAATAGACTCTGTAACTGGGCAGTTATAAAGTAGGTATGTTTAATGCACGCAGATGCACGGGGGATCGCTCCGCCAAAAGAACGTGGATACCCGAAGTAGTGACCGTCCCACATTTATACAATGAAACAATGAATATTCAACCAACGGCCATACGTATTCGTTACCTAAACCCGCCTACTCTTGCTTCGTATTACAATGAGTTCCAACAAGTCATTTCCATAAACTCCTCCCAACTGCACCTGCGCAGATTCTTCCAAAAATTGTGGTCACGGGTCTTCAGTGGTCCTTGAGAGGAAGGCCATGACTCCTCCTCACGATGTACTTTCCAACTTTCGCTTGGAATGTAAGAGTCTGGCAAGCTTGCAGTGTTCTGATTGGTTTGAGCTAACTCATGTCCTTGTTAACCACCTGTTTTCCTTTAGCAAGGAGATTTATGGATATATTTGTGATGGATGCTGTCCTGTTTTCGAATTATTGCTTCTTATAATCACTCCCTTGAGATAATGCAAGACCATTTCCCACTCCTTAGGTGGTCTTGTTAGGGACAGATCAAACTATATGGTTACGTGACTAAGTTCTATGACTATATTTTCTAAGTACTTATTGCCCCTATTTCACTTCCTTTCTGACACTTGCCTTTTGCCTTGCCACGCACCTGCCTTTTGCCTTGACTCCTTCCTTGTGCCTTGGCTTTTGCCACGCCTTCTGTCTTTTTGCCTCTTGCCATGCTTTGTGGGTTTTGCCTGGCCTTTTGTTTCTTGCCTTTTCTTTTGCCTTCTGCCTTGCTTCCTTCCATCTGGGCTTGCCTTTGCCCCTGCCTTGCCTCTCGGCATCTTCCCTTTTCGTCTTGCCTTTTGCCTTTTCTCCTTCTCTGTGCCGTGGCTTTTTCCTTTTGTGTTGCTTTTTCCATTTTGCTGTTCCTTTTACATGGCTTTTTCCCTTTTGGGTTTTGCCTTGCCACTTGCCTTTTACCGTCTGGTGGCCTTTTCCTTTTGCATTGCCTCTGGCTTTTGCCATTGCTTTTGCTTGTTGCCTTCCCTTTTTTCTTGCCACTTCCTTTCCCTTTTCTCTTTGGCTCTGCCTTTTGACATGCACATTCCTCCTGCATTTCTGATTGTCTTTTCCTATGCCTTCTCTATCTTGCCTTTTGCCTCTACCTTTGGTCCTTTTTGCATCTTGCCTTTTGCCTTGCCACTTGCCACTGGACTCCTTCCTTTTGCTTTTTCCTTGCCTTGTATTTTTTGCCTGTTTCCTTTCCTTTTCCCTTCTTCCTTTCATTTTTCCTAGCACTTTCTTTTTCATGGTGTTCCATTGCTTTTCATAGGTGTTCATCGTTATTTTTCATTTAGAGTATTGTATATTTTAAAAATCTAACATTATTTAATGTTAAATTAAATTTAACATTAATAAATAATTATTTAATTATTTAATATTCATTTACTTCAACCTCATATAATGCTACACTACTTGTCTTAAAGCTGCACAATACCCCGTGTGGGTGCAGCGAGCCAGGAGCCCTTGTAAGCAGGGCCTGTTTTGGCCAAGCAAGAACCCCTGGGGAAAGCGAGCCCTGTCAAGGGGCTGTGCTCAGTGCTACCGAGGAAAAGAGGACAGTCCTGGGGGGGCCTCCCTTGGGGCCCGCCCCGGGAGTCCAGAAAGCTTCCTCCCCCGGCACGCGGGGCACGAGTGCACCTTCGTGGGGCACGAGCAGCGGGCCCCGAGCCAAAACGGCCCAGAGGAGCCCTGGCAAGGGACCAGCGCGCTCAGTGCCACAGAGGCAGGCAAAAACCCCCGGGGCACAACTCCAAGCCCACCGTGGGGGAAAAAAGCCCTCCTCCCCCCAGCTGCAGGGCACGAGAGGCCACCTTCGTGGGGCACGAGCAGCAGGCAGTGACCCGGCCCAGATGGGCCGGAGGGGCCCTGGCAAGGGGTCCTGCTCAGTGCTGCAGAGGAAGGCAAAAAACCCCCGGGGACCAGTGCCAATCCCCCCCGGGGGAAAATTCCTTCCTGACCCCAGCAGCAGAGCTGGCGATCGGCTACTCCCTGAGCATGTGAGCAAGACCGGCTCCCTCCTCCCACCGGCTGGTCACGCCTCCCAGGAGATGCCCTAGCCCTGTTCTCCCTCAGCCCGGAGCCTGATCTCCTCCTCTGGCCCCATCAACGTGGGGGCAAGGATCCTTCTCGCGCCTGGCAGGGTGCCGGCATGGGCTCCAGTGCTCTGGGACCCCTTCAAAATTGCTGCACCCCGTTTGCTTACGGCTGCTGCCCCTGGCTCGGCGGGGGATGAGGATGGCAATCTCTGGAGCGCTCCTCAGGAAGGCATATGCTTAGTGCGGCCACGGCCTTCGGAGTGTGGTCCTCCCTCAGCCCTCTGGGAGGAGTTTCCCCAGTTCCTCTAGGAGCTGCTCCTCCCGCGTGTGCCTGGGGCTGTCCCCAGGACAGCTCTGGCAGGGGCCTGGCAGGACACCCCCTCTTATACAGCCCCGGGGCATTGTGACCTCACCGTTGCCTGGCGATGGGGTGTGATGGGTGGCCCCCCCATGCACAGCCTGGCCTGCTGCAGCCCCGCCCAGCACCCCTTAGAGGAAGGCCTTTGGGTGCTGGGACCCAGGGAGTCCCTATGCCCAGGAGGCCCAGGGGCTGACCCTGCCTTTGGTGGCCATGCAGCGGGCACAGCTGTTGGTTGTCCCTGCCCTGTGCTCTGCCCCAGGGCTCCCAAGGACAAAGCCAGGGGCCTTACTCTTCTCTCAGGCCGTGACACAAACCATTCCTGTGGCACAGAGACCGTCCCTATGAGTTGTTGCCTTTCTGTGCCAGATATAAAGTAGATGAGGCCACGCAGTGTGGAGGACGAGGCACTTGACTCCCTCTCAGGGAGTTTGAGGGTGTGTGACTTCCGCAGCTACAGCCTGGAGGAAATGCAAAAACGTGCTGGTGTGGTGTTGTGTTTGGCAGTCAGGATGGGAGCAGTGCTGATAACTCACTGATGTTTTTAGTTGTTCCCAAGCAGTCAAGATCTGTCCAGGTTCTTACACTCTTCTGTTTTGGAGAAGGCGGAGGCATCCAGGATGCGTCGTTTGGGGACAGTCTGGCTTTGGGACGCTGTCAGGTGCCACTAGGCAGGCAAGGCAAACCAGGGAGATTGAGACCTGTCTGTCCCAGCCCAGCAGATGGGTACGTGTAGAGTTGACCTTTGCTACCTGCCCCAAGGGCCAGGTTAACCCTCTCTTAGCTGGTCTCTTTTAACAACCACACTGGCAAGATCAGCTTCTGATCCTCTGCGTGGTACTCAGGAGTAACAACAATTACCCAGGAGGTCCCAGCAAAGCACAGCTTTACTTAAAAGCCAGTACAGCCATAAAGCTTGCAAATGAAACCGCCCCACACCATATATTGGGAGCAACGGATCCCAGTCAGTAGAACTTAGCAAACCTGGAAGTGCTGTTACGGTTCTGTGCTGAGACCAAGGTAGAAGTTTAGAGAGACTGAGAAAGAGAGTAAAAGAGAAAAAAGAAGAAGATGTCGCTACCTGTGGATCCAGCGTAGCTGGTCATAAAGGTGTGGTGCTTGGATGGAGGGTGCGTGCCAGATGTCCCGAATCTGCATCTTTGATGCTCCCTGTCCCCACCCTTCAGGGAGGCCTAGCATATCTTGTGCAGGCTCAGTGTTGAGTTGCAGAGTGTTCTGGAAATGAGTCGGTGGGGAATGGGGGTCCCAACCAAGGGGTCATTTGACCCCCCAGGTGGGCTGATGGAGCAGTGACCCCGTTCAGTGGCCTGACACCGGATTGTAGCTAGAAGGCGCTGTGCCTCCGCAGGGCCCCGCCTGCCTGTCACTGTTCCTTATGGGATAAGGACAGTGTCCTGTCTCTCAGTCAGGGCAGCTGCTGACTGAGGGGCTGCCCTTGCAGGGCCAGTGTCCAGATGGTTTATCGAATGCGGAAGCGTAATGTCCAGTTTGTCAGAGCGGCTGCTGTGAGCTCAAGAGGCTAAAGGCCCTTCCGGCCTTGGGAGGATGGAGGCCTTAGTCCCACCCGCAGATGCCTGTGGGATCAAGCCCCTTGTGAGGCGAGACCCAGCCCACAAAACATTACCCGGCCTCTGCAGGTTCTGTTATCTTGCAGGAGAGGTTGTTTGAGCCAAACCGCTCATCCTGCTTCCCAGGAAATGGTATTTTTGAACAATTTGTACAGCTGAGCTGTGCAGTTCAGCTGGAAACTGCATGGTGTATCACCAGATTTGTCTATTTTGCTGTACAGTCCTGTTACTGTTACTCCTCTCTCTCTGCTGTCCCAGTAAACCATCTTCATCCCAGCCCATGAGGTTGGCCTTTGGTTTTCTTTCCCCTCCCCTTCCCCCCCTTTGGCATTAAAGAGGTAAAGGAATTTAGCAGAGAATCAACCTGCTTGTGTTCCAGCTTGTCCTCAGGGATCTGAGGTGCTGGGGGCAGCTCGGAGTCTGAGCGAGTGCAGATCCTGCGCTCTGAGCCCGGTCACGTACAGTGCTGCCCTGTCACGACTGCTGCAGAGTCACAAATGGTGCAAGCACCGTTCCCTCCAGTCACGGTCGATGAGCCAGCACGGCCACACTGGGTCGGGTGGGTGGCGTCCAGGGAGGAGCTGGCACAGCTGGATTAGGGAATGGTGCTGTGTGTTGGGATCGGAGCGCAGCTGCTTTGGATTGCCGGTGATGCTCCACCATCCACAACAGCACATGCAATAGCACAGCAACATAAGAGCACGTAAAGGTACACATAAAGCAACGTGAAAGTATCTGAGCCATACAGCAACGTAAAGAATTCTCTCTAGAGATCTCTAAGTTTCCTAGGAGAGCTAAATGGCGTCCCTGGGGGTGGGGGATAAGAGAGGCTCAGCCCGTCGGCTGGTCCCAGAAGCCGGCGATGGTTGGTGACGGTATCTTTTTGACTAGTTACAACGGAATCTTCCCTTCCAGGCCTCTGGTTTTGGGCTACTTTTATACTATTTTTACCTGTCAGGTGGAGCTTGAGTGACTCTAGGTATGCATAGCTTTGCTGTGATTGGTGTAAGTTTTCTTTGCTTCGGATTTAAAGGCAATTAACAGAAATTCAGAGTGCATGTTCAGTGAGGGGTGGTTGCACCTTGGAGGCCGGGTAGCTTTTCAGATGGAGGTGTGGGTTTGTATAATAATGAGCAAAAGTTGACCTGAAGCACGTGATCTTGTACAGGAAAATACTGAATCACTAGCTCAGTTGTGGTTCAGTGCTCACTCAGGGCAGAAACAACGCAGCATCTCAGGACCATAGCACACCAGGTCCCCAGAGATGACATGTTCCCATGCAGCCAGGACATTTCAGCTTCTCACACTGCCCTGCCAATGACAGAAGGTGGTGGCACGCAGGAAGTAGGGAGGGGACACAGCCAGGACTAGGAGGGGACACAGCCACGACTAGTGAGCCAAACCTTCCAAAGGGGCTATTCCATGCCACGACATGATGCTGACCATAAAGGGGGCTGGTGGGGAAGGAGTGCATGGCTCCGGGACGCGTGGTTTGGGGACGGTCCAGCTTCTGGTTTCCTTCCCCTTCCCCTTCCTCACCTTCCTCTGAGTGAGCGGCTGCGTGGTGCTCGGCTCCTGGCTGTAGTCCACAAAGCGTTACCCTGTCTCTGAGGTTCTGGTACCTTGACAGACGGGTTGTTGGAGACAAACGGCTCATTGCCGTTCCCAGCGATTGGCTATTTGCAGCAAGACAGAATGGGGGGTGTAGTGGTGGACGTAGTTTTCCTGGATTTTATTAAGGCTTTTGGTCCTGTCCCCCCCAGGCATTTTCCAGCTCTGAGATGAGCAGGGACATGGTGTGCTGGGTGAAGAGCTGGCTGAGGGGCAGGGCTTCTAGGGTAGGAGTGAATGGGGCTGCATGTGTCTGTTGACCGGTCAGCAGTGCTTTTCTTCCAGGCTCAGTTCTAAGGCCAGTTCTGTTCAACACCTGAATCAAGAATCTGGATGCAGGGGTTGAATGTGTGCTTAGTAAGTGTGCTGATGATCCTGAGCTGGGCAGTGGTGTTGATTCTCTCGAGGGATGAGAGGCCCTGCCGAGGGATCTGGATAGATTGGAGCATTGGGCAACCGTCAGTGACATCAAACTGTCCCAAGACCAAAGGCCAGTTTCCACACCTGGCAGGGAGTAAGGCTGGGAGAGTGGCCGGACAGCAGCCCTGCAGCAAGGGGCCTGGGGGTGCTGGTTGACATGAAGTGCAACTGGAGTCAGCAGTGTGGCTGGGGAGGGGAAGCAGAGAGTCAGGTGCTGATTTGTTCTCCCTGGTACCCAGGGCCAGGGCGTGGGGGAATGGCTCCAAGCTGGGACCCCTCGCAGCAGGTTCAGAGGCTACATGAAGAACCACTTCCTTGTCAAGGGGCTAGACAAACCCTGGAACAGGCTTCCATTCCATTCCGTCCACTCCATTCCATACACATTCACATTCATTTCCATTCATTCCCATTCCGCGACACCCTGTTGTATACTATTCTGTTCCCTCTGCTCACTGACTCTTGGCCTGGAATGCCAAGAGTTAGCCAGTTCCAAAAAGCAATGAACAACACAAAGATAATTCTACTTTTTATTTTTATTTTATTTTATTTTACTGGTATGGCCTTCCTTATGCCGAGGCTTTTCCCTTTTTCCTTGCTTTGCCTTTTGCCATGGCTTTTCCTTTTTTGCCTTGTGCCTCTCACCTTGCCTCTTATTTCTTGCTTTTCCTTTTTCCTGCCCTTTTTCCTTTTCCAGTTTGCTCTTTGCCTTTTGCATTTCCTTTTGCACTGTCTCTTGCCTTTGGCCGTTGCTTTTGCTTTTTGCCATTCCCTTTTTTCTTGCTTTTCCCCTTTCCTTTTTCTCTTGGCCATGTCTTTTAACTGACCTCTTGCCTCTTACATTGCCTATTGCTTTTTGCTATGCCTTCTGCCTCACCTTTTGCCATTTCCTATTTTCCTTCCTTTCTGACACTTGCCTTTTGCCTTGCCACGCACCTGCCTTTTGCCTTGACTCCTTCCTTGTGCCTTGGCTTTTGCCACGCCTTCTGTCTTTTTGCCTCTTGCCATGCTTCCTTCGGTCTGGGCTTGCCTTTGCCCCTGCCTTGCCTCTCGGCATCTTCCCTTTTCGTCTTGCCTTTTGCCTTTTCTCCTTCTCTGTGCCGTGGCTTTTTCCTTTTGTGTTGCTTTTTCCATTTTGCTGTTCCTTTTACATGGCTTTTTCCCTTTTCCCTTTTGGGTTTTGCCTTGCCACTTGCCTTTTACCGTCTGGTGGCCTTTTCCTTTTGCATTGCCTTCCCTTTTTTCTTGCCACTTCCTTTCCCTTTTCTCTTTGGCTCTGCCTTTTGACATGCACATTCCTCCTGCATTTCTGATTGTCTTTTCCTATGCCTTCTCTATCTTGCCTTTTGCCTCTACCTTTGGTCCTTTTTGCATCTTGCCTTTTGCCTTGCCACTTGCCACTGGACTCCTTCCTTTTGCTTTTTCCTTGCCTTGTATTTTTTGCCTGTTTCCTTTCCTTTTCCCTTCTTCCTTTCATTTTTCCTAGCACTTTCTTTTTCATGGTGTTCCATTGCTTTTCATAGGTGTTCATCGTTATTTTTCATTTAGAGTATTGTATATTTTAAAAATCTAACATTATTTAATGTTAAATTAAATTTAACATTAATAAATAATTATTTAATTATTTAATATTCATTTACTTCAACCTCATATAATGCTACACTACTTGTCTTAAAGCTGCACAATACCCCGTGTGGGTGCAGCGAGCCAGGAGCCCTTGTAAGCAGGGCCTGTTTTGGCCAAGCAAGAACCCCTGGGGAAAGCGAGCCCTGTCAAGGGGCTGTGCTCAGTGCTACCGAGGAAAAGAGGACAGTCCTGGGGGGGCCTCCCTTGGGGCCCGCCCCGGGAGTCCAGAAAGCTTCCTCCCCCGGCACGCGGGGCACGAGTGCACCTTCGTGGGGCACGAGCAGCGGGCCCCGAGCCAAAACGGCCCAGAGGAGCCCTGGCAAGGGACCAGCGCGCTCAGTGCCACAGAGGCAGGCAAAAACCCCCGGGGCACAACTCCAAACCCACCGTGGGGGAAAAAAGCCCTCCTCCCCCCAGCTGCAGGGCACGAGAGGCCACCTTCGTGGGGCACGAGCAGCAGGCAGTGACCCGGCCCAGATGGGCCGGAGGGGCCCTGGCAAGGGGTCCTGCTCAGTGCTGCAGAGGAAGGCAAAAAACCCCCGGGGACCAGTGCCAATCCCCCCCGGGGGAAAATTCCTTCCTGACCCCAGCAGCAGAGCTGGCGATCGGCTACTCCCTGAGCATGTGAGCAAGACCGGCTCCCTCCTCCCACCGGCTGGTCACGCCTCCCAGGAGATGCCCTAGCCCTGTTCTCCTTCAGCCCCGAGCCTGATCTCCTCCTCTGGCCCCATCAACGTGGGGGCAAGGATCCTTCCCGCACCTGGCAGGGTGCCGGCATGGGCTCCAGTGCTCTGGGACCCCTTCAAAATTGCTGCACCCCGTTTGCTTACGGCTGCTGCCCCTGGCTCGGCGGGGGATGAGGATGGCGATCTCGGGAGCGCTCCTCAGGAAGGCATATGCTTAGTGCGGCCACGGCCTTCGGAGTGTGGTCCTCCCTCAGCCCTCTGGGAGGAGTTTCCCCAGCTCCTCGAGCAGCTGCTCCTCTTGCGTGTTCCTGGGGCTGTCCCCAGGACAGCTCTGGCAGGGGCCTGGCAGGACACCCCCTCTTATACAGCCCCGGGGCATTGTGACCTCACCGTTGCCTGGCGATGGGGTGTGATGGGTGGCCCCCCCATGCACAGCCTGGCCTGATGCAGCCCCATCCATGAGCACCCCTTAGAGGAAGGCCTTTGGGTGCTGTATGAACTTGCAGTCTTTTGTTCTTTATATTAAGAAATTATTGAGGTTTTTCCATTTATTAGAGTTAAGTAAAGTCAAAACTCGATACAGCTGCACCACAACTGGACGTGGAATACGATGTTTCAATGTCTCTTATCAAATCCCATTGCACTAGAAATGCAGAATAACGAGTAACAATTCGATACTCTTTATTCTGTATATCTTCTGTCAGTGTTAAAACCTTGAGGAGAGGTTTTGTAGTTTCACAGGAAATATGCATGTTCATATGATCCTATAATATATGCACTGGCAGTCTCTGTACAGACTGAAGTGCATTGGAAATGACAATGCATAAAGCAGGGTTTCTTGTGATATTTCTGTCATTGCATTTTCATCATTTTCCCACTTTTCCTGAATGTTTCTATTATTGAAACCTTTTAAACATTACTTTGAAGTTAAAACAGGTATTTGTATTGCTATGCCTCTAACAAGGCTCTCTGAAGTTTTGTGAAGAAAGACATCATCGAAACTGATACTAGATCCGTACTTTCCCCTTATAAGCAGCAGGTTGGATCCAGTGCCCTTTGAAATCCGGCGTCTGCTACTTATTAAAAATCCAGCTTGGCTTTTCCAGTAAGTAAACTTCACATGCTTTAAAAGGCTTCTGTGAGTTTGCAGGCTCTGCTTCAGGTCTGTTATTAAATGCTGTGATCTTATTTACAAGTCCACTCTTTTTCTTTTTATCTTTTATTTTTAAACTCCATAGAGCTGCTTATTTTTGCCCGCAGTTCTCCAGCTGTAGCACTTTCCCTTGTCTTTTTCTGTAACATTTCCAGAGTTTAATGGTTATCAGGGTTGTAGAAATGCTTAATAGGTATGGTTTGGATATTGTCTGTGATGAGGCACCTATAATTAGATTTACAAAATGTATTTGCAGCAGAGAAGTAGTGCTTGTACATCTCTAAGCTTTCTTGATAAACTGCATGTTTTAGTGTCGTATTCCCCTCTTGCTTTCATACACACAGCTTTTTAATAATCCACAAAATTCAATACTTACAAAAGCATTGAGTTTTTCTGTGACTATTTTAGTTTATCTCTAAATGTTAGTGTTTTTTCTAAAACATTTTTAATGCACGATGGGACTTGAAATGTTAAGACGTTTAACACATTTAAAGCATTCTTCTTAGATTGAACTGCTTTCCAAGAAAACATGGTTCATTCATTCCTTTGTAAGAGGTTTCAAGGTTTCTGAAGGAGCTGTAGAAGTTGTGTGGATGGATCTGGAACAGTTCCATCTTGCTGTTGAACAGGGTACTCCCACTTGACAATCGCCACTTTAGCTTTCAGGTTATCCCTGATTTTGTGTCTTGGTGAAGACTTCTCTGTCAACTCTAAAAAGTGCTGTGCCTAGCTCAGCTCTCCTTCCTGGTGTGTTGAGGGTGCCTGGTGCTGCCTGGACTTACGACCAAGATAAATTGTAACTTTTTTAATACCAATGTACAGTCATTGACACATATTCAGGTGTCCTTATGTAAATAGATTTATAGGGCTGAGATGGTTCTGTTTCTGATAGTTGAAGCTGTATATGATTGTATAGGCAATTTAGGATTTTGAACTGGAAGCTCTCTGTATGTCCCAGTCAGATAATTTTTCAACAGGAGCTTTCATAAAGTTTTGTTCTTGAAGAATATGTCAGAAGTCTTGTCAAGATTGTGTTTCTGAGCAAGTTGTGTGTGTGATTTGGATTATGTCTATTTCTTATTCATGCCAAAATATAGGAACAACCACACTGTCCCTAGAAATGTCATAGAATCACAGAATCCTTTTGGTTGGAAAAAATCTTTTAAGATCAAGTCCAGCCATTAACCTGGCACTGCCAACTCCACCACTAGGTCATGTCCCTAAGCACCGTATCTACATGTCTTTTAAATACCTCCAGGGATGGTGCCCGCTTCCTCGGGCAGCCTGTTCCAGTGCTTGACAATCCTTTTGGTGAAGACATTTTACTAATATCCCATCCCTGTCATAATTTTTTAAGAGATGGCGGGCTCGGTGGCACTTTGGTAAAGATGAACATGACAGACAGTCATACTAGGTCAGACCAGAGGTTCCTTCAGCCAATGTCTGGTCTCAGCTGGTCCATTACAGAATACCTTTGAAAAGATATGCATGCACAGTGATGCTTCTTTTATATATAGTTGCATGTTCCGGTAATACACAGCTCAAAGATTTTCTAAGTCAGAGGTGGTATTTTTCTGTTTAATCACTTCTTAGATTGATTTTTTTTTCCCAAAAAAAATTAGTCTACATACTTTTCTTGAAACTATGTAGGTGAGACAGCAAGTATCCATGAAAAACCCATGGCAAAATGTTCCTCATTATACTTGAAGTATAATCCAATATAATCCTATACACAAGTATTTATTGTGTATAGGATTCATCTTTTGAATATTTGGACCTGAGCTTTAATAGTCACATTTGATTCCTGAATGTCTATACTGTGATAAAGAGTGGGTGATCATACTTAACCAATTTTTCCCTCCTATTCGCATTGTATTAGTATGTGCCTAGGTATATTGTGGGGGTGTGCACAGCTAAACCAATGGACTATTGCATATGCTACCATATTCATGGCCTAGAATTATACACAACCTGTATGGATGTTTTGGGCCCTGCTGAGTTAATATATGTATAATGTCTGGGAAGTCCTGTTGAAAAGACTGCCCTAAAGTGAAGGATTTCAGGACTCAGGGCTTACACGGTGCTGTTCTTTTTGCTTATGAAAAACCTCTGTCCATTTCCTAGTATCACTCTTTACACTTTCACTAAAGTAGCAGTTTCCAGAGAACAACATATCTGTTCAAATGCAGATGGCATTTGTGAAGAAAACAAAACCAAACTTGGTTATACAGCCCTGCATCTTTTTAAGTAATGCTGTGATCTCTGTGTTACCTCCTAGAGATGCACATCGCTTCTTTTGAACCTGCAGAAAGAGCTAAGTCCTACTTGTGTTGTAAGATTAATATAATATCATTGTGATTCAGTGAGTTTTGAGGTCATTGAGAATCACTGTGTATTTTTAGTAGGACCCGAGTTAGACCCTAATTTATCTAGTAAGATAGAGAATGCAATTTGACCAAGTTCTCGTTCCTTAAAAAAAGTGCTACTCTATTTTCCTTTGCAGTATTTTTCTGCTTGTTATGTAGCTTTGGGAGACAGCATATAGAAATTAAGAGATCAAACTTTTATTAGAGGTTGTTTGTCTTTCTTTTGCTCAGGTTTGAAATGACAGTTTGCAGGTAACGAGTTGTTTTCTTTCTTCTCACAAGTGCCTGAGCTGAAGCTCAACTGCCCAACCATAGAATATGCAAGAAAACAGTGCACCATATAACAAAAATGATGCTGGTGGTATTTTAGCCTTGCATCCAATTTCAGTTTAATATTATGTTGCAGTATGAGATTTATTTCTCCCTTTCATTGGTTATGGCCCGAGGAGGGGAAAGGGTAGAATCTATATTGCAACGGACATTTGAGTTACTTCCAAGAGTTTTAAAAAATTTAATCTGGTGTTAATCTCTGAAAGAAGTCATTACTCTGGTCTGTCAGCCTGTGATGGGGAAAATAAGGGGAAAGTTTAAAAAATAGAAATGTATTGAATTAACTTCATTTCCAGTGCAAGGAACAAAAAAGGTGTTTTAAACAATGACAGCTTAATCTGGAGAAGGAAATTGAACAGAGTTATTTTGTGATTAAGCCTCTTCACACAAAAGAGACAGCTTTAATATGGTACTAGTGCTCAAAGACTTGGATGATAGGTCTTTTTAGATGTAAGTGGGATTTATACATCCATCTTTTCTTTTTAGAGATTTTAAGAGAAAATTGCTCCTGGAGCACAAGACTCAGTGCCCATGCCTATGGACTGCTAATTAGAAAAGTTTCTAATGAAGCTGCAGAACCCACAACCTCACAACTCATAAAATGCTGCTGCAAACTCCCAAGTTGAGCCCAAATGCTCTGTGGGATTTGTAAGCTTCATTCTGTTGTGTTGGAGCAGGTGAGCTAGCCAGAGCACAACTTGGGCAAACGACAGCAACACAAGTCTGATTGTTACCCAAGAAAAAGATCCCAAAATACTGACACTACAATTTCTAAGTATCTTAAGGAGCAGGTTGGCAGCCTCTGGGAAAGATTCTATTGTGTGTCTTGTCAAGGAGGAGGTAGCTCTTATTTCAGAAGCAGTGAGAAGATGCAGTCTGTCGCTCATTTTGAAGGAGGAAAGTGTGCTAGTGGCCTGGAGAGGAGGAGCGTGAGGAGGAAGGCTTCTGAGGTGTTTCCAGGGACCTGTAGCAAGTATTTTGGTGTGTTCCCTTGCTTTAAAAGGAGTGTGTGGACTACTTGGGATCATTCTCCCTACCACCCAAACTCCTGAGGCAGATTCAGCAAGGCTACCATAATCTTTACTTCTGCATCCTTGACACAACCATGTACTTAAAAGGCACAACAAATAGGGATGCCAAATCTTTGCTCAGTGTAAGCATGGTGCTTACAGTTCGCTCGACAGCAATGCAACTACCAGCCCTCAAGGATGATAATTTAGATGTGGTCTGTTTGTGTTCATGCAGATAGAGGAGTGCTCTACAGCCCCCCAAATGGAAAAGAAAATTAAGTGTGTGGCTCAGGTAGAAAACTTAAATGCTTTTGTAGCTTGTCAGTGAAACAAAGGATGAGATAAAGCTGCTGAATTTGAATTTGCCTTATTAATTAACTTAACCATGGTAGTGTTAGGTTATTAGGAGTTTTGATGTGAACCAAGGCAGAGGTGGAATCCAACAGGAAAATTCGATATATATAGCTAAATTCATATATACCAGGAGGAAATTTAACTTAAGATACCTTTTTTTAAAAAAAGACCATTAGTGGCAAATAAATACCATTACTGGGGGTGAAGGGAAATGAAAGAACTCAGGTTGTGGCAGCTTTAACTGCAGCCAGGTGGGGAAAGCTGTGCAGACTGCAGTATTGATCCTACTTAGCTTTCTGATACCTTCTCCTTTTTCTGTCCCGTATTTCTTGACTGGAATATTCTTTTGGGCTCTTGCTGTTTTCACTGTCATCTGAAACTCTGTTTTTGGTTTCAATTCCTCTGTTTTCCATGAGTGTGCTCAGTAGAGCCCAGCAAAGAGGAGTCGGATAAAGGTTTGGTAAACTGAGTGTGCAGGAAGCTCAGCTGAAATCCAGTGTGGCTCAGTACCTGTGGGAGTGAGTTTGTGTTCTGGTGTGCTGTTGAATTCTTTCATGTGAAGAAGCTGTGATGGTCTTCAATTAATAAAAGTTCCTTATGTAAAACAGATTTGAAGATATAATTAGAAACAAAAACAGTCCCCTCTGTGATGAAATGAGTTAAGAGCGAAAAATGAAATGGCAGGGGAGAGGAAGACAAGGAATGGAAACAGAAAAAGAAAAAGGCAGAGAGCTCTTTAAAAACTTACTAAAAACTAAGGTTTTTAAGAGAGAAAAATAAAGGTAACATCAGCAGAGGGTAGGAAAGAGAACTGAAAAATAATAGAAAAATTCCCCTGACGCACTGGCACATTAGTTCTGCTGTCATTTTTTGGAGCCATGAAGTAGTGAGTATGATAAGATAAGCACACATGCACACAAAACACTTTTTCTTTTTTAATCTGAAAGATTATTATTTTTTTTTAAGCATGAGTGCAGGGGTTTTGGTTTGGGTTTTTTTACTCTTTTCTAATGTTTTTGTTTGACCAAGCTTTGGGAGTTTCATCAGGTGAAGAACAGAAAACCATACAAGGAGCGTAAAGCATTAATAACAGTGGAAGTTGGAATGCATTTACAGTAAATTTACAGTTGTTGAGACTATTTTGTCCAAATTCTGCAGCAGCTGCTGCTGTAATATATAATGTGTCTCAGCAACTGTTAATCCAATTGAAACAACTAATTTAGTAAGTATTTACTTTGCACTTAATTGTTAATAACCTTTTGAGTAAGGAATTGGCAATTTACCATAAATTGCTACTTAACATTACCAGATTTTCATTTAATTGATAAAAATGTAGCCTTCAAGAGGAGCTTTCTTTTGAGAGCTGAAAAGGCCTTCCATCTTTTAAGCTCGGCAGTGGGCAGACACCTTTAGAGAACAGAGTAGGGATTAAACATGGATATAACTGCTTATAGTGACCCAGCCCCATTTTTTCTTGCATTTAAAAGCCAAAATCATTTGACATATGAAGGAACTCTTTGTAAAGCCTTCCATTTGTTTTGTTTATCTACAGTTTCAGCATATAGTGAAGCATAGCTGCTGTATTCTAGTGGTTTAGATACTTTATATTTTAGTTAGTATTGAAATTGTATTTGTAGGAAGCTGTAAAAATTGGAGACCACCTTAATGGAGGCAGCAGACTAATGATTGAGCTGGATATTACGGTCACAGTTGGGACACCTGTACATCTAGTGCTGGGTTTGCAGCCATCAGTGTGCTGTGGACAGAGGGAAGGAATAATGCCTTGTAATGGTCTTGGTGGTCCTGTACCCTTTCCCTGTATCCACTGGTGACTTCTTTGATCCTGCCTCAAAAATTACTCCTGAGAGGTAGGTTGCATGTCAGCGTTTGCCTGAAGAGTTTGTTGGGATAACAGTGCTCACAGGGTGGAGGGGCCACTGTTGCCATTCTGTTTTCAAACCAGACAAGGGTGTATTTCTTGAGATTTTAAGACCCATTTCCTGATAGAAATCTCCAACAGAGACGGCAGCGGACACTTCAGGCATCAGAACATGCTTGGTATTCTGTATTCATCACTGCTTTTTGGAGAAAATAAATGTACTCATCCATACCCAGTATATCTGCAGAGGTGCGTTTCTCATCTGCCATCAACAGTTGCTTACACAGCTGAATGTGTGAGAGAATCTTAGGGGTGATTTGAAAAACTTTTTTCTTCAATAAGGTTATGTGCACTGTATCTTCTGCTCCTCCTGGAGTAGAAGTGAGGCGTGTGCTGAGTGGAAGCTAAGGATATTGCAGTTCAATTCCCATTTTATTTTCCTGGTGGGTGGGATAAAACAAGAGGCAGGGTGGAGGGGGTCTGAAACTCCTTGATGTGTTTTGTCCATGTTGAAAGCTCCATTACTGTTCAAAAACTGCTCTGCTCCCACCAGATCTTGAGCAGTTGTAGCTTGGTCTGTGGGGCAGGGTGTTGTGAGGGGTTTTTTTGTCAACAACGGAGTCAACTCGCATGTGCTCCAGTGGTTGAGAATAAAAGAAGTCTGACTTGCACTTGGAGAGGGAAGGGTGAGAAATTTTCAAACATTTTTTTGTAACTTGTTGTATGTTTGGACAAGCCAGCTCCTCCTGATCCCAAGCAGTTAGAGGTTCAAGCATGTATCCTGCTTTTGATTACTGAGTTTAGACTGCTCTACGTGCTTCACTCCTTGTCCTGCCCTGGTTGTGATCTGCATCCCTGGGCTGATGGGTAGTGACCTGCTGCCACAGAGCCATTCCCAGAGTCTGGGAATTTAGAAACAGTCTGGCCAAGGAAGACTGCCCTCCTCTTCAGTTTTAGCATTTCTATGGATTTTTATGGGGTCTGAACAGAGGTGCCTTCAGCAATCCAAATAGCTGTGGCAGGATGCAGTTTTTCTCCTTTGCTCCCCTTCTGTAGAAGAGCATCCTGCTGTCTCTGAGAGGTATTCATGTGTGTGACTTTGGAAGCCTTCAGAGGTTTGGTGCCTTAAATAGGTATGAATCAAAGCTGTGTGCCTTAAACATAAAAGAAGCTTCTTGCTTCACTGGATAGTCTTTTTTGAACATTCTTTGATCAGAAATGACTGGTCAGTTCATTTTGACTGGGCTCTGTGAATAAAGCTTTGATTGTAGACCTTGGCACCGGGCTTCCAAAGAAAGCATAATGCTGTGCAGCATATCGGCAGGAGGCACAGCCAGCCAGTGTCCTGGTGTGAAGTGCTGTCCCTGTCCACGTGGGGCTGTCCCCATCCATGTGGATGGTGGTTCTGCTGATTGCGACAAGGTGATTAGGATGAGTCCTGTCCAGGGCAACCATCTGCAGAGAGCCCCAAAAGCCATGGTGATAGTTCATCTCAGCTCTTTGTGTTAATAAAGGGAAGTAACCGATGAATTTGCAAATTTTTCATTTTATTTAAGGGGATGGCAATGGTGAGGTGTTCAGCATATGGAACAGGGGCATCTTATCGAAGAAACCAATGACAAGGGTTTTAGAGTGCAAGTTAGTGATTCTCCTGAGATCGTGCTCTCCGGTACAGAACACAGGACAACTCTGTGTAATGTTTTAATGTTGGGTTTTCTTCTGTAAATGCTATCCCTAAATACCTTGCAGACCTGAAGTGAAAGTAGATGCATAGGTAGAGAAAGCGATGTGGGAGCATTTGACATTTCTTCTTGAACTTGGCTCTGTATAATGTGAAAAATGTAGGTACAAGTTGACAACTTATAAATGCTGTGAAATAGTTCAGAATTCCCTGCGGCAGGAGAGTGGTGGAGCCAGGAGAGGGAGAGAGAGGCCAATGTACAATGAGTGGTTAGATTTGGGAAGGAAATAGTATAAAAAGTTTAAGATTCCTTAGAGAGCACTGTTTATCACTTATGTGATATGCTTTTTGTGGCAAACTCAAGATGCTTTGAAGGCTTAGGTTAAATTTGATATGGTTTGATACATATTGGAAAATTTTGTAAAGATGAACTGTCCCTAAACCATCTTACTGGTGTTTATCTCTGCTTTAGTTAAATTCACTTTCAAAGAAGTTGCACAGAAGGCAATACAAGGGACAATGCCTTCTTATCATGTTATCTGTCAATAAATCATTTCTTTTTTACCACAGCAAGCCACACCACTTTCTTATCTTTTCTTTCCTTCCTGCTTCCAAATGATTTGCTGGTTTAAAATGAATGTACTTAGGTCTTTTTCACTGGGAATTTTGTCTGAATTATTAACAAAGAGCAATACAGTTAGACGCAAAAATCTGAGTTAGACATGACAGAAGAGCCAAGCTTTGAATTGCATCTTCAAAAATTCATTAATTAAATGTATTCATGTAATAATGAGTTGTGTGGTCATGGAACAGTACACAGGCATGCTTTCTAAATAGCTGCTTGTGATATTACCGACAAGGCTATGCAATTGCAGTCTTTTCAACCCCAGATTATGTGCCTGAGTGCAGGGAGCCCAACTTTGGTCTTTGATTCAGTGGAAGGGAGTTCAAGACATAGTTATGTAGGACTGCAGGCAGCAAGTGTGATGAGACAAGAGCTATCTTCCAGTTGCTTTGTTGGCAGATAATACTGTTTTTGAGGTCTAGGAACATACACCTTTCAGTTCTGAATAAGCATTTAGCAGCTACCTTTTGCATTACAAGCAGAAATGTAAAACAAAACAAAAAACCCCAAAACAACCTGATTTGCAAGATAGAAGCACAGGATTTGTATTTCACTAAATAAACCAAATTAAAATGAAGATTGTGACACTTTGTTTAAAGATTCCTCAGTTTAAAATCATTCCAACTAAAGATGATTTAAAAAATACAAAGAGCTGGAAGTTTAAGGGGAACAGGCAGAACCGGGCATGTTATTAGCTGAGCGTTTGGAGCTAGAGTAAGCTAAAGAAGCTTTTGATAGGGGTCTGCTGTAGAGTCAGAATTCTTTTTTTTTATTATTATTATTTTATTGTAGTCATTTGACTTCAGTTCAGTGCTTAGGATTGAAAAAAGTAGAATGGTTTATTTTCTTTTTCAGTGTATGAATAAAAATGAGGTATGAGATGATGAGAAGTACTATTCATAAAGTGCGGAAGGGCTCGGTGATGAGAAACGATCAATATTATCTCTAGCTACTGAGTTCAACCACGTGTGTCCAGTAAATCAGTTCACTTTTGAATGCAAAATATGGTTAGATAAGCTTATTTATGTCTCTGTAGCATATTAGATTGCTTTATTTAGTAGAGGATAAAGACACAACTGGGGGTTAGAGTGTGGAACGGAGGGAAGTACGATTTAATATGGATTGGAGTGGTAGTTGGACAACATACGTAACCCAGCTAGAAAATTGGATAAGGTCAGCGAAGAGTAACTGAAATGCTTTTGACTAATGTACAAGAACCTCTGTAGGAAAACAGAGAAACTAAAACAATTGTTATTGGTATGCAAATAGATTTTTACAGCTTTACCGGAAATATGGCAAAGTGGCAGGCAAGGATGGAGTGGAAATATTACACCGATCAGGAATAGTAGGAATGCAAAATAAAGGTTAATGTGAAGTAGATTTGTGTGTTTATGATGAAACTGGGAACAAAACCTGTTTTGAGTTCATGTTTTTGGGCATACTAATTAAATGGTAAAGTCCAGGTATACCTGACTGGTGAATGACAGGTAATTTTTCAGTGAATGGTCTCTGAAAAATTAAGAGGTTTTGGTACTTTCAGTGTAGTTCTGATTGGCAGTAAAACAATCCGATAGATTTTTCGGCCAAATAATCTATCAACCAGAAGTTGATGTGTGAAACGTGGAGTTGAACATGAACAGAAAGTCTTTGAGGTTTGTGTTCTACTTCAGTTTTAGGTTTTTGTAAATCTCATATAGTTGTATTTCAAAAGGAGAAAGCCTCGAGAATTGGAGAACAGAATGCCATCTGCATAGGAGCTTATGTGCTAAATGAGAAGGCAGATTTCCATCCTTTTTGTCTTAAACTTCTGTCTACGACTGTTTTTTAAAAGTAAAAGACAAGGAAGATTTCAAATATAACTATGTGAAGTCAGAGAGGAAATTAAGCGTGAATCATGTGAGAGGTGGAGGGCAGGGTGAGGAACAAGGGCTGATCAGCAAAAATACTGTTTCTAAGCTCAAAACATGCAAGTGAGCTAAAACTCCCTTCTGTGAGCTCCATGTGTAGTAAGGGGTACTTCAGTTACCAAGAAAATGCCAAAAGATGAGGTGGTCAGACTGAGCCATGAGGACATCTTAGGTATTGAAGATCAGCATCTACTATACTCCATGGCAAAATGATACCTGTCTTCAGGTTTTGGGTAAGAGGACAGAGTAGAAGTTGGGGAGAAGCACACTGGGTAATGGGAAGGAGCACATGGCAGTGAATGTCATTGTTGCTATCAGAAGATGACAGCTACATGCTGGACAAGCAGCCTGCTAATGCTCCCATTAGCATCCTAGTTTGGACATAAAAACAGTGTCAGGAGACTCCATTTCCAAATATCCTATCTCAGGCTCACGGTCACACATGCGGACGATACAGTCCTGATAACACTGGAGCTACATGTACTCACTTCTCCAAGGGGAAGCAGCAGATGCAAAGGTGATCCCTTGGTGCAGGAAGGATTCCCAGCCAGCAGTAGGTTCTCTTTAAGGCCCACTACAGAAGGTTTTGATGATGCCCCTGGAATACTATGTGCAACTTCAATATCACATCTCCAAAAAACATGAACCTGAGACTGAAGCAGGCTCAGAAAACTGCCTGCTAAAACAAGCATGGGGCTCAACAGCCTCTTATGACAACAGGCAAAAAGACCTTGTATTGTTTAGCCTTATGAAATTCAAGTAAAATAGATGTGTAAAGGGACTAAACACCACTGTTGGAGAAGATAAAAAATACTGATTTAAGATCAGTTCAAATACGGCAAAGCTGCAAATTAGAAGTGTGCTGTTACCCATTGGAGGAATGAGCCTTTCAGGAGATTTTTAAGGAAAAAGGAAGCCTGAGTGATTTAAAAATGGATGGTAGAAAGCTTCTGAGAAGTATTTCATGTTTCATGAAATGTTTCCTGTGTTAGCACTGGATTGAATTTTATGTGACAGGACAATCGTACCCATCCTAGATCTTAATGAAAACCTTTCATTGCTTTTAAAAATGTGAAATTGTGGTTGATTTCATTCCAATTTCCATCTGAAAGTATCTGGATTTAAAGGAGAATCACCAAAAACTGATCATGTGATGGATGAGAGGCATCAATCACCATTTTATAGAAAAACATGTAAAAAATTAATAATCTGACTAAAAACATGTTTAGACAGAGATACTGGGCAAGGGGGGAAGGAGGTGTGATATCAATTAAGAATAATAACAAAACTTTTCCGGGTTGACCTGATTGTGATGACTTAGTGAGAAAAAGCCTTCCTTATACAAGATAATTTTTTGTTTTCGTTTTTGGATCATTGGCCTAGGTGCTTCTGTGACCTTGCTGAAACTCTAAAGAACAGATTCCAGGCATATGGTTTTCAAGTTGTAATTATAATCATTAAATATAAGCAGTGCAGGTGATTGTTTTGTTTGTTTGTTTTTTAAACCTGTTTAATCTGTAATAATAAATAGTCTAGAGGCAAAACTGGATTTTATAAGCATTGGGTTATTTTTCTTCTGCATGTTTTTAATAGCCAGTTTAATATGACCTGATGTGATTTGCATCTGTTGTGGAAAGATCATGTATTTCATTTTAAAGGCATTATTGGTTAATTTGACAACTGATAGATTAAATCTTCTTAAATAGTGTGGGATGAGAATGGGCCTAATTTGAATGTTGATGCCAATGTTCCTTTTTCAGTACTGGAATATTAAGCTGATTAATGCCATAAACACTGTTGCAGGATTTTTTTACCCCAAATCTGACTGGTGAATTCTAAAGAATACAGCAAAAACTAGAGTTAATAGAGCAAAAGCACATGTCCTAAATTTTTACATCAACATAGATTTGATTCATATCTTTGGATATTGGGCATTGTTTTTTAAATATCCAATAAACTAACAATGTTAAAATGTGTGCATTTTTTAAAATTAATTGACCTCCATTTTTCCAACTGCTGGTATGCTGATGGTTGGACTTGATGATCTTGAAGGTCTTTTCCAACCTTGATGGTGCTCTGACTCTGTGTGCGTTGTAAGGCGTAACATTTGATTTTTCATGGAAAATACTTTCAGAGCTGAAGTTCACTTTTCACTTAACTAAATTTACTAATTCAGGTGAGCAACTACTACAGTGAATGTGTGCTTTCCAGGGGAGCCTCAAACCTTTGTGCCTCTGAGCTACAAAAAACACAAACAAAATTTTCAGATCGAATCTCCTGTTTGACCTCCAAACAAACCAGCCACCATGTTTCATGCAAATTTTAGGAAAGAAATTCAGACAATCCATCATACAGGACAGTCTACAGATACGTTAATCTGATTAGTCTGTGTCTGTTTCCTGAAAGGATTGTACTTGAAATTAAGTGAAGATGCATCTTTGTTGTAGGCAGATGCAGATTTTTATCTGCTCTCTCTTGCGTCCTTGTATATCCAGTGGCATCCACATCAAATGTCCAGTTTGTGGTTATGGAATAGATTACAAGCCTGTAGTTGTGATTGATACTTTATTACTGTTTATTATTTATGTTACTCTTTTGCCAGGCATTGTAGAAATACAGTGCAAAAGGAGGGAGTGCATTTTCTTCCACTAAAACAGGACATGGTTATAAAGTCGAATGAAAGATAAGAAAGACGGAGAGAAAAATCTTGATTTGTTTGAGTTTTATTTGGTTGTCTTTTGTTTTGGTTTATTTATTTTTATTTCTGCCGAATCAAATATGTATCCTTACCATGCTGGTTCCAGAACCAATGGTCTGATGTCTGGTTTTAGGTTTTCCTGCGGGCTGTCAAACTTAGTGCTTCTGGTTGAATTCCCTGAAAGTCACTAGTAATTCCTCTTCTTCCCAGTCTTCCGTACCAGCATGGGTTTTGTTTCCAGCTTTGAGGCCAACTTGCTTAGATTTCCCCTGGGATGTCTTTATCCTGATTGACCTGAGCGTGTCTGAAGCATGACCTGCAATGCTCCTGAGAACACGACAGAAAGGTGTCTGCGATAATTCTGCACAGGGCTGCCCTGGAAGGAGCACTGCTTGTGCTTGTAGGTCATAGACTGGGAATCACTGGTGTAGGAAAGCCCCTAACAACTATGTGAGAAATACACACAATGTTCAGAATTCAAGGCGCATTCCAGTGCATTGCCATGCCCTTGACAATTGGTTACTCTGTGTAATTATGGCATAGTATAATTATTCCACTAGTCATCTTTATCATTCTTTAGTATAGGAAGTAATAAAGTCTGCTGTGATTCACTTTTCAGACAAAAAAGCCACCTCTGTAAGCATACTACTGAGCAAGAAAAGACACTGTTGTGGTACAGTCAGACAGTGTTTACTTTCCCTGCTCCCCACCTCCTTGGAGTTTGACTAGTAGCTTACTTAAAAGCAGGTGCTTGATTTAATCCTGTCAGTGTTATTTTGCATCTCTGTACAGGAGAAGGATGGCCTAAGACAAATCAGTAACAGAAGCAGGGATGGTATTATTTCAGAGATAAGTCATAGTTACAGGAGATGGGAAAATACAGGTTATCACTAGCAATTTCAGTTTATCAGGGATGCCTTGCAAGGAGCCTTTGTCCAGCGCTGCTAGGCCGATTTATTAACTCATTGATCCATGCCTGTGTATTTCTGAATACTTTGTTTCCCTTGACCATTTTGCTATATTGATTTCCTTGTACATCCCCACAGTTAATCTAGAAATCCAATGTATGATGTTTTTATTATCATTTGTGGTGTCACAGTACCTGTGAGATCCATATGTTTAGGTAATTTTCTTCCCTTCCTCTTCCCTAGTCCCTACTCGTTTTCAAAAGAGCAGTTCCAGAGTGAGGGGGCTGTGCTCCCCATTTGTGTGAAGGCTTAGTTTTCCCTCCAACACAAGATGCCTTGTCAGAGGTTTTCTAAAACTAGTCAAGAGCACTTCCCTTCCCTGTATTGTGTCCATATGTTGTGGGCTTGTGTCATGCAGTACTGCTTGAGAGTTGACTCAATGCATTCATCTCTTTTCACAGTCAGTAGAAAAAGCTGAATAAAGGGGATCCTCAGGGGTTAGGCAGCATGTATGTGTCTGTGTTCTTCCATTTTCCCCCCTTGTACTGTGATGTGCAGGTTCAGTACTGTACTCATCAGCATCCGGCTCAGCCTACTGCATCCAGTTGTTTCTCCTGATAATGTCAAGCCAGAGATTGGAGACATCGTCCAAGTTTTAAAAGTGTGGGCTCGTTCCAGAGCTGACCGGGAGGATGAGTGTGTCTGTTGCTGTTGGTGACACAGCGTGCTGATGGTGGGACTCCCAGTTATCCTGGCTGCTTGTCAGGCCAGGAGAGGCTAATGTACAGGACTTGGAAAGGCAGCTGGAGGGACCGCATTTAGCTGCAATCTGGGACAGAGGATGGCTTTCATGGTGATGGCTTGTTTTGCTTTGGGATGTGGTTATCATATAGAGTGGCTGGCTGTTGCCACAGCTTGGTTGCAGGGCTGAGGTACTAACACAGTGGATCCCGTCTGAAGCAGCTTTTTGACCAAAAGTTTTGGGCTGAGAAACTAAGTTCTGAAGAACAGGAATGCGTCACTAGTGAATAGGGAAAGGCCACCACTGGGAGCAATGGGTTGCTGCTTTGCTCACAATTTATGTTTTATACTGTCTTTATTTCTGCTTCTGAGCTAGAAGTCTAGGAAAGTGGTTAATGAGTTGAAACATGAGAAATCAAGTAATTGAATATTTGGAATGGAAGAGGAAGAAGTGAGAGCTGGGTGGTGCAGCAGGAATATCCTCTCAGATCATTAACTTCTGTTCGAGTCACTGGAGATTTTCAAGGTGATAGGGGGTTTCTGTATTGAATCGCTATAGGTGCACTGCTTTTAAAGAAAAGAAAATTGGATAAGAGAAGCAGGCAGCACATCAGCCTTCTCAGATACGGACTGTGCACAACAGGGATTGGCAGTGGTTGACAGTGCTGCCAGGACTCCCATGGAGATGAATGTGGTACGTAAAAATAAGTATCTGATGGCACTAATTATTTACTCAAAGCATATGAGATACTATGAAAAATGTAATGGAAAGGGAGCATGGAATGACGCACATCTCAGTGACAAATCCAGCTGAATCCAGCTGTAGTGCGTGGGACAGTCTTACTGCCTTCATACTTCCACAGGTATGTCCTCTGCTTTGCCAGCCCTAGGACAGTCTGAGCAGCAATGTCTTCTTTATTTATACACATTGTTTCTGATTTTCCATGTCTTCAGAAAGAACCAGCTGAATCCCCTTCAGTATAGTTGTTTGGCCCTCAAGTCTAAGAAGGTCGTGCAAGGATTGTGGAAGTCTGTTCATTAGACTACAAGCTCTGCACCTTCCACCAGTGTTGACCTAATGACAGTGACAGAACGTGACTGGAATTACTGTGGCCCCTTTGTGATGATCTCTAGACAAAGCAGCTGTGCTTTGTCAGCTTAGAAAAACTTGGAGAAAATGGCATATTTTCCTGAAGGAAAGGGAGATCTGGCTCCTAGTTAACTCCAGCTCAGCAGAAGGAGGAAGCTTGGTTCAGTGTTGAACATCATGCAAAGTATAGATATTATAGGTATTGGTTGAGTTCTTTTTGCAGACAGATTATGCAGGAAAGATTGCAGACAAATGATGCAGATGATGATGGAAGGTGCTGAAGGTATGGCACTAGATAATTTGTTTAGATTTCAAAATGAGTTGCAGATTGCTAGAAGTAAAGAGAAGATGTGGCTTGAAGTTGAACTCTGTCTGATGCGAAATAAAACATTCATCCCTGATTTGCACCTCAATTAAATTTTTTGCAGAGATGCTTTCTTGAGAGCACAAAACAAGAAGTTTGGGGGATGGCAGCCCTATGCAGCTACATCAAACTTCCTAATGTTGAATAATAACAGCAATCTGTCATACAAACATATCAAAATAATTGGCTGTGCTTCATTGGTAATGTTGATCAGACTGCATGGCAGTGCCTTCTGTCACCAAAATGATTTACAGTAAGTTTGCAGATGTTATTTACAGTGACCTACTAATTCTTCTTGAATGAGGGACTGTATTTCTTCTTGCACACAATAATCTTAGCTCCTTTTAAAATGAGCTCTGTTCACTCTCCAACAAATTATTTGGAATAAAAAAGTAGTTAATTAAAATGTCTGCTGCTATAGCACTGTTTGAAGTTTAACGTTAGCAAAATTCTGGCTGATCTTGGTAGGAATGAATGAAAATGCTCCTGCTGTCAGAAGACATGTGTTACGGTCTTTGGCAAGACTTACCAAACACACCGTTTTCCTTCAGTGGTATATTCTTACCTAAACCTGCAGTAGCTCTCTTCTACTTCCATTCTAACAGTCTAGCCAAATCTTTCACTTGCTTAATGAAATCAGTGAATTGATCACAGTGGCTTTAGTGTTGTGCTTTTTTTCCAGTGACTCCATTAAAACAGTATACTTCACATTCCACTTGGTTCCATGTAGGTATCAATTTTAGTGTTAGACTATCGCATTCCAAAAAGCCCAACACTACCTGACTGAAAGCTACAGTTTTGAATTTCATTTGCATTACGTGCACAAAAGAAGTCAGAAGGAGTTAATGTATCTGGGGAGTAAAAGCACTAACTTCGTAAAATACCTAAAATGTAATGGTGGTTCGTCAAGTTTACATGAAAAAGTATTAAATAACTATCTTTAGTAATAATATAATCTGATCAGAAAAACAGCTTTTGCTTTAAATCTGCTGCAAAACCATTTCAACTGTGGGTCTCCAATGTGATTCATTCAAATGAAAAAATAAGTGAGTAGTATACTTCCTCTCTTTTATTTTTACTTGCTGCAGCATGTAATTTTAGAGTGCTTAGTCTTTGAATTTCCAAAGGCAGCAAAAGCTTCCATGATGGCTAAAGTGGTCATGCAAAATAGATAAAAATTGCTACCTTTTTATACTAACTTCTTTTTCTTTCTGTAAAAGTCAAGGTGAATAAATTAAGTATTTAAAGAATCTGAGTATAGGAAAAGCACAGATGTTCATGCATGGTGATGTCTTCAAAAATGGTGGGCAGAGGTAGATGTTTGCCTTAAGCAGTTGTTTATCCTACTAGGATTATGGCTACCTTACATGTCTGTGTCATGGCCATTCTAGTTGCCACATAGCCAACATCTTGAACACTCACGGACTTATTTTCACAGTGCATGCTAGAAGTATTAATTTATTTCACACTTGAAGGACTGAGATGGAGAGGCCAAAATCAAAGCTGAACACCCACAGAAGCTTGGAACCACTTAATGGCCAAACAGGACCATGGGGCTGTGCACTGACAGCCTTCCTAGATCCTGCAAGGTTCCCGTGGCAGCATCGGGGGATGAGCCCTTAGCTAATGAGTGATGTCTCGCTGCCTTGATGGCAAGACAATTTCCTTCTGATTCTTTTAGATGTGGATTACAAAACCAAAGACCGGTGAAGAGATGATGAATTTGCAATGAATAGTAAAAGTAGAACATTGTCTCCAGATGCCATGGGTGGACAACTAGTAATTAGGCAGACATGGAATGAAACGTGTAGGGGGAGTTTTTGCTTGTTTAAGGGAAAACTGATAAGTGCCTGAATGTACTGCAATCTGTCAATGTTTGGAATATGCTCTGCAGCTTGAAAAGCAAAGTGTCCCAACAAAAATAGTTTTTGTGGCCCAATTGAGGCAGAGGACTGCCACCCCGTTACGTAAGGCAAAGCACAATGAGTTCCTGCAAAAAGGAGAGCAGCTCCAATGCCTTCTGTCAGTAGAGAAAGGCTGTTTGCATATACCATGGATATTGCTTGTCTACAGGCTTTGCTTTTATGTTTTCTCTCTCTGGATGCTAGGAATTTTGAAACTTGAGTTTAAAGAAGGATTGGGATAGAGAGAGAGAGAAAGATAGTGTTAATGGATATCGCATGGACTGGGGATGTGTACTTGTGTGACTCTTGCACGCAAGCAGGGGGATATGGCTGCATAAAAACTACTGGGAGAAAGACCTAGTAGGATCTTTTGTGGTGTGGTACAGTTTTCTGCTGGAAAGAGGCGATACCTCCAAGGCTTGAAAAATCTTTTCATTAAACTGAACACAACAGTTGAGAGTGTACTGGAGAAAAACTTTCTCTTTAGAAAGATGGACAGGATGACTGAAAAGGTGAGTTTAATCTCCATGGTTTATCATCCAATTAGTGTACCACTTGCCTTCTCACAGCAAATCCAGCCTTGAAAAACATTTAGAAAGTGTTTTCTTTGCAAGTGCCCTCATACATTTAGAAGTGTCTGACAGGTCTCTTTAACAGAATGGGTTAAAAGTCAGTCTCTAATATTCATCATTGCTTGAAACTGCTCTGCCAGGAGAGACTTTCAAGTAAGGTCTGACATTGATATGCTCATAGCGCTGTTCTGTGCCTTTCAGTGCAGACATAACCTGCCTAGATATGAACTAGGTCACTGGGAAAACCTACCTAGCTATGAACTAGCTAGCTGACCTCCTGGGAGCAGTGGCGGTATATTAAGTAATAGAATAGTTTTGGTTGGAAGGGATGTTTAGAGATCACCTACTCCAACCTCCCTGCAATAAGCAGAAATATCCTCAACCAGATCAGGTTGCTCAAACCCCATCCAACCTGACCTTGAACACTGACAGGGAGGGCGCAGTGACCACCTCTCTGGACATCCTGTTCCAGTGTTCCACCACCCCTGTTGTAAAAAATTTCTTACTTCTCTCTACCTTCTTTCAGTTTAAAACCATTACACTTTGTCCTATTGCAACAAGCCCTACTAAAAAGTTTGTCCCCATCATATAAAGCTCCATTTAGGTACTGGAAGGCTGCAGTAAAGTCTGTGCAGAGCCTTCTCTTCTCCAGGCTGAACAACCCCAACTCTCTCCGCCTGTCTTCACAGGAGAGCTGCTCCAGTTCTCTGATCATGGCACTCTTCTGGACTCTCTCCAACAGGTCCATATCCTTCTAGTACCGGGGCCCTCCCTGTATCTGGATGCAGTACTCCAGGTCAGGTCTCCTGAGAGCTGCGGGGGAGCACTGCCTCGCTTGACCTGCTGGTCATGCTTCTTTTGATGCAGCTCAGGATATAGTTGGATTTCTGGACAGCAGCTAGGTAATGCCCAGTTTTTTGTCTAGTTGTATTGCCAAGTCCTTCTCATCAGGACTGCTCTCAATCCTTTTGTTCCCCAGCTTGTATTGATACTAGGGATTGCCCCAACCCGTGTGCAGGACCCTGCACTTGGCCTTGTTGAACTTCATGATGTTCACATGGGCCCATCTCTCAAGCCTGTCCAGGTCCCTCTGGATGGCATCCCGTCCCTCAGGTGTGTCAACTGCACCACTTGGCTTGGTCATCAGCAAACTTGCTGAGGGTGCACTTCATCCCACTGCCTGTGTCACTGATTAGGATATTAAACAGTACTGGCCCCAAGATGGACCCCTGGAGGAAACTACTTGTCACGAGTCTCCATCAGGACATTGAGCTGTTGACCACTAGATCTGTTTAGACTGTAAAACCCACAAGAGACTGACAGATGCTTTCAGGTAGAGCCTAGCCTGAGCTTTGTTGCCAACTAAAGCATGGTTAGGTCATCTCCAGTTTGCCATCACAGCATTGACTGTGGCAGAGACACAACCATTGTCTGTAAATCCCTGGTGGAAAAGAGCCAAATATTTTGAAAACTTCAGGAGTTGGGGGAGTATGTATCTGCGTATCTTGCTATCTCACATGAATCTGCTTCAGACTTGCAGCTCAGGCAATGTTTAGTCAAAATATGTGTGGAAGACTTGTATGAACTAAAAAAGAAAAAATAATCAAAATTGCCCCTTCAGAAAGTGCACATATAGCCCTGCTGAGCTTCTGATGTCTTTTCTTACAGCTGCCTGAAGCTTTAAGCTTTTTTTTAAGATTTCTGATCAAAATGCACAAGCAGGTCTTTGTATCTTTTTTCTTTTGTTTCTAACACCAGTAGTTTAAAATAAAGGATGGGTAGAATGAAGGAAAGCAGAAAAAGAGATGCTCCCAGATGTGATTATGTGTTAGAATAGGGCACTACGGGATTTTTATATTGTGCCTTACTGCCCCGAGTATCAGTGGATGTTAGGTTGGGTTCACACAGCAATCATGTTAGCCTGTACAATTTAGGGGAATCTCAAAGTATAGCAGGATGCTCCTGAGCCTCATGCTTTGTCTAGGCAGCAGTCAAAGAAATGGCTTGTCTTACATCCTTGCACATCCCAGATACTCTGTTGGGCCAGTCTGCCCTCGTGCGAGCACCCAGATCCCTCTGACACTGGCAGCGCAATATGTAACTCAGCTTCCTTGCTGCATTCCCTTCCTGCAGTCCAGCTACAGCGCTTCATGTGAGTGGCTGTGGCTTGGGGTTTGAATTATGGATGTGGCCTGACTCTTCTGTGGCCCTTTGTCAACAGATGGACAAGGCCAAAGTCTGTTCTTGGTCATGTTGGGGGAGATCATGGGATGTCTGTTCAGGGTAATTCACTGAAGGCATACATTGTATCTTTAACAGAGATCAGACTGGGACCTCAGCTTTCTGGAGATGGACAGATAGCCCTTAAAATATAACCAATCCAGTGCACTGTGATCACAGCTCATGGGGTTGTTGGTGGAGTGAGTTCTGAACAGACCCTGCTGGGACAAGAGGATGACTGTGCAGTAACTTTTGTAGTGTCTGTGCTTATGACGTTGTGTTATCTTGCCTTTGCCAGGGACCACAGCTGTCTGTACGGAGAGCTAGAAGCGACACCCGTAGATGTCAGAAATCATTGTCACTATGTAAAGCAAAGGAATCCTACCAGGAGAGACCTAGGGTATGCCAGTGCAAAATAACTGTGCAGCTCTGTGTTGTTTGCAGTCATTCCTGTTAGTTTGCTGCACAATATTTCTTTTGTTTGCTGCAATGTTTGACACCTGTTCAGAGCTTGAATAATTTCACATGTGAAATGTGAACAGTAAGCTGGATATTGTGGTAATCTAATTTAACCATCCCCTGAGTAGCTATTGATATTTCATGTGGAAAAGAGAGATGGGGAGAAGGATGTACAGCAAGGTGTTCTCTGTTTCTAAAGCTGCAGCCTCTGCCCATTGAAAAAACAGGCCTTGAAGTATGCCTGGAAGATGAAACTGGTTTCCAGCTCACCAAGTAACCAGGTGCTCTCGGGCACTTCAGTCCAAACACTGAATGTTTTGTTCTGCACCTTCACATTTCAATTCAGAGTAGTGGAAGCCCTCTAAAAATAAAAACTTTTGCAACTGTGAGTATATGACATGATCTATTATTATTCTTCTTCAGGAATCTACTTCAGTTATGCGGAAATAGAGCAAATATCATGAATTTCCCTTGGAAACATGTTCATAGTGGAACACTTGCTAGTAGTGAAGTCAGAACTGTGCTGCTGGGCAGTGGATTAATTTTCTTGAGCTTTCCCTTATGTCTGTCAAAATGTCAGCGTGTCAATTACTTGTGTTCATTGCTCCCAGATGGTTTGGTGATCTTTGATGGAAAAGGATTGTAAAGCATGGTGATGGTGGTGGCTGTTGTATTTTTATTGCCTTTCGCTTTGCAATATTGCTTGTTGAAATACAGAACAATTTAATTTATTTTGTTTTGCATTTTGGAACCTGTTTCCCCTGGTCTACACAAAGATCATGCATTTGCTAAATCTATTCAGGCTTCCTAGTTCTTGGACCCATAAAGCTCAGTTCAGCACACAACACTACAGCTAAATAAATACCAATGTGCCCTTTGGCTTTGGCACCCTTTACAACGCTGGCTCTTCTGACATGAGAATCTGTTGAAACATGGGATAGTGAGAAACTTTCCTAGAGTTATTTCCCCAAAGCAGCATCTCTTTTGTGTGTTAATGTTCTGCCTGTAGTTAATGTGGAATATGTATGGTTAACAACAAACATTAACTGCACTCTGTGTTACTGTTTCTGGTATCCTGTGTATACATAAGCAAAATGTAGACCTGGTGTAGCAGTGCTGGGAGATTCCCAGTTTTTAGTGAAATAAACCTCCTGCTTTCTCAGGCACGAATCAGAAGTGTTACATAGTCTGCTTGTCCCAGATGATCTGCCTAGAGAAATCAAAGGAGACATCCATAAATTTAAATTAGCCGTTGCCTAATATGACTGGAAAGAAAGTTTCAAAACTGACGGAGGAAGAAGAGTTTATCATTTCAAATGTTGAAGACAGAAGCTGACCAAATTGGGCTAAGGATATGTATAGTCTAGCAGTCTCCTTTTGATCTATATGAAGTGATCCTGAATCAATGGGGTATTCTAGACAGTGAATAAATTCCCCTTACAGAAAGTTTATTTTGTTCCTTGTGACATGCAGCTCTTGCATATAGCTGAAGCATTTTAGAAACTCTCAGACAGAACAATAACAAAGAAAAAAATATTATCTAGCCACATATGTGGCCAACTAACAAGCAGAGGGAAGTAATCAGTAACTTTCCTGAAGGATCAGTTTTGGAACTAATCTTGGTATTTTGTGTAATGCCCCAATCCCAAAAAGAAAAATGACTTACTGAATTGTATTAATAGCACAAACTTTAGAGTTTGATCTACAACAGGAGGACATTTCTCTTTTCAATTTGCTGTCTTCAGGTAATCAAAGTCTTTGAATCCCTTTGTATTCATCTTGTACATACAGACAGATTTGTGTAAGAAAGTACCTTTATTTTGTGAGTGTACCACACATTTGGGGGCCTGGTGTCAATTAATTCTATCTAGTGATCGATATCTGAGATGCAGCTCCACTTTCACAATCCAAATTCTTTTTAGATTGATGACATATCTCTGAAACTAAGGACGTACTGGTAGGTTCTAGCTAAGGAACAAGAATTCTCTGGCATAAAGCCTGTCTGAATGCAAGAGAGAGAGCACTAGTCAGCTGTACGGTTCATCTCTCTTTCTATTTGCTACACATTTTTCACACTCAGAGTGCTCTTGGGTCCTTAGGTTGCTGGCAAAGGATCAGTGTTTAGGCTGGTTTAAATTTGCCAGCCCAAATCCTTGAAAGCACCCTCGGACACGCCTTGCTGTTTTCTCCTTGTGTTTCTTACCTTGAGATGAATCCTGAGAATTGGTGAAGAACTGAAGTCAATTCAAACACAGTGTTTGCTTATTAACTTTAGTTCTTTAAAGTGTCTGTCATCCATTATGATAAAAAGAAAAAGCTGTTAACCCTGAAGCCCTTTTAATTAAACAAAACCACACACACCGCACAACCACCCCCCCAAAAAACAACAAACCCAAAACCAGAAAAGCTGTTTGGTTACTGTGCATAAAGTAGTATGGGATTTGAAATGCAAATAGCCTCTCTTTCTCCCTCCTGCCTCCTACAAGCTACCTCAGATGTTTGAATTGCAAGGAATACTGCATGTCCTACTCGGTTTTGTGGGGGGTGGGGTCTGTGGTTGGGGCAGCATTTCTGTTTCCTGCTTTATTTCAGGAGAATGTTTCACTTCTCTGAGTTGCCACTGGTGTGAGTACCAAGGACAGTATTAATTTTAATATCAGCACTCTGATTTCCCTTACACAGGCTACCTCTATCTTCCTACATAAATGCACACAGATAGAGTAGCAATTCCTGTTTCCACGTTACTTTCCAGGAAAATCAAGGCACTGAAACCAGTCCTATCAATAGGTTAGGGTACAAAGGACTTAATCAGCTTGGTAGACAAAAGCTTTTCTCAGTACTCCTTACAGAGGGAGCCTGACCATGAATTACAACTACTCCCTCTGAACCTTTGTTTTTCAGACAGGGAAGGGCACATAAGGGAAATTTCAGGGAAGATCCAAAAATAGCAGGTGGCTGTCACTGCTGTGATGTGCTCAGTTTTAATCATCAGATTGGAGGATTAACACATCTGGGTTGCATAGGGCTGTACAAATGTAGGTCTAGTGTTTAGGTGCCAGAAATGGGTGTGGAGAGATACAGGCTCTGTATATGAGACTGCAGTTCCTGGGAGACTTTTCTACCCCAGTTGTCTCACGTAACACTATTACCTTCCCACTTGATTATTTACAAGGTTTAAAAAATGTTAGTGGGTTTCTAATAAAGGTGTTGCAATGACATATATTTTATTACACTTTCTGTCCTGTGGGTGAGTATTTAAGATCTTTGTTTTCATTCGCCTAACTAAACAAATCAGGAGAATTTGATCCAGTACAGATAAATACTGAGAATTTATCCATCAAATGGAATATTTGCTGAGCTGTTTGGGTGTTGGGTGTTGGTTTGGTTTTGGGGTTTTTTTTAATTTGTTAGGTCTTTTTCTTGGGTTTGGTTTCTTAAATTAGGAAGCCTTGTTTTTTTGCTTTCCAGTTTATTTTAGGTGGCAAAGAAGGCATGTTGGTCAAATACCAACTAAACAGATTAATCTTTTGTTTGCTTTAAGTAATAGCCATGATTTCATGAGCAGTTAACTTTTATTTTGAAAGGGGGGCACCTAATTAATACAGAAGAACTCTTTCATTGCTGCTATCTCAACATCAAAAGTATAGTATAAAAAAGCTATCTTCCACCAGAAGCCACATGCCGTCTCATTAAAAACAAACTAGGAAACATTTTATTTATTTTTAAAAACACAGTCTCAGAAATAGGGGAAGGGAGGACAGGCTGCAGCTGTTGCAGTCAAACTTTCAATTACAGACCTTGCCTTTTTTTTTTTAAACACTTGTCAAATTTGACAAATTCATGTAGCTTTTGGTTTGTGGAGGTGTGCATATGTTTACATATATTTACTGATTTTGTTTCGTGCCACCAGATAGTACTTGTTTAATGAATCAAGTGGTGTTATATAAGGTTAGAAGTGATGGTCAAAACTGGTGGATTTTGTTTTGTTTTTCAGTAATGGGCCTTTCACTTGAGCGTGGATTCCAGTTATTTGGCTTCCAGTGCATATGCTTCAACATGATTAATAAATTCTTTTAGTTAATCTGAATGGCAGCACCACTTAAATGTGCAATTGGATGAGTTAAAACATCATCCACCCCAGAACTGAGGGCCAAGCAATCTGTATAGTATTAGATTTGTGCTGATGCCAAGCAGTCAGCCAAATTTGAGTCCAAAAACTGAAAGAAAATGCATTTTGCTTAATTATGTGGTTTTGACTACTTAGATATCCAAAATAATTTTTAGCAATTACACATATTTGGGGTTTTTCTACTATGAAAATCAAAAGGCAATTCATACAATTAAGCTGATCAAAAGAGAAGCTGTTCAATATTTGGTGTTCAACAGTATTTGAAACTCCCAAAAGGAATCAGTGGAATTACCTGGTTTGCCTTCCATACTTCCATCTTATACTAAAATACAAAAAGATTTAATCACAGATTTCCTCCTAGTTTGTAATTCATAGATATAATCCAGATCTGTGGTTTTGATGACATCTTACTACACCAGTCTTCAGCAACTTAATGGCCACATCTGTGCAGATTTTATTTATATCAGTAGCTCAAGGTAGATGTTCTTGCTCTGTATTTCTCCAGTCCCGTCTCTTTAAATGTTTTCAGTAACCTCCTGCAACATTCTAGTCTGCTCCATCTTTATCCCATGCTAGAGTTGGTTCCCATTCTGGGAGAGCTGTTTTGGGTCAACTATGAAACCAATAAAGATGACCACTGTTTGTGTGACTGCCATCTCTGCAAGAAATGTTTCTGAAAGTAGTGGTTTTCTTAGTTTCTGTTGTGGTTTTGTGTGGCTGGGTTCTGGTAGCGGAGGGAGAGCTGCAGGGGTGGCTTCTGCAAGAAGCTGCTAGAAGCTTCCCCTAGGCTCAACAGAGCAAACACCAGCTGGGCTCAAGGCCGGACCCACCACTGACCAAGGCCGAGCCCATCAGCAGTGGTCATAGCACCTCTGTGGATGAGACTTAGGAGAAACAAAAAGCACAAGCAGCCACTTTTGCCACCAGAGAAGGGAGTGAGAAGATGTAAGAAGCTGTGCAGGCACCAAAGCCAGTGAAAAAGAGGTGGGAGGAGGTGTTCCAGACACTGGAGAGAAAGATTTCCCTGCAGACTGTGGTGAAGACCATGGTGGAGCGGGTGTCCCCCTGCAGCCCATTGAACATGATGGGGAGCAGAGACCCCAGATGCAGCTTATGGAGAGGCCCTGCGCTGGGGCAGGTGGAGACATACAGAAGATGCCTTGACCCACGTTGGAGAGAGATGGAGACACAGAGATGAACAAGAGAGAGAGATCCACACTGGAGCAGGTTTTCTGGGGGGATGGGGGTGGGGGTGGGGAGTGCAGGGCAGGGTGTGCTTGTGATTCCATGGCAAACCAGGCTGGAGCAGTCTGGGCTTGAGAGACTGAGAGACATTCTATGGTTTTATGACTGCACCCAATAGAAGTGACCCACACTGGAGCAGCTGGTGAAGAGCTAAAGCATTGGTGTTGAGACTGATAACCTCAAAATTGAGCCTTAGTGCAACAGGAATTCTTAAAAGCCTGAACTGGATGTCACTGGAGCACAGCCAGACACTGCCTTCAAAAGATAGGCTCGAATGGCTTGCCGTAGGAGAGTCTTGGAGATAGAGTACAAATTAGGATATTTTATGTATCTTGTCCTAATTATACTCTCATGCTCAGAGAGATTAGAGAAAGAACAAACATGACTTCCTTTTAATAAGAAATTAATAAGGACATGGGGGAATGGGTACCTACACACTGCTTTCTTCAAAGACACAACATGCTGTGATGCATAATATTTCTAAAAATGGGAGAAATGCTGAGATGTTCAGATTGACATTTCAGTGCCTGTCTGATTTCAGCGTCTGTCTGAAATATAGGGTTCAATAATCCTATTATGTGTGTCTGGCACACTCCTCCTCCTTTAGCAATGTGCCTCCTATAACTGCTATAATAAGACAGAACAGCCGAAGCCTAATGCTGTGTGCCTCATCCTATCGTTCAGCAAAGTTATATCGTCATCAGATGCAATCTATTGTTTCCTTTCCTGCTGTGTGGTATTGATTTTTCTAACCTTTCCTAATGTTAAATTTGTTTGGCTTTTTAACTTTCTTACCAAAGGTTAATGTTATTATGTTGAGCAGGTATCTGTAAAACTACAAGTGTTATTGCCTCTCTTGCGGTTGTTGCACCGCCCTTTCATTAAACCCTGGCTGCTGTGGAAAGCTCTGTCCTGAAGACTTCTGTCATTTGGGAATAGTACAACGAAGGTTGACAGGAACTGCCTTTGAATTGTCGTCCAGTTCTGTGGTATAAAATACTGGATTTGAGGTGTCAGGAGCAACAGATTTATCTAAAACTCTCTTATCATGAGTGAACATGAACCACACAGACATCAATTCCAGCGAGACCATGAAGAGGATGCAGGAAGACACAAGTGTTGCTACCTGTACTCTTCCTCTGTATTGTCTGGCCATGGCAGTCTCTTTGCCATTGTGGCAAAAGGAGCAGGTCTGAAATCTCTGCCAGTTCTGGGACTGGTTATCTGCTTGGTGTGGAGAGGGAATGGGAAATCACTGTTTAATTTGAAGGAAGTGATGGCTTTAATGGTGGAACGCTGTCAACATATTTCAGTGTGATCTACAGCAGTACTTAAAATATAAAGCGTCAAAGGTGCAGACCATGAGTAAACGGTTGCAGGATACTGGTGTTAAGCCAGGTTTCACTTTTAGTCATCTTGCTTTCAATATCATGGGTACAGGAACCTGCCTTTAATACACTGTACATTTGACATCCCATTTCCACACTTAAATCCCATTTCTGTGACTGATCTTTGAGGCCTTTTATTATGAGTATGTGCAAAAGACAGTAGCAGGGCTGAGCACAGATGTCTGTGTGGTGCATCACCACTTTCTTCTGGAGCTGCAGTAAATAACCTTTGGTGCTTTCCAGCTACTCTGCTGACATTGTCTTGCCTTGGTGTAGTACCTTGTAGTTGTTCTGAAATACTTTTCTTACTGAAGAACGTCCTGGTAAGCTAGGCAAGAACTATCTTCAAGTGAAATGTTTTTAAATAGTAGAAATATAAAATAATAAATAATAAAATAATTTTATCTATTGTAGATCATTGCTGAAAAAAAAACCAAAACTCAGATAGGCAAAACTGCAGCCTACCTGAACTGTCAAAACCTGACTGTCCAAGGAGGACATTGGGCTTGATAGTGACTGCAGGAAGACCTGGGGAGGTAGGGGGGCTGGAGCGTGTGTGTGTGTGTGTGTGTGTGTGTGTGTGTGTGTGTGTGATTGTGTTTTTAAATCTTTCATTTATAAGTCGGTACCTGTAAACCACTTCTGCATGTGCTGTGGAGCCAAGCAGTGGTTCTGGCTGGCAAAAGATAAAAGACCTTCCTTCTCAACTGCTAATTTAAGAGCTGGAAACTCAGGCTCTATCTCTTCTGACCCTGCCATTGATTCAGTCTTTATCTGTCACATCTTTTCATTTAGAGGGGCTTTGAATAACACATTCCCTTCAGTAGTTTTCAGGTCCAACTGTGAGCTTTCAAGGTGGCCTGAACATCCCTATACCTTGGGCTCCTTGGCGTCTCTGGATGGTTTTGCACAACTCACATGTTTTTACAGTATCCTGATGGCTTGTGACCTTCCCTGCCCCCACACCACCCCTCACCCCCAGTACTCCCTCCCGCTCCCCCGGCAAAGAGCGGAGACATGGCATCTCTGCACATTGTTTTGATGATGTTTAGCACTTAGTCCACGCTCATATTCACTAGCCTCTTCGTGGTGGCAGCAGCATCACTTCTGCAAGGACAGCCTTTGGTTACATGTGCTGATGCAGCTATACAATATTTCATATCTGTGGGCTGTTGTTGCTGCTACAAAAGGCATTTAGAGTAACACTGGTTATCAGAAAGGATATTACTATTGACCAGGTTTCCTTTCAAACCTTTTTGAGGAGGGGGGAACGTGCATAGCAAAAAAAACATGCCATGATCTCCTCCATTATCTCTTTGACTTCATCCAAATCCCCTACAGCATGGTGGTTTGGTTTGATTTTATATGCATTCTGGCTGTGCAGGGAAGCATTTCAGTGATATAGTGCATGTCTTCCTGTGGAAGCTCGATATTTTGTTACATGCAATCCACTAAACTCCCATCCTTGCACTAGTGAAGGAAATTTTGTTTCCTGTGCTTTGCTTCTACCACTGAGTTAGAGAGGGCTGTAACATTGGGGTTTTTTTCTGATGTAACAATATGATGTACTTTATACACACAGACACACATACAAAGGTTCTGTATTGTGAATGCTGTTATCAGTTATTGGGTATAGCAGAAACATAAAATTTGTCAGATAAAGACACAGCTAGGTGGCTTTTAAGGGTACATTGAAGTGTAGGAGAGGGAACCTCTAAATCCAGTGTGTATGGTTCTTATTTTAATTTACGACGCTGTATTGGGTATTGTATATCCTTGAAACCTCTTTGAATAGTGACTTTATGTGGTAGATATGCTCTACTTTTCCTTATTCAGCTTTTTATTAGAGGCTTAGGAATTGCTTTAGCTCTCAGTTAAGAAATCTGGACTCTTGCTTGTCTCCAGCATTAACATGCTTTGATCCATATTATACCACTGCAAGGGAATTGTTGTCTCACTGCACATCAACTAGTATAACTGCAATGGTTCTGAGAAGCTTGAACACTTTTGTACACTTGCATTTATAAACGTTTGAATATGTGTAGCAAAACCATAGCAACTACCACCAGAGAGGACAGCCATTTTCCCCAGAACCTGATCCTTGATGTTACTGATCACCCAGGACTCACGACACCAGAATGTTTCCGTCCAGTAGAGCACTGCAGAGCATGCTTATCCAAACTCACAGATGCACTCAATGGATTTTGAATATCTACTCCTGTCCTTATCAAACCCCTGGTTTCATAAGACTTTGTTCAGCTGTGATCTATGGTGTTTAGGCTCTGTAAGGGTAATAGTCTTTTTCTTAATTCTGCATCTCCATGCAGAGACCTTAGGAGTTGGTGACTTCAGTTAACTTCACCAAAGACAGCATTCCTTCTCAAAAATGAAAAATTACTAACATTTCTTTTCTCTCTGTTTTGTTGCTTCTTCACTAGGGATGTGAGTTAATCGAGACCATGGATCAGGACCTCACAGATTTCACCAAGTGCCTTCAGATACTCCAGAAAAAGATAGAGAAGAAGAACCTCCAGGTAAAGACAACTCATCTTTTGTCTCTGGTTCTTAGTAATTACTCTTCCTCTCAATGTATTTGAGTTTATGTTTTAAGTTTGCACTAAAATGAAACAATATTTTCTGTAGCCTTGCCATTCTGCAGTTTTGCAGTAATTTACTGCACATCTTGTAAGCATTGATGCTTCTGCTAAAAGGAATTACACAGTGTGTCAACGAACAAATGTTGACTTTCTTAAAAGGCAGCTTGTATTGATTTTTGTTAATGAACTACCCAAAGCACAGAAGAGCTGTTGTGGCTGGTGTTAAAAGCAAGAGTCCCACTTTGGCATGTAAATGTATTTTCAAGTCCTGGCACACCGAACCTTGATGTTCATCTCTTCCTTTCCCCTGCCAAAGGTGAGATGGGAGGGGGAATCTTACCCTGCCAACATTACATATGGTAAGCAATGCCTCCTTCTGCAAAAGGTTCCTCTGGAATTGAAAGGAACCTTTGCAGAACAAGCAGTGCACGAAACTTAAAAGGAGCCATATGGAGTTCTCAGCTGCTCATTTCACTGGAAAAGCAAAGGAGGCAACATTCCCCTCCCTCAGTTTGGTTTTGGAGGTCTGCTTGTATCATCTGTCTGAGATGAAAAATTAAAATTCCTTGGAAATTTCCAACAGGATGGCAGGTGTGCTTTTGAGATTTCTGCCTGTGGTGGTTCAGCCCCAACCAGTGGCTGAGCACCACACACCACTTGCTCACTCCCTGAGGAGAAACACACAGAGCCTCCCTGGGTTGGGATAAGGACAGTTTACTGAAAAAGCACCATGAAAGGGGAACAACAACAGCCTGCAGCAAATTTCACTTACACCCGGTTATAACAGAGTGCTGCATGATGCAATGACCAACCCAATGCCCCATTCACACTCAGACTGCCCTGGAGGCACCCAGGAGCCCCCCTCCCTGACCAGCCCCTTTTATGGGGGCATGATGTCAGGTGGTGTGGCAAACAGCCAGGGCTAACTCAGCTCACCTGGGCTGGCTCCTTGGGGAGGCTGACTGCAGCCTGGACAGAACCAGGACACTGCCCTATTGTCCCCATGGAGCAGTCATAAATATCATAGAGTCATAGAATTGACTTGGTTGGAAGGGACCTTTCAGATCATCAAGTCCAGTCATCAACCTAACCTGCCAAAACCACCACTAAACCATGTCCCTATGCATGGCATCTCTTAAACACCTCCAGGGATGGTGTCTCCATTATTTCCATGGGCAACCCATTACAATGCCTAACAACCCTCTCTGTGAAGCAGTTTTTCCTGACATCCATTCTAAACCTACCCTGGTACAACTGGAGGCCATTTCCTCTTGTCCTATTGTTTGTCGCTAGGGAGAAGAGGTCAGCACCCACCCTTCAGACAGCCTTGCTTCAGGAAGTTGTAGAGAGCGATTAGGTCTCCCCTGAGCCTCCTCTTCTCCAGACTAAACAGCCCCAGTTCCTTCAGGTGCTCCTCATAACATTAGTCTTTCAGTCCCCTCGCCAGCCCTGTTGCCCTTCTCTGGGTTCCAGCACCTCAGTATCTTTACTGTAGTGAGGGGCCCAAAACTGAATGCAGCTCTTGAGGTGTGGCCTCACCAGCTCTGAGTACAGGGGGATGATTACTTCCCTAGTCCTACTCACCACACTGTTCCTGAAACAGGCCAGGATGCCGTTGGCCTTCTTGGCCACCTGGGCACGCTGCTGGCTCATGTTCAGCCAGATGTCCATCCACACCCCCAGATCCCTCTGTAGGGCCTGTCCAGATCCCTCTGTAGAGCCATCCTGCCCTCAAGCAGATCAACACTTTCACCCTAGTGCCATCTGCAAACTTACTGAGGGTGCACTCGATCCTCTCATTCAGGTCATTGATAAAGGTATTAAAGAGAACTGGCCCCAGCACAGAGCCCTGAGGAACATCACTGGTGACTGGCTGCCAACTGGATTTAACTCCATTCACCATCACTTCTTGGACCTGGCCATCCTGTCAGTTTTTTACCTAGCAAAGAGTGTACCTGCCCAAGCCATGAGTAGCCAGTTTCTCTAGGAGAATGTTACAGCAAAGAGTGTCAAAGGCTTTACTAAAGTTGTGGTAGACAACATCTACAGCTTTTCCCTCATCTACTAATTGTGTCACGTTGTCATAGGAGGAGATCAGGTTGGTCAAGTGGGACCTGCCCTTCATGAACCCATGCTGGCTGGGCCTAATCATCTGGTTAGCCTGCACGTGCCACATCATGTCACTCAGGATGATGTGTAACATAACCTTCCCAGGAACCGAGGTCAGACTGATAGGTATGTAGTTCCCTGAGCCCTCCTTCTCATCCTTCTTGTGGATGAGCATTACATTTGCTAACCTCCAGTCGACTGGACCTCCCTGGTTAGCCAGGACTGCTCATAAATGATGGAAAGTGGCTTGGTGAACACACCTGCCAGCTCCCTCAGTACCCTTGAGTGGATATCATCTGGCCCCATAGACTTGCACACAGCTAGGTGCTGGAGCACGTCCCTCACCATTTCCCCTTCGATTACAGAGGCTGCATTTTATTCCTTCTCCCTGTCTTCTAGCTCAGGGAACTTACTGTCAAAGACTAAGGCAAAGAAAGAAGTACCTAAGCCTTTTCCTAGTCCTTTGTCACTATGTTACTTGACACGTCTACTGGAGGACAGAGATATTCCTTAGTCCTCTTTTTATTGCAAGTGTATTTATAGAAACTTTTTTGTTGTCCTTAACATCAGAGGCCAAATTAAGTTCTAGCTGGGCTTTGGCCCTTCTATTTTTTTCCCTACATATCTTCACTACTTTGTATTCCTTGTGAGTGGCCTTCCCTTTCTTCCAAAGGCCATAAATCCTCCTTTTCTCCCTAAGGTGCAACCCCAGCTCTCTGTTCAGCCAGACTTGTCTTTTCCCTGTCAGCTTATATTTTGGCACGTGGGGACAGCCTGCTCCTGTACCTTTTAGACCTCCTTGAGAAACATCCAGGCCTCCAGATGTTCTTAAGGGCTGATCTCTCTCTTCCACTTTGTACCTACTGGTGAAAGGAGTTGAAAGGAAACAGCTGCTGCATCCTCCTACCAACCAGTGAGGGAAACAGTCATGTAAGAGGATGAAGTGTAAGATGGAAGGAGGTGCGTAAACTTCTCATTTTCATTGTAGGAGGATAGGAAAGCTGCCTGACTTCCTGAGATCACTGTATTCCAACAACAAAGCTAGCAATGGAAATGCCAATACCATTGCCTCTTTCTTCTCTCCTCATTCCAGGCTGATAAATATTTCTGATGAAGCTATTTTGAAATGTCTGGATCTTCTAAAGGAAATATATGTCCATGGGACATTTCAGAGTGCTGTTACACAATGCCCATCTGCAGCTGCATCTCCTCTTGCAGCCCTCAATACATACTGTTGTTCATCAGATTTTTTCCCCAGCAGTATAGGCAGAGGTGGGAGGGTTTCTCCATACTCTTCTCTTATCTGTTTGGTTGTAAGCCAGGAAACTATTTGTATGATAGGGTTCTCTTTTTTTCCCTATAATTTATCATCACAAGAGCACAGAGCAGTGTCTTGCCATCTAGGACATGAATTATAATGAGTACCATTGGAACAGATGAGCCACCTACACTAGGATTTGTTTTGACTTTGGCAAGTAAGGTGCTTCCCTTTTAACAAAATTACCCTTAGAATGAAGGAGAACTTTAGTGTTTCCTGGATTCAGTTCATTATCATTATAGAGGGATTTTTTTTAAGCTACCACAAGAGGTTTTACAATGAATAATCAATGTGTAGTTAAAATAAAAGCAATGGGAACATGACAGCTACAGATGTGTTTCAACAATAAGTAGCCTATTTGTAAAACTTTGAATTCTTTGATCACTCTCCTAAGTAAAGCCCTGTTAAGTTGGTTAAAGGATACTGCAGTGTAATCCTTCCTGATATTTTGTAAAGTACAAACCAGAGTGTAATTGCAGTAATTGAGTAGAGTTCATGCTAATGTACGAAACCTAAGATTGAGGTTTAACAGAATCACAGAACATTAGGAGTTGGAAGGGACCTCAAAAGATCATCTAGTCCAACGCCCCCCGCCAGAGCAGGATCACCCAGACTAAATCACACAGGAACACATCCAGGTGGGTTTTGAATGTCTCCAGAGAAGGAGAATGCACAAGCTCTCTGGGCAGCCTGTGCCAGTGTTACAGTTTGAGTTATATTTTCATGCTGTTACATGTAAAATGTGCTTTAAATACAACCTGAGTGTTTTAGAGGTGCAAGAAGTAACAGAGATATCTTTTCTAAACTAAGTACCATGTTCATTAAATCCTAGCTGCTTCTTGCTGGCAGGGTCTGTTCCATAAAACTTAATAAGGTGCTATCAGCTGATTTATGCACACTAGCTAAAGCATGTAGTTCTATTTTTGGTCTTCTGAAGTTTCTGACATAATTAGTTCCAAGAGGTCATTGATTCAACTTAGGCAACTAACACATGAAATTTAAGCAAATGGAACACACAGGTGTATCAGAAGTGTATAAATTATTAGTTTGGACTCCAATTTACCCTCTGCTCAGAAGCATTAGGTATAACTCCTTAGTAGGAGGGTTGGTGATTCTTCTGGATGTCCTGATAACGCAGTGCTTAGCTTGCATAACAAGTCCCCAAATAACACAGAGATTCTGAGCACTTGCAAAATATACTGGCCTCAGTTTATGGATGCTACCACTTGTCTCCTCTGAAAATCTAGCCTCTTTAAATATGTAAATTTGCACTTAATTTAGGCATATTTATGGGTAACGTTCTGGCATGGAAAATAACAAGTGGTAAGAAAACAGACTGTTCAAGCCATAGATCTAAAATCTTTGAGGAGAACGCAGATTTCTTTAGAGAAGAAAGATGCCTTTGAACTCTGTGATCACCTGGGAAATACATGTATCTGAGAAGAAATGAAGGTCCAGAGTCTGAAAACCAGAAGTGAAAAGAGAAGAGGTTCTTAATCTGCATTTGCACTTTTGGCTTGAAGTACGAACTTGCATGTCAGAATATGGGTGTGTCTTTTCCTTCTGGAAAAAAACACCATAGAAGTTTTCCTTCTCAGTGTATAAACTAGATGTAATGTGTCTTCCTGGTTCCAGAAAAAAAAATACATCTCCAGCTTTGATTTTTCACCTGCTCTTTTGGGCTTATCCAGAGCCCTTGTCAAAGAATAAGGAATATGACAAAGAAGCACTACAAATCTGTTTTGCCATGATTTACAGCTGAAGTTACTTGTTGAGGTTTAGCCTCAGACAGAAGCTAAGTACCGCATGGCCACTGACTCACTCCTCTCCTCCTGGTGGGATGGGAAGGGGAATCAGAAGAAAATGGTAAAACTGGTGGGCTGGGACAAGGACAGTTTACTGGAACAGCAAAGGAAGAGGAAAATGCCAACAACACCAACAGCAGCATTTCCAAAGCAGATGATACACAATGCAATTTTCTCCCTGCCCAGAGCACAATGCCCATCCCATGCCTGAGCAGTGACCCCTCCTCCCTGATCAGCTTTTCCCCTGATACACTGAGCATGACATCATGGTCTGGCATATCCCCTTTTCTAATTTGGGTCAGCTGTGCCCCCTCCCAGCTTGCTGTGAAAATTAACTCTATCCCAGCTGAAAACCAGGATGTTATTAAACAAGGAAAGTATCTCTTCGGTATATTAAAAAGCCACAGTCTTGATACCACAGTCATGCTGGGTTTGCTGGTCTTTCCAGGTAGAAATATCACAGAATCACAGAATAACAAGGTTGGAAAAGACCTTTAAGATCATGAAGTCCAACCATTCACATCCTAAACTAAACCATATCCCTAAGTACTTCAAATATGTTAAGCTATGAAATTAACTACATTCAGTTTGTACCTTGGATCCTCCACAGTCTTGTGACATAGTTTGTCTGGACGCAATTCAGCTGTGAGGAAGGGAGGTATTTGAAACAGATGTTCCTCCATTGGTTAGAGAACTAGTTATAATTTATCTGCTATACTGAACAGATAAAATTTCTATTCTGATTCAGTCATTCACCTCTGTCGAAGTTCTATGTGAAGGAGGTTTTTGATTTCACATGAACATATTGGGGCAATATATTGTTCCAAAGGAATGTAAGTTTGTATAATTCACTGCATGTCTCTGCATCCATCCTTCTCCTACTCATCCTTCCTGCTCACCCAACTAGATTTTGAACAAATAACTTAGGAATACAGTGGTGAAATATAATGATGTCGAATAGTTTTCTTAAAGGTCACCTGAGCGGGAGTGAAGATGAGATAGCACTGCCACTGGAAAGGCTACAAAGTTAGTTTAGATTTTAGTGGTGGTTGGAGAATCCCATTTGAGTTGATGGTCAAATGAGATACAAATCTAAGAGAAAAACACCTTGTTGCTTCTTTAACTCTTTGTTTGATAGAAACAGCATTAATTCTGTCTTCTAAAATGATTTTCTAATTTTGTAACTGCTTTTTTTCCTTATGTCTCAAAGAAAAACTCATAGAATGCTTTCTGAATCCTCAGGGTCATTGATTTCTGGTTTACATTGCATATTTTGCTTGCATAGCCAAGTCATGCAGAAAGCTGCATTGGGGTCATTCTGCGATGTCTAAGTCACCAAATTATATGTATTTGTAATTACATACTGCAGGGATGTTAGAACAGGCAGTACCCTTCATATGTGCAAGCTAGAATCAGCCTCTCCGCAGCCCTAAATTAATTTGTGAGTTCCACTGGATTGGATGGGTGAAGCAGTGACATGCCACCAACAGAATCTGACAACTCAAGTTTCTTTCCAGCCTAAAGGCTGTTAGATATGTCTCTTTCTGCGTGACTTTGAGTATGCATTTACACATGTGCACATGCATTTGTCTCTATAAAACCACAGTTTTTCTGGCAGGATACCTCCCTGGCCTTTTGTGATGCTTTTTAAATGTCTTAATAACTCTGTCTTCATTTCTGCCGTGTGTTTCTTTTGCATTGTTTATTACATGGTCTGTTGAACACTTAGGTGTGCACATTTTGCCTTAATCACTATTTTATCCATTCTGTGCTTATGTGAGTACCCTTCTTTCTTCATTACAAGACCTTCAAGTAAACTTATTTACAGTAATTTCTGCCTGGTACTACTTTCTGTTCTTAATTTTCTCTTGTGTTAACACAAGCTATTTCAAGAAACAATCTGAATGGGCAAAATGATAGGCATGCTTACAGTATCTCTTACTTAGAGACCGACAGATGTTGCGTTAAAAGGGAATGTTATTATTTTCAGCATGCATATTGGAAAGCAGAGGGACAGAAGCAACTTCTGCAGTCTCCCAGCATGTTAGTGGTACAGCTGGGGATGAAGTTCAGCAAGGCCAAGTACGAGGTCCTGCACACGGGATGGTACAATCCCAAGCACATCTCCAGGCTGGCTGGAGAATACATTGGGAGCAGCCCTGAGGAGAAGAACTTGAGGGTGTTAATTAATGAGAAGCTCAACATGAACCAGCAGTGTACACTTGCAGCCCAGAAAGCCAACTAAATTCTAGGCCATGTCAAAAACGGTATGACCAGCAGGTTGAGGAAGGTGATTCAGCCCCTCTACTCTCCTCTGGTAGAGTAGTAGAGTACTACTGCAGCACCTGCAGTACTGCATCCAGCTCTGGGGTCCCCAGGACAATAAAGACATGGACTGTTGGAGCAAGTTCAGAGGAGGGACACAAAGATGATCAGAGGGCTGGAGCACCTCTCCTATGAAGACAGGCTGAGAGAGTTGGGCTTGTTCAGCCTGGAGAAGAAAAAGTTCCAGGGACATCTTATACCATCCTTCCAGTACCTAAAGGTGCCCTACAGGAAAGCTGGAGAGGGGCTATTTTTCAGGGAGTGTAGTGACAGGACAAATTATAATTGTCTTATACTAAAAGAGGGCAGATTTATATTATATTTTAGGAAGATCCTTTACTATGAGGGTGCTGAGGCACTGACACAGGTGGCCCTGGGGAGCTGTGGCTGCCCCCTCACTGGCAGTGTTCGAGGCCAGGTTGGATGGGGCTCTGGGCAACCTGGTCTAATGGAGTGTGTCCCTGCCAATGGCAGGGGGCTTGGAATTTGATGATCTCTGAGGTCTCTTCCAACCCAAATCATTCTATGATCCTCCAATTCTCAATCTTTCTCAAGTGCTCATTCCATAGTAGTGTCCCTGGTCTGACTCATAGCAGCTCACACCAGTTATCAATTATGCAGCTCCAAGAAGAATCCTCATAATGTAAAGATAGATTTAAGCCATTATCTTTATCTCAGAGTTACAAACTCTGCTTTCTTTAACTGTTTCATCTAAAATACCATTTAGTCTTTAAACCAAGCTCTGGGACTTTTCATTTAACTTTATTATCTTTTCTGCTTAAAAAAAGTTTAAGCAGCTCATTTGGTTATATGGGCTGAAGGTATAAAAAATGAATTTTATTGAAACCTACATGCCTTTTAGTGGTTTAGTGTTAGTGTGTTTAAATTGATAAAAGCATCAGCGTCAATATGAAAAAGTGGAAAAAATATAAACCAACTCTTCCTAAAAACCCTTTGCAGTAAAAGGATACTACACTAACATTTACCTTCCAAAATTACAATTTAAAGGTTCAGTCTGTCATCAGTCTAGGATATTACTTCTTTTAACTGAATGCAAGTATTTTTCTCTTTGCCCTTTTAAAGAAATTGCCGTATCAGGCCACTTTCTTTTCTCTTGAGGGAGGCTAAACTAAACATATTTTTAGTGAAGTTCTGGGTTTATGAAGTGCTGAAGAGAAGACAATGAAGTGATGTTCCCACAGCACCTTCAGCTCTGCAGTGTTCAAACAGCTTATTAAGTACTCTCTGGTTTGTCTTTACACAAAGAAAAAGACCCTGAAGGAAAACAGATGATACTCTAAAATGAAAATCAGAAAATACTTTGAAAGAGAAGAATTTTTTACATAAGGAAGTTTAATCCAGAATGAGTATAATCGTTGCCAGTGCCAGGCTCTGTTTGGCTTAGCTTTGGGTTTGTCTGTCAGTTGAGGTAATTCATGATGATGTGACAATAAATATATATTAATATACATTAAATATAAATATATTCCTGACTGCATCATAGTTATGATGCTTATGTTAGCAGTTGGTAATTTCATGATGGATCAGTACTTGTTTTAATTTCTGAAAACTTTTGGGGACCCAGAACAGTAGCAGGAAAGCCTAGGCATCAGGACAGGCTGTTACCAGGATTTGGGAAAAGGGAAGTACCTAAATACCATAAATAGGAGGGAGAGGCAATCTAGAAGGTACCAAAGTTGACATGGAGCTGGAGTGTGAAGCTTTAAAGAAGGCCTTGAAATTTGTGGCTCTGTCTCCTAATTCCATATAGGAAGTAGGGCTAAGAATGAACCTGTTCAATTTTGGTGGAACTTAGGAGCTTTTCTTCTTAATTCCTCACAGGAAGAGAACAGAAAATGCAAATGAGATGTATTTTAGGGGAAGTTAAATACCTGTAATGGAAAGGTTTCTATACTGTCAAGTGCTCTATCAAAAGATTTTCATGAGTTATTAATAATAATCCTTTTCATAAGTGTTTCCTGTCGGAAACAAACAGCTGAGTCTAAAGTATTTCCTGTTAATTCCCACTTCTAAAATGTAGAATTTCATAATACCTTTTTCAAAAGGAGTAAATCCCTCCTACAGAGTGTACAAACATACCCTTGAGTGTTGCGTATTTTGACTTTAAGGTCCAAATCCACCTTCCAGGAATGCAGTATCTAACCCATCCTTCCTACTGTTGAATTATTTTAAGACTTCCTATTGTAAAAGTACAGCCAATTATATTTCTTGTAACATCAGAACTTTCCAGCTCCCAGAAATAAATTCCCTAATTTCAGTGAAGGAAGCAGGCTGACTACCTGTTCCACCATAGCTGTGGGCATCAGGAAACACTGAACATCTTTGTGTAAGAATAATTCCATGCAAAATGGGTGTCTGTAAAAACAGTATGTAATCCTTGCATAATCTAATGGGGCTTGTATTTGGTCTATGAAGATCATTTAAAGACAAAAGGCAGAATCACAGTTGGATTTCTGGAGAATGCATTGATTTTTGTTTGTTTGTTTAAAAAAAGATAAATCTCCTATAAGCTTTGGGGAGGGGGAAAACAAGGGGGAAAGAATATAGTTATTTGGACAGTTCAACAGACAGAAAGGTCAAGGATACACTCATTAAAAAGACTGTGGAAATTAATGTGAAAGCCAAGATTCACACAACCGTGTACAATTCTCTCAGCTAAATGAAAGGGTAAAGATATTTGAAACAGAAAACATGAGGTTACTACAAGTGGTTTATTGTTCCCTTTGTAACTGCCAGTTTTGTCCTCTTTATAACCCAAGCCATTCTGTGATAAACTGCAATGATCTGGTCCTCCAAGCAGTAGGAGGATCAACAAATTCACCTTTTTTTTATCCTGTTCAAAGAAACTCATTTTACTTAGCGTATATAAGAACACTTACAGGCAGGTTTGGGGTTGTTGTTTGGGTTATGTTTTTCCCCCCCATGACATTTTCCCCCTTTTTGTAACATTTTATGCCCTTTGAACAGTCAGTGGAAACAGTGAAATGGTAAAATTTGTCAAATCTTTTAAAGCTGTGGTGGGTCTTTCTCATTTTTTTTCTTTTCCTTGCTAGAAAGAAGTATTATGGTTGTAAGAAAGAGGAATGTATCAAGGCATTGTAAAGTACAAGTGTGTGGCTGGTGCTACATAGAAGTGGTTTGGCCTGTAGTCCTGAGGCCTCAGTGTCTTTCCTAGACTTTAACTTGGGACCTCGTGGCTGACAACAGCAGTGTTTCAGAAGAGGGCGGTGGAGGGGCTTACAGTAATTTAATTCTTCAGAAATACTGTGAAAATGCGTCAGCCTGGTAATACTTGGAGGTCCCTACAGTATTCCCACTGCAGGAAAGGCAGTAGCACAAGCTCAACAGAGGATGGGATTGAAGGGTCTTCACAGCAGAGCTGCACTGGCAACCGAGCTTTGCTAGTTCTGATGCTTACACTGTTGTCTTTTTTTAATCAGCTACCTTTTTATTTGACTGTTGCTCAGGGGATGGTCTCTTCAGCTTGCCTAAAGAACTTCTCGAGCTTCCTTTTTAAACAACTGAATAACTAAGCAGTGAACAATTAAAGCTCAATATTTTGTGCAAATTAAATGGGAGCATAAAATGTTTACAGCTTCACAAGCGCCTCCAGTTTAAGAAATCATGCTTCATTTCTTTTTAAGTGCACGGCTGAATATATGTGGTCTAGAGGATAGGGTAGAAAAATAGGTTCTTTAATGGGCGTAAGCTGACATTATTCAGGCTGTGTTTTGCTTACCTGCTATAAATACTGAACCTACTCTGAAAAGGAAGATTGGCATCTAAAGTCCTAACCTGCTTCCTTCAATATAAGGATATCTTCAGCCTCGTAGAAAGAAATGTATAAATTCCGGACTTCTTTCTGCGAATCTGTGCTCCCATGTAGGAAAAAACAAAAAAAAGTAATTCTGTACTGCCCAAGTATTCAGTGAAATCACTCAAAAGAGGAGCCATTCACAGAATAGGGCCTGAGAGACATGGGGAAAATTTTCCATCTTTAGTTTCAGGTCTTATATCTGTCCCTTGAGCATAATAGGACAGGCTATTATCCCCTTGTTCATCATGAAGATTAATGTTCAGACCAGCTGAAAATATTACTGTTCTGTTGGGACCTATTGGGAGATCTTCAGACCTGTGTGAACCCAAGTTTAAACTTTTTAAATAGTAGAGCTAACGTCTCGTCCTAGTTAGGCACAAACGCCTCTGTCGCCATTACCCGCCCTGTGATGCTGCTGCAAGGAAGTGTGGATGCCCTGCAGCTCTGGCACTATTTGTGGCATCTTTTTCACAGGCTTCCTTGCTGAATGTTGAGATACAGAGGGAGAATGCCTGAGCCCTTAACGCTTACTTAGATGAATGAAAAAAGGAAAGAAAAAGGCATTGGCCTTTAATGGAGATTTTTTTTTTTAAGTTTCTTTTTCTGTATTTTGTACAAAATATTTTCCCTTAAGAATGTGTGATTCTTTCCTTAAAATTTGACACCTAAATTTAGTGTGACGGAAGGGAAATAAGGATGAGCATAAATTAAGCTTTTCAGAAGCCACAGGAAAAGATCTCACCTCTCATAGTGCTTTAGGCGGCTTTCTCTGTTCATCCGGGCACAAGCACCTCTGGGGTGCTGGCAGAGTGTTTCACTTAATGACCCTTTTATACAGAAAACCTACCCCACTACCTCAAAATACCACAGGTTTTATAGACTTTCCAAGGATCTGGACCAGCATCTGGGTCTGAAACAAAACCCCATGAAGGCGTGGTGGGAAAGGAAGGGGGACTTTGTGGTGGAGAGAGAAAAGGTGCTGCGGCAGGCACCTCTTGTGTTGGTATCAGCCTTCTAGACAAGCAGAAATAATAATGAGCTAAGCAATGAGGGTTTTGTTAGGCTGAAGTAGGGACTTGTGCCAGATGTATGTGTACAGGTGCTGGTGGGGTCTGCAGGGTTCTTGGTGAGGTAAGGACAGATGTGGTGGGGGCTGCCCTGGGTGGGACACAGAGGCTCTAATGGCTGCACTGCAGGGCACAGCTGAGCCCCTCAGCCAAGGGCAAGTGCCTTGGGGAAAGCATGGGTAAGAAAGGACAGGATGCTGCCTTGGGGCAAGGTGAAAAGTGTAAAACACAGCCCTGCAAGCCCTGAGGGGGCTCCAACCACCCCTTCTTCCCTCAGAGATTCCCCTGGAGAGACCACATCCAGAGCAGGTGGATGTCTTCTGGGAAATCTGCAGCCTGTGGAGAGCCCACACTGGGACAGGTATTCACCCTGTGGCCCATGGAGGACCCTGTTGCAGCTGGTGGCAGGCCCCATGCCAAGGCTGGTGGACATGCTCTGAAGGAAGCTGCAGCCTGTGGAGAACGGGCCGTGCAGGAGTAGGCTCCTGACAGAAGCTATTGCCTTTGGGAGACCCACACTGGAGCAGTTTGTTCCTGAAGGACTGCACCCCTACTGTGGCAGGGGAACAACTTAAGAAGGAAGGAGAAGCAGAGAGTAGCTGTTACGGGCTGACCACAGCCCCCCATTCCTCTGCACTGCTTGTAAGAGAGAGGGGGTAGAGGAGTGATAAATACAGGAGTGAAGTTGGGTCTGGGAAAAAGAATGGTGGTGGGAAAGGTAGGTTTTGTTTTGGCTCTTTTTTTTTTCCTAACTTGATTTTTAATTGGCAGTAAATTAAATTAATTTTCCCCAAGTTGAGTCTGTTTTGCCTGTGGTGGTAGCTGATAATTAATGATCTGCCTGTCTCCACCCATGAGCTTTTCCATCTTGATTTTCTCCCCATCATGTTGAGGAGGGGGAGTGAGAGAGTAGCTGTGGTGGGTGCCTGGCTGCCAGCCAAGGTTAATGGGACTGTAAAGGAAGTCAAAGAGAAGTTGTCAGGGCTTGTGGATGTGTGCAAAGACACACCTGCTCTCGTTGATATGTGTCCCAGGATATCTATCCTGTTTGTGGGCTAGCAGGAAGAAATTACAGTCTGTGATACATCAGGTCCTGAATACAGGACCTGATACCATTCCTGTACAAGACTGACTCTCTACCAGCATGCCACAACGGGAGCCATGATCCAGGCAAGGCTTCCTGATCTGGATTCTGATCTGTATCCCTGTGGGGGCATAATGGAAACTTTTAGGGAGAGCCTCATCCCTGTGCAGTGCCCTTCCCACCTGTGGGACTGGGTTAGCCTTCAGCACAGGCTTCGGGCTGGCTTTATGTGAGGAATGTGGGATGGCAGGAATCAGCACGGCAGGGTGGGGGGTCCTTCTGACAGGGAGCAGTGGGTTGTAGTTGTGTTGTCCTGCTGAACATAGGGAAGGGAAGGGAAGGGAAGGGAAGGGGAGGGGAGGGGAGGGGAGGGGAGGGGAGGGGAGGGGAGACTCCTTCATTAAAGACTGGCAGCTGGGTTATGTGAAACACAAAGCTCACAAGGAACAGCTACTCTTGAAGCACATAGGATCATGGTTTCCCCTCCCTTGAGTTGTTCATTGATGAGAGGTTTTAGTTAGCTTGGTTTTCCTTTTTTTTTTTTTTTTTAGGCCTGGAGGCAGTATAGAAAGAGATTAAAAACACAGCATGTGCCAAACACAGCTTTTGGCACTGGATGTGAGTGGATACGAGATCGTTAAAGAGATTTTCTAGACCATTTTAACATAATGTTCTGAGGGCTTCTTGCATTGCTGCTAAAACAAATCCAGGCCTTGCTTTCCAAAGGATATGATAGCTTACAGTGATTTGGTTTACATTTCCATGGGGGTGATACCACAGTCAGCACTGTGGATTACAGTGGTTCAGCTGTGGGAGCAGAAAGGTTAGCTTGATACGCATGATGTCTCGTCATACTGTTATAAAAGAAGAGTAGCTAACATGATTTTTCAGCAGACATGTGATTGATGGTCCCAGAATCCTTGTTCATTCATGGAATAAATGCATCGGGGTCAACACCAGCTCACATTTTCCTCCGAAGCCTCAGTGAACAGGTTGCTCTAAAGAGTTTCAGTGTGCTTTTGCCTACTCACAACAGCACAGTAATAGTCTGGAGTAGGGGCAAGCCCTTCACCCAGAAAATTTGAGTCAATAAGGAATTCCAGTAACCCTGATCTCCTAGGCAGCATGACTTGTAATGCTGCGCTCCACCTGACTGGCAGGAGTAGAGCAGGAGTTACTGCTGTCCTGACTGTAACTGAGGCACAGAGAGTAGTGTTTGGTTAAGGTCATACAGGAATATTCAGCACAAGAGCAAACAGTCAAATTCAGACTACTTTGGATCCAGAAGTTCATGTGAATTTTGTGGATTAGTTTTTTGTAAGTAAGAAAGAATAAAGTCAATGGTTATGGAGCTCATGGTTCACAAAAGGTATGCCAGATGATACTGTATACAATACACCTGCAGGAGAGAGGAAAGCCAAAGCACTGAAATGAAGTCAAGTCATTTAACCAGAGATGTAAGCAAAAGCCAAAGAGATTTTCTAGACCATTTTAACATAGTCTTTTGAAGGCCTTTTGCATTGCTGCTAAAACAAATCTGGGCCTTGCTTTCCAAAGGAAAATGTTTCCAGCTATGCAAATCTGTGACTGGATTTTGATATTATCTTTCCCTTTTCTATTTTACCATGATACATGTTGCTTGTTTTAAGCAGGCAAATGCCATCTATTTGTGTGCTTATTATCTTTGGAAGAAATAATTAACTTCTTACTTGAAATAAAAAGGGTTACAAATGGGGAAAGCATTTGGGTAAAAATGTGAAAAATAACATGAAAAGCAAGAAATGCTGGAACAATATAAAGATCAGTGGAATTAGTGAGGGTGAAGCTGGAAGAAGGTTATCATCTCAGGTACACAAACAGGATGGCAGCCTTTGGCTGAGAGCTCTTGTTCCCATGAAGAGTCAGATGGCTGAAGCAATGCACGAATTCTGGCTGAAGAGATGATTCTCCCTGAGCAAAGTTCAGATGCTGCTGTGTGGCTGGGCATATCATTCCCATAGGAAGTGAGTATCATACCTTTTATGTAAAACACTGAGCTAGAGAGCCAGCATAATCAACTAAATTGGACAATATCTTGCTATATATTCAGCACTGGGTTGTGGGATTTTAATAGTTCATTAAATTTACATTGCAATTTTGTGGATGATATAAAAAAATGACTGTGATCTGGCCAGCACAAGAGCTCTAATACAGCTATGGGAGAATGAGCTGAAATCTACTCTGGCTCATTTGTTATCAAGAAAAGTTCTTGCTGTGTTTTAAAGTCTTCAGTACTGAAGCTGATGCAGAGACCAGAAAGGACAATCTGGATTTTCAAACCACATCCTAGGTTGACGCAACTGCCTTATGAGATAAAAATAGCTTTTCTTGTAAACTGGTCAAAGCTGATAAAGTGTCAAAACAATAAAGCAATAATAAATGTAGCATTCACACTACTAATTGTTTGCTTTTCAGCACATAATACACTTCACCATGCTACGCATGTTGCTACAGTAATTCTGTCCTCTACATCATATTCCTCCAAAATTAAAAATTAAGGGAATAGGTGCATGAATGGTAGGTAATGAAGAGAAGGTGTGAAAGGTGAAAAGATATTTGTGAAGTGAGAAGGTGATAAAAGGAAGCCATGTTTTAACCAGATACGTATCTGACCTCTCATTGGCATGCAGATACCTTCAGTATTAGCAGTGGATGATCTCAGAGGGAGAGAAGTTTGTTTATTCATGGCTTCAGAGCTTTTATGATAACTTTGTTACTGTTGCCTTCCCTTTTTCCTTTAGGGGAGGTCATTTTCACTGTTCAATCAGTGCTACAGGTTGTTGTCTGTCAGCGTGTTCTCTTTCCCCTAACCCCTTTCTCTGAGACTTAGGCATGTTTGTTTGCACGGCGTCTGGCTGAAACTGCTTCAGGTGGAAGAAAGTCCTTTGAGTTGTTTGTCCAGGGCCCTACCCATACCCTGGGGCAAGGATTTCTTACTGGAGATAACAAGCACAATTCTGAAAAGAATGGGCATTCTTTGCTCTCAGTTCCAGCCTTGGACTTAGCTGTTAGATGTCATGGTGATGCTGGCATTACAAAATTAGATACTGCACTCTTCTCGCCCACCCATGGCAGTTCCCAGCTTTCTGTGACCTTTCACCCTTCTCCTTAAGTAGGTGTTCCTTCACCACATAGTGAAAGTCTTTTTTATGTGTAACCCATCCGTACCAGAAAGAAGGATGTCAGCTGGACCACTTTTCACAGAAAGACAGTGTTTAGCAAGCCTGCAAAGGGTTTATAGCAACTTGTCGATTTCAGTAGTCTCCCTGAGAGTGGAAGCAGAAACCTGAGCAACTTCATATTGTCGTGGTGGCAGCCTCCACTCCCCTTGGTTATTGTACCCTCTAAATTACAGCTTAGGGGAGAAGGAAGAAATACATCCCTGAATTGCTAGCACAAAGTCTTTCTTTATGCTTCCCTTCTCCTTTTAGCTGCCCTGCTGTTTGGTAGTCACTCCTAAAACTCTTCCAGGAGACACAAACGTATAAGTGTATCATTTAAAAATGACTGAATCTCACCCTTAGATCTTCAGCTCTTTATAAATTAAAGCTCTCTCGCCTCTAAAGGGGCTGTGCAATACATTTAGCTCAGGTTATAGGTAGTCTAAGAGAATGCGGTGCCCTCTACGCTGTGCCTGCAATGATCTAAGCTTCTCTTTGTAGTTACTTAGGATTTTATGTCCTTTTCTTCAGGAAATGAATGGCACTGTGTGGAAACAAATTGTGTAAGGCGACTGGTGACAGGACATTTAAGTGAAACATAGACATTTCAATTGAAGTACAGTGTGTTAGTCAAATGCTACCTGCTGGGCTGATTAGCAGTAGCAGTATAATTCTGTAGCTTATGTTATACGGGAAATCATAGTAGAAAAATGAAAGGCCTTTCCTCTCTGAAGTGTTGGAATATATAAATGTCCTGTGCTTTGATACTCACTTTGTCTTAGGTTCTGGAATGACCAAGAGTCGTGTATGAGCTTTCATAGCTCATCCATTTTCTTAAGTGTTTGGCAGAGCAAGAGGAGTGGTGATTTCAGGGGAGCTGATTGTTTTGTTAGTTTGTGAATTTTTTTGTGTGGTGCCTTTTTTAATAGAGGTGATAGCTTTAGGATAAAAAGGCTCGTGGGGATTTTGTTGGCCTTAGCTTCTCTGTGCTTTTTGTTAAATAAACAAAGTGTGTACCTAGGCCTTCAAATAGAGGCTTCAAAAGTCCTGCAATGTCTGGATACCTGTCACTGCTGCCAAGACTACCCAGTGAAAGGCAGGACTGTCAGCCATCACACAGGTACAGAATTTCAGCTTTTCTCTCTTCCTGCTCCTCTTACACTCCCGCAGGCTTTGTTTGTGTACCTGTCACATACTTGTATTGTTCATTCTCAGAATCCATGCAAGCCCTAAATAACAGCTATATTCCCTTTTCAGATATCTTTATTAGCCTTCTCCTAACAGGCCACACCACCAAACCTCTGTTTTATGAGTGCCTTTCCAGCAGACCTACTCCATGCTAGTTTGGTTTTATTTTCTTACTTTTTGAGCACCAACCCACAAGATCACTGTACTGTTGCTATTGAATAAGGAATAGGACCTCAGGATCCCTTCTGTTGTACTTTAAAATACAGCAAATGTTATGTTTGTCTTCAGCTTGCAGTACTCTGGCAATCTGTGTCACAAAAAGATGGAGTCAGTGAGCACTTCATTGTTTCAGATAGGTCCTGTACTTTGCGGTAAGTACACGTGTGTGAATAACAGGGCAGGATATTTCTGACATAGTGACAGTTTTACAAGGGGTAGAAGACACATTCAGAATGTTGCTGCATCAATTTAATTACAAGTCAGGGGGAACTCTGTGTTTCCTTCATTCTTGCCTTTTAAACTGTAGAAAATGTCAAAGCCAAAACAAACAAGTTAATGTATGGTGAGACTAAGAAACTGTACAGTAGTTGCTCAGTTATTTGAAGAATAGGGTAGGCTGAGCTAATACTTAAGCTTCAGTCCCATTGCTCACAAGAAAAGCAACATAGATGTGCATTAGTGATCCTTTGAAGCCACCTTAACATCGCTGCAGTTGCAGGTTAGCGTAGCACATTTCCCCATGGCCTCCAGTGGGGTGGCAGGCGTTTTTACAGCTGGTTGACTGGTAGGCAACTCTTGTGGGAAGATCTTTTTTAGTAGTACTATTTTCAGATAACACCCATCATCAGTCAAACAAAAGCAGGGTTTTTTGTACACTGGAGCCAATAAAATGCGAAATATACTTTGGCTTAGCCAGAAACTTAGGCATTAGCTTTCGCTGTTTTGTCTCCTGTTTAAGCATAACTTTTCCTACCATTTGTATTGTATTGGTTATAAGGTAGGTCTGTGTGATCTATAATCTGCTCAGGCAATGTATGCTGTCTGCAGTACAAGAATGACTTTTTTGTTTCAGTGTTTGCCGCTAATATAATATATTATATTGATCCAGTCTGGCTTCTCAAGTCTTTTCCTGGTGGTGATGGGAAAGATGGTATAATTCTTCACCAAAAGAAAAAAAAGCTTAATTTTCATGCAGACCAATATTCAACAGAATTGCAAAGTCCTAGCCTGGTAATAAAAATAGAAGCTGATGCTATTAATACATCATTCCAGATACACAGAGCACCATTATGTGGCTCCTGGGTTGAGTAAAACTTTATGTAATCACAGTAGCCATAGACTTAAGCCCTATAAAGTTGCAAACTTTACCAGATGGCCACTGTCAAAGCAGCTTCTAAAGACTTTAGAGCTGCAATGTGTTAGGGCTCTAGATATGACTTACTCGGTGGTGGCTTTTTAAAATACAATTACTGAACATAACTGATCCACGTTATGGAAGTAATAATAATAATACTTTGCACTCAGTGACCTTTTATCTGAGGACTCAAAAGCTCTTAACCAAGGCTTTTAAATACTCCCTTTCTGCTTATAGGAAATAAAGTGTTCAAAGACTTGATGGAGAGAACAAAAGCAGTCTGACTCCATGGCCTGTTGCGAGCATTCAGGCGGTGCTCTCTGAGGGTCTGGGATTGCGACAAGAGTGTGGTCCTGTTCCTGTCCCTTTCCCTGACAGCTGGGAGATGATGTGCCAGTCACTTGGGGTGGAACCTTCTACTTCAGTAGTACTTTTAATCTTGACTTAGGACTGCCCTGTGAGTGAGATTGCTTGTGCATTGAGATGGTTCGTGGCAGTAATGAGAACAACGTACAGTGGCCTTAACCTGAAATTTCCTTTCTTTGCTCTGTAAACTGTAAATATAATACTGAAAGCATGTCGAGATCTAGGGATGAAAGATCCTAAAGCTCAGATACACCACACTTAGCTGAGGGGCTTTGATGTGGAGTGATGTGTCTTAGGCTCTATATATTCAAGGCAGTTAGATAAGTACCTGCAAAGACTGGCCTGCATTTTAGGGGGAATGATTATGTCCCTTTTAAAAGGACGACATGTTTGGCTGTGAATTTACTGAGCTTTAACACTCAGCCTCAAGAATCACATAATGGTATTTACCAGTAATGGGAGTAAATAACTGTATTTGACATTTGCTTTTGTATAGTCAGTAGTTATTTTTTCTTTTTTCTTCCCCAAGGTGATTTTATCGTAGAGTGTTAGGCTCTGGAGATCAGGCCTCAAAGTTTTCTTGGTGACTGTTTTTGTTTTATCTTTTAGATCGATTTGATTGTGACTTTGGGCGGACTTGGAGGACGCTTTGACCAAACAATGGCATCAGTGGAAACGCTTTTTCATGCAACCAATATCACTCCTTTTCCAGTGATAGTTATCCAGGAGTGCTCGCTGATTTACCTGCTTCAACCTGTAAGTGTTGTGAAAAATTACCTCAGAGTAAAACTGACCTCCCACCCACCCTGTCCCTTTAAGTCTGGCACATTAAATGCTCAATTTCTTAACTTCATTCTGTAGGGTCAGAGCCTAAATATAAAATATATTGCAGAGAAGTGGACAGCAAGTGCATTCCTGCCTTAGGAAAGATTGTGTTTAATTTGTTCAGGGTAGCTTTGTTTAAGAGGGAAGGAAGATAGAAATCTAGAAGGTATGAAAACTGAATTTGGGTAAATATGGGGGTTTTATTATAAATTTTTAAAGTTTAAAACTTTTTAATTAGATTACAGTAAGTTCTAATTTAGCACACAGCCCTTTTGCATGTTGAGCAGAAATAAGGATGTTTGCAGTAAGAGAAACCAAAGAAAGCTATTAGAAGAAGATATGAGGGTGTTCCTGACAAACATGTCAGGCAGAGCTCTTAGGTGGTCTGAGTGGTGCAGTCCATTATGATGGGAATCCAGCTAGTATCAATGAGGGAATTTATTTAAGATGGGGGGTTTTTTTGTGGTTTTTCAGGTCTGTTATTCCATTTATTGATTCATAAAACAACACACACAAAAGATCTTGCTGGGCCTCAGCTTCTAAGATTTAAATTGAAGGCAAATCTAAGCATCAAAGAGCCTTCTCTAAAAGTGATTCATTTATTTGTTTCGAAATATCTTTTACTGATGACCGGGTTTCTAGAAGCTTAACTGTCCCTTTTATCTTGGAAAGCTTATTTCATTAAAATAAATAACATTCACAGATAAATTTGACAACCCCCTGCACAATACATGCTTCACTGTAATTTGAGAGAAGCATTAATAAGGTTCCATGAGATTATAGATTTAAATCCACAGGGGCAGATGCTGTATTAACAACTTTGAAGCACTGTGTCTGCAGGAAAGATAGTCAGCACAGAAGCTTATTTGCCAGTATGACAAGGAATGACTCTGATCATTAGTTGCACAGCTAAATGGATAGAGGCAGCAGAGTGAGGGGAGAACAAGGCTAAAGGATAACTGTGATTAAAATCTGAAAGTGAGGAGTAGCTTGCTTGTAATTGACCTGTGGGTGCCTTACTTCACTTACCACTGTAAATTAATTTTAGGATCTTTTTAAGAATATATTGAAAAGCTGAAATAAGATGGAGGATTCCCAATTTAGCTTACAAAACACTTATTTGGACTGGGAAGACTTTTAATTTTTTTTAATACAACTTTTCAATGACTTTAAAATGCCATGCCTAAGGATGGTTTCAGAAGAGTCTTCAATGAATAAAGGCTTTACAATTTGAAAAAAAAATCATGATCTGTGCATTTGAATGACAGATTGTTAATTGTTTGGGTATGATGGAAAATTCTTCATCTTCTGCTTTTAATGATGCCAGTAGGAACACCCTCCACTAGCCCAGGTTGCCCAAAACCCCATCCAACCTGGCCTTGAACACTGCCAGGGAGGGGACAGCCAGAGCTGCTCTGGGCACCCTGTGCCAGGGCTTCACCACCCTCACAAGGAAAGATTTCTTTCTAAAACCTAACCTAAATCTATCCTCCTTCAGCTTAAGCCCATCACCCCTTGTCCTATCGCTATATGACCTTGTAAATAGTCCTTCTCCAGCTTTCTTATAGGCCCCCTTAAGCTATTGGAAGATGATAACATTATTCCTGCATGGTTTTGATAAAAATCAAATGGTTGGTTATACATGGAAAGAGATGAGGATCCTAAGCTTGGAAGTACTCTTATTTTTTCCTTTTTTTTTTTTTTTTAATGGGATTCAGCATGGTGTTTCTCTTGTAAACAGCCACAATCATGGCATTCTGTCTTTTTCCCCTCTCTCCTTTGTAATTTAAAATCAAGGTAGGAGGGAGTTGAACACAGTGGGACACCCACTGACTTTTTGAAATGCAAGTCTGGAAACTGTGCAACAAATGAAGCAAGGTTTTGAGATTCAAATGCTAATGCAAATGATAAAGTTACAAGCATGTTGCTTTTTCTATAAAATTTAGATCTGAAAACTTTCCCTCTTAGGGAAGAAGAATCTGATCTTTATTGGATTCTTTGATAAAATACATGAGCAAAAAATGACCATGTTTTTTCTTCAAAATAACATCAGTCCTCCATTTACTACTGTGGAAAACTTGTATTGGTTCTCTATCATGTGTACCTAGACAGAGGGTAAAATATTTGGATAGAACAGATAAACTGGTAATCCCATAACAGCCCTAGGGAGGATACAAAGGGGAATAACAAGTCAAGCTGCTGAATTTTTAGCTAGTAATGCAGAAAGTAAGAGGAGGACTGTGTGAGTAGGTATCTAAGTGCACCATAAAATCTACGAAGTAATTGCTTTGAGAGAGAGTTATTTCACAGTATTACAATGTTGATATAGAGGGGTACAGCAGAAGAAATATATCAATATTTTACACACTTGTAAAGGGTCCACAGTGTTGTAGGACTTGGTAAAACTCTTTAGGCTGATAGAGGAACACCACAAGGACAATACCTGATTTGGAATCCGCTGCAGACTACCAAGCAAGGAGGACCAGGTAAAGAAAGCCTTTTTTCAGCAGCCAATAAAATTAGTGAATGTAAGGCATGCTGAGACACACAGACAGTGCATGTTTTTGAAAAATATTGAGGAATAATATTTTGGCCTGGAGAGTGGAGAAAACTACAAGGAAGTAAACTCTTCTATATTCCTTTCTAAGCTGTAAGGATGAACTGTGCTGAGAGGTGGAGGAGAGATAAAAGATGGGAAGAATTGCACCCCATAAGTATCTGTGTTGTGGTTTTGTCCCAGCTGAGAGCCAAGCACCACGCAGCCGCTGGCTCTCTAAGAGGGTGGGTGTGAGGAATTGGGGGCGGAGGCAAAAGAAACTAAAAAAACACACTAAACTTTATGGGTTGGGATAAGGATGGTTTACTGGGGCAGCAGAGAGATGTAACAATAATAGGACTTTATAGTAAAATACACAAAACACATGATGCAGTTTCTCACCAAACTGCACAATTCAGGCCGTATAGCTCAGAGCCATCCCAAAAAACAGACTGTCCCCAAACCACACATCGTGGAACTGTGCCCTCCTCCCCTCACCAGCTCCCCTTTTATGCTGAGCATGAAGTAATTGACATGGAATACCCTCTTTGGCCAGTTTGGGTCACCTGTCCTGGCTGTCTCCCCTCCCAGCTTCCTGGGTGCCCCCCACCTTCTCGTTAGCAGGGCAATATGAACAAATGAAAAGTCCTTGACTGCTTGGCAACAACTAAAAACATCATCACTGCTCTCATCCTAGCTCTCAAAGGCAGCATTCCACCAGCTGCTAGAAGGAAAATTAACTCTGTCCTAGCTGAAACCAGGGCAGTCTACCTCCATGCACTCTATGGACAAATTGGGTGGTAGGCTGAGATCTAGATGTACACTCTAGGTATCTAAATTTAGATAAATGATTTACAATGTAGGTCAAATTAGTAAACAATTATTTAAGCAAGCAAAGCAGGCATGAAATGATGTGCACCTATGGAAAGACCCAAGCAATGAGAACATTGTCTGTAACTACAGAAATTTTAAGTTGACAGTGAAAGTTTTTCTTTCATCTGAATGGGAAGGAAAAACTAATGACAAGCAGCCTAAATTTAATGCACCTTTTGCTCAGTCTTCACCAAAACAAAATACTCCTTCGAGCAGATAACCAACACAGTTAAAATCAGTGCCAGAGCCCAAAGATTTTGAACTGTTTCTGAGGAGCAAGTAAGAGACTGCCTTTGATTTTGCCAGCTCCAAGGGCTGTTAGTTTTTGTGTGCCATGCAACACTAGTTAGGATAGGAGTCAGCAAAAGGGAGATTGTGTAAGAGTTCCAGGAGGTGATGCTTGCTCTGAAGCATTTTCTGATGTGGTGACTGCAATTTAATATGAAAAAAAGAAACTAAGGAAAAAAAAAAAGTATCTTTGTACTGAATAGCCATCATACTTCTTTCTGTAGTGGGGGAAAGGAGAAAAGCCTCAATTGTTAATAAGGAGTAATCACTCTTTATAAGCAGGATATTTTATGCAACAGTCCACACATTTAATGCTTGAAATTTTGGTAATATCAATTACCATTAGAATATACCTTGGCTGAAGAGCATTAGGCCCTCAGAGTCATGTTTGTCATGCTAGCCATGCTCACTACGAATGGCTTAAGGTTTCACACACATACTTTCTCATTTTCTGGTAGTGTGGTTCTCAGGAGTACAGAAACATTAGCTTCTGTACACTGAGCATAAATTATCTTTTATCTGTGAGTTTTATGGCAGTTTGTAATACAAGGTAATAGGATTTATGACCAAGAAATGAGAAGATGTCCAAGAGTTAATGAGGCCTGTCTTTTACATTATACTGAGCAGTTCAGTTTTCCCCACACAGGATTCCAGCCCTGGGATGCAGAGGAGAGGAATTGCTACCTACACATGAAAATGTGTTACAGCAGCGTATTTTTGTCAGCTAACTCTTTTGAAAGAGTGTGAATACTTTGATAACCCTTTTTCTTGCATACAGCTTTTCTTGTGAGTGCATGCCTGCCTTCCCTGTGACAAATGATGAATAATTTAGCATCATAGATAGTAGTCCAGGAGCTAAATACGAGCAATAAGAATCAGGAGTCCCATCCCTTATTCTTGGCTCTTTCCTGCCATTTCACTGAAGAGACATAAATCATATAGGCTTTTGATCTCACAGTCTCCTAGTCTGTAAATTGGATAAAACCCCCTTCTCTGAATGGGTACTGTGAGGCTCATTTAGTCTTTTACAAAATGCCATTACATCCTCAGCCCTGCACTGAGGTGGAACATAGTATTATGGTAATAGTAACAACAGTATTAATAAGGCCCTTAATTAACATAAATATTGTCATACAGTAGGCTGTGCACCTTATTAGTTACAATAGTCCCAAGCATGGTTTTAGTGGGAGCCCGCTACCATTCTCATAGGCAGTGCCTGGGCACACTTTAGGGTTAGCACAAGCCAGTAACTGCTTACTAAGCGTTTGGAGGGTACCACCTTGTCTTGGGGACAAGAGAGAATATCATATGCATATGAGCAGTGCTGTTCCAGTTGGCTTGAGCTCCAAAGCGTATTACCTGAACCATTTTACAGATGCAGAGTGACTAGGCATGGAGATCTATTCCTAGATGGAGACACTGCAATAGGTGTTAGCAAGGGAAGGTACGAGACTGGAAACCCTTCTGGTGTTTGCTAATCATAGTATCACGGAATCACAGAATGCTTAGGGCTGGAAGGGACCTTAAAGATCATCTAGTTCCAACCCAGGACACCTCTCACTAGACCAGGCTGCTCAAGGCCCCATCCAACCTGGCCTTGAACACCTCCAGGGCATCCACCACTTCCCTGGGCAACCTGTTCCAGTGCCTCACCACGCTCCTACTTTTTCCTAATATCCAATCTAAATCCACCCCCTTTCAATTTAAAGCCCTTTCACCTCGTCCCATCACTACATGTCCTTCTAAAAAGTCCCTCCCTAGTTGCTATAGGCCCCCTTGAGGTACTGGAAGGCTGCTATAAGATGTCCCCAGAGCCTTCTCTTCTCCAGGCAGAACAACCCCAACTATCTCAGCCTGTCTTCATAGGAGAGATGCTACAGTTCCCTATGCCAACATTACTTGGCTTGCTTTGTGTCCATCCTTGAAAAGTTTAATGGGAAGTTCGGGTACATACCTTCACCTTCTGAGTTTTATTCTGGGAGCCAGTTCCTTGAATTTTGCAGAACTTCAAGAACAAGTTATCAGATCAGTTCTGTGTTGCCTCATACGTGTAAGAAGCAGACCTGGCTTGCACAGGTTCTTAGTAGAGAAAATCCTTAGTGAGTATGTGTCTTGTGGAGGATGAGTTTGGAAGTTGGAAATTTGGGGATAACCTTTACTGTCTCATTTTCCTGTATTACTAGTACATTTTGTGGATAGATTCAGTTGGGCCTAAACATGTATTTATTCAACATTTAAACATGTATTTATTACTTCAACAAAATATTTAAACATATAGTTGGTATTTGAAATATTTATTTTCCTGAAAGGCTTTCCTATTTGGTAGCATAGAAACCCTTGCAGAAAGTGGGTTTTTTTTTCTCCTTCCAGAACTTTATTTAAATGGATTTTTGGGGGCAGGGGGGGAAGGTGGGGCCAGGAGGAAAGTTGTTGATAGTTTAACTGCCTTAGTTTCACTTTTTTGGTGCGAAACTTTGAGGATTTGGTTCCAGCTCAACCTCTTACCTTAAGGCTGTTAGAGCCTGTTTTGTTTTTCTTCCCTGGGAAAATTCAGCTGGGCTAACAATCATTCAGTCATTATTATCATGTGTTTTTGTAGTGGGCCTGTGTAAATGGGACATTTGAAAGGCTTCGGGTCCAGGTGACTCAGGTTTATTTCATAGCGATTGATGGAAGTGGTGTTACTTCCTGTTTACCACAGGTTTATTAGGTATCAGTGATCCAAATTCAGTTAGCTTGTATCAATCATATCTTGAGCTGGGTATGATTTACTTGCTATCTTGCTTCTCATGTTACAAACGGAAAATTTTAGTAAGATATTCTCTTAACACCTGAATTCTTTATAACTTTTTTTCCAGCATCAGCAAACTTGTAATATGAAATATGCAATGTTTATATAGTAGCTTAGAAATGATAATTACTTTTTGACACACTCCTGTACTTTCAAACAATTTATTTAGCATCAGTTAAAACTGTAATCTGCATCAGCTTTATGAAACATTTGAAATTATGTGGATTTTTTTGTGGACTTTTTTGCAGAAGATGACATCTAATAGCTACGGACCACTTCTGTATAATGAAGATACATGCAGAATATTTTTTCTTAGAAGTGTCATCCTATAGCCTTTGCTTAAACAGATTACAAGAAATTCATAAATCAATTTGCTAGCTTGCAGGTATTCGCTTTAAAAAAATACTCATCCTTTGGAGAGGAAAGGGGTTTCAACTGCTCATACTTTTTAAGAAACAGGTAATGCTCTGTAGCAGGATATGTTAATCATACAGTTGGTTTTAAACTCACATCTTTATGGTTGTCTGCAAGAGAAGATGATGTAAGGGGTCTAATTGGATTATTTATGTATTTCTAAATTCTGGAGTAATCTAGTTTGCTTCTTTAGCAGTATCTAGATTTTGGTAACTTTCAGTGGTTTTGCTCTCTGTTCAGATTTTTGAATAGTTACTACAGCAGCTGATGGATGATCATCTAGGAGAAGTCTAACCCTAAATAAAGCTCTTCCAACAAGGTTCCTGCTATTGTTGCCCCTAGCTGTTGTAATAGGATCTTGTTAATATGGTAATATTTATTTTGCTGCCTTACAGAAGCTACAAGAAGCTTTATGGTAAAAAGCTCCTTTTCTTAGAGCTGGGTTTTTTTCCAAACCTGACAATTACTGGTGTTACCTTTGAAATCTTAATCCCTTTTTTCATCCTCACTCTTAAAAAACTTATTTCTTCAGTGCTCTGATACGTTATTTTTTGTGTGTAGTGTGATGTTACTAATTTTCTGCAGCATGAAACAATTCTGCACGTGTTGCCTGCTTTGCATTAACTCAGCAGCAGCAAAACATAATGTTTGTCTTCGGCCTTGGCTTACTGGTAGGAGCTGAGGCTTAGTCTGAGATCGATAGGAAGCTGGTAAAGCTTTCTCCCGTTCTGTTCGTGGTGGTAATGTGAGGAAGACCACAGAGATAATTTCACTTGCAAGTGTGTTCATTTAATCTATCTTCTGTAAGTAAACAGGACAAAACTGCAGCGTGCGTGCAAGCCTCTGTTCATTCTAGTTTTGTTTGTGGTTTTTTCCAGGTAGGACTTTGGTCCTTTACAGGGATTTTGTAGCAAGCTAAAGGGTTCCCAAGCTTTTTGTGAATAGATTTTTGACACAAAAAAAAAAAAAAGACTTTGCAAAAGGGTTAATATTGATTCCAAATTTGATCTACAAAATCAAATACTTTGTATATAATTTAATATGCCATATTTTTGTTCTTTAAAAAAGAACAGTTATTAAAATGCTTTTCTGTACGAAGGCCTATATTCTCACAGAGTAGTGTTTTACAGATTGTTTTGGGGGGGTTTTTTAGCATTTTTATGATTATTGCTGTGGTTTAAAATATTTGTCTGACACCTAGAAGGAGTGATACAATGTTTTGAAGTTTCAGTGTTAACTGTTCGACTTAGAGGACTAAGGGGACTTAGAGGGGTAATTATGAACACTAGCTGTGACTTGCCTGATCAGAGGCCACTCCCCTTGGTAATTAGTCTTCATACAGCAAGATCTTATTTTATCTTTTTAATCTTGTTTCTTCTTCTTTCTTTCTTTGCTGCCACCTCCCCTGGATTTTTCTTGGATCCTAGCAGCATATCATCATTCTTGGCATTTCATGATACCTTAATTTTTTAGTTTTGTTTTGTAAAAAATACTCTTTTTTTTTTTTTATCTTAAGCAGCCACTGCTGCCCTGAAGATTCTTCCCAGGATTTGTCTCCTCCCAGCAGTTACAATTCTGTGCTGTGAAGCATGAATTCATCAATATCCTTTTGTCGTTCTGGCCTTATCTATTCCTCTCATGTCTCACAGCATTTCCTCTTGATTCTGCAGTTATATCAATGACCAAAGTGGCCTCATCTGTGAAGTACTGGAAACTACTGGGGTGATGTCTACTGCAGCATGCCTATTCATCACCCTTAAATTATTACCAAGTTATAATTCCTTGTTCAGCTTTATTGTGTTAGCTCAAATTTCTCAAGTCTTAGGATTCTGTGCTACCCGCTAAGTGACACTGTCTTTCTGAAGGCACCTTATTGACTTGCTTGAGGTGAATTTCACCAGAGTTTTCTAGTAAGAGCTTTCCTCTTTGAGTATTAAATGGATTTCAGTGATAATTTGAGGGTATGGGATTTTTTTCGCTCCCTCTCTGACATTACAGAAAGTTCTGCTAGGAAACTTGCATGTATCAGAAGTCTGTAATCTGTGACTGAGCCTTCTTTGGAACAAAAATAAATGCCTGGAAAATATTTTATTGCATAAAATTAAATATATAACAGGGAAAAATCAATATTTTTGTTAGTAGATCATAGGTAGTTATCTCCTAGAAGAACCCCAAAAAAATCAGAATGCTGAATACTTAATGGTAGACCAAGCCTGAAGGGATGATAGATTCCTTTAAAGGAAAACTTAAAGTGATCCTTTTTGCTCACATCTGAGTACTGGCATTAGCTGAAGTTGCGGAAGATGAGCATCCATATTCTGGCCTCAGTTATGTTTGAAAATATGATATCTCTTAAGTTCAGTACCTTTATGATATTGCTTAGGCTTTTCCAATCCCTTGCAGTATCACTGTTAATTCTGTATCTGCCAGGGCAGTGGTGCCAACTGTATGGATTTTCTACGTGTATCCTTATTGTTAGAAAAGGATCAGTGCAGAAGAATGATAATGTTTAGTAATATCAGAGGTATAGAGAAAATGCTGTACTGCCCTGATAAACAAGATTTAGCTAGAGCTATTCAGCCTTGCCATGGGAAGTAATTTACTTTGCAATCCAGATTTTATTCATGTTGGTAACACCTAGTTACATGATTTCAGCACACTCTCTCTCTGCTCTAATGGAACATCCCAAGAGGAGATGGTCATCAGGGAATGAGTTCTTAAATTTTTTTTTTAAGACCGTAACGTGTCCGTCACTCGCACTTTAACTGCAATCAAAAACACTTATCACCAGTGCATTTGAGCCAAATGACCTCCGTAGGAGCACAAGCTTTCTACTCCTAGTCCTAAAATCAAGATGTTTGGAGTGAATTTAACAAGCCAGAAAAGGAGGTTGGAAGTTTGTGACCTGTGGCAGCAAGAGGAAGGCTCCTTCTCCATGCTCAGATCTAAATTACTGCACTCAATGACCTCCCAAGACTCTTTCTACCTGAGTGATTCCAGGACACTTGTAGAGACTCAGGTAGATTGAACAGTGTGTTAGAGACATTATACAAGAATCTGTTGAGAAAAATCTGGAATTTCCTGATGCAGAAGACCATGCGGCCGTGTTCAGAAATAGTAGTTCTGTCCACTCTGATCTCTGTTCATGTTTTTGTTACCTTACGAACAGAGATTTGATTGAGTCTCTTGTGTAAACTCTCAGAAGTGCTGAAAGGAGAAATGATTGCCGTTTCTAAATGCACTGAAGAGGTAAATGCCAGGGCAATAAACAGTCTGTTGAAGCTCAAGGGCAATGTTAGAACAAGAGTAAACTGCTTTAAACCAATGATGGATAAATTTCTATCAGAAATTAGAAAAAAGGTCCCTAATCGTTGGCCTGATGAGATTTCGCTACAGCTTTCCAAAAAGGAATAACGGCGAGGAGGGATAAAGTTAGAAACACAGCTCACTCTGTTGATTTTATATTCTCAAATGTGTTCAACCCCAAAAAAGTACACAGAAAACTTTCAGCATACAACCTGATGCAGGCCTGTGAAGCCTGGTGTTCACACTAGTCTGTTTGAACCCTGAGTCCCATGAGCCCGTGAGGATCTGCAGCTGACCTTTCAGCGCTGCCGGTTTGTGGACCGTTGGCATTAGTTTCAGCCCATGGGGATCTGTGGATGGCCTTTCAACACTGCCGGTTTGCGGACTGTTGGCATTAGTTGTGGCCTGTGGGGATCTGTGGCCCGCCTTTCAGTGCTGCCAGTTTGCGGGCCATTGGCATTAGTTCTGGCCCATGGGGATCTGTGGCCCACCTTTCAGTGCTGCCAGTTTGCGGGCCATTGGCATTAGTTCTGGCCCATGGGGATCTGTGGCCCACCTTTCAGTGCTGCCAGTTTGCAGGCCATTGGCATTAGTTCTGGCCCATGGGGATCTGTGGCCCACCTTTCAGTGCTGCCAGTTTGCGGGCCATTGGCATTAGTTTTGGCCCATGGGGATCTGTGGCCCACCTTTCAGTGCTGCCAGTTTGCGGGTCATTGGCATTAGTTCTGGCCCATGGGGATCTGTGGCCCACCTTTCAGTGCTGCCAGTTTGCGGGCCATTGGCATTAGTTCTGGCCCATGGGGATCTGTGGCCCGCCTTTCAGTGCTGCCAGTTCGCGGCCCCTTGGCATTAGTTGTGGCCTGTGGGGATCTGCGGCCTGCCTTTCAGTGCTGCCAGTTCGCGGCCCCTTGGCATTAGTTCCAGGCCCAGCCACAGGGTCAGTTTCACACAGGTCATTCCCTCCCACATTTTATTTACTAGATTCAGAAATCATGGCAGTGCTTTTGTGCATGCCATCAGGTATCACAGGTATCCAAAGGTGGTTCCGCGATCCGGGAAGTTTTACTACTGTGAAAGTGTGTACCTTTTGGTAGTAACGTTACAAGTATGGAATAAATTTAAGCATATGGCAAAACAGATTAATGATATCTAAGCATGTGCTTAAGCACTTCATTGAATTGTGGTCTGCAGCTGTAAGTATAGTATCTCATCTGGTGTATAATTCCAAGTTAAGATGTCTCTGCATTTTCCCATCCACATGACAGCGACTGATGCTTCATAGGGAGTATCTGTATTTCTGTGGCATCAACATCTGTTCCTGAATGGTTAATTTTCATTAGAAGTTCCCATCCATTGTTAATTGAATTATGGCCTTCAATTTCAGCAGTGTCAGGTACCTGAGGGAGAAGAGGGAGCTACACCCAGAGGGAATCCTTTTATTCTGATGGAATAAATTATCAGATTGAATAATAATTAGCTTGCAGAATTCTCTACTAGTAACCCCACAGTGTTGGCAGTGAAATGTGCCCTTGCATTATGAGTCTGAGGTCTTCCTACCTTACAGCAACGTAAAGATTTTAGATACATGCATCTAAAGGCTGCATTGCAGCGGGTGTTTCTCCTTAGGCTCTTAATAATGAGGTCACCTTGTTCAGTCTTTTCTCTGCTATCACGTCCCTTTTGGGGCAGGGAAAAGAGAAAGTCTCTCTGCTAAAAATAAGGTATGTTTTTCTCCTCTTTGTAACCACTAGCAGTATTTCCTCAACAGGGGGAGGTACTTCAGAGTGAAGTGAGAGCAGCTGAAGATACAGAATTAGTCTTCTGTGGCACTGATGCCACAGGCAGAGAGTCTCATTACCGACAAGTTTGGTGAATTTCTTTAAGGAGGAGCTACCTGTCTCCTTTATGTTAGAGGAAACTGGCAACTGGGAATAAAATTGATAAGGTATCCACTGTATCCAGGATATCAGCTGAAACTTTCAAGAATTAAAAGAGCATCAAGGAAGGACTCGGTAGGTCTGAGTCCAGTATTGTCTGTGTGCAAAGTCCCAGACCTTGCTGTCCATTCAGGACTGCGTGGGAGTTACTCCTTGCAGCCTTAACCCACCCATGCTCACTGGTTAGCAATGTGTAGAGTCTGGTACATTCCCGTTACACAGGATGGGTAGCCACAGGCAGAACTCTTGAGCAGCAGCCTGAGTTATCGTGAACAAATCCAGCTACTCCATGGTACCAGGTGATGTATGCCACAAATGAAGGAGTACTTCGGGGCCTGTCCAGTTAAAGGAAGTAGCTCATCATCTCTACTATGCATATTTTATCAATTTTCTCTAAGTTAAGTGATACTGACTGAATTGGTAATACCATTAAGCCTGTGTCACTTCTTGGCTTTTCATGACTTACGGATCTCTTTTCTTACTTGTTCACAACTGATCAGTGATATGGAAGTATCAAAGCAGCATCGAATTATAATTTATTTAATAGTAATGCCTTTCATTAAACTCTAATTTACATTCTTTTTTCTATTTAAACATAGTTCCAGATCACAGTATTGTGTTCTGTGACTCCCTGGGTAAGTATTATGGAGCTGTTGATATAGAAAACAGGTTTTCCAACAATAGTCTAGGAAGTTTTTAAGTGCTTCCAGTATGGAAGCACATTGAACTGTCAAACATATCCCTAGAAAGCTCTAAGGAGATAAAATACTTAAACATTCAGGTTTTTTATTTCAAGTCACCTGAGAAAATGAATCAATTTTAGCTATTTAGTGTAGTCTGTTATAAAGGGTCAGAAATAACTGTCAGTACTATGGTCAGCAAACTGACATTGGCACTACAATTCAGATGTGCAGCTGAGATGCTCCTCCTACTAAATTTATGCTCTTGTGTGACAAGGACAGCAACATTCACAAGCGTCAGCCCAAGCCATGGTCTTCAGATAGTGAAGTGAATGTAATTGCTCATTTCTGTAGCACTTGGAAACCCATGTGTAATGATGTTCACAATCTCTCATCTTGAAAGACGGTAGGAGATCATGTTTCTGAGACAGGCTGAGACAACCCCTGCAGTTCAGTGAAACTGACACCCTGCTGGTGTCTCCTCCTGGAAGCCCAGAAGCATCTCCTGCAGAGAACCTGCATCTGCTTGCTCCCATGCAAACTTTACTTTCAGCTGGGGTAGTAAGAACAAGATCTTCTCTCCTTAAAGTATGTCAGTGTTTCTCCATGGGACTCTGGAAATGCAGAGTGATTTTAAAGCCACTGTTTTATAACTTGGTCTATTTTCCTGTCTGGGGGATAAAAATCCAGTGGTGAGTCAGCTAAAGCTTACCTGAAGACACTTTCTCTTCACTGAATGTTTTGGTGATCCCTACTTCGTAGTCCTCTCAGAGAGAGAGAAATTGTGGTGACATAAATCTCAAAATAAGCCTGATGTTTAGACATGCTTGATACCAGTCTGTACAGTTTTATACTTTAGTGTGGTACTGCAGTAGCATGATTTATTTCCTTCAAATTATATATCTTCGATTATGAGGGCTATCTGTATTCTCAAAATTTTTGATGATGAGTGGCAGCACACACACAATATCTTTAATGGAAATAGTTATTTTTCGAAGAATCAATAGGATAAGGAATAATAATGTATCTTGCTTTTCACATAGGCTCTGATCCTCTGTTAGTAAATCTCAGACTCCATCTCATGTCACATCTGTTAACTATATCTCAATGTATATTACTTTTATATTACACAGAGAGAGAGAGAGAGAAAGGAAATTATTTGCCTGGGTACCCAGGGACCATATTGAAAATTGAATCCAGTTTTCCAGCTTTCTGTCTCCAGTGACTTGTCAACTAAGACCTTTTGTCCCATTTCTTGGTGCTTGTGACTAGAGTAGGAGTGAATTTTAGAGATGATGGAGGTTTTTACTGAAAACGCTTAATCTTCTCAGAAAAATCACAAAAGCTCACTTTTCTGTAGCAGTCAAAAATTCATCCTAAATTCCTTAGGATAAATTGTGAAAAGCATGAGAAAAATACCTCGTCTCTGAATCTGAGAATGTCATGGCTTAGCTTGGCCAAATATATATGTGTCATATATATAACATTACAACAGCTGATTGTTTCTGACAAAGAATATATCCAGGAACAAAAAGGAAAAAGGAGCTGATCAGGGTGTGGCAGGCAATTATTAGAAATCTACATCTTTTAGCTTTCTGTCCCTGTGCATGAGCGGTGAGTGCTGTGCCATCCAATAAAACATTTTTCATCTTATCAGAATATTACAAGTTCTATTTTGATAGTCATACCAAAAAACAGTTCACAAGAGACATTAGAAGATGGATGTTTGTTCCCTCCTGCCTTTTTTAATGCATTAGAGATATGTAGGTTAGACATGCAGAAGGGAAAACTATTACAGCTATCGCAGTCCTTCATAGGCGACTGAGCAGAAGAAAATCCTAGGATATCACATAACAGAGTTTACAGGAATATTTGTTCTCATTCTGTGAGGTTTCTAGGAAATTCATATATCATGTCGCAGTCTGGTGAGCTGTCATGAACACAGCCTACTCAAGCACAGCAGAATGTTGCTGCTCCTTTAGTATGTAGTCAGATAAACTTTTGTGGTTGGATGGACAGGCACATTTTCCCCCTTTCTTATCCGAACTAATCTCTACTGTAGATGTTGTATAAATCCCTAAGGAAGTAATTGATTTTTTCTTTCTCAGAAGAGCTGCTGACCTATATTTTAGAGGCCAAATTTCTTGAAATTGGTTTAAAACCACAGAATTTAAATGTTCATTCACCACAGTTGTATAGAACCAGCATACATTTCTCTTTTTTTTTTCTCCACACACCACTCCCCTCCGCCCCTGGAATTAAGATACTTCACAAATATGTGGCAGAGTAATTAAAGTGTAGTGTTCAGCATGGAGGAGAGACCAAATATACTTTGTTAACATTGGCATCATGTCTGTCCTTCTGTAGAGTGAAGGCAGAGAAGGTTTTGAAGTGTTGGGTTAGGTCTGAAATCTAGGCTGAGTTAGGCAATAATTTTGGGAGTGGAGGGAAAACATTTGCACTTAATGCTCTACAGAGGTGAAATTGGTGAAAAGATGGGAGGAAAATGCAGATCTTGCCAATTTGGCATGGACTGGAGAGTACTACAGACTTTAGGCAGGCTAGAGAAGGAGAGGATGCAATAAATGACATGAAGGACTAACAGATTATGGATATGGTATTTATCCACTGGGGTAAAGCCATGCAAGTTTTTTGTCCTGCTGTATTGTTTAGGATAAAAGATCTCATATGTATCCATGGTAGATTGAAGTGAACTCTAAAGTCCTAGCAGAACTTTCTGTTACTTGATCTTCAGAGGATCGAAGCTGCAGTAACTCCTGAGGTGACCACTGGGGTCTCAGCCATCCGGATTATTAACTTCAGAGAAATACTGCCTGGTCAGTGTCTGAGAGTCATGGTTTTCCTGTGAAGGTCCATGGCAATCTCTGACAGTTGTGTGTGCACGTTGGGTGCACTTTGCATAATGTTCCTGCAATAGCTCCTCCCTACATGTACACACACTCACATTCACTCTGCTTGTGATGTTGACTGCTTCCCCAGGCAGTGTTTATTCATGAAGGGGGACAGCATTATGGGACAAGGTCCTTTGATTCACTGGGGGATAAAGGAACTAATTCTTGGAGATTTGTTGTTTTGTTTTGATTTTGTGTTTAACCAATGCAAATATTCACCAGTACGCTTACAGTGCACTATATTCTATTAAGATCTCAGTGTGTGGTTCGTGCACTGTATAAAAATTGTGCTGTCACTATTTCTAATCCAGTATTTTAAAAAAACATAGGTAATGAATGCTTGTGGGTTACATGGGTAACCTCTGTTGAGAAGAAGTTCTTGTTATACTTGTGTCTCCTTTTCTCACTGATCGCATAGGCGTTCACTGAGTGAACATTTGTATATGTGCTTATCTCTGTTCACATCCCTACTCCCCATCAGATTGGTGGATTTGAATCATACAGAATAACCTGTGCCTCTCATTGCAAATTGTGGATGAAAGGAGCAGGACCTTTATTACCATTAGACCTTCATACATAAATTGTCACAAAGCATGCTCTAGAGACCAGGCACTGTGGTGAGTACACATCTGGTGTGATAGGTAGAGACATAACCAGCTGAGGAGACAGCCACAAAAAGATTTGGGAGTCAAAAGCAGGGGAAGATATGCTGGTAGGACAAGCATTTTTCCTACCTGACCCCTGTTTCTGTATCACAAAACAACGGGTTTCCCAAATCAGACACAATTCTTCCATTTCAAAGGATGGAGGAGGAGATCACACAAGGCATGCCAGTCCTTTTAAAATGGACTCTAATTGGCACTAGCCAGAGCCTTAATATTCATTACCTGCAACTGAGTGGCACTCAAAAAGTCTTGACTTCTTTTCTCCATCTGAAGAACTGTTCAAAGGAAGAAAACAGAATTGCTTCCAGGCTGTTCCTGACAAGTGAATGGCCCTGGGCAAAATAGGTGAGGACCAAACAAAGCCAGAGTAAAAGATAGAGCCTCAGAAGTAATTTAATCTCTGGATAGATGATGTGATTTCTGTGAAGTTTCACTTAAATATGATGTATTGTGTAATACATAATGAGGAGAGTTTGTTTTAAAAATTGTAGGTCTGTGTGGGTAACCATAAACATGTGAAAATGATAAAATTAGTCATGTATGAAGAAGTAAGATTCTCTGACTGTAGGACCTTTCCCTTTCCAAAATTCCTCAGATTATTTTTTCTGCTGTGTAGGTGTGTTCTTAGATACCTGGAGAAAATTACATAGTTCTAAAAATTGAGTGTTATCCAATAAAGAACATTTTGCTGAGTTTCATTATAGATCCATAATATGTTCTCAAAAATGGAACATGATTTCTGAAGAGGAAGTTATTAACCATGGTGTTATAACTGTTATGCTCCCAGGAACATGATGGATGGAAAGAATATGCTTATAAGTCATTTGGAGACAGTGTTTTGTGACACTTTTTTATTGTTATGGGAAAGAAAAAGCAATATAATGATATCTATTGGAAATTACTTGAAGGCTACTCCATTTGAACTGATTGATGTTTCTGCTGGTTAAGAAGGGTGTTTCCATTTTATGATATTAAGAGAAATTCGATAAAAACTGAGTGTTTTAAAATACAGTTTTCATCTAGACAGCAGTGAAAAGATGGGTTTGTTCTTGTAAAACCATAAAGTTACAGAGCTAAAGCACTCTCAGAGACTTCTCCAAATGTCTACCCCTATGTGTTTTCTAAAAGGAAAAATGAATATAACGTTTGCTTTATAACAGGAACATCCCAAAGACATCTGTCCTAGAAATACATCCACAGCATCAGGATTGCCTGTGCTGCCATTTACTTCAGTAGAATTTTAAAAAGATTTTGTCGTGCTGTGTTTACCACTTTCGGGATCTAAGGCTTTGCTTGGACTAACAGACATGTTTTATGCATCGGCAGGAAAGTGGATGTGTTTGTGAGAAAGCTAATTGGGAAGAGAAAGGAGAATATTTAGCACATGTGGATGAGAATTCTTACACTTCTCTAAGACACTTGTGTAACTCTGCTGCCCAAAAGAGTGCACTTTCCTGTGGGGGGGACAAGACCACATTTGCAGGAGTTAGTTTTTAAAAAGGGTACCTGAGCACTCCTATCAAAAATAGTTCCTGACCTGTCTTTGTCTTAATTTAATACATTAAAAATGCTAGAAATAAGCACCTGCATTTCTCTAAGTGAGAGCATTCAATGGTGATAATGAGATTACTGCAGTTTTTGAGAATGGATGAGGGCAAAGTTTGAGTCCTTATTTTTCTCCTGATTGATATTTACGAGGGGTGGGAAATGCTGGTGTATTTCTGTACACAGGTAATAAACTCATTCTTTATAATAAAGGTCCGAGTGGTTTTAAGAGCATTTGTGAGTTCATTAGATTATTCAGCCATATTTTGGGAGGTTACAGGCAGAACACATTCGGGTAGAAAAACATCCTATTAGGCAGCAAACACACTGTATATGTCATGCATTCTTATTATTGCTTCCATATTCATTAAAGTTTAAGGTCTTAAAAGATTTGTCAGAATGTTACGCCAAGCTGAGAAACATTGCCTTGACGTGCTGCACCTTAGCAAGTCTTATTGGCATTGCTAGCTCTGTCTGAGTAGTCAAGAAAAAAGCCTACAATTTTCAAGTCTCTTGTGTGTTAGTCCCCAGTATGCACTTTTTTTTCTCAATATATTTTTCAGAATTTTATTGTAGCTCCTGTCTAAAACGTGATGGGTTTTACTTATATGAATATATAGTCCTGATTAGGGAAGGTCAAGTTAGATCTGAACTTTCTTCTGTTCGGGGGAGGTCAGATTGGAGGCTTAGTCCAAGGCCATCCCTCCGGTTGTTTTATTTATGAATAAGAGGACTAAGCCTGAATCCATATGCTTACTGTGGTATGAATAGCTAAAATCAAACATGATTTAACACGGGTCGCTCTTAGGACGTTGTGTTTGGTGTAGGGGACAAATAGAAAAATATTCAGAAAGTAAAAGTAGAATGGGGAGTGAACAGAGTAAGAAAAAGAAGAAGTAGTTAAAGCAGAACAGAGAGAATGAAGGTGTGGGAAATATATAGTCTGCACTCTTGTGTATAAATTCTATGCCCATTAGTATTTGACTTCAGTGCTTAGGGGTTTGGGGTCCTTCGTACATATGATATGTTGCAAGTAAGCACCTGCTGCTAGCAAACGAGCAGTTCAAATGCTGCAGTTTGTTTGTTCTAAAAAACATAAAGAAACTCTTGAAAGAATTTTGATAGGCTTGAGCCTGGGGTAGAAATGGATGGGGAAAGAGTTTTACAAACAGGATAGCGTATCATGGCTTGGTGTAAGTATCCTGTATGTATAACTTTACAGTACAAAAATTTGGTTCTGAAGTTCACTGTTCTTACAGCTGTCTATAAAAAAATTATATCAGATGGAATGGGAAACCAATAAGCACTTGGTCAGTACAGCTGAGGTAAGAAAGAAAACAACATGGGGGAAGGCCAGGCATGGTGGCATTAGAAATATGTACGCTTCTCTTTTTAAGCAATCCTGTATGTGTAAGTCATTGTTAACATTTTTTTCAGAAAATGTCCAGTGTGACTTACCTCAGCTGCCACTGGGCCCCAGGGAATTTGATGGTAATGTTAGTGAGAGGGGAGGCAGATGAGTACAGAGTGCACTTGAAAACACCCCTCCAAAATTTTGCTGAGTGCAGGAGAAAAGCTACAGGAGCATGACCTACAACAGACTTTCTTTCCAGTGACAGCTCTGGTCTTCGAGACACAGGGATCCTCTCCCTCCTTGAAAAAACTCTTTTCTATTGGATTTTGCCTGTTCTCTGAAGCATCTTAGACCTAAAATAAATATCAGAACAACTGGGCATCTTTGCACTATGGTTAATAAAACTTAACTTAAAAGTAAACGCTGTTTTTACTGGACCCACTGGTGTCAATGACTTAGAAGTGCTTAAACAAATTTTTATTACTCTGGAAACAAACTAAAAGCATTAACTTTTGTGCTTGCCTCTGCCTAAAGCAAATTTTTATGGTCTATTTAGGTTCTCTTGAAAGCAGGCTTTTATAAGTAAATACTCATGGATGATTAACCATCCTAAAATAAAACCGTTGTCAGATGTTTAAAATGTGTGGTGCGTGAGGGAGAAGGTATGTGTATGTTGACTTGAAAGCTAATTTCTACATTTCAGTGCATCTGCATTGGTTAGTTAAACTGAGGCACCTGCAGATGTACTTCCAAGGACTTGAGCTTGGGGAAAGCATGTCTTTTTTTTTTATTTTTATTTAGTTGGTTGTACTGTTTGGGAGCAAGAAAAAAATAAAATGAAATGGTTTCCTAACTTTTGCAGTGTAAAGGAAGGATGTCTTAATCAAAGCAGACCTTTCAAGACAAGGACTATTTTTAGAAAGTTTAAGTGAAAGAAAGATCAACTGAAGAAATGTCACATGAAGAAACATGGAGAAAAACCTGTAAATGAGTCTACAGAAAATATTTTTATGTGTTCTTTTACTGTACCCATCAATAAAATACCAATATACTGCTGGCTGGTTACTTGTCGCTATAAGAAAAAACAATTGGATTTTGGAAATTGAATTTCTTAGAAAGGCATGCAGAAATCTTAGTTTCAGGTAAGTATTTTACACACTAATTTGGCTTTTCTCATTCATTTTTATTTCAAGCATAATTTGTACAGCAGTATACAGTCTGTAATTAATGCAGTGGACTTGGTTGAATAACTTTGTAACTGACAAGAGACAGTCCTTTTTGACCTTCATTTTAATATTGCAAAATTAGGCAAAATTAAGTAACTTCTGGAAAAGAATGAATAAAAGATGGCCTGGAAGATGTCCTTTTTCAATAAAATAACAATATTCTGTTTGATGAGCCATTAATCACCAAAAGCTGCTTCGATTTTTTTTGTTGGGAATAGCAAATAATTTTTTGTGACCTTCTGTTTCTACTCATAAGAGAATCTGATTTTTGTACTTATTTCTGTCTTCTGTTTTAGAAATAATAGACCTTGCTCTAGGAAGATGAAATTTCCCCCCCCCCCCCCCCCATCCCAATTTCATGATCCTTTTTTATTTTACTTAGGAGTAATGGGGATGGGACAAGACAGGATATGGGCCCCAGAGGGCAGGGCCATAGGGACCTGCTGATGCTGGGGCAGAGGCTGACAGCCCTAGGTCTTGACATGGGGTTCTTGGCCACAGGCAGGTTGATCGGAGCTCCAGGGGGCTGGACAGAGACAGGGCTGGCAGTGCCTTAGGGGCCTGGCAGCGTGATGGGAAAGAGATTTGGTGTTTAAAATCAGTGATGTATCTATCAATAAGTTGACCTGAGAGGGAGCTTCAAGTGCTTTTAGTTACTGCATGAGTCAGGCCCTTCCCTCTGCATAAACAGCTTTCCATAAAGACCCCCATCCAAGACTCTGCTTGTTACTGCTGTGTGCTTGTAAAGTTATGGTTCCCTCCTTCTCTCCTGCCTTCTGGGCTCTGGAGGACAGAGAAGCGTTGCATGAGAGATGAACGTAATATGCAAAAGCTTCATGACTGCCGGTGAGGGATGTTGCATTGCCTTGACAACAGGTACATTTTAAGTCTGCTGATTGACACTTTACTTGCTTCCCTCGCTTATAGTTTTATGAAACCTGCTGTTTTTCAGACAAAGGAAAGTGATTTCCTCAGGAATGTGAGCCCTGGGTCAAAGAGTTATTTACACGAGGGAGAAAGGCTGAGCAGACTCTGGCGCTGCGTGCAAGCATAAGATTCAGCAGCAGCAGCGGCGTGTTCGTGGCATGCAGTGGCAATTACCAATAATCTTGTTTGAATATGAAAATAGGTAGAGTCATTCATGTCGCTTAGGGTAGATTTGGGGGTTTTCTTCCTCGTTTTTCAAGGGGGTTAAGGGAGTTCTCCCCATCAGGCAGGTATCGTGGAGCTGATCTTTAGACAGCTACAGAAAAAGCGTCCTGTGGTGCCTTTCTCTGCCTCAGGTTAATCATAGCTAATTTGAAAGGGATGGAATGGGTTACCCACATACCTGTTGTGCTTGCCAGCTGACTTTCTTATTTACACAGGGAACCCTGCGAGAATTTTCCGAGGGGGGGAAATTTGTGTCTTAAATTAAAAACAATAAGCAACTCTCTTTTGGGTTAGACACAGACTGCCAGAAGTAGAAATGTAAATGCTTTTTAAGGATCTAGACTGCATTGATTTCTTTGTTCAAGTCTTGAGTTTGCTGAAGCTTCTGCAGCAGTATGATTGTTAGATGACTGTGGAAGTAAAAAAAAAAAAAAAAAAAAAGAATTCCATCTTCCAGTCATTGAAATTTATGGTAAAACGTTGCTTTGCAGTGAAGCTAAGATTTGGCTTGTAGCCTGCTGGGTTTTAGTCATGCTGCATAATTACATGCAGTACTGTTCATGCAAACTGACTGCATGCTGTAATTTGCAGAAGACATTAACGAGGTTTTGGGGGAGGTGGTGAAAATTAAACATTATCAGCTGGCTAGCTAATGGGCTTTTACTGTGTACAGTCTAATCACTGCAACATAGGGTCCTTCATTCAAAAAGAACAGATTTGTTCATTTTGTTCTGGCTCTGCAGATGGTGGTGGTAAGAGATTATACGTTTTTGGAAATGTCTTGAAATATTTTTGCATGATGATATGCAGGCAGCAGTGAAGAAGATATTCTTGAGATGGAATGTGAAGATTCTGTTTGCTTATGAAGCAGAAAGTATTTTCAAATTTTGGGCATGCTTATCTTTAATAAATCCCTATGGTGAGCTCTACTTTTGGCTGCTGTCCAGCCTCTCAGTCTTAACAGTCACTCAATGTATTATTTTTTTTTAATGGAAGAAGCCTTCGTTATGGAAGCAAAAGAAAGGAACCTTTATTTCTCTCTTGCTGAATGAAGAGGTGCCTACAGCAAATAGTTTTTGAAGTCTCACCTGTGTAGATGGCCTGATGTAGGAACAGTGTCCTCCTGTGCTTCACATTACATATCCGTAGTATATATCCTGTGCTTACTGTACAGCGCACGTCTGTGTTCAGGTTAAGCAACAATGTACAGTGAGCTGGTTCAAGATGTAACCAGAATTTCCTTTTCTTACACAACATAGCAGCTTATCTTTAACTTAGAACACATTAGAATTTATCTTTCTAAGCAAGGATTTTTTTTTTCCCTTTTCGTCACGGGAATAGTATTTAAAAATGTGCATGGTGTGAATGGGATTATAGATACAGAGCTGTGTAGAGATCTGTGTCATACAGTAAGAGGCTTAAGGGCTTTACATTCCATAAGAAACGAAAATCACATCCTAGGTATCTTTAAATGTTTGAAAATTGCAGCTTAGCAGTATTTGTAATTAAAATCAAAACGCACATGTAGGCAGTGTACCACTTAGCGTATGTATCCTTTTTTGAATATGGGAGAAAATGCAATCTCCAGCTCCATGATGCAGAAAAGTTGTACTGGAAAAGTTTGCCTTTGATTTTAGAGATTGTCCTTCCTAGGTTCAATTTCACCCAGTTTATAGAATGGGCTGTTGAATGTTCAAAACTGTAGAATCCCATTTAAAAAAAGAACTTAATTCAATGGATTATAGAGATTTATGCTAACAAACATACGTGGTAACAGTTCTGTATGGCATGCATGCATACACTGTGGAGGGACAGATGATTCAGCAGAAGTGCAATACAATTTCAGGTAATACATTGCACTGAAATGAGTTGAAGCTGTTGTCATTTCTCATTGAGGGTTTCTAATGGTATTTTTCCCTCTTTCAGAGGGAAGTGAACACGCACATCTAGCCTGCCAGTAGCAGGGGTGCTGTATTTGACTTCAAGCCCATGCTCTCCTCACAGCTTGTGTCCTAGGGTTGAGCATGAAGGGGGACTGGCTCTCTTTCTCTGTGACCAGTGACTGCCCCCATTGCTGACACTGAAGAGGTGAATCTGCCATTTCCCTTCTTCTGGGGGTTACAGGAGCTGTTTCAGATGTGCGGGAGATGTAAATTCATGGTCTTGAGAAAAATTGGGTAAATCAGAGATGGACAGTAATTGCTCTGACCTCGGTTGTGTATCTGTAATTGTCTCCGCCTGCACAAGCAGACCGAGGTCCTGTTTTATTTTAAAGGCAATACATTGAAGAAAATCAGTGAATCTCATGCACAGCTCTTGTGACCAACTAGATCAGCATTTACTGTAGGATAAGATAAACAGGACCTTGAAATGGCTGGTTACACTGAATAACCCTCCGGAGGTACAAGTGGGACCAAGGTTTGCTCTGCCAAGTGTGTCTCTGTTGGAGACATCCATGTGTAGCCAGACAAATGCCACCCCAGTCTCCCGTGTTCCTCATTGGGTCTCTGAAAACTTCTTATGGCAAGCACAGTCTCGGTCTCCTCTATTTCTCTTGTTTTTTGTTGGGGTTTTTTTTGTTGTTTTTTTGGGGGAGAGTGTGTTTATTGGGGTTTTATTACTTATTGCTTTCTTTCTTTTCTCTCTTCTTTCCTTTCTTTCCTTTCTTTCCTTTCTTTCTTCCTTTCTTTTCTTTCTTCCTTTCTTTTCCTCCCTTCTCTTTCCTTCTCTTCTCATCTTCTCTTCCTGTCATTTGTCTTTTTTTTTCTTTACTTCCTTCCTTCCTGACTCATAGTGTGTACCCTCTATAGTCTCTCTCTTGAGTAGAGGGATGCTTTCTCCTAATACCTGTGATACTGCTCTGTACATGTGGGGAGTACGACCTGTTGTCTTTGAGTTACCGGACCAGTTTCTCCACTGGTGAGGTGAGGGAAGAAGAAAGACTGTTTTCATATTGTTAAAGTCAAACAATCAGTTCATTCACTGTTGGTGCTTCTTCATTTCCCCGTCTATTACAGCCAGTGAATTGACGCACAGTGATGGTGCTCTTTGTACAACCACATGGCTTGGGTACATTGGACTTCATAAGGATTGGTGGGTAACTGCACATTGTCCTGATCGTAACAAACCATCTCTCGCAGCCGCCCTGACTGAGAGACAGGACACTGTCCTTATCCCGTAAGGAACAGTGACAGGCAGGCGGGGCCCTGTGGAGGCACAGCGCCTTCTAGCTACAATCCGGTGTGAGGCCACTGAACGGGGTCACTGCTCCATCAGCCCACCTTGGGGGGGTCAAATGACCCCTTGGTTGGGACCCCCATTCCCCACCGACTCATTTCCAGAACACTCTGCAACTCAACACTGAGCCTGCACAAGATATGCTAGGCCTCCCTGAAGGGTGGGGACAGGGAGCATCAAAGATGCAGATTCGGGACATCTGGCACGCACCCTCCATCCAAGCACCACACCTTTATGACCAGCTACGCTGGATCCACAGGTAGCGACATCTTCTTCTTTTTTCTCTTTTACTCTCTTTCTCAGTCTCTCTCAACTTCTACCCTTGTTCTCAGCACAGAACCGTAACAGCACTTCCAGGCTTGCTAAGTTCTACTGACTGGGATCCGTTGCTCCCCATATATGGTGTGGGGCGGCTTCGTTTGCAAGCTTTATGGCTGTACTGGCTTTTAAGGAAAGCTGTGCTTTGCTGGGACCTCCTGGGTAATTGTTGTTACTCCTGAGTACCACGCAGAGGATCAGAAGCTGATCTTGCCAGTGTGGTTGTTAAAAGAGACCAGCTAAGAGAGGGTTAACCTGGCCCTTGGGGCAGGTAGCAAAGGTCAACTCTACACGTACCCATCTGCTGGGCTGGGACAGACAGGTCTGAATCTCTGGTTTGCCCACCTGGTGGGATGTGACATTTAATTTGGTGTCATAAGTGGGATCCTCTGTGAGAAGCAGTAAGGAGGGTTTGGAATAGGTGTGTTGTTTAAAGGAGAACGGATTTCTCTCACAGAAGGTCATGGTAACCCTGGATAAACCTGATCTTGATCCCCACTTTTGGATTTGTTGAAAAATTATAAAGCTTGTCTGACTTCTAAAGGGTGCACTTGGGCAGAGGGACATTGGTACCAACAACTGTAGCCAAGTGGGTAAGAGACTTGGCAAAAGAAAATAAATGTAGCTCCAGTAAGAGAAAAGCAGTGGCTTGTGGTGTTTGGGAAGCCACATTAATTGCGGCTCAGAAGGACAAACATTGTTTTGAACAATCTGAGAAAGAGGAATCTCTTCTGTAGGTGCTAAAAGAACTACTGGCAAAATTAGAAAGGTGAAATGGTGGAAGTGTTAATTGATGAAAAATGAGTCACAAGATACTTGCAGAGCAGCCTTGAGATGTTTTTGAAAGGGAAAAGCAATTCAATTTGGAAATGGCTTATCAGACGTGTGATGATGGTCTTGAGAATGAACCTGTTCTTTCCAGTTTGCCTAAAGAAAGAGACTTTATCGAAACAAAGGTCCCCTCCCATTATCTCTGGGAGGGAATGGAAAAAGCAAAAGCTGTATGTGATCCTTCACCACAACTCTGGCCCCTCATAAAAACAGAATTGGGCTTTGAGGATGATGAGGATGCAGAGCCTGCTGTCATCACTAAGCAGATACCCTATAGTGCAACTGAACTGGCAAAATTACAAGAAAAATACAGTAGGCAAACTAGAGAAACTGAAACTGATTATGTGTGGTGAGTTTCCCTCACTGGAGGAGAAAAAATAAGGCACTCAGAGGAGGAAGCTCAGGGATATGGGGGTCCACATGTATTCCCAACAGTAGATGATGACCGAGAACCTTGGTCCCAGACCTAGCAAGTAGCATCTTGGGCCAGAGGGTGAGATCCCACTGAAAGGGGAGACCCCGTTGCTATTCCTACCCCTGGGTTGAATCAACTCACTGAAAGTGTGCAAGGAGTAGCTTGTCTCCAGCTGATGCACAATAGGCGCCTTGAGCCTCGTCAACCCTCTCCCATGTTATTATTTGCCAATCAAGATAGAATGACTTCTTTGACTGGAGGGTTACCCAATTCACTGCAGCTCTATGCTATACAAATTCAAGACCAATTTAGGGCCAATGTTTCCAGAGATCTTCAGGCAGGACCACACTTTACTTGAGGAGAGATTGCACAAGGCCTGGTTAATGATGGGCGACATGTGGGGTTTATTGGAAGAGAGACAAAAAGTCAAGCAGCTGTCCATAAGGCTGAACTAAATGAGAAGCCTCCTTGGCCCCAGTACGGGAACCTTGGAGGAAAAGCCAATACTGAACGAGAAGATCTCAGGAGGGAAGCATTAATAATGGGTATTGAAGAGAAGGCTGAATCTAATAGGGACTTACTATCTAGAATTTTGTAAATATCAACAACACATTATGCAGCAATGGATCTAATGGAGACTTACTGTCTAAACTTCCGTAAATATTAGCAGCATACTTTGCAGCAGTGCTATCTTGGAATATGTATATTAGCACATTGTAAGCTTTCAAGTGGGACTATCTTCGGGAACAAGAAAACTTGAGGCTGTAAGGGACCTCAAGACCAGTCATGTGTAACAAGATAAGGAAGATAAGGGCTATACTTCACAGCAAAAACACAGTGATGATGAGTGGATGAAGTACATGACCACCAGGATCCTTGAAGACCACCTAAAGATTGTATTATGCATGTGGGAAAGGGTGGATACCTATGATAATACATTCCTAGAAAAGTAATGAATATATTAATAATTTCTGGGAAATACCCTGAGTATGTGTGTATAACCTGCATATAGCTGTGCAGCTAACTCATTCGGCGCGCACATTAGGAGGAGCATTAGGATCCCCTGTGTTGCCCAGGGCTGCAATAAAGAATGCCTGCATAGTAGTCACCAAGAGTTCTTATTTTGGCTTTTCATGGCATCAGTTCTGGCAACCCAGATGGGACGTTCTCTGCTTGGCTGCAGGACCCGCTGAGAACAGGACTCCTAGGGTACCCCTGGGATTTCCCAGAGGGACTCTGCGTTAATTGGATCACTGCAGGAGCAGACAGGGACCATCCAAAGGAATAAGATATTCTTTAAAACTTTTGAGGTTTCTGTTCTGAAGTCTGGGACAGGTCACTGAGGGGTCCCCATAAGTCACAAGAGATGTAGGAGACTTCCTATGCAGGGCACGTATACCAGGTTACTAGTACCTGAGGGTATACATGGGTACAACATTTGTATAAGCATTTGTACTTCTGGTGGTTTGGTATTTGGCACATTGGTATGGGTACAGGCTGAGCTATGTACTGCTGCAGTAGTGTGCTCTGGTGGTTCAGTGGTTGGCTTCCCACTTGTCATGCGGGATGCCCGTGTTTGACTTCCTGATAGGGAGCCAGTACTCTGTTGGCACTGATTTATTGGTATTGACCTTGGATATTGTTATAAGGAACTGAGCATTGAAAATTGATTTAGCTTTGATGAACTGTTTGTGTGAATGAATTTAGTTAACCCTGGTGTGACTGGTGAGTGACTGAGTCGCAGCATAGCTGGAAAGCGAGTGTGGAGTTCTGATCCGTGGCTCCGTTATCCCACGAGGGGTACGGCCAGAGATGGACAAAGTGCATGTTTTGGAGTTTCAACTTGTTCATTGTAATTGTGTTCGTGATTTCAGTCATTACAGTTATTAGTATTTTGTGTTATTATAAAAAGATCCCTGTGCTTGTATTGTGTAAAGTTGAAATGGAAGGAGGGCACAATGGAGAGATTTTAAAGAAGAGTCCCCTAGGATGTATTTTAGCACATTGGAAGGACATAGGGGGCCCACCAGGTGGAATTGTAAAGAAGAAAACATTGATAAAGTATTGTAATCAGTGGTGGCCTTTGTACAAACTACGTGATGGAGAGAAATGGCTTTTAACAGAATTTTTAAGTACAACACAGTGTTGCAACTCATGTTATTTCTGCTCTGAGAAGGAAAATGGGATGAAGTGGTTTATGCAGGCATGTTTTTCACCTTGCAAAATCACCCTGAATGGCAGAAAGAATGCAGAATCAATTTAGTGCCCTGGGACCTCGTGGTTCTGGCGATAGAAGAAGACAAAAATAATCAAAATGGGAAACTAAAAAAATATTTCTCAGCTTGTAGCATTGGACAGATTTTGGTTCACAGCATGGAAGATTAGAGGATTGTTTGCCTCCACCAGAAAGAAAAGGTTACAGAGAAGGAAATATTGGTACTATAGAGGTTGTTTAAGGATTTTGATTGATTGTTAGGACTCAGAACTCATCCTCCTCTATTGGGAGGATGTGGACGCAATGTTGCGTGCGGTGTTTAATGAGTCAGAGGAGCAGATAGTTGTGGAAGTGGCCAGAGCCCAGGTACAGGTGCTGGTTTTAGATGATATCACAAAAAAGTTACAGAAAGTGTAAGGGACAGATATGAGAGACTTGGAGAAATTGCTGGAGACTGCTTGGCAAGTATATTGGAACAGAGATAGTCAGAAAGAAAGAATAATGGGCAAAACAATCACCAATGCTCCAGTGGCTGCGTTGTGCACCTCAGGGAGCCAGATACCCTCTGGGAATCCACCAAGAAGAAACAACACTGATGGAGGGAGAGGCAGTGTCTAGACCAGTGTAGGTTTAGATTGGACATGAGGAAGAAGTTCTTCACTATGGGAGTGGTGAGACACTGGCACTGGTTGCCTAGAGAGGTGGTGGAGGCCCCATCCCTGGAGACATTCAAGGTCAGGTGTGATGAAACTCTGAGCAATCTGATCTAGTTAAAGGTGTCCCTGCTTACTGCAGGGGTGTTGGACTAGATGGCCTTTAAAGGCCCCTTCCAACCTAACACATTCTGTGATTCTGTGATTCTATAATTCTAAGTACCTCACCCAAGGGAAATCACCCTCCGCCCCCGACAGATCAGTATGCCTATTGCAAGCAAATAGGGCAATGGAAGGACTGCCAGTGGTTGGGCAAGCTGGTGATGGGAACTGACATTAAAAAAACCCAGAAACAACTGATGGGGACCAGAGGAATCTTCCCTAGTGAAACCTTTGGTAAAAGTGCAGCTTGGGAAAGAAAAGAAACCTGTAGAGTTTTCAGTAGAAGATTGTGAAGAGAGAGAGGGCCCAATTAACAACTTTTTACAGCATGGACTGTTAGTGGAATGTGAATTAGTGTAACACCCCCATCCTATTGGTAAAGAAGCTGGACAGGTATAGGATTTGGCTGAAGGGTCGGGCCTAGAGGGTGAATTGGCTGAAGGGTTGGGCCTAGAGGGTGATAGTGAATGAGGTTACATCTGGCTGGCGGTAACTCCTAGTTGCTAGTGGGGTTCCCCAGGGTTCCATTTCAGGGCCAGTTCTTTTTAATACTTTCATAAAAGACCTGGACTCAGGACTAAGGGGTGTCTTAAGTATGATGACACCAAATTGGGAGGAGCTGTTGATTCCACTGAGGGTGGAGAATCCTTGCAGAGAGACCTGGGCAGATTAGAGAGCTGGGCAGTCACCAACAGCATGAAGTTTAACAAGAGCAAGTGCCAGATTCTGCACCTGGGAAGGGGCAACCCTGGCTGCACGTACAAGCTGGAGGATTTGGGAGTCTTGGTCGACAGCAAGTTCAACATGAGCCAGCAGTATGCCCAGGCAGCCAGGAGGGCCAACTGTATCCTGGGGTGCATCAAGCATAGCATGGCCAGATGGTCCAAGGAGTGGACTGTCCCACTCTATTCTGGCGCTGGTGCGGCCTCACCTCGAGCACTGTGTGTGCAGTTTTGAGTGCCACAGTACAAGAGGGACATAAAACTATTGGGGAGTGTCCAAAAGAGAGCAACGAGGATGGTGAAGGGTCTGGAGGGGAAGTCTCATGAGAAGAAGCTGAAGTCCCCTGGTTTGTACAGCCTGTAGAAGAGGAGGCTGAGGGGAGACCTCATCGAGGTGTATGGCTTCCTGATGAGGGGGAGCAAAAGGGCAGGTGCTGATCTCTCTTTGGTGACCAGTGATAGAACCTGAGGGAATGGCATGAAGCTGCAACAGGGGAGATTAAAGCTGGATCTTAGGAAGAGGCTCTTTTCTGAGTGGTCGGGTACTGGCACAGGCTCCCCAGGGAATTGGTCACAGCACCCAGGGTGTCTGGACGATGCACTGAGTCACATGCTCCAGCTTGGCTGGCCCTGTGTGGAGCCAGGAGTTGGACTCAATGATCCTTATGGGTCCCTTCCAACTCCAGAGATTCTATGATTCTATTTACCTCTGATCCTGGAAAAAAGGTAATTATTCACAAAACCTTTCTGCTTTTGGGCAGAGGCAAAAGGTGTGATTGCCTGCATACACAACCTTTCCGGTAGAAAACACATTAATAGTTGTCCAGAGGTTTTATTTATAAACTGACTTTTACTCAGTGATAGTTGGAATAGCTCGTAAGAGTATATGATAGGCAAGTGTTTACTTGGAGCTTTTTCTGATTCTTTTGATTTCAAAACCAAATGCAAGCTTTGACTGTTTGTACATTTCATGCACATGAGAACAAGAGATCTGAATTCTGAAATATTTAAATCTCATCTGTACTTATTATGTCTGCTGACACAAGGTACACACGTACAAAAACAAGCTGTGTTCCCAAATGCTTGGTGTTTGAAATAAAACCTCCAAACATGGAGTGAATTTAAGGCTAGCTCAGCTGACACAATGGTGTTTTTAACTTTACCCGTTAGTAGTTTAAGATGCAATATCCTGAAAGCAATTTTGCTACTTTGAGCATGAAACTTCAACTACTGACACATTTCTTTTGGATGTAGCTGCGGTAACTCTAGGCTAGGGGCAATAACTCAAGTTTAAGTCTTGTTAGGTCTTGCTCTTTCTTTGTTTTCCAGGGTAAAAAGTGAAAAATCTCTTGAGTTTTTTTAAAATTCTTTGAGAAAAATCACTAGCTGCTTTGGTGAATGCTGCCTGCCGATTACACATTGTGAAGCAAAATTTAAGGATTACAGAGCTGATAGCTGCAAAGACAGCAGGTGGAAAAGACAAAGGGCATAAGCAATGAAGCAGCTAGTAATTTTGACATTAAGAAAAGTCGTATGTAAAATTAACCCCTTTGCAAAACAGAACCACCACTAAGTTTATAGCTGGAGCTCCCAAATGCAGATGGGCCCACAGAGACAGCTGTCTGTTATGAGTGACTGTTTTCAGTCCAGCATCCTGGGAAATTGCAGGGCAGACTGTGTAATTCAGGTCTTGTTTCAGCAGCTGCAGCTGTTTAAAAAAAATGAAAGAAATATTCATACATCTAGCAGATGGGAAAAGAGGAGCGGTAAGACAGAGATGTATATTGTATTTTTCTGCACAAGAATCTAGAACACTGACATTTTCACACTTTGTTTCTGTTATATCCATCTACTCTAGAACTAAAAAAGATGTACATATCTTCCCTAGATACTTCTCCTGTCTTGGTCTGGAAACAGGTTTCTGTGATGGAGGGCAAATCATATGAGGAGCAGCTGAGGGAGCTGGGGATGATTTACCTGGGGAAGAGGAGGCTGAGGGGAGACCTTATCACTGCCTACAACTACCTGAAGGGAGGTTGTAGAGAGGTAAGTGATGGTCTCTTCAGCCAGGTGACAGGAGATAGGACAAGGGGGAATGGCATGAAGCTGTGCCAGGGCAGGTTCAGATGAGATGTTAGGAAAAATTTTTCACTGAAGGAGTTGTTGGGGCCTGGAACAGGCTGCCCAGGGAGGTGGTTGAGTCACCTTCCCTGGATGTGTTTAAAAAAAGGGTAGATGAGGTACGTAGGGACATGGTTTAGCATAGGAGGAGAATGGTTGGACATGATGATCTTAAAGGTCTTTTCCAACCTGGTGATTCTGTGATTCTGTCACATTTTGCAGTAATATGCAGTAGTAGGAAAACATAACTCTGTTATCTTAGCTTTGAAGGTTCGGGGAAGGCTTGGATTTAAGTTTGGATCTGAACTTTTTCTGATTGGTCTGTATCTGAATTTGTCTTCCCCTACACATGGGTGTAACCATTTCCCAAAAGAAAAAAGTGTTTCTTTCCAGAAAAATGCATGTCAGTCCCGTGTATACCATGTTTGAAATAAAGAAACGTGTATGGTTATAATTCAAGGAGGAAAGAGGAGGGGAGAGGTTTAGTAAACAAGAAGCTATTTATTTATTCTTTGATCTGATTATTTTTTAGTCCCTTAGTTAAAGTTGAAGTGTGGGGCAGTGTAAAACAGTAGTGATTTTGTTATTTAATGTTACATACACACTGACAGGTATGACTGTAATGGGTTTTTTTGCAATATGTCCTTGTAGCCACGCGTCGGTTTAGCAATAATTTTGCAAGGAACCAACTTGTGCAGTGAAAACATTGCAGGTCTAATAATGTGCCAGTGTTGTTGTTTTTTTCCCAGTGTCAGTATATTATGGGTTTTCTAGTTTGTTTTACAGCAAGGAAGAAGTTTACATAAAGAGGATGAGAAAAGATCACGTAGAGCAGAAACAATGTGTGAATTGTGTCCATTAACTTGTAAGCAGGTCACAAAATGTGGTGTTTTTATAAATTTGGTGTTGAGATGGTTAAATTTCAGTTTGGGGAGGTGGCGGTGGGTGGTAGCAGCTTGGTTGCAATTACTCCTTAAAACAGGCATGGGCTGCCTGGAATTAAGTCAGGACTGGCTTCTTGTCTTGTGTACTGTAGAGTCAGAAGATCCAAGCAGCAGTTGGGCCGGTTCAGGGCCAGCAGGTCCAGTTGTGCACATGTGATTCCTCCTTTCAGAAGTCAGTGAGCGGCAGTCAGTATAATTGCAGCAGACAATCTCTTTTAATCAACCTGCTGCGTATTTTGACATTAAAACCAAAACACTAAAGGAAGTTGATGTGCAGGCTGTTGTCTGCTTCTAGTTCTGTCAAATGGTTAGCCTTAATATTCTCTGGTGATGGCAGACCTATCTTTTCAAAATACCCTCACCAGGTTCCTTAACAACAGCTCCTCCAAAGTTCCCCTCCTTGCCAGAAAGTGACTGGATTCCTTCCGCAGAACCAGAACTAAACTGTTTGGATCCAGAAATTTATCCAGCATGCTCTGAGCCAGTATTTTTGGTCTAGAGATAAAAAGTAAAATCTTCACAGGTGTTCATCTCTCCATGATACTGCAGCAGTCCCAAACTAACTATTCAAGAAGAATTTATCCTGAGCTGGTGTTTTCTTGCCTGTCTGTTTTCTGTAAAATATACTATTTAAGATAAACCAGTGTATCATCCCATTGTACAGCATTTACAAAGAAAGTATTGCAGAAGATATCACATAAATTGTTTAAGAAACCAATCATTTGCCTTCCTGAATCTTGCTGAACACAATTGTTTGCCAGTTTCTGTGGAGGCAGATGATGTTGCTCTCTATTATCCTATAGACCTGCTTCATCTCCAGACTCTGTGTCTATGTTAACAAGTAGTGCAGACCAATAGAAAGAGGTTCTTAGGGCTGAAACACTTCTTGATGACAGGTGTCTACACTCCACACATTTTAGAGTGGTTTATTTCAGACTAGTTCTAGTTCGGGTCTGTGATTCTGTGAATGTCCATTAGTGGGTGGAGTGCTTTAAGTGCTCTTCTGTTCCGGTTTCAGCTGGGATAAGAGTTAAATTTTCTTCCTAGTAGCTGGTATAGTGCTGTGGTTTGGATTTAGGGTGAGAATAATGTTGGTAACACACTGATATTTGGGTTGTTGCTAGGCAATGTTTACACTAAGTCAAGCTTCTCATAATGCCCCATCAGTGAGTAGGCTGAGGGTGCATGAGAATTTGGGAGGGGACATGGCCAGGACATCTGACCCCAACTGATCCAAGTGATATTCCATACCATATGACATCATGCTCATAATATAACTTGAGGAAAGCTGGCCATGGGTTGGGGCAGTGTCTCAGGACTTAGCTGGGCAGGTGGTGAGCAGTTGTGTTGTGTATCACTTCTTTTGAACGTTCTGGTGGTGGTGGTGGTGGTTGTTCCCTTCCTTTTCTGTCATATTAAAGTGTCTCTATCTTAACCCACTGGTTTTACTTTTTTCTTTCGGTTTTGGTTTGGATTTTTTTTTTCCAATTCTCTTTTCCCATCCCACTAGGGAGTGAGCAAATGGCTGACTAGTTGTTTTAGCTGCCTGCCGGGTTAAACCACATCTTCTGAAGAGCATCTTCCAGTTTAGCTTTGTCCATTTACTCTGCATGCTCCAGCTCAACTGTGAATCAAAGCTCAGTATATGGAGGCAGTCTACAGTATTTATTTAAAATCCCACCCTCCCTGATATAAAATAAATGTTACTGTAAATATATTATTAATCACCAATAGTAAAACTTAAAAGCTTATTAGTATGTATGTTTCTGTTTTATACCTTTAAGCCTTTTAAGTTTTCCCTCATTTTATGTATAGGCATACTGATATTTAAATCCCTTATCACACCTGGGTGGATTCTTTTCCTCTATGGAAATTACTTATGTGACTACAGCTTGCACCTCCTTCATTTCAACTCCAATTTTTTGCCTTGTCCTCCACTAGCAGATTCAAAGTTACCTTTCTGTTGCTGATGTCTCTGGCAGATGTCTTTGTCTGACCTGAGTGCTCCTTAGCACCTGTCAGCTTTCCTTCTTACTCTTATTTAAATTCTCAAAAGCTTTATCATTTTTGTTTGCCAGCAGTTTGACTCCAGTCTGATAAAAGTTCTGCTGCCCTAAAACTTCTTCTGATGTCCCAATAAACTTTTGCTTTTAATTCTCTAGCCTTACTTAACAGAGTCAAGTGTTACACTTCTGCTGTCTAGCTATGTATATATTCACAGTGGGAAGCAGGTTAGAGATCTGAATCCTTTTTTTTCCTTTTTTTCTTTTTTTCTGCTTGAAATCTTAGTGCAAACTTGCAGTAGATGGACATAGAGCAAATGGGGGAAACAATGGCAGCTCCAGTTTGACCACTGAAAGATGATTTACCTAAATTGAAGATGTGTGGGTTTTACTTAAAATTAGCATGGCACTTAAGAGGCAGAATTGTCAACAGGAATCCTGGTACAATTAAAGATGTATTTTGATTGGCTTTTACAATGTCTTTACGAACAGACAAGGGAAGGATTCAGATGACAGAAAATGCAGACCTGTAGGTTTTTGACACCCTCTTCGGGGAATCCTAGGCTCATGGCTGAGAGCAAACAAACGTGAAATAATTTCCTCACCAAACACTAGTGATAAGACAGTGATGACTCACATTCATCAGAAGTAATGTTTTCTTCAAGCTAACAGAAAAAAAAGGCATACTAAGAATTTACTGGTCCTTGAGGTGGATAAGATGCTGTCCTGTCACTATCTTAAGAGGATAGAAGGAGAAATCAAGAAAAGCTGTAAACTGTTTGTACCAGTTTAAAAGGCAGAGCTGATTATTTTTTTTCTTACTTGTATCCCCAAAAGACAAGCTACAATCCTCTGGCCTAAAGTGGAGATGGAGGCCAAGAATGCTCTTTACCTGTATGTACAAGTTTTTCACATTTGAATATATTCACAAATGATTCTTTTCAAAACCTATCTGAGAGGTGAGACAAGCACATACTATTTTATTGTCCAGACACAAGCAAAATTAGGAGTAACATCTTTCATTTTATGTGCCATCTCAGATTGAACTTCTGATGAACTTGACTTGAAAAAAAAATACCAAGACATTAATCTCTTGTGTTAATTAGCTGAAATGACACCATTTGGGTGTGTTAACAAGATACACTTTCTAAATTAAGATCAAATAGAAAAAATAATTTAGATTAGTAAGATATTGTAGAGTATATAGAAGTTTGGCACACCGTGAAATGAAAGAATACATTAGCCAAATGTCTGGCATTATCCACCCTAAAGCATGAACTTACCGTATTTATTACTTAAATATTATTCCACTGAGTGACCACATAAAACGAGCTGGTTTCAGCCACTCTAGATATGCACTAATTGTCTAAGCAAGTATTTCTCAAGTAGCTAACAAGAGTGTTGTAACTATTTAAAATAATATAAAACTTGTATATTGAATCAATGTTACTGTCAATGAATGTTTCATTAGAGTGGTACCAGGTTAGAAAAGGGTGTTCTACCATTCCCTTCCAAAAGAAAACTGGAGTGATTATCATCTAATAACAAAAACATACTGTTTTCACCCAGCAGTCAAGGTGAATTGATTTTAAAATAATGTATGTTGCACTCTTTGTCTTCAAAAACATTTATTAAAGGACTTAATAGTTCTTGGCTGTATTGACTAACCAACATACTCTTGACCGAAGTTTGAAGCACTGTATTCACCTTCCATTTCGTTTCTTTGTAAAAATCTCAAAAAAAAGCCCAGAAGATAGATGATTTGTCAGTTCATATATTAAGCTGTTTGTTTGGTGTCATCCTACCACCACGCTTGGCCCTGTAGCTAGAACACGTGTGGCAGACAATATATTCAGCCCTCATAAAAGGCCATGTGGGGATTGTTTGTTGTCTGTTAACTGGAGAGATGTCCATGGAAAGGCTGTAAACCACTACAGTGATGGACAGGAACACATTGGCTTCTGTCATATATCTCCATTATAGGATTTTAATATTTGTTTTAAATGAGAAAGTGCCTCGCTCCTCTGTGTTTGTGCAGAGTCTGTCCTGTGCCTGGAGCTGTTGGAGCTCCTCTCCAGCACCACAGTGCAAAGGCTTCCTGATGGTGGTTCCATGTCTACAACTCTCACAGCAGTGTAACACAGCCAGCAGTGACCCATGAACCTGTACAGAAACGTCTCCCTTTCTGGCAGTCTTTCAGGAAACAATCTGAACCTTTTCCAAAAACCTCTTTAAGAAACAACCATGATAGTGGTTAGGTTTGTATCTGGAGGTTGAAATGACCCTGCTCTTTACAGTGAACCATTCCAGTTTGTCTCAAATTGTGGTCATTAAGAAGCAAATTTGTAAGTCTTCACTGAGTAGACCAGAGCTGTTGGAGACATGGGGAGGGACCAAGACCTGTAGTGAAAAAACCTTGCAAAACTTCTCACTGCAAGAAACAGTTGGCCCTGATTTTGGAAAGGGTCCCTCAGCAAATAGTGTGTACATGAGTGCCTACACATGGGCTGCTTATTTTGATCCAGTGATATTTATTGCTGCCCTTTTCAAAGTCTCAAATAACACGTTTAAATTATTTAATTTTAAATTTTTTTTTCAGAGATGCCTTTGTTGGAACTTAGTCATCAAGTCAAGGTTGCAGTATATTCCAGATAGTTTTACACTTCATCTTTTGAAATAAGTCAGAAGAAACTTAAAAGTAATGAAACTTTTTCTGTTCTTTCTCAGTGCTGTGATTTTACAGAGTTTTCACAAAATCAGTTCTGATTTTATTCTCTAATAATTTAAACAAAACAAAACAAGTATTTAGGGGAGAAAAGTTCTATTTCAAACTTTTCTTCCCCTTTAGACATTCAGTTCTTTTTCACCTAAGTGGTTTTCTAGATACCTCCCTTTGAAGCCAGGCTGAGAGTTGCAGTTGTTCAGCCTGGAGAAGAGAAGGCTGCAGGGAGACCTTATTGTGGCATTTTCTTATGAGAAAGATGGGGAGAGAATTTTTACCAAGGCCTGTAGTAACAAGACAAGGGTCAGTGTTTCTATACTGAAAGAGGGTAGATTTAGATTAGACATAAGGAAGAAAGTTTTTACAATGAGGGTGATGAAAATAATGGAACAGGTTGCCCAGAGAGGTTGTAGATGCCCCCATCTACATGTTCAGTGTCAGGTTGGATGAGGCTTTGAGCAATCTGATCTAGAGGAAGATGTCCCTGACGATAATTTGATGATCTTTAAGGGTCCTTTCCAACCCAAACCGTTTTGTGGTAGATGCAGGTAAGAGTTTCCTATTAAAGCATTTAGTAGCCCCTTTTAGTGCTAACTAAAGAGTTCTCTCCTGTTCTGTCCTGTCCTGTATTTCAAGTTTCAGAGTTTCCAGACTAGGGGAGGGAAAGGGGTTAGAGGCATAAAGGCATACTGTATTTGCTTAAAATTAAAAAACAAAACTGCTTTGCACTAACATCATCTTGCATACGCTTCATGCCAGGAGGTCTGTGGTCTGTACATGCACTGCCATCTCCACAGGGAAGCTTGCAGGAGACAGAGGAGCTGTGAGGGAAAGTGTGTTGCTGTCTGTAGGGGACAGACCAGGCAGTTAAAGGCACCAGTGCTGACCAAGGGGAAATAGAGGCACAGCCCAACCAGCAGCTGCGGCTACAGATACAAGGTATTAGAAAGCTGGACCACTTCAGTTTGATGAGAAGTGATGAAAATAAATTAACTCTATAGCTTCTTTTTTGAGGGGCAGGGAGATGTGCACAGGCATATATTTTAGAAAGAGGAAAATTTGACTTTAGATGTAAGAAGATTATCTTACTATTCAAGGTCAGACTGTTTTTCTGAAAAAGTAGGTGGAGATATGGACAAATGGACAGATAGATATTTTCATGGCCACCTACATATTGTTGGTTTTGTATAATGAAGGTGACTGCATAAATAATTCTCAATCCATACGTGCTCCTCTGAAATTTGGGTAAAATGTTCATAAGCACACAGTAAAGCTGAGAAAATGAATATACCTGTAGGTATTGCGCTCCATCCATCATAATTTGTAATTTAAATTGAGGGGGTGAGTGTATAGTATTTGAACAACCAGAATCAACACTAGGAAATAGACCTAATTTTCAGAAGATGCTTTCAGAAAAAGTAAAAACGTCAGAAACCTGAAAGCCACCTTTCAGCCCACCCAGTTCCTGGGACAATATCTAGTTCTGTTAAAAACAGACAAAAATGTACCTTCAAATTCCCTTTTTTGTACCATGTGTAGGCTTTAGAGATTTGTTGGAAGACAGTGTATTTTTCATTAGCAGAAATGTTCTCCTGATCTTCAAACCTCCATGGCCCTATTGCTGGTAATGTTTTGAGGCAAGCAGTAGGGTTTTCATTCTGAAATCAGATGGCTTGAACGCAGTTCTCTCCTAGTAGTAGCCCAAAGGCATCTCTCTTCATAGAGCAGAAGCCACAGTGGAATCATGTGAACTCCTTCCAAGAGGGAGATGTAGCTAGAGAATGTTAGGAAGGAAGGAAATCTGGTATTCAAGAGGAATACACCTAATTCCATAAATGATCCTTGATTATGTATTATTTAATGAGAGGCTTCAATTTGTAGTGCTCCTGAAATTTATGAGCACTTTAAATAGCTTGAAATTAATTGTTTAGCTTTTAGATTTTTTCGAGGATTTGGCCATATGTTTCCTTTCTAGCTTGTTTGATGTTTCTTTTTTGATACTTTTGTGATGGAAAAACCTAAATTGATTCTTCCATCTCATTAATGCAGGCGATAAATAGACTTGACCTAGCAAGATTTTTGTTTTATAAAAGGGTTCAGCTCCCTTTCCAGGAGATGGGTTCCAACGTGCTTTTGAGTGAAATGGACTGAAAATTTTTTATATATGGAGAATGCAATGTGTAGGAGTCAAAGGGCCTAAATAGGCAGTATTACCTGTTCCAGCCCTTCTGCATTTGGCAGGGTGAGTTGTGTATTGTTTTTACAGCAGTCTGTCATTCTGCTGACCCTTATTTTATGTTTTTATGTCAGGTTTTTCTTCTTGCATTATATTACTCTGTATTTGGTATAGTTTCATTCATTACTTATTCTACAGTGGTTCCCTGTTTCATGGGTTCAAATTCTATTTTTGTAAATAGAAAGGATTTAATAGAACAGAATAGAATAGTTCAGTTAGAAGGGACCTACAAAGACCATTTAGTTCAACTGCCTGACTGCTTCAGGGCTGACCAAAAGTTGAAGTACATTCAGGACACATTCAAGAGACTGTCTCTTCACACCGAGCTTGCATCAGAATGTTGAGATTTAATAGATCACAGGGTGACTGTGAGCCATAGGTATGATACAGACACATAGGCAAGATAGTTCCACAGGAAAAGCAAGCATTGTGCAAAGCCCATTTTGATCACCCTCTCAGTACAGAAATGTTTACTCATGTCTTGTCCGAACCCGCCATGATGGATGCAGCTTGGAGCCATTCTCCTGCACCCTGGCACTGGGTCCCAGGGAGAAGAGATCAGCACCTGCCTCTCCACTTCTCTTCCTCAGGAAGTTGTAGAGATCAGTGAGGTCACCCCTTAGTCACTGATGATTGCCCATTGCTGCAGTCTATCCAGATCCCTCTGCAAGGCTTCTTATCCCTCAGGAGTGTCAACAGCACCTCTCAGTTTAGTATCAGCAAATTTACTAATGGTGCATTCAACTCCTTTGTCAAGATAATTGATAGAAATATTCGACAGACCTTAGAATTGAGCCCTGAGGAACAGCACCAGTGACCAGTCACCAGCCAGATGTAGCCTCATTTGCTATAACTCTTCAAGCCCTGCTGCTCAGCTAGTTCTTCACACAGCACAGTGTGTTTCTACATCCCTGGCAGGTGACCTTATCGTAGAAAGATAACAAATTGGACAGAGCTTTCTTAACCCCCGTGCCCTTCCTGTAAATTGTAATAGCATTGACTAGATCCCAGTCAGTAGGAACTTCCCAAGATCTCTGGTAGATAGAGTCCTGCCATAACATCTGCTAGCTCGTTCAGTACTTTGGGATGGATCCCATCTGGCCACATGAACATCCAACTGATAAAACAGATGCCTTACAGTTTCCACAAATGGAACATTGTTCCTGCAGTTGTAGTCCTCCAACTGAGACAACTGGGCAGCCCAAGGCTTACCAATATTATTAAAGACTTACTAAACACAGAGACAAAAAAAGTATTGAATATCTCTGCTTTTCCTCCATCCCTGTATGTCAGGTGATCATTTTCAGCAAGTATTGGTCCATTGTTTTCCTTAGACTCCCTCTTGCTGTTAACATTCTTGAAAAAGCCTTTCTTGTTGTCTAACTCAACACTGGACAGTTTCAACTCTAGCTGAGTGTTGGCCATTTGTGTCTTCTCCCCCATATGCAAATCACAGTTCTCTAAGCATTTTGCAAAACCTGACCTCGCTTCCAGAGGTCATACAATTTCTTTTTCCTCCTGAGTTCTAAGAGGAGTTTCCTGTTTAACCAGGCCAGTCTTTTGCCCCACTTGCTTGACTTCCTACACAACAGGATTGTCTACTCCTGTCCTTTTAAAAGGTGGTTTTTAAAAACTGACCAGCACTCGTGGATCCCTAAGCTCTCAAAAGCAGTTTCCCAGGGGGCACCACTAAGTAGCTTCCTGAGCAGCTTAAAGTTTGCTGTCTTGCAACCCAGGATAGCAACTCTACTGAACTTTTCTTTCATTACACCAAAGATTTTAAACTCCATCATGTCATGCTAAGGCTCAGTATACTATCAGCATGCTGATAATTTTGAATGCTTATTTGGGGGATATAGAAGAGGTCCTCCATATAGATCTGAAGGAAGCAGAAGGTATATGCCACATCTGGATTTTGTTTTCTCATTGTCTGCTATGCAATACAGTTACTTCTACCCTTTGGTGGGTAGCATAATTCTTTTGGGATGCTCCCTCAGAATTATAACAGTGATGACAAATGGGACGCTGTAGAGATGCATTTGGCTTTCAGATCTTCAAAGTCTTGTGAGAAAGATGCCAGGCTGACTATATCTGTTTATGGTAAGAAATCACTGTCAAAGATTGAGGATGAAGGTTACCCTGCTTCAAATGATTTTAGCATGCTTGTGAATACCCCTCTCTATTCCGAGGACCAAATCTGTCACTGAAGACACTGATGACGTAGGTGCAGCTCCCACTGAAATGCAAGGGAACTGAAACCATTATAAAAAGGCAGTTGCAAATAAACTTTGCATCCCTATCTAGGTGTGATTCATAAGGAGGCAAATGGAGTTCAGGGTAGTACAGTGTTCTGTTTCCCCTCCACGTGCTCCAAGAAAAGAATGGATTTTTATGAGGACTGTAATCTCCAACTGGCTACTTAGCTACAGAAGAAAATGGGGAGAAGGTGGAAAAAAGATGAGGGAAAAAAATACTATGTTTGAATAGCCAGCTTGAAGTTTCTTTGATTATTTTGTTCTTCCTGACCTGAGCAACAGGTTGTTGAATTTCATGGGTGTAAAGAGAAGCAGTCATTGCTAGCAGAAAATCTGGGGCATAACACTTCTTCAAAGTCTGCTGCTGTGAAGCAGAAATTATTTCCCTGTCTACTGAAAATAGATGTGGTTTCTTATCCTAGGTCAATGAATATCTTTATAATGGCAGCAAATTATTCCTTCCTGTAACAGACATCAAGAAGGAATGCTGTATATTGGCTCAAAGGCTCATTCTTCACTACTTCAATCTTCTTCCTTACCTAAAGGTATGTGAAAGTAACAGCCAGAAATGAAAAGGAGAATTTGTGAGATTTCTCCACTCAATGCGAAGAACTCTGTCCATGAGTTTGTTTGCACCAAAGAAATTTGGTGGGTCAAGCTTTTATGAAGTCCTTAATCCTGACATGAAGCCCCCAAATATGAAGCCTGTTCTACTAAAAGGATGGTGGTATGTAGGAAGATTTGTGGGCTCATGATTTCCCTGCATGATGTAACACAAAAAAGCAAGGGCATCACATGGATGTAGATTGAGGAGTATGAGAAACTAGATGATGTTGACCAGAAGCCTATTGACCATTCTTCTTACTTATGTAGTAGACAAGATTTTGGAGGAGGAGAGCTACGGAGACTTGCCAGTATGTCTGGGAATAATTCTAAGAACAGATAAACAGATTTGAATCTTAGGGGAAGTCATAAAGGCACCTGCTGCAACAGACAGCCAAGATTCAGATAGTCATTAGTTGATGAAAGGAAAAATTTCTCAATTTCTTCCCATAAAGAGGACACAATAAGTCCATCCACAGGATGGGCTGTGGAGAACAATGTGAAAGGGAAGACAGATTAGCTGTAAAAGGGAAGAGAAAAGCAAGATGCGTAGAGAAAGCAGAGCAACCCAGACAAGAAAATAAATCATCAAATATTGTTGTATAGCATGTTAGTAAACACTGATACACATTAGACTTAGTGACTGTACCTCTTTCCTTGTATAGCAACAGAGCCTAGGCACTTTCAAAACAAAAGAAAACACCAAAACCAAAAAACCTAGCATGATATCCTGGGCTCCGTCAGAAGAGGGGTGGCCAGCAGGGACAGGGAGGTGATTGTCCCTCTCTACTCTGTCCTCGTGAGGCCCCATCTGGAGTACTGTGTCCAGATCTGGGGCCCCCAATACAAGAAGGATGTGGAACTGTTGGAGAGGGTTCAGAGGAGGGCCATGAAAATGATCAGAGGGCTGGAGCACCTCCCCTACGAAGAGAAGCTGAGGGAGTTGGGCTGGTTCAGCCTAGAGAAGAGAAGGCTGCGGGGGGACCTCATTGCAGCCTTCCAGTACATGAAGGGAACATACAAACAGGAGGGGAATCAACTTTTTAAAAAGGTAGACAATGGCAGGACAAGGGGGAATGGACTAAGGCTAAAGAAGGAAGGTTTAAATTAGATACTAGGCGGAAGTTCTTTACAGAGAGAGTGTTGAGGTGCTGGAACAGTCTCCCCAGAGAGGTGGTGGATGCCCAGTCCCTAGAGGTGTTCAAGGCCGGGTTGGATGGGGCCCTGGGCAACCTTCTCTAGAACATGCCTGGAGGTTGGTGGCCTTGGGGTCCCTTCCATTCTATGATTCTGAGATTCTATGATATACTCACACAAAGATTCTGTGTATTCTTACGTAGTATAAAGGTCCCTTCCAGCAATACTTAGCAATTCATTGCTAGGAAGAAGAAATTGTTTCTTGCCACAAGTTAGGTAAACAATATCCTGTGTTTAAAATTAACTCCCTTGCTTCTCTAATGCCGAGGAAAATAAGAGAGGGTAGTCTAGGTAGAAGAGATCCTCTGGACTCTTCCCCTGTAGAAATGCACAGAAAAAAATGTACTGTGAACTGGTGGATGGTGGGAGAGATTATGCTGTAATTCTCATCACTTAGGAATTACAGAATATTAGTGCCCTTAGCAAAGGCCCCTCTAGATTGATAATTTAACTGCAACATTGCATAATAATTATACAGGCAATATGAAATCTTCGGCAGCTTCTCTACTTTTCCCTCTTATCTGCAATCTATTATACTCTGTAGTCTCATAAATGGATATAAAGAAAATGGTTCGGATTTTTTTAAGGCGTCACTAAAAATGCTAATTAAACCTATAATGATGGGCCTGCTGAGGATAGGGCATCAAATGCACAAGCTCAAGGATAAAATGTCACACTGGGCCAAGGTAAGGCTTGCTTTGCATTTACAGAAGGACCAGCCAGTTCTTGATTGTTGTAGTTTCATGCTGCATTTGTGATATATTTTGCACTGATTTATGGCAGACTGAAGAAAATGTTGTGGAATTTCATTTGTGAGTGGGAAGTTTCAACAAAACGAGTGATTCTTTAGGGTAGTATTCAGAGTAGATAAGGAATTAGTATTTATGGCATTTGTCAATCTTTAAGATATGTCTGTGAAAAGAAATTAAGCCACCCAAACTCCCTTTTAAAGTAGCTTTTGTATTCTCAGATATCTTATTTGCTTGATAAAGTGTTTCCATCATGTCATTTGTGTGCATGTTAGCAGTGTCTGCGCTGCTGGCAGTTTTAACTGCTTGCAGTCTTCACACAAATACGTACTTTGGTGTGTTTTGCACCCGTGATCGCTGCTTTCTTGTCAGTCATACAGGCTTGAGTGCAGAAGATAGAGAGTCGTTGTACTGGCTCACGCTGAAACAGGTGATGAGCGACAAAGGATGCACCTACTGTGCTCGGTACAACACGTCATTGATACTACACAGAGAGTACTCTCAGGAGGGTTTTACTAGGCCTATAGAAGAAGTTCATGTGCAAATATGTGAAACTCCGGGATCGTTTGCTCTTTGTGGATAATTTGTACATTAGATACACAGTAGCAACCACTTAAATGTATAACCTCAGGGTGTAGTAAATCTTTTCAGTTTAGTGGCACTTACCTCCACAGGGATTTCTTTCTATACCCTTGTCACAAATTGGTTTTCTAGCAGATGTGTTCATTAATTGGGTCTAATAACGATTATAATTTATTCTCTCTCCATTGCCTGGGATTTTATTCACTACAGAGTCATCATTTTATGGAGTGCTCCTCTTGAGTGGTAGGCTTGGTGGGCTTCTGTCTTGCATGTAACTGAGACACTGAAGTGTACCCATTGCAGTGCAGGAGCACTGCTAACAATTGATAGTAAGGATCAGCAGGATTGGGTTCAACGTTTGTTGATATTATTTTGAAGCACAGTAAATTTGCTTGGTTTTGCTGTATGAATTCAAGCAGTCATTGAAACACAAAAGCTTTGAGATTTCTGAGTTTTCACTGGAACTGTGGATATTTTTATTTTCAACAGCAACAAAAAGCCTGGTTGGTTCAAATAAGATTCTGTGAATAGCATTCATGTAATAGCAGCTTGGCACTATGTATATTTGTTGAAAAGACAATGGGTGATATTTTAGGGTTATAACAAAATAGCTCTTCCTAAATACATCCTTTTAGAAAAATTGGCTGTATCTATCATGTTCAGAATCTCAGCCTAAAAGCTTTTATTATTTTTAAGTCAAGCTCTTACACAACTATCGATGAGTAGAAATATTTCTGGAACTTTACTTTTTACTTTACTGCCAATCATGATACTACTTTTTAACATAAATGTTCTCAGCTTAGTTTAATCCTTGTTCCTTTCCTCCTCCTCCTCTCTGCTGCAGTCATTGGTGATCATGTTGCTTTCCAAATATTCCCTGAGTGTTTATCTATACACCATTTTCTGCACCCAGATGTTTACGTACTAAACCAGATTGTGGTTTTTCTTTTCCCTAGGTAACACTGTGACATCTGTATTTAGGTTTTTTGCAGCTGTTGTTGTTTACAAGTGTGTGCTGCCATCTATGGAGTAATCATTGAAATACTGATGATGTAAAAAGAGGTTTTACCAAAAGATTATGGAAACCAAGATCTGTGTAGTGTAGGAGGTATCATAGGGCCATAGTTGGCCAGATTTCTTGAGATCTTGTTTTGCTGTAGTCCCAGATCTCACAGCACCTGTCTCACACAGGTGACAGTATACTGCTTAGAAAATCAGTGACTTGTATTGTAGACATGTTTATACTGAACAAGCTATCAGAGCAGTTTGAAAATTATAATAAGGGTTGCTTTGTCCTCTGTGTACGGCTTGCTTTGCCTGCTAATCCTCTAACTCGTTCCTTTTCCTTCCCCATTACCCTTCACATGTCCTAATCCTTCAGCAGTTTCCAAGATCTGTGTATCGTATCTTTTCACATTTATGTTTAAAGCTTAATCTTGATTTCTTATTCTTATCCAGCATCTTGTTAACTGGCTTCATGCCTCTCCTTTGTGTCGTACTTCAACCTGCCAGTTTTCAGGTTTCCCTCCTCCAGGTCCTGTCAGAATGCAGTACTGAAGATCAGTCCCCGTTTTCTCCCTCTTTCATAACATTTTGTCACTTGATATCTAATTTAGAGTGTACATTTGTTGCAATACATTTATTCAGGTTGGGCTAGAAAGCACTTAGAAGAGTAACTTTCTCTGCACTTTTATGACGTGCCCATGCACGGGTATCTGTGCACACATAGAAGCTATCAGCTTTGTATCATCTTGATCCTATAGTATCATCTTGATACTATTCAGATGTTTGTCAGCTTGCAAATTTTCAACTAAGGATTTCAGCAGTTTACAGCCTCAGATAGGGTTAGGTATATGAGTTCCTGGCAATCCAACTTCTGTCCAAATTAGGAGATGTGACAGAGAACAACTATGTCTTTAAGTCTTTCCTCAGCAAAACCAGTGTTGGAACAGGGGTATATTTAACCACTACTGCTTAAATGCTTTCTTGCAACGCAAGACATCAGAATCAAAAGGAAAAGTTTAACCTGTATGGATGAAGCATTCTTGAAAATACCTTCTGACATTTTCTTGTTATTGCTCAACTTAGAAATTGATCTTATTTCCCAGCATCAGAGACAAAATGAAGAAAAAAAATCAATTCTGAAGATTGATCAATGTTTTTCAAAACTGACTTAATAAGATAAAAATCAATACAGCTGTATTATTTGCTGTTATTTTATCACCAGTAGCATTCAAAGATGGTAATATTTGATTCTTAAGTTAAATGTGAAAATTTTTAAGTTACCTCCTACAAAGGCAGAAAAGCTTAAGAAGAAGGGATTTGTTTAGTCAAACTTTGGCTTTCATTTTAATCCTAATTTTGGAACTTTGAGTTCTGCAGAAACTGAAAACAGTTTCATATTTTAAGTGCCAGTATGTAATTGTTCCTTTAATCATAGAGACTTAAATAGAACAAATTGTTACTTGTATTTGCAAATTACACGCTCTGTTCCTCCCTTCCTCCTACAAATAGCAGTTCCATCTTGCTTCGCTGAAAGATCTATACTCGAAAATTTTATGATAAACTCGGGCACATAATTTCCTCCATGGCAGACTCACAGTGCTTTGAATTTAGAGCCTTACTGTACAAATGCATTGGCTGATTAATCTTTTTTTTTTGCAAAAATGATTTGGTTACTTGGGATTTTTTGTTCATTTGTTTTTCCCCAAAGATAATTTCCCTTTTCTGCCCCCACTGCCCCAAATAATATTAAGATCTATTACTGATTTATTTAAAGAAAAGTCTTTTAAAACTGCCTTGTGTAGTATCAGTGAATAATCCCTAAGCCATGAGTTTGGCTTAACAGTTGGGAGGATTTTAAAAATAATTTGTATTTCAATATTTCAGTTCCTGTTCACTGTCTGCCTTGAGTCTAGCCCTTTGGGTTCCTAGTTTGAAATATCTCTTAACAACCAAGGGCTAGAAAATGTCCTTTAAGGGGAGAAAGTCACATAAGATTCTCATATAATCGCCGAGACTTGTGAACTGGGATTTTAGGGAACTATCAGACATTGAAAGTCTCCTGATAAAATCCTGGATATCGGTGAGGCTCTGATGATGGCAACTTTTGTTTTAAAGATTTATTTCATGAGCACAGAAAGACAGCTTTCAGCATAAATGTTGTATTGAATTGAATCCCTATCAGTTGGCTGGGCCATAATGTCATACAATTCAAACCTAATAATAGGTAGACATAGGTTTTGAGAATGCAGGACTTAATTAGGTTCTCTGTCGGGATGGTTACTTCTCCCTCTATTTTCCACATTCCTTTACAAATTGATGAACGTAGCAGGTTTGCTCCTCACCTCGAGTAGCTGTGAGCAGCAAAATGTACCTTCATTGGGAACAGACAGTCCCACCCCTTCTTTCTCTTCTTCATCATCTGCTTCATTATAGACAATATCTGCAACCTCATAATGAGGGAAGCTTGTACCTCTCCCTTTCTTCCTCCCTCTGTGCTGCGAGAGAGAAGTAGCGTGGCATATTGAATAGCTAAAAGGTTATCAAATCTGAATTTGCTACGCCTCAGAATCTGGCAGGCAAGCGTTCACAAGCACTATAGAAATACATGGCTCATCGCCACGCGAAGCTGGACGCCCTGAGAAGATAGATGATATTGGAGATTGGTTTTCTCGTTGCTCTGCAAACAGTCAAACAGGCTTTAGCTATGCGATCTGATACTCCCTAATTGGCAGCTTTTCCAAGGTTCATTTGTTAACTGAGAGCATGACATGTATTGAAGTTGTTTCTTCATAATGCATTTGGCATTAACAGGAGAAGCTGTCGAACACCTCAGACATCAACATCTCAGCAATAAGATCCTTTGCCTCCAGTTTTGACTTTCTAATTAGTGACTTTATATTTGCAAGGGCATTTGGAAAGAGCATGTGAGAGCATAGGGCATAAGGAAAAAAGCTTATGTGCAAATAAAAAAGCTTAAATGCATCAAATGCAAAAGAAAATTTGTGAGAAAGTATTTCTGCTTGTTGGGACATTTATCTGAGTTTTATGGTTCAACTGTGTATAAAAGACATGCTCAAGGGTTTAACTCGCTTGTGCATCCACAACAAAATAAAATAAAACCCGAAAGAAACCTGTATTTCAAAGAAGCCTAACCTTCTCCCAAATGAAGCCTATATTTGTTTGAAAGAATAAATTGCCTGTGTAGAAAAGATCAGATGATTTCTCCACTGATCTTGTCACTGTTTTGTATTTGCTGTTTTCTTGCAACTAGTTTTCACACTTTCTTAGTTTCTTAGAACACAAATTTTCTTGCCAGAACTCAAACATTTAGCTTTCTTCTTTTTTTTTCTCATTCTGTAAAAGTTTCCAACAATCTACTCTTCCTTACAACTGTTCATATGCTGATACCTGGCAAGATGTTCACACAGGGTCTATAAGTACTAATTAACAGCTTGGTCACAAATCCATCATCATTAATAGCTGCTGCTTCCCCTACATACCATGAACTTGATAGTTACAAAATTAATTGATCTTAGGTGTACAAAAAATGTGTTTTAATTTAACTTCATTTTTTCTTACTTGGTGTATGCATGTTATTCAAAATAGCATATATTTAGGTTAATTTCTCTAGCACTTAGTTAAATTTCTGCATATATTCTTCCTTCTGGGAAGAGTGTCTGCCTGAAGAAGTACATGAAATTTTACAGATGTTGTCAAAATAATGAAGGACTTTCAGTGGTGCTTTGACTAGCATTGTTTCAGAAATGAAATGCAGCTGTTTGGATGAGGAAAAAAAGGGAATAAAGGGGTCAGACTGCCTGCATTTCAGAGGAGTAAAGAGCCTGGCTCTGACAGAGGTGCCCCTTCAAAGATGCTGGGGAAGAATGAGCAAAGCTAGATTCTGTTTAGAAAAGCCCAGAAACAGACTTTTTAAAAGCCTGGAGGTCTGGGATTTAAGATCACCTCTCTCCTCCCACTGTAAACATCAATGAACTGAATTCCTCCAGCCAACCATTCCCAAGCCCTTGTGGGACATTATGGACCTGTCTGCATCTAAGTACTTACTGTTTTATTGGCAAGGTCTGTTGGAAAATGCCGTTTGGTCCCTGGTGAGCACTGACTCCAAAGGCCCTTTTGTCTTGCAGGGCAGGCACAAGCTGCGTGTGGACACAGGACTGGAAGGCACCTGGTGTGGCCTCATCCCCATCGGCAACTCCTGCGAGAGCGTGACCACGACGGGCCTCAGGTGGAACCTCAGTAAGTCACATGCCTCTGAGACAGTGGTTTTGATGTTACCCCGACCACACGTTTACATTAGCCTCACCAGTGCTGAAGGGCTTTATGTGTTTGACAGTGGAAAGCGCACTGACTCCCTACCAGGCCATTTTTTTTCTAGAAATGAAGGCGCTTTTTTTGGCCTTTTTTTTTTTCTTTTTTTGGCCTATTTTTTTTAAGAAAAAAAGGAGAGAAATATATTTAAACCTGAGATATCGCAGGCAGAAATGTGTTTTCCATTTGGGAGTCATTGTGCTGTTTAAATAGAACATTTGTTGAGGTAATGATACATTACCATCTTGATACATTGCCCTCCAGGGAGGAGAAGCTGCAAGTGCCTAAACTCCTGGTTATAAGACATAAAGTTACAACAGACAAATAATAATGAGCTACAGATTATTAAAGCTACCTCACTTCCCCTGAACAGCTTTCCCGATATTGTCTGTTTGTCAAATCTGAATGAATAATATATTTTTCTTATTTTAAAGTGGGAAAAGGGGCATTTGATCTAGAGCAGGGACATTTATCTGTAGAGAAAGGAGTAACCAAAAAAAAAATTGAAACCGTCTTCATCCTCCTGCTCCATCCTCCCACACTGAGTCATTCAGAATGTATTTACTCAGGAAAATAATGGGTTATTTTAGAAAAAGATTCATTAAAACTTAAGGGAAGCAAAGCAATAATTGAGAGGCTCTGGTGTGGCAGTCTGATTAACATGGCCAAGACTTTAGAGCCATCCCATGTGGAAAAGGAGCATGGTTCTCACAGTTTGCAGTGCCATGCCCTCGTTGGCTAATAATGAGTCTGAGGTTGACTCACTGTGCCATCCGGCGATGCATGCCCTAGTTGGGGGAGTGTCTTGCTCCACTGAGGGTTTGAGCATGTGCAGTTAAAGAGATGGTAGGCATCAGCAGCTCCCTAATTATAAACAACATCAATTTGACATTCGTTTCAAAACGTGAGAGACTTGGCATGTGAAGGACTGTCTGGCTAGTGAAGTGTTCATCCTTTTAAACTGGATTGGAAGAGCTGAATATATTTTAAGTGTGTCACATAACAGACCTCTTAATTTGAAAAGGAGAAATATTTTCTAGACTGATACGTAGAGTTAACAAGTAAGGTACCACCAAATCTTCATCTCCTGTCGTGTGATGAATGTTGCAGCCTGTTGCACTGAAGGACTACTCATTTCTTCATAAAAGTTCCACCGCCTGGAGTGAGGTGAAAAGAAGCTCAAACCAGCCTCATGTTATCAAAGAGAGTAACTCTGATGCCTACATCACTTTGCAAAAGGCCACACTATAATACAGTAGATGCTGTGAGGTTGGAGTCCTTTCTTGTGGTTTTGATTATTGGGGTTTTTTTTAAATATATATATATTTTTCAGATACATCAGAATTTATTTAATGCCACAAATTTAATCAGATTTACAAGGTGCTCATCAGAAAGACGGCAATTTTAAAGATGGCTTTGTTACTACTAAACTACAATCTGCTGCAGCCAAGGAGAAAGGAGTTCCCTGTCCATCTGTGCCAGCAGAGGAAAAGTAGTGGGAAGCACGGTGGTAACAAATAATAGCTTGTATCCAGGACTGGGTTGCCATACCAGTTTCTTCGATGTTTATTATTACAGTAGTGCTGTAATACACTTTTTCAGGTTACTTAGAGACACAGCTAGATATAGACTTGTGAGGATTTTTATTATACCTAATTTGGTTGGGGTTTTTTAAATTTTCTGGGAGACAAAACATTTTCTAACAGACTGTTTCCTACTTGTTTCATGCCAGCATGACACCAGCATCTCTGCTTCTCGCAGTCGTTGTTGCTGTCTGTTTCCAAGAGGAAACCTCAGATTTTTAAAGTGTTTTCCTTAGAGATGTGTGCACTGCACCCCATTACAGGATACACTTTCAGCCTCTGTATTCCTGATTCTCACAGGTCATATTTCTTTCATTTATTTCTCTGCATTATCATCATAGATATATAAAACCAAAAATGATCTGGACTTCCTTGAAGATGTTTAATCTGTCTGAGACATCATAGTCATTACAACCTGAAACTGCTCTTGTGCACAAGTGACTAGAACTAACATTTACTCATTCAATTACAGATTTTGAATCAGGTTATTGTTAAGTCATTGATACTGATCAACTTAAAGTGCAGTTGCATGCCCCACAAGGGAAACCAGTATCTCCAATACAGCATGTGGTTAGTTGTGACATGGTTGGATTTTTTCCCCCCTAATAAATAAGCCTTACTTTCAGATAACCTAAGTTTGATGCTAGCTTTCATTGTGTTTATGACTTCTGTGCTGTCTGTAGTTTTGCTGTTACTTTTTTAAAATGTTAGTCCTCCTGTAAATTTTCATGGAGAAGCAAAGGCTTACCTGGGATGAAAAGGGAATGAGAAGACACTGAAGCGTGACATTCACGTCAGCATTGCTGCTGATGGCTAGCAGTGGCAGAGATTTTCCTGTTTGTTTGGTAATGGCACTCCGAGCATGCATCTTCATGAACCTGAAGGAATAAAATGGTTCTGTTATAAATTCATTTCCATGTGTAAATTATGAAAGAAATGGTATTTTTAAACCAGACATTATATGAAAGGACTTTTTCTTCTTTTTTCTTTTTTCTTTTGATTGGGTGCTTTTTGGTTTTGTTTGTTTGTTTTCTTTAGTTTTGTTTTGTTTTGTGGAATTATTTGAATATTATCTAACAAGTTTGGGTTTTAAAAAGTAATTTTTAAGTACTCAAAGGATTTTTTCAAGTGTCTGGGACATAAAATTCCAGATAGTTCCAGAATATTAGTTACATCTGAACAATCAAAAATTATGTATTAGGTGAGAGGAGAGCCCTCATTTTTGGAAACAATAATTGCCAGCAACTCAAAATTCAAATAGCACTGCATTACAAGAAGGAGCTGGCTTTGCATCAAGGTTTTTAATGTTTAACACTGATGTCTGTCTGAGCCTATCTAGATTACCCTGCTGATTAAAATTTGTAAAACCTTCAAGGGGTAGTCAAATGTTATCTGTGTCTAATCTACAGGTCCTGTCAAGAGACTTCATAGCTCTGAATAGAAAAGGCAAGGATAAATAGCTAAGACAGAAGCTGTATTGGAGCTGCGAGTAGGCTACCAAGGGTCTCATTTTCATGGCTGAACTAGATAAGACTGGAATCTGTAAAATACCCTGCCAACAGAGAAACAATGCTGTCTTGATTATACTTTTAATATTGCAGAATTCAGTAATTTTTGTGTCTGTGTGGAGATGCAAGGTGTGTGCGTGCTTTTATGCACACTTATCTTAGCTATTTGCTAGCACTTGGCACAAAGAGAACTTGCATTTATTTTAGTTCTCATCTTATGGGTGAAAGAACTTGTAGAAAAAAAGTGGAAGACTGATTAGAGAAAATATTTTTTTATCCACAGTTGCTGTTGTGCAGCACACATGCAGAAGACATTATAAACATATTCTTTCCACTCCCAAAGGGATACAGATATTTTCTCTATTAAAATCTGATTTACAGCACAGGAATCAGATAATGCTTTATCTGATTTGACTCACCTGGCTGCTTGCTGGTAACAGCTCCCATGTCAATAAATAAATAATGAAAAATCCAATAATGCCAGAATTACCCAGCATTCTTCATTAGGCCCTCAGTGGTGCTTTCGTGGAAGGTGAATAAGAATGAAGGTAGAAATCAACTGCACTGTTCATCTTAGAAAAGGTTGAAGGGTAATGGTAGGCTTTTCTAGGAAATGGTTCCGTTTCTAGGAAATTGCTGTAGAAAATAATCTAGCCAACTAATTTACTCTTCATCTCTATGGCCTTTGATATGCTGCATGTCATACCTGTACTGAAAATGCTGGTATAAATATATACATGTATAAAGTTTGTATCTATGTAATTGTGCTTTCCAGATCATTTTCATGCAAATTTGCTTCTTCAGGCAAGAAGTCAAATTGCTGTAAAATGCTACCATTCCAAAAAGCATCACTATCATTTCACTTCAGAAGGCAACAGCAGTAACAAGGGGAGCAAGACCTTTCTCTAAATGTATCAACAGAGACTGACTGCTAAGTTCACAGGTAGATAAACAGGATCCAAAATCTCTTTGATGCTGTTTACATTGTTAGGAAAATTGAGGTGTTTAGAGGCTTTTTGCGCTGTTTTACTTCATTGGGGGTTTGTTGACATTTTGTTGTGAACTGAACAAAAAGCTCACAAAACCAGTGGGGTTTTATGTCTGAGGAGAGGTTCAGCATCCAAAAGACAAAGGTAAAAGAGTGACTCCGAAAAAAAAGGTCAGAGAGTGAGGGACTGTTCTGAAAAAGGCTGTAAATTGGGATGGACTGGTATCAGTGTGCCAGTGAAGCTGTTTGTATAAGCACTCTGTAACCTGTTTCATAACTGAGATCGTTTATATGGCACATTTTGCTGCCCCAGTTTGTTCTGAGTGAGACAAACTAAGAGGCGCTCCCAGGAATAGCTCTGGTTTTCAGTGCCAGATTAAAAAGCTTCACGGCTGGATTCCCCTCTCCTCTGCTTTCCTCTCCTTCCCTCCCTTCTCATGTTCTTTGTCGGCAAAAGACTCACAGTCCATCAACCAGGACCTGTCTTGAGAGTTTTGGTGATGTACTTTTTCCCTTATCATAGCCCTAAGACCCTGGGTAGGGTGGGGTGACAGAAATGATGCTGCTGCTCCCAAAGCTTCAGGCATTTTTGACCTTTTGCAAGCTATTTGCCTGCAGGAGTGATGCTGTCTGCCTTCCAGGGTCACATCATTTATTATAAGGCGAGGACTGCTGAAATATTTTTCTAATAAAGCAGATGTTCTGATGGTGGCAGCCTGGCATCCCACTGGTTTACTGCAAGTCAGCAAAAGCAACAATGAGGGCATCGCTTAGCATTGCATGAAATTATTTCCAACCAAAAAGACCATTTGGCATACGTTGAAGGAGTGATGAACACAAAGCTCAGTTGTGCTGGGCCCCTTAAGCTGTACTATCATTTTTTTCCTGAATAGCAGCTTGAAAACTCAAGTCAAGCTTTGTGAAGGTGCTTGAAATGGGGATTTGAGGACACATGTTCAGCCCATTTCCACATATTTCAATGAAAATTTGGAATTAGTGGGAGGGAGATTTGGTTCCAGCTCTTCTTTAGCAGGGTCCTGACATTCATTTTGGAAAGGCCGCTTTAAGGTGTTAAATGTGGCCAGCAGAGTGAGAGAGGTGATTCTGCCCCCTTACTCTGCTCTGGTGAGACCTCACCTGGAGTACTGTGTCCAGCTTTGGAGCCCTCAACACAAGAAGGACATGGACCTGTTGGAGCACATCCAGAGGAGGGCCACAGAAATGATCAAAGGGCTGGAGCACCTCTCCTGTTAGACAGGGTGAGAGGGTTGGGGTTGTTCAGCCTGGAGAAGAGAAGGTTCCAGGGGGACCTTGTAGCAGCCTTCCAGTACCTGAAAGCTGCCTATAGGAAAATTGGGGAAGAATTCTCATGAGGACATGTAGCAATAGGATGAGGGGTGATGGTTTTAAACTTAAGGAAAGCTTTATGGGAGTACCTTAGTTTTGAACTAGGTCAAACCACTTCCAGTGGTAAGTCTAGCCCAGCTGGATGGCTGTGTTTAACGGGACATGGGGAGTGTATCTATGATCCTTCCCTACAGCAGTAATAGGCAGGAATTGCCAGTAAGGGGTAAAATTAAAAAAAAAAAAACCTCAGAGATTTCTCCAGCACAGCTGTGCACAGAGCATATGGCTCTCCACAACTTATGTTCTACCATCCTGAAGTAAACTGGAGACATTTCTGTCTAGGTATGTTGCTGTGGCACTTTGCAACTATGGAAACTAATTTAATTTTTAACATGGAGGTGAGAGAGTTGTCAGAGAGCAAAATGTTGTTCCTTCCCTTGCACCCCCCTCTGTTACTTCAGTCCCTGCTTCTGCCAATGGAAATGTATAAAGATGTATAAGGAAATTGTTGCTCTGCTTCAGCCCAGCTTTGGTGCTGGTGATCCTCATCTCTCTGGTGGCAGTAGATTGGTGAGAACAGTAAAGTCGTGTGGAAATCAAAAGCAGCCTGCTGCTACTGAAGGGTATGAGTTGTCAAGATGAAACACCTTTCTGGGGAAGAGAAAGAGAGCCAGCGAGCTCGCATTTAGATTGGTGCAGGTCCAAAGTAATTCTGTGGACTTCAGCAGCGACTCTGAATTTTTATCGTCCGGTGTGGGGGCAGGATTTGTCCATGAAAGAGACCTTTGAGTTTATACTAAAAACATTTAACCCTAAAGGCATTCTCATCAGTCAACCTGCCCATATGGATACTGGGGAAATCATCTCATTTAGGCAGTGGCAGAGGCAGAGCTGAAACATAATCGTGTACTTGAATGAAAGTCAGTGAAAAATTGGCCAGAGTACAAATGCTCGTTTGTCATATCCCTTGCAAATATACTTTAATTGTTTTCGTATTTAAATGCCCAGAATTAGCCATAATAAATGTAAAAGTCACACTGCTGAGACATCTCCACAACTACGGAAGCTCTCTGAGGCATGTGGTGAGTTATTGTCAGTTCCCAACATCTCTGCAGAACCACAAAAGGGCAAGGACCAGGAGGAGGACAAATCAATCACGTCTGGCTAGAGTCTACCAGAGTTCAAAAAACTGAGATAATTTTGCCTGTGGTGACTCAGTTAATGAACAAGTGTGCAATTTAGATTTTGGGGGGGATTGTTCAAATAGGTAGGTGTTACTTTTAAGAATTGACTCCTTCTTTTCAGGTTTTTTTAATGGGCCTTTTAGTTCTGCTTATTTTTTAGTACATACTGGTGTATGTGATTGATCTCCTCTCCCCAAAAACATGACACTGAGAGAAATTATTTCCTCTGCAGTGATCTATTCCTGTACCTTAATGGCGAACAGTTCTGGCTATTCCCTCTACAGCGTCTCAATTCTTCATTCACCACTCCCTTTATAAACATTTGGCACATTGTGTCTGAGGGGGCCCTGTTCTCTCCAAGTTTTTGCCATTAGATATTTGTGGAAGAGGTGGATTTTTCCTTGCTGTTATATCAAGTTCTGGAGAGGACAAAAGTCTAGGAGATGTTGACACTGGCTTTTGCTGTACGCTTCTAAAAACTTATGTTTTGGCTGTAAGTTGTTTATGGCATCCTGATGTGTAATTATTAAGCCCTTAACAACTGACTGTAGTGAGTGTGCTCTGGAACTATTAATTTTAGGTGTACATGCCAATTACAGGCCACTAAGCAAATCTGTTGTTTTCAGGTGAGTTGGAAAATACAAATTTCTGATAAATGAAACGCATGTCTTACCATGGAGGCAGACGTGCCTTCTTTTGGGCAGTAAATAAATACACATGGGGGAGTCTTGTGCAACAGCAGGAAGGGGAAAGAAAGAGAGCAGCAAAACTGGGATATGAAGAGATCGCATTTGGGATTAGAAACGTGTTCTGAAGAAAGGGCAGATAGCATCAAAATGCGGGAAGATATGAGTAGAGAGATTGGGGAAATGAGAACAGAGGTGGTTTAAGTAGACAGTTGACATCTTCTCTTCTGAAGCACTGAATTGAGACCAGAATTTCTCAGTCTTGTTATTTCTCCGCTGTTAGCAATCTCCCTCATTTTCCACCGCTGTTCAAGCGTAATAACCTGCTTCTACTGTCAGCAAACTGGTCGGCTCAAGAGATGGAGGCCTGTCCACAGGATCTGCCTGGGTATTGATTCAACAGCAAGAGATGGCATTAGACATTTGATTTGAAAACAAGAAGGAAAACTCTTTACTTGCATTCTTACAGTTACCAATGCAAGATTCTGAAATTAGGGAAAACCAGAAGCAGAGAAATAAAATTAAGTAGTGTTTTTGGATGCAATTGTGCTTATAGATTTGGGACACTGGCAGCATTCAGTGTCCCAGGTGTTCTCTCTGGGAATGAATCTGGCGCTGCAGTTGAAGGTACGGATGGGTACTAACTCAGCCTCTCCCACCACAGAAACTGAGCCATGAGGAATAAGGTGAAGTACTGCTGAAAATTGGGATTTTTCTGGTGGTTCAGGCAATTGATTGGAGTTCTCACTCTATGAAAGTACTTCAGCTACTTGCAAGTTGGCCATTCATTTCTGTTAGCACTTGACCTGAGCTCTCAGCACCCTGACATCTCTGAGCACTCTGCCTTGGTCCTGTAAAGCACAGGAAACTCCGGGATGAGAGCTTTAAGTTACCCACTCTTGATGTTAATGTGTCTGTGCCTTTGCTCTGGAACGGTTTAACAGGTGTAATGGCATTATCAATTCTGCTGTAATGAGCAACATACAGAGGCCTGTGAGGAATTTAGTATGCGTGCATTCAGTGCAATTGAAATCTATGCAGTAAATAAGGCATAAAGCCCTTTGATGATGAATCAGGGCTAAGAGCATGTCAGTTAAGAGAATACTATTTACTGAGAGAGTCTGGCCTGGTTGGTTAATATGACTGTATAATTCAAGGATGAAAAGCTAAAGAACCTGAACCAGAATTTCACAGGTGAACTTTAATTCTGGCATTCCATAGCTCTCAAGTCCATGTGTCTGCAGCCTTAGCATTTCTTGAGAATCATCTTCCATGTGTTTCATAGGTGTGTGAAAGTGGGTCCACATACTATTAACAGGTGCAGAGTGTCACATCATATCAGTATAAGTCTAGGACAGTATGTGGTAGCGGAGTTTCCTGTGTTACCTACATTTTTAATCTTTTCCATGTATTTAACAAGAAAATATTTATAAAACCAAAGAAACCCTTCTAAAAATTCCAAACAATTTTAGTATATTTTAAGTGGGTGTTGATACATGTCATAAAAGAAATACTAAATCCAAATAAATGGGGGTGGAATGGATGTCAAGAGATCTTGCAATCCATATTGCTTTCCTGTGACATCACTCCTGAAAAAGCTAAAAAAAGGTTCCTCTTTTATAAGCTTTCAGTGTTTGGGGTTCCTTCATAACAGCTTCTTCAGAAAATCTGCTCTAATTAGAATTTCTTTCTCCTTTCTGTGTTCTGCAGTTACAGTATGTGATAAATATATTCTCATGCTGTTAAGCATTAGAACACAGCATTTATAATCTAATTGCCAATAAGAAATCTCAGAATTGTACATTTAGGTTTCCCAAGCGTAGGGCATAACTCTATAATTTGCACAGGCACCAGCAATACCACTGTATCACCGCTGATTGGCATGCCACTTAATGATGCTGTTTATAAGACAATTTTCTAATCAGCTGCGTGAACACTCATCAGGAGCTTGCTTCTTGATTTAAAGCAGAGGAGTTGGAGAGAAATATAGGGTTTGTTTTGCTTATAAAAACAAACCAGGAAAAAAACGCAAGTTATAAAGAGAAATATCTGAGGGGTTTTTTCCATTTTATAAAGTATTGGCACAGTGAAAAAAGAAAAAAAGAAAAAGGCTTTGATACCATTAATCTGGATTATGAATTTAAAAGCTCAGTGTAGAGCTAAAAGCCGTGGCGTGAATGAGTCAGTATTCTGCATGTTCCTTCTTTAGTGTATTTTGAAATTGGATGATGATAACTTAAACATTAACATTCTGGGTTTTAGCAGGTGTTATATTTCCAATCATTGTTTAATAATACTTATGTGATTTGATACTGTAGGTAGCCTGTTGGGTCTAGTCAGATGAAGCTGAAACACAGTCAGTTTCCCATTTGTTTCACGTGTTAAATTTTTGTTTTCATCCCAATAAATTCAGTCAACCCTCTCTCCCATTCAAAGAATAATTAATTATTCCATGCCTCTTTCCTATTATTTCATCCTTTTTTTCTGTAATAGATAGAATAGCTTTAATTTTTAAAATATTATGCAAAACAGATGTAAGCTGGGTCAAGCGTGCCCTGTGTGGAAATAATTCATTATATGATTTAAGAGGTTATAGCAAGATGAGCTTCACTTGACCCGCACAATTTATTAATAGCTTTGGTACACATAGATAAAGTGCCTCTTCCAAATTTATCTCCAAGCAAGCATTGTCAAACCCTTGTAAACACACCTTGCCACCCTGTGGTCAGTACATCGGGTGCATGTTGAAGAGTTCATGTTTTATGAAAGCACTGGCGCTTAGTTCCAAGCTTGTGGAAATAAGGGGAGAATTGCAGATTGACTTCAATATTAGTATGTTAATCTGAAGGTGCCTCTGTCTCTTCCCTCACTCAATAAGTGTAACTTAAGCCCCTGATTCATCAGAAGATTTAGGCATACATTCATTTTTGTACATGTGACTAGTTCCATGGAATATAAAGGGATTATTCAGTGGGCAAAGTTAAACATGTGCAGAAGTACTTTCTACAAGTCAAACTCTGCAGCAGGAGATATAACCTTCAAAAATGCCTGAAGTGGCTTTTCTGTATGTAAAGTAAGGTGGTAGTGACTTTAATCTCAGTCTCCGGGGTTAGCTGTCAGTGCTGGTTCCTATTCGAATATCTCTTTTCACTCACCAAAGCTATAAAGCTTCCTTTTCTAGCTTGGCACATTTTTTATGTATTGCTGGTTGGCTGTAGTAATTTACATGAATTCCTCCTGATTTTACTGTTGAATGTCTGGGCCAAGTATGAAGACATGGTAAGACAAATGACTCCCAAATATTTCTCACTTCTGGCTGCTTTACCTGTTTTTCAGCAGATGTGGTTCCCTACCAATACAGTTGTCAGGTCTATGCATCAAGTAAATTTTTCATATGAGGATTCTGGTAAAACGGGTTCTGGGTATCTACTGGAATCTTTAAACAGTCATAAGTTTTTTCATTAAAATAGCCCAGAGCGTTAGAATATGGTACGTGTCTGCATAGTTGTAAGAGAACAAAACACTCTGGATAGAGTGAATTCACCGCAGTGGATTTGAATTTTTGGGGTTTTCTTTTTACAGTGCTAAAACTTTGCCAGAGGTCTGTGGCCTTGCCTGCCACAGGTAAAGCAAGATTTCCAATCCACATTAAAACCGCGTGTGCAGCCAACACAAGGCGCTCGCTGGGGAACGGGGAACGTTTTCCACATCGTGTTACAGGCTGGAACATAGGAAATTCTAGCATCAACATAAATCTTAGTTGTACTACAATAATCAAGTATTGTTCCTTTTTTATTTTAAAATATGAAGGATTGCTGTGTTTACCTTCTAACGTTCCAGAAGCCTCACAAACTGTTGTTGGCAAGCGCAAATCAACAAATGCTGGCAGTGTGCTGAAAGAAAGCTTTCTGTTGTGAGCCTATGTAGAGGTTTGTATTGCTCATTTGCAATGTACAGTAGGCAGGTTGGTTGTTTTTTCTGAGCTTCTGCATGCCACTTTCTTCTTACTGCTGCCTTTTGTTACCCTGGGTTTTTTTAATGTTACCCTCTGTTTTTGTGTTAGTGTAGCTCTGGAACAGACCCGGACCTTTTAAGACTTGTCTTGGGTTTCTGGGAGCTTTCCTGCTAGTTATTAATTTTATAAGCAAGCATTGTTTTCAGTGGATCTTTAGATGAACTTGTGTTCATTTTAATGAGTCCACAATTACTTTAGTGTCGCAGCTGAAATCAACTTGGAAGAATTTTCCTCACTGTTGTGAAATTCACTTTTTCCAGTTTATGCCATTCTCTAGCTTCCCAGAGCAATGATTCCTTAGATGTTTGTCAGTCTTCGTTTTGCACCCGTGTTTCCTGAATTTCTCTGCCAGTTTTGTGGTCTTCTTCCTGTGATGCCATTTTCAACAAGTCCTTCAAAAGTTACTAATAATGAAGGCAGTCTTAAAAAAAACCCCACAAATCCCCACGCACTGAAAAACTTCATCATGATCATCATGGCATAGCCCAACTTGCTGACTCAGTGGGTAGCACACCAGGCTGGGGATCCAGCAGCAAGGCGGGAACACCTCATTAGCTCCGATTAGTCTCTACTATTTGTCTTGTTAACTCTGTGGGGCAGCGACTGTTTACCACGCTGGGTCCATACAGTGTGTCTTGTCCTGCCTGTTAGTCACATACTACAGGAATAAACAGAAGTAATTGCACTTGGGAGATGACTTTTGGAGTTAGACTTGAAAGTCAATACCATGGAATGATTCCTGATTTTAAATAAATGCATATTCTGCACGTGCTGGAGGCTGCATCTGGGTTATTATCTTCAGAAATTGTATTGTGGAAAGAGAAGAAAATCATTGTTTAACATGCAGTGCCATCTACAGAAAAGGCTGTGCAGCCTGCACTTCGTACACTGCATGGAGAGTTTTTTGCGGGTTTGTTCCTTTTTTGTCACAGCACAGTTGACATTCATGGCTGGAGAGTGCATGAGATGTTTTTAGCAGATGCCTGCAGAATCAGAGGATGAAAGTTTGGGAGCCTGAAGGCCTGGCTGAGCTCCTGTTGAAGTGCTGGGCTGCAGTTCCTGCCCTGTCAGCTGCTGCTTCTTAGGAAGTCGATTCTGGCACCCAGGGTACCCAGCTGGGGGTGGGGTTGTGTGCTCACCCACTTCAGCTGCAATCTGCAATACAGGCCAGGCTTCATCAACAACACCCATTACTAGCCCTCTCTTAAAGGCCTAAATTGTTGGGGTTTGTTGGGGTTTTTTAAGACAACTATTTCTGCAACTGCAGCTAACTTTCCTAGCAAGCCCGTGACCCAGCTACAGTAGTCTGGCAAGCACAAAGAGGTGGAAAAAGGAAGGGACCAGAGAGGGAAAAGTCCATCTGAGATCATGCTGTGAACGTTAGGTACAGTAAAACACCCTGACAACTGCTCTCTCTGTTAGGAGTCAGTTTCAATGTGGGGGAGAAGGGGAGGGTGTCCCGTGTTCTGAGCCAAGCACATGCTGTAGAGAGCCCTGTTAAGCAGAGGTTGTGTGTGTGCATGGTGCACTGGTTGGAAGGGCAATATTGGCATTGCAGGGACAGTTGGATTTAATCCCCCCAAATCTTTAGAGAGCTCTTCAGACAAATGTTCATTTTTGTGCTAAAAGCTGGATGTGATGATTATTTTTTTTTTGAAGGTAGAAAAGGTGAAAGAACATATGAGTGTCACTCCCTCCACTCTCGGGGATCCATTATTTACATAACACAGGAAAGTAAGTTATTGTAGCCACTGCAGAACAAACTGGTGCCTGTCCCCTTTTGTCTAGCTCTTGAATGCTGGAAGTTACTTGACCTTTAAGCTCTTACTAGCTCAGGACCCACTATGGCATCTTCAAATTAGTGGAGTTAAAAGAGAGAAATGGGAAGGCAGGGCCGACAATGAATTCTGACATCCAGGGCAGATACAAAATCGTTTTCCAGCATGTGATCTTGCAAAGGAGAAGGAGGAGGGAAAAAAAAGATTGGGGTCTCCGGATTTTTTTTATTGTTGGATGTGAAAGTCAATGTATTTAAAGTAGCAGCAGAGATAGACTAGGAGGCTGAGTGTCTGAGACAGCTGAAGTTGCATGTTAAATAGAGTTTATGAGACTGCTCTGCCATTTCTCACCTGCACTGTCACAGTCAGTACATGTGAGTGCGTAGGTGAGTGGGGGTGTATGTAAATAATAATTCCTCTTTATTTAATATACATTAAACCTGAAAAGGGACAGAAATATGAGTTAGCAGAGTGCTACAAAATGTGAAGGTAATTATGTAGTAGTTCTCCTCAACATTTCCATCTTTAAAGTGGTTTTGAACTCCTTAAGTGTGGCAGTTACTGCAGACTGTGATTAGATAAATGGATGCAAATGGTAATTGTAACTGATGGATGATTGATGATGGCTTTATATGTTTATCATTATATACTGTTGTAAACACTTTCTTCCTCAGCAAGGATGGAGCCTGTAGGCAAAATGATGATGTATTGAATATGAATTCAAACTATAATATTTTAAAGAGTATAGAGGGCTAATATTGCAGGCTGGGATAACCATGGAGCTGTTACCTAACTGGTGAACTTTACCAGTGATATCAATGGGCTGAGCACCAAACATCTTCCAGCTGACATTCAGGGCCTGAATACAAGTGCAGCTGGGAAGCTTGTATAAAATAGGAGAGAGCTTAAAAGTGCAGATAGGGAGGTTGTTGAATGATGGTTTTGAGTGGGAAAGTTCCATTGCTCAAAAGAAGAGATGATGCCGTTCCTTTTCATTTTTCTGTTGCTTTTCATGGCTTTTGCCTTTCTTCTCAACTCTCTAGGGTACTGTCTTACCAAGTTAAAGTCAACCTTTGTGAAATTCTGCCCTCTAGGTCATTAAGGTCTATAAGACATTTACAGTGCAGTATTTGACAGCCATTGGAGCCCATGTTGTGCACCCCTATTGTAAGAGCCATTTGGGACAGAACAAATATTTTGGATAATTGGAAGTTGATGGAAACAGGGAGACAAGAAAGAATGTCCCTAGAAAAGGAGGCTGGGATAAGACATTCATATAACCTGAATGATGCTGTAATTCTATTTGATTTGTCACCTGCCATTTGCTAATTATTAATCACAGTAACAACATTTGGTAGTCAGATTAATTTAAAGGGATTTTTATTGCAGCAGCTTGAGTTTAATATCAGCTCTTTGTGTATCATACAATGCAAAAAGTAACCCATGGTAATTAAATTACAGGCTAAGTCTTCGTTCTACGTAAATTGTTCTATTCACCGAGGAAAAAATAAGCAGGATATTAGGAAAGAAAAGCCCCAGATCATTAGCAGCCTCTGCTCCCTGCTCTGTTCCTTTACATCTCTTCACCTGAGGTGCTGAAATCTGTCTGCTACTTTTCCTGTGGCATTATACAACTGACAGTGAACGTGCCTGCCCTTGGGCTTGTATAGAAGCCTGTTTTGTGGTCCTGTTTTGTGGACCATTTCAGTGCAAGGGGAATGGGTAGTCCTATTTGCTTACACATCCAATGCCACCAGGCTGTTGTCTGTGATAACCTTTGTCGGAGCACCCTGATGCCATTGTCACCCTCACCCCAGCAACGCAGATGCCAGAGAGAATCCCAAAGGGGTGAACTGGAGGTGCCGCGCTAAGCAGCTCAGCTGAAGACATTTTTCTCCTGCATGGAAGAAAAGGTGTTCTCTATGTGTTTAACTACTTAGCTGGTCTCAGAGTCCTGTAATTTGCTTAGCCAAACAGAACTTCAAAACAGATGGTTTCTAAATTTGGGGAAAATAACCATTTCAGTATTTTTTCCCTTGCGCAGCCTGCAGTTATGCTTTAGTACTGAAATTATTTGAGAATTAAACTGGAAAATAAAATTGGGACCTTTACCAACTGAATACTAATTTCAGGAACATACAGTTTTTAGTATGTGTTAGGTTTTCATCCGCATGTTTAGCCTAAGATTTGTTTATGCTCTGATTTAGTGTTTCTTGCTGCTTACTTGCATAAACACTACCGAATCAGTCAGTCGGAGTCACCAGCGTATTTAGCTCCCAGCTGCATTCACTAATAAAAGCAAGAATGACAAGTTCCCTCCTTTGCAGAGGAGGAAGTGGAGAAACATGAGGAAATAATTCATTGCACTTACATAGCACCTGCCTTCAGCAATCTATACGGGCGCTTTACCAAAAGTAACCTTATCTGGAAAACATTTTTGTTCTGAGAAATGGCTTCATTCCCAATCTCTTCACTGAGGGAACTGAGTCACAGAGCATTTGTTTGGTCTGAGATTATAAGTGAGGCTAATCAAAATGTAGCAATCCTGGTATCCTTGGCTTTGGGGTTGGTTTTATCCTGATAGAAATAAATTAGGACAAAGGAATTAATTGTTTGCTATTTTAATATTTGTTTAAGATTTATTACATATTATCATAAGTACTTCCTTTTCTCCAAAATGTGTCTAGTAAAATTATATTTAGAAATGCTGCCTTTCTCTTACAACATATGGTCAACCATTTGTCCTTTTGTATGTGTCCATCCCTGAACGTAAAAAGGTTGTGTAGGTGTGAAATTGAGCTAAATTTAGTTTCCTAAAAACTCAAGCATAATACTTGCTCTCCACTTTAACAGCCTTATAACCGATATCTGTCAGTGTGAGAGCTCCTGCGCACTCAGGTAACCTTTGAGATAGCTCGTTGCCCAAGAACTGAAATTACCTTGATTTGGGGGCAGTGCCCAGTGACAGGACAAGAGGCAATTGGCATAAACTTGAATATAGGAAGTTTCACCTGAAAATGATTCAGAACTTTTGTACAGTGAGGGTGTCAGAGCACTGGAACAGGCTGTCCAGAGAGGTTGCAGAGTCTCTATCTCTGTATCATAGAATCATAGAATGGTATGAGTTGGAAGGGACCCCAAGGATCATAGAGCTCCAACCTCCCTGCCACAGGCAGGGCCACCAACCTCAGGCCTGGATCTACACTAGGTTGCCCAGGGCCCCATCCAACCTGGCCTTGAACACTTCCAGGGACGGGGCATCCACTACCTCTCTGGGCAGCCTGTTCCAGCACCTCACCACTCTTTCTGTAAAAAACTTCCCCCTAATATCTAATCTAAACCTTCCTTCCTTTAGTTTTAATCCATTCCCCCTTGTCCTGTCATTGTCTATCCTTTTAAAAAGTTGAATCCCCTCCTGCTTATAAGCTCTCTTCAGGTACTGGAAGGCTGCAATGAGGTCCCCCCGCAGCCTTCTCTTCTCCAGACCGAACAAGCCCAGCTCCCTCAGCCTCTCTTCGTAGGGCAGGTGATCCAGCCCTCTAATCATCTTTGTGGCCCTCCTCTGAACCCTCTCCAACAGTTCCACATCCTTCTTGTATTGGGGGCCCCAGACCTGGACACAGTACTCCAGATGGGGCCTCACGAGGGCAGAGTAGAGAGGGACAATCACCTCCCTGTCCCTGCTGGCCACCCCTCTTCTAATGAAGCCCCGGATACCATTGGCCTTGCGAGCTGCAAGAGCACACTGCTGGCTCATGTTAAGTTTCTCATCCACCAGAACCCCCAAGTCCTTCTCAGCAGGGCTACTCTCAAGAAGCTCTTTTCCCAGTCTGTATCTATGTCTGGGATTCTTCCGGCCCAAGTGCAACACCTGATACTTGGCAGTGTTGAACCTCATTAGGTTCACCCGGGCCCATCTCTCCAGCCTGTCAAGATCCTTCTGGATGGCTTCCTTTCTTTCTAGGGTGTTGACCACACCACTCAGCTTGGTGTCAATCGCAAACTTGCTGAGGCTGCACTCAATTCCATCATCGATGTCACTGATAAAGATGTTAAAGAGAACCGGTCCCAAGACAGACCCCTGGGGGACACCGCTTGTCACCGGCCTTCACCTGGACATAGACCCACTGACCACCACTCTTTGGCTATGGTCTGTTAACCAGTTTCTTATCCACTGGATGGTCCACCCATCAAATCCACATCTTTCCAATTTAGAGATAAGGATGTGATGGGGGACTGTGTCAAAGGCCTTGCACAAGTCCAGATATATGACATCGGTTGCCTTCCCTTTATCTACTGATGCTGTCACTCCATCACAGAAGGTCACCAGATTGGTAGATATTAAAAACCTGCCTGGATGCTGTCATGTGCAATGAGCTCTAGGTGATCCTGCTCCGGCAGCAGGGTGGGACTAGGTGATCTCAAAGATCCTTTCCAGCCCCTCTCATTCTGTGATTCTGTGATTGCTAGAGGGAATTTTAGGGATATGACTTACTGATTAAAGTCTTCACTTGCTCAGGTAAGGGTGCCATGCAGTGCCCAGCTAGACCCCATCGTGCACAGCCGAGCTGGGCTGTGGAAGTCATTGCCACAGGTTGCTGTGCAGACTGCAGATATAAATGGATTCAGAAGAAAGCTTGACAAATTGAAGAAGAACGATTCAGCAAGCACAGTCTCAACCTCAAGAAGTCTCTAAGCTAGAGGTCCTTTTAGGAAGGGTGTGCTGACGGAAATACCATATTGCCCTGTCTTCAAAGTTCTTTCCTAAATACCCATTATGGACCATTCATTGCCTGCAGCTCCTGTGTCAGCTTCCTACTGAGACAAATCCTTGAAACTACAGCAGTGGCTGCTTTTGTGCTCTTCTGACCCTCACAGTTGTTAGCTCGTTTTCTTCCTGAGGCAGCAGTTATATTCTTCCTTTTGGCCTTCTCTTCCAAGGGGTTTTGTGCTCTGCCCAGATTAGACACTCATTTCAGTTTGAATTCCTCTTTCTTGGGTGGAGGACTAGAACTATAGACCCTTCTTCAGAAAGAATTGCCCAGTACTGTGTATCACCTCTACCATGGCAATAATATGTGTTTATCTCTGTTGAAAACATCTAACCTGCCATATCTTTTTTAACATCTCCAGACTCCTTCTCTTAGTGCAGTGTTGGGCTGCTGTAAAGTACAGGCTTGGATTGATAGCTAAATTGTCAAACTCTGTTGGCAGTTGAGAGTCTGCCTTCAGCATTTTAATAGGCTTTGGCTGCAAAGGTTTCAGAGAAGGACTTTTGCTCCTTTATTTGAAAACCTGCTTTCTAGTTGTGGTTTCTAAGGGTGGCATTGTAGATCTGCAGGCATCAGTGGAAGTGGGTTTATGGGCCCAAAGCATGGAGTCTCAAGCACAGAAGAAATTGACTTCCCTTCTCTCCTGAGTTTTCAGAATTTTTAACAGAGAAACCTGTTTGGGTTCGTTTGTTGTTGCTGTTTTTAACAGAAAACTGGTATTACTGTCACCTCCCTTCCAGAGGCTGTGAGGTAAATACATGTGATGTAACAGGGTATGCAGCTACAAGAGTGCCTAAAATCTGGAGCGGTAAGAGTAGAGGTACAGAAAGCAATAGTCATATTATGCCCAAGGAAGTTGATCTTTCATTAACAGCATTTGTAACAGTTTACCTGACAGATGGAAACTCTGCTGCTTTCCTTAAGCCCTCTTTAAGAAATAACTAAAGTGACTGAGTTCTCTGTGAATTCAGCCCATTTGTATCTTTACTGATGTATATAATCTCTGCTGGCTCAGGGGGAATGCTTTTGGGCAGGGTATAGTCATGAACAAGGCTTCTGTCTAGCCCACGTTGCTTTTAGAGTTGTAGTTTTTATGTAAATCAGTTTTTAGGGCTGAAACTGCAGATTAGATGTTCCATGGGTACCTTCTTGGCATGTTGCATCACTGACTTGAAAGGTAAAACTACAGTGTAATAGCCACTTGATGGTGCTTTCTAAAGGCTGTAATGTCTCTTTATTTTGCTGCAGATATAGTAGCAGCTGGCAGGAGCATAAGGTTGCAGAATTCTTACTGCAGCCGTTCTAACTCTGTGGCTTTTATGCTACCACATAACATTTATATACAGGGTGATGGGAAGGGAAGGTGAGTGAAGCGTATTTGCACGTTGTAGTAACAAAATCCAGCATTACCGGGTTATATTGTATTCTGGAAGAAATGCCACTTTGGAGGTTTCATCTGATGTCATAATTTGCAGCTTTAGTCACTCTTGTGATTCCTGGCCTGTTGTGTAATAACCAAAATGTCAAGAACCTGTTTGTCTTGAACTGCCTTGTAATGAGTTCACATCTAAATCTGTAAAATATTTAAACTTCAGATTTAGAAAGGTAATTGAATATTGGAGGCAAAACGTGTTATTTTTCAAAGCTTTCTAAAAGATCCTGGTATTTTGGCACATTGCCTCAAAGGAACATCAGGTGGATGATACAGTGACAAGCGGATCTCCTCAAGGGTCTGTGCTGGCACCAGTGCTGTTTAATATCTTTATTAATGATATTGGCAGTGGTATAGAGTGCACCCTCAGCAAATTTGCTAGTGATGCCAAGCTGAGTGGTAAAGTTAATGTGCTGGACGGATGGGATGCCATCCAGAGGGACCTGGACAGGATGGAGAAGTGCGCCCAGGTGAACCTCATGGGGTTCAACAAAGCCAAGTGCATCTGGGTTACGAAAATCCACATTTTCCATACAGGTTAGGAGATGATGTGTTGGAAAACAGCCCTGAGGAAAAGGACTTGGGAGTACTTATGGATGAGAAGCTGCACATAAGCCACCAATGTGCATCTGCAGCCCAGAAGGCCAACTGCATCCTGGGCTGCATCAAAAGAAGCGTGGCCCACAGAGCAAGAGAGGTGATTCTGCCCCTTTACTCTGCTCTGGTGAGACCTGAGCTGTACTGTGTCCAGCTTTGGAGCCCTCAGCAGAAGAAGGACATGGACCTGTTGGAGTGCATCCAGAGGAGGGCCACAGAAATGATTGAAGGGCTGGAGCACCTCTCCTATGAAGACAGGCTGAGAGAGTTGGGCTTGTTCAGCTTGGAGAAGAGGAGGACCTTATAGTGGCCTTCCAGTACCTGAAAGGACTTGATCTTAAAGGTCTTTTCCAGCCTTGTAATTCTGTGAGTCTGTGAAAAGTGCCTGTAAGAAAGCTGGGGAAGAACTGTTCACAAGGGCATATAGCAGTAGGACAAGGGGTAACAATTTTAAACTCAAAAAGGGGAGATTTAGGTTGGGTATTAGGAAAAAGGTCTTCAGTGTGGGGGTAGTAGATCAGTGGCACAGGTTTCCCAGAGACATAGTGGAGGTCCCATCCCACCTAGTGAAGATGTCCCTGCTTACTGCAGGGGGGTTCAACTAGGTGACCTCTAAAGGTTTCTTCTAACCTTACACATTCTATGATGCTATGATTCTGTATCTTTCACATCCATATATCTAGCCATCACCATGAAAAGAAAACCTCTCTTCAGTCTGATTTTTCACTCGTGTCCTGGGCCTTACAGTAGGAAAACAGCGGGTCCTTTGTGGCAAGGACTGGTTGTTCTGTGCTAGGCAGGGCAGTGAAAAGTCTTGGATTTCAGGAATCAAGTTGCCCCTTTTGGAAGACTGACGTGTAATGAGTGACATGAAATTAGTGATTTTTCCCATGTGATGAATTGAAAAGAAATTGATGGGAAGAGATGACACAGAAGCCTTTGCCCCTAATCAGTGGTTCAGCAAATGTACGGTAGTAGCAGGAAATTTATGAGCTGCTGATTGTATTGCTTCATAAGAAGAAAAATCATCCCATTGCTTGAAAATGCAGTGTTTTGTCTTGGAAAAAAAAATGCATTAAATTATGGTACTTAGTATTTTAGACCTTCAGCCTTGTCAGATTAAAGTTCACTGGAGCTAGTAGAGGCTGATTCAAATATATAGCTTCTGCCATAGCTTGTAGATGACAGTTTAGTCTCCACTGTCACTAATCTGGCTGGGAATGACAATCACAGTGATAATTACATAGGAAATCCAGTCTCGGAGGCAAAGCAAAGCAGATTCTGTCCATGGAGAATTTGCTTCTTGAACAACCAAAAGCAACAAAACAAATTCTCCTGTGTCCAACTGATGCAGGTTGCCCAATACAATTAGATGACATTTTGTATCAAAGCAAAGCTAATTATTAGTGGAGTTGTGTTGCCTTGCATGTTTTCATTTTGGAACACATACATATTCATTTTTCTGCCTGCCCTTGAAAGGCTTTGCAATTGGCTATTGCAGTTTGATAATTACCAACTACATCCCATTCTTCTGGAGCTGGGATGAAACACAGACTCGGGAGCCAGGAGGGAATACTCGGCAAAGCTGAATGGTGCCAGTTGGAAAACTGATGAGAAGGCACTGCTTTCTGCAGTGCACGATTGCACTTTGGAGCACACTGGGCTGCGGCGGTGTCGGGTTCTGTTCAGCGCTGGTTATGCGTGACTGTGCGGGCTTCCTCCAGAGCCAGAGCCTGGGCAGTGGCGTGTCATCCCTCCCGATTGCCTCCTCCTTGACTGTGTATAACATAATAACATACAACGTGCGGCATCCGCCACGGTTGCAAACCGTCACGGATGGTCCTGATGAGAAGATGGTGGAAGATCCAGAATCACAGAATCGTAGGGGTTGGAAGGGACCTCGAGAGATCATCGGGTCCAACCCCCCTGCCAAAGCAGGCTCCCTAGCTCATATTGCACAGGTAGGCATCCAGACGGGTCTTGAATATCTCCAGAGAAGGAGACTCCACCACCTCCCTGGGCAGCCTATTCCAGGGCTCTGTCACCCTCACTGTGTAAAAGTTCTTCCGCATGTTGGTGCGGAACTTCCTGTGCTCCAATTTGCAGCCATTGCCCCTTGTCCTATCTCCACAGACCACTGCAAAGGGGCTGGCCATTTCCCCCTGCATCCTATACTTAAGATATTTATAAACATTAATTAGGTCCCCCCTTAGTCTTCTTTTCTCCAGGCTGAACAACCCCAGCTCACTCAGCCTTTCCTCATACGGGAGCTGTTCCAGGCCCTTAATCATCTTCGTAGCCCTTTGTAGTGGATCATTTGAGTAACAGAACCATGAATGGAGTAGTTAAAATAGAAAAGATGCAAACGCTTCTTTGGATATATTTTGTGTTTCGATGCAAATACTCTGTGCAGGTTAGGGTAATATTTCCCCACAGAAATGTTCTAGCTGTGCCAGAACTGCCTAGATCGGGTTGGGGTTGGGGGGGAGCAGCATTGTTCTTACCTTTGAATTTGGTTGGGAAGTAACCAAAATTACAAACCAGGAAAAAGAGTCTTCTGGTGAGATCGGTTTGTCCCTTTTCCATAATTACTCCTAGTTCTGCTTTAAGGCTTGTTTTTCTCAGAAGCCATTTGTATAGAATGTTACCAGCTTTTGGTTGGCTGTGTATTTGTAAGCCCTAAATGAGTAAATGTATGTGCAAACATAGGTGCAGTGAAATGTTGCCTATTAAAAACTGAACTCGTAAAAACCTGTTCTAAAAGTAATAGACAATCAGCATCTTCTTTTATAGAGGAAAATCAATTTCAAAAGAAACAACTCTGAATATAATTAAACATCATAACTCTGGTTTATATGTGTTTAATAGGTATAATAATACTTACCTACTGTATCTCACAGGAGCCTTTTGAAGTTTAATTAATTAGTGTTTATAAAAGCACATTGAAATCCTAAGATAAGAAGAAACTCCAAATGCATTGTATTGTTGCTGTTGTTTTATGAGCCATTTTTAGAAAAACCTGGTACTTCCTGAGATGCAGAATGCATTTTAGCATTCAATCATAATTTTAGATTCACATAAAGTTAGTTTCTTGGTATTTTCCTAAGATTTTCCTCCTCCTAGAATCAACACTTAAGGCTGCTGTTTGCTTAAGACCCAAAATATGTATTTAAAGCAACTTTTAATGTTATGTAAGTACTGTTTCTTTCCTAAGCCTTTTTTTGGTTTGATTTCCTTTGGAATCTTCAGGCATAAATCAGAGGTGTTTAAATAATTTACAGCGAAGCACAGTGACAGTATTAACATAAACTATCCAGTATAGTGGTTCTCAGGGCAGCTTCTTAATTAGGGAGAAGACAAAAGTCTTGTGATAGGTCTCAGTAGTTTATATTTCCTCATTACAGCAAATGAATCCATCAGCATTTTGTTTTTCAAAAGGAAACTTTGCAGTGAAAATAGGCAAACAAAAAGCTGCAGAACCTCAGTCTTCAGTAGGAATGGAGATGTGGGGGGCGAGAAGGGTCCCCAGAAAGGATGACATTACAGCTGAATCATTAGTTGTTTTAAAGATGAACTATGAAGCAGTTCTGAAAGTAGGCCACATCTCTAGTTAACCAGAGAATCTAAAACCTTTTTCTCTGTGTGTAGGGGAAAGGCGCAGAGATGTCAGAGAGCCTGGCCTTGAACTGGATGAGTGTACTTTGACCTGCACTGGCTAGATGCTCATTTTACTTTGGGTTCATATTTGTGAACAAAATATTTTTAAACCCAATAAATACTTTTTAAGTGATCTAAACTTTTTTTCCTTATTTATGCTTGATAAAAGGCAGTATCTGAATTAGGTTATTGTTTATTACGTGAAGTTTATTGTTTCAAAAATTGTCAGCCTTACTCATCTGGGTTTTTTCTGTGTTTTTCTTTAATGGATATCTATCTTTTAATCTAGTTTTATTATGATTGCCACTACAAAGAGAGTTTTGTGTGGATGTCTTCAAAGAAATAACTCATCTAACTAATGGTACCTGGTACTGACACATAATGAATGATACCTGTGTTGCAGGCATGCGGTCTGAAACAGGAGGATGGACAGATCACCAAAATTGGCCATTTGAAGTTTTAGGAACTACAGGGTGGCTCAGTCACCTCAGGAAAAGCTCTGAGTCTTAGAGGACCCTTCACTTTTAAGCAGCACTTTCTTCAACACTGGGGTTTTCCCATGCCTCTCACAGAGTTACAAAACTGAGGAGGATGCAGGCTTCATTATGTACAAGGTGTACAAATCGCCAGCTTCGTTATGTGCAAATCACTCCTGTGACTTTTATGATCGGATGTCAGTGTAAATATCTATTGCCACGACTATCCACTGCTTGAGTTCTGGATGGTTGTTCCAATATTCTGTCTGTATTTGACCTCATACATAAAAGATACTTTTTTATTATTATTATACTCCATTAAAGGTTTGAGTTTTATTTTAGATTAGAAACATCGTAGTCTAGCGGATGGGGAACTGTGCTAGAAATCATTAGACTCATGCATTTTCTCAGATTTTGCTGGGTAACCCAAGGCCACTCCAAGCATGCTTCTATCCTTCATTTTCCCCACTTGAAAACCAGGAGTAATGCTACTGACATGCTTTAAGTGCTGCAAGATCTACTGACTAAAGTTTTTGTATAAAAGCTAACAATGTCTTTCTCATCTGGATCACTGGATGTGCTGTGTAACTGGCTGCACTTTATATTGGCTTGCCTCTCTTCCCTCTTGCTGTCCTCTTCTTCTCACTGTCTTGGTTCCTTTGACTGGGAGATTTTTTTCAGGATTGGGACTGTCATATGTTTTTTGTGTGTACAGTGCCTTGCACAATGAAGCATGAAGAAAATGGCTGCTAATACAGTGATAATGACTGCAGTCACACTGCTAATTGAAACTGAACTTCGTGCCTGTAAATCCCTCCTGCACAGAACTGGACCCTTCTTAACCTCTGGAGTTCCAGTACTTGTGGCATTTTGATTTTGCATGTTTCCTCACTATGCAGAATGCAAGCTTTTGAATTTTTAGACAAGTTGGGATACTTTGAGAGAAAACGTCATAGCATTGGTCAGTTTTTTAAGTATATTGGCTCCGTTGGTTTCACAAAGCCCATCTTAGGGATTTGTTTCTCTCTCTGCCTTGCTAATGTGTAAGTTCCTTTGCTTTTTCAAGCAAAACTCTTAAGATCTTGTATCCAAACCCCAGACAGCTAACTTGTTCTTTATTTAACCGTCAGTGCATGCATGGGCTGTACTTCCGATTCTGTATCATTCAGATTTAGTGGGGGAAAAAAATCGCCTTTGGATATTCTAGGTTGTAGTTTTGGCTACAGGAAGGAGTGTTTCTGTTCACTGTGTTTAAGCAAGTACTTAAACATATAATGACTTTAAAATGCCTCAGTTCTCATCAGATTTAGCAGTAGTGCTGCTGAAAGGCTCTTGCCAGCCCTAGGGATGGGGATTTTAGCAATGCATTTTCAGAAGGGAGCAGGATAAGCCCATGAGATCTGCAGGCAGTAAAGCTCTGAACAGACCATCAATCTCCACAGCAAAAAAGCTACTTCTCTGGCCTCAAACTGGCTCCACACCTATCCAGTGTGTGAAGAAGCCAGATACCTATGCAGTCCTCACCTCGCCCCTGGGCACCCAAGGAGTGACCATGCTCGGGCATTGCCCCAGCCATTGCACTGCAGCAGCAGTGGGTGCTGGGGACAACAGGAGAGAGTTCAAAGGAGGACCCAAGCAGAGATGCTGAACGTGTAGAAGGTTTGCCTGTCTCCAGTCTCTGCTGCTTTTCCCCGAGTCTTTAACATTCCTGCAGTACCCACAGGTTTTTCTAAGGTGAAATGACCTATAAATATATCAGACACTCTGAAGATATGTTGTCCTATGCCAATCAAAAGGATAAAGACATACTAACCTTACTACTAAAAATAATTGGAGAGGTGCCAGTGAGGAGCCAATTTAGAGAAATTATTGCAGTGAGACAGATCCCTACATAATTGATATTTGGTATGGACAGATTTATGGTGGTAGCTGTTACAATCCTATTAAATACTTAGCTGAAGCACTTAGCTCTGTCACTTTTATTAGCACAGTTTTGCACACTCCTTCCATGGTAATTTGAGCTGTGTATTTTTTTATCCTTTGTGTGACTTCCTGAATTGCAGAAAGACATCTTTGAAACTCCCAGCATCTTCCTTGATGCTCAAGATAGGCAGATTGCATTGACATGGTCTTCACACAGGAGCAAGCACCTTTTTCTTGTCCTGCCTGTGGCTGTACTTCCCCCCCTCCTCCATCTGGACAGATCTGCTGGGGTTTTTTTCCTCACTTCATGCCAGAAATGGACTGCATATCTAATATATTGTGTTCAAAGAAGCCGAATTTGCTTTTTTAATACAAGCTCTTATCTCTTCCAGAGCATAGATCTACAAATACTGTACTATGTCCCCCACAGCTATTCTCTGCTTAGAGATTCTTCATCATGTGTCGGACAGATGGCACAATCAGTGGGTTGTATCAGAGCATTAAAAAAAGAAATTCTTTCTCGCTGCTTCTACCCAGACTGTTTTGAATTCAGTGAGATGCAACAGCTGTAACACAGTCTTTCAATGACAACTGAATGTGTGTGTGGGGGTGGGTGTTGTTTCATTTGAAAGTCAAAAAAAAATGTGTAGGGAAATGGCATTAAAAAAGAAACATAAAGGGCTTTAACAGAACTACAAAGGCTGCAAGGTTATGAACCCGAGTTTTTGGAGTTGTTTATTGTGTCAGCTGTCTGGGATCACAGGTAGACCTCCATTTGCAGGTACTGATACAGACAGTACAGCACTGGTTTCCTTCTGTCCAACAATGCTTCAGACTGCTCCTTCATTCGTTATTAGATGAAATACCTGGTACTTACAGAAGCCTTGCCAAAGCATCAAAAAGATGTTTGTATTCTTAGGAAGCATGCTAGAAAAAGCACCATTAATAACACAGGGGTCTGCTGAGAGGACAGCGCTGCGTTTCCGTATTGGGCATCTGTTGTCCTTGCCCATTAGCAGCTCTGCAAGCAACCTTTAGTATCAAAGGACCTGAAATCTTTGATAACTGTTAAATGATACAAAAGACAGATCTTGTGTGTTAGTCCCCATCCTACACAAGGCCTTGTGTTTTCTTCATATGCTTTGTTCCTGCCCTTCCCAGTTGCTCCTGCCCCTGAGAGAGGTGGTCCTAGTGCAGCTGCTGTAATGGATCCTAGCTTCCACAGGGAATAAATGCATTCAGCATAGGAAGGGTTGATAAGCTGGCAGTATGCACTGAGTAGTGGTCTTAGCAAAAGGTTGGAAAAACGGGGAGGGTCACTGCAGAGCTGGCAAGGAGCTGAACTGCAGAGGTGAGGGTGGTTGGAGGTGGAAGGGAGGCACTGGGGCAGCTCCAGCCTTCTCACTGATGGGTGGGGTGTCCTGGAAAGCCCCCGACTGTTGCCAGTCTTCAGCCTACCCCTGAGGAGAAAGCCTGGCCTGAGATTTATAAAAGAAGCACCCTGTCCTTTTGCATCTCCAGCTGCCTCTTTTCTACAGTATACCATAGGAAGGAGATACACCTCTCTTGCATCGTTACCCATTTTCTGTAGGACATAGCTTCTCACTTCATATCCCACCAATTTTCATGTTCCCTCGTTGTCAAACCATTCCTGTAACACTGATTTAGGTGCTTTTATTCCTAGAAACTGCAGCTTTTTTAACCAATCTTCCATCCCTACCCAGGTAAACTTGAGCTATATGAGAAGGTGCTCTCAGCTAGTACAGGGAACTACACAAGAATAACTGCACCAGTTTAAAATCATGTTCTATTTAAATCTGAATAATTTTTTCACATTAGCAAGTTGTAAAAGAAAGGAAGTTTTTAATTTAAGCTTTTAACATAGAGGAAGATGAGAGTACAGACTAGAAACAGACATTCCTCCCTTTGTGTTGCTGCAATATTTAATTCTCTACCTGGCACTGTGTGGGAGGCAGTTTGGATTGTGGGACAGGCTTGATATTTCTGCTAAATGATCAGCAGGTAAATGATTGTGCTGATATTTAATTGTCACCTCTTAGGTTCAATAGTTTAACAAGTCATTGTGACATTTACCAGCATTTACTTCATCTCACTCATGCGCTTGTTCAAAGCTGCCTTCATAACCGTGATGACTAGAGAAGGGAACAAAGGGAAAGGATTGTGCAGCTGTGGGTGCATCCCTGTGAATACAGAAAGCTGTGCCAGAGGTTCTTAGCTCAGGTTTTGACCTCGTAAGTGCACACTGTCTCATGTACACCTTGATGTTCTGTGAAGCTGATGCTGCAGCTTACTGAGAGATGGGACTCCAAATCACTGGGAGAAACACCAGGCACCAATTTGACAACTTGGTGTTCGTTGCACTGTCCTTTTTTCTACCCATGCTATTATCATTCTCTCAAGTAATTATTATTGCCCTCCTGGACAGTTGGCTAACTCTCTGTAAAGTTCTGCTACATCAGAAGCAGGGGAACCTGCCCTTTTCCAACAGCAACACTGACACTATTTTTTATTGATCTGTGCATTTTATTATACTTCTTTTCCCTTGACAACACAAAGCAGTGAACAGCTGGCCAGCTGCAGAAGTGCTCGTGCAACCAGAGAAGGTTGGGAAAGGGAGGGGAGGGAGAATTGCTTGCCAGCTTTATTGCAGAATTATGATTAAAATGTTTTGTTGAGAGTTTAATATATGTGCACATGAGAGTCAGCAAAACAGCTTGGGCTGCCTTCTGTTTCCTTCTTTGTTTGTTTAGTGTACAATCCCTCAAACATCAAGTTTAGTGTAATAATTCTCTGTTCATTCGTATGATATTAATCTGACTTTTAAGCCCTCCTCCTGTTGTACTTCAAATGAGCTCCCAGCGTAACAGCAGAGTTGAGGGGCTTGACTTACGCCTTCCTTTGTCTAGCACTGATCCCACATCACTTCTTGTGGGCTTGTTCTAAGTGGGCGATGGAGTGAACAAATAGAAGTGACAGCTCCGCTGGAGAAGCCTGTAATTCCTAGGGCAGGAGAAACCAAAGGGCTCCCTGGGACCCGAGGTCACTCTTTTTATTAAGAGACTGTTGATATGCAGCTCATAAACCATCAGTAGCTCTTTGTGTGGATGTAAATCAGCAGCTGTAGTTTATGTTACTCAAAGTATTGCGGGCTGCTTTTGACAATATTTTAGACATTTTCACGATGTGCATGTAGTCAGACAGAGCACCACTGCACCCTTGCCTTTGCAGCAAGGGATCCAGGGATCCATATATGCAAGCATAATCCCTTACAGGCGGTTTTGATGTAGGTACTTCAGACTTACAACAGCTATTGCACTTCTCTCAAATTATAACTCGGAAAATATGTAGGAAATGTAATGTTTACAAGGGGAGAAGGGACAAGGGATTAAGAGATAAATCACTTGTTGGCCGTAACGCTGTTAGGAAAATGCAGATACCTGTGCTGTGATTCATCTTGCCCAATGTTAGAGGTCTGCAGCTAGCTATTCACAGTTGCTGCTTTTATGCTAGGTGGATGAGTGGGCAGTTTGAGAGTATCATTTATTTGATTTACTTCGGAAGTTTACCTTAAGATGAGTCACACCCCCTGTACAGCTACAGCCTTCGGGCATTGTAGGTGTTCACATTTCCTCAGATGGATTTCGCCCCCATTTCCTCTGCAGAGTGAAATATTTTTCAGAAGGATAAGTACTTTATGGATTGCTATCATTCTTTCTTCTGTATATTTTCAGAGGATTTTCACTGTGGGTGCAAATGTGTGCATTGGTAAGTCCACACTTCATTTAGAGGGCTTTTTTCCTCTCCAGCATACAAGGTCAATATGCTTCAACCTTGTGTCCTCTGCAGAATTTGAAATTGGCAGCGTGGGGAACAGTTGCCATCTCAGACCTCTGGTGATCTCTGAAGATGACGACTGCTTTGCTGACTAACGCTTCCGTAATGTAATGCAATGGACTTGTTTTCTAAAGGGTTTTATCAACAATTGGTGCAACTCAGAAGACTGAAAAATGAGTGCAGTTGTGGCATTTCTGTGCTAGCAAGGATACAGTACTTGCTTTTCTATGTTTTTACTGGCTATATATCAGAATGTTTAATCACAAGTCTTTATAATAAATTTTAAAGGTCACTTTTGCAAAAGCAAAAAAATACCCAACAAGATAATGGGGACTTTCTTTTTCTTTTTTTGTTTCTTTTTTAAGAACAGAAGGGAAATTAATTGCCCAAGATTAATACCAGCCCTGCTTGGACTCCCCTCTGTTCCAAAATCAGCACTGTGGTTTGTGGTTTGTTGTTTTGAATAGTTAGTAAAGCTGTCAATCTTTGTGAAATCCATTCCTGAATTCAGAAGACTTGTACACCCTGAAATCTGTGATAAATGTTGAAAAAATAATTACATAATTTACATGGAAAGTGTGGAGGTGAGTGGTCCTTGTTTTTCCCAGCTTCTTTTAATCCCCTTTTCTTCTGTACTATGTGCTCTTTGTTGTAATTTTCCATCTATGTTTGGTAGGTTTTTTGGTTTAATCCAGAACATAACAAGAATAAGCACTAGAACAGGGAATTAGCACCTTCCTCATTTTCAGCTTCGCTGGAAAATAATGAACATCATTTGGTGCCTTGCTCCACCTCCTTAGGGAGGTGAGGAATGATCATCAAAGTTAGTTTGAAGTAAAGGAAATAATTTTTTCCTCTTCCCCAAAACACAGCCTATCAACTTTATTATTCAGAATGTAAGAGCTGGTGTAAGGCATCATATCCTGGACATTAAACAAGCCACTCTCTTTCCGAACTACCTGTAATCCTGATAGTGTCAGCTCCTTTTCCTCCTGAGAGTAGCATAGTCTCAATCATGTTTTGGAAAGACCACTTCTATCAAATGGAGTATTTTGGAGAGATTTTTAGTGGCATGACAGAAAAGTACACGAGTCCTGTTGTTTCCATGCCTTAGCACATCCTTAAGGTCTTCAGGAGCCTTGGAAATTTTAGCATTGGTAATTTGCTTTTCCACTGATTTTTCAGCAAGTGCAATAGTTATGGTTTTGGCTTTCTGAAGTTAACAGAATGGAAAAGAATTCTTACTTTACTTAGCTAACAGTAGGATCGTGATTTCTTATCAAGAATAGTAGATGGCACTTTATTCTTCAACCCCATTTTTTTTGTCTGTTCATTACAAGATACCTTGTAAGCTCTCCTTTCTTAAATGCTGGCTGAACAAACCTGTACCTGTAAGATTTCAAGATCTGCATTGTTCATTTTAACTAACAATTAAATGTTGTGTCCTGAACATGTCTCCTGACTACATCTAATTTCTTGAGCATGTCCACTTCCACTGAGGAAGTAGAAACAGCAGACTCTGAGTTTCTGCATTTGAATGGCCACAAATCTGAAAAGAAAGTTTAGAATTCAGAGATTCATTGCTGCTTTCATGTGTAGCAATAGCTTGACAGATCCTAAAATGCTGAATCAGTGGGTTTTTCCAAATACAGCATTTTGACGAATTTCTTGTAGACTTATTTTTCCCTTAATACAGAAATTTGGTTTTGAATTCATTTAACTTGCTGGATGTCAAACTTCAGCCCTTGAAAATTTCTATTTCTGTTGTTATTTTTGCTCTCTACATTTTGTTGTTATGGCCTTAGGCCACCAAGTTTGGCTGTCCGCCCCCATTCCTTTACGCTCTCACTTGTGTGTTTCTCTGATGACTACCAGTGTATTCTATGAATCCATGTACAAGTAAAAAAGTTGGGTTGGTTTTTTCCTGTTTGTTTTTTTGAGGGGTTGGTGGGGGTTTTTTTGTGTTTGGTTTTTGGAGGGGGGTTGTCAAAAAGTTTTAATTTTTTTTCCCATAGTTTAGGAGGCAACATGTAATCACACTGGATTGTCAGTGCACTTCACAAACCAGTGTTCCTTCAAACTGAATAAAAACTCTTCATGTGAAATATATATAGCTTTCGTGGTTGGAAGTGGCTGTTTTTCTGCAGAGAGCACTGAGCATTGATGCAAAGCCTAAAATTACCAAGGAAATAGGGCAGCGATGCTAGCCAGAGTATCGATGCTACATGTAGAACACGACTGGTGTGCCAGAAGTTGCTAATGCGAGGCGCTTCAGTCCAAACATGCATTGGATGGGAAATCTGACTTTGAAACATGCTGTTTACAAAGTAAATATTTCCTCAGGCAAGGAGGTCGGATAAACTCTCACAGTGGCACGTATTTACAAGGAGTTCATGAGCTGTGGGCATCAGAGGTTACTCTGCATTGCTCTGCTTTAAACTGGTATAAATCATAAACGACTCAGTTAGCCCCAGTTGGGTACCTCCCGGTTTATGTTGTAACTGCCAGGAGCCAGGGTGAGCTGGAGTTGATTTTATGCACTGTTGAGCAAGAGGTGGTGTTTAAACTGCAGCATCCTAAAAGTAGCCATGCTGACTTGTATACCCACATGCGTCTGATGTGGGAAGATATTCCAAGTCCCTTCCCTGCTTTAGATGGAAAGAACTACGCATTCCCGCCTGTATGTCACAACACAAAGTGGAAACCAGCATGTTCTTGTTTGTCTTGGAGGTTGCAGTGTCTGAACAGGTTACAAGAAAGAAGCTAGGCAGTATCCTTCCCACCCTTCCTTCTTCTTCCCTGGGATAAACCATTGCATTACTGAGTGCAGTTTTCTTACTCTCTAGAGGTGTAACCCCTGTCAAACTCTAGGCCTGTAACAGCTGTTCTTCAAATCTTGGCATGCAAATATTTAATGGTGCTTGTGAATGAGACCCTTCAATATGCAGTTACTAAAAAAAGAAATACCCATTGTTTACCTGAACCAGTGTATCCAACTGCAGATATCCTGCTTTGGAGATCAGTTGGCCTCAAGAAAATGGGAATCCAAAGATTTCTGTCTTGGAGGACTAACTATTCCAGGTTTCATTCAAGGAGTCTTAGTTCTTTCCCTAACAGTACTGTTGTATGTGAAGTAAGGCTTTTGCAGCTCTTTCAGCTGTTCAGTGTAGCATAAAGTTTCATTGACTGGTATTAAAGTGAACTAATTTTTTATAGATGGAAAGAAGATGGCACTGAAAGTTTCCCCATTTACCTTTTTGTGCTGACTTTTGGCCTACTATATACTTTTGACAGTTCTCAGTACTTGCAATATTATTTGCACATCATTAACAATTTATATTCCCTGTCAAGTTTTAGATAAGCTAATGACAAGTTCGATAATATATGTGCTCATTTGCACAGACATAAAAAAATCTTTGTACAGCAAATGGCAGAAAATATGCCAAATACTTTATGGCTACTTGTGCTTTATTGCTCAGTTGACATCTTGAGAATATATGGTCTTATTTTGTAGAATTAAGAAACTTTTCCATATGCATCTGCAATGTCTTTTCTCATGGGGAAAAGTGAAAACCTATGTGGTCTGTATTTGGGGGTTGGGGGAGGCGGGGTTAACAACAAAAAGCACTTGCACAGTGCTGACTTCTAGGATAATTTATATTATATATTTAAATATTTGCATACATACAAATGCACATTCAGGTGTAAAGATATCCAGGTATAGTCCAGGTATAGTGTACATATATGTCTTGGTGGCTAAGAAGTTATAAAGTTGTGCTGTTGTCCCGTGTGCCATCAGGTAGACCTTCAACAAGAGGAGACAGGCATGTACTAATGCCAAAAAAAACCGAGAAAGCTGTTCAAGAAGCAATTCCCAAAGTAGTAATTTTGTATGAAAAAGCAGGGATCCATATTTCTTGCCTTGAAGAGGAAAACTGAAGCATCTCCCCCAGCCCGTAGCAGTTTGTTTAATATAAGAGTGTGTTCACCATCCGCTTGATTCTGGTTTGATACATTGTTCTCCAAATTTCCACATGTTTATGCACATACGCAGGAGGGAGAAAATCCCTGTCTGCCTCCCTATGCCTTCCAGTGGCAGGAGGACTGAATATGCTGATTGAATATGAGCCAGCAGTGTGCCCAGGTGGCCAGGAAGGCCAATGGCATCCTGGCTGGTGTCAAAAATGGTGTGGTCAGTAGGTCTAGGGAGGTGATTGTGCCCCTGTACTCGGCATTGGTGAGGCCACACCTTGAGTACTGTGTCCAGTTCTGGGCTCCTCACCACAAGAAGGACATGGAGGTCCTGGAGCGAGTCCAGAGAAGGGCAGCCAGGCTGGTGAAGGGGCTGGAGGGCAAATCCTATGAGGAGCGGCTGAGGGAGCTGGGAATGTTTAGCTTAGAGAAGAGGAGGCTGAGGGGAGACCTTATCACTGCCTACAACTATCTGTAGGGAGGTTATAGAGAGATAGGTGATGGTCTCTTCAGCCAGGTGACAGGAGATAGGACAAGGGGGAATGGCATGAAGCTGCACCAGGGCAGGTTCAGATTAGATGTTAGGAAAAAATTTTTACTGAAAGAGTTGTCAGGGCCTGGAACAGGCTGCCTAGGGTTTAGTCACCATCCCTGGATTTGTATAAAAAAAGGGTAGATGAAGTACTTAGGGATATGGTTTAGAATAGGACAGGAATGGTTGGACTTGATGATCTTAAAGGTCTTTTCCAACCTTGTTATTCTGTGATCGGTGAATGAGAAATAGCAGCTTTGGTGAACACTTGTGTGGTTTAGATGGTCTTGATGTTACAAGGCAAACTGGTGAGGTTTGACAGGTCGGTAATTCAGTCATAGGTGGCTTTACTTGAGAGAGTTTTATAGCAGGAGTGCAGTCTGTATTAATAATGTCTAAACACAGCTGCCCTTCCGGTGCAGGCAGCATCCCAGGAAAACATTAATCATGTTTTCCTGAAGCAGCCAAATTGATTTCTTGGGAGAGAGATTTCTTTTGTCTACTCACTGACCGTTTCTGAACCCATCACCAGCTTACAGTGACCTGAGCAGCTAATCAACAAATAATTTTTGTCTGTTGATCATCCAGGAGAAAAGGGAGAAATGCTGCTTTAGGTTCTTAGTGCACGTAACTTCATTTTTACCAAGGCATAGTGACCATTTTGATCTATGACCTTTATTATATTTGGGGTTTTTTCTTCTCTTTTGGACCCTTGGGTTACACAAAGGGTAATGGCATATTTACTGTGGTAGGAACGGCTTACGTGTATTTATTTTAGGTTTAGATACAATATCTGTTGTAGCATCCTGGGTAAGCCTTTACGAACAAAGGAAAGCTGTTTGGGTTTTGTTCACTTTATCTGTATCAGTAGAATTCTCCCCAAGATGTAGCTGAATCCTGCACAGAAAGTGAGAAGATGGCTAAAAATGGAGCCCATAAACCTCAGCAGAGCCTGTGCTTGGTTGGGTCTTGGTGACTGGGGGAGAGAAAAGCAGATGACAGAGTAGAATCAGATAGGACAGACTGATGTGAACCTGAAGAGTTTTGAAAGACCTCTTTCTTGTAGGAAATAGCTAGTCATTTTGTCAACAAGGACCTTTTTTTCTTCTTTTGAGCCTTATTGTTTAAAATCATATGTACTCCATTAGTACCATACATACCTGAATTGGTTAAGAGATTCACATACGTCTATTACACATTTATCTACCATGTCTGGAGCAGTCTAGGTAATTCTGTGCTTTGTTGAAAAAGAAGAGGTTTTCACTAAAGGTTATGTACATGCTTTAAACATTTAAATTAAGCGGAGCACGAGTATGGGGATTAAGCATGGTCTGTTTTACGAACGTACCAAGTGCAAACAAGGAAGCAGAAGACATGGGGTTGTCCCATGGTATTGGACTAGCATGGCGGTCCTTAATGTAAACCCTGAGGTGGTGGCCCACGGTGTGGGCAGATGGGAAAGGTTCATCACTACCTCCTCCTACCCCACTGGACCTGCTACTCCGTTAGTCTGTTGGCAGAGAAGGGTACCTGAACGCTTCCTGATTTGCCTCAGGCCAGATTAACTTTAAGGTTTTCAATTCTTGGGTTGAGCTAATCTGGTTAATTTTTTTGCCCAAAGGAAAGGGACAATCAGGTGAATTGAGTGGTCTGATTTGGAGATATGCCTGTACCTGAAAAGAGATGTCTGCCTGTGGAGCTCAGATCTAAATGTTGGGGTGTGCCACTGCTCAGAGCCTGGCCAGTTAGGTTTTCATTTTGTGTTGATTTTTCAGGTTTTGATCAACACAAAATGCTCCCATACCAGGTTGAGTTGGCGTAAGTCATGCCCTATAAAATCACACGATTTAAACTGGAGTGCTTTGATTGAGCTCCTGTCTACACGAAGGAGACATGCCCCAGGTGAGCTGGTTATTACAGTCATGATTCACACCAGTCTCATTTAAGCTTCACTTGTGTTTTGGCTGTCTCTTGAATTTTCCTGCTCCACAGCATCTGCAGGTAAGGTGGCAAGAATGAGTATCAGCTGCATTTCTTATCACAAGCTATTTAGTGGTTTGCTTGCCATAGAAATTTGCCCCTGTAGGTGACACCAAACTAAATTATCTTGAACCTGAACATAGTGAACTGCAATAGAGGAGAAAATATCCCTCTCTCCACCCCTGGTCTCTTCTGAGGAATACAGGTTTCAGGCCTGTTTAAAAGGCCTCACTGCATCCAGGATATGAAGGGAATGACTTCATTTTCAAGGTGGATACTACAATTATTTACACCTTTCTGTATCACTGCTGTTGGGCTTTCTGTTTTCATAGGCTCATGATCTACAGTCTTCAAGAAGGTCAGAAGTGGCTTAGAAGTATCCTCTGGAAACCTCCTTTAGGGGCATCTCCGCCTCCTATTTTGAATCACTTTATGCTTCTAAGCTTATATATGATTTAGAGGCTCAAAGCCAGGCAGTTCGGTTCCTCTGTGGAAGAAGGCAATGATGGGATTATTCTGTGCAGTTCTGGAGTTCCTCAGATATCAAAATAGATGTCTAAAGAAAATGTTATGAATACTTATTCTTGGGACCATTAGAGGCAGTTTCATGATTGAAATGTGTTGCATTATGCTTGTTTGTGGGGTGATAGCAGGTGATGAAAATAGGACAAACAGTGTAAAAGACTTTATCAAAGCTTTAAAATATCTTTGTCTTTGTTGACGCTAGTTGAAGTCCTGATGCCCTTACTTTGCTTATCTCCAAATCTTCCATGAGTCACTTAAAAAGAAGCTGAACCATGAGTCTCAGCTTTGGGAAGTAAATAGCCTGTCATGATTGATGCAAACCAGCTTTGAAAATAGATTGCTCTATCAATTATATGTCAATTACAGCATAAGTTGCTGATGAGTTAATACTGGCCTAATATAATGTCTTTATTTATACAGATCAGTGAATAAACTATTTGGACAGGCCTGATTCCATGTGAGAAGGCATGTGTTCCACTATAAATGGAGGTTTTTTTGTTGTTTCTTCTCCAGCATATCTTGAGTCTTAAGGAAAACTTTTTTTTCCCCCCCCTTTAACACCCAATGTGTTATACTGGCATAAATATGTTGCCTTAAATTATTTAAGAGACATGATCTCTTTTCCATGCATTTTCTAGCATTTACTAGGGTGAAAGGGTTAGATTTGTTGTTGATTTTTCCTTTGCAGGGACAATTTCTTTCTCCTTTTTTATTTATAACATGCTCATTGCATGAGTGTGAGAGGATGCCTTATGGATTTAGGAGATAAGTAAACTTGAGTGATACTGTGCAAATTTCTCTCTTCTTCATTTCCATTTCTGCATGTTCCCGTTGCATAGGATTGAACTCCAAAAGACAAGATAAATACGGAAACCTGACAGCTGAAAACACCATCAGCTGGGAACTTGTGTCCTGATTACACTGTGGGGAAAGTGATGTTTGCTTTATTCTGATTTATGAACAGGGCAATGACTGGCCAGGTGCTGGGCCAGCATCAGCTATTTACTTTCCTACATAAAGAGTGATGAGAGGCATCAGAATTTTTATTTATTTCTTTATATATTTTTATTCCTCAGCTAAGTGGATCACAGCACTACTCATGAGCAGCAATCTGTCTTTGCTGTTCTGAAGAACTTGTTAACCTTTCCGGAGGCCACATCTCACTGTAGGGTTTTGGCCTGAAATTTCTTTCCCAGTCGAAGTCCTCACCCATACTGCCTGTTCAGTCAGGATTGAGAAAAGGCCTGAATACCAAGACCAAGCAGGCTCATGCTGTTTCTCACCTTGTGAGATTTCAGAGCTTCTCAGGCGTCGGGGCTGAATTCAAAGTGGCCACAACTTGAGCTGTGCATCAGACAGAAGCCTTTCTGTGCTCCTGGGATAAACACGGTACCGAGGCAAGTTCAGAATATTCCATAAGCAAAATCACTTGCAGAACTGGAATTCAAGGGGCTGACTCAAAACGCCTCAGTATCAAAGAGGCAGGAAGCGTGAGCAAAAATAGCTGCTGAGCAAGTGATTAGGATTTTTAGGATTATATCTTAAGAGGGTAATAGAGAGGGGTAAATCATTTCCGTTCACTGTCAGCATCACCTGAAAGTGACTAAATGAAGCAGTTTCCAGGGCTTTTGTAATGCATTGTGGGGGGGGGGGGGGGGTGTGAAGTGTGTGCATGTCTTATATGTATGAACGCAAAATCCATGTATATGAGGACTGACGTGTAGGAAAAAATACTTCAGCGTTGTATTAATGAGCAACTAATTGCCTCCAACCGATAACATCATATCATTGAAAGTGTTACGAGCACATTCTTATCTTCTTCTATCCTTCATTTTTTTATCACCTAGACCAAAAAGACTTTAAAAACTGTCAGAAGATATGTTGATACAGCTCTTTTTTGACTGCCTGGTGGATTATTTTTTTTTGTACAACAAAAAAGAAAGTGTCATGAAATACTTCTCAGTTTCAGGGTTTTTTTGGATTAAAGATAAAATACATTAATTACAATCATAAGGGATTCATTACAGAGGAACTGATAATTGCATCTCAGTGTCTGGCAGATTATTTTTCATGTGCATAAAAAAGTTGAAGAAAGTTTGGTTGATGTGGAAAAGAATAGTATGGTACAATTTTCAATTACAAAAGTTTTTTTATGTATTTTTCCCCAATTACACAGTTTCCATGCTACCATGATGAAGTGTTTATGCCCTAAAATTAAGCCCTGCATTGAGTGGCCTGATTTTTCAGACACACTTAACAAATTCTCTCTGATAACCACATTAAATAACCATTGCAGTTGAAAGTTCCACAAGTCTTGGAAATAAAGACTACTTCTTTCACCTCTTAATCCATCCTTAGTTTGCTTAGGTCTAGTACAGATTACTGCTAATGTTTTTGGAAGTACTTGTACTTCTAAATCACATTATATACTTAATTATCTATCTATGTTACATCTCGTGGGTCATATTTTGAAGCTGACAAAACTTTGTTTTTCAGTCATTGCTGAGATATCTAAAAGCAATAACCAAGGCTTGAAAAAAAAAGCAGTGTATGAACACGTAGTGTATATACAATCCCTGCCTCAAAAGTCTCTCCATCTTGCAAAAAGACTTTAAAACAGAACTGAATATATTGATGAAGAGAGGAAAATAAAGCAAGGAGGATGCAATAGAGGCAAGTGGATTTGCATTAATCAGTGGTTGTAGCTATTGCTGTTATCTCCCCATAACCATGCTGATAGGGAAAGTATTTTCCTTACTTTAAATAAATAGGTTTTAAAATTAATTTTTAAAAATAATTTTATTGTTTTAACAGAACTGATGTTTTCTCTGTCTGCCAGCTGATACATTTCTTTGAAATGCTGGTAGGACACACTGGTTTGTGATCACTGTCTTTGACCATTAGCCACATCTGTATAACTAAAGTGTGATTCTGGTTACCTAATAGTTTCTCAAGTATGCCTGTGCACATAGGGTACGTGACAATATCAGCTGATGGTGTCTTCCTGCCTTTTCTCTGCTGAAAAAAGAATTTCAATCCATGGCGTATAGAAGCATCTTTCTTCTCTGTTGTTTTTATATTTTTCCAGGACACTAAGGCTGTTTCAGTTATACCTTTCACCCTGTATGATCTCTTACGCTCCATCTGTGTGGTGAATTAAATGTAATAATTACTATTAACCTTCATTACAGGGTTTCACTGCCTTTAAAGGTGGATATACATTTTTTGCCGACTTTTACAGTACCAATTACAGAAATTACAACATAAAATATTTGCTGTAATTGCTCAGCAATCTTATGGTGGAAATTAATATTTGCTTTCTGATTCATTTATGGTCTAGCACTGTGTAGAAAAAGTTTCATTTTTGTAGAGAGGATGAAAAAGGAAAGAAAATTTTAGCTGCTTTTTCAGTTGTAGTGCATTGGATTCCTGGGGTGGACACGGACTTGGATTTGAGAATGAATTTTGTCCCAGTGTTGTGTCATTACAAAACACTTGTTTGCCAACTGTGCATGTTCATGGTAAATGGGGAATTGCCAGGAAATGCAGATTTAGAGCTGCATGTGCAGCTATTCACTGTTAGAGCCTGATCAAACTTGATTTTCTTGGTTCAGTCATTAGTAGAGCCAAAACAATCTCTTGAGACTTGATAAAACAGGTTTGCATTTCACTGACTACGTTAAGTACAAGCCTGAAAAAGGCAAAGGTGAATCAGAACATGCAGTCTTAATTCCCTTGTTTCAAATGTGTCCATGAAGCGTGGAGGCACTAAGTCATTATTTCATCAGTTGTGTATCAGTATGAAACTCATATTACACTGGTTCCTGTCCTGGTTTTTGTCATCTTTTAGAGCATTTAATATCACACTGCTTTAAAGTCCTTGTGCTATCTGTAGAGCTAACAAGGCATGAGGCAGGCCGTTGTGGAAGGTGCTAGGAACGGCATGAGATTTGTTCTAAAACAGGCCTGTTTTCACATATTCAGGACAAACTGCAGGCACTGAGCACCTTGGAAAACTCAGGTTGTTATTTTGCTAAGGGGGAAGGCACTTCTTGGTGTGGGAAAGGGAGTGAGTGGGCTGAATTTGGTAACTGGTTGGAGGAGCATGCATGTCTGTACAGGAGCCAAGGGGGAGAAGGCTGGGTTTGAGAAGGAGGAAATTGATCAAAGCACTGCAAGGGCACCATGGCGAGGATGCTGGGGAGCTCAGCACCAATGCAGGGAAGTGAGGGAGAGGGTTAGAGACGGCATGCCCATGCATTGAAAGGAAGCATTTATTTAGCATAAATAACATTGGTATTTGCCCTTTAATAAATGGGTGCTGTTGATACGGGTTTAGAATGTCCTTCACTTTCCACAAGTGGCATTGTAAAAATATTGTAAAATCCAGTATTTACCCCCCAGGGCTGTTGGGGTGACCTGGCACACACTGCAGATGTCCCATCGGCCTCAGGTGCTGGATGGAGGGCAGCATGGAGCTTGATGTCCAGCTTTTCCTCACTTCAGAGGCAGGGAATGGCATGCTGCTGGGGACCAGGCTGCTGCAGGGGTGAGGTTCCTTTCTTACCTTTGTCACCTCAAAATCAGTCCATGCTTTGCTGCACTCTCAATGGGGTCGTGTCTCAAGAGGCATGTTGCTCCACGCTGCGTGGAAGAAAAACAGTGCATCTTGTAAAGGTAAAACATCTCCAGATGTGAGCTAACTTCACTTCTGCATACATAGGCAGCGTTCAAGATTTTAAAGTCTGGTATCTGTGGAACATCTGTGGCCCTACAAAGATGCTTTGTAATCTCTGGTAAGCTTATAAATTCCCTATTTCTAACGGTAAAAAGCTTACATTAATACTAACTACACTGGACTGTATACCTATCGTGGGTCCAGACCTCACCATTAGATTTTCAAGTCAAGGCACTTGTATAGAAAATCTATTTTAAGTCATTTATAAAGGCTTCTAAAATTTTATTGGTTATAGTCTTTCTCTTTCTCAAATCACTGTATGGTCTCATTGATGGCAGATGAAGTACCTGGCTCTACAGACTCAGGCTTGCAAGCCATAGCTTCAATAAAATTCTGTTAAACTCCTTTTTATAAATTGGTGCCCCTGCAGTGTGCAGCAAAAAGCCAGGGAACGTGTGATAGGAAAGTTTTTATTAGCCTTTCTTTAGGATGATCTGCACTAGGCATTTACAGCTTTGGCATGCTTAATTAATACAGTCAGCCCGAATTGATTGCAAAAATGCCACACCACTCTGTGTTTCATATACACAGAGTGTATATGTGTATAGTTTGGTGTGATAAGTATACATGCATTTGGATGTAATTACAGTGAACATCTGTGTGTATGTATGCTACTTTTCTTCATGATTATGAGAGAAAAATGAAGGTAATTGATTTATTTTAAAAAAAACCCCACACTTATCCTGGCTTCTAATCCTGTGATCAGTCTACACAAGGACAAAGCAAGGACGTTTTCCTAGGGCATGTCTAACAGTCCTTCCTACCACTGAACTACAGTTATCTGAACGTAAAAGGAAAAGCTTTAATAACACAGTAAATTTACACCCTTATCTGTGCTTGACAAAATTCTAGCCATAATTTGATTTGACCATATATACAATATATGTTTTTATTTAAGTAATAATGACTGAGGCACAGAGCATTTCTTGGAAATTAATGGCTGGCTGAAAAATTTTTATCGCCCAAATGCAGCCAAGGGCCATTAATCCCAACTGGTCAATTCTCGATGAAATGCCTTATGTCAGGGGTCATTTGTTACATTCCCATCCCTCCCACCCACCAATAAAGAAGTAAAATTAAATGTTACTTTCTTCCTATGGCATCACTGAGCCTTGAAGCAGCTGCTGGAAGCCCCTGCTAGAAAGTGCTACTGTTGCTGCCTTAGCAATGAAGGATTCTTAGTGGATGAGTGATGGAGAACCTTTCAAGAATGGTCTTTCACTGTCTATTACTTTACATTCGTTGGTGAATAGAGCTCTTCAGTTTCCTTCTTGGAGCTGACAAGGAGATTAAAGGACTGTTATGTTTCCCTTGCCACTAGAAAAGTTGTGGCATTAGGAAGGGCGGGGGGTGGGGGGAGTTTGTATCCCACATAAATCGCAAAACTATCTTCGCTACCAAAACTGCCATCCTTCTAGGATCTCATATTCATTCTCTTGTATTTAGCAACCAGTATTAAGTGCTTGAAACTCTAGGTTATTTTCTTTTAAAGTTTCATTCATTGTTGGTAAAAAATTGGTACGTTAGAGGCTCCTTTTGGGGTACGTGATACTGTTTCAAACTGGAGGGCTAAGGTGCATTTAGTGGCTATTGAAGAGGCTAACTTAGAAATTAATAAGATAACAGAAAATAATTGCAACAAGCTGTCAAGAAGGTCATCGCTATATCTTCAGGTTAAAGGAAAAAAAAAACCCAAACAAAAACCTCTCCTTGCAGTTTTTACACTCCTCAGAATTAGGTGAAAGCACTGTTTCCTTTTGCAAAGCACAATGAAAATCACATCTGTGTAACACTATATGTAGCAATTCTGTCTTGGGGACCTGTCACCCAGCACTTTCCCTCTCTTGCCAGCAAACACACACCTTACTGAGGAAATGAACTCTTAACAGCAAGGAATGACAACTTGGGGACAAAAGTCCTCCATCTCTTGAGCTGACCACATGTGAAGCTGTACCTTAAAGCGTATGTTTGTCGGTCTTTCACTGTCTCTCCCAGTGTTTGCTGGGGCTGGAAAACTTGCCTCCCCACAACAGGCTTTTGTCACTTTTTTGGGGGAAGGGGAAAGAAAAGCAATCAGTCACCAGTCACTGCCCATTCAGCCCGATCAACCTTTGGAATTGCATGTTTTAGGTTGTAATTATTTGTCTGCTTAATTATGAGATGGTTACTCAGCCTGCTGCTTCCATAGGAAATGGGTAAAAGAACTGGGCTTTCGCTCTCCCACTTATGAAATGGAACAAGCCTTTCTGTTATTAAAATTTTGACTTAAAATTTGAAAAAGGCATTACAAATACAACACTAAACTTATGCTATTATTCTGTTTAAGCACTGGAGTTCAAGTGTTTGACTTGGAATGGTCAGTCAGTGTATCTGTAGAGAGTGAAGATCTAAAAAGCCTACTACTTCAGATGAAATTGGATTTCCAAGGTATCCCAGACCATATCGGTACCTGAACGTTAGATGTGTTGTGGCTGTCCACGGAAGCCTGCTTTAAGGGTGGCAGCTTCAGAATATTGGGCGATGAAAAGGGTACAGTGATCCAAGGCATGCTTGACTCCATGTCTTTAAGCAAAGGGACTTTGACCTCTTGAAACTTGTTCCACATCTCTTACCCAAAATATTGTTCATAACATTAAATCTGAAAGATGTGACCAAGTAAAAGTGGATTAATTCCACGTTATTTTTATTAAAATGGATTGGTTTTTTTCAAGTGTTTTGTTGTGCAGAATGTGACTGTGTCCACAACCTTGCAAACAGTTGTGCTCAAGTTGTCCCACTGTGTGGTGAGGCTACTCATAGGCGTGGCTTAGCTTATGGCTGCTGGCGTTTGCAGGATCCGAGCTGTTTTCATTAAAACTATGCTTCATCTTTAAAACAAATCACTTCTAACGAAATTACATGAGCTTGATAGCAACGCCACCACCCAGACTGGATTCGCGATCTGGTTTTTTTTAAATTATGGAATTTAATTATTTTTCTTCTAATATTTACTATTGACTTTAAGTTTTATTTTGTTTTTATCACTTAAACATCCTAAATTTCAGAGATTCACTAAAATGTGTCACATCATTATAACCCTTATTATGAATTATTCACAGTAATTACTGAGTTGTTGCAAACTTCATTATAAAATTTAAAGTACCAGAAAATCTGGTGGTGATACTGTTTTACTCCTTGGATGTTCTTAAAATAAGTCAGAGTCAACAGATTGCAAAAATATGCAATTACAAAGTTATTAAAATGCCGATTTTTGGCAGGAAGCCACTGTAGTCTCCTATGTTCACAGCTGTCTATTTACAGGAAAACTGCCCTGAGCAGCCTGTGGTGGCTTCTTTGAGCTATTCCAGCTGATTGGGTCAGTACAGTGGCCTCTCTGAGGACTAGGTTCAGTAACTTTTTACCTCCCAAGTTCATAAGCTTCACTTGAAATTATTTTTTTTAGAGGGGAGGGACTGACAGTAGACCATCTTTTGTTCCCTGTGGTGCTGATGGTAAGTCCCCAGTGCCTCTCCTGAGACTCTGTTTGTGCTGTACCTGTGTCTACGCAGATGGTTCCTCGGATTAGCATGTGGGCCACTCGGCTGGTGGGGGTAGAAGCATAAATTTTGAATTACACTTTTGAGGTCAGTGTAACATGCGTTTTCCCCAGTCGGGACTGGCTTTAATCATTGCCTCCTTTGCAGCTCTCTGAAAGCAGGGCATGCTGCAGTATTAACAAAGTAGCAGATGCTTTGCTTTAATGAAGTAGTAAGCGCTGTCATCTTACCTTCACCCTGTCCCCCCGTAACGACACTGGGTGCCCCAGGTTTTTTATTCCTTTTCGCTGCACGGTGACTTGGGAACAAAAATTATGACCTACTTGGTGCAACAAAAAACTTTCAGAGTCGGTGTGCAAAGCGTTGTGTGCAGATATTCCACACCACTGCTGACAGCCAAAACCTGATTTGTCTGGGCTTTAATGTCCAGGAAGGACCAATATGTGGCAGGTCTTTCCCAGTGTCTTTTTTTTGCAAGACACTTCCAGTATGAACTCCTATCATTCATTTGCTCAGCTTCTCCCAAGAACCAAACTTCTTTTCCCTCCACGAAACTGCAGGACTGCCACAAGCCCTGAAAAGCAGCAGGGGAAAGGTTCTGCAAAATAAGGTCTGTAGCATGTAAGTGGCAGGAAACAGCACAATGAGCAAGTCATCCCTGCTGTGGGACTGGGGTCATGTTCCCAGGAGGAGGAGAGGATGAATTTCATGTTGTCTATGAGAAAGTGAACTGGAGGAGCCTCCCCTTCTAAAGCTCAAAATGTCTGATGCTATTGGGGGGTTGCTGGCTCTGTGAAGCTGATGTCATTAATATCAATGAGGGTCTGTAATAGTCTCCCACAGGACAAGTGACATTTAGGGATTCAAGACTAAAATAAATGAGAAATAGAATAGGACCATTAGAGACTATATTAGAATTGGCTAGTATTATACTGTCCTGATATATATGGGGCTACCTGGTAATCCTTTAATTTATTCCTCATATAAATACCTTTCTTCTCTCTCAATCAAGTCCAGTCTGTGTTGTCCCCAAAAATTCAAATGCAGCTACCTTCTTCATAGATTTCCCTAATGATAATGAAGGGCCTAAAACTTTTAAGACATTAAGCCATCATTTAAAAGTTGAGTGCACCCTGAGAAACTTGTATGGGCAGTAATATGGGAAAGCTTACAGTGATATCATGGAAGGAGGAAGGTGCAGTGAAAACACTAATAGAACTCATTTAACCTGCGCATCACCAGTGGGTAGTGTGTTATGCAGCAGGAGGTGGTTTGAGATTACCACGAACAGAGAGAAGTATTGAGATAACCACTCTGTAATATGATTCTATGAACTACACCTGAAAAGCTTCATTTTGAGGCTCTCTGGAGGTGTAAGCACATCAGAGGGCTGCAGAGATGCAAAGCAGCAACACCATTAAACCACTGAATTGTCGTTGCCTACGCTGATGCTCCTTAGTAATCCGGGATGCAGGTTGGATGCTGGCATTACGTGGGGCATCTTGGGACTACTTTAGTTTATGCCTATAGCTATAGCCCCTGCAGGCAGTTCAGCTGATGTAGGAGTGGTGAAGCACAACATGCTTTACTTACACCCTTTACTTACACACTGTCTCTTTGGCTGCAGAATGAAAGACAGATGGTGAAGGAGGAGGAACCCAGCAGGAATCCTCCAGAAACAAGAGACTGTACCGTAATGAGCAAAGGCAGGGCAAGGCACTGTCTTCTTGTTGGTCATTTGCACCAAGGGAACTCTACTGATTTCGGTTCACAGTCCTGATTTTGGCTCTGTAGGTGTACCTCTAAACATAGTGGTGGGCATTCCTTATGCTGCCAGTACTCGCAGTTTTCAGAGTCCACGTGGGAAGAAATACTATAAAAGTCATGACTGGCAAACGTACTGAAGGACATACAGCCACTTCCCTCCATAAGTCCCTCCAAGGCACTTTCCAAGGCATGCTTTTCCTCATGCAGTTTTAAAAGTCCCAAACAAAAAGAACATTAAAATGCAGGGCTGAAGGTCTAGGACCACACTGAGGCTCATCCAGAGGGATTGAGGAGTAAGGGGAGAGAAAAACTTTTCTATCTGTGGTAACCTAGGGACAGATTCTCCAAAGGAGAAAAGACAAAGAGTCACTTTCTCCTGTGCCTTTCCACAAGTGCGGATATTTTTGATTCCCAGAGAAAACGAAAAGATAGAGAAATGCAAAGGAGGTTGGGTAAGGGACTTGAGGAGGTCTTGGGCAGGTGGGTGATGATGCTGGCACCAGCAAAATGGACTGTGATCAGCAAGAGAAGAGTAGCGACAGTGGGGGTCTTACCAGCATAGGGTGCTGTAGACAATGTAGAGGTAGGCTGATGTTACTAGCACATTCTGCATTCATACTGCATCAGTGTTGGTCAGTAGAGAGTTAACAGCAGCTCTGGCCATTACATACTTTTTAGGATTGAACCAAGAAGGAAGGAGCCAAGCTTGCTTACTATTAAGCAAGCCACCGTCTGGGTGCTCTTCCCCATTTCCTAGCAAAGTAATCTATTACCATATCTCAAGAGAAAAATGACCCCAATCTAAAGATTAATAGAGCAGTGTGTGGATGTTTCCAGTGATGTGCATGAAACTCAATTTTTTTTGTCGCTGTATGCACCGAGGTGTCCTTTATCAGCAGATCTCTAGATCTTAAAAACTAGGCTGATTATTGAAGGGGGCAGGGCGAATTTAGGGCACACTGTTTTCTTATGACAGAAGCTTTGCCGTAAAGTACAGTAATTTAGGTTGATAAACTGCAGCCATCAGAATGTCTAGATCACTTCATAGGATGAATTTCTAAACATACATCTCTACTTTGGGTAGTGGGGAATAGGAAAAGGGTATTTGCTTGAGAGGTTGGGGGAAAGATAACTCCTGCATGTACCATTTCTCGAAAAGTAGTGCAGGACTTAGATGTGCTCCTGAAATTGGCTTGTTGTCACTAGGGTCAGATTAACCCAATTTTGGTTTAATGCCACCAGTAAAAAAACTTCCCTCCTCTATAACCAGGCTGCAGTGAGAATGAAAGAGACTACACAGTGTCAAGAGTGAACAGCTTTTGAATGCTAGATCTTTCTTAGCAAAGGTTTTTCAGCTTCGGAGTTCTGCGTGTGTGCCAGAACATAAAGCTGGCTTGGCTCAGGCACGCTGTATCTAAGTGAAGCAAGCTGCCTTCATTTAATCAAGAGATAAGAAAGATTACCATAATCATTGTAAGAAGAACAGCTTTGGGGAGAGAAGAGAGGAGCTTTCATACCATGTTATTATTGATGTGTCTTACTATCGTTAAGGTTATAAATAAAGAGATTAATTTAAAAGTAGAAGGACTTTGCTAGGCTGAGCTTTGTCCTGTTTTGCTTTGTTTTGTCCTTTTTAAGTCAAGAGTTAAAGGCACCAGAGAGTCTGAATGTTGTGAGGGGTTACAAACTTCTCTGTCCATCATACTATATGGTCAAAGGTTTTAAAAGGAATCCTTTGAACTTTGATTCAACACAATGCAAGCCAGGAACTGAGGTTTGTATGATATCAGCTGCGTATCCATGTGGACTTGGTACATGATTCTGTACCTCTCTACACCATAGCCTGCAGGGAAGAACAGTGAACCAGACCAACAAGATAAGATCCAAATTAGGTATGAATTTAGCCTAAAGATGAGTGTGCATGTCTTGGACTTGTGGTTCTCCCTGAAGATGATAGTGAAGGCCTGAAGATCTGTACTGTTTGAACCCACTCTCCCTAAGGAATGATAGAGCTGCACCAGGTGTTTCCAAAGTGGGAAATACATCCAAAGTTTGACCTGTCAGGTCCCACCTTGACTTGCAGATCTTTTGCAACAATGACCCTGGATTGCAGCTGTCTTACAAAGCGTAAGGAGTTTGAATTCCAGGATTTTCAAAGGGGGACATACACTGAAATTAGTCCCATTAGCAATTAAGGGGTTTTGAGGGGACGGTTTTGTGTTTGAGGCGATGATGATTCCATAAAGACCTTGTTAAAACGCTGCGTGAAACTGAGCACGCTGTGGTGTATGGTCTCATAGAAGCACCTGTAGAAGATGAGAATTTAATAAACAAATACCAGCATTTGGTTTCTGTTCTGGAAGAAAAGGTTTCTGTATTAACAGAGGCACAACTGCTGTGCACATCGTTTCCTGACTTCTCCCCCTGTGACTTTCTCACATGGAGATGCATGCACATGTGCAACAGAAGGAACTACAGCGTAACATGTTTGCTAATGGTCCGAGTTCCTCCAGGCTGAATGCAAGCATGGCATATTCTTATGAGACATTTGTGAAACTTTATTGCCAAATAGCAGCAACGAGTAGTGTTTGCAGTGTGTCTCCTGGAGCTCTGGAAAAGGGTACTTTACTCAGTGCTAAGAATAAAAGCCAGCTGGGGTTTGTTCAAATAAGCTCTTTCATCTTTGATGTATTTTAATATCTCTGTTTTTGCCACCAGTGTCTTCAAGTTGGTATCATTTCCCCTTTTGTCATATTGGGAGTTTTTTTCTCCCAAGACTTCAGCTTTCCACGCTAGTGGTCCAGAACCTAACACTCTGGCTGAAGATAAACTAAAATGCAATGTCTCTGTTGGGCAGGTACCGTCTCCTTTCTAGCGGAAGGAAGTTTCTCGGGGTGTTACCTTTCATTTCAGTATGAAAAAGGCTGAGGGAAAATCAATTACAGCTTTTTCTTCTGTTTTCAGACCCGAACTAAGAAAGCACAAAAGCAGCAGCATGCTTTCTCCCAGTACATTGCAGTGTAATTGCATCATTCAATAAAAATTACAATTGGCTCTTTGGTATAAGGGAGAAGGGAATGAGAAGCTGGCAGGCAAGTCCTGGCTCACCTTAAATGTATGCATGAGGAGCATAGTGTATCAATGGAAGCGTAGATAGGACTGGGCCCTGGGGGTTTTATTCTCATTACATTCCCTGATCACAAAATACGAAGGAGGAGTAGACTGGCAGGCTCCTAAACTTATTAACTATTTTCTATTTGGGGAAGATTAAGTTTTGAAGAAAAACATCCAGTGATCGCTGGGGTACTATTTATAGCATCATAAACTTGTATCCTCGTAACTGATTTTAATAATGATGATTATTATTATCGTAAGAAGAACAGCAACTCTTATCTCCACCACTGCACACGTGCCACGGTAATGAGGAATTTTCCTATTTTTTCCTTCTTCCTTCTGCTCCTTCACACAATACTCTGACTTAACTCGTTTTTCCTCTCCTCTTCCCCCCTAGCTGTCAATCACTGTCAGATTACTTTGCATCATATGCATCAAGAAGAGCAGCTTTTCCCATCAAGCAAGCCAATTCTAAAGCTGCCTTCCCAGAGGCTACACAGATTGTGCAAGCTGGAGGAGCTCGGGAAAGAGTAAACTGGACAATAACAAAGGCTCCCAGCCTTTGGCAGGAGGCAGCTCTGCCTGCCAATCTCTCATGCATATATTCACATAGCGCTATATATAGGGCATGCCTCCAGGGCCAGAATCACGCCTATCAGCTCAGCGCGCAGACCTCCTATCCACACCATTAATCACAGCAGGGAGGAGGGAAACGGCTCATTACGCTGCGTCAATGATATTGCCCGTTCTGTCTTCTGCAAATTACGGGAGCTGCCTCAGAGTTGCGTTCGGCATCCCATGACTTTTGAAGCCCGTGTTGCAAAACTTCCGAACGTGAGTGTTTACCTGTGGACAACAGAGGTTAGCCAACAAACTGCATTTAGTGAGTTTAGAGTGCTGTAACAAGGCAGGCTTTCCATGGGATGCTTTTTCTGCTGTGAAATATTTGGCACTGTTCCTTCCCTCTTCCGAAATGATAGATTTGAGGGTCTACTTTGGTTCTGCAGCATTGTTTTCAACCACCTCAGTCCACTTCCAGTATAGTTTGTGTGTGTGACAGCTGTAAGACATCCTCTCTGTCTGACCGAATTCGGGTATATTTGACTAAGAGCCTCCTGCAGTATTGTGACCTTCTTTAAGGGTCCTGTGCTTTGTCAGAGAATTCTATATTTATGGGTACCCTTTCAAAGCAGCATGCAGAGATTTATCTGCCTGGTTGCTGATGACGTTAGAAGTCATATAACTGTGTTTTTGCTCACAGCTTTTAGACTTGACACTTTATTGCTCTCTTTTCTGCTTATGTACCTGTAAATGAGCCACATACTTCAAAATCTGTACCATCCAGATTTCACTCTTGCACATGACATGACAGACCTCTCGCCGTGTACTGACCTCATTGCTGCAGGGCTCTTCTATATCATTTCTGTACAGACTTTGTAAGGATCTTCAGCTCTTCTTGGAAATGGTGTTTTACTTGATGTTTTCTAAACCCACATTCCAGTAAGATTTAAGCTCTTACAGACTTTCTTCCTGGCTCATTTTGAAGGTGGCTTCAAAGTGCTTCCCTTATTCTCATGAAATCTGCATTGTAGTGGTCATGCATTTGGTACTGTTTTGATGGTCTTAAACCAAGCCTGCCTGTTTCTAGAAGACCAGTGCTGCCTATTCCATAACAGACACACCTTTTGATAGGTGACCATGCCTTAATTACAAAATAGTTGTAGTTGTTCAGTGATCAACAAGACTGGTGTTGGGTCCAAAGCTTGTATGAGACATTTCTAGATTTTGACAGTTGCCTTGGAGATAGATTGGCCTCTTCCACATGATGTCTTGTGGCGATGCATAGCAATATACTCCTCTGGTATCAGGAGGAATATTTGGTGAAACAGAGTTGTAGGTCTTGCATGATTAGGGATTTCTGCATTTGGTTAATTTTGAGAAGTGTCAACTCTGTTTGGAATATACCAGTATTAATCTTCAGATGTGTCAATATGTTCTTGGGTACTTCTGCTTGCTTTGCAAGCTTGCAGACATTACTTTTTTTTATTTTTTGTGTTGTAGAACATGTAGGAGATTAGAGCACAGAAGAATTCAAATGGAAGAATTATAGCGATATTAAATTTTTTCTATGACCATTAGTCATAGATACATCCATCTTTTAACACAGTGTGCAGCAGGCTTGTTGAAACTGTTGGTAGGAAACCCCATAGCAGTAGTTAAAGGAATCCTCATAATTTGAAAATACTGTGTGCTTTATTATCGATCTGCCTGGTTTGAAAGTAGAAATTCACATTGGGGTTTTTGCAATTTTAAGCAAATAGAAGTAGTGAAAATAAGTTTAAAAACAATGTAGGAAATAAACTCTTACATCTATGATTCTTCCCCTAGGATAAGGAAATACTTACTCATACTTGTATCCATTTTTTTAACTGTACATATTTCCTTTTCTAACCGTTATGCCATGCCTCCAAAGAGTTGCATTAGTCTGCTGTAGATAGCAGGTTAGAAGCCTTTTTTTGTGCTATTTTTTATCCTTTGTATACTTTTTAAAAAGATGCGAACTTAAGCTGCTATCATTGTTTCTGGAGCTAACAGAAATGTTTTAATAGTAACTCTTAGTGAAGTTTTATTTTCCTCTGAGATAATTTTGCTTTTAGTAAAATTTTTCCTTTTTGCAGAATTCCTTCTTTCACATCTGGTGATTTTAAACAATTGGCCAGATAGTTACTGTCTGTGAAATTCTGTTAAGTATCATACATTTTGTTCAGTGGCTACAAAACAAGAAGGGGTGGAAAATGTTGAGTACACCAAATTGCCAAGATGGAAAATGCGATCAAGTAAGAGAAAATCATACTTAGTAAGTTTGATTTCAAGTTCAAAATTAAACTAAGAAAAGTGTCTTAGCCACTTGGGAATGTTTCTCCTACAATACTCCTCAGACACTGATAATTAGTGAAGAATCACAAATGTCTGAAGATGACAGTAATTTCAGGTGAGATAAAGAACATCCCAGACTATAAATTGGACTTACTTTATGAAAGCTTCCTATGACTTTAAAAAAAAAGGTGTCTGAAGATGTATTTCCTTACTTGGCAATTGCAGCCATCATGGTCTTTCAACCCCAAGTGCTGGAAATCAGTTGGTGTTGGCAGAACTAGACAGGCTGTAAGGTGGCTGGCCTGGTCTTTTATTTTACATGTGACTACTGGATTTGTAATTCGTTTTCCTTCCCACTTCTTGCAGTGTGTTAGGGGTGGTTTATTGGTAGGTTAAAAACCAATGTCAAATCCTCCATACAGTAAAACCGAGAGCCTGCTGACGTGCCTCACTATGCCACGGCGTGACCGTTGCGATCTATCTTGACCCATGTGTTTCAAAGTTGAAGCACATATAATCAATTGCACTCTGAAAACTCTAATGCCTTTGACTGCACCGTGTAGCACTACATTAATTTAGTGGTGTGTTCAGCCCCTGCATTTGAGGGTCAAGAGCCTGCATCACCTGGCCTGGGCAGTGCCTGACACGGCACTGCATGATTAATGCAGAAGCCTTTAGTTCCACTCAGCCCAGTCTAGCCCTGCTAAGGCAGTATTCCCCAGAGGAGAAGATGCAGGAGAAAACAGAGGAGAAGATGCAGGAAAAAACATTTCCCCAAACCACTGAATCCTTAACAGTCACAAGCCTGGAAGTGAGCAACGTGTTTCTGAATGTTGAGGATGAATTGCCAGCCAGTTTGCAAAAGGGAAGTGGGGGGGAGGCTTTTCAAAGGTCAGGAGGAGGAAGCATACCAACATGAAGAGCATTGTTCATATTGGAAATCATTACTTGAAATCAATTGGACTTTTCCAGAGTGCACAACTAACGAAAGGATCCTCAGTAGCTAGTTTTCCACTTGAATAAAGTCTTTGACAGTCAATGAGACTTAGACCTTTTCTTTAATGATGGATCTCCCTTTTTTAGTTTTGGAGACAAACATATAGAAGCTGTTGGTATTCAGCAGCATCAACAACAAATCTGAATCTTGCATCAAAAAACCCCCCAAAAAACAGTAAAAGCAAATAGATACAAACTTTAAATGAGCCATATGCACTGATTTACTGATTTACAAGCATGGCAGATACCACTCGGTGTCCTTCCTGAAGCAAAGTGCTCTAACAGTGGATCAAATGGAAGAAGTGGGTATTACTAGCTGAAAAAAGACTGCCATATCATGTTACATTTTTAGTAGAAAACTAAAAATAAAAAAACCCCCTACAAACAGACCAACCAAAAAACCAAACAAAAGAATTCCTGACTTTATGGCTTTGAATGAAGGAAGATTGCAAAGACACAGAGGGCAACGCTATTTCCAAAAAATCCTTTAATTTTTGGAGGACGTGGAGAGTCATCTGACCCAATTGAGTGACTCTAAACTAAAAACTGTGTGTTTTGCTGTCTGCTGTTGAATTTCATGTTGTGTCTTAGGGGCAGCAGCAGATAAACTTTATTGGTTTCCTGTGAGCGAGGTTGGAGGAGCTGCAGCTCCATGAATGCCAACAAATGTAAGTTTACCACACAAGTTTGAAGATAAATGGAATAGAATTAATAAGCTTCAGTAATGGCTTTATAATTGAAATAGTATAGACATTAGAGGTACATAGGGTGTTAGTAATCATATTAATTATTTGTTAACAGAAAGACAAAGTAATAAAATTAAAAATCAAAAAGCTTAGTTGTTCACATGCAGATCTAGGGGGACATTTTGTAACAGAAATAATTGCTTTTGCTTCATCCTCAGGGTGATATTATCTGTGTCTAATTGTTTTTGCTGAAGAAAGCAGAGCAATCTAAAATTCTAAGTAATGCACAGCAATTGCTGGGGTGAAAATAACCACACTTTAGAAGCCTCCTACAGCATCCCACCCCGACACAGTGAGAGGAAGCAGTGCTGCTAGGAAGGGCAAAGATAAATGGAATTACTTTTCTATTAGAAGTATAATAGACTTTATTAGTTAGTCACCTGTGCTCAGAATAGATCAGCTGTCAGGGAGAGCAAGTAGATGAACATGTACCTTGTGAGCTGTCAGGAGCAGATCAGTGTGGGTTTTTTAAATAATAATTACCCGCTTCCAGAGAAATGTTTTAGACAAAAGCACAGCTGCTTTATTGATGATGCCTTTTGTGCATAAGGATGAATATTCTAGTTTGTTCTTTTCATTTTTTGCATGTAAATGTAATATCATATTTCCATAAAACTCTTTTAGGAAACGGTGCCATTTGCTATTAAAGCTTGCATAATAAAATTATTTGTCAGAGATTTAATTTGATCAAAGTCAGTTATTTGTAATAAGGTGCTCACAGCTAAGAGGGGCTGTTTCTTACATTCCAGACTCGGGATGCTATTGCCCTCTGCAAGCTACTGTCCAACCAGCTGTCGTGGGATTCAGCGTGGCAGGGCACATGGAGGGTATCATCTTTTACTGCACCCTGACCAGTGCTCAAAGGTGGAAGTTCACTTCCTTGTGGTCAGAGGAGCTCTCTGAGCACCAGATCCACTACTGTGGCACAGTTTAAAGACTCCTCCTGGCCTGTCAACTTCTTTGACATAAGGTCTGGGAGCAAGAAACTCCGCAACTGGTAGTCAAGGGAGTCTACAGCACATCCGTAGCTCCTGGGGGCCACACAGGAGTCTGAATGGAAGCAGCCATGGACCGGTCAGTTCTGGTGGGGGCTGGATTTGTTGGCGTAAGAGCTTAAATCTGCGATATGTCCAGCCCCTTCCAGAGTTCAGAAGATTTTGATCTTCACTATTTTAACGTTGAACTTTGTATACAGCCACCTTAGTTCTGCCACAGGTAGTGGTTCCAGCCCACTGCTGTTCAGCTGCTCTGCTTTCCTGTCCCAATAAAACATGGCAGAAGCTGGATTTAAGGACTGAGACTTTACAGAGCTTTGTCAAATTATATTTAATTTAATTTTGGCTCTGTAGCCCAGTGACAGAGCAACACATGCAGCAGAACAGGACTCTGGATATGGAGCTGAGCTAGTCCTGGCAGCAGTGATAAAGAGGAGAAGCTAGCCTGCTTAAATTTGTTTTTCAGGGATGGCTAGGGACTGGCTTTAGATCAACTCCCTTAGGAAAATCACATCCCCACCACAGAGAAATGAAGCAGAGAAGTGCTAAATTGAATGGCAGGCTTGACGCTGGGGACTCTTCCCACACACTGGTAGGCAGTAGAAGAGGTTGGCTGAAACCATTGTGCCGGGTTTGTGGCAGTGCTGCTGTTCTCCATGGAGCGGATGAGCGAGATCCCCATTTAACCCAAGCTGTGTAGGTATTTACTGAGTAACTATCCATATAACCATATTTCAGCTGCAGGCCCCGTTTGGATGCCACATGAATAATCATTGTATCTGCACATTTTTGCAGGCAATGGGAACAGCGGTGCCATGCAGAAGCTGGAGGACTTGTATTATGCATGTGTTTTAAAAATCCTCTTTTGCTGCCTCTTCTTGTGAATTTATGAATTTAAATGTGACAGGATTTATCAGGATTCCAAAGAACTGAAGAGGAAAATAATTAACTGTGTGTTCTGGTTAACTAATATTACGCTTAAAAACCCATTGAAGGATAGATAGGTTTCTGTATTTTGTTTTTCATCTTTATGAGAAGTGCTGGAAACTGACTGTAGCTAGAGGCAAGATGTTGATCAAGGTCCGTCCTGGATCTGGTTGTGTTGAAAAGCTTCCTGGTGCCAAGTCATTCAAAGCTGGAGTACATGGACGTAATCTACTAGCCCTGAGATTTGGGTCAGGAAAAGACTGCCTCTCCTTCCTCTTCTCCTGTCTCTCTTCCCAGGCTCCAACAGACGAGTCACAAGGGATGCAAGGGGAATTTCAGTCCTTTCTGCAGCGCCGGGTGGTCATTTGCTAGGATCAGTTAGATACCTGTCTCTAACAAATTCGATATATGTCACCATTAGATGCATCATATCAACTTGGGGGCATAGCAGATTGCAAAATGGCAAGTATTTTTAGGTTTTCTGCTGTCATGTCAAACCTTCAGCTCTACATGCCAATACAGGACGCCATTGTTTTTAGCTAATCTCAGGTTTCAGCGTTGCATGGGAGTGCCATTCTCAGCTTTGTGTGACTAAGTAATGTCTCTAAAGCTGGCAGCATTAATAGGATGTGTGCTATGAGGTGTCTTATGGATGTTTAGAACTAAGACAATTCATTAGCTGATGCTTCACGGCTTTACTCTTGTCCCTTTTTCTCACAAGAATAGTGTTCTTTATCTCACAACACCAAGTAGAGACAGACAAAAATAGCAACAAGTTACTTTGTCTAGATGATATGCAAGATCTCTACAGCACTGACTGTCAAACTGAAGCTGTACTTTTATTTCTGCAGCTGTTTCTTCAGTGCTCTAACATGATTATTAATAGTCCCTGCCACTTGTACAGCCCCTTGGAGTTGTTAGCTTCATAAACATTATCCAGACTTACTGGAAAGCATCAAAACTGAAGTAAACATTCTGCTTCTTACCAGCTAAACTGAATTCTTTAAATTACTTGGTAGTCTGGCTTTGCCTTTAGCTTAGCAAAGCTGTCTTACAGACCAGCTAGTTCCCTGGGCTTTCCTTATGCTCAGCTTTGTGGTAAATCAATTCTGCTGTTGTTACAGTCACCCTAATAAAATAGCTTGAATTCTAAGCTATTTTGGTTTTAGTTTAGAATGTGATTTTCATTTTAAAGGAGTTCTAGCAGCTATGAGAATATAAAGCCTGTTGTGGGGCCCTTAGGAATTGGTAGCTAGGACGGTGTGTGCCTTGATCACTGTGGGAATTGTTGTGGACTCTGAATTAAAAACAATGGGTGCTGGTTATGGACCTTGAGTCAAAACAATAGGTACCAGAAGAAGGTGGCTGCGGTTTTGGAAAATCAGGCAAAGATGAAACAAGCATGTGCAATGATGGGGTTCAATCGTGGACACAGTGAGGAAGACTGTTGATGACCACCAGAGGACCCCTGCTCAGCATGTGTTGGGGACATTTGCATATGATACTGACTTCCAGGAAATAACATACATATGCTAATCATTACCCTCCCCTCTTTAAAACTATCAGCATAGTTAACCAATTATTTTTATAGAATAAGAATATAGATAAAGTGAAGCAATTGAAAGCAAATCATTGCAAAGGTCAAATTAAGAAGCAAGCATTCTATGCAATTTTAAACAAGTGACTTTGCTAAAAAAATGTATAAATATGTTGTGCTTTGCACCTGTGGGTGAACATGGCTTTGGTGGAGCTATCCCCCATGCTTCCCAGCACTGGAATACAAGAAGTGCCTGCTTACTGCTTATCTGCTTTGTGTAGATAAGTTCTTTGTGACTGTGACCACTAACACTACTGTAATATTGGCGTACAACTTCATCATATCTAGAAAGACACTACTGAAAAAAGTATGTACAGCCTTTCCATGTCAGCCTTTCCAGGACACTTTAAGTTAGGAGGCTAAAGCGATGTTGAACAAAGACTGGACCACCTCTTACTATCATTAAAATGCTGCTAATAGCTCTAGAAACTTCCTTCAGTTGATGATTCTTGTTGATTTGGATGAAGCAGAGACATGAGCAGCAGCAGAGACATTAGAGTAGAAAGAGCTCTATTTCTTAGCATTATTTTTATCACCTTATCATTTCAAATTGCCACCAAGCGGGTGATGTGACAGGAGGCGTCTGAGCTATTCTTACAGTACCACCATGATTATAAAATGCACGGAAAGAAAATGTGCTCAGGAAATGAACGGGAAAGCGTCTGACATCCATTTGCATTTCTGAAGCCTCGCCCAACATGGGTGGTTTCTATCCAGGGCAGAACACACAGTTTCGTTAACATTTTTCTCTCTTTTTAAATGAAACCATTAGGCCTTGACAGCCAGTGCTTTTGTTATCACCTCTTAAATTCCCACCAAGGTGAGGCCAGGCAGCCTCTGCCCAGAGTCCCTGCCAGCAAACGGCCCGGCCCTGCCTGTTGGGGCCCCCTTTACCCCAAAATCTCTCGCTGGTTTTGCAAGCCCTCTTGTGCAGATCTGCAAGATTACAAAACCGTTGTTCTGTGCTACCGAAAACAGTTATCAAAGTTACAACTGTTGCAAAAATTGCCCAAAGCAATCTCTGCTTATTCAAAACTCTCCTCGGCCCTAAAGGGATCTGTGCCATGACAGGCTCACCTGTCCCCTGCCACTAGACTCTGCAAGCTTTTATGGTGCCTGGGTGTTGTGTCGGGATTGAAAGTAGTTCGTGTTTTATTGTAAATTACTGTTATTTGCAACTTCCAGTTCTGCTGTTCCCACTGCACAGAGATCAAGGACCCAATTTTTCCTTTGTATACATCAGTGTAAATCAAGATTAACTCCGGCGAAGTCAGTCTAACCACAAGTGTAAAACTGGGAGGAACAAAAGGAAATCAGCCAATAAACTATTTGGGTTTTATTTTTAAATAGCAAAATTAATGCTGCTGTTCTGCAGACACAGGGTGACCTGCAAAGTACTAGCTCATGCATTACTAATGCTTCTCCATTTAAAATGCAGATCTTTGCTCCTAACACAGAACTTCAGGGAAATCCTCTCCAGATAAGCTGTAATAGGATACCAAATGGTAATTCGATATTTTACTTTAACTTGTGTTTCAGTTTATTGATCTTAATTTTCTATCATTTTGATGCAGCATTTGCCTACAGGGAACAGGCTTACATTCACTGTAATAAGGCTTTTAATTAATAATTAATTATTTTGATATTCCAAACATCCATGCCAGCAGTGGCAATCTGCTTGTATTCCTGTATCTACTTCTGTTTTTGGTGGTAGAAATTGGCGAGGTGTGACTTCACATATTTCAAGGAGTAATTAAGAAACACAGCTGAGAAAAAAAGCACAGCATAGATATCATGGTATCCGTGTAGAACATTCCTATCACGACAGTGTTTTATTCTCAGTCATTTGTGGTGGCAGTAGAAGACTCTGACTTCTTGGTGAAATCCCAAGAAGCGAGGGCCTTGGGCTATACTGTTGCATTCAAGGGCTTTCCAAAAGGCTCCCACTTGCCTAAATGTATTCGCATAAAGACATGAGGCATGACTGTTCCACGATTCTCACACCAAAATAATTTCCTTTGCTAAATCTACTTCTGCGAAGGAAGGACTTGGACCTTACAAACTCCTCTTCCAGCACGACCATTGGATACTACAGTTAAATGCATCTCAGCTGTCCAGATCCCACTGTGGTTTTGGTATAGATGCAGAAATAACAGAGGGCCTGCTTGTTCAATTAAGTTTCAAATTAATGACAACATTTGCTTTTGCCACATATGGTATTTTTAAGAAGAAATTGTTTCGCTGGATGTGCCTCCTTCAAGTGCTTGAGTGCAGCTTATAAAATGTATATGAGACCTTGATACAAGCTCTCTTCTGCTGGACTGAACTTTATATACGTGTCTTAAATAGTAAATCGAAGTCATAGGAATCATGTTTATTAGTCTGTTGGATCACAAACACAGCTACTAAGAGGAGTAACCTGAACTTGAGAAGCTAGAGTTTTTGCAGCGCCTAACGGCAAGGCCCATCCTGGTTATGAGGGGAGGCCACGCTGTTTGTTCGGTTCCCAGGCCGAAAGCCTGCAGCGCAATGATGACCGTGGTGCAAGCAATGCCTAGGTCTCACTTGCAGCACTGCCAACTAAACAATAAAATTCCCAACCATGGTGGAGGTATAAATATGATAAAAGTTTTTAAAATGCATTTTTAGGTTTGGGCTTTGTTAGCTGATTAGGGTTTTTTATATAGTTTAATTACTTATAAGGCCACATTTGTATAAATGTTGCTCTAGCAACCTTAAGATTCATCAGCTTTCAAAATCCGATGTCTGAGATGATTAACATTTTCCACGTGGCACCTTCAGAATTATGTATTAAAAAAAAAAAAAGTATTGAAAGATGAGCAGTAAAATACTGGAAGTGGGCAGTCCTTTGGGACAATTATAGGGCAGAGGTCCTTTGTCAGAAAAAGGGATATCTAAGAAATAATGATCTTTGCGATTACACTTCTCTGGGAACCTCAGCTACAAGCCCTTGGATTTCTTCTCTATTTCCAGCATTCTCAAACACTGACACATTCAATGATTTGCTAAACAAAATAAAAACTGCTAGATAAAAACTCCTCTACTACCATGTCAACACAAGTCCTGCCCACGTTTAGGGCTGAATTAGTGATACATTGCAGTCCATCAGACAGAAATCAGAATTTTTCATTACTGATAAGAATAAAAAGCTGTCTCATAATAGATTTTGGGTTTGGGGGGGGGGGTTTCAGGGGTTTTGGTTGGGAGGGGGTTTTTTGTGACTGTGGTGGTGTGGGGTTTTCTTCCTTCCCAAAAGGCATTTGCTTTTAGTTCTGAAGTCCAGAGTAGCCAGACTTCAAAAAACACACCACAGAACTACTACTTAGTTATCATCTCATGTAATGAGCCACTCCTGACCCCTGTGGCTTTCCTGGAAGGCGTGGCTACATGGGCACGGTGCCACTAAGACCTGCTGACTTTATGTGTGAGGAGTAATGAAAAATAGGATAGCTACAGTGGAGGAGGTGGGTAGAGTATTGTTGTCATCAACAGTTTAATACCAGTAAACACAGTTTGATTGGAACCAAAGCACTAAGCAAAATGTTGGGGAGGGGGGATAAATGTCCAGTGGTGCTGGAAGGGGTGGAGGGGGTGTTGTTTTCAGTGAACTGTTTTTGGTTTTATCCAAATCAGGTCTTGAAGGTTCTCATGAAAAACAAAAGAAAATTTTCAGAGAGCCAACATAGAATTTCTTTTAATTAGAGAATTCTGAAAATCCTACAGGTTTTTATATTTATTTTTAAAAATCCCCAACCTCAATGTGGAATCCTTCATTAAAATAATTTCTGATACCCATCAACTTTAAATATTAAATATTAGAAAATAGAATTGTCTTATTTGGAATGTGCTTCAGAAAAATAATCTCAGTAGCAAGACGTGGGAGAGGATTTTGGTAGGGTTTTTTTTTCCCCAAGGCATAAGCTCTCGCTAGGACTTAACAAATAAGGCTGAAAGCCATTTAAAACAAGGAGGTGGGCCAGGTATGGATTGATAAAACTTCCCACTTCTTTGACCTTGTAAACTTCACATCACAATGCATGACACAGCAGGAAATCTTCCCAGAAGCGGTGCAGCCTCTTACTTCCTTCACTGGCTTAAACCTAGTTTTTCACTTTAATTACTGTTCATTTATTGAATGGGAAAACGTGCATTTTTAATGACGTTAGTTGAAGCGTTCGTTGTCTGGCTGTGAAACCGAGCGCTTGGAACCGGCCCCTCCGAGCTACTGAGTCAGCAGCACCGGCGGTACCTGGCGCCGGCGTCCCCTCAACCCTGATGATCCTGGAGCGGCAGAAAATTTGGGAAAGATAAAAGGCTCCATCTAGTGGGCACGAACTTTTCATTTGGGGGGGGGGAAAAAAGGCGTGATTTTTTTTTTTTCCACTTAATTTTATGCATGAAGAAATACCGCTTTAGATTTGGTTTCATTAAGCTGCCATGTTGTTCTTAATTCTTGGCTTCCACAGAGCCATCATTTCACATGCAAAGCTGAAACATTAAGAATTATTCTGACGGTCCTGAGAAAGAAGCAATAAATAATGCTAAATGAGTGGGTTTATACAGAAGAAGAACTGATCCACTGAGATCTTTCTCCCCCCCCATCACCACCTGCTTTCTTCCAGCTTCGATTTATAATAATCAAAAATGGATAATTTGTGTGTCAACAAATATTTTAAACTAGTAAAGGTTCTTTATGAGTTCAAACTGAGCAGAAACATTCATAACTTGACTGTAAGACTTAATGCAGTAGTCGGGGAGTATTTTTACACGGGGAACTCTGCCCATGTGTTACCTCATCTCTGTTAGACAACCTGTTTACCAGCAAAGAGTGAAATCTGGGTTCTCTGGCAACTCAGTCCAGCACATCAGCTTCTGGCAAGCCATAACCCCATCAGCTGTCTCTTCCAAAAGCAAACACCAAAACTCGTTTGTCCTGGCATTTGCCAGCTTCCCTGGAACTGCTGTGTGACCAAAATCATCCTGAGGGAATCTAGCACCTTTATTTTAGGTACATAATTGATCTAGTACAGTACCTTCCCCCTGCCCCCCACCTTGCTGAACTTGAAGCACTGCATTGCAGTTCTGCTCTAAACTCCTGAGAGGTTCAGATAGCAGTACTCATCCATTTGAAGCAGTCATGAAAGTCGTGTGCTACTCTCCTATTCCAATCAAGTACAGCTAGCAGCTGAAACCTTCTCTTCAGTTGGTTTCAGGCTGATAGCAAGAGTGGCAGCAGGAAGAAGTAGCAGCAAGCACAGATGTGGCAGGAGACACTGAACCACATTTTATGTCCTGCCTTTTTTCAGGCTAGCCTGGCTCTCATTTTCAAGCCAGAGAGTCTGCCAAGATTGGTTCCTCCACTGCAGCTTCCAGCAATGGGTAGACGACGTAACGTGCATTGTAGTAATACATTACTACACCTAAGTTTACTATAGCCCCCAATCACATCTGCAATTGGAATATATGTCTCCCATGCAAACCACAAAATAGAGCTTAGGATGTTTTGTGCACCTCAGTCACAGAGGGATCTCCGTTTGCCACAGGGCACTTGATAGCAAATCCAGAGCATTGCTCCTTCACTACTGATGTACAACAGGCCTGGGTGACAGGCTGCACAGCTCTCCCTGGCTGCAGCTCTCCTTGTATCCTCCATAGTAATGTTAACTCTGGCATCGAGGACCAGGAGCTGTTGTTTGGCTTGTTTTACAGACTGAAACAGCAGCTAATCACAGAATCACAGAATGTGTAAGGTTGGAAGGGACCTTTGGAGGTCACCTAGTCCAGCCCCCCTGCAGTAAACAGGGACATCTTCACTAGATCAGGTCAATCAGAGCCCCATCAAGCCTGACCTTGAGTATCTCCAGGGATGGGGCCTCCACTACATCTCAGGGCAACCTGTGCCAGTGATCTACCACTCTCATATTGAAGAATTTTTTCCTAATACCCAACCTAAATCTCCCCTTTATTTAGCTTTCTCTTAGGCATCTTTCAGGTACTGGAAGGCCACTATAAGGTCCCCCCAGAGCCTTCTCCAGGCTGAAAAAGCCCAATTGTCTCAGCCTACCTTCACAGGAGAGGTGCTCCAGCCCCTTGATCATTTCTGTGGCCCTCCTCTGTATGCACTCCAACAGGTCCATGTCCTTCTTGTGTTGAGGGCTCCAAAGCTGGACACAATAGTCCAGATGAGATCTCACCAGAGTAGAGGGGCAGAATCACCTCTCTCGCTCTGCGGGCCACGCTTCTTTTGATGCAGCCCAGGGTGTGATTGGCCTTCTGGGCCAGTTGGTGGCTCATGTCCAGCTTCTCCTCCATGAGTACTCCCAAGTCCTTTTCCTCAGTGCTGCTTTCATCTTGGAGTTCTTACTCTGAACCTGTATTATGAGCAAGGACCAGTACAGAACTGACTAGTCCTAGAGTGCCTTTGGGGAAATTTCTGTGATTGCAAAATGCAAGCAATGCTACCTTCAGAAGGGAGGAAATAGAAGATAAAAGTTAAACTGTTTTGGGCTAGGATTTTGGGGTTGGTTTTTTTTTTGGGGGGGAGGAGGTTGTTTGGGGTTTTTTGTTAGTTTAGGAGAAGCTTTTATCATTGGTAAGAAGTCTATGGAACCCTTAAAACATGTCAGCTAAAAAATACAGAATGGTTGGTTAAAACTTGGCAGATATTTCAAAATGATCATTACAACTGTACTGCTGGCTGTGCTACTCTCCCAAAACTGGCATAAGCTGTTTGTTAAAGCCACTTGGTTTCTAAGGCACGTGGGCACTGATCTCACCAGGCATGCAATAGGAGATGCAAGGCACTTACTTCAAAGAAAAACTTGTTAAATCATTCCACTTTTAACGGCTGGCCTTTGCTCTAGAACTGTTCACATTTGAAGGGATTATAGGCTTGCTGCTGAGCTGAAGCAATTCCCATGTTTGGAACTCCAGTAAGATCCTCTGCCTCATTTTGCTTTAAATACCTCATCTAGTACTGGTACTTGAGCTGATGCTAATGAAATACAAATTTCCAGATGTGAATCTCTGGGGAACATCCTAAAATCTGCTTTTGTAATAATCTGCTGTAAATTCAAAATGCTAATTTGGGGATTAAGTATTAATTTATTCCCTCTACAGGTCACCAGATAGTCTCATACAAGTCTTCTAATTAATATTTAACACAGCTATTTTAGGTGTTGTTTATCTGGGTTAGATGGTTTTTGTCAGCTGTTTTTCCCTTCTTTGTGGGAGCAGCCTTGTCTTTACAACTATAAACGCACATCAAAGCAGTTGTTTTAAGAGTACCAGTAAGTCTCTTCATTTCCATAGCTAACCAGGTGCTGAAGTTTGGAACACTTGTCAGTACCTCCAACACCTACGATGACTCCGGGACTGTGACCATTGAGACTGACAAGCCCTTGCTGTGGACCATGGCTATCAGAAGATAAGATGGGCTACGGATGTGTTTTCTGATCTGGCCACTCAAATTACTGCAAAATTTCCCTGAATCAAGACAGCAAAGCTGCTCCAACAGAGGTAAGGCGGCACTGATTTCATACACCGAATGAAAAACAAGCCTGAAATAAAAGTCACTCGAGATCAAATCAAGATTAGTAGCAGTAATTGAGTACTTCAGTGTGATATCTCACTCTACTTAATCAGAAGACACATGAGCTGGCACCCAATAGAGTCACAAACAGAAGTGTATATGAAGAAACCACTACAGCTTTTCTGGTTAGCTCAGACTGTTTTTACAAAGTATTTTATTCCAATACAGAACTGGGTTTTTTCTTCCCTTTTGCCAAGAGGAAATAAAGTACATGGTTGCATGTCACGTAACTACCTTAAAAGGCGACAGAACTAAAAGCAGTCCATCTCATTTTTCTGTCCTGGCTTGTAACATATGTAGGTGTTGGTGAAGATTTCTCAAGAACAGTTGGTAATTGAACCTTTGTTTGTGTACTGAAGAAGCTTCAGTTTTGCTGTAACAGCAGTATCATATTTCTAAGTACTTTCAAAGTCTGTAATAGAAGTAACACTAACTTCTGCAAACACCAAATGCTTACACTAAGCTTTCTGGAGTGAAATATAAATGTCTCAGATTCTGAGGAGGAAGAACATTGCATCTACCAGAGTTTTTGCAGGCTTAGTTTTTAAAATCAAAGTATTCAGTCATTTAATAATGGAAACTGCAGGTCAACAAATGCAGAGTCCTTCACAGAAGTTCTGTGTGCAGTTACCTCACAGTACCTGTACGCAAAACAGGGGGATAGCCTATCCAACAGTTTGAACAAGTTGTCGGTTGATTTGCTGAAGGATGGCTTAGTACCTTTGACAGCTAAGGTAACCTCAAACCATACATCTTAGTAACAAAGTCTGGCTTTCTAATTGTGCCATCAGAGTAAGGGTTGGCAATACAAATTCTCTATTTGATGGAGATTCTTTTCCAGTCAAGTACATAATGCAACATATTATTTCCAAATGCAGGAAGGAATGGGGGATAATGACTCCAGAAATCAGTGACAAGAATCTCAGTTGATAATTCGAGTTGATTCCAGTTCTAAATCACTACTTGAGGTGTCCTGGGTTTGGCTAGGATGGAGTGGATTTACTTCCTAGTAGCTAGTATTGTGCTGTGTTTGGGATGTTGGTAATGCGCTGATGTTTTTAGCTGTTGCCAAGCAGTCAAGGACTTTTCAGCTAATGAGAAGGTGGGGGCACCCAGGAAGTTGGGAGGGGACACAGACACAACAGGTGACCCAAACTAACCAAAGGGGTTATTCCATACCATGACATCATGCTTACCATAAAGCAGGGGGCAGAGGGCTGGTGAGGAAGGTGTGTACAGCTCCAAGACGCCTTGTGTGGTTTGGGAACAATCTGGCTTCTGGACAGCTCTGAGCTGTACAGCCTGAGTGGTGCAGTTCAGTGAGAAATTGCATTGTGTATCACCAGTTTTGTGTATTTTGCTACAAAGTCCTGTTACTGTTATTTGTCCCTCCCTGTGCTGTCCCAATAAACCAGCCTTATCCCAACCCAGGAGGTTTGCCTTTGTCTTTTTGTCCTCCCCCCAGATTTTTCCTCCTGTGGGGGGAAGCAAATGGCTGTGTGGTACTCAGCTGCCAGCTGGGGCAAAACCACAAGAGGAGGATACAGTAATGCTGTCCTCTTGCTGTCTGCTTTTGCTGGAACAATGCTGCTCTCTAAGCAGTAAGGTAAGCATTGGAACAGCTCCTGAAGAGAGGCTTTACCCTTGTCACCCTCTGAGGTTTTCAATACCTGACCGGACAAAGCCTTGAGCAACCTCGTCAGAATGCAACCCTGAGCGAGCTCAGGAGGTTTGACTAGAGACATCCTAGGGTTCCTTCCCACCTGAATGATCCTATTACTGCTGAAATAAGTAACAAAAACAACACTGTCTATTGCTATGCAATAAAATAATCCTGTAACGGAGACACACACTTCAAAAGAGAAACAAGATGACAAGAATGTTTGAAAACTCAAACTCTTATTTAATAGCAAACAAGTTAAAGCTGTGAAATCTTTGTAGCGTCACAACATCTTGTTCTTCATGATGAATGTTCAGCCACCTCTGTTGAGAGAACAAAGCGATTAGTTGAAACTGATTAAGTGACTCCCATCTTCAACTAATGAAGCGATCCCATCTGAAGTCTACTTCACCCTCCCACCACTGCTTGCCTTGTTAGGATAATCATTACTACTTTTACAGCTTATCTCCTATCATCAAACACTTCTCCTTGCCTAGAGGACCACTCTTACAGGTACAAGTAACCCACGTACCATGGTCACTATTTAACCAGTTCCAGTGCTAGACAAGGGATTACAGTGGCTCTGGAGAACCTGAGGAGGTTTAATTGGTAGCATTAATACCTTAGTACCACGGCTGCTCATCAACTTAAGGGTCAAGTTTTTCATGCTGCAACATCCATTTCAAAAGACATTTTACAGAACACAGTTACATATAAACCAGTTTCAACTAAATCTAGTGCTCAGAAAGTGAAACAAGGCCAACACTGACTGTGCCCAGTCATCTTTCAGTGCAAGCACGCAGTTTCTTCTACCTTACCATACACTCATTTACATTAGCTACCCAAATTATAAACCAGAAACTTCTAAGAGTATAAGACCCAGATAAGGTAATCGTTCAATGGCCAAACACACAGTGAGGAACTGGGAAACAAAATGTCTGATGTTCAGTTTCGAATCAGAATACTGGAGTCAGTACCGGTCATACTGCACTAGCATTGGAGATGCAGAGATCCTAAAGGAAGACGTCTCCTGTGGGGCTCACTAACACCCCTGTTTAAAACCAAACAGGTAAAAATGAATGCAAAATCTACAGAGACTGAAGGTACTATGTACTTACACAATGATATTGTTGATTGGAATATGGATCAGCTTGACAAAGAAACCAATAAATCCCATTATTGCAAAACCTATTGCTGTTGCCATGGCAATCTTCTGGAACTCTGCAAAACCAAAAAAAAAATTAAAAGAAATGTTAGTCTAGTAAGTCTTGTGTATGGGGCGGACGTGAGATAGGCACTACAGTGACCAAAGAAGAAATGTCTCCTCAGATAATCCTAATACTAGAACAGGGAGCAGTTCATATGCAGATTGCATTGATGCTGAGAAACAAACCCACTTTTTCAGGAGGCAGGGGAGATTTTAAGAGAGAAGATGCTACATGCCACAAAACCTCGCTGATCTCATTTTTTTTTAAACAGAACAAGCAGAATCAGAAGTAGCCATAGTACATAGCAATTAATGGATCGTTTATTCCATTACCTTTCCTTCATAAGCCTATAAGCCCTGAAAATAACTCCCCAATACAGCATCAAAAATGGAGAATCAATTGGGGAATCATTTACATGTCACAGGAAGAAAGCATGTGACATCCCTGCAAAAATCAAGTGCTTGAGTGATGTTCTCTATTTTAAGACATCAACCATTAAGTAGAACAAGGAAGTCAATAGTCCCTCACAACCCTGCCAGTCTGACAATGAATGAAGTCCCTTACTAATCTCAAAAGTTGGTAAACTTCATCCTAAGCATGTGAATGAAGCATTGTAACTACTACCGTTACGGACAACCAGTTGCACTCTGGTTATAGTTAAAGCTTCTCTCCAACGCCTTTGGGAACGTCCACAAGCCTTCTCTTCTGTGCTTCCAGCAACAGGAGTTCTTGCTGTCCTAGTCAAGCAGTCAATGACAACTGTGAAGTACTGATTGGGCACCATGAAAAGCATTCCTAGCTCGAGTCTCCTAAAATGAACGGTTTCCTCCAGGGTCACACAACAAGCAGTTTTCTCCAGTATCTCCCCCAAGTTGACTGCAATCAGTCAAACTTGACTGCCACATATATCTACCTGAGGTGCCAGCAAGCTCTTCTCAGATCAGTTTACCTAGTACATGGAAAATACTGCCATCTCAAAATGGCTAATTTCAGCTACTCAGCTTGATTTCGTAAGGTGAGTTTTAGTACCGCTCACACACCTACATACATCCCAGAAAAGGTAAGTGTATTATGTCCAGAACCAAAACCCCACTGACAGCTGGGCAAATATTCAAGTTTAAATCTCATATTGGGAACTGAGAAGCACAACAAACGAATCAACAAGAGTGACATATGAAAAGAAACACAGTAAGATACACAATCAAATAAGGGTTGTGTTCTGGTTTACTGCGTGCTTTACCTTTCCTGTCAGGCTTGGTGCATCTTTTGACAAGTCGTATGGAGTCCTTCACAAACTGACGGCTGGGTTCCACGAATTGCATTACCTGATCCATGATTACTTGCAGAGACGAACGGATTTGGTATCAGTGGTGCCACTGGGAGAGACAACTTATTTACAGAAGTGGGAGCAGTTACCTACAACACATGTAAAGGCTGAAGACAGCTTAAAACGCCACACTCAGAATCACAAGGTAGGAAAAGACCTTTAGGATCATCAAGTCAAACTGTTCCTGTCCTAAACTAAACCATATCCCTAAGTACCTCATCTACGCTTTTTCTAAACACATCCAGGGATGGTGTCTCAACCCCCTCCCTGGGCAGCCTGTTCCAGGCCCTGACAACTCTTTCAGTGAAAATTTTTTTCCTAGAATCTAATCTGACCCTGCCCTGGCACAGCTTCATGCCATTCCCCCTTGTCCGATCGCCTGTCACCTGGCTGAAGAGACCATCACCCACCTCTCTACAGCCTCCCTTCAGACAGTTGTAGGTGGTGATAAGGTCTCCCCTCAACCTCCTCTTCTCTAGGTTAAACAGCCCCAGCTCCCTCAGCCGCTCCTCATAGGATTTGTCCTCCAGCCCCTTCACCAGCCTGGTTGCCCTTCTCTGGACTCGCTCCAGGACCTTCATGTCCTTCTTGTGGTGAGGAGCCCAGAACTGGACACAGTACTCGAGGTGTGGCCTCACCAATGCCGAGTACAGGGGCACAATCACCTCCCTAGACCTACTGGCCACACTGTTCTTGATACAAACCAAGATGCCATTGGCCTTCTTGGCCGCCTGAGCACACTGCTGACTCATATTCAGTCTGCAGTCGACCCACACCCCCAGGTCCTTCTCTGCCTGACAGCTCTCCAGCCAGTCTCCCCCAAGCCTGTAGCGCTGCATGGGGTTGTTATGTCCCATGTGCAGGACTCTGGACTTGGCGTTCTTAAACCTCAAATCCAGCCTAACTGAGCTTTGGAAGATACTTCCACTTTGCAGAAAATAAACACACCGCACCAACACATACACACGAGGGGCTACAGCTTGCCTGTAAAGCAACACAACCAATTACACTTTCCCGCAGGGAAAGCGGCCGCCCCACCTCAGCTTGTTTCAGCCCACGTCCCGCATGCTTCTGAGAACGCTAGTGAAGGCATCCAGCAAGGCAAAAGGGCCACCCGTCCCAAGAAAGCCCCGGCCGGGGGCCTGCCGGAGGGCTGCGAGCGCCGGAGGAGACGATCGCATCCCCCCGGCCGGCGCTGCACACCCCCCGCTCACGCAGGACCCCGGTCTGGAGAGACCTGCCCTCGCTAATCCCGCCGGTACGAGGGTCCCTCACGCCGGGCCCTCTCACACCTTCCTGCGGCCGCCCCTCCCCGACACCGCGGCCAAGGCCGGGCCGCCCTGCCGGCCCTAGCCCCCGCGCCCCGGCCGGGACACGCAGCACGGGCCGCCCGCTCCCCGGGACAAGCCGCACCCGGGGCCCCGCTCCCCTCCCCAGCCCCTCGGGCGAGGGGGCACCCCGCGCAGAAGGGGGAGCAGGCGCTCACCCCGCGCGGCCCTTACCGGTTACGCTGCCGGGCGAAGGCCACGTCGCACAATGGCGCTGACGTCACTACACGCGCAGCCACAACCTTTCCCGGCGGGCGGCGGGAGGGGCGGGCTCGCTCTGGGGAGGAGAATGACGGGCTCGGGGGCGGGGCTTTGCTCGGCTGCTGCCGTTCGCGTTTCGGGTCCCTCCGCCCCCTCCCTCCGCGACCTCTCCGGCTCACGGGCGATTCCGCGGCCGCACAGCGTTAAGGCCGGCCGGGTCCGCCTGGGAGGAGCGGCGCGGCCTTGGTGTGTGGGCAGAGGCGTCCCGGCCGGCAGCAGCCGCCGCCCCGGCTCTCCCGGCGGCGCAGCCCCCGGAGAAGGAGGCCTCAACACCACAGCCCCCCGGGAAGGGAGGCCTCAGCGCCGCAGAGCGGGCACCCGGCGCACAGCGCGCAGGGTGGGGGGCTGGCGGGGGGCGAGGGGGGTTGCCCAGCGGGAGCTGCGGCCCGGGGCGGGGGCAGCCGGGCGCCGGTTGATGCGCCTGCATTTATTCAGGCGTTTGACAGTGGGGTTGCCTTTCCCTACGCTTTTAGCTAGCCACAGGATCCGAGAGCCTCGTAGCAGGGAACAAAGTGGAGATGGCACCAATAAATCTGTGACACAATCGCAGAACTGTAGGGGTTGGAAGGGACCTCCAGAGCATCAAGTCCAACCCCCCTGCCAAAGCAGCTCCCTAGGACAGGTCACACAGATAGGCATCCAGACGGGTCTTCCCTATCTCCAGAGAAGGGAGACTCCACAGCCCCCCGGGCAGCCTATTCCAGTGCTTTGTCACCCTCACTGTGTAAAAGTTCTTCCACATATTGGTGTGGAACATCCTGTGCTCCAACTTGAGGCTGTTGCCCCTTAACAGATGCTGTTATGGATGAAGGGAGAGGGGAAAGACCAACATGAGAAACTTGTTCAATCTGTGACTGCCCATGAGTCGTGCACCTATTGATTTGTAGGCGCATGTCGAAGCCACTGCGAGCTGCAGGAGTTCATCGCCTTTGAAAGCATCGGCTCCTGTAGCTGCTTTGTGTGTGTGTGTGTGTGTAGAGAACTGTGGAGCACGGTGCTTGAAAAAGAAGGGGAAGCTCTTTACATTTCAGCTCCACAGGCACAACATAGAACCCTTCCTTCCCTTGTCTGAGGGGGTAAAAGGCTGTCACTGCCCAAGGAGCATCCTTTCTTGCTGTTTTTCAAAAGGAAAATCAGATCATGTAAAAGGTGAGGGAAGAACAAAGGTAACATTTAATGAATTCTACACTTAATTTGGTTTATTTAGATTATTAATCCTGATTTAGAACTCTGTTGCTAGCTGGCTGCCACCTTTGAGTGTGTATTGAGTACTCAAAGCTTACTAACCAGTCAGGCTTTTGCAGCCACATTAGACAAACAGTTGATCTCAAATCACTGTTGGATTTAAATCTGCACAAAATATTTTCTGGGCTTAACTTTTTGCTGACAGCCTTCAAGACAGATAAAGCACCCGTGCGCCACAGCGGGGGATTGCTGGGTATTCTGTGGATTTTTGGACAGCCACCTTCCTTGTCTGCCCATAGCACAAGTCCCTCAGTGTTACCCATCTCAGTCACGAGAGATTTTTGGCTTTGGAGGGTTATTTCCTTGAGCTCCTCTACAAGTTCTCTCCAAAGGCCTGGCTTTGAATTGGATTTTGCTTTGCATCAGACTTCATCTAGCTCTGTGCCTCCGGTGGGGCCATAAGTTTGGTGTCCAAATTGGGCTGGACCTTTTCTGTTGGCACACCAGCACTGAAAGATCACAGAATCAGTTAGGGCTCCCACAAGAGATATGCATATCATTTGTGTCTCATTTTTGAGGCCAGTTTGCAAAGATGAGCAATCTCATCACTCGAGGAGAGGAAGATCCCTAAGGAAAGCAGCCAAGGGACTGATAACCCCAGTGCAGAGTGCCTGGTGTGGCAGAACAGGTTTCTACAGTTCTGCATGAGAAGTCAGTATATGAAGGCTGTCTTTAGTGGGTTTTAAGTTAGTTTTGGCTGGTTTTTTCCCTTCAGTGTGTTGTAGTTTTGTGTGGCTGGGTTCTGGTGGAGAAGGGGGGCTGCAGGGTTGGCTTCTGCAAGAACACCAGCCAGCTCAAGGCTGGAGTCATTGCTGACCAAGGCTGAGCCCATCAGTGATGGTCACAGCGCCTCTGGGAATCACATTTAGGAGAAAAAAACCACAAGCAGCTGCATTTTGCCACCAGAGGAGGGAGGGAGAAGATGTAAGAAACTGTGCAGACACCAAGGTCAGGGAAGGGGGGGGAGGAGGTGCCATGGGTGCAGGAGACAAAGATGCCCTGCACCCCATGGAGAAACCCATGGTGGAGCGGGTGTCCCCCTGCAGCCCATGGAAAAGGACAAGACCCCACCTGCAGCCCATGGAGAGGCCCCACGCTGGAGGACTCACATTGGAGACATTAGTGGAGGAGTGTCTCCTGTGGGTGGGACCCCATGCTGGAGCAGGGGAAAGGTGTGAGGAATGCTGCTTCACCAGCTAAGAAGGAGAACATCTCACAAGGAACTGACTGACACCCCCATGCCCTCATTCCCTGCCCCTCCCCCATGCCATAATACGGGGGGAAGAAGGGACTAAAGTAAAGTCTGGTAAGAAGGGAGGGGTGGGGGGGTGGCACTTTAAGATCTGTTTGTACTTCTCATTACCTGACTCTGGTGTCACTGGGTGTGCAGTGCAGTGCCATACATTAGAGAGTTTCTTTCCTTTACTCTGTGTTGAGTCTGTTTTGCCTGTGACACTGATTGTGGAATGATCTCTCCCTGTCCTTATCTTGACTCCTAAGCCTCTCAACATAGATTTTTCTCCCCTGTCCAGCTGAAAAGGGGAGTGATAGAGCAGCATTGATGGGCGTATGACCTCCAGCCAGGGCCAAACCACCACACAGTGTCATGGATAAATGTTAGAAACTTTACTAAGAGAGGAGACACTTATTTCTAGATGTGAACCACTGCTGCAGAGGAATGGTTTCCACAGCCCTAGGTTCCTGTAGCCAAATGGCAATGATTGGGAAAAAAAAAGAAAAAGAAATAACCTTAACCAAGAAGACAGACACATATGAAACAGTGACATAGACTTCTGGTTGGATCAGATTATGATTAAAAGGTATTTGCTGCAATCAAGTTTTTTTGGTCATACTCCTTCCCAGATTCTCTATTTTAAGTTACATTTCCTGTGGAGAAAGATTTTGGAGAACCCTGCCTGGCTTAAAAATGTGACTTTGTTACAATGGGTTTGTTACTGTTATAATGGGTTGTCTGTGCTGGGATAGAAGATACAGATTGTCCTCTGTCTCAGCTGTCCCTCACTCTCCCATGATGAACTATCTTCTTTCCCTCACAGGCTGTGAGTTTGAGCTGCAGCAGCTTCAGGGAGAGGCAGAGTCTTGTGTGCAGAGAGCATTTGCTGCTCTTCCTCAATCTTTTCTCCAACTTTTTGGGTTTTTGGGGTTTTTTTGAGTTCTTGAACTAAGATATTGTCAGATTTGGTCTTCAGGGCAACTGTGTTACTTTTCTGTATATATTTACAGAGTCATCTACATTTACAGCAAGTATGAGGAAGATTACATCTCCCAGGCATGTGCAATTTTTTCCACTGAAAGCTAGGCTATTCCTACTGTGTTTTGTTCCTAATTATTCATTGTTCTTGCAAGGTTGAGGAAGAAAGTGGTATGGTTGCACATGTAAATTTTGATAACAGGTCTCTTTATGACAATATCTAAGCTGTAAATAATTCTCTCCATAGAAAAAAAAGAGAGCGCCATTATCCCATATTGTGGTGTGCTAATGCTGATTTGCTTCTGAATATTCATTTTGCACAAATTGGAGCAAGATGCTTTTTTTGTTTGTCTTTTTTTTTTTCCTTTTTTTTTTCCCCATCCTGTTGTATGATCCCAAGGATGAGAAAATTCTTTTGGTGGTGGTTTTACTTTGCTTATTGACACATTTGGATTTGTAATTTATTTCTTGTCCTTTGGAGGACATGAATGGTAAGTATCTGCTTGTAACTGTTGGCATGTTAGACTTGCTGTATAGCATCCATCCCCCTGGATCTGGATGCCTGTGCCCATGCTTAGAAGGGGGAGGGAGATAAATCTCTGCTTCAGCCTCTCCCACTCCACTCAGCGTGGGGACCATGACAGGGTGACAGGAGCTGGAGAGCTGCCCACAGATGCAGCAAGCGTAGCTGTGGGGTCAGCTGGAGAGGAGAAGGGACACCATCTTCGCTGTGAGAAGCAGCTCAGGCTCTGTGTGCCATTGGTGAGTGGCATAGGGAGGACAGAGCTGTAGCTGTGTCTCAACGGGCCTCCATGCTTCCCTGTTTCCCTGCGGGAGGTGACTCTGCCCTGCTCCTGGTCCAGCCCCAGGCAAATGGGAAGAGCAAAGTGCCTGCTCCTGCTCGGGTTCTGGGAGGCTGGTGCTGCCTGCCCTCAGCTGCAGCTCGATGGTAGGGGCACTGCTCTTTTCTCTGTGTGCCAGAGGAGAGAGACCTGGCAGTTGGGTTTTCTTAGTTTCTGCAGTACTGACTGTGTCCTAGAAGAAAATACTTGGTGGCAGTGATCCTGGCAGGCCTTCTGTGGCTGCACGGAAAGTGATACATTTGGGATATGGGGTCTTGCTGGGCTTTCTCCTTCCCACCCCATGATAAACAGCAGGAATCTAGTTGCTTCCCAGTAGGAAGGCCCAGATGGGTCAGCAGATGGGCAGGAGGCACGGCCAGTACTGTGCCCAGGGCCTCCAAATGCCTTCCTTGTGGCAGGGCATGAGGCAACATCTGAACTGGAAGAAGACAAAGCAAAGGACTGGTTGTTTCCCCAGGGGATTTTTTGGGAGGGATGGATTGTTTGAGCTGCTGCCTTTGCGGATGGAATCTGACTTGCCTTAATGAATTTGAGAGGAAAATGGTTAACCTGGGAGGCAGCAAAGGCAAAGACTAATAAAACGGGGAAGGTGGCAGCTTGTGGACTTAGATACACAAGGAAGACAGGCCACTGAGGAAAGTGGGTACCTGAGTATGATCTGGGACAGAAAAGAGATGTAGCAGGGAACGAAGACCACACAGCAGCATGAGACTTACAGCCCAAGCACGGGAAGAGTGCAGAGGAGGAATAGAGAGCAAGAAGGAAGCAAGCTGATGGTGTGGGAAAGGTGTTGGGGGACCTCCTTGGACTGTGGAACAGTGCCCTGCCTCAGATTTTCAAAGGGAGCAGCACTGTAGCCCCGTTGACTGAAGTCATGCTAATGATCCATCACTCGACAGTCAGTGCTGTTGGACGACTAAATGACTGTGAAATTCATTCTTTAGAAATTGCTAAGATATATGGGGGCTTTTATTTCTTAATTTAACATTATCGTAAATATGTTTGATTAATTTATATCTTGAGAAACCTTTGGAATATCTATGTGCTCCTGACATTTTAAAATTATTTTTAGCTTTTCAATTCTCTTAAATGATCCCGAGTCTCCGTTTGGACTTGATAAGCACATCTGCATGATTTACGATGGGAAGAAAGATGATTTCCCTCCTCAGTAGCTTGTACAGATGCAGGGAAGGAACATAAATGAGGAATTAATGCTAGGAAGGAAATGATAGCTCAGATTTGAGGTTCAGAAGGAAATGATGAAGCGTTTCTGGTCTGTGTCTTTGGGTTAGCCTCATTAATTATAGAAATGCCACTAGATCAGGCTTTAATGCCATGGTTGTGAAAGGCAATGTCACTAGTCTGAAGCAGTAAACAAGCCCCGTCCTTTGATTTGTGCTGCTTAATATTCAATGGAGATGAAATGTGGGCATGAGGGAGGAGTGCTGTTAAAATAGATTTTTACCAGTGTTAGATTTATTGTGTATAATTTTAAAGATGACCTTTTAAACAAAGTCCAAGTTCAATTTAATTTAAAAGGCCTGAAGAGCAGGAGCACTTGGAAGATTTGTGTCTGTATAATGATAGATGCCGCATGAGAGAAACAAGGGGGGCACACTAAAATGGCATCACTAAATGGTACCTCACGCTATAAAGGTCTGAAGATGAGGTTTCTAGATGAAAGTAATATAGGGAAGTTAATAGGGAAATTAATAGGGAAATAGGTGTGCCTCCATCAGCTGTTCAGGCCTGAGAGGTAAAGAAAAAACAAATCCTTACCAATTTCTATAATTCAGTGCTTGTCATGCCGCTCTGTTTGAGCACAACTGCCACTGATGGCTGCGATTCCCCTCATTTTTAGCCACTTCGCACCTCTTTCTTTGAGTGCACTAATTAAGTTCACAGCTTGTTTTTTGTGCCAGTTAATATCATTCTGCCACCATTTCCAGCCTCATCCCACAAAAATGAAGTAAGAAGAAGAAAAGTAGCTGGAGGGAAGGGAGTGGAGAGGGACACACAGAGAAAATGCTTCCTCTAAGTATTGCTCTGGTAAATAGTAGCTGATGGTATAAGCCTTGTCCCTGCCTTTGCAATTTCCACCTGAAAATTGTTGTGTATAATAAGAAAAATTACTCAGTCCTTCATAACAGCAACATTAATGGGCACAGAAATGCTAATTACCAGTTCAGATTTAAAAAAAAAAAAAAAGTAAAATTGGAAATAACCTTATGATTACTTTATTGTTTTCTCTCTTGTGGAAAAAATCTGATTGAAATGTAGTGATAGTTTTATTTTTGTATCAGAAGAGTATGCTGTGTCGACAGAAACATTTTTCAGGTGCTTGTGTGTGTTCAGGCATTGTAAAATGGCTTTCAAAAACATGCAGTGGTTGCATGTACAATACATAAGGCTCGATTGTAGAGTGGATGCAGAAGTAGCAGCAAAAAGTGCAAGCAAAGCATGTTTTCAAGTATACTAAAGATGGCCCCTGCCTGCTTCAAGCCAAGATGACAGAGAAACCAGTGTGTTCAGTAACCATGAACAATCTGTTCATCATACGCCTACCTGTGCTACCTGTCCTAGGGAGCCTGCTTTGGCAGGGGAGTTGGACTAGATGATCTCTGGAGGTCCCTTCCAGCCGTTGTGATTCTGTGATTCTGTGAATTGCATGGCTACCGTGTCAAAATGTTAATTAAAATCTCACTTTCATGGGGAGATCTTGTTTTATTTTGTTTTGGCAAACCTGGACTTACTTCAGTTTGTGAAGTGTGCCCCCCTCCCACCCCCCCAGTCCCTTCTTGGTATTTTATATGTGTGGTAAACTAAAACTGTGTTTTCTTTCTATGATATTTCAAAACACTTTCAGCTCTGTGGCTCGGGAGGAACTGCTCAGGATGTCCATTCCATCATGATAATGAGGTCAGCTGAGCTGGACCTCAGTCCTGCTGTCGGGGTGCGTGTTTCGGTATGAAAGCTATCTCATAAGATGTTGTCTCCGGTGAGGTTGAAAATCCCCGCTGGCTCGGAGCGTGTGTCAGGATGCCATTGCTTTCTGTGGAGGTGAAAGGTGCCTTTGCCTGTTGTAATGCTCTCAAAATATGAAGGAAGTTGAGAGCCACCGCTTTATGAGAGTGAGAACCACCTGATGGGTAGGGCAGACCCAGCAGCTGAGAGGACAGAGGTGGACAGACAAAAATAAATATATTCTCACCACTGAAAAGAAGGATATAACTTACTGTCCCTTTGTTGTTTTCCCATCTTTCCTCCTGCTGGTCTGTATAAAGTCGGTTGGCTCCCTGTCTTTGTTCCTCCTTTCACATTGTGTAGGACATTTGCATTTTGCCCAGATGAAGATTTTATGGGTTCATATTTCATAAGACCATCGAGGTCTCCTGAATTTTGCCAAGTGCCTGTGCCAAAGCAGACATGCCACTGGTTTGTGGGGGAGCTGCGTGCTTCAGGCATGCTAGCAGCATGTGCTTTATTTCACAGAAGCACACTCTGCATGTGTAGTAGCTTGGGCAGGAAGGAAGCCAGAGGAGTTCTGGCGTGTCAGAACAGAAAATCAGCTTTGGAAGGTTTTACAGGAATGGGGATTGTTCTTGAAACTCAAAACTCTGGTGTCACACACATGTATATTGGAGAGCTGATGGAGAAATGGAGAAGCTGAAAGAAAATCACAGGGGGAACTCCTCACACCTGTGATTAAAAATGCAAAGCATATTAGCACTTTTCATTTATTTACTTACATGTGGAATGGCAACAGATTGCTGTTTGTGAGACTTTACAAACATCAGAGATTCCAAATCTTTCTCTTGCTTATCTGCATGTATTTTTAAGTCAGAGAATCGTTAGAAAAGCTAATTCTCATTTTTCAGCTTAAAATAATGTATGTGCCCTTTTTGCTGAATATTAAACCTGCCGTATAGCTTTTCCTCAGAATCTGTGAAACTGTAGAATAACAGAGTGAATCAATGATTACATTAAATTAATTGAGTTAAATGGGAAGAACTAAATGTACATTCCTCTCTAGTCACTGCTTACATAAAGCGGACATTTCTTTCTTGTTTGTAAAAGCTGATCAGGAACAAGAGTACCTCAGTCCACACATATCTTTAGAATGAATTATGCATTTCCCTAATGGGCATAAGAACTAGGTGCTGTCATTAATTTGGAACACAGTAAGGTTGGGGAAACTCATCTGTCGTAGTAACCCAAAACTTCTTTTGAACCCTGTATGAAATGTCAAAAGCTATGAGATGGCTCATGTTCAATTACAGAATAAGGTGGATGTGTGTCTCAATTTTGTTCCCTGAGCTCAGTAGATTTTACTTTTGTGTAAATAGCACTTTTGTTTTTATCAACTGAAATATTTTTATTTGCCCAATACTTTGTTGGAATCCATGCCACTTTGCAAGAAGATATACTTTCTTTTAGAACTTCTCAAAGCAGCATCTGGACACTGCACTCAATGACACGCTCTGACTTGGCTGGCCCTGTGTGGACCCAGGAGTTGGACTCGATGATCCTTATGGGTCCTTTCCAACTCCAGAGATTCTATGGTTCCAACTTTAAAAACCCCTAGAATTGCAGAGTTTTTAATGTACCTTTTAAAATGTCCTTTTTTAACATACCTTTTTCCTACTCTTTTGAACATATTTTTAATACTCCCTCTTCCTCTTTTCTGCCTTCAAATCTTCACTCAGTTACTTAAAAAGTAATTTTAATGGATCTGGGATTTTTTACTAGTTCAGTTTCTAGGTGCTCAGTCTGAGGAACCTTGATGGGGCCCACTGCTCAGCAAGCAGAGATGGAGTGTCTTAGAAAACTGTGGGTCCTCTAAGGATACCTTGAGAATGACCTAAAAATGCTGGTCTTTAGAGAAGCAGTTTTGTCCGGTCCCTAGTTGAGTGCATACTGAGGGAGAAGCTGCTTTTCATAGTATGAAGAAGCTATAGGCGTTTCTCTCTCTTTGCCCAAATCTTCAGCAGTCTTAGTGAGTTTTATTTGATCCTACTCAGGGAATCGTAAAGTTCAGTGGATTACTCTGCTTATTTATCTTGCCAGTAATCCTCTAAGTCTTCACTGGTGAAACAGATTAGGGGAATCTTCTGTTCAGCTGGTACAAATATATCCAGTTTTTTAACACCAAATTGACAGTAGTAATGGTTGCAACTGGAGCAGGCAATATTGTAATATTTGTAAATCTCATTTCTTTAACTTCCTTTCCCAGTAAGATAAAAGTCAGTTACTTCCATCACTGGAGAAAAGAACTCTGCAAGGTGGTGTTGGTTTGAAAAATAAATAGCTGAGGATCTAACACTTTCTGATGCCTTTATTACCCAGATGTCACTACTACTTAATCATGCAGTTGCAGTGTTGTAAAACTGTCCAAAATGTTGGAGTAAGTTTCAAAAGTGAGTTTTGCTAATGCTACGGTGAGCTCTCCAGCTCCTGAACCAGTCCAAATCCTTTCTTTAGTAATTAGATGGAAACGTTTCAATGGCAGCATCTCTGCAGTTTTGGCAGCAAGTGACAGCCTCAGGCATTTTTTAATTAGCACCTTTTCGAAATTGTTAGCTAAATTAGTCAACTATGAAATAATCTTGCCCAAATGATTATCTGCAAATTGCACTTTGAACCTGGCATCTGTCTTAATGTGTGGACACAGTGCTATCCCGATAATGTTATCAACTGGATTGCGTGTGTCGCTTCTAGTGAATTCATGGCACATAAGCTGAATGAAATCTGTTGTACCTTTATAAAACCCATTAGGACAGTGCCTGGCAGCTGTTTGGCACTGGCATTTATAATATGACAGTTTTCAAGTGTAGTCAACAGCACTTTTCCTTATTAACTGCAGCAGAGAACTCAGTCTCATATGTATTTCGTAAGTATAAATCATCAGTTTGCATTATTCTTGGTTCATGTGGCTAGAGTAAAGACACCTGTGCTGGGCCTGTAAGAGCTGTAATCCTGATGAGAACCTAATGCTGAGCCGAGCTGTGAAATTGGTATCACAAGGCATTATTGTCCTCGTCTTTGGAGTTACTTGTTGAAATTAATATTCCACTCTTCTTGCATAAAAACGTACATGTAAGAACCTAATACTGTAAAATAATACATGCTTAATATAATTGTGTCCCTAAAAAGCATTGACTGAGAGATTTTCCTGGGCCAAAGAGGATATACATTGTCTCTTTGCGTTTTTACCCAAACACACTGTGCTCATAACTGTTCAACCCCAGCTCACGTACAAGCATCCTTTCTGCAACCATTCCTTTAGCCTACTCAGTCTCCGCTCCCCCTTAAGCCTGATTTTCACTCTAAAAGAATAGCCTGCCCTTAACTGCCCTTAGTTAGCTTCTGAGAAGAAGTCAGGTGCTTAGGGAAAAAAACACCTTTAGTACATCCCAGCTGTAGGAGCAAGATAAGGAGGTGTTACTCTGTGTTTCCCTACAGCAATGAGGCCTGGGAACATTCGGGGGTGGTATGTAATGTAAGTAGAAAACATGAAATTCTGTGTAGCCTGATGGTATGAGGTGTCTGAGCTGAGGAGCCAGAGAAGACACAAGATAAAGTAGTGAAGGACCAGGTACGCTATCAAACTACAGAAACACTTTTGGTTTCTGCATTCCTCCACAGCAGGCCTTGCAGTGCTGTGTGTTGTTAGCTAGTGAGGTGCTGGTAACACACCAGTGTTTTGGTTGCTGCTGAGCAGCTCTAGCACAACATCAGGACTGTTTCTGCAACATTCTCCCCACCACCACCACCAGGCTGGAGGGTGGGCAAGGTCTTGGGAGGGGACACAGCCAGGACAGCTGACCTGAACTGACCAAAGGGATAAGATGTCGGCCCTTAGATAAAAAGCTGAGAGAAAGGAGGAGGAAGTGGAGCATTCATTATTTACTGTGTTTGTCTTCCAGAGCAACTGCTTCGTGTATTGAAGACCTGCTTCCCAGGAGGTGAGTGGGCATCACCCGCTGATGGGAAGTAGAGATTAAATCTTGGTTTTCTTTGTGCAACCTTTGCTTTTGTTTTATTAAACTACCTTTGTCTTGACCCACTAGGGTGTTTTTGCACCTTATTTCCTGCCCCTGTCATACTGAGGAGAGGAGTGATGGTGGTGGGCACTCAGCATCCAGCCAAAGTCAACCCATGACAGTTTCATTTTCTTCTGCTAGTTCTTCTTGCTGTATTTCTGTGTTAAGCCCATTTGACAATTAAATTGCAAAGCAAAACATCCTTGGGCTCAGGGTGCAGCAGTGTAATTTGTCTGTATTGGACTATCTCCTTGGGTTATTTAGCTCAGCTGAAGGAGCTAGTAGGTCTTCGTGAGCCTAGCCTACCTTGGGTGCAGGATAAAGATACCTGGTGGTTGATAATCCAGCTTTGGCTTTGGTGTCTGTGATGGCTGATTGGTACATTTGCAGAGGTTCTTGTTATTCCTTTGGGGCTGCAGGTGGATAGGCTGGTATTCAAACTCCTACAAATCATTTATAGACGTGAACCTGACAAACACATTGGCCACTGAACACCAATTGTGAGTTAATCATTAAGCTATTAAAATGATATTAAATGCTGGGAAATCCATGGCTTCTGTCTGCTGTATAGATTTAAGGGTTTTAAGGGCTGACAAATCTTTGTTATCTTCAGTTCAGCATTATTGATACCCTTGGCCTTTAAAATATACATTTTCAATTACATACATTTGGGTCTTTTATTGCATCAACAGCTTTCTAATTCTTATCTTACTGGCAGTGTGTAGCTTGTCATGGGCTGAGAGAGGCAGTGCTAATAAGACTTACGATTTCTAAAATAATTGCAAAATTTGGTGACACCAAAAATATCCAAAATGTCTTTTTTTTTTGTTCTTTTACCCTAGGCAGTGAATGTCTCACTTCTCAGAGCTTGCACCTCACCAGAGGGAGGGACAGTAGATATGAATTACCAAGTAAAGAATCTCTGTGAAACTTTTCTAGTTGGATGAGACTTGAATAGGTCTTGAGGGCTTGAGAGGACTTGAGTAATATGGACTCTCCTATAGCAGTCTTAGGCTCCATTTCCTCTCTTAAGGGACGGGGTAAGGAACGACAGTTGAAATCACTTCGGGATTTCATGTGGCTAGCAATGTACTCTGGAGATAAATGGCAAACATCAGTTTGTTCCAGTCTTACAACTGTAAAGGAACAACCGCTGATAAATTGCAACGAGTTGGGCTTGACTTCCTTTTAGACTGTAACAGTGTAAGATTAGAGGTGAAGTGAGTCCCCTTTATGTCACTTTTAAACATTCATCATTGTGTTCCACGTGCTTGGTCTGTATTTATACCTGCACTGTGGCATTGCCTATGTGCAATCTCTGAAGCCAGATAGTCTTTGTTGGCTGTAATAATGAGGTCCGTGCTTTAGGTCTGGAATGTGCACGCACCCATGATGCAGCTGAAGCAGAGGGGGATGGTGGTGTGATTCTCTGTCAGTTCCTCTTAGTTTCCTGGAGCATTTTTGCTTTCTTTTCTTCGAGCTCCCAGGACTCCATGTTATTCCTAGGCATTAGGAATAACAATAACAATAACAATTAGGAATAACAATAACAATAACAATTAGGAATAACAATAAGTAATAACAATAAGTAATTAAGTATGGGATGCAGGGGAAATTGGCCAACCCCTTTTCAGTCATCTGTGGAGATAGGACAAGGGGCAATGGCTGTAAATTGGAGCACAGGAAGTTCTGCACCAACATGAGGAAGAACTTTTACACAGTGAGGGTGACAGAGCCCTGGGACAGGCTGCCCAGGGAGGTGGTGGATTCTCCACCTCTGGAGATATTCAAGACCCGTCTGGACGCCTGTCTGTGCAATATGTGCTAGGGAGCTGCTTTGGCAGGGGGGTTGGACCCGATGATCTCTCGAGGTCCCTTCCAACCCCTACGATTCTGTGATTCTGTGATTAGGTCTTGGCTCGGTCTCTTGTTTGCAGTTATTCACATGGCATGGGTTTGCCTTACTATTAGTCCTCCAGTCCTTAAGCATTGTGTGTACATCTGTGGATTTTGCTTGTTAAATTACTTATAGTACTGTCTGTGTTGGTTTCAACCTCTCTACCATCCCTTGAAGGTAGCGTTGGATGCAGAAGTTCTCCAATTTTCTCCAGCTCTTAATTAGCCCTGCAGGTTGTTTAGTAGGATGATCTTTCCTTGCCCATCCTTAGTCTCCTGAGCTTTCTTGGAACTGCTAGCCACAGCTAGTAATGTTTGACAAAAGCCAAACTCTTCTGGCTATCTCCAGGAAGAACTGTTTGGTACAGTGTTGTCCCAGCCAACCCCAGGAGCTGGAGCCTTGAAAGGGGAGCAACAGTCTCAGAGCATATGACAGCTCCAAGGTCTATGAAAACATAAGGCTATCTAGAGGTTAATGTACCAGCTCCTGTGCACTTTCAAGTTGTGCTTCTCCAAATGGGTCCTTGGGGCAGTAAGCCATCTGTAGCTTTCTTTCTCTCAGGATTTTTCTCTGAAAATTTAGAGTTTACAAGACATTACATTTAAAGGTCATCTAGCAATAGTGACTTCTTTGATTCTGCTGATTGGTTGCCTATGCCAAATTAAAACTGTGATGCTGGGCAGGTTTTGTGGTTGCAGTCTTTTGGCATCTGCAAGTATTGGTAGAGGAGCATCTGTTTCAGAGTAAAACTTAACTGGCTAATTCACTAGCAAATTTTACTCATACTCAAAGGCATCCTGGCTACCCTCCCCCTGGGAGCTTTTCCATTTGCAAGAGTTGGAGAAAATCTTCTCACTGATATTATTTAACACTAGCAGAATATCAGTGATGTTTGGCACCAGCTTCATCATATACAACTTAGCGTTAACATGGTTCAAGGGACAACAAGGCTACTCTGATGGCTACTGGGCTCTGGCTTCCTTGGCACCAGCCCACACCATTGGGGTATGTGGTTAGAGCTGCACTACCCAAGTTCTCATCATTGTCTATCCCAAAGAAGCTTATTTCTAGGAGAGTAGCTGTCAGTATGCCCCAGTGGGTGGACAGACTGGCCCAAGGTTTGGCATCCAGCCTTTGGATTTCCAGTGCTTTCTCCAGCATCCCTTCCTGGTTGTTTTTTTTCCAGGAACTCCTTTCAGAAAATCCCAAGAAGTGAAGGTGTTACTGGAATTTAGGAGAGCAGGACAGACTCTTTTGTCCTAGGTGAGCTGTGTTAGTGGAGTTACTTCTTTGTACCAAAGGAAACAAAAGATGGGGAGCAGAGTTCTATTGCAGACTGTAAGAATGAGACTGTGTGTATTTGGAAATGCGCACGTGGGTTAGCATCCCCAGTGGCAGTAATTACATTTTCCCCAAGTGTTTTACAAGGGGTTTCTAAGCTTCATGTGTTCGATGCTTTTTAAGTGATCAAAGCCATTTCCAGATGCTGGGAAGAACAGTTGGAGTCATCTGGCTGCCCCAAGGCAAGCGTGTGTGTTCCTCCTGCCAGGCAGGTCAAGGTGGCTGCCAGCCGAGTGCTGCCTGTGGGTCTGGCCTGGTGCCCCAGGACATCCCTTTCTGGATGTGACTGTCAGTGTGCCCGTGGCAGTTCTGAAGTGCCTGGAGGCAGCAGATGCTTAGGTACTATGTGCAGGGGCACCTGTCTTGCTATGAATACTCAATGTGAGGACGAGGAATGCCAACATGGCATAGAAACAGATGAAAAATACTAACAACGCTTGAAAACCTTGTATTTATTCGGAGAGACACCTAAGAATTACATTTGGAAAACAGTAATTTTCTCTTCTCATCTTCATATCATTCTATAAAAACTCAACAGATTGATACCCTTTTAGGTTTTTAAGTACTCAAGGTTATTTGAGCTGTGTTGCCTTTTATGCCATTGTTTGGAAGCAGTCTTTGTTTACATCTGAGCTAAAATTGCATTCCAGTAGTGCATTTAGCTACGGTAGTAAATGTTGGTGACATTTTATAGGGCATAAATAACAGCTGAGTTGTGAAGTCATAATTCTGTCAGGGGACCCTCCTAGCAGTCTATGAAGCCAAAAGAGCACATCTTGAGTGACTAATGTATTTGGCAGAAGTTTATTTCAGGCATTGTTGGGTACCCACTGCTTTTACGGAGCTAAATACTGTGGGGAGCAGATGCTGTAAGAATGAACTCGAAGAAGTTCTAACACCCAGAGCAACTTGTACGTCTGAGAAGATGCATCCACCCTTGTGTGGGATAGTCAAGTGCCCCAATAAACTTCACAGATCTACCATGGTGAACAGGGTATCGCTGTCTCAGGGAAAAACTGGTCAACTCACGTGGTCTGTATCGGGCGTAAAGGGGCCTATGGGTTTATTAACGACAAGTAACGGGAATCAGTGAACTGAACTTTTCAGGACCAATACAGGATCAATTTCAGGAGCAATACAACAGGTAAACCCCAATACCAGACACAAGACGCTAATAAACATCTATGGATCTCTAAGCACTTTTCTGCAGCTCATCCCAAGCACAGAGATGAACATGTATTCATGGTTACATACACCCCCGTGGCTGCGTGGGTTGCAGATGCACACCTGGCATCCCCCACTGTTGGGAGGCACAGGAGGTGGGATGATCACCAGCTCGTGGAGGTGGCAGTGCCCACATGGGGCAGCTTCTGGCTGTGCCAAACCTTCCAACTGCTGTTCCAGTCCCACTTCCCACGTCTGCAAATGGTTTGGCTTCTTTTATACTGATGCCTTTTTTGAAAAGTCTCCCAGTTACTATTTAATCTGCCCGGTGATTGTCTCAGGCACGTTTTGGCACTGCTAACTTGCCCTTGGCGTTACTGGTTTTCTCCCAGAACAGGTACAGGCATTTTATTCCTGATACACTGCTGTTATCCAGCCCACGTTGCCAGGAGGGATACGTGCTGAGGAGAGAGGTGAGCCTCCAGCCAAACTTCTCTGCTGCTGGGGTCAGGCACAGAGTCTCAGCACATCTTTACCTCTCAGGTTTGCATCCTTCTGTGAATGCCCCACTTACTGTCATTTTCAATATTTCTAGCCTAATGTAAGCATAAGCTCACCCAGCTGAGCCTTTGGAGCAGATGAGATGTCGAAAGTGTAAACAGCAAAGGAACATGCCTGTGATGGAACTGTCCTGACCTTAGGTGTTAGCAAGGTGCCAGCTCCTCTCCCCCCTTTGCTAGCTATGCTGGCTGTGATGTTTCTGGTGCTATGGAATGCAGCAGTGCAAAGGGGTTACACATAAGAGAATCATCTGATTTGTTTGAGGTCTTTCTTGTACAGATAAAGAAGGCATCTCTACCTCCATTCTTCTTGCAGTCATGTTCTTTTCTTTTGCCTGGATATTTTTGTGTGGAAGTTGTGACTTCCAACCTTGGTCTAAGATTTCTTTGGATGTGTTAGCCCAGGAATGTTTGCCTGCAAGCCTGAATGAGTATTTTATATTTTCTTAGATGTCTTTTAGTGCACGATCATAACAAATGGATTTTTTCAAAAAGTACTTGAGAGGCAGACAGGGTGTCTGTCAGTCTTTCTTGCAGTCAATAAAACAACAGAAACAAAATCAACTTGGAAACCTGTTTTTGTCTGAACAATTGTTACTGTAAACATTTATCTTTTAGCTTATCATTTAGCTGTTACAAGGCAAACCAATGGAAAAAAGTGTTTATCAAAAAATATTCCATAAGAAAAAGATCTGTTTACATTCTTTTATCATATGTATGTATAACAGGCAAGAACAGAAGAGTTAATAAAATCTTCCCATAGAAATGAATCATAGAATCCCCTGAGTTGGAAGGGACCCGTAAGGATCACCAAGTCCAACTCCTGGTTCCACACAGGGCCAGCCAAGTCAGAGTGCTGATGAAAAATCTATTAACATCTTGTCTTACAAGAAGTATCCTCATAAGAAGACATTTTATTTCTTGTAGTGCATTTTTCATGCAACCCTAAACCTAAACCTAAAATGTTCTGTATTGTACCTGTAAAATAGCAGAGTGGCAGTGAGCCTTTTCTCTCACTAGGTGACACTGTTATCCTCAAAACAGCCACAGGCTGCCTTTATTTTCCAGTGGGAGAGATATGCAAAAAGAGTAGATCTAGTTTATTTAGGTTAACTGTATTTTGTTTTGGTTCTGTAGATGTGGCAGGTTAAACAAATTTCTGTTGCATCAGTGCTCACTCCTGAGTGATCATTTTTGCTCTGGGTGTGCTGATTTTTGCCATCCATACGTTGATCAACATGGCAGAGATGATGCAAATGTAATTCTAGTTTGACTTGTCAGCAGAATTAGACAGGGTGGTTACACAAAATACACAGAAGAAATGTAACCTCAAGTCCACACGGGTTTTTTCAGGCCCGTAAGATGACTTAGTATACACCCCAGTGGTGTGTGAAGAAAATCTTGGGTTCAGAAATACGATTCTAGAATGTGGTGTTTCAGTAGGAGGGAAAAAGCACATCAAGAAGATCAGAAATGAGGGTGAAAGGAAATAATTGACCACTGAGACCTGGGTGCTTGTAGCATGGGCAAGATAGTAGGCTGCTGAAGAGAGTACTACTGAAATTGATAGGAGAAAACATCTGGGTTTAAGGAACAATGCAGGGGGAAAAAAATTAAAAGCTTTTTAATTGAAATGCATTACCATGCTTTGTGACCCAGAGCACAGTAACTGCCTGTCTTTGTCACCACACAGTGCCAGCCCAGCCTGATAGGAGCTGTTGGATGCCACAGAGCCAAATGCATCTAGCCAGATGCTCCAACTGAAAAGGAGGCTCAGCAGCCCCAAATTAGCATGAAAGTTAAGGAGGATGCTCAAGGACTCAGGTTGGGAATCTTTTCAGTAAGTCAAATATTTTTCTTTGTGGCAAGAAGATTTCTTCTGGATCTTCTGGATGCAGCTAAATTCTCCCGCCAGTGACCTCTGAAGCTGTAAAGATGTTGTTAAAAGCAAATGTATAAACTTAAGAAAAAGTTAGATTTACAAAATCTGGGGAAATGTCCCATCAAAGGAAGCCCCATGCAGCTGTGATGCACAGGTTTTTTTGGTCTTCATATTCCTCATGTGTTATTGTCAGGACAAGCTGTTTAGTTTTCATTTTTCATATGTGAGGGAGCTTTGACCAAAGCACGAGTTCGGCTCATAAAAGAAGGGTTTTTTAAAACGTGAAAACAAGCAGATTCTACAGTCCTGTGTCTGTTCTTTGTAACAGGCGTTCACACACGGAGATGCCCACAGGCGTATACCTGTGTTGTGTACAGTTGCAATAAACTGAACAGGAAGAAAGGTTCCAGGGACCCCTTCCTCTGTGGTATGACTTTAAGACACCATTAAAGACACAGGATTACCATGATGACACAATATATTGTTCTGGATTCAGCGAGGGTAAAGTTAATTTTCTTTCTAGCAGCCGGTGTAGTGTTTGGGAGTCAGGATGGGAGCAGTGCTGATAACACACACAAATGTTTTTAGTTGTTCCCAAGCAGTCAGGGACTTTCCACGTTTTCATGCTGCCCTGCTAATGAGAAGGAGGGGGGCACCTAGTAAGCTGGGAGGGCACACAGGTGACCCAAACTAGCCAAAGGGGCTATGACATACCATGACATCATGCTGACCATAAAGGGGGGCTGGTGGGGAAGGAGTGCACGGATTCAGGATGTGCAGTATGGGGCCAGTCTGGCTTCAGGATGGCTCTGAGCTGTACAGCTGAGCTGTGCAGTTCGGTGAGAAACTGCATTGTGCATCACAAGTTTTGTGTATTTTGCTATACAGTCCTGTTACTGTTACTTGTCCTTTTGCTGTTCCCATAAACCATCCTTATCCCAACCCTTGTCTTTTTTCCCCATCAGGGGCAAAGCAAGCTCATGGCTGCATGGTGCTCTGCTTCTGGCTGGGGATTAAGTCACAGAATCACAGAATCATTAAGGTTGGTCAAGACCTCCAAGATCATCTAGTCCCACCATCCCTCTACAACATATATTACTCACTAAACCGTGTTCCTAAGTACCTCATCCAACCTTGAACAACCCGAGAGATGGTGACTCCACCACCTCCCTGGCCAGCCCATTCCAATGCCTAACCACTCTTTCTGAGAAGAAATTTCTCCTAATTCCTGACCTGAACATCCCCTGGTGAAACTTGCAGCCATCTCCTCTTGTCCTATCACTACTTATCTGCGAGAAGAGGCTGACCCACAGCTCACCACAACCTCTTTTCAGGTAGTTGTAGAGAGCAGTAAGGTCTCCCCTAAGCCTCCTGTTCTCCAGGCTTAACAGACCCAGCTCCCTCAGCCACTCCTTGTAAGACTTGTGTTCCAGCCCCTTCACAAGCTTTCTTGCCCTTCTCTGGACATGCTCCAGGGCCTCGATGCCTTTCTTATAGTGAGGGGCCCAAAACTGAACACAGTATTTGAGGTGCGGCCTCACCAGAGCTGAGCACAGGGGGAGAGAGCTGAGTGCAGAGGGAAGGTACAGGAAGTCCAGTAGCAAGACAACAGACAGAAGAAGAACAGGGAAGCTTGCCATGTATGCCTGGCACTAACTTAACATTGAAAATGAAGGATTGGCCAAAAAGGATTAAGCTCTTCAGAGAAGAGGAGGTGACAACCTGCAGATAGTTAACAAGATGGTGAAGCAGACCACTGAAATGGAAAGAGGAAGTCTTTAATGCACTGAGAGCAGGTGAACTTCAGAAAACCTGTGAATTGTTCACTGATGCCATCAGGTTCAACTCACAACTTGCAGTCTAATATGGAACCCAGGCCAGTGTCTACCCAAGGTCTTCATCTGAACAAGGGTCTTCTTCACCCATGGGTGTGTTTTGTGGTATTATAATGAAGACAGTTCAGTTAGTGATGCCTGGACTTGGGTTTTCATGGCCAAACTGGCTGTGTGTGGAGATAGGTTGCTTAGATGTTCTTGGTGTCTCAGGACAGTTAGCTTACAGGTGTTCCTTTAAGCAATTCCCTTTGCTCCTTCTCTTAACAACCACCGAGCAATTACCTACAGTCATTCTTAATTATGGAGCAATTGTGATACAGAGCCACAGTTAACTTTTAAGTTTGATGATCAAACTTCATCAGGAGAAGGATAAATCTTGAGAGAAGGCCTCAAAGAAAGAACAGATACAAGTCAAGCAGAAGAGATCAGCTGAGCAGAACACACACCACAGGAGGTCACAGACCAACAGGAGATTCTGGAACAAACTGTAGGAGACAGAGAAATTGAGAAACAGTTGATTGCTTTGCAGATAGAGTTGGAAGAGCAGCTTAAAACTCAAAAGATGGGGCTTGAAGAAGAGGAGAAAGCCCCATGGAAAGTTTTGGAACAACAGGGGACTGGGGGCAACAGGAGACAAAATAATTTATTGGAAAAAGAAGAGAAAAACCAACTGAAGACTCTGCAGAAGCTCAAGAAATCTCAACAGCAGGCTGATTACAAAAAAAAAAAAAACAACAACCCAACCAAAACCAGAAAGAAGCCAAGGAAGAGCATGGGATTTCTCAGAAGAGACTCCTGGAAGAAAATGAGGGAGTTGAAAAACTATGAAGACCTCAGAAAAAGGCCCTGGAAGAATTGGAGATGGCTCAGAAAAATGCTCTGGAGGAACTGGCAAAAACTCATAGAAAGGCCCTTTGAGAGCAAGATGGAGCTTGGAGGGTGGCATTAGAACAGAATAGAGCTCAGAAGGCTCTAGAGGAACTGCAGCTACACAAAGAAAAGGTGTGGAGGAGCAGGAGAGAGATCAAATAAGGGCTGTCAGAGAACAAGAGGGAGCACAGGGAATCCTGAACGAATTTATAAAAACACTGCAACAAGCCTTAGAGGAGCAGGAGAGAGCAAAAGAATGAACAAAATGAAGCTAATAAAATTTTGGAAGAACTGGAGAAGGAAAGAAAAAGGCCCTAGGAGAACTTTTAAACCCTTCTGCAATGGGAAAGAACAACAACAACAAAAAATACCAACTTGAAGAGGTGCAATTTCAGAATACTGAGGAGTCTGGGGCAGTCTGCAAAATACTCTCTGGAGAACTGTGGGTAACTCAGAGGAATGACCTGAAAGAGCAAGTGACATCTTCTTTGCAACAGGGGAGAGACTGGGAGAAAGAAGCAGAACAATGGAGTGTCAGTTCAAAAAGTGTTCTGGAGGAGAGGGTAAGATCTGAGGGAAGCACACACCAACCAGAAAGTTTGCTGAGCCCATCCACATAGCCCATTTGGGAACTCCTCTGAATCAGAGTGGTTCTCAGAGATGTGATTTGCTGTCTGACCCAATGACAAACCAAGGGAGAAATGTTTGCTAGAGCTGAGCTCAATTTGGAGTCATCAGTGTGTGCTTGTTCCTTTAAAGTAAAATTTCAAACACAGAGTTGGTCCTTCCTTCAAACTTTATTTCTAAACAAATATTTGAAGTGTCTCCTGTCCCATGTTTTGACCCATGTACAAGCTCATGTGACTTTCCCAAAAGACTCCCAGTTGTTGAGGTTCAGTTCAATTTCTTTCTGTCTGCGTACACGTATGACACTCTCGATGGCTCCTTATCCAGGGAAATGGGAGACTTAGGGGTTAAACAAATGGTGGGAATCATTGCTGAAGGGAGAGAGTGGGCATTAATGGGGAGTTGAAAATGGCAGAGTGAATTTGTGTCATGGAGACAAGATTAAACGGTGTATTGCTTCTGACATATGGTAGCCTGATGGGATCAACCTTTGAATTGCTTGAGGTCTTGAAAGGAGTCCTACTTGGCCAAGCTGCTCTCTGCAGGGGAGGGCATCCTGATGTCAGCAAGTCCCTTACAAGCTCTGGCTTTCAGCCACCTGGGGTATGTGAATTTTGTTGGAGACTTGTCACTCAAACTCAAGATTTGCTTCGTAAAGTGCCCATTGCCTAATCAGTTGTTGAGGCCTGCAGCCATTAAAAAAATAAACAACAGGCTTTGAGCCTTTGGAGTAAAATAAAACAAAATAATGGGATAGTTGTAAAATAATGAAAGTGGTTTGAACTTTTGGGCTTGCTTTATTTATTTAAATTCCAAGCTTTTAGTCAAAATGGCTCTTATTTTCAAACTTTGCAACTGTGAGTGCTGGGAACATCCAAATTTATTTTGAGGCTTACTTTTTTCATCACTTGATTCAAGGGATTAGAAGTATATTGATAAACTCCAAGCATTGTAAAAATTGGTTGAAAATATTTTGGGGTGCATTATATATGCAGCAGCCCAAAGTAGAAACTAGGGGATATTCAGACCCACAAATCAACATGGGAGGATGGAAGCCCTGGAGTAACTGCTGCAGTTGCTGCTTCATTGTGGCAGGAGGCTTGTTCAGGTAATGCTTATTAGCAGGAGGAGAATTTGAAGAGAGAGGAAGTGCTGGGTTGTTTTCAAGTGGAGAGAAGGATTAGAGGTGCTTGGGCTGTGCTGAAGTGTTTTGTCTGATGAGGGAGTGGATAGGAGCTGCTGGAATAATTGGGTGAAGTACTACCGTCTGGTTTATTCAGCACTGCCGGAGGAAATCCTTACCTGAGTAGCTTTCTTCTCTATTTATGATTGGTAAGGAGTTTATTTAGAGTGGGTCTTGTGTTTGTACAGAAAGCTACTCCTATCTTTTTCTGCCTCGGTAAAGAATAGGGGCAGAGAGCTTCCTAAAAATACGGAGACATAAAATGTGTCAGAGCAATGCTAAGTGGGCTTGTTTCTGTCTCCCCCTTCTGCCTGATAAATGGCTCCTGGGAGTCCCCGACTCTCCTTCACTTCGAGTGTGGAAGTTTAGTGCTGTGATTGCACTTCAAGCACAGTGACATGGAAAACAGTTAGGAAATGGGAGATGTTGGGTACTGTCTCTCCCCTGCCAAACATGTGCCGATTATAATAGGTAGAGGTTAGAGCTGGTCGTTGTTCAGAGGTGGGGAGAAGGTCTGGCACCTCCTGGCTCTGGCTGCGGGAGCTCCTGTCAGGCTGGGACACCCATGGCAATCAGGAATTGGGATAGGCACTGGCTGGGCTACTTGTCCAGGGAAGCAAAGTCTGGGAGAAGAGCTGCCTCCTTCAGAGGATAAATTTATAGCAGCCACTGGGGACATCTTAGTGTTGTCCTTTTCTTTAAGTGCACTTTCTCCTCTCCCTTGTTCATCTCTGTGTCTCTGTCTCTCTCCACAGGCTGCAAGTGCTGGTAGGGTCTGGCTCCAACGCGGGTCACAGCATCTCCTGTATGTCTCCACCTGCTCCAGCGTGGGGCCTCTCCATGGGCTGCAGGTGGCGTCTTGTCCTTTTCCATGGGCTTCAGGGGGACACCCGCTCTACCATGGGTTTCTCCACCTGCTGCAAGGGAATCTTTCTCTCGGGCACCTGGGGTACCTCCTCCCCTCCCCTTCCCTGGCCTTAGTGTCTGCACAGTTTCTTACATCTTCTCGCTCCCTTCTCTGGAGGCAAAAAGCGTCTGCTAGTGGGTTTTTTCTCCTAAATGTGATTCGCAGAGGTGCTGTGAGTGTCACTGATGGGCTTGGCCTTGGTCAGCAACAACTCCAGCCTTGAGCCAGATGGTGTTTGCTCTGTTGAGCCTGCAGAGAGCTTCTAGCTGCTTCTTGCAGAAGCCACCCCTGCAGCCCTCCCTTCTCCACCAGAACCCAGCCACGCAAAACTACAACAGGTATCTATTCTCAGAAGTGGGCATCTTTCTTACATCCCAACTCCAAGACATCTGATGCACACTGCTCTCTGCACTCCTCGTTGCTGTTGAATGTGCCAGCATCTTGTAAGGCAGTATAATTTTCCAAAGTGCTTCTTAGCTGAGGCCACTGGTTTTCAGAGCATGGATGTGGTGCCTAAGAAATCTTGTATTAAGTTGGGACCGGGCACAAGGAAGACAAGCAAGTTTGGTGCTCGGGGCTAGAGTGTAACCCCATGTTTGGCTTTCCTTGACAATCGTTTTAAGGCAATGAGTCATCATTGCCAGCAGTCTGTGGTATATAATCAGGCCAGTATGTAGCAAAAGCCTTTTTCTTTTTCTTGTATTCTGTAATAGATGCAGGCTGACATTTATCTAGTAACTTAAAAAGGACTGGAAAAAGCAGATACTTGGCCACAGGTAGAGATTCTCCTTGTCCTTATGTATCATGAAGGAGACGTGGCTTCCTCACTACCTGTTCCCTGTTTTGGAGTTAACATTTTACATAGGTGCTCACTCAGTGGGATGAGGGAGACCATGAAGGAGTTCTGCAGAAGCAGCTTTGCCTGTGGCCAGGGCAAAGGCTCACATGTGACAGCAGAGGCCAGGGCACATGGCGTGCCAGTCCCGAGCAATGCTGCGGGCTGTCACTGCGGCGCGGCCATGTGTGCTTGCCCCAAGGTGGCTGTAAGGAAACGATACTGCAGAGCTGCACCAAAAACTGACGTGAGTGCCCTCATGTTAGTCATTGCAGTCAGGATGCCAAATGCAGTGATGTGGCTGTATGGGACATGCAGATGGAGTTAGCCCCAGTGAAAGACCACCTCCAGGGAGAGAAATTCAAAAGTCCTTTATGGGGTGAGGTAGAAATTCAGATTACTGGCATCCTGTGATGAAACCTGTTGTGGTCTGACTAAAAAGGAGAGGAAAGAGTATGTAATATGCACTGCCAAATCATCCTTATTAACAGAGTAAGGCACCACTTTTGAGTTTTGTTTTTGGTAGTTTTGGTACTATGCTTCTGCCAGGAAAGGAAATGGGGAGGGTTGGAGCAGTGATGAGTTATACATGTTTTGTATGGAAGGCAAGAATAAAGCAGGATAGCTACAGGAGTAATACTGTAGTAGCAGCTGTTGCGCAGGGGCCTGTCCTTTAGAATTATTTAAAATAGCATTAGAATTCTTTAGAATAATGGTAATAGAATAGTTATGATGATCACAGGAACTTGTCAGAGTGTCTGAGGTCCTTTGGCTTCAACCTGGATTACTCTTGCACCAGAATGAGGGATGGAGGGAACAGTCTCTGTGTGCCCTCCTTTCCGTAGGAGACGAGTCCCTGATTCTCTTGGAGATGCACATCTCAAGGGGCTCAAGTACCCGGTAGGATCCTGCTATCCCTGGCACAATCAGAAAAACAGAATGATCCTGCCTAACCTAGGGCAAAGTTTGAGGAGTAAGTTAGCTGGAGCACATTTTAAACACTGCTGCCACTTTCATAGGCCTGGTAATGTTGAAGATATTCTTGTACAGCTTACACTTGAGGCTTACTAAAAAAGTATCTCCTTTCTTTTTGCCCACTCCCCTTCCTGCTTCCATTGATGAGCCACTGCTGCCACTGCTGCCAGCTTATTGTGGGGAAAACCCCTGATTGATAAGGATGGCAGGTTCCCAGAGATGTGGGTTTCCAGTGAACCAGACAGGATTTATTTCTTCGGCCTTTCAGAGTGAAACGAAACAGCTGCAGCCAATACTCCCAGCGAAGAAGACTGCTAGACCCAGTTGTGAGGAAGGTGATCTGGCTGGATGTAAACAGCCCCTTTCCGATATGTGCTTTGTCTGGTCTCGTGGGCTGCCTGATGCAGGCAGTCACTAATCCAGCATCTTAGACTGACAGTAAATGTGTCTGTGATGGAAAAATGAATTGTGACTCCTGAGGAAAAGGATTATCCCCTAATCCTGCTACGGTGGTGGAGGGGTTCTGTTAAACCAGCTGTGCTCCTTGGCAGGGCCGACTTTTCTAGAGGGTCTGCAGGATGCCTGGCAAGCATCCCTCTGGTGGCACTGCAAAGCCTGGGGCTCGGTACAGATACTGCTGTGAGAACAGAGACCACACTGCTGAACTTCTAACCATTTTGGCTGACTTTGCTGTTTAGTAGTTATAAAATCACTGTTCCAGCTGTGATGTGTAATCTCAGATGTGGGTGGGATTTATCATGGAAACAATTCAATTTTGGCTGCCTTGCTGCATAAAGCTTGTATCATGAGTGAGAAAGTTGCATCAGAAACCAACATTAGCTGACCACTGGAAAATATAAACTAATACTGTCCATGTAAGTAGGACATCACCAAGAAGTCATGACTTCTTCACACTGTTGAAGTAGATCTGAATTATTGACTGTCTCTGTCAACACCCCCAGCAGCTGAAATACTGAATGTAAATAATCTTTCCTTACCACGAGAGAGGGGAAATAACTTTTGGATTCTGTAGTATCGTTCCTTCTGATGTTGCTGTCCATGTGGTTTAATGTCTTCTATCTCCCTTCTGTACCGAAACCATAAAAACTTGGGAAGGTTAAAATATAGATGATACTGAATTTTAATTCTACTCATTTTAGAAGTAATTGAGAATATTTCTTTTTTGAGTGGGACAAGAATGAATTATTAGGTCAGTCTGTCCAGCCACAGACATGTGAGGTATTTACTCACACAAGGGTGAGAGGCTGGGAGTGAGAGCATGCCAAGCAGGCTTTTCTCCCATGAGGTATCTCATGGCAGAAACTCTCTGTGTTCCAAGTGCCGATCCTTCCCTCAATGTACCTATTTCATGTACTGTAAATAAGAAAATTATTTTAAGTGGGGAATCTAGGAAAGACAGAGCAGGAGAGACCTCTCTTGCATTCCTTCACAGTATCCTCAGACAGCAGTTTGGTGACACCTCTTGGAGAAACTTGTTCTCCCCGTCCTCGTTTCCTGGGCTTTCCATCATTCGTACCAGGGGGGATGGGGGGCTGGAGTGCCACATTAAAGGAGAATTGAGCAAAGTCTTCGTCTAACTTGTGGGTTCCTCTAGATAATGAAAGAGGAAAGTTTCGCTAAACGTAAAGGATTTTCAAGCTAAGAAAAAATAATCAGTTTTTAATTGAGCCATGTAATTCTTTGGAAGTTTCAGTGTTAAGGTTGGCAGATCATGCATGGTATGTGTTTCCCAGCTAGCAAGTATTCTGCAGGTTTTTGGTTTGGTTTCTTTTGAGGCAGTGATAACTGTAATGTGTGATGGATTTCAGGGCACCCTGTTCTCTTCGTGTTGAATTATTTATATAGCCCTCTTTAGCTTTAGAAGGCAACACCTCTGTATCAAGCAACACAATACAACTCTGCATCACAAACTAGGATAAAAACATTGTATTCTCTTGAAAACAGAAGGTAGGTAGGACATCCTGATCTCTGAACTTATAACGCAGTAGGACAAAGGAATTGGTGTTCCTGTTACTGTAGCGGTGAGGGTTTTAATCATCATAGCGACTGGAGCGAGACAGGTTTTGGATTAAACTGTAAAGGGGAAAAATGCCTAGCAATAAGATAAATTGATCCTGAGCAGTGTGGCCAACATACTATCAGTAGAGGCATTAAATAGGTTAGATGAAATGTCAGGTGTAATGATGTGTTGAGTATGATGTAATCTCACAGGGTGACCCAAGTGCTCTCTCTTCATGGTCTCATTATTCAGGGTCCTATTATGGACCAGCACTTTTACCACATCAGCTGATTTCTTCATTTTGTGCAAGGTTTTGTCATTACCATCTGTTATTTGGTGTTTGTGTATAGCAAAAATGTCATAGGCAAGGACAATCTGATCTGTAAAATGTGTCTGCAGCATCTTGTGTGGCCCTTGCAGTAGCAAACATTTCCAACCCTCAGTATGAGATACCACTTGCCCTGGTACACAGCATTCCATGGCAAGCTGAAAGTAAGGATCATCTGGGAGAGATCCACAGGCACGTGGCAGGAGTTCCCCAAGAATCCTGCCCTGCTGTTGAAGACAAGAGTGGGGTTGGCAGGGGATGCAGAAACCCTAGCACCTTCTGTGCCTGCACAGCCAGCTAGTGATGTGGGAGCTCTAGGGTGGGAACTGCTCTTGGAAGCGCTGGTGGCTTCTGAGGAAACCAACAATCACCTACAGAGGCTTTGTTGTGAACACGGGAATGCTGGATGTACCCCAGTGGCACTAGAGATGCTCTTTTAATTGGAGATAAATTAATGGTAAGGTAGATCCTGGGCACTTACTAAGCCTTCTACACCAAGTATCTTTTTGCTGGAAATACACAAGTCCATGACAAAATCCTGGTGGAAGAGGTGTGTGTCATGGTACCAAGGAACATCTGGAAACATGGAAGATGAGACAATCATGCTTGAGGAGAGGCAGCAACAGGTAGTTTCAGTGGTGTGGAGGGTGTAGGTGCAAGCCAGCAAAAGATTTCTGCGTGGTCTTTCAAAACAGAAAATGATCAAAAAGAGGATAAAATTACTTGCTTCAGTTCTGGTTCTACACAAGAAATTTTCTGGCTCGGGTGTTTATTCTGCCCTAGTTCACCTTTCCCTAATGTCTGAGTCTTTGGTAAGAGTATAGAAATTAAATCCTTACCAGATGTATAAACCACCCCAACATTGCCACAGTGTCAGGTTCAGTGGGACCTCTGTCTGCAAATCCAGCCCCCTGGTCATAAGTCACAGGAGTTCGACCTCACTGCAGGAACTGGCAGAAAATGAAAGGGAGGTGGAAATTAAGAAAACATCTCATCATGCAGATAGGCAGTTGAGAAAATAATCCCATTGCCATAAGCAGAAGCATGCCTGTGCTACAGCTTGTGAGGTTTGCATCAGCAACTAGTAGGAACTTGCTGGCTTGAGCAGAGTTACCCCAATATTAAAGACAATATCTAGCAAATCAACTGATGGGAAAAAAAAATATTCTCCTGCCACACAGATACCATTTTATATAACTTTTTTTTCCACACTTAGGGTTTCATCAATTGAAGTGAGTTTTCCTAGAGGCTTCAGCTCTTAGAGGTTCTATCCTTTTATTTATGCAAAGAAGAGATGCATCTTGACAGTAAAAATACAGCCTTCTCTACACTGCACTAAAGGCAGGGGTTTTTAACCCTTTTCTGGACAGACCGTGTTTTTATTTTTGTAGTGCATTATTCTTTATGTGCAGAGTATTCAGCTGATGGGTCAATATGGTCAGAGAAGTGGCTTTAGTGATGCACAGGGAATTACAGTCCCTGGTTCATTTAACAGTGGTCGCTGAATTTACCTGCATGAAAAATGTAGCTTCCTCAACAAGAGGTGGTGGCAGTAAAACCTGAGATGTGAGCTCTCTCTGAAGACACATTCTTAAATTTATCTGCATAACCACAAGAAAAAGTGTTGCAAGGCTTCTACGGGTACTTCTTTGCTCTTTATGGGAAACTTGTTCATTTAAAACCTGTAAAAAAGATGCATTTTTGCGGTGTTCAGCATAATTTCATACTTCTACGCGCGGGAAGGGAACTAATGGGATTAAATAACTTCGCTAGAGGCAGTTTCTCTCCTCTGTTTTAATTGTCACAAACCCAAAATAAGGAGAAAAATCCTTAAAGTTCCACTGAAGCCACCCATAAAGCTGGAGAAAAAAATCCCTATAAACCATCAAATCTGCTTTTGTCCCTGTAGTCTGCAGTGCCACTAGGTCTGCGACTCTTGATGTAGCGCAGTGCTTGGGGACACCCTGCGTGGCACTTGCCTTGGTGGATGCCAAGAGACAAAGGATGCTGGTCCTGTGCTGTCATTAATTCCCTAACTCTTGAAGCCGTACGTTTTCTGTCTCTGGAAAATGGACAGCTTCCAGGAAGACTGAGACTCTTACCTACCAGGAGGCAGCCACAGCACTGGGAGAAAACAGCAATCAGCTGGCCGGGGGCAGATTGTTGTTCAGTAGACAGCCCACTCACCATTTCAACACCACTGAGCTGCTTCTGCTCTGGTGTGCCTTGCCCTGAATTCTTTAGCAACCCTTGGGCTAGCCATTTGTTTGTCTTGAGAAACACAGGGAATTATTTCTTGGCCACTCCGGTGCCTTGTAACTTCCCAGAAAAAGCCTTTATAGGTTCATTTGAGTTTTGACCACATTTGACTTGAAATGTAATCAATTACTGCATTAGCAATGAAATGAGCCCAAGTTTAAAGAAAAAAATATTAAAAAAAAATAAACAAAAGCTCACAAGTTGGGTTTTTTTTGTTTAGCAGTCATTGTCTGCGTCCAACGTTCCCACATGGAGCGCGAACAGGCTGGCAGGAAATCTGCCTGTGAGGCTGCTCCTGCCACGGCTGAGCAATAAACCCAGCGCCTGGATGAGGAGGGAGGAAGAGCCCCGTGAGTGGCAGCGTCATTTTCCACACGTCATTTTCCAAAAGGATCGTGTCCTTTTGTGGTCTTTTTCTACTGGGTGCCAAAAGAATACATAGTGAAGCAGCACGGCCTTTTCTCAGGAGCAAGGGATTTCTTTTGAGTTACGAAACCGCGCAGTGCTGCAAGCACTAAAAATTAGATTTAACAATTTCTTCAGTTTCCTGGTGTGACGTGTGTTCATCCCACCTTGTCCAGCAGCTCCAATGTTATTTGCAGGTTCTGTAGGATGCTGCTAATCCGGAATCAATCACTCGTGGCAGCTGTAGTATTTTTACACTCATTTTTGCAACATTTTTTCCAAAGTCTGGTAGGCTATTCTGTAGTTGTATTGGTTCGGTGCTGCTTTTATAAGCTGCAATGAACTAACTGATTTATGTACGTGAAACAGAAGTGTTATATGAAAAAGGTGCCACACCTCTAGCCTGTCTTCCTCACACAAGCAGCATGGGACTTTGTGGATGAGCCAGTGCCCTGTTCCCACTGCTAGGTAAGGCAAATCGGAGTTGCTTCTGTAGGCTTTGAAAGATTAAATGCTCTTTCCCTGCTACAAGTGAGAAAATGCAAACATGCATTAAAAGATTCAGTGTCAGAACATTGTAATAGAAGGTCTTGGTGGTTTGCTTTGTCATCTTACGTGCCCTTTATCTAAAGGGTAAGGGCTATAAAAATCAACATAACCTTTTCCTCCTCCCATGTAGATCTAGATCTGTGCCTATTTAGGGAGCATGTGTTTGCCTGGAATGAAAACAGTTTACTTCTGGAAGAGCATGTTGTTAAAACTGTGGTGCTAGAGAGGCTCTAAGAAATCTTAAAAAAAAAAAAATCAGTCTTGAATCGAATCTGCAGTTTCTCAGGATACATCAAACTCGCAGCTCGGCAGTAAAATGCAGCAGCTTATGTAAATATAGGAATGTCCCTTTGGCAGGTGTTACGGCTCACAAGCAGATATCTCTCATCTCTGTTTTTGTACAAACCCTGTGAGTTGGGTATTTAGATATTTAGAACTATGTTTATGTCTAATTCTCATGTAACTGTATAAAAAGCAAGGGGTTTTTTGTCTGAATGTTGGGTGTTTTTTCTCACAAGCTGAACCACAGACCACGTTGCCCTCAGCTTCCCAGCTGGCCTAGGGGAACATAAAACTTGCGTGCTGCACACGGCAGGCTGCAGATACGGCTGCTCTGAGCACCTCGCGGCCTCTACGCGTACCTGCTGAGGTGGGGATCCACAACCACAGATGGTGGCCACATAGTAGTGTCTAATCTTTCCCTGCATATTGTCGGTGTGAAATGAGATTCAGTCCACTGACAACAGTTGCCTTGAAGCTTCCCTCTGATATCCAGTTTGGATACCCCATCCACCCCCTGCCCTGCCAGACCGAGGGATTTAGGTCTCTCTGTTTTCCCTCTGAAGGAGCGCATGTCTGAGGCTGGACACAGACTGGGTACAGATATTTTTTACACACATGGCATGCTTTGCTTTTTTTACGCTCTAAGCGGCTTGGCAGCATCTCCTGGACAAGTGATCGGCAGCATCAGGCGTGGGGAAGGAAGTGACGTCTAGATGGCAGTATTACTTCAGAAGACTGTTAGAAGCCACCCCAGTTCTGCCCGATCGAGCCTGATTGACCTTCCTTTTAACAGTGGGAGAACATGCCAAGAACTTATCTTGTAAGCGTCAAGGCTTCTTGAACCTTACCACAGTCATTTTATGCCTTTTTACAAACCTGTTCCACCTGTCTGCAGCTTGTCAATATTTATCCTGTGGCTTATTAAATTCCCAGGCCTCGTAAAAAGCATTGATCTGCTTTGCTTAACCATTTCTCTGGCTGTTTTGTTTCCTAGTGTAAATCACAATGTGATATTAAATTACATTGATGTCCAAACCCTATGCTCACAGTAATGCATTCATTATATATGCGTGTATATATATGTGTGTGTGTATATATATATATACCAAGTGGTCTATTTAGATATTAGCATGGAAATATTTTTATCTAGATACATATAAAATATGTATATATTTTTATATATTTATAATGTAATTTTATTTTATATATATATGTATAAAAACATATTTTCATGCTAAATATCTAAATAGACCACTTGGCAAATGACAAACATTACTAAATACTTCTGTTTAATCTTCACCTCTCTCTAAATTCTGTGCACTGGTGATAAGTATTTCTTGTTCTGAGAGCATATGAATCCTCGCCAAATACTGTCCGCCTTCTGGTTTATGTTTTTTAAAGAGCAAGTCTCATATTAGCATCTGGAAAAGTCCCTGTGGTCACAGCTGTGTCATGCTATTGATATTCTGCTTCAGCACTGCAGAGCCCTTTAAAGTATTTCAGCTATGACCTATGTTATTCTAAACCTTTGCAAGCTTGATGCAAACCTAGATTCAGATATGTGGATCTGCCTTTGGGGTTTGAGCCCAGAATATGCCCACTCATGCTTTTAGGATGTGTTTGGTGGCTGTATTTTTGGTCTCATTTTTCACCTAAAGCCAAAGCCACCCAACCTTTGTGGTCAGGCTGCCGTTGTTCCACACCTACCTGCTCCCTGTCTTCCTTCAGGTGGCAAGATGAGACAAGCAGACCTCTGCACCAAACCATGAAAACTCGTTTTTGTGGTACCTCGCCTTAGCATGAATTTCCAAAAAAAAGGTTGAACGAAGATACGTGTCTGGCAGGGTAAAAGCTATGGTAGCACAGGCTGTTGTTTGGAGTCACAAGATCAGGTAAAGCAGGTTCAGAGACAGTGTGTCGGTGTTGTGCCGTGCATCTGTAGTAAAAGGTTCTCCTCAGCCACAGCAGGTGTTTTATTGGTCTGTTTTAATTCCCTAGAAGAGGTGATTTCTATAAAAACTTTTAAAACCAGCAGCGTCTGCTGCATCGGTCCTTCTTGTCTGTGTGATCAAGAGTTCCCCTCAGACGTATTATATCTCACATCTTGTCTCTTTCCGTCTTAATTCCCACCCCACCCCTCCACACACCCACACCCCCCAGCCACTTTTTCTGCCCATACAGGATTGTCCTCATCAATCATTATTCACTGTATTTCATAGGTTTTGTTGGTGTTTTCACTCCCCTATGGAAATTTGACTTCAGGCTCCTCTTACCTCAGCGGAAGGTTTATCCATGCATAGCTTACTGCTAGTATTCAATGAACGGAAATCCTGCTCAGTGGCCTTCTACAAAGGCAAACTTAATCTCTTTGGAAGATACTTTCTTTAATCTCAGTTTTATGTAACCAGTGTTAACAGCAAAAATATTTAAAGACATTTATGGATATTTATCAAAAGCCCATGTGTCCCATAGCTGTTTGACATTCTCTGAAATGGCAAAGTTATTTGTCAGATGCTGTAAGAAAATACCTTCATATACACATGAATGTGTGTACTTTTGCTACGTCCTATATCAAATTCTAATCCGTACTAATGCATATGTTATCCCTTGGTGCAGATAAAATTTTGTTGATCAGCGATGTTTTTCTTTTCAAACCTTGCTAAGATCAGGAAATTAAGAGAGCCTCCAGTGTAAATAGCACTGAAAGTTAGGAGAGCTGTGTTCCCATAGGCCTCATTACCTTCTTCAGCAGGAGGACACAACCCTTTCCTCCTGATCCTTAAAGATAAAAATGTCATACCCCCCAGTACAACAACAAAACAGTTGGGGGTTTTACACAACTCTTTCCCCTTCCATTAACCCTGTGAATATTATTAAAATAAAGCTTGCAAATGGAAAGTTACACATAATGAAAAGAATAACTAATATTCAGGAAGTTTAATTTTCCTTTAAGCATTTACCAGAGTTTGACATTTTACCTTTTATTTTGATTTTTATCCTTCTCAAAATACCTGTTGTGCCTTCTGAAATGTTGTTGAACAGACCCAGGATGGCTTACCCAAATTTTAATTCTTTTTCCCCCCGCTGGTACTGCAGTTTGCAATCAGCACTTGCCAGCTATCATAAGAAGGCTCCTAGCATTCTGAAAACATTAAATAAAATACAAGCTGAAATGGGAAATGGACCCTGAGATCACCAGTTTAACAAAACTGGAGATTTTTCCAGGAGTGCTACTTTATCTAGACTTCCAGCTTGAACGTATTTTTGAATAAAAATAAGTATTTTACTGACCATGTTAATAGACAACAGTCATAGAAGCCTTTCCTAAAGGTGCCTTTTTCAGCATTCACTCACAAGCTGTAAGTAAACCAAGAACTATGTCCATCAGTTCCCAGTGACATAGACGTTTGCCTTCAGGTGTTACTGGAGTGTATCCCCAGGCTGTACACGGAACTGCTCACTCCCTGCACAGCCCCAGGCATTCGGAAAAGCTTGGTCCCATGTGAGATCAAGTTGTGAAATTACCCAGGCGAAGGGGTTTTATTTTTATATATATATATATACACACACACATATATATGCACACAGAGACACGATTATTTTTATATTCATATATATATATGACACATAGTGTGAAGGTACTGCAGTGCTAATGCTTTATATTTTAATATAATTTTATCTATTCTCTTAATGCATTAATTATGTTAATAGTTTGTTGCATTAATATATTACTGTTTATATATTATATTTTTTCTGTATATACCATGGTAGTGCCAATGCTTCCCCAAACAAGAGCTGATTTGGAGCCTAGACTGAGGTTCTGTCAAATGTTACTATGTTGGGGGCTGGAGATGGGGAGGTGTTAGTGTGTGTTGTGTTGCTTAGCTTGCTTTCCTTCCTTATTTCAGAGGGTAACTAAGCAGTGCTGATTCATGCTACTGGAGGAAGAGCAAGGGAGAGAGAGAGAGAGAGAGAGAGATATGTAAAAAAAATGTAAAGACTGAATCTTCAGTCAAACTAGGTTTCTGTGCATGAAGAGAAATACTAATTCTCAATATAAAAAAATCAAGAGACTCAGATCTGGCAAGGAAGGTTAATTGTTACTGACAAAGTGGGAAATCTCATCCAGGAATTCCTTAGTAATGCAGCAAATACTTTTCCATCTGCCTCAGCAGATAACACAAAACGTAACGTGGCTTTCTGCATCGGGTGGCATCCAATGCATCCTGTGATGCACCAAATCCCTTCTTGCTTTGCTCCTGTGACAGATCCAGCTGCTGCTTCTCTTTCATGAGTTGGGTTGCAGCTGCAGGTACCAAAGCAGAGGTTGACAGTCACCTCCATCCACAGGGCAATATCATTTGAAGCAATTCAGCAGTCACCCTCTGTTTATACCCCGAAGTGATGATCTTCCAGCAGTCTTGAGTGCTGGTTCCCTTGCCTCTGAGATGTTTGCTGCCCTTCTCCCAGTCCCTGTAATTACACCAGCAGCAAAACACCTACCGTTGCAATAAGCATATCCCAAAAATGAGCTGGGGGGTGAAGGGGAAGTGTGATACTCAAAATGATAGCTTGAATGGGAGTCTGTGAGCAGAATCAAACCCAGCCATAGCTATGCAAAACTCGTCCCAGCGTGAGCTGCCTGCGGATGGTGCTGGGAAAACAAAGCCTTACTCTGCCCTGAGGCAGGAAAGAATTCCTAACTCTGTTTTATTACTGTGCTGTGGATGTTAGCTTTTATTCCTGCCTCTGTTGAATGTCTTACCTCCGGTAGTGCCCAGATTAAAAGGATTTATCGGAACATGATTCATAATGCTAGATAAAGGGACTCTGTGAGTTCAGTACCACCACCTACTTCTGCATCTTTCCAGGTAATACTGACATCTGCCTCTGGAGACGTTGGCAGACCTGGAGTAATTTCTGTGGGCTGTGACTAGAGATCCTATGTCAGTCTGCAGGACAGCAAGTGTCCAAAGTCTGTGAATTTTCTTTCTTTTTGAAACACTAATAAAACCCAGCCTGTGAGTCTTTGCCCCCTCTTTGATAACAATGACTTTTTATTAAGCTTGCATTGGGCAAGAGAGCAGATCATAAATTAAATTATTTTAGCACCTTCCTTTAGCCTGGGACAAGACACCCCATGCTAAGGGTCCTGCACAAACCATAAAGGCTATCCTAGGCTTTGCTCTATTATGGTGCATTTGTTTTGACGGTACATTGTGTGTGATTTTCAGTTTCTTCAGCTGTACTTATTAATCTTGTTTATAGCCCTTTTATTAAGGGTCATTTACCAAATAAATGAAAATTAATTTAGACTTGTTAAACTGTAAAGATCTGCCAGGATGAGACTATTACCTGAACCCTGAAGGAAGAAAAAGTGAGCAGCAATGTGTATTTGAAGGTCTTAACAATCCCAGGAACAGCTTTTAGGTACAGAACAGAGTTTTGGGGTTTTTTTTCTCTTTTTAGTATCTGATGACTGCATCCTACTAGGGCAATTGGTATATATTGTGTCCCATCCTTCTAATGGCATTGAATTTCTGGGTAACATCCCTCCCATCTTTCTCCACCATTCCTGCAGCTTTGTATCCATCTGGATGCACAGAATTTCCTCAAGTCCATCTCACTGCTACGTGTGGATTTCTCTGGCAGGGCAGCATTTGTATGGTTGGCTGCACATCATTGTATGTTTATCAACAAAATGAAGAGTGCAGGCATGGCTCAAGCTTCATTTCTGTTATTTCATGAGCCTGAAAATCTTGTGAGGAGCATCATGTTGACAGGATCTGAGGTGTCTTACTCAGCATGTAGGTGTTACAAGATTAGTTTGATATCAGAATAGCAAGCTGAAGACAGACATCTTGATATACAGTCTCAGTAGTATATTCTGTCGTGCAGCTTTGGAGAGCTCCCTTGCTGAAGATGTGCCTCTGGGGGTGTCTATCTTTGCTGAGATAGAAATGGTCAACGGTTTGTCTCCACTAAACCCATCCAGAGAGCTGTTTTTATTTGAGAAATACATTTTTTGTTAATACCATTGGAAAGACATTCTAAAACATGGGAACAGCCTGGTTTCAGAAGGAATTTGAAAGCCATCTCTCCCCTTGAGTTGCACAAGAATCTCAGAGTGCCGTCTGTGGGCCCCTAAATGATACACCTCTGTACTGTTCTGGGATAAACCAGATCTTGGTGTACGAGCATAATTTAGGGAGAAGAAATTCCATCTCTGAAAAATGTTAGATGACACCCTTGTTCATCTCTTTGTTTCTCCTGAATGTTGTTGAGGGTTTTGTTTTAAGAGAAGCCTTGACAAATTTGGAATATTAAAGGCAGCTTTATTGGGAAGGGATGCTTTATGTAATAAATGTACAGGCAGTATCTGCTACAGTATTTAAGCATCTATGGGTAAAGAAAAAGGGGATTTACAAATACATTAGCAACAAGAGGAGGACCAGAGAGAACATTGGTCCATTACTTGCTGAAAATGGTCATCTTACTGACAGGGACATAGAGAAAGCAGAAACATTTAACACCTTCTTTGCCTCTGTCTTCAACACAGTTGATGGGCTCTGGGACTCCAGATGCCTCAAGTTGGAGGACCATGACTGTGGTAATAATAAACTCCAAGGGAACCCTGAACTTGTAGGTGATTTATTCCTGGTCTGGATCTATTTAAGTCCATGTGCCCTGATGGGATTCATCGCAGGGTACTGAGGGACCTGCCTGATGTCATCACGAGACCTCTCTCAATTATTTTTCAATGATCTTGGAATCTGGAGAGGTCCTGGTTGACTGGAAGCTGACAAACATCCCAATTTTCAAGATGGGTAAGAAAGAAGACCCTGGTAATTACAGGCCTGTCAGTCTCACCTCAGTGTCTGGTAAAATTATGGAGAAAATCATACCAGGAGTTACTGAAAAGCACCTGAAGGACAACACAGTCATTGGTCACAGCCAACACGAGTACAGAAGAGGAAGGTCCTGTCTATCCAACCTGATTTCCTTTTATGGCAAGGTCTCCCAGCTGGTTGACCAAGGGAAACCAGTTGATGTTACTCTTTTGGATTTCAGTAAGCCTTTCGATACTATGTCTCACAGTATCTTGCTGGACAAAAATGTCCAGCATACAGCTAGAGAAAGTCATAATGTGTTGGGTGGGCAACTTGTTGAAGGGTTGGGCCCAGAGGGCCATAGCAAATGGGATAACACCAGACAGGTGGCCAGTCAGTAGTGGGATTCCCCAGGGTTCCATTTCAGGTCCGGGTCTTTTTAATATTTTCATAAATAACCTGGACTTAGGACCAGGGGGTGTCTTAAGTAAATTTACTGATGACACCAAACTAGGAGGAGCTGTTGACTCCATTGAGGGTGGAGAAGCCCTGCAGAGAGACCTGGGCAGATTAGAGAGCTGGGTAATCACCAACAGCATGAGGTTTAACAAGGGCAAGTGCCAGATTCTGCACCTGGGAAGGGGCAACCCTGGCTACACACATAGGCTGGGGGATCAGACACTAGAGGCCAGCCATGCTGAGAGGAATTTGGGGGTCTTGGTTGACAGCAAGTTCAACATGAGCCAGCAGTGTGCCCAGGCAGCCAGGAGGGCCAACTGTATCCTGGGGTGCATCATGCATAGCATGGCCAGATGGTCCAAGGAGTGGACTGTCCCACTCCACACTGCGCTGGTGCGGCCTCACCTCGAGCACTGTGTGTGCAGTTTTGGGTGCCACAGTACAAGAGGGACACAAATATTGGAGGGTGTCCAGAGGAGGGCAACGAGGATGGTGAAGGGTCTGAAGGGGAAGTCTCATGAGGAGAGGCTGAAGTCCCTTGGTTTGTACAGCCTGGAGAAGAGGAGACTGAGGGGAGACCTCATTGCTGTCTATGGCTTCCTGACGAGGGGGAGCAAAGGGGCAGGTGCTTATCTCCTCTCTTTGGTGACCAGTGATAGAACCTGAAGGAACAGTATGAAGCTGTGACAGAGGAGGTTTAGGCTGGAAGAGGCTCTTTGCTGAGAAGGTGGTTGTTCACTGGAAAAGGCTCCCCAGGGAAGTGGTCACAGCACTGAGCTTGGCTGAGTTAAAGAAATGTCTGAACGATGCGCTCAGTGACATGCTCTGACTTGGCTGGTCCTGTGTGGAGCCAGGAGTTGGACTCGATGATCCTTATGGGTCCTTTCCAACTCAGGGGATTCTGATTCTATGAAACCGTTTTGTGATTCTACGATAAACTTTGTGAAAACAGGGGTAAAACCAGCAGAAGACTTCTGGTGTGGTAGGAGGGAAATCTGAAAAGGCAAGTAAGATTAATTTCTTCTGGCCTGGAATTTCTTTTTGTGGTTTTCCCCTTTCCTGTACATCTCCTAGGAAGTCTACCTTTTCCTATGCCAAAATGTTCATCGTAGTAACACATTGCTGTACCCACCCTCATTTACTCTTCAGAAAATTGCCACTACTTAGCAAAACACCCTTTTATGTGCATTTCCTGCTTGGTTTCTTCTGTGACTTTATAACTATTATAATTTTTTTCAATCAGTATTCATGACACAACATTCAAAAGGTGGAAGAACAAATAAGAGAGATGGGAAGCCAGCAGTATCCTATAATAGAAGAAGTCTTAGCAATAATAGCATCTTGGCTTAAGTAATGAAATAGCACCTTTTTTATCTGAAGAATGACAATTGAAAGAGTAATTATGTATTAGAATTAGTTTACTAATACACTGTAATAAATATGCATGTGGTTATGCTATAATGATGAGGCAGCTGATATGTTCCCCTTGGAATATTTATTTTTGCTCTTTTTTTTTTCTCTGTGCTCTGCTGTCCTGGGACTTGTGCTCCAAGTCCAAACAAGAATTTCAGCTTTACAATACCTGGCAGTCTTCATGAAACAAAAGCTGCTTGTGCTGGGAGGCAACTCCGTCCAGATGGACACAGGTTCCCGTTAGGGGAGTTCATCCTGTGGGTGTGATGATTTTTTAAAAATTATTATTATAATTTTTAATAATGCTGCTTTGGTGATACAGAGACAACAGTGGCTTCATTCCAAAACATCCTGATGGAGGAAGCATTTCTGGTGGGGAGAAAAAGTTAATGCTTTCCCCTCTCCTTGTCTGCACATTGTTGACTACCTTTTTGTTGTGGTGGATGGTGACTGAAAACACTGCTAAAACATCACTTTTTGTGACCTGTTCCCCTATGTGCCACATTTAAAAATTATTTGAATCCAATGAATAAGTAAAAAGAGCCATTCAAGTGTGTTGAAACTGTGTTGAGCTGCAGGATTTCTGGCTGAAAAGGAGCAGGGTGACTGATTTGTGGTTGAAAGTCATGGAGCAAACTAAAGGTTCTGGGATTTTTGAAGCTATGACTAAGAAAGAAACTTAAGCATAGAGAACAGCTCATTACAGCTGGTGTTTAAGTCATCAAAGGAGGCAGAGGCAGTGTGAGGAAAGAATATTAATTATGGAGAACAGTGAGGGCTACTATTTCATTTGATCTGTGTCAATGTAACTGTAGCAGAAGTTCCTGCTCCCTGGGTGAGGAAGAAAGGACAGATCTCTGCTGCTGGAAAGGGAGATCTCGTCATTGTTTCAGATATGCTCGTTGTACCACACCCAACTGCCCTCTCTCCCTATAATGGCAGGTCTAAAATAGGTCAACCACAGAGGTCTGCAGGGCCCTTTAGTTACGATGCCACCCAATCAGCATGCATAACCCTCACCATGCCACTTGCAAGTGGGGAAGAAGGCTCTGCTTCATGTTGAAATGAGCCTTCTCATAAAGACAACATGGGGAGCTTGTTCAAAGGAGGGTGGCAAAATTACCATTCTTGGGCAGACTATGAAACCAAAGCGCATAGCAGTGGAATAATTTGCCACCCAGTGTAGCCGATGAGGCTGGTGACAGAGTTGGAAGTATAATTCATCCTAGATCAGAGCCTTGTTGCAAAAGAATTAGGTCTGGTTCCCATTTGTTAGGACGTGCAGGGTAAATGTTAGGGCATGAAATGGGTCAGAGTCTTACGACCTTACACGGTTGTGGCCGCGATAAAATCTGAACAGCGTGATTTGTGTTAAACTTTTTTTTCCTCTTTTTTTGACTCACCCATGTGGAAGATGTAGCCAGGCTGCCACGTTACCATGGCAGGTTAAATGACAGGAAATTCTCCTGTTTCAACACTTTTTTACATTCTGATTCAAAACTATACATTCCTTTTGGGTTTTTTTTTCAAACACTCTTACTCAAAGTGAGTCTGCATCCACCTGGGCAGCTGTGGCCTTTTCCCAGCAGCTACAGTCCCGGTGCTAGTTGCATTGCATCGAGGGATGTGGTGTTCCTGCTGCAGGGGCACCACGGTGGGCACAGGTGAGCATCTGTCTGACAGGAAATGAAGTATTCCTTTTGGATGCTAGAGATTAATTTTACATGTATTTAATTTTGGATCCTAGAGATTATTTACAAATCCCTGTTTCATTGTCCCACACAGCCCTTCTAGGAATGTGCCACCTGCCCCATAGGCCATGGCAAGGAGACTGGACCAGTTGTCAGTCACGTAGAGCCTGTGGCTTTCTTGTGGTGTGGCCATTTCTCCCCAGTGGAGAAGCAGCAGGAATGTGTGCAGTTGAGGAGCAGAAATATCAGGCAGGAGGCATATGAATGCAGTCAGGATGGGTAGACATGGGGAAACCCACCACTCTGCTCCCCAGAGCTCAAGGGAGGGCGGAGAACTGGAAAGCAGGTAAATGGCAGCAGAGAAAAGGAGGACATCCAGTTGCTTCTCAGTTATTCAAATTAGAGAATGCCTTTCAATTTCTGTAAGGTGCAAGCTAATGCTCATCCTGTTTGGGACTTTGAGGCGTGTCTGAAACACGTGAGGCAGAAACTCATGTGCAAGACAGAGGCTTTGGAGAAGGGCCGGTCCAGCCTCGGGGCACGCAACCACTGTTTCTGAGCCCTGGGGGAGAACAACTGAGCTTTAGCAAGCACAGGAGATAAATGTACCTGATAAATAACAAATCATCTTCATCCACAAAGGCTCTTTCTGTTCACATTGTTTATCAGTTGTTAGTCATACAGGCACGAGCATGCCACTAATACCGCAGAGAGCGTAAACCAATAAACGCAGGACCAGTTTTAATAGGATACCTAGAGGCACAAGCTGTAAGATGCCGAGTATCATTTAGAGGAGTCTGGCTCCAGATGTTTTTGTGAAGTATGACAAAGGAAGTATGTGACTGATAATAACTTTAATTTTCAGATGGAAAATGAGAGAAATGGTTACATTTACTAGCAAGCACTAACAAGACTGCTATTGCCTTTCTGCCCTGTGAAATATATTTTTATTGTCCCCCTCCACCCTCCCTCAGGTGACTAGTTTGATCTTGCTTGCAAGTTTTAGGTTTGCTTCCAAGTCCTCAGACAGTCTCCTCTAGCTCACAGGTTAATAATTACACCTCCTCTGTAACAGTGTCTTTCATGTTGAAGAATTGCAAAGTATTTCACAGGCCTGTGCCAATATCTGCTCTTTCGCCGCGGAGAATGCAGGGTAACTTGAACCCACGGAGAATCAAGTGAATGGAGAGGTTGGCTCTGCGTGTGAAGAGATGTCTTCACCTATAGCCAAAAGGGAGAGCGTGGTGGGTGCTGTGCTCTACCAAGTCAGCTTCCAGTCTCTGTTGGCAGAAGGAAGACAAAACCTGTTTCTAATGGAAGGTATTTAAATGCTGAGGACTGGGAGGACGAAAGCTGGAAAACGTGCCAGGGCTGCTGCGTTAATACCTTTGTCTTGACAGAAGTATCATACAGTTCTTGATTGTAGCTGGCATTACTGTAATTTTATGTCATCAGTGTTTATCGTTCCCAGATGTTAAAAAAACCCAAGGAGTCAGGCTTACGTTTGGGATTGTACCTTTTTGCCCTCCTGATTTGCCTTAAGCACTCTATTTTTCCTCTCACCCCCCCCATTTTTTCTTTGTATAGCTACGAGATTGGAAACTCTTTTCTATCCTCTCAAATGAGAGCTGAAGTTCTCACATAATCACTCACCTTCTAGAGATGAGGCTTTAAGAGAAACATTGACAGACTATGCATTCCTGGCAGAGAAAAAAAAACCCTACCAAAAATTATTATACTTTCATATCTAAAAGACTGAAGTCCTTGTGGCATGTTTCAAAAAAGATTGGTACAGGTACCAGGTACAGCTGTCCCACTTCCAAGGCTGGAGAGGTGCGTGCTGCCTGTGATACTTTCATCTTCTATATCCTAAGTGCTCCCTTTACTCTCTGATTTTTTCCTGGGACTGCTTTGCCTTTAATAGAGAGATTGTCTTTTGAACGTAATTCCTTCCAGGGTCAATGAAATTGTTCCAGAAAACATGATTAGAAGCCCCACTTCTTTAATTAAGCAAGCTGTGATTGCACATCACTGTAGCTTTGGCTTTTCCTGTCAGAAGAAAATGACTCCACTCACTTTGCACTTTTCACTCCACATTTTAGCAACAGGATCTGGGGAAGGAATTAGCTCTACAAGTGCTGAGATAAGCAGTCAGTGCTGCTACATCTAGGAAAGCATTGCTCAGCTCCTCACTTTGATGGTAGCATAGTTCACTTCTCCGAGGAAGGCCTCAGGGCTATGAAGTATTTGAAGGGTTATTGTCAGGATATGCAGGTGGGATCTTTAGGGCAGGGAGAGTGCATGTAATTAGATAAAGCAAGGATAAAGATGATCCAAGTATATACGAGTGGTTAAAAGAATTGGAAACCTGAGAAGGCTGGACCCTATTCTCCTCAAGTAAACCCCCAGCAGACTAGCAGACCTGGTTAGATAGTGTCCTGGAGCACACTTCCACACTGCACTCTAACGTTCTTGAAAGCTGATTTTCTGTGGTCATTACTCAAGCTCGAGTTTTTCTCGGGATTTCTCCCAAGTGCCATAAAGCTTTGTTTATTTAAAATGCAAGGGAAAAAAAAAAAAAGCAAGCAAATAAATAAATCCCTGCTCTTTGGATTAGAAGGTGATTGAGATGCTTGAAAAAACAGACTCTAATCAAGCTCAAGCCTGCATAGTTTTTACTGGCGTGCTTCCTCTACGAGTTTAATATTGTACCCAGCACCAAACTTTCGCAAAGGACAAGACGAGTCGCCTTTGCCCAGTTCCCACACTTTCTCCAGGCAGCATCCAGCCTTTTGGACGGGGCAGGCTGGTTTGTATACCTCTGCACAAAATGCAAAGAGCATAATGGTTTGCTTGCAGGCTGGTTTGTGGGAATCAAACCTGTCCACATCAGAAAGGAAAAGCCTGGACATGTAACAGAGAGATGATCCCAGTTAATAACTGCAGGCAGGGCTGTGCAATGTCTGGGCCGTGGGGGAAGGGTTCTTGCATAGCTCCCTGCTCTGGAGTGGAAAGGCAAATATGCTTTATAATGTGACATAATGGTGTAAGGTCATTCAGGGCTGGACAGATTTACCCTGTGCTTGCCAGTTGACAGCCCTGTCCGCAGGACAGGATTTCAGAATCTACTTCAGATTGTGCTGCTCTTAAGCAAGTCCTAATCCCAGCAAGCTCAGTCACATTGTGGGTTTCAGCTGGATCAGGATGTTTTTCTTGCAGCTTCTCTGAATTTCCAGTGAGCAATGCAACTCACCAGTGCGTGAAAGGCTGAAGGATTTCTCTGCAATGCTGATTACTGGTTCTCTTTCCTCCCTCAACATCTCTTACAGGTTTGCATGACTATGGCTGCCATGGTGACCCAGAGGATACGTCTTTGTAACGCTGTCAACTAGACATATTATCATCATGATGGCATTGAAGGAAAATAGAGATTCGGTGATCTGCTTAAAACCCAGAGTGAACCCAATGCACAGGGGGCACACGCTTTGAGTCTTGAGTCTCAGGCAACATCCTGTCCAAGGACTCACCCCCTTCTGCTAGATCAGCCTACAAAGGGTAAATACTAGGAAAGACTTCCAAATGTATAAATTATTTATTAAATTAGAAAAGCAGCAGCTCTATTGTGGGAAAGGTAAAGAAAATTTAATTCGAGAAAGTCACCCTCTCCAAATAAATGCCGAGTATTTGAGAAGTGCTTTGTGATTCTTAAGAGCCATCCTTAGTAATCCCTCAGATGACCTTTTTTATTTGATTGACTTGTCACGTCAAGGGTCTTGTTTTTATGAAGCATGTTCTGAGTCTGGTTCTTCTTAAGTTACAGATACAGTGTAAACAGACCCTAGGGAATATAATGAAACTTCTCAACACTCAGCAAAACCAAACATGTAGTTACAGTAAGAGATGTGGTCATGCAGCATCATTGCTGAATTTTGGCAGGTGTGATGCTTGGTGTTGTGCCTGAATGCAGGTATTATCACTCAGGGTATGAGGAGGCTCGGTGTTGCCTCAACATGGCCAGAGCATGCCCGTCCCGTATAAAATCTCACTGGTAGGGCAGAAGCATGTTACAGGTGAAGTGCAACATGGAGCTCAGCTAAACAGTGAAAGCTCTGACCCTGAAGCAAAGAAAAGACTGTAGTGGGAATGAAAAGGAGATCAGGTGTTCATATGGATAACGAGAGCACCCATCATTTTACTCCTTATTGATAGAAGGTGTATAAGCTCTCATTTGTTGTCTCATGAGGCAGCCGCCAGTACTTGAAGATGGGTTTGGTTTATTTCAAATGTGGATTTTCTCATAGGAGTATGAGAAGAGATTTTTGTTCTCCTTCTCTGAATGAGCTAGCATTGGCCACTTTGTGCCAGGAGGCTATGTGAGAAGACCTGCTTCTGCTTTGCAGTTCTCCTGAGATTTTTATGAGTTACTCTGAATCGCAAAGGAATTTACATGCTAATTTATTGAAAAGTCTGGCAGAGATCTGGGGAAATTTTGTTGCCTCATATAATTTCCCATTCGAGTCAGTCTAGTAGTCAGGTCCCTTCATTTCAACCCCTCTCCATTTTTCCTTTAATCTCGTTGTCCACACTCTTACTCATCCTGAATGTTTAGTAGCTGCTCACAAGCTGGCAGTGCTTTACCTGTGACTCACACCTCAGTCACTTGTCCAGAACTGAAGCTGTGCTGGGGGCTGTGGAAAGGACAGGCAGTCCTGGGAGGATGAGTAAATCCCTTCTGTTGAACTTTCTCCCTTGTGACTCCCTTACAAAGTAGCTTTACGGAAGCTGTGGACATAACAAAACAAAACAGAACAAGAAACAAACAAACAAACAAACAAAAAAGTGCCCATGAATCGAAGTTGCTGAGGTCTGAGCTGCTTTACTTACCTTGAGTCTGAGCACACAGATGGAGACCTGCTGGTTTAATCCTAGAGGAGCTGCAGTCCTCCTCTGTGTATGGCTCAGGGCACAGATCCCTGACTCTCATGATTACTATGTTGTGTGGAACAGCATGTGCTTGCACAACTCATGGGCAAATTCCTGTGTGGTCCCAGGCACTGTAACAGAGCAGGGAAAGCCCAGAAGCAGCAGAAGAGCTGCGAGGGATGTTTTCTGTAAGTGTTTGGAGGAGTCAAGGCATCTTTCTTTAAAATAAGCAGGCTCTCAACTCATGGATTGTGTGGGTACATCATGGCAATTTACTGTCCTGTCACTGAGGATTTGAGCTATCGTGTTTTCTGTATCTGTTATGCTAAATACCTAAGAATGGGCTCTGGCTGCAGGGATAACCAACATAGTTTTTGCAGTGTCTGTAGCGACTACAAAGGAGACCTATGAAGTGCTGTCATAGGAACATAATTTCTTGTAGAGACTGTACATTCCTTTTGTTTTCCTAATTCATTTTAAAAAAAAAAGAAAAAAGGAAAAAAGAAAGTATGTGCTTACTTGCTTTTTGAGTATGGAGAATGTTTGGCAGAATTTGAATGGAAATGTAGGGGTAAAGGTTAAGGTTATATAAACAATTTAACTTATTGCATTACTAAAGGAAAACAAGAGAAAATAGTTAATAGCCATAGTCAAAATAAGCAACTCTCAATAGATATACAAAGAATTAAAAGTGGGTCTCATCTTAATAATTTAGGGTTCTTTATAGTAAATTATTGAAGATATGAACCTGGGTATAGTCTGAGATTGGTACTCAGGAGTAGATGTTCTTACAGATTAATAATTGACTAAAGACTGGAAATTCCCCCACTTGGTTCTTTCCTCCATTGGTGAATTCTTCTGTGATATTGAACATGCACTTAAATTCAGATCCTCAAAGGTATTTGAATGTTTCTAAGTGGATGCAGCCCAACTACAGAGCAAAAGGCAACTCTCATTCTGAAGAATTTATGGCCTGCCTACATAGCACAACAGCAGTTCAGAAATGAGACAGAAAGGGGTCTGGTCTAATGCTGAAGTCTCAGAATACACTTTCTGTGTTTGCAAGAGGAAAGTAATTGAGAACAAAGGCCAGAAACCACGGGCAGCTTGCCTACAAAAACTGGGAGCTCTATTTCCTTTGTTTTGTATAATTGGCTAATAGTTTGAGCATTTACGTAAGAACAGAGCTCTATGTGTCACTTCCCATCTCAGGGCAAAGCACTTTAGTCCTGCATCCCACAGATACCCTGCTAGGGGAGCACCCTAACCTTTTGTCCAAGGTGCAGCAAGGGATGTGAACAGTGGGCTGCAAATGAAAATCCATAGATGCAAAGTGATGTGGTGCTTGCTGCCTGGAACAGTTCTCACTAAACACGTATAGCTGTATGAGGAGTGACAGCTCAGACCAGACTCCCTAGGAAGTTTCTCCACCTAAGTGTTCTCACTGCCTGGCTAGCATCAGCGTCCGTTTGAGCTTAGGCTCCTTAGCTCCACAGCTCCTGACACCTGCACAAAAGTCTGATTTCATCCCACAGCCTAAATAGGGATTGTTCAGTGGGCAGGAGGATGGATGCACGTGCCTGGGAAATGGGAGAGTGGTTTGAATTTGTAGCAGAAGGGGCTGGATCTGGGTTCCCTCTTGGGTACCGTAACCACTAGGATCTCATGAGTAACGTTGAGTCACTTTTTAGCATCTCAGCTGGATGCTTACCAAAATGGACTTTGTGCTCTAGATCAGGGTGCTGCATGCCAGAGAGATGACAATCCTGACCCAGCTTCAGAGGCTCGTAGTAACCAGCTCCCAGGACCTCCTGTGAGTTTCCTGGATGACCAAAAATCTTCTCCAGCTTTGTACTGCCTCTGCACTGAATTTAATGGCATTGATTGGGGTAGGAATGAAGCTGCATGTTGGGAGTAACTGTGCTGCGAGCCTCGCTGCCAGCCTTCACTTTCGCTGCATTGACTCAGTAACAGCCTGGCTTTATGAAATTCCCTACCTTCAGTTAATCCTCCACACATAAATCTTTCAACTTTAAATTTCAAATGGCTTGGCAAGTTCATCTTCTTCTGGAAAGGTGGTAAAAGGTTTTGGTTTATTTTGTTAATCCCTGTTTCATGGTGCCAAGATGATGAGTGAGCACGTAGATTCAGGTCCTTCAATCAGCATAAGAAAAATGCATTTCCTACTGATGTAAACTCTTGCTCGGTTTCACAAGCCCACACATGCAAGCAGTGATTAATTCTCTTTGTCAAGGTTGCAGTTTTCACAGGTTATTATAGTTCTAGCATGGCCACTATAGAATTAACTTCCATAGCCTCTGGCTTTAATTCAGACATAAAAGGGATTAATATGAAGGAAAAATCTACCAGATATATCACCTCATTTGCCTTCCCAGCTACTGCTGCATCTGTAAGAAATAACTAATAATAAACTAGACTGGAGCTGATGAGACCAGGTACCATATAGAGGATTGTACTGCTTTATGCAAATGGATGTGCTGTACAGTGTAGGAAGCATTTTTAAATAACATTCTCATGGGGTTATGATTTCAGATCAGTATTCAGTAGTACTTACCCTTTAATTTGCTGGAAAATTATTTCCTTCCTATCTCTTTGCTCTTAAACTTTTTTCAGTGGGCTAATCCAACATTTCAGAAAGAAATTCCTCCAGTTGTTAATTTGTGGTCTTGCACGTTGTTACATTAAACATTCAATTGTACCTACAAGAGCATCAGAAATTCAAATTGTGCAAATGCTTCTCCTAACCAGCAAGCACCTTCTTTCCTCTTTTCATGCTATGTATTCCAAAGCCACACACCCCCCCCCCCCCCACTTCTGTAAGCAACTATACATATATATGTATGTATTCTATATGTATTATAGTGAAATAGCTGTATTTGCTTGGGTAACAGATCTTGTCTTTTCCCAACTGTTGCTCTCAAAAAACAAACCACAGTCTCTGAACCCATCTACGCTAAACCCACCAGGGAACTGTTTCTTGCTACACACAAGGGGTAGGCATTAGGTGAACAAACATGGAAAATTCAACTCTGACTTAAGAGCTAAGCACATTTGAGTGTTAATGTTATTTAAACGTAGGGGTGACACCCCCTTCAAGATTTTAGCAGGGCTGCATAAATCCATATTGCTCTCCAAGCCACAGAGCTGCATAGCATATAGTAGATAGCACTTGAGCTCCAAAGGAGTGAAAATAATTTTGCTCAGATGTGTTAGAAATATCTGAGAATGTCCCTAGGTATGTGTCTTCTTGCATCCATTGACACTCATTTTTTGCTCTACAAATTCGTTGTTCATTTTGTATTGTGATATCAATGTAAGACTTCTGTGCAGTCACAGAGTAGATGGGGTAATAGGAATGCATCCCACATATGTAAATAGATAGATGGATAAATAAATAAATTTTGAAAAACCCACAGTGTTCAAGCTCAGGCAGGAGATCATGCTGTCCCTGTCAAGTCCAATGATCAATTCCACCCTCTCCCATCTTTCCTTCCCTCTTGAATAGGGCAAATATCAGGTTATTTCATAGAATCATAAAATGGCTAGGACTGGAAGGAACCTTAAATATCATCAAGTTCCAACCCCTCTGCCATGGGCAGGGACACCTCTCACTTGACCAGGTTGCTCAAGACCCCATCCAACCTGGCCTTGAACACTTCCAGGGAGGGGGCATCCACCACCTCCATGGGCAACCTGTTCCAGTGCCTCACCACCCTCATAGTGAAAAATTTCATCCTAATATCCAATCTAAATCTACCCCCTTCCAATTTAAAACCTTTCCACCTCTTCCCATCACTACATGCCCTTCTAAAAAGTCTCTCTGTAGCTTTGCTGTAGGCCCCCTTGAGATACTGGAAGGCTGCTATAAGATGTCCCCAGAGCCTTCTCTTCTCCAGGCTGAACAACCCCAACTCTCTCAGCCGGAGAGAGTCAGGACACAGCGTGTTTCTTTCATGCAAGAGCAGCTTTGACATGAAGAAAGAATATGACAGATACAGCTAGTGATTAAATGCTTTCTACCTATGGATTTTGGTGCAGAAAAATTGAGGGGCAGTGAGGGAACTAATGCGTTGGACTCATTGAGAGTACAACAGAAATTCATAGAAGCCAAAGGATCTCTTCTCTGTGAGTGCTTCCAAGTTTAATTTGATATTTATTTTTCCCGAGAGGCCTTTGGGTGGTGCAGTCAGTGTTAACAAGCAAGCAACTGACAATAAGAAAGGTCAGACTATGAAAGTTAAAATACGAAGATTTGTTGAGTGGCTAGAGAAGGTCAAACACAATGAACTGAAGCATCTTGAAAAAAAGAAAAAGCAATTTAGAGAAAAATATTTTTCTCTTCTTTAATGAAGTATTGATATGTTTCATTGGAAATAGCAGCCAAGAGCTTAGAGAGGTTACTTAAGCAACACGCTGCTATTTGGAAGGGCTTAGCAACATTAAATGTATATATTTTACAGTTTTCTACCACCCTGTTTTAGTTGCATGGACTAGCTGGTGCTGCACCTGTGGCTCTGGAAATTAGCTGTGGTTGAATTGCTTGGGCCCCAATACTTGTCAGGAGATAACAAATCCTATGCAGTGCAGGCTGGGAGAAAATGATTCTTGTCTTCCTTCGGTGTGTGCAGACACAAGAGCTCCTGTGTTTGTGAAATGAGAAAACTAAATTTATGTTTTCTCTTTCGTTGCAACATGCTTGCAGGATGAGCATTAGCTCTCACTGTGAACTTAGTTGCCCTGGGGAAGGGGTGAAAAGGGAGGCCTGTTTCCATATGCTGTCTCTTATCAAACACGTGGATTGAAAACCAAAACACCCATACAGCATTCTTGCCCCAAAGGTGAATCCACTGGAGGAAATACAGCGATGTAAAACTGATTCACAGGTTAAAGCTGGCTAACCAGTTTCCAACACACAGCTTTGTAAAACTGATTCACAGGTTAAAGCTGGCTAACCAGTTTCCAACACACAGCTTTGTATATAAAAGCAGACTTCAAGGTCTGTGAATAGCCTGAGCCATTTAAGAGCTTCTGTATTGGCATCTCTGGGATGAAGCTGTGAGGGGAGGGAGGGTCGGGCTCCCTACCCTCCTGCAGGCCCACTACTTGGCCAAGGACGAATACACTGCAGATTTGCGCAAGAAAACACTGAAGGAGAAGGGGAGAGGAGAAACTTGCTTGTGAAACTGAGGTCATACAGCTTCTGTACCCCCATAAATCAGCCCCTCACTTGCAAATTGCCTTGCTGTTTCTTTTCTGAGGGCTGGCTGTGGTTGCTCAGCTAAGATACTCAATAGTGTCTTGTCTGTTGCTGCTTGGGCCTGTATCCTGTGGTCCTAGCATGCCCAGCATTGAAATTTGGGTGCTTCTAAGACACTAAAGATGAGATTTTCCCCTTATTGAATTGATTTAATGCCCAGCCTTATTGTGAAGCACAACAAAATGTTATCTGACAGCCCAAGCAAAGTGGACCAGCCAGTAGCCAGCTGTGGTTCAACCAAAATATTGAAGAAAACAATGGTGTCTGAGCAAAGGCTTGTTTTCAACACATCCCCGGGTAGTATAATGGCTGTATTGTTTGATCTACTTTCCTAACACTTGCACTCCTGCTGTCTTCCTCAATGCACATAAAACCTTGCTGCGAGTGTTGACCATTGCATACTTCTGAGAGCAACTGATGTGTTACCACACACTCAGTGTCACTTAGTTCTTTCTACCTCACCAGAATGAATTCCTCCAAAAATCTGATGCCTGCTTCTTTACTGCAAGCTAATACATAGACAAATGCAGAAGGATTTATATTTTTTGTGAGGTTATTCCTTTTCTTTATCTTTTAGTGCTTCAAGCAGTTTCTGAGAAGACAGGACCTTCCTCTTGAGAGTGTTAAGTGATATTTGTGCATACTGAAGGCTTTTTTAAGAATGGGAACACAACCTTGGAAGTAAAAAAGCAATATAATGATAGCTTGGATTTCTGTATTGCTTTTTGATTTCGAATCTGAGCGACATGTATCCGTTTTAACATGCACTGAAAATGTTGCCTAGACAAACATACACCATTGCTTCTCCTGTATGAGTTACTGTTGTTGCTTGATGAGTGCAGTGCTCTTGGTCTCAACCAGTGATCTCTGGCAGTGCTCTAAGTCTCTGTGAGTTCTCACCACTCATGTTGTGCCATGGTCTTGATGAGAAGCAAGGACTCTACAGAAAGCTGGAATTTCTGGAGCCATGGCCCTCAGGGAACTGGCTGACAACTAAACAGCAATTTATTGTCAGAACTGCATGGGAATTCAGTCCTGCGTCATTAAACTTGGTGACACTTTTGCTACTGATCTCAGCAAGAGCACATGTAATGTAGGAGTGAGGCACAGCTACTGGTTACTTGCTTGAATGTCACACATCACAGTGGGCTTTTGTGGTTACCCTGTATCTGGCTATTTCCAGAACTGTTGTTCCAATAGTACACCAAGTCCTGTGGAAAAGACTTTCATTTACCATATGCTATATTGTGATTGCCAGTAAATTACTTTGGACTTTTAGGTAACAAAAACTGGGTCTTAAAACTTCATTTATTGATTTTTAGTGAGTGAGAAATTACAGAGTTTTATGTTCTAGTCTTAAAGATCTGGCTGAATTCTTTGCTCCTAAAGAAAACAGTACATCTGACCTACAAGGTAAGGAGGTATTCATATCTCCAGTTTAATAGGTACTTTGGAGAGTGGAGAAACAGAAGGGAGCATTGGAGCTTTTTCAAAGAGAAGGCAGAATGTCTGCCTAGTCCAAGATCATCCAGTGACTGAAAGAGATGACCAACAAATTGAGTCCATGTCCTCTAAACTGGAATTCTATTTTGCTGAATAATCCCTCTATCAAGCTCACATCTATCTCTACCACCTGCTCTTGTGTTTTATGTCAGGACATGTCCTTTCCCCTTCATCTGTCAGACCTCTTACTGAAGTCTTCCTTCAGCATTTCTGGTCAATAGAAATAGGAGCAAGAGCTTGTGTCTATGTTAGCATAATACAAACCATGAACGCAGTTCCTGTGCTTGGCCAAGAGCCTGAGGTCCTCAGTGAATCAATACAGTCCCTTGTTTTTGTGCTTCCTTGGATTTTTGCCCTGCTCCTTGAAACCAGTTCAGCAAGACCTGAAGCCGGACTTTGCCTTGTCCAATGACAACCTTCAAGAATTGCTGTAAGGTACTTAATATTGAGCTTCTTGCCATAACAACTTGTCTTTCCTTGCAGATGACTATTAAACTCAGTGACTGTAATAATGTGAACACAATTATTTGGGGGAGTTTTGCTGGCTGCAAAAGGGAAATGCAAGGGCTCCAGGAGCTCTGGCACCTGCATGCATGATCACTGGCTTCAGTCTATAACTACGGTACATAGACCTTATGAAGAAGTTTCTAATGTTGTTCCATTTATAGACCTAGAAATCCTCTGGGTCCTGTGCTGGATGCTCACTTTTTGTGTTCAGAGGCAGTAGAAAATCTGGCCATGCCATTCCCACTGATGGCAGGGAGGCCAAGCATAGTGGTGCTCAGGGAGCGGGGCCCTAGCTCTCCCAGGCATGCTGCCAGAGCAGGGATCTAGGAAGGGTAGCTGTCATAGAAAGAGGGAGAGAAGGCAGCCACTAAACCTGATTCTGTTGTTACTGACTGACCTGTTCAAAACCAAATCTGCCCCACTCTACACCATGCTTTCTAACAAGGCCAGATATTTGAAAGGTCATTTTGTCTGCTGGACCTGTTTGCTCTAGGGATTTTGATTTCTATCATCAGGAGGAGCAGGTTAAACAGTGACACGTTTTGGTCTCTACCCAGGACTATATAAAGGAATAACTGTCTTCAAAATGAAGCACTGAACAGAGAAAAGAGGAAGAGCAACACACATGACCCATAATTATCTAATTTCAGTGACATTGCTATTCCAGGTAGGTGTATGTACATAAGACAAGATGCAAGCCCTTTTAAATCAAAAGAACTCAGAGGGACAACTAATGTAACAGTCGAGGCTGTAGCTAAGCTCCTGCATGTTGGAGCACTAACAAAGACAGGGTTTAACACGTGCCATATAAACTATGCCTGTGAAATATCTCACACAATAATTTACCTCTGTGGCAATAAACCTGATCAAAATAGAAAAGGGCATTGTAATAAACCAATACAAAAGAGTGATGGAACAGCTTCTCCACAGCATTAGCTCCAGGGAAAGGAAGGGTGCTCTCTAAGTGAGTTATACCTGTGTGCAGTTCTGTTGCCCATTATGTGTTTTGACTACCTCGTAATGTCCACCTAAAGCAAGTGCTGCCTTTTCAAAGAAGCTAAGTCAGTGATTGTCAGGGCATCCCAATAGCATCACTTGTATTTCTAATCAGCCACCCTAAAGAACCTGTAAGTATTTTTCATATACTCACCATACCCACAGCTGAAGAGGATTTGTTTTTGCAAAATTGCTGTGGAGAAGGAAGAAGAATGCTGTGTCTGTGATTGCAGTGTCAGACTGGCAAGTGTTGCAGCCTAGTTGGATAGGATAGCTAGTGGCCTGGAGTGGAAGAAGGGAATTAAGCTAGACCACAGAGGGACACAGCATCATGAGATCTGCTCAGTCTTTCATTCTCTTTTTGGCACTCTTCAAGACTGGAAAGTACTAGACAGTCTTTATTATTTGGCTACCTAAAACACAGGTGGCTCCAGCTTTTTGATGCTTTCCAGAATTGGTTGGAATATGCATGAGGCAGACCAATTAAGCAAGCTGCTTCTTGTGAATGGCTTGCTTGAAAATTGAGTTTGGTTTGGGGCTCATGCCCATCTCCCTTCAGAAAAGAGGCACATGAAAGCATTGCAGTATGATTCATGAAAGCTGCATGGACCAAGGTGGGGTGTATACTCCCGAGAAGTAAGATCCAGTGCTGTGGGGACACGAGCTCTGTTACAAGTTTGAAATCAGAAAACTAGGTTAGCATCAGGTTCGGTCAGGCAACCTCTTTCCTTTAATGTAAAAGGCAATCTCTAAGCAAAAATCTCATCACGATCATTATCAAATGTTGTACTATCTATAATTTTAACTTTACTACACCCAGCTTTGGGTCACTGGAGGGAGAAAATGCCACAGACTCCGGAAGGGGACAGGAGAAAAGAGTCCAGGTCCAGATCTTCTCCCCTTCTTCCAGATGTCTCTCTTGTAATTGTTTCACATTGTTTACTTTGATGTTGAGTGTACTGTGCCACTCAAGCATGCCTCTACAAAAGGCATTTGCCCTGGAGACTGGAAGGAAATGCCTCTGCAATACTCCAAGCATCCTTAACCCCGTCAAAGCTAAGAAAACTGGAGTCACCAGACAACACTGGCCCAGCTGTACATTTATTTTGGCTGCAAGGGTCAACAGCACAAACTTTAATTTGGCTGTGGTGTAAAGGAAAGTAGATGATGGTGCTAGACTCTATCTAATCTCAAAACTCATGTTTGTTACCTATTCTGCCAAGGAATTTGCCAGCAAAGCTTACAGAAAATTTTATGGTATATCCATTTCTTCATAAGAAAGAAATACAGTAAAGTGTCTGTGCTAGCTTGGTGACAGCTCTTCTTGTCCTTTACAGAAATTGTACTTTTTTTAATGTGATTAGCATTCAAGGATGATCAATGCACATTTCATTGTGTGTGATTGATTTTAGCAGCAAAGAGTTAGATTCAAGTGACAAGGTTGGCCCTGTTTAGTTGGATACCCTGAAGTCTGGGCTCCTCTTTGACTGTGCATACAAGCACATGAGAGTGAAAAGAAGTAAAAGCTGAAGGTTCAAAGAGGTAAATATACTTATTGGAAGGGGTTAAGTAAAACAGAATTTAACTTTTCTGAAGGGTAAAGAGAATATCGCAAACTACTTAGCAGTGAGTTGTTTGGTTACGTCTGGTCTGGAAAACTGAGAGGAAGAAAATGCCAGCACACTGCTGAATACATCAAAAGTAACCACATGATCACCAAAGGAATGAAACAGCCTTCCAGAACAAAAAGATTAAAAGGCTCCTGAGTCAGTGATGAGCTTCTGCTGTGGGAGCTATATGAGCTGGGAAGAATAAATCAGTATGGTCCATGGGGAGGCTGCTGTTGCATAAAAACCTGCACCAAGCAAGTTTACACTTAGGCAGCCATTCCCCAATGAATTGCATTTTGAAACCACTTTACTATTTCAGACAGGTTTCTAGCTATTCATTAAATTGGGCTTGTAACTGAAAAAAGGATAAAAAATTAAAATCTTAAATGTCAGAGTATGTTTTCAGTATTTTCAAAATTAAAGCATTGAACCATTGTTTCAAAATTAGCAATTTCAGAAAGGAGCTTTAAAAGTTACCCAGAAAACAAACAAACTAATTCCTTCTAACTCATATCCTGATGCAGGAATTTCTTTTATTTTTTCAACATGGTGCAAGGCACTGAAAGTGGGCGTTAAAATGAAAACTCCGTTTATTTACATAGCCTTTGCTGGAGTTACCTTCTGAGTTGAGATTATATCTTACCAGAACTTGAAGATCAGCAGCTGACAAAATCCATTGCAAATATTACTGGGCATGGTATTTACAATGAAATAACCAACTTTATGAGGAGGTGTCAACAGCAAGTTTGTGGGGTTTTTTTTCCTCTTGAGGAAATCTATGCCTGTATTTTCCAGTAACTGTGCATTGTTTCTGTTCATAGCAAGTGAGATGATAGCTCTGATGTAAACAAAATCCATTTACTCATCAACAGTATAAATACGATGCTGACTAAATCTTACCTAGGCAGAAAAACCTATGCAGGCTTCCAGGATGGAGATGGAGGTCACAGGTCCTAGGCTGGCAGCTGGGTAGGGTGGTTAAAGAGGTCTCTCAACACTCCCTGAAGAAGTACTAGAGTCTAGGGAAGACTGCTATTTATCCAGGTCTCCATGCAGAAAAAGAAACCTGACAATTTTCCAGCACTTGAGTACAGCAAATGTGTCTAAGAGTGCACTGCTTTATTGATCTTGGAACGCAGCATGCCTAAAAGTACCCAAACTTTTATGTACCTCAGACAGATTGTGGTGTTCTCCCTCTGGGAAAATATATGAGGCTCCCAAGATTGGCTGTAGGCCTGGATTAACTGTGCTAACCTGCCATGGACAGTTGGGAAGGAAGAAAGCATGGCTAGGTAATACCTAAGAAAAGGTAACCATAAGGGCCTGTCTCACCATGTTGCTCCTGATCAAAAATGCGATTTTGCTCTGATTTTTTTTTAGAAACTTGAGGTTCTTTTCAGTAGGCTGCTATGCCCCAAAAAGATTCCACTGGACCGTATTTCTAATTATACTTCCCAGAGTGTAACCCTTGTCAATAGCAAAAGGTGGAAGTTGAAAGTCTGGCAAGAATGGACTAATGCACTATTAAGCTAATGGAGACATACATGGGAATCTTTTCCTGTCATTCCTTAACTTATTCAGCAATCAGAAAGTGGGATTCTGTTGTCACTCAAAATACAAAGATTTTGTAACATTTCAAAATATGGGATTTTGACAGGAAGACCTAAAAATACTTGTGATGTAAGAATAGTAAGCATATTTATTGCAGGTCAGCAATGCTGCCAGCTTTGCACTCTTCTATTTTAGTTCCTTCTCCCAGAAATTACCAGTCTATGGCGAAAAAGACTTGGCATGACTCCAGACATAATATACTTTCTTCAAAATTTTTGCTTAACTAGCTATATAAGCCAGGAATATCTGGTGGATCTTAGCTATCTTACCAAATAGGCAACATCTGTGAAATTTACAGCAACGCTGGACAAAGTTAGAAAGACTGTGGTGATACAACAACCTTGCATAGCTTATTCCTCTTCTTGTAGGATAGGAATGAATACATTTAATTAAACTTGAGAATATCATAGAATCATAGAATCATAGAATGGTATGTGTTGGAAGGGACCCCAAGGATCATAATGTTCCAACCCCCCCTGTTGCAGGCAGGGCCACCAACCTCCAGGCCTGGATCTACACAAGGTTGCCCAGGGCCCCATCCAACCCGGCCTTGAATACCTCCAGGGACGGGGCATCCACCACCTCTCTGGGCAGCCTGTTCCAGCACCTCAACACTCTCTCTGTAAAGAACTTCCCCCTAATATCTAATCTAAACCTTCCTTCCTTTAGCTTTAATCCATTCCCCCTTGTCCTGCCATTGTCTACCCTTTTAAAAAGTTGATTCCCCTGCTGTTTGTATGCTCCCTTCAGGTACTGGAAGGCTGCAATAAGGTCCCCCCACAGCCTTCTCTTCTCTAGGCTGAACAAGCCCAGCTCCCTCAGCCTCTCTTCATAGCGAAGGTGCTCCAGCCCTCTAATTATCTTCATGGCTCCTCTGATCCCCTCTCCAACAGTTCTACATCTTTCTTGTATTGGGGCCCCCAGATCTGGACACAGGACTCCAGATGGGGCCTCACGAGGGCAGAGTAGAGAGGGACAATCACCTCCCTGACCCTGCTGGCCACCCCTCTTCTGATGGAGCCCAGGACACCGTTGGCCTTCCGGGCTGCAAGAGCACACTGCTGGCTCATGTTAAGTTTCTCATCCACCATGACACCCAGGTCCTAAGCAACCTGGTGTGTAGTAAATCACAAAAAGGTCCACCCAATGCTCTCAGCCCCAAGTGGTGCCACTTTTCTATAATCAAGTTTCTTTAAAATGTGTGGTCTGCATCTGGGTTTTTTGTGTTTGTGATGGTGAGTCAAGAGGACATAACACTTGAGTTAGTTGTTCTCTTTCCTTGGCAATAGTGGTTGTGGATTCAAGCTCTGCCCCCTTACGTGTACCCATGTGGGCCAGGAGATAAGTTCCTTGCCTTGAACTCTCTGAATGTGCAATCCAAGCAGAAATAGTCAAGGGTAAACTGAGGGAGGCAGAAAATGAACAAACACGTAGATAGCCTACCTCAAAGAATTTCGGATACTGGTAACTAGCCATCTTTTCTTTCTCCAGGAGATGATCCATATGTCTGCACATTCTCCAGGATGCTTCAGGCAGTATGCCACACTTGTTATCACCAAGTGATGAGTTTATAAAGACCTTCATGAAAAAATTGAGTTCTACTAATTGAATACAGTTTCTAAATATCTTTGACTGTCTAGTATTGAATAAAGTAATTGGAAAAAATCAGGTGTCAAGGCAAGAAAATGTCCCTTGCTAGTGGAAGTAGCTTACTCAGACATTGTGGTTTGGAATGAGAAAACAGCAAACAGTCCTCAAGCAGACCAGTGCTGTACAGAAAAAGCTTCCATGCATGCCTTGGTGAGGTTATTAGCTGACTGTAGCCTTGAGCAATTAGGAATGGGAGCTTCAGATCTGGCCATCTTCCAGTTCTCCAAGGCTTATTTGCTTGTCATGAATCAGTTACTACATTGATACTGATGGTGTAAGAGAAGTATGGGCTCTCAGTTTTGGAGCCATCCTCTTTGGTAATAAGGTAACTGCCTGTATGGCCGTCAGCATGCAAGCAGGGTTGTATCAGTGTCCAGGATTTGTCTCTATTTCATTAACTTCTTACCATGGCTCACAGTCCTGGAATTGAGACCTACTCCTGTTGTCACAGAGGAGAAGGTCAACGATAATAGTAATGATCCACTGAAAACTGAGTGATAGGCTGCCACGCTCCTTCTAACATCATTTACACAATGATCCAGTGATGGTTTTGTCTGGGATAGAGTTAATTTTCTTCATAGTATCTAGGATGGAACTGTGTTTTGGATTTGTGCTGGACACAGTATGGCTAACACAAGGATGTTTTTATGGCTGCTGAGCAGCGCTTATGCAGAACCAAGGCCTTTCCTGCAGCTTACACCACCCCACAGTGAGGAAACTGGGGTTGTGCAAGTACTTGGTAGGGACACAGGAGGGACAGCTGACCCAAACTGACCAAAGGTATATTCCATACCATATGACATCATGCTCAGCATATAAGGGGCTGGAGGAAGAGGAAGGAAGGGAGGGATGTTTGGAGCGATAGTCTTTGTCTTCCCAAAGTCACCGTAACGTCTGATGGAGCCCTGCTTTCCTGGAGTCAGTTAAATATTTGCCTTCTGATGGGAAGTGGTGAATTAATTCCTTGTTTGGCTTTGCTTACGTGGTTTTTTCTTTACCTATTAAACTGTCTTTAGCTCAACCCATGACTTTTCTCACTTTTACTTTTCCTGTTCTCTCCCCAGTCCCACTGCAGGGGGAGTAAGCGAGTGGCTGTGTGAGGCTTAGCTGCAGGCTGGGGTTAAATGACAACAGATCCTATGATCTCTCTTGACTTTGAGCAGTTGTGGCCACAAAGGCTATGCCGTTTTCTTAATAACTCCTGGGTAGCAAGCGGTTTAGGTGATATTTTCTGGGTTTAGAATTCTGCAGAGTAAATGGCCACCAGCAGATGGACCACAGGTGTTCAGCAGGGTGATGTGGTTCATAGGAACATGTGGCACCATGTGCCGAAGTGAAATGCCATCATGTGCCTTTCACAGCATGCAGGTAGCAGGAGGAGAATTAGGCCACACACTTTGCTACATATCACAGCCCTGAGAATATCTAAGGTCAGAACTGGGTCAAAATGTAAGGAAAAAACCCAATATGGGAAAGCCACAGCAAACTGCATCTGGCTATTGATTGATGCTAGCTAAAGGAAGGGCTTCTACTCATTCCATGAGAGGATTTTAAAGGCATGTCTTGAATCATGTGTATGCCTCATGTTTGGAGTTGGGTTTTGGACTGTGTCTATGACAAGGCTAATGGGAGAGAAATCTAGGCCTTCGTGACTCACAACACATCAGAGTATAAACGGACCTGTGCTCCAAAGGTAAGCATAAGAAGAATCAGATGGTGGGCTGAATACCCTTAGAAGGCTGGATAGAGGGAACAGAAGTTTGACGAGTATAGTGTGGAAGGAGAATAAAACACCATGGGAACTGTCACTCTGCAAGGCAACTGTGGAAAGCTTAATATGCAAATTAAAATAATCAGTGACTTTACACCAAATTATTTGACTAAAATTGACTTTTAGGAAGTAGGGCGGAAATTTTTTTTTGTGAATATTCAGACCTGACTGGATACATCTCAATAAGACTTAGACATCAACCATTTGTCTCAAACTGTAGATGCTCAAATTCCCCCTTTTTTTCTTTTTTATTTTACTTTTCAAAACTGGTTTAAAATAACAACTAGAGTGACAATGCATTAATTCAGCTTTTTATATATAGATTAAATTGAACCAAACCTCAGAGTCAAACATCTGTGAGCTTTGCAGAACTCCAGGTTCATGCTTTGCAGTTGAAGCTCATTTTGGTTTTAAATACATTTTTGTGTCAAGTACTGAAGCTTGGCATGAGCAATTTCTCCTCCCTTCCCCACCCAAGTCAAACCAGAATATCGCTGTGGCTTCATCATGGAACTTTTCATTTTCTTGATTTTTTCTGCAGAGTATCTTATGGCCTTTTATTAAAAGGTTGTAACTCAACTTTCTCTGAATATAATCTGAGATAATTCCCTTCTTATGGGTCTCCCCTGCTTGAACTGCAAAAGGTAATTAGTGCCTCTTCTGAATTGTTTCTTTCTTTTTTCCTTCCTCCTGCTTCAGCTTACTGCACTGAAGTTAGACTTGATATGAGTTACAACTGGGTATCTGATCTAAATACTTAATAGTTTAGTTTCTGGTCTAGTAACCTTATTTTATAGGCATTGTATGGCGGAAACTTAGGGAACATGCTGATACGGGTTAATGTCAGGGACCAGGTGTGCATGTCTGTTAATCATCTTAAATACCCGTTCGGTATCTCTTGATGCTATTAACATGTTTGTCCTTCATTTGATATGCAGCAGGGAGGAGGACTGAGGTAAAAAAAAAAAGAATTATAGAGTAAGGCTAAAATCAGTATATAAAACTGGGTGTCCCTTACTAACAAGCAATAAAAAAGGAAAACCGCAAAAACAAAGAACCTCTCCCAGCTGACTGGACCTGCAGGTTAAATTCAAATCCTATAAATGTATTCTTCTGTGTAAGTATATATATGCACATTTAAATATATATCACATCTATACCGGCCTTTATAATCCTACACGGTTCCAGGAAAACATTGCAGGAAGTTTGTGCACTGGGGTATAGATGGTTACAGCACTGAGCTGCACGTTCAATAGCTCAGCCAATGAGGCTGATTCAGTGCTTTAATTACACCGCTCCCAGTTTACCAGTCTGGGATCCAGGAGCTTAAGCTACCTCTAGGAAGGCCATAGCATCTGTAACACCGTGGGCAAAAGGATTTCTCCTGCACATATCTCGGTCTGTTTAAGCAGCTCTGCACTGACGCATTTTATGTTAGCTGTAGAGCCTAGGTAAGAATGGATGGTAACAGTCAATGCTGCTGTAGCTCGCTCTCTCATCTAAAATATAGATCAGATGCCTGCAAGCATTAGCTGATGACAGTATCAGACTCATCATTTGCAGGGACAGCTGTAGCTGCAGAGGAGGTCCCATACCAGCTGTAAACACAGATCTGTTGTCTTTTATTGTTTTGGGGTTTTTTTTATAGATTACCACACTTTAGCTTTTGTATGGGTTCTCGTCCTGTGTCTACCTGCATTACAGGTTAATGTGTCGTACATCATACTCGGACCCGAGTGCCTTGCAGTTTGCAATATTCTTGTCTTCACGCCCATCTTGTGATGTGAAGAGATGCTTACATTCTCTTCGCCCCAAGGACAAGGAGATATGACACATTGACTAGGATCACAGAGAAGATCTTATTGCTGCCATTCATTGTGACTATTGACTCCTCTGTTATTTATTTACTTCTGTATTTGATCTGAAATCTTCTTGGTTGTTGCCTTTAATCATGTAATCCTATTGTTTTCTCTTTTCCTCCTTTTCCCATTTCCAGGGTTTATTACCGTGCTTAAACTTGGCTTCAGGTGAACTACTCTTTGGAGCATACACTGAGTAATACTCAGTGCAATTGCCTGTTAAAGGGCTTCGGCAACACACGCCTGCGTATTGGGTGGGGTAAATGGAGGTATTCTTCTAAACTTAGGCACAAGAGGCATGATTGTTAAATCCAGAACCTCGGGGGCTTTCTGAAAGAATAGTTGTGTCAATTTAATTAAACTGTGATTATCTTTCTTCTTCTTCTTCTTCTCCTCTCTTCACCCCTTATACCAGGCTTAATTAAGACAATGCAAAATATTTGGTGGGAACTGTCTTGGCTTAAATGAGGCATTTATTGATTTATCAGTTAGGAACAACAGTCAGTAGATTACCTACCATTTATTGAGATAATCTTGATCATAGAGATTAAGTATTTCATTCTATTTTCAAGTCTTTGCAAGAAATGCACTTTTTTTTTTTTTGCTATTTCTTTCCGTCTTTATTGCTTACTTCTAATAGCAAGTATATTTTATTGTCTTCATTCAAAGGAAATCACCCACTCTGTTTACTTTGGCCCCTCTTCTGTAGGATCAATTATGCTGGCAGGATGACACATATAGTGGCAGTGAGAGTGCAAGACATTTTTTCCAAGCCGTTTCTTTGCTGTTTTGGATTTGGTTCCAAGCTTCTTAATGCTACAAAGAAAATATTATTAATATATTGTGATTCTTGGCAGTTTCTGAACATGCTGTTGGTGCTGAACAAGTGACTTTCTTTCCACGTGGCATGTGGAGTTTCAGGGCCAGGTTCCCATTCCTCTGTGTACATGTCAGATCAGTGTAAATATGATGAAGCCAAACAATGACATGGTTTTCTGTAGTTTCTCAGGATTAGGTGCTGTATGACTGCGATGAGAAACCAGCTCATAACATCAGCCTCATCCAACAAATGTTTTTAGTAGCACCGACATGAGAGAGCAGGCAGAGAAGTGGTAGATCCCTGGCACTGCTATGTTTGTGAAGGCTCTGCTTCCTTATCCCATTCCTGCTATATCTTTAATTTGTTTAGCATACAGCAAGTCTCATTATTCTTAATAGGAGTTGCTGAGAAACGACTGTTTTTGAAAATTTGCCCGTACACGCTTAATGAACATGCTCAAGGGAAATCAAACATTTGGGATTTCTATTGAAATTCCTCATTGAACCCCGAAGACTTTTTCAAGCAGGGAAAACAGTTATTTCATGCAGAAAAAATGTTTTCCATGTGCCTTCCTCTTTCTCCCCTGAATTCTTTTCTCAGTTGCTACGTGAGCATATTTTCAGCGTGTTTTTAACATATTTCAACTGTATTTTACTGTCCATGAGCCACTGGTAAAATGAGAAAACTAAATCTGTATGTGGTGTACCACCAGTGTAACTCATTTGAGTTAGTACTATTTGGGAATGCAAGATAGGTGCTGGAAGTACCTGTTTAACACCACAGGAAAGTACCTAACTTCTGATACATATTTCAGCAACCAACATAGTTTAACACACCTATTTTTTTCCCATCTCACATAGGTGGTGGGTGTTTTTTCTGGTCAGGACAAAAGGCATCTCAAGTGATAGATGATCTACGCTGTGTCACCTTCCGTATCTTAACTCATTAAGACTAATCATGATTCTACATGAATTACTGGGAGAAGGGGAAACTAAGGCATCTTTCTCATTGTGTGCTATCCTCAGTGAGTTTCCAGTACAATGCTTACGCAAGCAGTGTAGTAGTAGTAGTAGAAAGTCTCCTCCCTGTTGTGACTACCACTGTCCTCAGGAGGTAACTCCAACCATTAGTACTAGTAAATAGGGATAAATAGGGATAGTAAAAATTTTGACAGTTAATGGCCAGTGATTGTGTGAAGGTATCAAATGAGTAAAACTGATGTTGGGTGCTATTGTACAACCGCAAAAATGAGGAACCCTTCCTCTCCCCTCCTCAACCAGATTTGAACCTTGCCTGGCTGGTCTCTGCACTGTGATCACTGCAATTGCCTTGTTTTGACGTGGCTGAAGTGATCAGAAGCTAGGAAAACCTCTCTCCTGTCTTCGGACATGAATCACTGTCTCTGCAACCCTGCCAGCAGCACCTTTCTTCAGGGCTTACCTGTTGTAATGGTGATCTCAGTGGAAGGCATGAGTCACTTCCAGTGTTTGTGAGTCACCTAAGCCCAATCCAAAGACTTAGATAACAGCATTGTGGAAGAATTGTTAAATGTAATAGAAAACTCTGTAATTGTGTTAATTTTAAATCCTTCTGTAGACTATTGTAACAGGGTGCAATTCTCAGCGTGCTTTAGAAGTAGCTTTAAGGTTCTGTAGAAGAAGTATTGTTATCTGTAATATTGTGTAGACCTTTGGTCTCTCTGAAGCCCAAGTTTCATTTGGGGTTATTTCCCACCTTGTGGAGCCGTCTTTCATAATGAAGAATCAAACAATTATGTTTAAGTTAGACTCCTTCCAACTTAACTTTCAGCTGAGCTTCTCCTTCCCACTGACTGATATACATGATCTTGGGCTGAAGTCTTTGGGAGTCTTTAATTTTGATTTAAACAGAGCTGGATTTTAGCTTCAGACTCTTGCAATTCTTTCTGATGAAAACCTTGAACCATCTGACATATAACCTCTGAATTTGGCCTAAAGTTTGAGCTGTTCAAAGGGCTTTTTATTTGCAAAGTCCAGCATATGGACTCTCTGTTTGTTTTTTAATTCAAGCTGGTCTTGAAAAATGATAAAAACAGACTGAAATATCAAAGCTACTTTTCTTGTTTTACTTGTGGAGCCGAGCACTGGCTAAGCAAATGTCAGCCAGATTTAATTCAAAAAGAAAAATAGCCTTCTATCTCATGTGCCAAACTTCACTTTGAATAATAATGAACCCCTGATATTGATGGTAGCTACACTCTTTAACTGTAAAAAAAAAGGGGGGGGGGAGGTGAAGGAGGGTAGGATCAGAAACAGTTACTGTAATTCAGCGATGCTAGACACAATAGGGAGCAGCTCTGCATTGTTAATAGTGAGCAATGAAATTAGATCTCCAAGTCTAGAGAATTAATTGTATCATTTGTCCTCTCCTGGGAGAAAAGGAGAGCGTGGGACAGATATGATGGCTGTCCTGTGTCCTGGTTGTCTGGTGGACCCTTCTGTCTCAGACATGTGAAATGTGCTAGCACACTGTGGTTTTGTTTTAGCAGATGAGTGGAAATAACACACCGGGGTGATAGTGCCAGAAATGGGGGGGGGTGGAGGGGTGGGGGGGAAAGCCCAAGCCTTTCTACATAGTGCTTTTCAAGCTGTTCTCATGATAGGTATTAAGAGATAAGAGTATAGCCGTGCTTTTCTTCTTTGCTGTTCTTGCCTGAGAAGGTAATCTTTCTCAGGGACAAATGAGGGAAACATTTAATTACATTTCTGAGAAAGGCAGCAGAGGCAAGCAATGAGCTTTCTATTTTGTGTGTGTGTTTGTGCCTGTGAACACTTTGGGCGGGGGGGGGAGGGAAAGAGTCTTCTCAGTTTCCCCGGTTATTCATTACATGTCTGCAGCTTCCTTAATTGTACTCTGAGAGGTTATCAGTTCTAAAAAAACAGTCATTAGGGAATACTAGGGTTTTTTTCCAGTCAACTTTCCCAAAATTGTTAATGTTTATTAACAGAAGAAAGTCAAAGCAGGAGAAGGAAATCAATCTGTGAGCTAACGGGGGGCGGGGGGGAAAGGTGACTGCTAGTTCTTGGTATGCTTTTAACTATTCATCAGAAGTATGCTAGCAGCCCCTCTGCCTCATTCAGAATAGCTCTTGTGGTAAATGTGGTGTCCAGAGAAGGCCCAAAGATAATGGTAAAAATAAAGACCAATTTCTTCCAGCTAATTGCACAATCTAGGAAACCAGGTTGTTAAGTGTATCTAGGAATATTTTAGTGAGAAAAATGCATATTTTTAACTGCCATGTCTAGCTTTGCTGCTAGACGTGTCAGAGGAAGAGATAAGAGCTGTCTTTTGAATATGTTTTAATGGAAAGCCTATGGGTTAAAAGCCAGTCATTGCTCAGATTAAATTGCAGTTAAGTGTATGCCGAAATGGTTTTGGTCATCCACGCCAGTGTTGAATTTGGTCTAATGGGATGATTTTGACATAGTGAAGTCTCGAGGACTGGCATGTTTTCAGAGCTTTATACTCTGCTTTAACTGCCACATTCCTATCAGTATTGGTGGGTGTTGAGCAATAAAAACCAACACTTCATTTGAAATTTTGTTCTTGAGTGTCATGGTAGATTTACAGTTTAGTACATGCCATACCAAAAGGTTATATCCAGGGCATGATGTCCATCTGTAATCATCCAGAAATACAGACGCTGGGATTTCTTCACAGCTGCAATAACATTACTTTAAGATGTAATGTATGGGTCTGCTCATGTCAGCTCTGCAGATCATATGTAGTCCCTGAAACAGGATGCCAGATCAGATTCCTAATCTTGTCCCCTTAGGTCTGAGTGTGTTTGAACTTTCAGAAACCTCCCCTTGGGGAAGTCTGTGGGAGAGGGAGGGTGAAAAAGAAGCCATAAGACACTTGGTCCTCTCCTCTATAATCCTATCCCCTTTATCACTAAGCCTCTCCCAGGAAAGTTGTTGGGTACTGTGTCCCTGTCCTCTTCTTTCTTTGTGCCTCGGCTTTGCACTGTCTTCTGAAAGCTCTGTGCCTTTCTAGTTTTGGATATTCCCATGTGGGATTACAGTACAAATGTGTTCCCGAGAAGCTCACCTAGTTTGATGACTGATTTGTTCTCAACACAAGAAAACTTAGAATTTTATTTTAAATAACTTTTGCTCCCTGTTGGTTTTTAGACAAATAGCAGATTTGTATTATGGGAAAAAGTCCCAGGAAAGAAAAAAATCACAATTTCCCATTATGCATGGGAATATTTTGCACAGCTTGTAGAGAAGTGACGTAGGATAACAGAAGCTGAGTACCAAGGCCAGTGAAAAATGTCTGAACTTGTTTAAACTTCCAGTGCCAGAAGGTCAGAGTGTAAAACAAACATGTGCTGCCCTGCCAGGTCACTCAACAGGATTCCATGCAGCTAATTTTGCTTTAAAATGGCACTGACTGATATGACTTCTGTTAAATCTGCTTCCTAAAGGTCAAGTTGACCTCCATCTTCTAAGTGTTGTATAATAGCATTTCCTGAATTCTGGGCTGGGCAAAATATTTCTGGATGGTGAGAAAACACCTCTTTTTGCATCATAGAATGAGGGCTGAATTCTAGACTGGATGTATAGATAATGCTTTTCCATAAGTTAGTGGCCCTTAGCTGTATGTTACTTAGAGCAAAATGCAATCTTCGTTTGGAAGTGTGTAAAACACAAAAGGTTGTTTAGCACAGTGCTCGGAAAAACGGGATTAAGACACCCAAAGAGAGATAAGAGGAATTACATTGGACTTATCTCCTTTCACACTCCTAAATTAAGATACTTTTGCACAGATTCTGTCACTTTGGCTGTTTGGATAAGACGGTTTTGAGGTTTCCTGCTTAGCTGCTCCCCCACACCAGCCATCCATCCCTGTCTCGCTCACTTTTCCCTCCGTGCAATTTGGTTCCTTCAAGCTGTCCAGCAAAGCCAGTAGGGAGCTCTGTCAAATCCTGGCACAGATGACTAGCTCTTTGCCTAGAAGGAATGAACTCAGCATAGAGTTCCCAACACCATCAGGTTTCAAGTATAATTTGCTGCATGAATCCAAACTTGGATGTGACCTTGACTTTTTTCTCTTGACTATGATATCTGATTAATTTTACGCACATGTTACAAAGTACCAATCTTTCTTTGTCTAGAGCTTGATGTTTTTAACAGCTTGTAGAATGAAGACAATGCCAGCTACATCTGCTTCTCTTAGCCACGTAGAAGATACACAACTCTCCAATATAAGCACAGGCATGTCTATATGGAAAATATGTTCTAAATCTCTGCTGTGGAAGTAGCAGTGCTCTAAAGTTATAACGCTTATGCAGTTCTAATCAAAACCATTCAAAGCACCCAAAAGAAACATTATTCAATTAATTTAACTTTTACCTGAGCATTGGCAGGCATCCATGGACCTGTCCTGGGCCCCACTATGAATGGCTTTTGAATTTGGGAAGCAGTATGTGTTGAAGTGGTCTTTAGATCTGCAATGACAGCACATGTTCAGCTGTGTAAGAGCAGAGCTGAAAGGATGAGAACCTAATACTTGGTTTGCCTTGCACCACACATGCAGAAAGGTATTTCTGTTTAAATTTACCAGTGAGAGGGAGGAAATGTTGCTGAGATTCTGGGAAGCTTCTGCCTGGGACTTGAAAGGGTGATGTTCTCTGCTAGACAAAAAGCAGAAACATCAGCAAGTTCTAAAGGAATTAAATCATCTTGGCTGGGATGAACTAAGGTTTACAGTGCAGATTCATCTCTGCTCAATGTACTCCAGGGAAGCCAAGCTGAGCGCATTCCTCAGCTAGTGCAGCATAGCATCTCACTGCAAGGACTAACAGGCGGATAGGGCTGGTCTTGCACTGTCCATACAAGGTTGAAGTGCATGTTGTTCCAGAGCATACCAAGGGGTGTGTGTTTGTACATAGGTCCCCTCACAGGCAGCATTATCATTCTGGTATAGATTCCAGCAATTTCTCCAACAGTTTCTCTTCTTTTCCATGTTAAACGACTACACAGGTTGTCTTTTTCCTTCTTGTTACTCCCACCAGTAGCCAAGTTGCATGAACTATTGTGCAGCTAAGTTATAAAAACAATAAAAATCCTTTCTGCAGGCAGGAAGGCATTTCTGATTATCTCTGACTTGGGGATATTGCTTCAGTCACTTTTTAGGAGGTCTTGAGAAATCCGGCTGGAATTTCCAAATGTTTGTTGGAGAAAGAGTGATGGCTGCTGAGGTTACCAAGGACAAAGATTGCTGCACCAGTGAGAAGCTGAGGACCTAAAGGTTAAATCCCCTACTGACTGTAGAAGACCAAGAGTGAAATCCCAACAGGTATATAGTACGCCATTTTTCATAAGACTATTGTGCAAAACAAACCACTCTCACAGCAGGGCATCGCAGACCGCATTCTTCATTGGCAGTCATTTCTGAGCAGGCTCTGGCTCTCTTTCCCCTGCAGAGGACAGGCTGAGGATAGTTTATGACCTCACCTGAAAGAGAGAGAAACTTCTATTTCCATGGAATCTGAACAAGGTATGCATTATGCTTCTGAAGGTTATGTATAACACTAATGCTTGTGACCCAGAAAGTAAAATATTCACGTATTCAGATTGCCATGACACTTTTAAAGCCCAGTTATACACGATTTTCTGATATGGATTATATTGTCACTTTTCATTAGAAGTCCCCCTTTTCAGTGGTTTAAGATTTTTCCCCTGAAATAATTGTTGTTGGTGATATTGTTCCCCCTGCTTTAACTCTTGCCAAGAATTCATTTATCTGTAAAGATACAGTAAATATATTCTGATTTTGCTCCAAACCAGCTGAGTGTGAAATGTCTGCCACGGGGAATGAGCAGCATGTGGTGTCTGGTGAGGGCACTGGACTGAGCGCTTCGGACAGGCAAAAGATGACTCCAAAGCAGCACTTAATCTTCACAGTCCCAGGACTTGTGGTAAATTCAAATTTTAAATCTTTCTCTTGCAACCAACTCCTATGCCTCTGCAGAGTAGGGTCATCCCTGCTCTTGCATATGCAAAGATCTTATGATTTCCCACAGTTTGGGGCATTAACCAGCACAAAATACGGTTCATGGCTCGGTGCCTTTTACAATTTGATGTGCAGGTGGTAGTTTTGAATGTCAATGCTTCTGTGAATATTAAAAAGCCTGATAACATAATTTTGTTAACATAAGATTGGATGCTGTTGATATGCTATTCTGGAGCATTTTTAAAAGGTCTGGATGCTCATTAGGTTACTGAGAGTGACTACATTAAGGTCTCACTCCTGAAGAAGATAATAATCAGATTTCTAAGGCTGCAGACACATCAGAGCCAGCCATGGCCTGATTACCTCCTTCCCAGATTTAGAGCAAGCCTTAAAATGCCACGGGAGGATTAATTCTGTGGAACTCAGTTTGGCTTCTGTGCAGTGTGCTGGAGCAGACAGTGCACCCTGAGCGTGTCATCTGCTCGCTGGCTGCCCCAGAGCCTTGCCACCATCTGCCTGCAGCCAAGGAAACACCCAGGGGAAACTGAGGGCTGCACAGAGCTGCCAGACTCCAGCAGCCCCAGAACTCTGTGCTCCGAGTCCCTGAAAAGCATTTCCTTCTAAAATCAGTCACTGAAAATCATTGTGAGAGAGAGCATGCATGAGTGAGGAAGCAAGAGATGGTGCATGAAGATGAACTACTTGGAAAGAAAAGAGTCATGAGCAGCGTCTCGATTTAGAGAAATGCAGAGCCTTGCCAAAAGCAAGATTTAGATTAACCTCCACAGTGACATTACTAACTGTGTTCCTGTGAACATTACTGACATCATAGATTTTTCTTTGGTCTGTGAATTCTGTATTATGGCTCTCTTTGTTGATTATCAATGAGTGAATTGATTGCCCTCTAGCATCGTGATGGGATTGGTATGGAGTTGATGGCATTTCAGAAGTGGCTGGTCAGATCAGATTGACTCAGGGGCTGTGGTACAACTGTACCTTGGAGTTTTAGATACCAAGGCTCATCTCTGTGGAATCTGTCTGGTTCAACCTCACGAGCATTAACACAGTTCCTAGTGGAGCTCCTAGGATATAACCATTTTGGGTTCAATTTTCTGTTTCGCCAAACTGTGTAGATACTGTCAGACTGACGGTAGCTCAGTATTCCCTCACTCAGCATCACATGGAAACAGCTTTTTCAGATATAAAGGTCCTTCCAGACTAAAACTAGCCACAGCTCAAATGTCTCTTTTGTTTATGTTGCTCTAATTATAGATGAACAATATATTTTTCTATATACTCTTGGCAGTTCTCTTACAAATTGCTAGAAAGGCTCATTTCATTCAGAAGCTTGTCATCCCAAATTTAGTCTAAAACCAATTTATTTGGAAACAAACATTTCCAGATGCTTTCCTGAAATGATGCACCAGCTTTGATTAAAAACAAATAAATAGCTGAAACAACCAAATGAATTCTGGCTTGTGGCTAGTTCATGCCATGATGTTTCCTTCCTCTTCCAAACACCGGCAGAAGTAAACAAAGCAAACATCTCAGTGTTCATATTGGCACCTCAGGCTTGGAAAGGCCTGTGAGCACCGGTAGCTGGAGATGGCTGGGGTGAGCTGGCAGAGCAGGGCTTGTCAAAGTGTGCACATCATCAGCTGGGCAAATCCCAATGGGATGTCTGACTTCATCCACTATTGACTGAAGGGGAGGTGCCAGGCTGTAAAACATCCTGCCTTTAGGCTGTGCTAACGACCATAAGATAATCACTTACTTTACTGGAAAAAGAAAAAGGTGGGGGGTTTAATACCCATTCTGGTTCCCAGTGAGCTGACAAGACCAGTAACCACAGTCATTAGACTATGGCCAAGAAATGCCTTCTTCCAAAAATGTGTGTTCTTCCTGGTAGTAGCTACCTTGGCTTCTCTGAAAGGAACAGACCTAAAGCTTAGTAGCCAGATGTGTTTCTGATGACGATGCTAGACCTAATGACAGTTTTCAGAGTATTTTCTTTAGTGGGCCCTGCTTTATCCATTAGTTAAATTGCACATGCAATTTGCAACAATGGAATAAAATTAATTAACTCTCTAATTTTTTCATGTGGCCAGGTACTTCCCCACATCAGACAGATACCTCAGTGTGACCCAGTTGCAGAGCACTCAGATTTGCTTTCCCCTTTTGTGGAAGAAAAGGGCAAAGTTTTATCCTATGAATTTTGCTGAATGTAAAATGAAAGTCATCAATGTGTGAAGAGCAGCCACATGATATGTAAATCACAAAATCACAGACCATGTAGGGCAGCCTTAATTTATCGTGGCTGCGGAGACGGAGAGGATTTCTGTAGCTGGGAGGAGGAGAGCAGATTACCATTTCTCCCAAAAGGAATCCGTGTTACTGGTTTTGTCCAGGGGATGGAGACGGTTGCCAAACTGCAGCAGAGTAGTTGGGGCAGGCAGGAGCGAATTAAAGACTGTAGAGACAACCCTGCCAAGTTAAAGTCTTACTCATCAGTTTTCCCGAGGTTCATGGAGGTGGAAGCTCAAATGCTGGCGTGGCAATACTGTGACTAACCCACTTTCCTGTTCTTTTTACGTAGGTGGTGACTTAGTACCGTAGCATTATAAAGTGTTTGTGTGTTTGTGTGGGGAAGGGCTGGCTCAAGAAATATTTTGTGTGTGAATGTCTGTGACTGCTGGGGCAGAGTGGCAATCCAAGGTAGACATGTTTCCATATCTGGGTAGAAATCTCTTGCATAGGAACATTAATCTCTTTTTAGCTATCAAGGAAATTTGCATAAGCAAGTGTCCATTTCTGAATGGTACATATTTTTAGGTGAACAAAGAGTCATAAGCTACAGAATCTATGTTTAAGGCATAGTTTTATAAGAGACTCAGTCAAATGCTTGTAATTTTTAAGTTGGTTCATGACAAACTGTGCGAGTTGCCAGTGTCTCTAGCTTCACTTGTCATGAATTAAAAAGGAGTTTCACTGAATTAGTTTCATTTAGTACTCTGAACAAGTGCCAGTAAACATTCATGCTCTTCACTCCTCTTTTTCCTTCTTTCTGAAAACAAACCAAGCCAAAAGCCCTTCTAGACATTTTGTAGCAGTGTTAACGTTTATAGGAAGTTCAGCAAGCCTCCATACACTGGCCAAGTGCTAGAGTCTTGGTTACTGGTCACAAGCATTTTACTGCTGCTGTCTAAGTCTCCATAAATGCCCAGATTTTCTGAGGCCCCTGTGCCTCAAGGCCCCAGCTGATGCTGAGAGCAGGTCTGCACCACCTTGTATGGCTGAGAAGCATGACATTTATTCAGACACCCATTTCAACAGTGGCAAATAGCAGATGAGCTATGTTGCTTAACATAGCTGCCCGGAGTAGCTGCCTGGTGTAGCTGCCTAGCCAGCACCAACTTTGCCTTTGGAAAGGCAGTAAAATATGTCAAGGTAGTGTGTGGAAAAACAAAATGACTGTACACAGCCAGGTTCCATATTTTGATATCTATCTTGGAAGACGGGGAATCAGGGCACTATGTCTTGAGCTGCTCAGGTGCACAGCCAGGTGTTGCCTGTGTTGCTTCTGCAGGGCCTGCTGAAGAGAGAAATGGAGGGAAAGGCCCCACATCTAAAATCTGTTTCCATATATCTGGTTATACAGTGACAAGGAAATTACTTCCTCCAGAAATGCATATCCTTTTTTGTAGGGGCCACCTCAGCTTTCCTGAAAGGAAGAGACCTCAGGTTTAGTAGACAGATACATTTCTTAAAATGATGCTGGAGCCAGTGGCAGGTTTAAGAGTATGTTCACAGTGGGCCCTGCTTTATGCATTGAATTTCATGCAGAGTTGCAACAGTGGAATAAAACTCACTTCATCTTCCATCCACCACTCTTCCTAGAGACAGGGCCTTTTATGTCCACATCTGTTGGTTGGATGTGCAGAAATACTTGTGTACAAAGTAGTGTGGGATCAAATAGAAGGCAGATAGTGAGATTCCTCTGAAAAACAGACAAAAAAACCAAAACAAAAAACCCAGTCTGTCAGTGATTGTATTTGAGCTGTCTTAAAGCTCCCTGAAAATGTACTGAACAAAGGAAATGTTTCCAAGACATTTTTAGTCCAGCTCCTGATAAGATAGCATGCTGCATGCTATGTTCAAAAGGATAATGTTTTCTCCCGAGTCAGCTTTTACGGAGAGAAATAGTTGCTTCCACTATTTTTTCTTCTTGGAGCAGCTCAGACGGAAGGAATGAGATTTTGGCACGTCTGTGGAAAAGGGTGGGGTGTCTTGTAGGGGAGGATGCTAAAATGGAAAAAATTACTCCCTGGGATTGAAATGATTTCATTATCATTTGGATATGATATAACTCGGCAAATTCCTTTTGTTTTCATAATCCTGGGAATTGTTAAATTTCTCACTGTGAAGGAGAGTAAGGTGGAGTTCCCTGAAAAGCCTAGAAAGCTCTTTACAGTAAATGTAAGCAAATCATGGCTTTGGGGTTTAAATTCTGACTTTTGTTTGAGGAGGGGAAAAAAATGATTACCCAAGAGGTTTCTCAGCTTTCCACTCTGGAAGAAGGAATTCATTGGTGGGTCTAATTTTTTCTAGCTAAAGTAGGAACAATTAGCTCTGTCTTTTCTTTTTTATATATATACTGATGATAAACAATAGTCTCCCTCTTCTGACCATTGCTGCCTTTGTCACCAGAAATGTGTAGATGTGTAAGAAATAGTGCCATCCCCATCTCTGCATTACTCACCCAGGACACACATCTTCCTTTGCAGTGACAGCAGATGGGAACCACACCTGTGGTGAAAATGGCAATGAAGGATGCCCATAGCAGAAGCCCAATCTATAGAGAATCCCCCATGTGCAGACATTTTTACCTACTGTGGGTTTGGGTTCACCTGACCAGAGGGCAGTGGATAGCAATGCATAGCTTTGATCTTCAGATTCAGGGACTCCTCCAGTAACGTTGGTTTCATCAACAGCATCTCGTGCTGTCTGACTGCCTTATTAGTTCTTCCCACTGGGATCTCTGAGACAGCCACTAACACTGAGCTCAAAACAATATAAAAGACTTTAGACTCAATGACTGAATGAATACCACGTACTAACTTTAGGGCCCAAGAGTCTAAGGACCAATCCTTTATTACTTGATACTTTTTTTTTTCATTCTTTTAAAATGCAGTGAAATTCAAATCTTCTGACCAGGATAATTTTGTAATTAAGAAGCTTTGAAGTGGAGTAGGAATGAGAAGCTGGGAAGCACAAGCATTTCAGTGCAAGCCCCATAATAAAGAACATGTGGGCAAATGATAAACTGGTCTAAGACTTCATGTAGCACTTAAATGTAGCCAAACTTCATGCATTCTCATAAAATGTTCTTAATGTGCCAATTGGACTATTATAGCTGGGGGCGGAAAGGGAAGGGAGTGAGAAGTTTTCGTTTTGGCCAGTAGTTCCCCATCAGTCCAGAAGAAAATCCATCTTCTCCTTGTTCTTTGGTTAATACTTTGGCTTTACCTGTGTGAATTTTCTTCCATGCAGCACAAGCAGCAACAGTAGTTCTCACTCTGGGTACGTATAAGCAGTGCCAATGATTTCTGTTGCCACTTCTGGTTTCTTCTGTATTGGCATCTGTCTCCTTAAATCAGATACATATTAAGGATCCCAAGCAGTAGTTACTAACGCAGCCTGTTGCGCAAAGTGTAGAAACAGAGCAATAAACAATATGATGGAACGAATTACTGCAAGCAGCCTTCAGTGTGAGCCAACCTGCAGTCAAACAAGACACCGTTGTGCGATTCCTTCAACACTCCCATATGCAGTGCTTATCTTTGCATCGTATTTATGCACCATCTATAAATGACATGAAAAATAGAAGCTAACTTTCACTTGTGTTATTGTGTCATGGAGGATGTGGCTGGTGCAGTAGAGAAAAATAACGAATTGGCTCTCTGACTCTGGAAACTGGCAAAGTAGATGTTATTTTCTGCTAATAAAGTGAGACCTCTGGAATGGTAAAAGCCAAGGAAGAGCTGACAGAGGCAGTATCTCCCCTGAGGTCTTGAGGAGTACAGCTGTCATTGCAACTTGAGCTTGCAACCTCAGAGCTTTACTCCTTGGCAGTAAACTTTTACCAGTGCATTAAAGTTATCCCACAGTGTCTCACTGCCTTCTGAAACAGGCCGTCCAGCAAACCTCTCACCTCTGGAGGGGTGGAAGAGTTAGATATTTCAGATATTTCAAATCTCTGATAACCTGCAAGTAACAGAACTGTAGCACAAGCTCCATATTTTGAAGTCTGTTGCCGCTGTTTCCCTGGAGCCAGCAGTAGCCGGAGAAAACTTTCTGTCTGTGTTCACTGGACTACCTTGTAGCCATGGTATTAGTCAGAAGAGAGTGATGTGCTTATAAGGAAGCACAGTTCAGATATGATAAGAAAAGGTATGTCTGGGCCGTGTTTCTGTGCTGGATGGGAGAGCTCTGCTGCCTCACCTGGCCATGTATGAACAAATACATGTCCTGAGTACCTGTGGACCAGCTTGGGCATGCCTCCTCACTGTGCTGCAGAGCAGAAGCAGTAGTGGTGGAAGCTCTCAACAAACTTCTTGCCATGAGAAAATGGTGACAGGAAAATGGGTAGTTAATGTACGTGGATAAGACACTACTGCAGTTAGAAATTGTACTGCTTTACCTGGTTCTCCTTCTCTATCCCCTATCCTTTGACATCAAATGGAGATTATAGTTGTGCTTTGAAGCATTCAGGGTGTGTCAATTGTAACTCACCAACCAAGATGAATCGCAGTCTAGGGCTGTATATTGAAGTCTTGTCCACTTTAGTGTAGAGTGGTTACAGAAACCAAAAACACGGGAGAGGTGTGTGTCTCTACCATTTCCACTTGCCCTCCCCTTGATCCAGCCCATTCATCTAAGCTATCCACAAGTGAGCTGCTGTTGACACCTTCTTGATGTCTTCTGTAAACCCAAGCAATGGCACATCTTATTTTAAGTAGCCCAAAATGAGTAGTTTTTCATGCCTAGGCATCTGGCCGCTGCTTTGCTATGACCCACTGACCCATGTCCCTTTGTCCATCTGGCAGCCTCAGTGGCTTTATTACTCCGGACGTGGATATTTAGGAAATATCTCATCTCATAATCTGTACCGCTGACTTGATCGTCTCACCCATTCTGTCCTCTTCACTCATTTGCATTCCCAAATCCATTCTTGACTCCCATGTACTTTGATCTTCTGCCCCTTCCAGCAAACATCCATATATCTACTTTATTTTTTTTTTAATGGGTTGAGCAACTGTGTCAGCTGTAGATCATATTTTTATAAATAAAACAAAGCAGATGGAAGCACTGTGTGCTTTTTTTCTTTTTTCATTTGTTTGTTCCATTTATTGCCAGGAATGGGATCTGCAGCGACACAGGCTGGGTGTAGGTCAGGTCCAAGGGGTTCTGCATGTCCCCTTGAGGTACCAGCTCACATGCAAAACTGGCAGGATAAATGTTAGCAGTGCAGTTTATGCATGTGCCAGGTAATCCATTTGTTTTGTGAGGGTTGAGCAGGTACCTCCTTAGGGAGCTATGTTTTGGCTTCTTTGTTATAAACTCTTTAAGTTAGTTACCCTTATCAGCTTTCCTTCACCAGAAGGATAGCATGTGACAAGCTCGGGAAGGGGTGTCATAGAATCACAGAATCATAGAGTTGTCTTGTTTGGAAGGGACCCTTTAAATCATCAAGTCCAACCGTCACCCTAACCTGCCATCTACTACTAAACCTAGTCCCTCAGCACCTCATTTAACCATTTTTTAAATACTTCTAGGGATGGAGACTCCACCACTTCCCTGAGCAGCCCATTCCAATGCCTAACAACCCTCTCCGTGAAAAAGCTTTTCCTAATATCAAATCTAAACCTCCCCTGGCATAACTTGATGTAATTTCCTCTTGTCCTATCACTTGTCACTAGGGAGAAAAAGTCCACTGCCACTTTTCCACAGCCTCCTTTCAGGTAGTTGTGTCAAGCAATTAAGAGTATCTGAGCAAGTTCAAAGCTTCAGTTTGATCTCAGAAGGGGTCTGTTCAAACCTAACCATATAGAAAGCTCTTCTCTGTTTCAGGAAGGGGGAAGATGTGTCTATATCAAGGACCACAAAAACAAATCACTCTGCAAACACCTCTCATCCCTATCACCCTAGAAGCTAAAGAAGACTTTGGAACAGCCTGAATAACTGTAGTCTTTAGACCTCTTCACGAAGCATCCTTGAATATCACAAAACTAGTGCTTTATTCTAATTGCAAGAAAATTACATCACATAAGCCAAAAAAAGTCTTTTATTTTCCTGTAAGTCTGAGTAAAATCCTTCAATTCCCTACCCCTGCTCTCCTGAATGTTAGACAGTAGTTGGGTAGGCTTCATACTGCTCTGCAGTAGAAACTGAAAAAGCAGCACTGGAAAGATGATTAACTGAATGCTTGTGCTGAAAACTCACTAGTTTATTTTTTTGAGAGAAGCGTGGGAGATGCTACTTTTAGAAGTGCCAAGAGTTATAACCAACCGAAAAACATTTGATAAATAACTGACATAATGCATTGAAGAATAACTTGCAAAATGTGTTTAGTTTAAGCTTAGTTTTTGTTAAGAAAGGGATTATTTTGGTTACTTGGCATCTGATTAATTAGGACAGCTCACTTGACTAACATCCCAAGCCAAGTGGCTGGCAGGTGAGAGACAAGACGCAGACCTACCCTCAACTACAGAGTGACCCTACATAGAAATAATATTTGAAACATATGACATTTTATTTGACTGCTGTGCACTGCTATGCCTTGTTGACTGTACGGACTTGGTTGAGATGAGTGTCTGCAGACGAGCAGAAGAGGAGCAGGTCATGCTCCCTGTTAAAATAAGGTTATCATCTCAATTTCTCGTACAATGCTAAAAACAAATGGTCTAGTAGATGTCAAATATTAGGTACCTGAGATCAGGAAATGAGGTTCAGCAACATCTGGAACAGATTACATAAAGGTGAGAGACTTCCAGGTTGTGTCTCTACCACATTTGTCAAAACTCCTTTACACAAAGCCTAAAGAAGGTTATCCTCTGAGGTATTGCATATTTTAAAAGTGTCTTCTAATTTGTCAGAGCTGCTTTCTGTCCTGTCTGCTGACTCTGCTTATACGAAATCTTAGTTTCCTGCTACTGACAGTCGTCAGCTCTCCTGCAAACCACTGACTAACAAATGCTAACCAGGTCCATATGGCAAATCGGCAAAACTAGTGATGGTGCACAAGTTCTTCTGAGGCCAGCACTCAGTCTGCAGCACCTCATGACAGGTGGCCAGACAGAAGGACTTGGCTCTTGGGTGGCAGTTCAGAGACCTGGCAACAAGAAGAAAGAGAGCTGCTCACAAACTTTTTTGTCTCAGAATTGTAGTATCCTAGAAAATTATTTCAACAGTCGCTTTTCAACACTGTGGCTTTGTTGCTTCTGGCCTCCATTACAAGCCCAGTGTTTTGGGTTTGTTTCTTTTTAAGGCATATAGAGAGAATGAACTTGCACTGCCAAGCTCTAGGAAGGCTCAAAATATGTTTGCAGAGAGCTCAGCTCATGTGCATCTATGCATAAACCCCAAATGTAAAAATGATGTACTGGACAGTGCACGTGAAATACCAGACCTCTCTCCAGGGCTGTCAGTGTGGTTCCAAGCCTGTCAATGTCTTCAGAAACCAGAGCCATCACAAATGCCCCATTAGTCAAGGGTTAGCTGGTCCCACAGCTGTCACTGTGAGTGTCCTGTCCTGAGCTCCATCTACAAAGGCTTCACTTGCCAACACATGGAGAAGGGGACAGTGGGGTAGCAGGACCATCTGCTTAGTTTCAGAGGACTAAATCAGGGCCAGAAAGTAATTACAAGCATGCTAGAGGGAAGGTGTAGAGCAGGACCATTTTACAGACCCCTTAAGAAAGAGTGGACTAAGCTGTGCTTGTAGCTACGCTGAATTTAACTGTGATGAGCTTTATTTTCAGTGATGATAGTCTGAAGTTACTCTGTCTGAAAAAGGTAAATGTAACTTTAATTTCTAAAATATTTAGTGGTCTCTATGAAGATATCCTTTTCTGTATGTGTTCATAAAGCTATACAAAACATTCACAAGGAAAAAAATCAAATTATAAACTTACATTATATAGTCATGGAAACTAAAGGCTGGATATTCAAAACTGGGTGTCAAAAATCAGGACCATAAAACAGAAGTCAAACTTTCAGAAATGCTGAGCCGCTCACAGAAGTCAGTGGGCAAGCTTAGTACTTTTACTTCCTCATGTACACACCTCTGATTTATATATGAAAATACATTTTTCCACAATTTCAGCCTAAATCTCAGTGGTTTCAGGGGAAACATGCTTGCTCAGTGACACTTATAATTCTAATTCTGTAGTTTATAGCCTTTTTGAAGCAATGGGAAATATGGAATAATAATGCAAACCAACAAAGTTTGACTTTTCTCATGGGTGTCACTCCCACAGAAGAAGAAGAAAACAAAATTTTCATGTGTAATTGTTTTGCTAAAAATATAGTTCTTCTTTCTTTGGAAGGACCTTCCTTTCAAAAATGTAAGCATTGTACTTTTTGACCAAAAACATATAAGTAAGTTTTAAAGACGCTTAATTTTAAAAGCTCTAAAAGAAAATTATTCTAGCTTTGCTGAGTCTTCATAACAAATAAACTTTATACTCTCATCCATACATGTCCATTTGCCTGATCTCTATAAAAGGCCACAGAAGTATATTTTTATGCTATTCTGGTGCATAAGTATTTCTCCTATCCCATATAAAACACACGGTCAAGTTCTCTTATAAACCTCCTTGGTTTTTATTGCTTGTAAGCCTGAACTGAAGACAGTAGACACTATTTTGTTTTGAGTTGCTATAAATTTTTACATTTGTCTAAGGGGACAATTCATGTAGCACTGTAGGACTGTTGTTTGAATTCCAGCAAGAAAAATGTCTTGTTTTGAAAGAAAGGCTTGTTTAAAATCACAAATCTCATATGAGAAGCCAGATAATAAAGCCAAAAAAGGGAACAAAAACAATTCTTACAAGGCGGACCTCTAAGCTTTGGACTGCCTGATGTACGAGCTGTCAGAAATCCAATGTTCACCATGTGCAGAGAAATGTTTTGCAAAATCCCTAAGTTAGGGCTTTCTTGGCAGGATGTATTTCCTGAGCAGCATTTTGAAAAATTTCATTGCTTACAATTGCAAAGGGAGCTTTCAAAATGGTGCCTTTCTGCAGTAGAAGTAGAAATGCCATGTTAGGCCCTATTTTCAAAATTTTACATGTACTGGTGTAATTACAGTTTCTTCTTCATTTCTAGAGCTAATAAAGGCATGTATCCTTTTGGCTCAGCTGCTTCCAAAGTATTTTTGTGTGACAAAATTATTTCAGTACATAGAAGGTAGATTACAGCATCTGAAACCTTTGGCTGAAGGCCACATTAGATCCATTGCTAGAGAGGAGGGTCACCAGTGCTAGTTATTCAGTAGAGTAGGCTAACATGCATGGTGACTGAATTACAGTAAAGTGATAAACAGTCATAGACTTTTAGGCTCTGCATCCACACACTGAAGACACCTTCAGGTTTTTCTAATACCATTTATTTGTGTGGTAGGTTCAGCCCAAGCCCGGAAGCTAAGTATTAGGCACTAAGAGAACTTCAAACCAAACCTGGTCTCTTAAATCAGCTTCTGATTAGAGAATTACTTTAACAGGATCCCAAACATGAACAACAAACACCTTTGGTCTGACTGTATGTTTTCTGAACTCATTATGGCAGTTTTCCAAGACTGGAAGAGTTGTGTTAGTGAGGGATTAGATTTAAGAGGTTCCAGCCCACCCCAAACCTGCACTTAGATGCAGTGTAGCCAGACCTTACCTCTGAAAATGGTTAATCCACTCTTCCTTTCACCTGCTACAAGTCTCACAAGATCACAAGCAGCTGTATGTAAATGAGAAATGTAGGGAGCAGGGACTGTAAAGAGAAAAGGCTCAGTTAGTACCTTTTTAGGAGGAGAGATAACAGGAGATGTTAGACCTGGTGGTGAAGGAAAAAAAAATAATGGGTGAGTATAGCTTTACCACTACTTTCTCCAAGAGTATGTTGTGAACTACTGAGGGTATCTTGCAGCTTTGTGATAGCTTAGCTTATGCAAAGATAGAGTTCTGAAGCAAAATCTATCTAGTGCCTCTCTGGCAAACAGAAGGTGGACTTAAGCAATGTATCTCATAGAATCCTGCCCTCTCCAAGGCATATGTGATCTTTCCACTGGATGTTAAGAAATGGGGGTGCTGCTGTAAGGAGTACAAGTTACCTCTGTGCACAGTGCATTAGCCTCATGGTTTACTTTTGTCTCTAGCTTTGTGCTAGTTCTTTAGTGTATCATGGGGCTAGAAGTGATGTCATGAATAGCCATCTCATGGTTGTGTGGGCAGCTATTTCTTCTAATTTTGGGGAATGCTAGATCAAGCTCTGTCTCAAAAATAATTAAATCTTTTATATTCACCTCTCCCAGTGTCATGACTCTCAGATCCTCTCTGCTCAGCTAGTTAGAAACTTTATTTCCCAGCTGAGTTGTAATTATGGCTCATTTATACTTAGTCTGAATTGAACATCCAGGGGAAATCCAGGACACATGCTATATTCAGTGCCTGAGATAGACTGCAATTGCACTGATGGAGCTGCCAAGGAGCTCTGCTCAATGGAAAGAGGTGTTTGGAGAAGGGTGGTGCCCTTGCAGTTGTGAAAGAAATATTTCTCCGTGTTATCAAAGCATAAGCCTGCAGCTCAACTGGTCCCAGTGGATGGTGAGTGTAGGAAAGATTCTTGTCTTCTAAACCAAACTTATAAAACTTCCAAACATCTCTTGCCTCTTGAGCTCAAGTAACAATAGGCTTAATTTTCTCAGCTTCAGCTCTGTTCACTGAAATGAGAAGTATTGGTTCCCAGGGGAGACATCTGAAGCTAAGTGAGACAAGCTGTGTACAATTACTGCTTTCTGAAAAGTAGGAGGAGCTGAACTAGTAAAAATGGTAAGGTTTGGTTCTTGATAAGAAGTTTTCAGATCAGTACTGAAGGGCAAATCCCGCAGCCCTAGTTCATCTCTAAGACACACTTTGACCAAAAAAGTACAGAACAATTTGTCTGGGAACTACAGTTGCTTCTTCAACCCATTAAAAAAAAAAATTAAATCTCTGAGACATAACATTTTCTGCCATGTCTCATTTTGCCATAGCATTACTGGTTGCCAGAGAGGGCTGCACCAAGGATAAACAGTGTATAAAAAGTCAGTGGTGTTTCAGGATCAAGCAACCCCCTGCACATAGCTGTGTTTCTTCTTGCACTTGCAGCACTTGTGCGTTCTTTCAGGTTTGCAGGTTTTACATTTCTTCCACCATTCTTGCTCCAGCTCCCTGCCCTGTGCCCAAAGACCAAGAGCAATCTCCTAAACAGACTTAAGTGGTTGTTATGATAGACAAATCAAGAAGTCTTGGCTTGTTGTCCTCCTTAAGCAGCCACGTGCATTTCATAAAAGGACAGGTCCTCTGATAGACTCCTATGTGCTTGCAGTGGCGGTGCTGGGCGCAGTGCTTTCCCAATCTCTTTTGAACTGCTGTCAATATGACCATTGGCTTCACTGTCCTTCAAGGGCTTGTGCAGCAGACAAACTTCCAGCTGGAGTGTCCTCGCATATACCCAGGTGTGGTTGTCACCAGCTGGGCAAATAGTGTTGTCAAGGATGCAGGAGCCAGAAGACTGTGCAGATGCCCTGCTGAAAGGTATGGCATTGCAAGGCTGAAAGATGTTGGTGGGGGAGGAGTGCAACAGAGAGGTTGTGACCCAAATTAGCTTATGCTGCTGCACACAAAGGGGACATACTACTGTGATGTCAAATATGCTCTTTATCACTTTTCTAGGATAGTTCCTAAGCTCCGTTTCCTGATATTTCTCTCTTCCCCCTGAGCAGCCAAGACAGCAGTAGCAGCTTCCTCTATCTCTTTGTAAACAGCAGCTGGGCCAAGAAATGGGCTGTGTATCTCACACAGGCAAACATACTTGTTCTCCTTGCACTGCCCACCTCCACAGTCATTGTTTCAGGGCTTTCAGGCTGCCTGTGAGCTGGGACCCTTTCTGAGAGACTGTCTGTACTCAGCCTGCCACTGTGGTGAAGCTACCCATTCAGGATGTTTACAAGGTGTCTTCTGCTCTGCTGCCAGCTTTGCTTCATTCTCAGAGAGATTGTTAGCACCAGTGGACTTTCAGACTGAGTGAAAGGTTTAAATCTGGCTGAAAGGTGTTCTTGCCCTCCCCTGCTTCTGACCTATTCTTCACCTACACTTACTGGCTGGGATTTGTTCAGCATTATCTGGAACTTCAAGAACAACAGGGGTGTTTTACTGCCTCAAGACTTTGTGGTTTTAATCATTGCTGCCCAGCATCTCTATACTTTTAAGGAGGCAGGGAAAAAAGGCGGCAGGGAGGTAGAAGAGGGAGCTCCTTGAAGTAATGTGTTTTTTAAGTTAAATCAATTAACTCTACAATTGTCAAAACAGATCTGTGTTTACTGAGTATCTTAAATCTTTAGTGCAGTTTCTAAAAGACCTCTTCTTCAAGCTGCCAGGGATAATTTCAACATACATTCACAGTCCTAGATGAAAATACTGTTGATAAATAATACCCCTCACAGAGCTCATGATGGATAGCAAGTTAGACTAAACTTTCTGTAGCTCAGAGGTTCCTACTGACTGCTTTGCTGCATACTTGTGGATTCTCTTTAAACAAAACAAAAAAAAAACCTTGGTAGGATCATTATTAGGCTTTTGAAAAGAAATGAAGCAAACTGTGAAAATGCAGTAAAAGCCATCTCACATGAGGCAAACATGATGCAAACACTAACTCCTTATTCTCTATTCAAAGCACAGCACATGTTCACACAGAACCTCACTACAGCTTACAAGAGGATGGAATATTTTATGAGGGATCTAGAGAAAATGAGAAAAGATACATGACTGTGCGGTGATTAGTGGTAACTGTTCCTCTCAGCTCCATGCTGAGCTTCAAAGCAAATAGCTAAGCCCTTCCAGAAAAAAGAAGCATGATTGCTGAACAAGTGCATGCCTTGGAGCCCACTGTTCCAGTTACTGCAGGTATCATGTTTTATTATTTCATTGTGAGGCTGAGAGATGCGTGTTTGTTTCTAAGGACTGCAGTTTTAGTGGTTTCAGAAATATTTTGTCACTTTTATTAATAACGGCAGGAATTATTCCTTCTGTCCAATTCATCTCCAGCAAGGAAGTGTGAGGGACATCACCCCCCAAGTTTCTGGTCTGTATTAAAATATTTCCCTGCATCAGGGGAGGTGCAGCCTTCCAATTCTCCTGATAGAGAAAGAGCTGAACCTTGTTCTCTCACACAACAGGCAAATCCTCAGACTGTTGAATTGCTGCTTTAAGAGGGACTGGGAACATCACCTCCACTCCTGCCATGTCCTCTTTTGCCTCTAGCCATGCTTAGTCAGAGTGAACCATGGAAGGGAGGGACGAGAGGGTGGTAGGTACAAGCTCTTCCTGGGACATGAGTGTGACCAAGGTGTTGGTTGGTGACATCAGGCACTAGGGTGAGGCAGCTGAGGTGTTCTTCATGGCTAAATGCATTACCTTGTGTCAGCTGGGCTGGTAACTGATTATCTGCGAAATAGGGGGTAAAATGTATCCCTTTGCTTTGCCAAAGGAGAAGTACCCACTGCCAAGAACAACTTGAGAATAAACTTCACCAAGCATCTTCCCCCTCACGCTTTGACTGGGTTATCCTAAACTTACTCACAGACAAACACTGAAATGAGTCTTATTTGCAGGTAGCCTCATGAACAGTTTCTCTGTACGAAAGATCAATTTCTTTTTTCTCCCATGTTAAAGAATTCCTTTTATGGATTTGGGATTTTTTAAAAATTCTTGCCAATATACAGTCTATGAATCTGAACCTACAGAATATACTCATGCTATAGTTGGGACAGTTATTTTTTTATTGCCCATAGTTTAAAAAGAAATTTCACGTATCACAGCATACCCCAGCTTTCTCTGCTTTGTACTTAAACTAAGGCCATGGCTTCCCCCATGCTGCTCTCTGAGTTGCAGCAGTAAAGCTATTTGTGAGGCTGGGCCATGAACCCTATTGTAAATTGATTTTTTTTTTTTTTTTTTTTTTTTTTTTAAAAAAGGCAGGGGAGTGGGATGGGGGTGAGAAAAAACCACCCAGCAAAACCCACTGTTTTTCTGCCTCCTGGAACAACAGAGTGAGTTGTGTACTCCTAGACAAAGTGAATGTCCCATGGGCAGTAGAGCTGTTTCAATTCAGTGACTTTTTACAACCACCCCAGACTCACTTTGCATAGAGCACAAGAAGAAACCAGGCATTTGAGGAGTGAGGCGACAAAGAATTTGGGAGGAGGTCACGAAATCTGAAATGAGATGTCATTGTGGGAAAATGATCAAAGCATGCACCCAGGGAAGATAGATGTAGACCGCCTAAAACAGCTGTGCAATTCTTTAGGGACTCAGTAGAGTTTTCACTGGATCTATGTTGCAATTGTTCTCATGGTTCATGCTTCGTAAATCCATAGCTTGCTCTAACTTGTAGTGGTGTGAACTTGATGAACCACTGCTTGGGTCATTTGATATTTATTTTTGCAATTTAAACTCAGTGGGTTTTCCCCTCGATAAAATACAACTGAAAAGCAACACTCTTCTACAATACAAATTTAATCCCATAGATCTAAAGCTCAGAACTGAATAACCATCACAGAAAATATACTTGAAGAGATTAAAAGGATTAAATAAATAGCTTTCCATAAAAAATTTTTTTAAACCCATGTGGAATGTGATAGAAAACCGAGGTGCAGCAGTGTGTTTGTGACCAGCAGAGGACCACGGTTCGAGGGGCTTAAGTGCATTCTGGAGGATGTTTTTGAATGGGAAACTTGCAGGTCATCTTCCTCTCAGTGCTTTTGGTCTCCTACGCTTTCCCCTCATCAGCTGTTGAAGGAGTGGCTCTCGTTCCCACATGGCTGAATGTGTTTGACTTGGGTCCCTGCTCCAATTTCCCAGCTGTTACTTGAAGGCTGTTTTGAGGTTTGGAGTATCCTCTCTGCCTCACTTGTGGAGCCCACAAAGGCCTCCAAGAAAACTAGGAGACTTGCCAAAGCATACAGGGTTAGAGGGAGTCCCCAAAACTGTGGTTGCCCTTGCAGAAAGAGCAAGCTTGGCAACTGCATCCTGGCAGCCCTGGGACATGGGGTAATTTGTTCATCTGGAGAATGAAGAGCAGTGCCATGAATCTTTTTTGCATGGGCAGGACTTGCAGCTTGTCTTGCTCATGTCAGTGCCCCCATCTCTGCACTGTCCAAATAGCTGAGCCCAAAAAATCCCAAGCACGGCATTATGCTTGCTGTTGGAGCTTCCCCTCATTTCTCTCGGGTCCCGCAGCTGATCCTGTCCCTGCCAGAAAGTTGAAGGTTTATTGGACCAAACAAAATGGAGAGAAACAGGAAGAAGAATGCAGTGATGTTGTTCGGCAGTGTGTTAGACATCCAAAAACCTCAGAGGATAGGCATGCCATCTTTCAGATGACAGCCTTTGAATCTATTAGGGTTTGAGAGGTTTTTAAGCTTAAGGGTAAAAATAGATTAAATTGGAACAATATGAAAATAGTTACAATTCTCTTCGCATTCAGTCATAGGATTATCTGAGGAGACACAGAGTGATGTCCAGCAAATGAACAATTGTTGGCCCTGTCCTAGGATCACTCCCTGTGTTAATTATCAGTATTTAGGCTGTGGTAAGCTGTGGTTATAGCAGATGTGTGTGCCATCCACAGGTAACTGTCCTGTGTCCTGCTTTGGAATGCATTTGATGGATTATTTTCTGTTTCTGGTTTTGAAACTACTAGAAAAGCGAAACTTTATCATACTTTTCCGCCTGCTCTATTGTCTAGCTGTGTTCTTGCCCAAGCTGTGCTTGTGTGTTCAGTCTACCTATGATGATTGCTAGGTGTGTGCATCTTACATATCATCTTCTCACATTTATTCCCATACAAAAGATTCATGGTAACTATTAGTAAACACAGACCTTTTAGTGATTACTGCTGTACTAGTGTGAAAGACACTGTCATCTTCCAGAGACTCCTATGATCTGAGGGTGTTGCTTCTCCCACCTTTTAGGCAACATTTTAACTTTATCCAGTGCTGTTAGCTGTATTCTATTTTGTTTTGTTTACTGACTCCACCTATAGACCAATTACCCTCTTACTCATCATTTAGCTGAGTTAGATATATGCACACACCTTCCCCCCACACCCCTCCCAAGCAATATGGCACTCCTATTTGATAATTTTGGGTGGGCCTCCTATGGTTTATAGCCCAAGAAAAATAGGCCATCCAAATACCGTGGTAATTAGCGTTGCAGCATTTCTTACATAAAAACCTGAGCTTGAGGCTCACAGGATGGTGTGAACCTTGGAGCATTTGTAACTTTTTAATGCATTAAGAAATTTCATAACTTAAAACCAAAATAAAATCCATCTACTGACACCATTTCTAATGTCACTGTATCTAGTCAGGCCATACTGAAATAAGGCTTGGAAATAAAGTCAGACTAAACAGTTTCTTTCTGTCATTGCTGATCACAGCTCCTTCTCCCCACACTGTCTTTGCCCTCGTGTGGGGGATGTTTTCTCAGTTCTAAACTATTTCAACTCAGGGGTAGAATAGCCCCCATTTATTCTTTTGTAGTATGGTTCATTGTTGCGGTTCTTGATCCCAATTCATGCATGTTTGACTTGGGAAGAGTGACAGTGTGGAGCAAGGATGGGAACTTCCTCAGCTGGCACCACCTCCACAGGACAAGGCCCCCAGAAGACTTTGCATGTGACCATCCATCTCACAGAGATGTTTGTAAGATTAAATACCTAATACCACTTCAGACCAAGAATTCTCAAAGTGATGCTAGGCTTCTAATTTTGGCTTAGGCATGAAGAGTCCCAAAATAAGGCTCTGAATTGTAGAAATGTAACATGTTTGATAGTGATTGTACAGAAACAAATAGATCTGTGTTCACTTCCAGAAGTCTGTTTCAGATTGAAAAAATCCTGTATTTCCTGATTGTTGAGCTTCCATGGATGGTATTTATTGTCACTGTTTGCTCCCTGTTTCTTAAGTTGCTTAAAGGGATGAAAGAAAAGCAAAAAAGTATCCTGCATGAGATTTTAAACTGAGGAATATAATCCTCCTTAAAATGGATTAGTATAATGTATTTTAAATTTCAGAGAAATTTAAAGACTTTGGCATGCCACCGAAATGAGTGGAATTACTGTTGACACCTTTCATCCAACTCTGAAAAGTATGGTTTTTTTAATATACTGTTTACTGATGCCCAAAACATCCACCTTTAAAAGTGAACTTTTCCATCTCTAATGAGAGTAGTGATCAGAATCACTCCAGCACTCTCCTTGTTCCTATGCTCCTGCTTTTTACTGCATCCAAACCAAATAAAGATATTAATGAGGATGAAATCCAAGTCAAGTTAGAACCATGGTTGTTTTTTCTTAATGTTGCACAGTTGAATTAATTTGTGAGACTATTGTCTCCTTTTCATTCTTACTACCCTGTTTGTCAGCTGATGGAGCTTTGCTTGTACTTGTGGGCAGAGATCAAGAATGGAAAATTCCTCAAGGTGCCTGAGAAATTTAGAATTGCAAGATCATTCCTGTTTTTCATACAAGCAGTGCTATAAGACTCAAAATCAAGTGTCTGGAACTATTTGCTTTTGACAATGAGATAAAGATACTTTTTTTCCAATAATGAAAGACATAATTAGTATTTTACTTAGCAGAAAAAAGACCTACCAACCTACCTGCTTTACCAGGCAGCAGAACAAGCTGCTTATACTTGCAGAAGAAGGGAATATGTAGTTCCCATCTTGCACTTTCAACTGCTGCCTTTACTTCGGAGAAAAGCATGTTTTATGTGACAAAGTAGTCTAGTTTTCGGTCAGAAGATGCCTGGAGTGGGGAAAGGGTTCAATGGTGTCTTGTCAAGAAGAGCAGGTATGAATGAAAATAATGGGTAGGCCTTAGATGTCTGATTTGTATTTGTGTTATCGCATTTGGGAGCATTTCTGTTCTAAATGTAAGCACATCCTGAAGTAGTTTTATTGAGTGTAAAAATGAGAGGACTAATAACTACTAAGCACTGCTGGAGTCACCTTAATGCAGGACAATAATTTGTGCCTTTGGAGTGCAAAAGTTGGAGCCTCAGATAAGTAGTACTTGAAAAAAGCCTTCTCTCTCCTTATTTGAAATGGCTGTCCTCAGTCTTTGTTCTGTGTCTCCTGAAGAGAGGGAAGAGCAGAGGAGCAAGAGAGGAGTTAGAGTAATCAGCAGAGGAGAAACAGCTTCATAGGGTGGGCTGGGACTGAGGTTCTGTGAGATGACATGACAGTGCCCTGGGGCTTATCACCCTCCAGCTGCGAATGAGATGTTCCTACACTAGGGGAAGTAGCCAGCTGTCCTAGCTGATCCTCAGCAGAAAATCAGAGAGGGATGTTCACATCTGCATTGCTGTACTTTGGGAAAAGGAGCAGCTGGTATTGCACATTATCTGTTTATCTTTGTCTTGTCCTTTTCTGGTGTTTCCTAAAGCATTCTGTGTACAGCTGCCCAATATACACTTTGCAAGTGAGAAAAATTAGTTTATCTGAACACTGAAGAGTTTATTTTTCCTGGGTTTGTAGGAAGATGCTGAAGCCAATGGTTATTAGTGACCCCTAACATTTAAATTCATCTCCTGTTACTGCCAGTCAAAGATAAATAGAAAGCTTACACAATGAAATAATGAATTTCAAGGATATTTGAATTTCAAGGATATTAAGCTCCTAAATAACATTTCCAGGCTTTAGCTGTGTCCCAGCTTCCCATCTGCAACAGGCATTCCCATCTCAAAGGAACTACAAATCTGTGATAAGTTATGAAACACCTAATTATTATTATTATTGGTGCCTTGAGCGGCCTGGTCTAGTGAGAGGTGTCCCTGCCCATGGCAGGGGGGTTGGAACTTGATGATCTTTAAGGTCCCTTCTGGCCTTAACCATTCTATGATTCTATGAATCCTGTAGGCATATGAATATAAAGCGTAGCAAGGGTCTTGAAGACACAGCATTATCTCCTTGTGTGTGTATCTACTTCTTTCTTACTGTGGATCTTGCTAGTTTAAAAATTTAAAAATCAAAAAGAGAAAGAGAAAGTACCATGCCTAGGCAGTTCATTATGCCACTAAAATTACTAGAATATATATATATTTTTATGACTAACATTTTACAGATAGTATGGAAAAAGCAAAATCTTTATCATCTGCATGTTTCCAAAGAATTTGGTGATTTAACTCCTTGGAAATATCTTTTCTTTTTCATCTGCTCATTTCCTCAGTCTTACTTTATGAGACAGAGAGAGTTTTCAAAAATATTCCAAGAAATGAAGCAATACAGGACAAATGACTGAGTTTTTGGAATGTAGCAATGTATTTCTTTGGGAATCCTTGAAGCAGATGAAGTGGTAGACAGAAATGTTTCACTGTAGCTTCAGCCTGGAGAAGTTGCATTTCAGAGCAGCTGGAACATTGGCACAAGTTCTTATATTATGTTTTTCCTTTAATCCATCCATGATCCTTGTCCCACTCCCCCCGCAAAATTATTCCATTCTTTGCCTTAGAATGAAAATAAACTGATCCACTATGCACCTAGAAAAATATAACACTCTGGTCCTTGCCTTACGCAAGCCTCTATTCACATTCATAAAACTTAACTTATTTGCTCCAACCAAGAACGTAGCCTTTAATCCGTTGTCCAACTACTAAAATGGAATAATCAAGAACTATTTGTTGCCTAAAGTTCAGATGGATTTAAGTGCAAATGTACCATAAATCCTTTCTCTTTTTCTTTTCTTTCTTCTTTTTTTTTTTTTTTTTTTTTTTTTTCAAATCCAGCCAGCAGTCGCTATCCTTCCAAGCTTTAAACTCATCTTGTTTTCACAAATTAGGGTTGACAAGGAAGTCAGCTTTCCAGCTGGGATGCATGGTCCATGTTATGTTTCTTAATATTTTCCATGTTTTTGATGTGCACTACATACTCATTTTGTCTGAGTAAAAATAGCACAACACAGTATTCAGTGATTTCTTGCCCAGCCTCTGTGCTGCAGGTGAAAATCTCTTATCCCAAATGAAAGACTGATCCCTATTTCAATATTTGGCTCTTCTTACCAGCGCGTTCCCCACTATGGCCTGAGGATGCAGTGGAAAGCCACAGCTTTGGAAGAGACCAGAAGCCTGCTTAAAACAATCAGGACTGGGCTGCAGTTCCTCTAAAGTCTGGATTGTTCTGTGGGATAAACAGCATACATTAATATAGCTGATACACTGGAAGAGGAAAAGCATGAAACCATGCTCACCATTGCTCATTATTAATGATCATGTCTGTGCCAGTGGTTTTTTTGCACCTCCACCAGTTGGCTTTTGAAGCTGAACATGCTTAATGGGCTTATCTGAGAGAGGAGAGATGAAAATAAGGTATCAGAGAGAACAGATCCATGGAAAAATAATGATGATGGAAAACATGGTGAGTTGAAGGAAAGCTATTAATAAGATAAAAGGGTTATAGCCCTTTTTTTTCTTTCTTTTTCTCTCCTGAGGGTGGAGGAGTGTGTCCTTCAAATTTTCTGTGCACCAGTATTTTCCATTTCAAGGCCTAAAAAGACCATTGCATCCTTCTAGGCAAAATGTGTGTGCTTCATGGAGTTGGCATATCCAGATTCTTGAATTTGGTGTAACTGTGGAGCCCTGGTAGGAGATCTGCCACTTGGTCAGGATGGTGACGCTGTGCTGAGGCAGCAAGGTAAGGGATGATTGTCTGGGGTGCAGCTACCTGAGGCAGGATTGCCCCTTCTTCTGTGCATAGGTCTGTTTGCTTTCTGTTACCAAATAACAAAAGGGGGGCCTAGGTTTATGTCACTGTATAGATAATTACAGACTCATAGAATGTATTGGATTGGAAGGGATCTCTAAAGGTCATCTAGTTCAACCCCCCTGCAGGAAGCAGGGACAGCTTCACTAGATCAGGTCGCTCAGAGCCCCATCACACCTGACCTTTAATGTGTTCAGGGATGGGACCTCCACTGTGTCTCTGGGAAACCTGTGCCAGTGACCTACGACCACCACATTGAAGAGCTTTTTCCTAATACCCAACCTAAATCTCCCCTTTCCAAGTTTAAAACCATTACCCCTTGTCCTACTGCTACATGCCCTCATGAACAGTTCTTCTCCAGCTTTCTTATAGGCACCTTTCAGGTACTGGAATAGTGAACAAGCCCAACTCTCTCAGCCTGTCTTCACAGGAGAGGTGCTCCAGCCCTTTGATCATTTTTGTGGCCCTTCTCTGGACATGCTCCAACAAGCCCATGTCTTTGTGTTGAGGGCTCCAAAGCTCGACACAATACTCCAGATGAGATCTCACCGGAGCAGAGCAGAGGGGCAGAATCACCTCTCTCGCTCTGCTGGCCACATTTCTTTTGATGCAGCCCAGGGTGTGGATGGCCTTCTGGGCTGCAGATGCACATTGGTGGCTCATGTACAGCTTCTCATCCACAAGTACTCTCTTTTGCTTGGTGCTAATTTCAAGCGCATCATCTCTTAACCTGTGTGGATAATGGGGATTGTCTCAACTCAGGGGCAGGACCCTGCACTTGGCTTTGTTGTACCTCACGAGATTCACCTGGCCCTACTTCTCCAGCCTGTCCAAGTCCCTCTGGCAAGCATCCTGTCCCTCTGGCACATAAACCTCACCACCCAGCTTTGGTGTCATCAGCAGACTTGCTGAGGGTGCACTCAATCCCACTGTCAATATCGTTAATAAAGATAGTAAAGAGTGCTGGTCCCAGCACAGACCCTTGAGGAACATGGCTTGTCACCATCTTCCATCTGGACTTGGAGCCATTGACCACCACCCTCTGGATGTGACCATCCAGCCAATTCCTTATCCACTGAACAGTCCACCCATCAAATCCATAGCTCTCCAACTTAGAGAGAAGGATGTTGTGGGGGACCATGTCAAAGACCTTACAGTAAATCCAGATAGGTTATATCCGTAGCCCTGTTTTTCTTGGCATCCCTTGCCAAGTTCAGCTCCAGCCACATCTTGGCCTTCCTAACCTCATCCCTACACAACCAGGTAACATCCCTGTACTTTTCCCAGGATACCTGCCCCCCATTTCCACTGCCTGTGTAGTTCCATCTTGCTTTTTAGTTTGACCAGCAGGTCTCAACTCAGCCATGCTGGTCCTTTGCTTTCCTAGCCTGATTTTTTTCTTATTTCGACTAAGGCCATGCTGTGCTTAGATCTTGGTGGCTGCATGCAATTCTGGGCCAGCCCAACTCAAGAAGACAGCAACTGGAATATACATGGACAAGTATAACAAGGGTTATCCCAGGTATGAAATGTGCTTGGTACAAGGAAGAATAAATAGACAAGGACTTTTCAGGTTTGATAAAAGAGATGATGTGGGGAAGCAGGTCTGTGAATTCCTGTATGGCACAGAGAAAGCAAATGGTGGATCCTTTAACCATTTATATAACTTACTATTTCTGTATTAAACTAAAGAGCTTGCAGGGAAATCATGGCACAGCAGCTTTAGACAAAAGTGAAGAATATTATTTTTTTCCTTACACAAAACTTATGGTGCTATGTCCATAACTCATCGCTCCAGGACATTCTGGAGTCCAGAACTGTACATGATTCTTAAAAGTGTTATTTAACAAGCCCAGGAAGGGCAGGCCTATTAGTGACTAATAAATGCTGTGGACCAGTGTGCAATCTACAGATGTCCCCTGAAGCACTAATTTGCTAGTAGGTTGGAGGACATTGTGATCACAGTTACTTTGTGACAAATACTTTATATAAATATCTGTTATATTTATTTCATGGGTCTCTTACCCTGAGCTTCCACTGTTGGTACTTCTAAGCCAGGACACTGAGTTAGATGGGTCTCTAAACTGAGGCAGTATGCCAGAATCCTGGGGAATTACTTCATATGCATTTAAGAACCTTTCCATTGCTTTTCCCTAGAGAAATAGGTGAATTTTACTAGTTTTATGAAAATAAGGCTGACAGTCTTCTAGTTTTTCTTCCACATTTTCATTTCCGTGAATTCATCTGTACAATGTCCTTCATTAAAAAAACAGTACTGGTCTCAGAGACCTGATTATGGGTAACTGCATGAAACCTGCCAACCCCCAAGGCTTGTTAAATACCCATTCAAAGTGGATTTTGCAAAGTTAGGAGCATACTGGCAGCTTGCTTTCAAATATGGGACTTTTCAGCTTTCACAGGAAAGCCTCATGAATTTTTTTTGTTCTTCCTTTGGTGGCCCAAAGGATTAAAGCTAAGAGAGGAAATGTTTCAGTCCTGGAAAAGCACTGTGAACTGTTGAATTTGCAGGGTATTTTGAGATAGTGATGTGCAAATGAAGCTTAAGTGAGGAGAAAAATATAGGCTACCTGAGTAGATGAAGTACCTATTTTTGATTGTAGGCATAAACTGTATATTGGCTTAGACCCCAGCAACTCTGTTGAACCCTCTTATTATATCTATCTAACTAAATCCAAAGCAATTCCATGAAATTTCAGCAGTGAGTCATTCTGATAAAATGAGCCACTCTGAATTTAGAGAAGAATTTGGCCTTCCAGGTAAAGGTCTCCTTCTGGCACTCTGCAGCCTGTCCAGTTCTGCTTCTCCCATTTGAGATTAAATGGTGTTTCCCCTAACCCTGATTGTAGTTCTTCTTTTAAAGTTCACCAAGTGCATTGCTGGGAAGCTCACAAAAATCACAGGCATGGACTCAAGCATCACTTTGCAGGAACAAAGTCCACATCATGGTTGCAGCTTCTCTAGTTGTACTGACAGAGAGCATGCAGAGTGAGGAAATGTGATGCGGAGGTGTGTGCGGTGCCAGCAGCTCATGCAAATTAAATATTCATTCCCTTTTATTTCACTTGTGTCAGTGATTTCCTCAGCCAGGCTTCAGTGGTTTTAAAAGTGCAAACCTGCTGCTTTCTTCATCACTCGCAGGGCCGCTGGGACCTGTGCTCAGCGTGCTCCATGGGAGTCAGCAGCTGCTTAAATCAGAGAAGGCATGTGGCTGATTGAATCACCTGTCATATTGATTTATGGAGCTCGAAGGTCATTTCTTCGTGGCTTGTAAGTGATTTTCTTTGGGTAAGAAATATAAAAGAAGAAATTGTAGATGACCTCTTTATTAAGAAAAATGTAAAAATAATGAATAAAGACAGATTAATTTTTTTTATAATTCCAATGGAGGGAAAAAACCCTTTCTCCCATAATGGCATGCATAGTTAAAAAAAAGAAAAATAAAAAAGAAAACCTCAGTCACTCCTGACAATAACTTTACAATGTACCAATCTATTTAGTGGTTTCTGACTTGGTGGTTAAGTACATTGCCACTCCTCTTCACACTGAATGTAGGTACATGCTCTGCAAGTTCTTGCCATAGGTTTTAAAAAGAACCTGCTTACAATGCACATGTACTTGCTGAGCTTCTTGTTCTAGTTCTGGTCTTACCATTCTGTCATGCTAAGCCACTCTCCATCATCATTGAAAGGTCATGGAGAACAGGAGAAGTGCCTGAGGACTAGAGGAAAGCCAGCGTCACTCTAGTCTTCAAAAAGGGAATGGCGAACCCAGGAAGCTACAGGCCAGTCAGCCTCACCTTCATGCCTGGTAAGATGATAGAAGAGCTTGTTCTGGGGGTCATCTCAAAACATGTGGAGGAAAAAAGGGTTCTCCGAGTATTTAGCATGGGTTCACGAAGGGGAAGTCATGTCTGACTAACTTGATAGCCTTCTATGATGGCATGACTGGATGGGTTAATGAAGGGAGAGCTGTGGATGTTGTCTACCTCAATTTCAGCAAGGCTTCTGGCACTGTCTCCCATAACATTCTCAAAGGTAAGCTTAGGAAGTGTGGGTCAGATGAGTGGACAGGTTGAGAACTGGCTGAATGGCAGAGCCCAGAATGTTGTAATGAGTGTTGCAGGGTCTAGTTGGAGGCTTGTAGCAAGTGGTGTGCCTCAGGGATCAGAACTGGGCCAAATATTTTTTAACATACTCATCAGTGACCTAAATGAAGGGACAGAGTGTAGCCTCAGAAAATTTGCTGACAATACAAAACTAGGAGGAGTGGTTGACACATCAGAAGGCTGTGCTGTTGTTCATCGAGACCTGGACAGGCTGGAGAGTTGGGTGGAGAGGGACCTAATGAATTTCAACAAAGCCAAGTTGTAGGGCCCTGCACCTAGGGAGGAATAACCCCAGGCACCAGTACAGATTAAGGGTTGGCCTGCTGGGAAGCAGCTCTGTGGAGAAAGTACCTGGGAGTCCTGATGACAAGAAGCTCTCCATGAGCCAGCAGTGTGCCCTCGTGGCCAAGAAAGACAATGGTATCCTGGGGTGCATTAAGAAGGGTGTGGCTAGCAGGTTGGGGGAGGATATCCTCCCCCCTGTACTCTGCCCTGGTGAGACCACATCTGGAGTACTGTGCCCAGTTCTGAGCTCCCCAGTTCAAGAAAGAGAAAGAACTACTGGAGAGAGTCCAGTGGACGGCTACAAAGTGATTAAGGAACTGGAGCATCTCTCATATGAGGAAAGTCTGAGAGAACTGGGTCTGTTTGTCTTGGAGAAGACTGGGAGGTTATCTCATCAATATCTAAAGGGCAATTGTCAAGAGGATGGGGCCAGAATCTTTTCAGTGGTGCCCAGTAACAGGACAAGGGGCAATGGGCACAAACTGCAACACAGGAAGTTCCATCTGAATACAAGGAAAAACTTCTTTATTCTGAGGGTGATGGAGCACTAGGACAGGCTGCCCAGAGATGTTGCAGTGCCTCCTTCTCTGGAGATATTCAAAACCAGTCTGGATGTAATCCTGTGTAACCTGCTCCAGGTGAACCTGCTTTAGCAGAGGGGTTGGACTTCCAGATTTCCAGAGGTCCTATCCAACACCTACTGTTCTGTGATTTGCCCAGCTAACTTTCAGCTCTTCATTTCATGCTCATTTTCAGTACATAGCTTGTGGAGTAAAATGCTGTCCAAGGAAAGAAAGAGGAATCTGTGCTGTAAGAATACAGCAGGCATACCTGAGGTACTACCACAGGAAATCTATCGCATTTTGATGAGGAATAATTTCTTTGTCTGGAAGAATATATTTTTTTAAGCTCTTAATTGAAAAAAAACCCCAAAGATGAAAGTCTAAATAAAACATATTTTTCATTTATCTTCATTACACTAGTCTGAGTATGTCTGGAGTAGCCATTTTTTTTTCTGGCATGCTGGAAGTCATGTGCAAGAGCAAACCTTGCCTTATTTGTTTTATTCTTTATAAAGATTTTCCTCATGCCTTTCATTCCTTTCGCCCATCACTCCTGAGTAGGAATGTTGTTGATTGCATGTATAAGACCGAGAGCAAAACCATGAAGTCCCATGAATGCTGAGTTTCACCCTTGGTCTCCAGGTGTGACATGCTTCTATTTTTGTGGAAGCAAAAAGCTTTTCAACATTGAGGGTCCTGCACATTGAGTAATATAGGAACCTGGGCAACACCAAGGCTGTTACCCATCAGGTATCCTCAAAATAGCCAGAAATTCCCCATGGGAAACTTGGAGCTAAAATAAGTTTAAGTTCAAACTATGCAGAACAGATTTCAGAAACTCAAATTGCCGTTTTCAGGGCTGCAGTTCTGGTACAAACTCTGGGTTTTTTCTGCTTTTTCACCTCACTAATGAATCAAAGATTGTTTTCTTGCCACACACCGGGAAATTTTGTTCCACAGACCTGTGCAATTGGTGCCCTAGCAGCTGAGCTTTGTTTCAGTCCTGGCAAAGGAACTAGGTAGATCCACAGGGAAGAACTGCGGAGATATAGAATTTATAGAACTGCTTACAGCTCTGCCACAAAACTTAGAGAGCTTAAATTAAAAGTGAAGGCTGGATTAACTGTGTCATTGTATACAGTTAATGAAGATTTATTTCTGTAACCACCTCACAGTCATAAGCCAGAACAGATCCAAAAAAATGCATCCTTTCAAAAGAACTGGTTGTGAAACCCTAGTGATGGCTCTGAATTACAGCCTCTGGGACTGCAAAGTCAGGCAAGGTGCATGAACTTTAAAAACATAATATTTAAAGGCGGATGAATTTTAAATACATAATATTTTTTAGTTTTAGAGATGACTCAAATCAATGTTTACCTTTTTTTTTTTACTTTCCAGAAATGGTCATCATGACTTTTCCATTATTTTATGCCCTTTGGTAATTCTACGTTCCAGACAGAACGAGAAACGAAAGTGCAGTAATTCTGTGAAAGAAATTGTACTTACAGCACTTCTGGCTTTGTGGGAAGGAAATAAGTAGTATTATGTTTTCCATATGGAAGGATACACATATGCTTCCAGTTGCAGTGACCTTTCAGATTAAGTGAACAAGACAAGAGCAAAAAACAAACCTTTGTGAGAAGGTGGCCTGATTGCTGCTGTCTGGAATCCTGCTAAATAATTTATGCTTGTGCAAAGTGGATGTACAGTGCTACCACATTGCAGGGGCACATTTATACTCACTGCACAGGAGTTCAAATGTCAACATAAGGCACCAAACTAAGGGAAGGGGGAAAAGATGGAGCGGGGGGCATGGGGGAAGGAGAGGCAGACTTTTTTCTTTTCTTTTTTTTTTTTTTTTTAATGTCAATCTGTGCACCAAAGAGTAGCTGCATCCTGAACTTCTTCTCGTGTAGAGATTTGGGAAAAACAATTTTGCATTGTTTTTTACACTCCTTGTATTAGTGATAACCTCATAACAGGCAGTTGTCTCAGAAAGATCACAGCCCATTTGCTATAAACACAAGAGATCTGGATAGTTTGGATAGACCTAGACATCCAGGCGCTTGTCTGAAGCAAGTTTGCACTTCAGACATATGAGTTCAGAGTTATGTTTTTAAGACTTGTTTCCTTTTTAACTCTTCCATGCCAGACATTGCAAGTAACTTCTAGGTGTGAGGGAGGGAAGGCACCTCTGTCTGCCTGCACAGAGGCAGACCTCACATGGCCCTGCTGTGGTGGAAGGGCCACCAGCTGGACCTGCCCTTAGGAGTAAGTGCCTCCTAGTAGTGCCTTGCCCCAGGAGGAGCTTTTCTGAATCGTAGAATCATCAAGTTTGGAAAAGACATTCAAGAAGATGCATGTTACTACACTGTGGGCAGTCCTGGAGCTTGCCTCATGCCGGGGGTATCTGTTTGACTGGCAGCTGCTCAGCTGGAGCTGACACATGAGATCTCAAAGCTGAAGAGAGACAGGGATATTTTATCACAAGGGGAAATACCACTACAGAAGATGCTGAAATGTCAAAGGGATGAGACTCTTGCTCAGCATTCAGTAGATTCTCAGTTTTATCTGTTATTTTCCAAAATAAGCATGTCTTTAAGAGGGGGAAAAACACTTGCCCATTTATTGAGCAAATAATTGTAATTCACTTTTGTTTAAATTATTTTTTTAAAAAATTATGGATACATAGTGTATTTATATTTATATGTATACTTTATGTTGTTGCAATTATTTTTGGCTTTTGTCTCAGAGTGGTTTTGCTTTATTGTTGGTAGCCAGCAATGGCTGTTCTGCAGCATGCATTAATGTGGGTAGCATGGCAGGTCTCCTTGTTGACCTTCAGATGTTTTTCATTGATAACAAGTTACTATTTTCTTCACCTTGCAGATTAAATGCAGACAGTGGCATAAGAAGGGCTTAGGTTTGGGTTTGGGTTGTGGTTTTACTTTGTTGTTGCTTTTTTGCTCAGACTTTCTCAAGTAGTTGGTGCAGGGCTGAGAATGATGGTCAAGCAAACCATGCCCAGGAGCTCGGTTCTTCCCAAATGTGGCTGCTGCATTTCAGCAGTGGGTGAAAGCAGAGGAGATTTGCTGCCTCTCTGAGGAAAGTCCTGCAGAGGCATCTTTCTGCAGCAGACCGTGCTAGGCAGAAAAAGGCATTTTTATGATATTTAAGGTATCAGCACAGAAAACTTGCTTACTGGTCACTACTTTGTCATTCACATGAGACTTTAACAGATCTAATTTGGCTTTGATATTTCAAAGTATATTTCCAAGTACATCAGCAACCCTAGTAGAGAGCAGTACCCTTTTACTCTGTGTGGTAGTGTTTGAGGAAAGAAGTTTTTGCTCTGTTGTTTGTTTGGGGTTTTTTTGAGGTTTGAGTTTGGTTTTTTTTTTGGGGGGGGGGGGCAGTGGTTTGTTTGTTTTTTGGTTTGTTGGTTTGTTTGGGGTTTTTTTGTCCTGGGAGAGCAGGCGTGTCTGCAGCAGACACAGAAGCATTCTGGAATAAGAGCCTAAAGACCTTATGGATGACAAGCGTAACATAAATCAAAGTAGTGAAGATCTGATAAGATAGGAAGTAATAAATTCTGGAAGTAAGCTGGTCCACTTGTATACAAATCTTGGTTTATATTTGTTGTAGGATTTATGTTGCAGTGTAAAAGACCAGGGCATAAAATCACTTGACAAGCAGCTCCTCAGAGAAATAGATTCAGTCCAGGTTTAGCAGAGCTCTTAGGGCCTGTGAGCTACTTCTGGGAGGGATCAGTGACAGGTAAATAAGAAAGCAAGGTACTGTCAATAAAGTGAAATTTCACTCATTAGAAGGCTAAACCACTGCTAAAAAAATGTTAGGAGGCTGCAAATCAGTTTAGTTGAAAATTGTAACCTAGTGTGTTCTGTTCTAATGTGGGTTTGGAGGAGGGGAGCAGGTGGTGGGGAAGGTTGAGTTTTTTCTCACCTAAGGTAAATGTTAGGAGCCAGAATCTTGAAAAGCCCAAGTACAGCATACTGCTGCTGGAGCTGTTGAACTGGAGATGAAATGTGTTGGTACTATGCAAAGGTTCCTGTTGTAGCCAGATTTGGGACACCTGGATTTTATTTTTAGCGCTGTGTAGCTTCAGGCAAGTCACGTTCTTTTAACAAGCTTTGATTTCTTCCCTATAAAACAGAAATAATATAGAGAGATATTGTGCAGCAGGGTCACCTCAAAACAGACTTCTTTCATGATCCAACTCAGGAAACCATTCTTAAGGAGCACTTATCCCAGAGAGAGTGGGATGAACTCATAGCTCGCTCTTAAATATTCCTTATGTTAGAGATAATGGTCACTGACAATTGTACATGACCCATCTTGTCATTCCAGGAGCTGTTACAGTAGCTGAGGCAAAGAGAGCAAACAAAATCAGCCGAAATTAATTAATGTGTTGTCAGAGCTGTTATCTGACATAGCATTTGCAAGTTTAGCTTCACACTGCACGACCCCTTTCCTGCAGTGCTTTGGAGCAGTAGCCTTGAGAATGAGCACTTCCATAGAAGAGCCATATTTCTTTTCCTGCAGCCCCCTAACCTTCTCTGAACCAAAGTAAAGCCCTGCTATGGTGTTCAGTGTACACAATTCTGATCAGAAGGGGATTACTTGTCTGGGTCTGAGGACAACAAGAAAATCCATTTAGCTTTGATTGGAAAGAAGAGTAATGTGCGTTTGGACTGTCACGTATGGACTTATTTGTTTAATTATTATTCCTTGTCTTTAATCATTTAAATTACATTAATCACAGTACTGCTGTTAAGTGTTCAGGCACTAATTCATGGAATTTGTACCACAATGTATACCACCAAATTGCCTGATGGAGCAGTAAACAGCTCATGAGTGAGTTTTCTATAGTAGCTGCAGAAGCCATAGATCTTTCCCCTGTGTAATTCAGCTATTTGGAGTAGCTAGGTTGGGATGGGATGGAGCAGAATGGAAGGCACTGTTCTCCCTTTGACAGTCAGATTAGCTGAGGCAGAACCAGTTTCATAATAAATCATTAATTTCATATTGTAAGAAAGAAGGAACACTGAGTTGCAAGTGTCTCTGTATTGCTGCTTTCTTCTGGGATGTCCTTGCAGTCACAATCACATGTGATTCTTTCTCAGCACAGGAAGAAATGCAGAAATCTTCTTGAGATGCCTTCATAACTGACTTTTTCATTATTTCCACTGTCTGTATGGGACTTCTGAAGTGAGTACAATGTTTTGGCATAAATAATCGACCTGAATTCACCTTTGGAAGATAGCTACAGGGCTGGAACAGACATCGTCATCGGTATCTTCTCTGTACACATGTGCTTGCCAATGTTAAATGGTCCTTTGGTCATCTGCAGACTTGAGTGTGGATTTCTATCCCTGAAGTAGAAGGCCTATGTCCTAATGTAGCACAGACTAAACACCTTACACGTAATTTAGGGGAAAACAGCAGATCTTTTTGAGGAAGTAGTAGGCAAGACTTGTTTTATTATGCTAGTGACTGACATAAAATGCTGCTGCCATTATAGTCTCACCTATTGAAATTGCTTTCCATGGTCCAGGAGGAGGGATTTCCATACTGAATTGTAGAGCATCAGTTTAGATCCTGAAAAATTAGTAATAATGATGTAGCAAGCCTAATAATAAATCCAACACAGTCTACAGTTCATAACCAAGCTGCAGAACGACTTGCCCAATTTGAGAATGAATTCTGATAGATGCCATGTCAAAAGCAGCCCCATCTCACCTAGTCTGATCCTAATACCGTTGCTTAATACAACAGCAGGGAGCAGAAAGCGTGTCCTCACCTGAACTGTTACAGCTCGATTTACTGGGGGGAGGGGTCCTCCTTTGACCACTGTGAGACAGGTTGGTAGACTTGGGCAGAGGGGCTGAAACTGGAGAAAAAGCCAGATGTTGCAGTCTAAGGCACTGCTCCTGCCAGCTGTTTTCTGGGCTGGGCACCCCTGGCAAAGGCTTCAGCAGCTGGTGTGGCAGAGACAGCACTGCAGGATCCCACACTAACAGTGTACCTTGCCCAAGGTAATCAGGCTCTTCAGTGACTGACTGAGAGGATGCTGCCACTTTGAGAGCGTGTTCAGTCTCCGTTGCCTCGAGGATTTCTACATAGCAGCCCATGGCCTTGCAGGGACTGAGCCTTGCGCAGAGCTCAGCACGCTGAGTCCCAAATCCCACCAAGACAGCAGAAGCTTTGGTGAATATTAATTATTAATGACATTTTTGTGGGGTTTTTTTTTTTCCCCCTGTATATGCATCATACCTCTCCTTCATTGGCTGCTGTAGGGATAATCTCAGCCTCCCCACCTCTGGCTTCCACACAACGGGCCTCTCATGCTGCAGAACACTCATTCCAGCTGTGAGTAAGGATGAGACTGGGCTTAATGTGCTTTCCCATGCAGCACAGAAGGTTTTAGGGAGAGCTTTCCAGAGGAAGCGTGTCTGTTTATAGTGATCTGGAGTACCCTTCAGTTTCAAGACAGTAATTCTAGACCTACTGTTAAGGTTGCAGTGCTAACCTGAACACACCGAAGGCTTTTTGTGATTGACTGATCTACTCTGAGAGGTCAGAATTTAACTCTGGAGACATCTGGGATGATTTTACAAACTGTGTTACTTGGAGAGAGAAGTAACTGTGGCATGGGGAGCCTATTGCAATGCCTTTGACTGGCAGCAAAGGGAAAATGCTGGATTCAGTTTCTACAGACATCTAGCTAAGAACTGCCCTGGGCTGTTGCCCAGAAAAAATTCTATTTTTGAATAATAAGTCCTCCTTTTGGAGCATAGATTACTGATTACATGAGACCCTGGATGTTTCTCTCGTGCTGCCTCCCCCATGCCATGCACACAGCATGTTGGTGTCAAGCCCTGTAGCTCCATTGCGGTGCAGCCGGGATTCAGCTGTGTGGAGGGAGCCCTCGCCAAGTGACTGTTAACCCTGCGGCGTGAGGCTGCTCTCCTCGCTGCACCCTCGGCGAGGTGCTTCAGCTAGCTGCTCCCCAATCCTGTCATCACCAGGGGCTCTTGTTCACTACCTGCTTCTGTGAGTTTTCTTCCAGTTGCCCTTATTGTGAAACAGGTGCCCCATAGCCCTGGGGACACGCAGATGCTCCTTGCTGGAAGACCAGAGTCTTGCTGCCTATCCCTTGTTCTGGGGTTTCTGCACCTCCAGGCTACAAGCTGTAGCATTATTCGGCACATTCAGGAACAGTTGGCTGTTTCACATGTTATTTTGCCAACTATAATTTTCTCAGTTTTATGGCGTGACTCCAAGACCTTTCAGACTCCACTAGTTTCTCCTCATCTTCTCCTCCTCAATAAGAGGTCCCATGTTAGTCTCCAGCAGTTGCCACTGCTCTGCATCTTTCAGGAGCAGGACATCCTTGCTCACTAAGCCTCATGCCACCTTCTGCTATTTTTCAGATGACTTTTGCTGAGAGACTGCCTTCTCACTTCTTGGCTGCTCTTCCCCTGCCATTTTTCATCTCTGTGTGCTGCAGAGTCCTCTGCATGAAGAATAACTTCTGCAGGCTGGGTCCAAACTGTGTCAGTGAAAGTACTAAGGCAATTTTCCCATGTAATAAATACACCTCACGTGATGCTTAAATCAGATTAGAATGGTGCCCAAGGTGTGTTTTTAATAAACAGGAGAAGAAAATCCTATCCCACCCTACCACCTTCCCCTCCGGTTATAGAGTATTTCTTTTAAGTTTGTCTTTCAAGTCAGCTTAAAAATGGTCTCTTGGCCTGCTGATTCCCTTTCATCAAGTAGCAAGAAAACCACCCTGGTCCTTTCACTCCTGGTGAGCCACAGTGCATCTAGTTGCAAATAAAGAATTTTCTTCTTTTTTTTTAATTGAATCTGACATCGACATCCAAGGGGTAAATTCTGCCACAATTCAAAGCAAGGCAGATACTTATTTAATTTCTTGGTTAAACTCCTGCTGTGGGAATGGTACACTGTTTGCTTCTGGTATTAACTTTGTGGTATCCCTGGAAGTGTCAGACAGGTGTGTGGTAGAGTAAAAAAGGCAATGAGTAAAAATGACAGTAAGTGTCTAAAAGACCTCCAGCTGAGAATCTTTATCAGGTATCTTTGCTTTATTTTCTTTGTCCCATGTTAAAACTCATCTCTTGCAAACTGGCATAATTCTATTCGAGACATGGAGAGGATTAAAGGAAATAGTCTGCCTTTTTTCTTACCCACACAGAGGAGGAGATTCAAAGCCTGAGCCGCATCTGCCATCCCCATGTGTTGGTCTGCTTGGAAGGGAAGGAAGGGAACAGACCCCGGGGAACACAGGGCAGGGGTAACTCACTGGCCAGGCTGGCAGTGAGGCAGCGGGAGGACTGAGTCACAGTCCTAGGGCCTCTGCCTCCCAGCCAAAAGCACTTCCCTCCCCCTCTCATTAACATTAATATAGGTTTTTTTCTGATCCCTCAGCCAGCATAGTGGAACAGCAGTCTAGGCCCAGAGGGGACATGATGTGCAGTGCTTAGGTTTTCTTGTTTGCTATATTCTCCTGTATTATTTTTTTCATGAAGTGTTTTTAGTTTCAAGGAGCAGCTGACAAAATAGAGGGTAAATCTGCAGAGAGGAAGTCTTTGCTGCAGGAGCAAAGCCCCTGCTTACTGCAGCCTCAGCTTAAAGGTGTTTGGGTTTGTGAGTTGGTCCAGGGAGGGCTGCCTGGAGAACATCCCTTTGGGGAGATGATGCTGGTGGCCCTGTGCTGGAGGCAGACATGATGCCTACGGAAGCGTCACCATGCCAACTTGAGGGTTTTGGCAGCAAGCAGTGTACCCTGCCTGGCCTAGCCCTGCAAGGTAGGGCAGGGCTGTGACCCTGTCGGCTCTCCAGGGGAGTTTTGCTGGGTGCTAACTTAGCTGGGATGTGCACACTGACTGCCTGAGGACTGGCTGGCTGACTGCCTCCTGGAAAGAGCCAGCGGGGAGGGAGAGGAAGGCTGGTGAGCCATCCCTTCTTCTGCCTTTACCCTCACTTAGTACCCTTCTTGGAAAAGGTCTCAAGCCATTGCTGAACGTCTTTTATTTCCCTGTTGTTTGTGTAGCTTCAAAAAATCTGTGGTTTGTGGAGTCTGACAGTAATGGGAAGGAGGATTTGGAAGGAAAATGGGAGCTTAAAAGAAACTTTTCCTATTGCAAAGTGCTGAGGATGCATGGGGGATGTCCCACAGAGGTGCATGGTGATGGCACTGACACCCCTGTGTATGTATGTTTCTGCACCTCTGAGCAGCAGAGAGCCTCCACGGCACCTCCCCATTCCCAGCCTGGGCTGGTTGCTCATCCCCATGCCCCAGCTGCAAGAGACCCTCTCTGCCTCCATACCCTGAGAGCTTGACAGGAGCTGCCCTGGTTGACCTGTCTCCTCTGTTAAGCTGGGGGAAGAAGGGGAGTGCCGATGGAACCCCTTTCCCATTGCTGGGAAGTCAGGTTCAGGTGAGGTACGTGGAGTGTAATGCAGGTAAGGAAAATGCTCTTAGTGAAGCGCAGGGGAAAGCCCATGCATGATAGGAAGACAGAAGGGAAAGGAGGAGGGATGAGTTTGGGACAAGCGCTCATGCTAAGAATTTCTTGGCTATTTTTATGCTTTAAGTCCTATACTTAAAAATGAGTCACTTGTTCTTCCTCGTATGATATAATGGGCCCCATGAGAAATTCCCTAGGTTAACAAAACTTTGCGCTTGCATAACATCGCTTTTTCAATATGTGCTTCTCCCTGGGGAGCAGAAAGATTAAATGCTGCAATTGTCAAAGGACTTGCCTTGATCAAGAAGCCCAAAGAAAACAGACTTTCTTGTGTAAAGCTCCTCTGGATCATGGCTCGAGACAATACAGAAAGGCAAAGGCCGACCCTGAGTTTTATGACGCTAAAAGCAAGGGTTGGCTCACAGGGGGAACAAGGGAGTGCTTTGCCATGTGCCAGACACTCCTGCATCAGAGGAAGGCCTCATCAGTGGAAGTCTTCAGGGATTTAATGGACTGGAGCGTACAGCTGCTGTCGGGACCAGGCTGGTTTGTATATAGACTCTCAGGAGCACGGTACCCTATGTCATGGTGCTGGATGAGACAAGCAGCCTCATCTCAAGCTCCTTGTCATGACCAACAAATCTATTTTCCCACTGAAGAACCATCAAATAGGGGCTACCTGTCTGCACATAGCAGCGGTAGCCATCTGCTGCTTTCTCCTGTGGATGGAGACACAGCCTCTCACAGCAATAAATAACGTGGGAATTACAAAGTAACCGCAGGACTAAGCAAGAATATTTTGTTGAAGAAACAAATAACCACCAGAAAAGCAATAAAAGGGATAGTCAGGGCTGGCAAAATTGCAGTGTGGGAAGGATGGGAGACAGAATTCAAAGAGCTTTTGGTTCATTAGCAGGCAAACATGCTGTGACAGCTCATTGTTAAACAAATGCTCTTCTCCATATAAAAATGCAGGTGTTTATTTAAAACAAAGGCTGAGGCTGGAATTGCTTTCTACGGCTGGCTGCCTGGGTGTATGCGGCATCCTCCATAATCACTGCTTTACCTGTTCATTCAGGAGCAGGGAAATCTAATGTCTTATAAATAAATAGGAGTATGATCACTCTGGTTTTGTGCAGCTCAGTGGGGACCTGGGGTTTGAGGGGCTACTGTAGCATAAATAATAACAAGAGGATGAGTACCTTGCTGTGAGCAAGCATGGTTTGTTTTAAATTGGGTCCTTTATGGGAGGTAGGTGAATCATATTTCTTCATACATAATTTTGAGAGCGTGTGTTTTCCCAGCTCAAACAGAACATCTTTTCATTGCTTTTGTCTGCAAAGGGTTGATGTGTTTCAAGTATTCAGCTATCCCCAAAATGGTGTGCGGTATTTCTAGGTATGGTTTCAACTGAACTCCACTGTAAAAGATACCCAGGCACTGATTCATAACCTGAAGCCATGAAGTGTGCACCCAGGGAAGTAGGTATTGTCTAAAGAAATATACAGACCAACTTCTGCAGCATTGTAGATATACAGTGGGATTGCTGAAGGTAGGATAGGTATCAAGATTTGTAAGATAATACTGGCTGGTTGGTTAAAAAAGCTCAAGAAAAAACGAGATTGGAATTTGTACCTGTTGAAACTAAAGGTGTTTCTGTTATCTTGATATCATAGTGTTAAGAAAAATTTTAAATGCGGAATTTAGGGCTTTTTTTTTATTTGAATGGCATCAACAATTCCGTTCTGTTCTTTCTGTTTCTATTGATCTTAGAGGGGGTGAATTTTAATTTATATATTATTATTGAGAGCTTTGGGTTTAAGAATTAATTCTGGAGTGTTCATTTTGGGGAACATTTTAATTTTTTTGCCCAACTTCGAACTGGAAAAATATCAAAACATCAGTATTTTCTGGAAAGTAGAAGTGTGTAATTTCTGACCTCTCAAGTCCCAGGTCCATTATGCAAAGCCCTTAAAATTATTTTGAAGTTCAATTTAGGTTATTGGTGATTTATGTATGTGTTTAAGAGCTTTGTTATGGAGCTATAAAGAGAAAAGAACAGCTTCACACTGTGTCAAAAATATTGCCATGGTCCCTTTTCAAGCCCCTACATTATTATTGTAACTATAATTTAGAAAATTATTGCAACTGTCTATTAATTATTTTCTTGGCACTGAGTGCAGCCCATACAGCCTGGCACGTTCTTAAATGTTATTCTGTGCTACCTACATATACATAGATGCATGTGCATATATATATATATATATTCAAAAATATGTACATATCTGTGAATACATTAAATGTGTAAATTAAAGGGTTTTATTTTTTGCACAGGCCTCCAGTAGTTAGAATAAACATGTTCATTACAGGTCTGGATAGTTTTATAAACAATATTATACTCTACTATTTTTACAGTAAAATGGAATTCACCTGTGACCTAGGACATGCCTTTCTCTCCTTTTATTGTAGACTTCAGATCCACTAAAATGACTAAATATATTTACATTTAAATGAAAATCTATGGTATGATCCTGTCTGCATGATGCATGTTTACAAATTGATGGATTAGTCCTTTAAAAAGCTCTAACAGAGATTTAAGAAGAATTCAAGATTGTCTTTCCGCATTAAAAAGAGTAGAGACCCTGCTATGTGAAAAAGTGTGATGCCTGAAAGCTTATGCTAAAAATTTCCCTAAATTTTACATTATTGTCATAAAATTTAAATGTCACAAGTATGATATTCACCAGAAGTGTTTTTAAAATCAACTGCTGGAAATGAGACAAAGCGTTAATTTTTATTTTTAAGAAGTTTTTTATCTATGGACAGGAAAAGTAAATGTTATGGCCTAATTAATATGCATAAATAGATACAGCCTGTTTTGTGGAGGTCGTTCAGCAAGCAAATGCATTTGCTCTTACTTTGGTCAGAAAGAAGAATGTCCTGTTTACAAATTGTCTACTGAATTAGATATTTTCACATTGTTTGGGGTTGCTATGTTAATTTATAAGGCTCCAAACATGCAGCTGACGAAAGGATTTTCATATATTTCTTTGAAGAAGGCTAAACTGCAGGAGATAGCTCATAAAATATTGCCTCACGGAGAAATGTTAAAGGCACCAGGAAAAATTTATATGATAACTTCAATCAAAATTTTCAGTCCTACCAAATCCTGAGGGACTGCCATGGACCTAACCCTGTGAAGGAAGGTTTTCTGATAGGAGGTCTTCTGGACTTGTGTGATGATGTAACTAAATTACCAAACCAAAGCAATACCTTAAAAATATCTCTGTATGACAATTCCAGATACATGATGTCACCATGGGGAGCTATGTAAAACACTGAAAGGGGTTTTTAAACCTTTGTTGCAAGAACAGCGTTGCTTCAATTTGGAGCCATGAAGAAGAAGAAATAATGATTGGATCAAAATGAATGCCTCTACTGGTTAATGAGGGACGTAATTTAGTGACTCTTTATTGTCATGTCCTAGCTGATTTAAAAGGAAAACAAAAAAGAAAATGAGGATCTTCTTCTGGCCAGCACTGTTGAGCCAATGTGTAAGAGCGTGCCCAGGCCCCAGGAAAGTACTTGCTCATGTCCGTTGAAGCTAATGGGGCTACTCAAGTGTTTTAAAGTTATGTTAAAGATATATATGTGCTTTCAAGTGTGTTACTGACTTCAGGCCATAGTAACAAAAGAAACAGCATTTCAAGACAACCCCAATAGAAAGAATTAAAATTATCGGCATGAATTTGAGGGGTCACAGCAGTTGGGTAAGTCTTCCCACTAAGCCCTCAGTCTAGTGTTTCTGGCTGTTGGCCACCAGACTGAATATTGCAGGGCAGCTCCTGCAAACACATAGCACAGGAATGGGCTACATGCTTTTTATCCCTTCAGTCTTTCAAGCTGGATCTACTTGTGCTCAAGTATAAACAAGGTGTCCCCCCCCCCCTTTTTTTTCCTCCTCCCAAAGTACTCACATTCTTTTTCAAGTAGTTTTGGTTGTTCAGAATTGTCTTTCAATCCAGTTCCTAAAATAGGAGGATTTGTTATCTCTATCTTATGTTGCTCATTTTTGCTTTGTAGCAATGGAACATGAGATCTTGGGCACTGACCGCAGTAAATGTGTCAAAGCTTTCCAGAGGTGACGGGGAAACGTTACTTCTCTGTGACACTAATTGGCCCAAAACTGAGCTTTCTGACTGTATCCTTGACTGACTTGATGAGACATAGCCCCCTCTGATTTGAACGGGCACCAGCTGATGGTCCTGTCCTGTGTGCTGACAAAGCCGCTTCCAGTTCTGGAGGAAACTGAGACAAGTGGTACTGAGAGTGCCACATGACAGGCAGAGGCTTGAAGGATAATTTCTCATTTTAATTCAGCTTATTTGGATTCTGATGGGAATCCAACTTTTATAATTTTCTTCAGTCGATCTGGAAGCTGTCCTGGCTTCACCTGTATTCAATAACGTTAATCTCTAGGGGTGATTGCAAAATGCATCCAGAGCCCCCTTTCCTACAGCAGAACCATTGAGCATGTGAGCCTTGGAGCCAGAAACCCTCTAATTTTAGCAGCTCTGGCAGAAGGATGAGAACCCTCCGGCATGTCTGCTCGGGGGCTGGATACGCAGCCACAGAGGACATGAACTTCTGAGATGCTTTGAGGACAAGGGCTTCCAGGGTCTGAGGACCAGTGGCCTCAGGCAGGCTCTCCAAGGACCCACATATGGTCCAAAATCTTGGATTTGGTAAAAGTTCAGTAAAAACAAAAGGTTTGTTCAAAAGCAGTGTTTTTTTCCAAGGAAGATTTCCAAACTGTGCCACCGAAAAGCCCATTTATGCCTTGATTTATTACGAATTCTTGGAACTCACATCAAAAGTCTTCATGGATGGAGCTACCATTTACTTTGAGGAGAATCTGTCTTGTATAACTGATTATATAACTAAATGTAATTACTTCTTCCAAAGTATACACAACAAAATCTCAGCATTTTTTTCCTATCAGTAGATCTTGGTTATTAGAATTTATATATGAATTTTCATCCATGCCAAGCATGATGCGACCAGGCCAGGCTTTTTCAGAACTACCCCTATTTGGGGAATATATAATACAACAATTACATGTCTGTGTCCTGCATAGTGAAAATCAGGCGGCTGGAGCATGGGAATTTTTATTCTTTTTTGCCTCTGGTTTCTCTGCAAGAATCCAAAGGTATATGGTTTCTTTTATTCCTCTTGAGATGTGGGAAACTGTAAGAAGCAGTATGTAATAGCATCAATTTCTGTCTCTCTTCCCACCTACCCCTATGGAAAGGGTAGATGTATGGTACAGAAATAACGGTAACTCCTTCTTCATCAACAGATCTACCCCCTGAACATTTAGATTCATGTTTCAGTTGCTCTGATGATAAATATGTACTTGTTGCTCTGATGATAAATATAGTCTCCTTAACAGGTTCATCTGTCCAGGAAGTGGCAAGAGGTCTGGGCTACAAAAAGTGATTTTTTTGGTGTGTGTGATTCTGCATCACCTGGGGAATCCTGCACCTTCCAGATGCAGGATCTCCCAACTGCCTCCTTGGGGTAACATGACCTGCTCTGTCTGGTGCTCTTCATCCTTCATGCTAAGTGGTTGGATGTCCCACATGTTCAGACTGTTACCTGTGGCACGGAAGAGGCAGCTCACCTTGCTGTGATAAGCACTGGGCTACTGGGACCAGAGGCAAGTGACCTGGATTATTTTTTTTAAGGCATAATTTATGATTCATCTTCCTAATCTGGTCTGAGCCTGCACTGTTGAAGCCAGTTTTGGAAAGGCAGGAGAAAGCTGACTGCATAGTATTTCATTGACCTGAAAGAAATGTCTGACTAGATGTTTGGTGAGATCTTAGCTTCAGAATACCTAGTAGTGAAATGCTTAGCTTCTATAAATGGCAACCTTTGAATTAGTCTTTGCAAACTTAGCCCAAAGTTTGTTTGAAGGTAGCTGGTATGTCATGCAAAGCAAGTATGGTGAAATGCAACAATGCGAGCTGAAGCTGGGGAGGCATGTTCATATTTGGAAGGCTGCAAAAACCAGACAGGGAGCAGACGCACTTGGAGACAATTCATTATAAAGCCAGTGAACAAGGAGTGAACAATATGACATTGCTCGTACAGTCCCTCAGGGCTTTCATTGATATTCATTATTCACTCCCGTGACGCAGAAGACAGAAAGATTTAGCCTCCAATAGAGGCAGTGCCCCAAAGGGAATGTGATCTTCTGGTCATTTCTAGGTCACTTTTCAATTTACCTCTTGTCCTCCCCCTCACAAACACACCACACTTCTAGGTACAAATGAAGCTTCATACCCTAGGTACAAGTGAAGAACAAAGTGTGTCTCACATAAACAAGTATTTAATCTAAAGCGTAGTAATGTTAAGGCTGAAGAGCGATGGCGAACGTTTTCAGCAAATGCAGATGTTCAGCAAAGCTCAAATCCTAATCCAGGCCCCATGTGGAAGCGGAGGTGTTCAGACCACACAAATTCAGCCACCCAACTCAGCTGGTTAAGCTAGCCAGCTAGGCTCTCCAGCTTTCTTCTGGAGTCGATGAAAAAACAAAAGGGGAAAGAGATACTTGCTTCCAGGAGCAATTCAGTAAGTCTGTGTCAGGCTCCTATTCTGAATTGCCTCCAGGAGAACTGCTCTGTTAAGGGAGTTTAAGGAGGCAAGCCAGGTAACTTAACCAGCTAGGCTGGGTGCCTAAATTGAGCACTCAGAAAACACCTCTTGTGTTGTAGAAAACAGCATAGTATCCTGTGAAACCACAAAAAAATAGTCATTTTTCTCACTTTCCTCTAGTTTTTCTCCGTGTATGTGTGTGCACACTCCCCAGCTTTCCAGAACTGATTGCCCCTCTTTCCCCTGTGCCCCAAGAGACCCAGAAGTCATTCAGTTAGCAGCAGGGAGGTTATCATTTGCACACAGCCTATGTGCTGTCTATTAGTGGACATTGTTGGCTTTTATTCTGTTCCTTGTCTTCATGCCTTTCTACAGAATGGTATCATGGCATCCCCAAAAAAAATATTTATAGCTGTAGTTATCTGGCATCGCGGAGCCATTTGGACATCTCCTGATCAGACTGGAGTCTGCTGGAAGAAGGCAAGTTGGTAGAATTGAAATGCTCTGTATAAAATAGGTCAGTTTGGTTGGTGTTTTTAACAGAAACCAGGAAAAGTGACTAGCTGCCTGGCTCGTTGGCAGGTCAGCCAGCAAGCAGGCAGGTCCTGAAAGACTTCGTCTGTTTTGCCAGAACTGCCACAATGCCAGCTTGTCACCATGACACTGAACATAAAGAGTTAGCAGCTCCTCAGGATTTATCACAAAGTTAAAAAAAAAAAAAATCTCTTCTTTGGTCAGCTCTGAGCTACCTACGGGGCTTTGTTTTCTCCTTTTCCCTCCTCCCCCTTCCCTATTACTAGGGAAAACCAGTTCATCTGAGGCTCCGTTGTTATGGTTTGTTTTGTTTTCCCTCCCCCTTGTTCTAGTGCCTCAATTATTTCCGATCTGCATGTTTATTGTTTGGAAGCAAACTCGCTTTCCTGCTCTTTCACCCGATACTTCCTTCCAGAAGGTCTATCTTTTTGGCACTTGGAGAATGTGATTTCAGCTCCAGCCTTGCCAACAGATGAGCTGCAGGCAGCTGCTGCTAACTCTGCTGCTCTCAGCTTTGCAGTATGTATTTGGACACAGCAAGGAAGAAAGGAATCAAACATAGACATTGGATATCTTTCCACACTCCAAGAATAATTTTTTTAAGGGACTTCATATAAGGCTGAATTGGGTGAGGGAAAGGAGGTGGAAGGGTGGTGGAGCAACTGAAGTAGTTAGCTCTGGAGCCAGAGAATCGAGTCTCTGCAGGCACATCCCACTGGTAAAGGCTACTCGGTCATCCGGGAGTCAGAGTCAGCCCGGTGTGAGAAAGACATCATTGTCCTTTCTGCTGCTGGCTGTGGAGCTGGTGTACCTCAGCCCACAGTAGCATGATGGAGCCATAGGGCTCAAGCAGAGCTTTGCCCTGGGACAGCATGACTCTGTTGACAACCAAGGCAAGCCACTATGTATTGGGTTGCAGCTTCCAGTGTAGCCTGGAAAAGGGAAAGCTGGCCAGGAGGCCTGCATTTTTCCTGAAATCTCCACAAAATGCGTCACTTGGACATTAAGAACCCTCCAGAGGTGAGAGCAGGAGATGTGGTGTCACGTTGAGGCCAAAATATACAAAAGGCTGTATTAGATACCATTTTAGTGGAACATAATCAGTGTTCCTTATCTAACAGAAGGCAATTTGCCTACACTTCTGCCAGGGAGCCCACCTCTTTGGCTGTTGTAAAATATGAGGATAACAATCGTTATTAGGAGGATCCCAACTGTGTTTTGGGGGGCCAAACAGCAGACACCCTGCCCTTGTTCTTTCTCTCATTCCTGGCCTTGCTCACTGCATAATGAAACGATGTAAATGTGAGAAGGAAAAATGTTGACAGCTGTGTATCTGTTATGCCTTGCTCAACATGCAACTTTATAATCCATGAGCCATTATTTTTTGATTGTTTTCTCTCTGCCAGGAATTCAAGGCAAGAAAAATCCATTTCAATCTGAATAAAATGACAGGCTACCCCAATTTAGATGAGATCTCATCAGTTCACCCAGGTGGGCAATGTTAGAAAATTGCACAGGGACAGGTGCCCATAATAAATCAGCCCAGACTTCTGTGCTTCCCATGCATTTGTAACAATGATGTTAAGATTACATACATGCAGAGTACCTTTCATCCAAAAGGGTCCCACACTTTGCAAACTATATACAACACATAATGCTCTCTCTGTGCAACATTGAAATACTTGGATTTATTTTTTTTTAAAAGCAGCTTTGATCTAGAAGCCTCAAAACCACCAATGGATTCTTGTTTAACCAAGAGACCTTCCAGAAAAAAATACTCTCTGATGAGAGATAAATTCATTGTGATCACATGCTTTCAGAATTGTGCACTGAGCATATTCCAGCCTCTGCCCCAGAAAGCACTTAAGCGCACGCTAAACTTGGCAAGCGTGCACCACCCGTCTGACTGCAATGCATTAGCTGAAGATAGGCGTGCGCTTAAAGGCTCCCCAGACTAAGACTAGGAAGCTGTTTCTTGAAGATTCAAACCATCAGAGAAGAGGGAGGAGAGGCAGGGAGTCTGTTCATTGGCTCTCAAATTTAAATCTATTGGCTGCTGCTGTAATTAAAGAAAAATGCAACAAATCTTGGCAGGCAAACCCAAGTCTGCTGTGCTGGCTGGCAATACTTACACTTTTATCCTGAAAAGAAATATTCTGAGTGCATTAAGGCTTTTGTGTGTCACCCTGCTTGTGTGATGTGAAATGGACAGCGTGCATGGAGAGTACCCCATGGCAGTGGGTAGTTTGGTTTAAAACCTTAAACTGTCTCCTTGCTGTTTCTCTATACTCTGTTTTTTGGCACAGTCTGACACATTTCAAAATCAGGTTGATGTTGAGCCCTGAAGGTAGATCGTCTCTGGTAGGAATGATTTAGCAGAAGTGAATTTTAGTGGCCCTGTTGTTCTCCACAGCAGGAACTGCGTCATCCCACCATAAGAGTCCATCAGCAAGACTACAGCATCCTTCGGACAGGAGCTTCCAGGAGCTCATTGGGACAGTCCTTTCAGCACAAGGCAGGAGTGTTTCTGCTCAGTGAAAATACAGCCTAATTTACCATATACATGATGAGAAAGGAGATGCAGTCTTAGCTTGTGTCTGCACCCCACGCTCGTGGTGCAACTACAACTCATGCAGCTGTGCAGCAGCCGTTTGAGGTGACTTCGGCAATGGTAATGGTGAAAGAGTGATAGCAAAGGGCATTCACCCCCACCAGTGTGCTTGCTGCTTCCACTGATGAGCAAAACAATTAGTACTGGCACACAGCACCACGAGCTGTACAGTTTAACTTGTATGGAGTGGTGAAGCCACTCAGATGCCAATGAAGTGAATTTAGCCACTGTTCATTTAGGCAGCTACGTGTTTGCTCGCTTCTTGTAAACAGGAACCAGAGGATTTAACTCCCATTTTTGAAGGACAAACCAAGCCCCAAATCTTTCCACCTTTGAGAGCAGGAGGAGGAGTATGTCACTGATCTGAAACTGCAAGAAACTTTCAGTAAGCAATATGCAATCCCAGCCCAGGCTTCGGCTGGAGCCTGGGCCGGATGCCCCGCTCACACCAAAGCTGTCCTGATCCTAGAGGACACTCCTTGGCAAGATGCTCACATTGCAGGACACCCCTCATGCGCTGGAAGGCTGAGTGAGCCCACTTAGCACAGCTACTTTTAATGAGAAACTCCCTCCCTGCCGGTGCGTTCCCATGTGAAACCTAGCATGTGGCCAGCGTCCCCCCCCTGCCTTGCCAGTTAGTCTTCAGGTATGCCTGCATCTAAAAAACTTTGACCCCGTGGTTTAATATTTCTGAGCATAGGAATGGTTGTAACTTCACAGCTGCAGCTCTGTAATAGATTTGGATTTACAGCAAGTAGTTTTATTTGGAGAGAAATACAAAAGTAATTGGCGTTTGGCTGAGGATAGATGCGGTCTAAAGTGACTTGGATTTTCTTGTAGCACAAAGCTTACCCAAGGTAAACAGATCTAAAAAAAGCCCATGAAGAACACAGGCATTTTCTCTCTAAGGGCTTCGTCAGCACCGAGCTTTTAATTGAGCAACAAAGGTGCACTGATCAACTTGTGTCACCCACTTGATACACACCGATAATTCAGTCTCACCCAAACATTAAAACACACAGATGTAGGAGGCTAAATTTGGAATAGTTGGAGTACAGTTTTTTAGAGTGCTTCACCAGCGCACGTCAAATAAACACTGTTGCCAGGATGTGAGTCAAGCATCATTTTTAGCAGGCAAGCCGGACTGATCAAATGTCTGAAAAAAATTAAGCTTGCACAGAATTATTTTATGAGGCCGCATAAAATTAAAACATTAAAGCAAATGATTGGCAAACAACTCACAAGCAGAGTTGCCTTGGTTCTCAGTGAATTTGCAACTTCTGTGGCCAAACACGTGGTGATATTAAAAGCACTGGTTTTACAGAAATGTTTATAGAGAAAGAAAAAAAGGAGCAGAAATGTTTACAGAGAAAGAAAAAAGGAGAGGAAAATGAAAAAAAGTATCACAGAGCCTGTGCTTGAACCTAGAACCTAATGTAGCATCCTGCACGTACCTGTATGAAGTGTTAAAGGATGTGTGAGAGCCCCTTAGGACATGTTTGCAACAGACAAGCACTCTCAAAAGCACAAGACATCCAAATACCATTGAAAAATTGAGCCTGTGGCAGGACTGGATGTGCTCTACCTTGAAGGAAACACAGCCAAGGAAGACAGGCATGTGCCTTTACACTGAGAATTGACCTTTCTTCCCCTCATTTTTAGTAATGCTTCCTTCACTTTTTTATTCAGAAACAAGAAAAGCGGTAATCTAAATCAAAAAAAGCTGTAAATACCATTAAAGATGTTTAAGATTAACCCTTATGTGACAATAAATGTACATAAAGAAGTTCATATGATAGTCTGGGACCGAGCTTTGCAGGCATCATCTAGGCAGCGGAAAAGCTAACTCTGAAGTTACTAACTAAATGCATGTGTAAAAATGTACATATGCCAATGTATAGGAAGTGTTCATTCACTGGTCACAGATTTACTATTGAGTTTTATTTAATATCAATCTAAATCTAACTAGATGGCTTTGGAAAAACAAAACAAACAAACAAACAAAAAAAATCCCACCACAACAAACAACTCCTAAAAACTAAAATATGTAGCTTTTTTGGTGAATCCATTCTCCAGGATATAGTTTAAGTTTGTTTTTCCAATTACTTATATATTCCCATTCCTGAGCCAAGACAAACTCTTGGAATTAAATCAGTGTATTTTTAATGTTCTGCTCAAAAGAATGAGGACTGTAGAAAGTTGGCTTTTCTTGGGACTGGTACCAGCACCAACCATGGCATCATGCTGATTGCATTAGCATTGTTGTATTAAATTGTGAGCAACACATCTTTTCTGCCAGCAAAATATGCCAAAACATCTGAAAATTTGTTCTGGAGAGAATTCTTCAGAGATTGAGGTCTGGTACAGATATTCATATTCAAAATATTTCATCACTATTTTTCCTCTTTTCTTTCAGTTCTTTGGAAGAAGTATGTAGCAGGACGGGGAGTGGGGGGGGAAGTGAATCTTTTTTATGATGGACTGGAGCCCTGTCTTCAGCTCAGGGAATTTTAATCCAACTCGTTATATTATCTACAATTAGATCAACATCTGCAAGTGTCAAAACAGTTCTAGGGAAGTAGGATTACCGACAAAGTCCAACGAGGCTTCAATCAGTGTTGTCCACATTGCAAAGGCATGGAGTAACCCTGCCCATGCAGGAGGTCCTTCCTCATTATCTGCAAGGAAAACAGCACTTGCTAATAGAGCTCCAGAACCTACAGACCACTAAGTGCCTCTGCAAGCATTCGCAGCAGCGTGATCTTCTCTTGAACTGTTATGCCATCTGGAGAACTTGTGGTATGTACGTGATATCCCGTCCCTGAGAGTTAACTTGCTTTGCTCTCAGGGCACGGCAAGATTATGTAAGTAATTTCTGGGCTTTATATTTAACATTAAACATGGATGGTTTCTTATACGTTATTTAAATATTTTATTTATCACTTTGCAGCATGTACAAAATGCATTTCCTCTTGTCTCCTGCATTCTGGGGCAATACAGAATATTTCCCCAAAAGCTATGCAGCCCTGAGCCACCTGCCAGATTCCCATGTATTATAATATTTTCAGCCAGCTGCTGTGGTAGCTGTTCATGCCAAGGGCAAGAATTCCCCTGCTCCGGTTTTAGCTTTCGCACGGCCCAGAGCCTGCTTTCAGAGGGTGCTGAGCGTAAGGCCTGAGTCACAGACTTAAAATAAAAGATCAAACTCCCCAGAGCCCGTAACCAGTTGGTGGAGCCCAGGTATCATGTCCCGTCCTGGGTGTCAGTGCAGTACATCCCCTTTCTCCCCTCCCTGGTGCTCTCTCTCAGTCATTCACTGGGGGCCTTCTAGCCAGAATAGCAAATATATAGGCATAGTGATCCCGAAGGAGAAGTTTGGCAGCAAATACCAATGTGGCTGATTGCTGAGAGTTGGTATTGTACCTCTGGCTGGGCTGTTCTTAACCCCAGCTCTTCCAAGGATATGCTGCTGAACCATGTGTGTTGGAAGTTTCTTCTGTTTTAAGAACTAATACTGGCCTTAACACACTTTTCTTCTTTTTTTTTCCTTTTTTTTTCTTTTTCCTGCTTTTTTTAACTTTACAATTGGATATCAAACAGACTTTTATTGATGTTTTTTCTGGTGGTTAGCATGTCTGAAAAGTTTTCAGTTTTCTGGTGGACACATCACTTCCTCATCAGAGGATTCAGAGATATCTGGGAGTGTTCAGAAAACAGTAGCCTACTTCCAAGGGACCATTTGTTTTGGGTGCCCAGTTCAAAACGTATGCTGGGTATGGGGTTTTGATTCTTTGGAAATTCCTGCCATTCCCTGCTGGAAGTCAGATGTCTCAGATGGGACAGCCAAGATCATTGGCTGCTTTTCTGGAAAGAAAAAAAAAAAAAGAGGCCACGGTGCTCCAGGAATATATTTAAACATGCTCATGTCTGCAACACAGGAGTAACACCAGCACTGCCTAAAGAGCTTGTTTCTGCAGGCTGCTGGTACAAAGAGATAATTAATAACTCTCTAGGCACTATCAGAAAGCACAGTAAACATGCACACAGAGAGACTTCCTGCTCAAAACTAGTTTAGATCTGAGCAAAGTCATGTTTTGTGCTGAGCTAACCCAGCTCAGTGATTGTTGCTGTTTCGGTTCTGATCTCAGATAAGGTACAACAGACCAGAAAAAGAGTAATCCAAGTGAAAGAGGTAGATTAATAGGGGATAGCTGTATTTTCTATAATGGAAAAAAAGCTGTTGAAATTTCTGGGCAGAACCTCTCTGCATCCCTGCTCAGGAGGTGAAAAGCCTCATCTCTGCAAGAGAATCAGAAGAAATGATTGTGCTCAGCCACTGAAAAGGTCCACATGGAGAAGGGGACATCTAGGAACAAGCAACTTATTGCTGCTTGCAGCGGCAGAAGTTATGATGTTGTAGACCTGGGGTCCAGAAGAAACAGTAGAGGGGTAATGCATGCTGGCAAAGTTTTACATAGAATTTCTTTAGCATCTCTGAATTTTGCAGGACATGAAAGGTCTGAATGAAGCCTGTGTATGATTCCTATGCATTTCCTATGAGGAAAAAAAATGGCATACCTTATACTTACTGAAAAATTATTTCTGACTATAGAATTAGAAGATTCTTTATAGTAATTCTTCAGTGTTTGATACCATATGTTGCTTGCTGCCATGGGTAACTCCTGAAGAATTAAAGATTTGATAATGAACTACAGCTGCATTCCCTCAGTGTTAACTTTGGAGCTCCTCTTGAATTGACCTGAAAGAAGTTGGAGATACCACCACAGCTTCACTTGCTTTTTAGGATCTGTACAACAAGGATGTGGGTGGTCAGTGCCCACTGGGTCTGCTCAGCAGCACCTGGACAGCCTCATCTGCCCCAGAAGGGCAATGGGAGCTGTAGGGGAAAGTTGATTCAAGAGCATGTCCAACTGCTCATTTATCTATTGACTTTTCAAAGCCTGAATGGCCAAGTTTCACATACACAGCACTGCATAATGGCTGCCTGTTGGAGCCTTCTCAGGGAGTGTAGAGTAGGATTTTTGTATGACATGAAAATTTAGAATTTGTTTTGATTGTGGTGAGATTCAAGATTTTAATTTTGATTGTGGATAGATTGCAGCAGCGTGTGTAGACATGGCAAAACTATGCAAGAGGAAAGGATGCCTCCAAAATAAAAGAGTTAACAGACTATCCCTTTTCATAGTGGTTGTTGAAATGGGCAACTTTCCTGCTTGCTGATTTCAACTGAATTTAATTGTTTTGATGGCTGACCTCTGTTGCTCAACTGTTGGGCAGAGGAAACATGGGGCATGTAGTTAGAGCAGGATAGGGTCTCTATGTCATTCTCTCTCTCTTTCTTTTTTTTCCCAGGCCTTTCCATCTCAGTAGATCTCCCTCAGTGTTCCCCAAATTGAGCTTTTGGCCACATCTGCAGTCGCTGTGGAGACATCCTTTCTCAGGAAGCAGTGCAGGGCTAAGGAAAGTTGAGCACTTGGACTGCAAACACAAGTGGTGTTTTTCTTCCTTGTGGGTATGTTAATCCAAACAACCTATTAAAAAGCTGCGCCAGTTCTCACATATTTAATCGTGTGTCTTATTTGGGTTTTGTTTTGGGATTTTTTGCTACAAGTCTCAACAACTGGTCTTACTCACTTTCACCTTTTTCCCATTTGTGCTGGTCCTGGCTTTTCCTGTGAAGCATCTCTCCCTTGTGAAGTAAATGGCACTTTAGAGGGAATTCTTCAGCAGAAGCACAAGGGCAAAAATCACAGAATCAAAGAATATACTGAGTCCCATAAGGGTCATCAAGTCCAGCTCCTGAAAAATGGTATGATCATTTGTCTTCATATGCAAAAAAGAAATTCCAATGACAATTCTGAAGAAATTCTTCATTTCTGATCGCTTCTTCCATCTTGTATTTCCTTGTGTCCTTCCCTTCATACTTCCGCCAACCTTCTTGTACAGCCAAAGCAGCAGCGCATGTCCTAATACTTATCTGCCTCAAGTATGATATTTCAGAATATTATTTGCACTACACAGGAGAGAAAACTCTCAGAAGACCTTTGGATGTGGGTAAATTTTTCTATTAATTTCCACAGACTTTGGGTCAAACCCAAAACACATCTCTCTGCTGCAGTCATGGCAGAGAGTCATAACAAACAACATGGCAAACTGGGTTGAATTCTCTGGGGAAATGTGTTTAGTCACAGGGTATATCTGAAAGGTAACTGCTGTCATCTTGCCATCCTCCAAACATAGAGCATGGAGTGCTGCACACACATGCATAACTGCATTTTAATAGCATAAAGCAAATTTTGGATGCTGTGGCACCCTTACGCACCTTGACTAGGATTTCACTCCATCAACAGTCTTGCTAGATTTGATAAAGCTTTGGGGTGAGGAGCTAGAGGACATTAAGTAAGGCTGACACACTGGTTTTGCATCCATGTGTATGGCAGAACTCAGACCTCATGGAAGAAATTAGCACAGAATTATTTAGACTGGAACAGACCTCTGGAGGTCATCTAATAAAAATCCCCACAGCAACCAAACAAAAAAAACCAAAAAAAACCCCCCACACCCCCAAAAAATCCCAAAATGGGTAGCATTTTGTTGTTCAATTTGAATTTTGACTTCGTTCCTGGAAAAACTTAAGTATCCCATTGTTGGGATATACCATGAGAGCTATTAAAGGAAGACACCTACAAACTGACTAATCAGAGCTTATTCCCACCTGCATTTAATAATTCAGAACCCACTTGTGAGAGACACCTCAGGTCAGGAACACAACAACAAAAAGAAGCAGTTTCTGTCTTGATGACATCAAAACACACCCGAGTAGACTGAAAATAGGTTGAAAGTGTAGGTCCTCTAAGAAATTCCATGTCAAATGATGATATAATTGCAAAAATTAGTAGCAGTTCTGTTACTGTGTCCCACATGTGGTTACAAATAACACAGAAGGCCCATCTCATATGGAAAGAGACAGACTTTTTCGTTGGTATTCTCTAAGTTTTAGCAAGGATGAAGGAAGCCTATTGCTGCACTGCTTAACATGTATAATTAGAAGGCTGTTCTTGCTTACATTGGCACAACCCAGAGCTATCAGTGGAATTATACTGGTATACGTGAAAGAAGTTTGACCTCCATTTCTTCTCAGACATACTAACACTAAAGTCTTCAAAGGACAAGTATAGCCCCACATCTCAGACTTCTGCTCAAGTACAAACTTCTGCTTGCCCACTGGCAGAATTTACTCCTCCGCAGCCCAAACATTCCTGGACAGGAAGCTTCATGTCTGCCCAGCCCGTGGTTTTTCTGATTTGTATATGAAGTACTAGAGGGACTAACTGGTTTGATAGATGAGAGGTGTCGAAGCAAGACCGTATGGCCTGCTTGGTCTCTGCCTGCATCTGCAAATGCAAGCAAAACCATGCTGGAATTTTTCTCCCTTTGGAGTTTCTTTCAGGGATCCAGTTACAGGGTATGCTTTCGCAGAGCCTAAAATAAAGGAGAGATGGTTAAAATAAAATCCTTGGGGTTTAAAGTTGGCAGCTAGAGCATGCCTACACAAAGGGCAACATGTGAACCAGGTTTTCTTCTCAGGCTTGTCAATGTGACATCAGCTGAGGACACAGCTCTTGTAACCTTCCTCCTATCTCCACCCTAGACTTCTTCTGATGCTCCAGCCTTAGTTCAGTCAACAATGATGTCTTTGAAGCCTTAGGTCAGATTTTTTTATCACAGTTAGATCTGTCTGTCTCATGTGGGTAGCGCAAGACAGCCAAAGAGTATGTAAAGAAGTTTATAACTACCTGTCCGACATCCAATGCTGAGTAGCTAGTTTGCATTTTTTAAAGACAGAATGAGCCTTCCTGCAGTACAGCAATGAGCAGTCCTGCCCCTAGACCTTAGGAGAGCAGTGGTGGTAGCAAGCGTGGAGGTACATCCTCAAAGATGAGCGGATGGGCTCTGGTAACATACACCTTTCACAGGAGACTGAAATCCGTGGCTCTAGAGAATGAATGTCTGCAAAGGCTGATGTTTTTGTTAACATAGTTTTAGGGTCTTGGAAGCAACACAGCAATGTGTGTATCTGAAACTGGCAAACTCTGGTTCACAGTGATCTGACAGTTCCCCTGGGATAGTGGCATTTTTTTGTCTGCTCTGATAGTTGTACTACAGTGAAAGAAGAGAAAATGTGTATGTATGTATTATATATTTTAAGTGCTATTTTTTTTCATTCTTGTGATAAGAACATGTAGTCCTCAAAAGGCTGAGGAGATGTTCAGTGCTAATATGAGGAAAGGCCCAGGGATTGAAGCACAGGACGCCTGTTGTGAGATTGAGCTGAGCAACGCTCTGCCTACCCCACAGGAAGGCAGGATATGAAATATCTGCAAGAACTCAAGAAAAGTTCATCCAAGGCTGTGCCAAGCCTCTTCTGCTGTCTCCTGAGGTTGTTTTTGCTCAGACCAGAGGTGTGGGTGCCTGCCAGAAGCAGCAGCTGGAGCTGTAGACCACACCACTGGCTTGGTATGTGCTACTAGTGAGCAGAGAGAATTGGGGGAGTCTGCTCCACTTTGTGCTGTGAGAGGGAAATGTTGGGACAAGGAGGTTGTGCTTTATCAAGGGTATTTGAATGTCATCTGTGCTGTGTTCCCCCACCTTCTCCTTGCATAGGTGTGCCACACCCATGAGAGCCTCTTTCCAGTGAATTAAGTGCTAGGCTCAGGAGGCATCTCTGGATGTTTTCATGAGTTTACATGGAAAAACAGATTCTTTTTTTTTACAACAGAAATTCAGGAAGAGTATATTTGCACTGGCTGTCATCTTCATTAGCCCTACCTGCCTCCAACCTGCACACTATGTCTGTAGAGGATTGAATTCCAAGAGAGAAGAAGGATGTGGACAAGAATTGCATGTATGTAATATTCACTAAGAAGTGGTCAAAGTGTAGAATAGTTTAGGAGAGAATATCTAATGTTTAACTACCATTTAATGCAAAATAATCCATGTTTCATGGGTTTTCCTGCACATCCTCAGCAGCGGCTGTGAACTGGCCATTAAAAAGATACCACCTTAGTATAATGAACACCAGCCCACAGGAATTTGCTTGTGTGGGGGCAGGCATCATGCTGGGACAGAAGGATTAATTGAGCTCTTTGGAATTCCCTTTGATCTGCACCAGAAATACCCAATATAATATCTCTGACCTGATTATATTTTAAACCTCTGTTCCTCAAGCATTGTCCTCTCAAAAGGTAAATGCAAGCTCAGTAATTCTGGGGGTTTAGTTTGTATCAGCTCCTTTATTTTATCACCACTTAACTATTACCTGGCCAATTTGGTGCTGCTTAGTGTACAAAAAAGAGAATGGGGAGAATGCCATTTGTGATAACCCCATCCATCACTTTGGCATTTACCCAAAAGATACAATTAAATCTCTATTAAAGCATTGGGACTCTGGAACACTGATCTTTCACAGATCATTTCATCAAAAGGCTCAAATAACAATAAGATAATTGCTTGTAAAGAGGATGATCCAAAGCTTCTGGTGGGTATATATGCATATAGATAAAAATGAAGTGCAATGGATTCTCATGCTTTCACGGGTGGAATTTTTCTTTTGCAAAGGGTTAAACATATAGTTTAGTTTATGTCTGTTCACAGGCTCTTAGCTGTTCCTTCACTAAAGGAAAGGGGGAAAGTCTCTATGGAATATTTTTAGTCAGGTGCAATAATTAAAAAAAATCACTGTCTTTTCAGCACTTCAAGGTTTGCAAGCAGACATATTCAAATAAGTCAGCTTCTGCTACAGGATGATATGCAGACTTGGGTAAAATATTTTTTTAAAATGCATTTATGAGGAGAAAAAACTTCAGCAAGAAAAAAATTTATCTTGATTTAAACTTTACAGATATTAAGAAATAATCTATAAAACATCATTCTTTATTTGTGTTCAAATTCATGTATTTAGGAGCACATTTTCAGTGTTTCTTGCATAGGTAAACAGAAAGATGTAAAATGTGTTACTCATCAGTGAAGAATCTTTCAGTATTCTCTGATACTTTATAAACGTAATTTACAGAGTTCTAAGGCAACAAGTGGCCCTAATGCTACCTACTTTTCTATATAAATAAGAAGAGATATTTCCTCTGCACTTCCATGTACGTATTCATGTAATGGGTATGTTGCTTTTGTTAGACAGTGCTTATTAGACAGGACATGCTCTGTACACATCAACATATATACCAGCAACAGTGCACAAAAGGTTTCCAAACAAATGTAGAGGGTGTTTTGGAGACTCCAGCTGTTAGAACTACAGCCTCTTGGGAACCTGGCAACCCTGTGCTACACCTGACTGATCTGTTTTTGTGATGGAAGGCCTGCCCCAGTGCCAGAGTGTGAGGTTGGTGTCTGCTTTGCATAGACAGCTTGATTATGATCACAAAAACAATGCAACTTATTTATGTGTGTGAGTATGTGCATAATAATGCAATTCAGAACATATACACATACATCTTTCTGTAAAGCTCTTGCCACATGACTGGGAGTTGATATACCTGTCACAGGATTGCATCAGGCATCACAACATATGGCTTCTGAGTGCTATGTTCTGCGACAGGTGAATCAAGAAAGAGCTAGTCCTGATCCCATTGTGATGGTCATTAAAGAAATGGTTCTCCTTACTCAGGACAGGAAAATTGCCAGAACCTCCTGTGATTTGTTGCTCTTCAAAGAACTTGTACTCAAGTTCTGGGGTATCAGAAAAGTAGAAAAGAAGGGAAACTTGGGAAATAATTATTTTAAATTATTTTTTAGAAAACACAGGGCTGAATTGTCAACTTTAATGTCTCTTCATAAGGGAGGAATACCTGAAGATGCAGGAAGAGTTTCTGCCCTCTGAGAAGAAAGGGAGTCAGAACAGATGGAGACTTGAACCACCTCTGTGCAACCTGGCATGTCTTCTTTCCAAAGAGGCTTGTAACTCTGCCTGTTTAAAGGCAAGCCTGCAGGTGCAGATGTAGAGACATCCACGCTCCTGGTCAGCAGAGCGTAAGCCATTCAATACCCTTCTGACTGCAAGCTGTCATTTTTTGTGTTCGGAGTGAATGAACTAATGTGAAGGCTGCATTGTGTTCTACCAGAGCATGTAGTCCACCTGAGGGTGTTTGTTTCATGCTCTGATAAATGGTATGAGGACACATAAAAATATTTAAGGATACAAGATCAGCTGGGATAGTTTGGGAATGCAAAACAGAGTGAAAGGAACCAAAATTAGTGCAGCCTCCTTAATACTGGCTTATAGAAGAGATGCCTACCCCAAACCTTGGGGATGGTTGACTGCAGTAGACCAAAACAGAGCAAGGACATGAATTAAGAAGCCATGAGTGGGTCTACTGTTCAGGTTTTCTCCTGAGCCTTCTTATACTTGTTTCTGATGAAACATAACTATACCATCCTCACCAGACCTTGTCCAAGCCACTGTATCTTAGACATGACAGAAGCCAGGGTAATATATCACTGTCTGCACCTCAGAGTGGAGATACACCTTCTATCAACCAGCTGCAAAGGCATTTGAGACACAGCACTGTCTGTTTTTTGTCTGCCCCTCCATGAAGATATGCTATGTTTTTGTGCATGGTTTCCTTGCTTAGGATACTGTCCAATGTTCCCAACTCGGTGCCTTGGTTCAATTCCCAGACCAACATTTGACCTAATTCGTGAGCACACTCATACCTCCCTGCAAAGCCTGAGTTTGACTCCCCATATGCTAACCCTACCCCAAATCCTTGGCAATCTGTTGGGCATTTCAGTTCAAGGAGAGGAAAGAGGCAGCACTGTTCTCTGAAGAGGCTGACAGCCAGTCTCAGGGCATTGTCTGAAAGCACTTTGTACACCAGCAGTTCTACTACTTATACATTTGATGATTGCACAAACATTACATGCTTTCAAATTTTCTAATCACAAGCCTTTTTTTGGAATATGGAGCTAAATTTTTGTCCTTGGCAGATCACTAAACCTCCACTGAAGTCAGTGAGTTTGTAAATGAGACCAGAATTTGACCTACTTCCTATTATCGTTTTTTTAAATTAATAGTCACTTCATAGGTATTAGGTTCATGTGATTTTCTGTATGTAAATACACATCTAAAGACCAGAAGAACAGAAAATTAACTTCAGGAAAAACTACTCTTTCTATGCTGCTGCAGATCTGAAGAAACACAGGTTGTGTGCCCAGAGATAACTTCATTCTCTGAATCAAAATTGGGTCCTAGAGCCTATGATGTTACTCAAGCTTCCCTAATGAATGATGATTTACTAACGTGTTCCTTGGCAGTGAGCTAACGAGGCTCCATTAAACAAAATGTATATTAATACTGTCCTATCTCAGTAATGGTCTTTACAGTCCACTGTCATCATGCTGAATTAGCTCTGCAGAGACAACTTGAGGAAACTCATGTTCGACAAAGCGGAGTGTAATGTGTGCATCTTTGGGCAACATTTCTGTGGTAGGTACTTGAAGGGAGAGTCTGTCAGTTTGGTAGCACACCCTTGAATAAGAACAGGAAAGTTCTTGGATCTCTATGGCTCCTGCACTGCCATTTATTTTCCATCAGTGGCACATATCTGTGTAGATCCTGGCTCTATGTGCATGTAAATGAGTGCATGTGTCAAAGAGAATAAATAAAAGGGAAGTGTTAATCTCCAAAGAACCCTGGGTTTAGAAGGGGCAAATAAACTAGTGGTGTGGTTTTGAGTGACCCTTGGGATGTATCACGTACCACCCTCCAGGACACGTATTTCCAGTTATTTCTGATCACCCTGTTTGGTAGCTTTCATGTTCTTTCATGTTTTGCCTAAAGGGAAAAGATTAGTCTACTATTAGGTCATCTTGTACAACTGCTTTTCTTTCTCAAGAGTCCTCTTTTCCAGAAAGGTACTTCAAGAAAATTGTAGCAGAGATTCCTAAAGGATGAGATACTGTTGGTAAGCTTAGGGGCAAAGCCAGCATGAGGCAACACTGTGTCACACCATAACAAGAAGAAAAGGCAGATTTCTTCTGTGGTTGCTCTATGTAGCATCTTTATAGACATCCCCTAATGGATTAAACAGCAATTTCTCTGCCTTTCCAGTGCTTGCATTCATGCAAATATTTTTGTACCATTAGCTACCAGAGCAACAAAACAATAAACATGGCAATCCTGAGGGGAAAAAAAAGTCCATTTAGATGTGTGATTTTAGCAAGTACAGGTTGAAGATATGAAAGATGTTTCATGTTATTGCAAAAAAGTTAATTCCTGCTCTGTCTTTTAACGTCACAGCCCTAGCACTTTACCCTATAGTCTTTAATCTAAGGAGTGTACTGTGGTAATGCTTCAGGTTGTGGGAGGTATTCAGTGTGTTCATTCCTTACCCTGTGCTGATACAGTATCAAAGTGTGATATGCAAACTCATTTTTGTGACAATTTTCTTGCCCTCCTCTTGACTTTGGAGATTGGAGTCACTGGGTATGTTGTGGTTGGGCATCCATGGTTTGGGGGGCCATACTGGCAATCAAATTTGGTTTATTTCTTGCTGGGTGCTCCGCCCTGGGTGTGCTATCTGTCATGGAATAAGCTTGCTCTGTGTGGACTGCCGGTCCTGGGAACACTGCCTATCTCCCTGGTGTGGGTAGGAGCCCTGGACAGGTCCTGACACTGAGACCCAGAAAGATGCAGGTGTCAATGCATTCTTCCCCTAACTCCCTCTTTCTTCCCATCCACACACAACTTCACACTGCCAGATAACCTGGGTGTGTGGGTTGGCTTGTCTTTAAAATAAAAAGTGGATCAATTAGGAAGTGCTCTTTGCAATAAACCTACTTTGCTGACCCAGAAACCAAAAAGCATTTCATTTATCAGCTATGACTTTGCCTTTGTCCTGCAGTTGGTTTCTAGTGCTGGGTGGTGTTCCATCACCTTTGAATCATTCTTTCCTAACTGGTTTAACTGTCTGTGGCTCCTCCCTTCTATCAGTAGTCGCTTTTCGTTGGTGCAGGTGCATACTGTGATTCCTCTGTCACATACCATGAGTCTTGGACCACAGAAGGTTTTGTGTGGAAGCTACTTCTGGGGGCCTAGGTGGACAGACAAGCAGACAGAAGAATAGCAACAGATATTGTCCCAATACCTGACTAGGGGCAAATTTTCAAGCTCTCTAGGTCCCTAATAGACCTTAATAACACAGACCAGCCTCACCTGGGCACACACAACCCTCCTCTGCCAATGATCCCAGGATCCCTATTTAAGCACGGTCTGAACTATATTGTGGATGTGTTTGCATTCAAATCTGTCTGTCCTAGTCTCCTCAGTAGACCTCCAGGTCTGTCTCCTGCTGTTCATGTCTGGACCCTGGAATGTCCCCTGAGCCTGATCCATCAGCTTGCCCTGTAGGAGACTGTTACTGGAGCATGTTATAACAACCCTGTTCATGCCCTGTGGGATAGCACCCTGTATAATGATGTAAAAATCAGGTTAGATGTCCCCTGAGCAAGGAACTTGGCAGTACCCATGTCTCAAGAGGCAACCTAAACCTTATCTAAGTGATATTCAGCTCATAGAAGAGCTGTGGAGGCGATAGAGTCTTGTTTTTGTCTTGCAGTGGTGTTCTCTGTCTAATTAGATGCAAATTCCAGTTATTTCCCCACGACTAGAGAGTTCAGGACATTGTGCTCAACCAGAGCATCCATGCCGGAGCCTTTTCAGTGGGACAGTTCATGGGGGTTTTCTTCTCACTATCTGCTTGCCTATTTGCCTAGCTGGAGGAACTTAAAATATCTGAGGCTTCTATGTCTTTGTGACTTTGGCCAGCAGGATCAAGGGTTACTGGGAGGACACTGATGCAAATTATGTGTACACATAAACATACGCACACAGCATGCGATTACGTTAACCTTATTGCCTTAGGAAACTAAGCTACAAGTAGCGTGAGATGTAGCAGGATTATATGAAATACAGTGTTTTCATGAGATAGTGAGATAGTTAAGTTTGCTTGGGCAATTGGTGTTTCAGTGGCCTCTGAATGTACACTTACATACACAGAAAGATAATTATTAGCATTTTTTAAAAGGGGACAAAAGAAACCTACCTTGAAAATAGACACAAGTTACTACTGTATTTTTGAAGTGTGGGTGTGACTATAATCCACTATACAGACAGGTACACTGAGGTGTGGGTGTAGTTTCAAGTCTGGTACTTAAAGCAAGTAGAATAAGTTTCATTCTCCTTGCAGAAATAAAGAACAACATATTCAAGATTCATAGTGAAATTATGTTTTTAAAGCTACCTAGTGGAATACTGTCCTGGCTGTAGTGGACAGCAGGTCCACGATGTTTTCTTTCAAAAGAAAACAAAACAATTTCAAATGTCCAAAACACAACCACCTAGCCACAGCCAAGTCCATTTCTCCTAAGCATCCCCTTCTGGCTGATTATAGGTTACATTCGGGTCTGCTCCTTGTTCCACATGGAGCAAGACACTGCGGTTGATCCTCTAACCTATACGCTGTTGTAGTGGTCATGGTGTGGTTACAGAACTTCTCACTGCTCCAGTGCTGTTGTGTGGATGTTGGATTAGGGCAAGATGCTGTTCCCAACGTTCATGTTTTGCCTTGTGCCAAGGCTATTTTGAGGTTGGTTGCTCTGCGGAGATTTCCTTTCCAACATTTGATAGGCTTCAATTTTGCAGGATTTACGTTAGGTGTCAGCTGAAATCCGCAACCCTGTCTGGTGTAATTGTAAATGACTGAGGTTAAGTTGTAGACACCAGGAATCAGTTACTTAAATTCATCGTCACTTGTACAATACTTGGTAGGTAGTAAAATAACCATTCATAAAAGCAAGCATGGCAGCATTTAGTTCTGCGTGGTATCTATGGAGCTATTTCCTTTCTTTGAATTTTAAGTATCAAAAGCACTATGTACTTGTGCACAGCTGAGTTCACTGTAGACATTTCTGAAAGCTGCTATGAATATATTTACCTTTCCAAACTTGGGTAAGCCTCTGGTAAGTGCAAAATATTGTCAAGTCTGTTTTGCATTCTCTCAGTTAATGTTTTGATGTCTCTCTTCAGATTTATGCTACCACAGAGTTGGCAAGGCACAGGCAAAACATTTTTTCCCAGCTCCCAACCATGTCATAAACTCCACAGGCTTATAAGCAATATTTATTCTGGTGGTATTCTCTAACGCAGCAAGTAGAAAGATGCCTAACAGAGAAAACAGAATCTCTCAAAGACAACATTAGTACAAATAATTGCTGATAGAAAAAGTTCTGCTGTATTTTGAAAGAAAAGTTTCAAAGGCTAACTGGCCACAGATTGTAACTGTTCTTGTATAAAAGCTGCTTTGAACTGTGAATGGCAATCTGACTCCCTGCTTGGGACTGCTGGAACTAAGCGGTGATCTGGTGATATTCAGGGAACTTTTCTTGGCATGCCCTGCACCCAACCCCCTCCAAACCTTGCCTTCACAGAAAAGGAGAAAAGAAAATTTCCCTACATTCCCTCCTAGTTGTCCTACAACTTAATTGAACTTTACACAGGAGGTGAAGAGACCTCTGTGTGGAAGAGGACAAGAAGCATTCCCACAGGTGAGGGACCACAGTCCTTTTCCCTCCTCCCCCTTCTCCCTGTATTTGTACAGATAAATCTGCAGATGGTATTGCAAGCCACAGACTTTCAAAACTCTGTCACACAGAAATAGTGTGATTTGGTTTAGGAATCATGTCATATTAATGAATATGTTCTCTTCTTCTTTGCCTTTTACTGGTGCATCTACAGTTCAGCTTTTTGAGCTTTTTGGGGTTTTATTTTAATGTTGAGAGAAAAAGAAAAGTTATTTAATCACCTCTCTTTTATTTATTGATTGATTTGCCAGTCATCTCAATAGCAATTTTTAAAGTTTTCCTGCAGCGTCAACAACCATGTTGTTTTCTTTAAAACTATGTTGATTGGAATTCTCTGTTAAACTGAGGTACAGGATTTTAAAAGACACTGAATATCACAGGTTTCACAATAGAAAAACTGTTGTCCAAACTATTATTTATAAAGATGGGCTAAGTGAAATATGGAGAGTATTTGAATAGCAAAAGCACAACCTTGTTAACATGCATCAGAATCAGAAAAGCTTCACAAAAGGATGCCAGGCAGTAAGGTAGAAATCAAATCATTCTCTTATCAGATGAGAGCATCATAAAAATACCCTCACAGAAGAGCTTCAGGGACCCTGCAGTACTAAACACCTCTGAAAAACTTCCAAGGTTGCAGGAAATAGAAGGAAGTATTGAAAACAATCCAGCACTGTGCAACCAAGAAGAAAGTAGTTAGGGGATGCTCTAGAGGTCAAAACTCCTAAAAGCAAACTTGGCATAGCCAAGCTGCAAAAGCTTGATTAGGAGAATTCTGTCTTCATATGGTAACAGACTCAGCAAACAGACCATCTTAAATCAAGGAGCAATCTGTACCTCTTGAGACCCACTTATTTCAGCTGAACTGTAGTTTTGGATTGAACACGGAATTTGTAGAGGTTTGTACCATTTGAATGAAGTTTTTGAATACCCATACAGCTGGCAGGTGCTTTTGTAGGCTTCAAATCCTGGTGTGGAGCAAAAAGACTCTCATGAGTCAGGCCGCAAAATAACTGAGCACCTCATTTTCCTGCTGTCCTTTTGCAACCTGGACTTCCAGAAGTCATGAAAGGCAGGTATCTCTGTTGTCCCAGAGCTGCGCAGTTCAGAGCAAGACCACCAACATTCAACAGATGTCTCCACCTCACCACAACCTTTTCAGCAAGAAGCCAGGTAAGGACTAAGTTTCCTCGATAGGGTGAGCAGGACAAGTTCTGTGCAAGACCCATAAGCATTCTTTATTCCTAATTCACGTAGCTTGGCTTCAGGGAAGCAAATTATTGGTTGGCACTGGCATGCAATCACCTTTTAATCAAGTGACTAAGGCTTCTTTTTTGTTATTTAAAAATTCAGACCTGGTAATGAGCTGTAATGATTCACTGGGAGTGCTTTTCAGGTAAAGGTCTCAAGTAGCATCCTTAAAATTTCACCAGACCCTTGTGAGGTAAGAATTAATGACTGGCTCTAGAGATGGGTACATTTTGCTCTGCGAAGGCAAGAGCCCAATTTCATACAGGCAATTAGAACCCCATGGCAACCATACACTTTGGCAAACATGGGCCAGCAGTGGGAACATGGAGTGGCTGGTGCTTGGTTGCCCAAGTATTTTGCCTGCTAGCCGTACTCTTTGGCCACTGGGCTCTTCTGCCTGGAGTGAGTGGGTGCTGTGGTCAAGGTGTACTGCAGGTTACTGTGTGTTTTGCATAAGAGATGGGTTCTGGCTACAGAGCAGCCCAGGTTTTGTTTGCTTCCTTCTTCAGATTGCTGTTTCCCTAGTCTCCAGCTAATACCTAGGAGGTTATAACAACCTAGACAGTGAACACGGTAAAATGCAGAACTCCTAATAATAGTCATGCTGCACTGAAAAATACTAGCTTTAGTCTTTCTTGTGTGTGTGTCTGCATTTTCCAGCATCTGTAAAACCTTATTGCTGATGTATTCAAACACAGCAGATGTCAGTCAAACATTTCTACAGACTTGAAGCCACATTTCCATAACTGTCTATTCCTCCTGGAGTGAGAGACTTGGGAATGGTAAAGCTTTCTTGCATGTTTTATAAAGGCAGTAACCCTCATGTGAGCTGTTTTAAGAGATGCTTAGTGGGCAAAGCCTCAGGGTGCAGAGGGCCAGCCCACCACAGATGCTTTTGCTCTCCTGGAGTTATATCACCTCTTGGAGTTTGTGGGCTTCGTGTTGGATCTCGTGTAATTTGGGAATGTCTGGTTTGGTTTTGGCAAGTGTGTTTGCTAAGTCCATCTCGCTTGGCTTCTCAAGAGTTAATGCATGTGGATTGTCTACTTGCATTCTTTGTACCACATTCACCACCTGATTTCTTATAGCGAGTTAAGCAACTCAACTAGTTATCACATCTACGAACAGGAGTGCTTGAGGGGAGCTTTATTGCTCCAGATACAAATAATAATCCATTAATTAAATGAATTTACAAAAAGCTAGGAAATTCTTTTGTGCCAAGAAGGTGTATTAGGACTGTAGGTGAATTTGATTGCTTGAATTTGAATGCAGACCATTTATATCCCTATATAGAAAAAGTCAGTAGCCTTTTCTGAGCATGTTTAATAATTCTGGAGCAGACTTAACTCTTAGAGGATCTTCCTTTCCTTATCTTTTCCTATGTGCAATGTGATGTACTCTCTCCAGGCACTGTTTTCATCCATACAGATTGAGTCATCCATTCAGAGAACAGAAACCACGTTCCTGTATAGAGTCATGCTGGCCAAATACAGTGTCAAGTATCAAAAAATGCAGAGCAGCTTTTGCTTCAAAGAGCTTTTTCTTAACTATTACAATCATTTGTTGAGTAATTCTGACAAATCTGTAAAATTCATGACTATTGAGTATAGGAAAAGGAGTGGTTCCTAGAACAGAGGAGCTAATGAAACCTAATTTCCTATAAATTTCTATTTTGTTAAAGAAATAGAAATCCTGCAAGAGTTAATAATTATTCTAGTTTTTGGTGCTTGAAGAAAATGAGATGTTCAGTGGAAATCTTTTTCAGTACAGAACATTTCTACCTCTCTGAGGATACTTTGTAGTATCTAACAAGACTCTGTTTCTTCTCAGAAAACAAGTTAAAAGAACCTTCAGCTTTTGTTAAGTAGCAGTCACCAAACTAGAAGTGGTGCCTGAAGGTTAGTAATAGCATGGAGGGAGGTGCTGCTAGAGGAGAAACTTAAAAAGATCCCGTAATGTCTAATGTGTTGAAAGACAAAGCAATAAAGCAAGTCAGACTGTGATAAAGCTGTTTGCCTGCATGTGAACTCAACTTTTAAGTCTCCCATAAGTCTGCTTAGGATTGCATTACCTGATAAAGCAGCAATTTTATTCAGGGTCAAATGCAAGCTGGTAGCTTGTGGAGTAGCTTCCTGCTTGAATATGCACAACAAGAAATTATGTCTGATTTGTCTGGCTATGGAATAGTCAAAAGCATGCCGTGGTGTTTGAGCTCAGGCATCAGTCATTGGGTGCTTTTGGTTTTGTTTTGATTCCACAGAACTGCTATAAAGAGCTTCTGAATAACTTGTGAACTTGAGCCCTGCTTATGAGGTAGGATGGGTCCAAAGTTACACAAGCCTGTCTGTTCGCAATCAGTGCTGTTCACGTGTGACTGAACTCACATCTAGGTAAAAGTACGGACCGGGCAAAGTAAGAAGGAGCAAAATACAGTAAGTCTTTTCCTTCTGAGATGGAGTCACTTCAGCTTATGACTCTAACCAGAACACTGCAGGTGCGGTAACTCGACCAGCAGTGCTCAGTCTGTGCTGACTGGCTTGGCAAGGACGATTTGAAACAACCTGCATCAGATTGGACAGGAACTCTACATGAAGTTTAGAGGAAGGGCTCGGTTCATCGGGAGCAGGAGTATCACTAGAGCTTTTTCTTTTGAAAAAGAGCAGTTTAACATTACCATTCTACAGGTGATCTAGCAAGCAATGCATGAAACAAGACTCGCTTGATGCAACACATGAGCTGCAATAAGACTTGAAGCTGTGAGGTGTCTGTCAGACAGTGAAGGGTCTATTGCTTGTGTAAAGCTCTCAGCAGAGCTAAACTGTGCTGCCATGTACTCAGGATACGGTACGCTTGTGAGATTTGCTTCTGATAAAATAACATTAATAACCTGATATCCTGTGGGAGCACTCTGGAAGTGCGAAAATTACGAAGCGTGGGCCCATCTGGAATGAACTATTTTCAGATTGCTTCTAAAATTGCACTTAAAGACGGAAAAATCTCTGTTCTCCGCACATGACTTTCCTTTTCTTTCCTTTCTCCTCCCAAGGCTTTTCATTTCTGCATTTCCAAAGAGCAATTTAAAACTTTGTGAAGGAAGTCAGGCCATTCACCGCTGTGGAAAGTGTTGAACAAGACACGCTTCTGGAACCTGGCCACCAGCCACACGGCATTTAGTCTAGTGAGGCTCCTGCTAATTACGTAAGGGCATTAAAAGAGAGAGCAGCTATGACAAATAAGTAACAAAAAAATCCCAGCTCTCTCAAAAATGGAAACTGTTTGGCTTTTTTCTCTGCTGTGACTATAAACCCCCCGCCCCCTGCCTCACAGTAGAGGAGAGCAATCAGTGCTGCATGCCTGGCAGCATCCCAGCAGCTGCCAGCTATCCTGCACAGCTCAGCGCGCCCAGGAATATCCATGATCGCCAATGTCATGCAAAAGGGCTCGTCGGCTGCCTGCGCAGACCTGCACAGCTATTCCTGTGTGTGCTCCGCGAATACCGGCAATACCACCCAGACTTCAGTCATTAGCCTAAGGTCATCAGTACATTTCTGTGCATGGGAGTGTCTGTATTTTATGTATCACTACGGCTTGTCTGGGTGTGTATGTATTTGTTTGCGTTCTTGTCCTGTAATGATCCAACCTATCTTATATGTATATTTTAAAATATTTTATAAAGTGAGGGTAGGTATCATTATCTGAAGAAAAGTGAAGCACCGGGTCAGAGGTTGTGCCCTTCACTGACAGATACAGAGCAAGCACTTGGCAGGGACGTGACCGGGGCACCAAGTTTCTGACAGGAAGCCAGCAGTCCCCACTAAGCCACGTTGCTCTTCCTGCCTCTTGTATTTAGGAAGTATTATGAATCGTAGATTATCTAACATGTATTGATGCTGTTGTGTTCAGAAAGCCCTGTGGCAGTGGAGAGAGGAAATCGTGTTTCTTTACTAAAGGATCTTTGCCACTGCTGCCACTACCAGCAAGACTTCAGCAACACTTTGTGTTGACTGAAGCCTGAACAGCAAGTAGCAGCTAAGAAGCGTGCTCACGTGCATGCTTTAGCAAATGTTTGACAGAGTGACCTGCCAAGTCCGGCTGCATTCATTTCCAGTGACCAAAACAAGTGGTCATGGACCCAATTATGACCTGGAATGCTAAATCAAGAGTCCTGCAGGTGACCTGATCTGACAATTAGTCCAGCCCTCTGCTTTGCTGCAGGTTTGTTTACAAAGATCACTCTTCCTTGAAATTATTAGCTTTGGTTAGTATGGCAGAGCTTACCAAAGAGCAGGTTGGTTGGTTCATTGGTGGTTGGCAGCTTTTGGGATTTGATTTTCTTCATTCAGAATTTTTTATTATTTTCCCCCCAGAATTTTTCAATAGAACAAAAGTGTAGAAAGAATCATTTCTGGGTGTGATGCATTTTGTCCGTAAGATGTTTTCTCTAGGAATGATATTAAAGGAAGTCAAGCAATAAAAATAATTCTTAACCAACAAATTAAAGTGTTTCAACTTCAAAATGTTTGAAGAGACTGGCTATTTTGGAATTTTTTTTTTAAACAAAACACAATTTCTGGAAAAAATAGAAACAGCATGAATTATAAAGATGTTCTGTTCTGTGTTTTAAACAGAAAGCTAAAATTACATGACAAATGTGCCCACCCCAAAGAAAACTCTAAACTCAGAGGACCAACGAAATAAATCACTCTTCAAGAGAAAAATACTTCCCTTTTGTCTTTCTTTAGACTGCAAGCCCCTTAGGGCAGGGATAGTCTTTATTTTATATAATCCATTGGGCCATCCCACTGTTAAAACTTAAGAAGCAATAGTTTCTACCAGACTTGATTCACATAAAATTCAGCTTGTGCCCTCTTGTTGACATCTCTGCGTAGGACAGCAACTAAGCAGATATTCAGACTGGTGGTTGGTTCATTTCAAGTGGAGTTAGTGAGATAATATGGTGTAGATTACAGAATTTGTTCACTAACATAACACGGTTTTTTTATATTCAGCCATATGTGTGCCTATGGAGGGCAGTCTCTTTTAGTGCTGTTCAAAGCTGCAGTGCCTCTGTACATGGATGGACATATGGACAGGTACAATAAGCTCTTAGAGGACCACATTCCTTAAATAACTTGTCAGCATCTTGTTCCTGCAATTTGTTGGAATATATGATCATGAACTTGTCCTACAGCTGTGTAAATCAAAAGGGCTACATTACCTTGGCCAAGCTTGAATGCAGACTGAAGTGGTAGGCAGGGCTTGCGTTATTTTGCTCTTTGTTATGCAGTGTTTTCCTAATATCACACACACATTGTTAGAAGCAGAGATTTACATATTCAGTATTGCTAAGATAGTGCTCCACATTAAAGGACAGATTCCAAAGCCTTTACTCATGGTGAGTAGGTCCCTCCTCCATGAGTAACGCCTTGGAGATCAGGGAAGCTCTTAGTGAAATCAAGTGTTGCTTAATACGGGGTCATTCTTCAGAGCCTTTCCCTGTAACACTAGGGACTAATACGGTCTCTTCCCCTCCTGTACCTCTGGGTTGATCCAATCCCACACATACCGATTCTGGGTAGCTTTGTGTCATGTGAGAATGATTTATGCAGCCAACAGATGGAAACACTTAGGTGGCAGCCTGGTATTGAAGGTGAATCAAGGGAACTCAACCCAAATTATCGCCCACAGCTAATGGATATCTCTGAGATCTGGCAGTCCCTAGAGCCCCATCACTCCACAAGTACTTTCTGTAGCTGGACAGAACATGTGTCCCGCTCCCTGTCCCGCTCCCTGAGTTCAGGGAGAGAGAGCAGCTCCTGAGATGACAGTGGGAAAAATCCCTCTCTGCTGTTCTAAACCAGCTACGGTGGTGGCAGATGAGGGCCATTCCCTCCCCAGAGGAAGGAGTAGGGCTGCTCTGTGTACATAAACACCTGAAGAGCTGCAGACAGCACCTTTTGCTTTCCAGTATTAATTGAGTGCACAGCAGAGCATCTGTACCGTGTCAAGCAAAAAGCAATACTTCCGTGATGCTTCTCCTTCCCCATCCTACCCGACCCCAGCAGCTGCTATGGTGTTAGACCTTTCCTGATAGCGACTGCACTTGTGTGCCTATATTGAACCGTCCTCAATGAACTTGAACTCTTTCAGGAACTGCTCATGTACTTGACAATACCCTGTGGTGATGGGCTCCACAGCAATGCTGGGCACTGAGAGGAAAAGCACAGCTTTGGTAAAATAATGTTGTTGTCAAGTGTGGGCCTGAGTGAGATGGCTGGTGACCTCTGCTCTTCTTGGGCAAGTGTCAGCAACATAAGTTTCTCAATGTCCTGGCCCTGTCCCCAACAAATCTTGCGCCTGTAGTGACGCTATTACTATTTGGGTGGGAGGTAGTCATCTGAGTTAGACCTAGACTTGTAAAAACAGGGAAGTATTTAAGTCTTAAACTTAAAGACATGTGTTGTGTAGAATATGAAAGTATAATCTGCCAGCTTTAAGTAGAGGCATATTGGTGAAACATTGGAAGAGAGCTTGCAGGACTTGTTATACTTGTTCTGTGAATAAGACGAGGCTTTCTATTTCCCAGACTGTCATTCTGACAAATTTTACAGACACTGAAGTAAACAAATGCCTTTCCTAGAGAAATGCTGCTATTAAAAATGTTCAGACTGATATGTTTTGGTTTTTTAATGGAAAGAAAGCAAATGTGCCATTCCACTCCAGTTACCAACAGCAGTGGATTATTTTTCTGTTTTGGACTTGCCTATAGGTACATACACAGACATCATGAAGCAAAGCCCATATAAGTTCATTGCCCTCTTTCACACTGGGCTCTGAGTAAGCGTAAGTGGGCTCTACATTGTCCTGGTTCTGGCCAGGCCAGGGTTGGCCTCCCCAATCAGCCAACACAGGTGAGCTGAATCAGCCCAGGTGAGCTGAGTTAGCCAGGGCTGTTTTCCACACCACCTGACACCACTTGCCCATAAAAGCAGCTGTTTGGGGAAGGGTGGGGGCTGGTTTTTTGCCTCTAGGACAGTTGGAGTGTGGCTGGGATGTCAGGTTGGTTGGTTCTTACTGTCGGGCAGCCCTCTGTAATTGTCAGGTCAATAAGGTACTCTGTGTTAGCACTGGGTGTAAGTGTAACTAGCCATTACTGTTCTGTATTCACTTTGATATTTGGCAGTAAACTGTCCTTATCCCAACCCATGGAGGCTCTGCCTGTTTCTCCTCTGGGAGTGAGCGAGTGACTTGGTGGGCATCTGGCCTCTAGCCAGGGCCAAACCACCACATATATCAAGGGCTAAAGAGGAGAGTTGAAACACCTATACCAGCTAAAACCATGAAGTATGGTGCTTTCAGCCTCTGTTCACCTCACTTCCTCTGTGCATACAAAGGAAGGATCTCCCCAAAGCTTCTACCCCCAGTTTTAATCCCTAATAGAAAATGTATTAATATGGTGGTTAACCAGCCTGTGGTAAGAACTCTTTACTGGACTGGCTTGAGTTACATGCACTTGTCACCACACCAGTAATTAAAAGTGAAGAGAGCAGTAATGCCAATGCTGTATCTCATCAATTTTGCCATCATTCTACTTCAGGGATGAAGCTTTGTTGAAGTGAGAGTGCAGCTGTTCCCTTAAAATGCAAACACCCTCTTAGATACACCAAACCAAAATCATGGTGGAAGGTCAAGATTTTAAGAATACTTAGCATTCCTAAAGCATATCCTGGCTATAAAACACCATGTAGTTATTAAGTTGTTATTCTTAAAAATTATTTAGCTATCTGTGCTACTTGTTATCCCCATTTTACAGAGGCTGGGCTCGGGCAGATTTACAGCTTACAAAGCCCTGGCTCCTACTTCAGCATCTGATTTTTTTCAGACCACAGAGAGGAATTTACCTTCTTTGGGAAAGATTTTTTTCCTTTTTATACTTGAGATGCATGGGTCTCCCAGTAAGGCAGCAACGGGCTCCCATTTGTACTTTTGAGACCTTTTCATTGTATTGTTATTTTCCCTTTGCCATCTTCTCATTCCTTGGATAAGCCTGGTGTTCACGTATGGTCAGTCTTCTGGTTCTTGAAAAACTGCAAGTGAAACGCGACCTCCTTGGTTTCTTTTCCCAAGGGAAGTCCATGTGAGCCGGCAGCCAACTCTGCAGGGAAGCCCTCTGTTGACTTCTCTGTTGGCTTGTTCAAGTAGGTCTGGCTTCTGTTGCACTTTATGTTAGCTTCAGGGGTGAGATGCAGAGATAAAAACAAAGGTCAGGCGCAGATCTGTGAACGACAAACATCACGACCGTGGAGCGCGTATGCCTTTCCCATTAGCCATAACAACTTCAGTAACCTTGGACCACACTGATGTCCTGATATAGTCTCTATAAACTTTTTAAAAAAAAGCCTCCAGAGAGCATTCAGACATACTGCAGCGTGCTCCAATTCAAATAAGGTCATGGAGTTGCACTGTCTAAACCTGTCATTATTCCTGAGGTGCTAGCAAGGACATCAAGGGCACATTTCAACTGTCTCAAGTCAGGCAATTGCAGCTTCTTGCCAGCTCCCAATTTTTTAGCCTGGAAGCAAGATTCATGCAGTCACTCCATCTATTGGTCCCCATCCCTGTTATCTAATTCTAACCAAATTCCGTAGAAGAGCAGGGATCTTGCAAGCCATGTGAAACCTGGTGGTACGTAGGTAGAGAGAGGAGGTTGCAGCCTCAACAGCTATCTGTTCTGTCGCCATCGGCCCACATGGCCAATTAACTTGCATACATCTCCACACCAGCTGCCCCAAATCCAGCTGGCATTGGAGGGCACAAGAAGGTGTTGCAGATGACAGGCCACAAAGGGAGAAAGCAAAATCATTTGTCAAAAAGCAGTCTTCAGTAGTCCCGCTGCTGAGATGCCCAGGCATTTGTTTTCCTTCTGCTCTGACCATATAGAACACAGGCAACATTTTAGACCACGCATCCATCTGCGGGCTCATCTGCAATTCCCACCAGGCCCTCATTTCAAATGAATAGATTAGGCAAGGGGTGTAATGAAAAATCATTTGCTTGCCCAAATAAACCAGGGGACTCGAAGGGTGGGATTGCATGAGCGAGCGCTCGCCGGTGAGAAAGGCCTAGGCAATGCACCATGAATATACGAAGGAGGATTATCAAACTTCAAACTGATAAAACCTCGAGGAAGTTTGAGTCACTGGTGATAAATTTCTGTCGTCAGAGGAAATTAGTTTTAAAGGAAAAAGAGCCGGCTTAAAGTATATTTAAAGTATCAAATTGCATGTATTTATGCCAAATTCACTTTCCCACTCCCACAGACTGGGAATAGGAATTGTGATCCTTACTTGCCTCTTTGAAAACTGCAGCACCAGTTCTTTTACAGTCAAATAACCAATGAGGTCAGGAACGAAGCAGGCACAGAGAAGTTAATGCTCTTGCGCTGGGTCTCATTTTTTAAAATTAATTGGGTTTTGAGTTCTGGAAAAGTGTCTGGGAAAGGAAGTAATCCATAAAATCAAATGATGGGGGGCTTGTAGTTTTGAGAGCTGCTTATGAAGATGGGGTGATGGAGAATGTGAAGTAGCCTTCTCAGTCAGACCCAATTGAGAAAAAAAAAATGCAGGAGACAGGTCGCTTAATTCTCATATTTCCCTGGGCTGGCTTATGGTATGCTTTCTATTATACCAGGATATTGTGTTCTTACCAGTGGTGCTGGATATCACACACTGGTTGCTGGGGGGTCTGATAGAGGCTGGAGTGTGCACACGGAATTGATTAGAGGTTCACATCCTCTCAGCGGCAAGTCTCATGGGGATTTTAAGGTCTAAACCTGAGTTTGGAGGGGAGGAAGCTGTAGAGACAGCTATATCTTAATTACCTCTGGAAGGTTTACCGAAATGCTCAGAGAATTGCTCATCTGTCTGAACAGAGAGGGAGCACTGCCATCAAAGCTGCTGGGAGCTAAAGAGGTAAATACCAGGGAGTTGAGATCAAACAGATATCCTGAGGTGTGCCTGGGACCATGTTATAAATAGGATGGAAGAAAAAGCTCAGGGCATTCAGATGACCCCCCCAGCACCCCTTTTCATAGCCGTGTTTTGACAGCAGCTAAAATGTGATGTCAGCCCTCAATTATTTTGTTTGTGGAATAACCAACTTTCCCTCCATCCAGCAGCAGTACCCAGTTCTGAGGATGCACACCCGGCCCTGGGTCCTGCCTGGGCTGCTGATGGGTACTGGTGGACCGGCTCTGCAGAGCTGCCTGGGTTTTTTTCCAAGGCAGATGTTTTCAGCCCATTCTTTTCATTACAGATCTTACATATATTTTGTACTATCCTGAGTTTTACTTCATCTATTTTACCTTGCAGTATTGCTGGGTAATAGGGAGTCCTTGGCACCCTCGTCCCACTGCCATTTTTGTACCAAGCAGCCGCCTAGGTAACTGGTGAAAGACTGGGTTAGTTTATATCCCGTGTTTGGGGTCAGGCCAGTCTGAAAACCTTAGGACTGAAGTTGGGATCCAGGTCCCATCTTGCCTTCTAAAGATTAAAACTTCTGTAGGAAGTAAAATATTTTTTTATTGTTTCTTTTTTTCTAGAAATAGCAGATTGTAGCCAAGAGTGCTGGCAAAGAGAAAACAAGAGAAAGGGAAATAAGGAAGAGTGTAAACAGCCCCCATTTGTAGAAAACTTATGGTATGGATTGGAAGTGTGCTTTTTAAATGTGATTCCCTCCATGACATGGTCTAGGGGCACATAAGCTGTGCTTCTTCCCCATGAAGCTAAACTGAAAGATATGCTCCGGGGGCACAAGTGGCACATTCCAACCAGAAATGGACATTCAGTCCATAGGATCACACAAGGGGTAGTCTGAGCTGAAACACCCAGAAGCATATGCAATGAGGATGTCTGGACCTCTCTACCAGCTGTTTTGCTTTACAGATTCAGTCCTCTGGCACCACTGCCCAAATCTCACTTCAAAGCATCGCACATAACTACACTGACCAAAATGCTGTAAGGCCATACTCAGGGGGGGTTTAAACTAGTTCATCCTTCCTTGAACTATAATGATGATATTGCTGGGAAGCCAGGTGCTGCATGACCTCTCTGGTCTCCAGAACCTGCCCAGTCATATTTGGTGACATCCTTCAACACACTGCAGAAAACATCTAATGGAGAATGATTTTGGAAGTTAAAGATGTGATAAAGGGTAAAAGGCAACTGGCTGCCTGGCCATGTCCTATGGGATTGGTTTCAGAACAGTTGCAATATCTCTGGGATATAGGTTAAATTGATCATATTGAATTGCCCAGCCTTTGCCACATACATCTTTATTATTTTAGCTATGCAGTGCTGAATAAAATTCGATAGCTCATATTTTTAAAAGTATTATGACTTATTTTAATGACTTTAAATAAAAATGACCACCTACTCATGCAGTTAAAATGCTTTGGAGACATAACGTCAAACTACACAACAGAAAAATCCTTTCCCCATTCCCTTCAGTGACAGCTTTGCTACTGGGCCATTTCCTGGGAAAATGCAAGGCAATGATTTCAACAGCATATCTCTGTGGTCACAGAGAAGCAACAAGCAATAAAGTGTATATGATCATCAGAGTACTTTCTGTCTTACAGGACTGGAAGAAATGTTGACCGTCTTTGCTTTTCTTTTTTTCCCTAAAGGAAAATTTGCCAACTGATGCCCTGTGGGGTTTTTTTTTTTTAATATGTGTATGCTGAAATGATTAAGAAACAGAACTACTGACTTTGAAATATTGGGAAATAGGTATGACCATGTTCATATTGGTCAATTATGCAAGGAGTGTTGCCTGCACACTGTGCTAGATCACCTGCACCTTTAATTTATACAAACAGTCCTAGGCTAGGCTAGGCTGGCTAGTATTATCCCAAACATGGTTTGAGAGTTAGCAGAGGCCAAGGTTTACTCCAGGTAGGTAGTCTGGATATAACCACACCAGACTGGAGACAGAGTTTAACATTCTGTGGTACCTGAGCTGCTCTGCAACAATTCATTTATATGCTGAAGAATCACCCTGAAAATGTTGAATTGACTAGTACAGTCAGCCTCTGTGTGTTTTTGTTATAATTCGAGTAACATTTAGGAATTGACCTAGAAAAGATGTGTCCACAATGCAAATAAGGGAAGACTGACTTATTTTATATTCACTAGCCCACATAAAGGACTGGGAGCTGCAGTTGTTTGGGAGAATCAGAGTGTTGCAATCTCTTATCTTGACTATCTGTGTCCACTTTGGATGCAAAGAGCTGGAGGGAGATGGCTGAATCTGAAGAACCCCCTATTAGCCTCACCCTGGATGCAAATCACATTCTTTGTGTGTTGACTCAGGGATATCAGCATTCCTCACTCTCTCTTTGCCATAGGTTTTGCAGCACTACTAACACCTGAGGAGATGGTATTTTGAGCAGCCTCTTGCTGTATTTGCACATAGTATTGACCTTCATGTGGGAGCTGGGCAGGGGTAGATTAAAGGACTTTATGGGGAAGGAAGGGGAAGAGGAAGGGGAAGAAGAAAGGAAGGGGAAGAAGAAAGGAAGGGGAAGAGGCAGGATAAGCACACACAGCCCCAGCCAACCACCACTCTTGAGCTCAGCTTCATGGTACTTTTAATCTTCCTGTGGCGCAGGCTCGTGCCTTGTTGTCCCTTTCTCTTTGTCACTGCAGACATACATGGGGGCTATGACAGCCTATGCAGAGGGTCAGGAATTAGGTGAGCAAAGGTATAAAGCTCCTTCCTCGCTTCCGTAGAACAGACAGTGAGAGTAATGCAATTAGCAGTATCAGTGTTCACAACCAGACACCTACCATTACTACTGACCCATCTTGAATAACTATATGGTGTGGTCTGGTGACATGACATCCAATTTATTGACAGCCTGTTCAAACCGCATTTGCTACAATCATAGAGATTTCCATTGGAGTGAAAGAGTATGTGTAAAATCAGTGTAAGTCACCCTGACAAAAAGTACAGAAATCAGGCAGAAGCTTGTTTCCCTGGAGGAAGCTACTGGACTGTTTAGTAACAAAGATTTTGGATCTAACATACCTTGTTCCATCACAGTATCACTCCTTATGTCCTCCATACAATCTTTAAAACTTGCTTAAGCAAGAATACAGCAAAAAATGCCTAATTTCAGGATTTGCTAATATATATGAAAACCCATAGTGGTCCCTACATGGTGTTGCAAACATCAAACGGATGGATGCTGTTGAGCAGGAAATGTATTCTACCCTTGGAAATTGTCTAGATGGCAATGGAGAAATGGAGATGTCACATTCTCCAGCAGTTCAGTAAAGAATTTGGGATATGGGAAATATATGTGAGTCAAACTATATGTGAGTCAAAACTGCAAACTTTTGACAATATAGTATAGTTATTCCTATGATACCCTGATAATATAGCTCAGTTTATGTAGGAACTGGAAAGTTTGTCCTGAATACTGCAAGAATTTACTATAGCTTTTGTGTGTGTGTGTGTGTGAGGGGAGTATAATTATTTTTTGATTTTAATCAAAAAGCACAGAGCAATTTATTTTATTTTATGTTTTATACTGGACAAAAATTTTGGGTCTTTTCAGAGAGCCATAATTCAGAGACTAGATAGCTAGCACTTTCTCCTGTGCAATCGGTGGCATAGTATCTTTGGGTACTAAAGCACACTACAGCCACACAGGTCTTATTTTTATATTTTCCTTCTTTTGGTGAAGCTATGACAGGGGAAGTTTAGGCTGGATATTAGGAAGAGGTTTTTTACTGAGAAGTGGTCACAGCACCCAGCTTGGCTGAGTTCAAGTGTCTGGACGATGCTCTCAGTCACATGCTCTGACTTGTCTGGCCCTGTGTGGAGCCAGGAGTTGGACTTGATGATCCTTATGGGTCCCTTCCAACTCAGGATGTTTTATGAGTCTATGATTCTATGGTTCCTACTTTCATTAGTGAATGAACTGGTACTGCAAATCCCTGTCCTAGTTCAAAACATTTGAAAGTCAGTTTCTGGATTAAGTAAAGCTTCCCTGGAAAATGCGACATTGAACTTGACAACTGAGATGACAGACAAAACCTGGACATACAGAAAGAACAAACACATAGGAGCCCTCCTGAGATAACACCATGGTCACATGTTGAAACACTGACTGTGCAATTCACTATAATTAAGGTTTAATTCCAGCAACTGTGTGTATGTTATCCTTTCTAAATGCTGTTTCACAAACAATTTGTGCTAAGAGAAGAGAAAGAGAATCTGAGTGTGTAAAACCAGACATGTTTCCATCAGGGATACTCTCTAGAAGCAGCATGACCTGACGAGGTTTAAGTATAATGTTTAGAATAAAAAGCTCCTCAGTGATAACCCCTGCTCTGCCACTAACACTCGGCCCAAGGCAAATTATTTTACATCTATAAAATGGAAATGATATCTACTAACCTGCTTTACAGGAGATTTGCGAAGATAAATTAGTTAATGTTTGTGCAATGTTTTCAACATGCAAAGTGCCATAAAGCTCCACGAATTATTACCTCAGTCCTTACTTTAAAACCTCAGTGAGGAGTCACAGAATACAAACTGCAATGCAAACTACAATGCCCACCATCTCAAACACCACGCAAATGAAATCCGAGCAAAGCCATGCTGTAACACCCTGCTAATTTGACTCTGCTTCATTTCTTCTCTTCCAGTAAAAAAGCCTGCCCTTTAAAAACACCTCTGCAGCGTGTGGAGAAGAGCTGCATTGCATCCAAGATACAGGCGCTGATGAATTTTCTTTTTTGGAGGGGCAAATGCTGACCCACTTCTTCATAGATAATGAAAACCAATACAATTTTTTATTTCATTCAAGGGAAGCACCCAGCAGCAGGGATTTCTTTACTCTTGAAAGGATTTCAAGACTCAGTTCTGTTTTGAGGGGATGTGGAAGAGATAGGAGATTTAATCCTGCTTTTTCCACTGATAGGGAAATCAGTTATTCATCCTCTTACAGTTACTTCTCTCCACATGTGGCAAAATAATCAGCTCAGCGGCGCAGGCAAGTGCTGGTGAGCAATTGCAGTTCGGCTCTGCAATCCAGCAGCATCTTCATATGAAGGAACTACGAGCTTACACCGACTTTACTCCACAGGCCAGCACGTTTACGCTTAATATAAAGAAGACAGGAGAGATGTATGTACTACAAATCAAATAGGATGTACTGCAAAGACGAAAGGAAGCTGCAGCAAGATGTTGCGATTAGCATGATGTCGTCAGTACGTGCATTGATTTAAAAATTGGCGGTCAAAAGGTTGGCCTTTGTCCTGTGACCTTCGATCCACACATGCAGCTGGTTATAAAAGTTTTGCAATATGGAGGAATACTTCATGCCCACACCAAAAATGCATGCAGTTGAATTAGCTGCTGCTGAGATACGCTGGAGGTGGTCAGTCACTAGGTACGTGACCGGCCCTTTCAGGGAAAATGTCATGTTTGAATTCAAAACACTTCAAAAACCATTCAGTTTTGCTAAAAGGGCACCTCAGACCTCGGTTTTCAAGCCTCTTTCCATATCTTCTGACCTTGGCAAGTAGACCATAGATGCCGGTAAAACAACGCATTTGTGCTCAAAAAGGTGAGAAGGCAGAATTTGGGTCAGAGTCTCCTGCAGTGGGTATCTGCAGTGTGGGAAAACAGATTTAAAGGGGAACTTGCCTACTCTTCCCCTGCCCATCATGTCAGGAAGGAAGGAGGATCTTAGTTCAGATTGAATACCTGGGTTTACGTGCATTCATGTGAGGGCAATACGTGATGGGAGGTAAAGCAAGTATGAAGTGCTCCTGCTCAGCATAGCAGGCAGAATCACAACTGCACAAAAAATTCTGCAAAGCAAATATTTGTTCTTTAGCATGTTAGGACAGGACGTGAACAAGTTCCTCCACTGAGTTCATATGCAAAAGATGTTTTCTTGTTTTTTCCTATGTCTGTTTTCCAGTCATCCCTTCGAATCCTTTCTTTTTCTAGATTTTAAAATCTCCACTGCCTTCCATAGTGGTAGCTCAATGCTCAACATGCATGTCTAGGGGCATGGTTTTTTTAGGGCGTTTTTTAACATTTATCTACAGAACTGATTTGAGGATAACTTCTTGGTTGTCTTAATTGTGCTGCCTTTCTCATAACGCCACCTGCAATGTGTGGTCTGTGTGGAGGTTGCTTTGCACATCTTCCCTCCCTGGAAGCTGATGATTTTTTCCTGCACCTCTCGTTTTTAAAAATCCTCTTGTCTGAAATGAAAATTAATCATATGCACAGAATGTTCACAAGGCTGCACTATGTAAGCATCTTTGAAGAAAATTCCATTAACATCATATTGGCCCTGATTCTGCCCTCAGTTGCTGTCACAAAAGAAATCATGAGTAGAGTTCCTCGGATGTTACTAATGTCTGAGTTTGCTTCAAAGTACATCTTTCACATTATTTACAAAATATAATCAAACCAGAATGTCGGCTACTGCACACAAAAGCTGACTTGCAACCCAGTTCATCTTAATAAATGAATACAGGCATGGTAGGATGATACATGGTTAAAGGCACGTGGCCAGGCATAGGCTTTTGTGGTAGGGTAAGTAAATGGGATGGTGGTTTTCTCTGCCTAGTTAGGACAGTAACTAGTTAAACCATCAGAAAAAGATTGTACAGAGGAAGTTGACTGGTAGGAGAAAAGCAATGCATCTCTCAGAGGAATGTGCATCACAGAGGAAAGTCAAGATACACTCAGTGGCTGTTTTGCAATCTGTTGTATTCCAGCACCCTGTGATAGACACAGGCATTTAGCACCGGAATCTCCCAATCCTAGTGTCATCATGTCACAGTTTGGAGTTCCCAATTAATCACAACAGTTCTAAGGATTCGTATCCTACAGTCTGTGGGGCCCAAGTCTTCACAAGTGCCTTATGAAGAAATAACCACCAGCTTTTAACAAGTTTGAATGCTCAATCATGACTTACTTGAAGAGATCCCAGCCCATACAAGTGGCACTTCTATGTGCCCGAGTGACAAGACAGTGCTTCCTTCCCCTTTCCAGGGGAGCAGCCCGTTAAAAAAAAAAAGAAAAAAAAAACCCCCAAACCTCCGAAGATTGTAATCATAAGCATGTTTTACTGAATAATTTACAGCTTGGGTTTGCATCTCAGGGGGCAGGGGGGAAGAGAGATGGGGAGCACTGTTCATGTTCTCTTTCACTTAGTGTCTGTGGATGTCTCTGGAGCACCTCAAGAGACACTTGTACTACTGCGTGTGCATTAAGTAACGCGCTACGCGGAGTGGGAGCACTTCCTCGCTGCCGGCGCAGGGAAATAGAAACAGCCATCCCGTGCAGATAACGCTTCCCGCTGCCCTTGCGCTAAAGCGGAACCAGCGCGGGTTTGTTTCACACGTGCACCTGGCCTCGCAGGCAGCGTGGGTGAGTGGCCAGGAAGGGCCGGCTCGCAGAGGAGCCAGGTGGGCTCCCCTGGTTTCGGGGGGGGGGGGGGAAGTGGACAGAAGCGAGGGCCAAGCGGATTTAACCTCCGGAGCCGCTTCGCTGTGATACAGATAAAGCGCCGCAGCCTCCCCAAGGGTCGGGACGGGGCAGCGCTTCTGCTGCCGAACACCCCGGGGCACCCGCGCTCCCGCACGGACTCTGCCGTTCCACCGCCCCGCGGTCCAGCCTCTCCCCGGGAGGGGGCACGGCGGGGTGGGACCTGTGCCGCTGCTTTTTTTTGCGAGAAGCGGCAAAAATACGCCTGTTCCCGCCTTCGGCAGCTGCTAGAAGAAAGCCACGAGAAAGCGGGACATCCCCCCCACCCCGGAGCGAGCAAGGAGGGGCGGCTGAACTACCGTCTCCCCAACCCACTCCTTTTCTTCGCCCTATAACCTGGGACAGGTGGCAAGTCTCTCTTCCCCACCTAGGCGGGGAAGGCGCTTTCTCCTCCCTCTTCTTCCTTACTCCCGCCCTATCCTCCTCCTCCGCCGGCTCGGCGTCCCCAGAGGGAGCCCCTGCGCTCCGCGGCCGGGCGCAAAGAGCGTAGCCGGGCGCGTCCCGTCCCGCACCCGGCTCCAGCGCTCCGCAAGACCCTGTGCACCCGCCGCCGCCCGCAGCAGGAGGAGCAGAGGGAGGAGGAGGAAGGAGGAAGGCAGCGGCAGCCCTCCGCCCGCCCGCAGCGGGGCACGCACGTGTGCGCGCAGCCTTCGACGGCCGCCCTCCAGCATGCTCCGCGGAGCCTCGCAGGGCAGACCGTCGGAGAGGAGCTGAGAGGAGCTGGTCGTGGCCGCGGGAGAAGAGGAGAGAACATAGAGGAGCGGCTCCGCGGAAGCCTCTGCACGCCCGTCCCGTCCGGTCCACCCCCACCGCCCGCAACCTCTCCGAAGGAGCGGTGGTCCCGCAGCATGGGCGGCCGAAGCCCCCTCGCCGCTGGGCCCCGCGGGGCCGCTGTCCTGGTGCTGCTTCTGGGGTGCATCGCCATCTGCTCCGCCGTGGAGGAAAAGAAAGGTAAGAGCGAGGGGGAGAGGGCGCGGAGGTCCCGCCGCTGCCGCCGCTTTGCCGGCTGCGTCCCGTGGGACGGCAGGAGCCGGGGCTGCGGGCGGCGTCCCGCCGCGGCCTGCCGGGGAAGCGGCGGAGGGAAAGCCCCGACTACTTCTTTTCTTAAAACCCAAGAATCGGAGAGAGAAGAGAAAAGGAAAAGAAACCAGTCCTGTAGTAGCGATCACGCAGCTCTGACTTCCTGATTCTAAGCTTATTTTCTTTCGTGGGGGTGAAGGGGATAGAAGAGAATGAGTTTTGACACATCTCACCGGTGGTGCTGCTCTCCTTTCGTGTTTCTTTTTATTTTTTTCCCTTCTCCTTTCGCACCGTTCCCGCTCTGCCCAATCACTCCCCGGAGCGCTCTTCTCCGGCCGGGCGGCGGGTTCAGCTCCGCGGAGGGCGGCCGCCCTCCCGTCCCGCACCGCCGCTGCCGGCAACTCCGCGGCGGCGGGGGAGAGCCGCGTACCTCCCGAGTAGTCGCCTCTCCGGGAACCCCAGCCTGTCGCCCTGACCCTGACACCTCCGCTTGCGGTGTTTAATAATAATAATAATAGAATAATGTGTACACCTGGAAAGGATCGGGAGGGCGTGGAAAGGGGGAAACTTCGTGTGTGCTCTGTTTCCCCGGTTGTTGGAAAGAGGAGCGGTTTATCCCCAGCGTGAAGAAGCAGCCCTTGTCCCGACTGTGCCGGCGCTGTCACCCCTGGCAGTGACCGCCCGGCGCGGCGGTGCGTGGGAACGGCGCGGAGCGGGCGCCTCCGGCTCGGGCTGTCTGGTGGTGCCCGTGCTGTGGGTTGGGGGCTTTGGGGGTTTGTTGTTTTTTGGGTTTCTTTGAGAAACAGGTTTAGAGGCTGAGAGAGCGTTTCAGACCCGTCGCTTTTTCTCTCTCTGTGCGGTGGTGTTCGCTCTCTGTGAGTTCGGAGAGCAGGCCCCGGCTGCTGTTCCAGGCAGAGTGCAGTCCTCTTTATCTTGGAAATCTGCCAACCAGGAAAAAAATGCAGATTTGGGTGGTGGTTTCGTTGTGGTTTTGTGTTGGGTTTTTTTTCCCCCTTCTTCTTCTTTCATTCTTTTTAAAGAAAAAGCGGGAGAAGAGAGCCAGTAGTTTTTAGGAGGAGTGATGTGGCGCTTAAAGCAACCCACTTAGTCTTTCGTGACTGTGGACAGTAAAACTGCCCCGAAAGGGAGAAACACCCCGGCCAAAAGAACTAGTTGCACAACCTTCAAAAACTGGAGAGATTGTCTTGTTACAGAATTCAAGTTCATACCTGTTCTGGATTTAACGTGGGCAGTTTTTCTTTCCCGGGTTTCTTTTTTGAATGGTTTTTTCCCTGTCACCCTTTGAAAACGATGAGAAGCAGGGTGACCCTGTCTGGTGTGCTTGTGTTAAAAGTCTTCTGAGATGCAGTCTCAGGTGCATGTGCCCTGTAGAATATCTAAAGAATGTGTAGAATATATAAAGTGTGAGGAGAAAGACTTTGTTTACAGTGCTTAATACTGTGTTTCATAAACTGAGGAGGGTGTCAGTTATTTGAGGATTACTAAATAATCAACAGCTAAAGTGATAAACCCAACAGATTACTCTTGGTGTGTTCTGTCAGCAAGTAACTGTTACTCTGAGGAGAGCTGGAGCTTCAGTGGCAGAGGTGGAGGTAGAAGAATTTCTTTGGGAAGTGTGAATCTGTCGATTGGTCTTTATTAGTTTCTCCCCACACTTGAAGATTAGCAAGAACATAAATCAGGGGTACAAAAAGAAGCAGCATTTGAGAATTGTGAGGTTTTGGTGTGAAGTGACAGGTCCAACAGGTAACAGAGCATCAGTGTATGCAGAGGACCTGCTTCCTTGGTCAAGTGACAGGACCCAGTATCAGAATTCTGAGTAATTCTGGAAGTAAATGTGCCATAGTATGCAACATGCTCCTGAGTTTTAGGACTGAATTACATGGATTTTAGAAGTTCAAATTGTGTACAAAATTGCACTTAAAAAAATTTCAACCTGATCTGTTTTATTACCAAAAAGAGGATGTGTTTCAAAAAAAAAAAAAAGTACCTGGACAAATATTGTTTTGTTAGAAAAGTGTCAGAATCAACCTATAAAATCTGATCAAAATAATGTTCCAATGGAAATTGAAATACAATTGTGTCCTTTCTAGAAAGTTTAGAAAGAATTCTTTGAATATGGATGAGAGAAAACTGGCTCAGTTGTAACAGGTAATACTCTAGTCATTAAGGTACAGAAAAAAACCCCTAATTGTGCGTATTCAGAACTAAATGGCACTGCAGGAAACTGAAGTATACTCATAGAGATAGGTACTTGCCCCTGTCTCCATCTACCTGCTGTGATGTTGACCCAGATTAACCACAGTAACCACAGTGGAACTAGTCTGGATTTCCACTCTGTTGTGATTTTTCGTGGTGGGGTTCTGGTGTCGGAGGGGGGTGCAGGGGTGGCTTCTGCAAGGAACAGCTAGAAGCTTTCCCTAGGCCCAACAGAGCAAACACCAGCTGGGCTCAGGGCTGGACCTGCCGCTGACCAAGGCCATCAGCAACCCTGGGAATCACATTTAAGAGGGAAAAAAAAACCCCACAAGCAGTTGCATTTTGCCACCAGAGAAGGGAGTGAGAAGATAAAAGAAACTATGCTGACACCAGGGCCGGGGAAGGGGGGGAGATGGCACCCCAGGTGCCGGAGAGAAAGATGCCCCAGCAGCCCATGGAGAAACCCATGGTGGAGCAGGTGGAGACATATGGAAGACACCGTGACCCGTGTTGGAGCAAGCCCCGGGCAGCAGACCTGCAGCCCATGGAGGAAGAGAGAGAGGGAGAGCCACACCAGAGCAGGTTTGCTGGGTGGGGGTCTGAATTGTCACTCCATGGAGGACCAGGCTGGAGGAGTCTGGGCCTGAGAGACATTATATGGTTCTGTGACTGCGTCCCATAGAAGTGACCCACGCTGGGGCAACTGGTGAATAGCTGAAGCCTTGTGGGAAAGGCCTCATGTTGGAGAAGTTAATGGAGGACTGTCTTCTGTGGGTGGGACCCCATGCTTGATCAGGGGAAAAGTGTGAGGAATGCCCCTGTGCCCCCCCTGCCCCCCCTTGCTTTTCATTGTTATATGTTGGCTTTATATCTCTAGTTTTGATCTGTAGCTGCAGCCATTGTGGGATGGGAGCGTGCTGTGCAGTGTTGGGAGCGTCCATGCAGACATGCTTGGCATCTCGGTAGCTGCCAAAGTTGGCTGCAATGGCCTTCAGTACCAGAGTTTTCAGAAATAAGTGTAGATGTGGAAGCATTCCTTTCCACATGAAATGAAAAAGCTCCATCTAATATCCTGCACAGTGTTTACTTGTAGGCTATGTGTGTACTGCTACTCTGTATTGCTGCCCTTTATACTGTTTTGCAGTTGCTGCTCTGTATATCATTACATACTTTCTTGGACAGATGTATACAGGTAGACTTAATCTTTGTGGATTATGTAAGGCTTGATCTGGTTATTTGCAGGCATCCCGTGCCCTTGCAGGTGCCCGCTGGTGTAACCTGGCTGCTGCTCCATGGGAGCACCGATCTTGCAGGGGGATCCCTATGAAACGGGCCTGCTGGTGAGGGCTGTTACAGGAGCGAGCACGGTGGCCTCCTTGCAACATCTGCAGCTTGGCTGAGGAGTCAGCAGTGTCTTCTGCCTGCCTCGTGCCAGGCACCATGTCACAGGTGAAGGACATCTCATGCCCCTCTTACAGTGCCTGGGTTGCCAGTACATTGTTAGGTCATTCCTGGAGTTGTGTTACTACTGATGCAAGTGGAGTTTTCTGTGTGGAGACAGGAGCGAGTATGTGTGTGCGCATAGGTATTTATTATCTTAAGTCTTGTCTATATACACCCCCCTCCTTTTTTGTTTTTTTTCTCCTTGGTAAATGAACTTTTTTGGATTTGGAGACTAAAATAAATCTGTGCAGCCTTGGCAGTGAGTGCAGTTAGAGACACAGAAATTTGGATATGGATACAAGCCAGTTTGGTGAAATAATGTAATTAAGTAGCCTTGACTTTAGAGTTGCTGTTACTCCAGTGCTTGAATGTGTGAATGATTAAGAACAGAACCCAAATCTTCCCATCGTTGGTGATGATTTCTGATAAGCAGGGGAAAGGAAGGTGGCAGCAGGCATCTCCTTAATTCAGGCAATCTGCAAAATACAGTGACAATGTGTAAAATGCCACAAAAACAGGCCCTCAGCAAAGCGTGTGCTTGGTGAGCAAATGACAGGCCGAAATGACAGTAGTAAACACAAATGTCTTATTTCTTGCATCAAGAGTTTATTAAGAGATTTGCAGATAAATCAAGATCAATGCCCTGGAGACTTCACAAGCAGAGCAGTCCGTTGTAATTTATTTGTTAATTTATAGAGAGAGACTTCCAGGGAGTGTCGCACAATGCCATTATGGTCCTCAGGGCTGACTTTTGCATTTGGGTATCCATATATCACTGGAATCACTGGGATATGCTAGCTTTAGCAGCAAGATAGCTGACTAGCCAAACCAGTTCCTTCAGAAGGTGTCTTTATCTTCCTTGAGCACAATCTGCCTTTGCTTAATAGCTGTTCAGAAACGATCCTAGCAAAGGGTTTGCTTCATTTTAGGGAGGGTGACATGGAATGTTTTTTGCATAGAAACTGTTAATACTGCCGCAGACTCCTGGATTAGTCCAAGTTTTGGTAGCATGTGTGCATCAGAGGGAGCAGTCACTCTGTGTATGTGGGCAGAGTATCACAGAAAGAACTAACACAGGTTCGAAATTGGTCGTCAGTGATTCATGATGTAAGTGTTGGTGTTTGCAGGTATAAGAACTTGTGTCAAATCTCGTGTTACACTCCTCACTGTACTCCATAAGTGCTTGTGTGACACAAATGTGGTGCTGTCAGAGACAGGCTTTGGCTTGGAGAACTTTATCGTGGAAGGTGCAGGATTACCTGTACCCACAAAAGCATCCTCCAAGGAGCACTTGGAAAGGTGACCCAGCTGACCAACCTTTTTAATATAGACTATTCAAAATGGGGCTGAGGTCTTACTCTGTAAAAAAGATGACCTGCTAGCTAGAGTAATTGTTATTTTGGAAATGTGTGAATTGTTAGGCATCTTCTATTTATGTTGATAATTTCTCAAACCCCCATTCTGCTATCCTGCTCTCCTCACTCACCTACCAAAGGAAAAATGCAGCTCTGTTGTTTGGGGCTCAGCTGGTGCAGGATTCGCACTTAATCCAGCTAGGATTTTGCTAGTTTTAGCAGAAAGGGAAAGTTATTTGGAAAGGCTGCAGAGCTTTTATTTGCTCCTTGGTGGAAGGCATGTTCTCATTTTTTCATTTCCCAGATTTGCTGTGTAGCTGTTGTAGAAGGTGCGTGGCCTCCGATGAATACTCAAGCAGTAGTTATTGCTGCGAGGGGATAGTCACCTGCCCTGCTCTTGCCTTGAGGTTAGCTTGAGCAACATGCCTCACCGTAGAGCACAGCTGGAAAAGTTCGCACAGAATTTGGCTCTCTAGGGCCTAAGCAGCGCTTCAGCCAGCTCCTATGTAGGGGACCACGGCTGAGCAGGAGCCACTGCTTCATGGAGCTCAGAGGTACAGTGGGAACAATGATGAAGATCAGCGGGGAGGCCATCACCTCCAGGATGCACCCTCCAAAGCAGGCTGATGCAAAAGCTGCCTTGGATCTGACTCACCAGAACTCCTCGATCCTCAACTGCTCTGGAGAGCTTGCAAAGTGCACAAGGACATGGGGAGCCAGCACTACGGATATATCAGCGTTGTGTGGGTGGGGGTAGAAGGTGTTCAGGTGAACTGGGATTTTTTTTTTTTTTTTTGCCAGGAGATGATGGTATGCAGTGCTGGAGTCCACAGCTTGACATTTTGTGTGTGCTGACAGTCGTTCAGCTCGGTGTAGTACACACCAACCCTGTTAAACACGTATTGATTTGACCTTCTCCCGTGCCCCGTCACTTCCAGGAATGCTTTATTAGTAGGCACGGTATGAGATCCAGTGTCGTTCCTGCCCATTCTGGTTGCTGATGTGCTACTTCTTGGCTTCCAACTACAGCAAACTGGACTGTAATAGTTCTTTTTTAGGACTGAATTCTGCCGAACTAACAGTATTGAGTAATAATGTGCTGGGGTTTTTTTTCTCTTCAGAAATAGTTACAGAACATTTGGCATGAATATGGACAGCAGAAGTCATTCCTAAAGGAAATATGGGGGGGGAAAAAAATCTACTCCTCTGTACAGCGAAGTTGTACCAAAATAACCATCTTCCTGCTGAAGCAAGATGGTTACTTATTAAGAACTATGACGTGCCTTGTAGTTTGTCTTGTAGGGAGAATATTTAGGTGTGGGTCTTGTGCTCTCTCTGCTTGATAATGTCACCGAGGGTTGCTCATAGGGAAGAAGTGTGAGAAACCCACTTGTGAGATTGTGTGTTTGAGCAGGAAAACTTTCTGATGACCAGAGTGGAAAGAGGAGGTCCTGTGAGTTGGGCCACTGAGCTATGAAGTACCACACTGCACCTTTAAATTTTAATTTTTTTTTTTTAAAGGCATTGCAGGGAGGGAGCAGGGCTGGATTTCTGTAGCCTGTTAAAGGCATGCAAGCTTTCGTTTTGAAGTTTTAAAGCAAAGGGAGTTGTGCCTGTTGACAGATCCATGCAAGGCAGATGCAAGGTTCCTCCTCCTGCCAGCATGCAGTCTCCTGCCCAGCACATCTGTGTACATGAAAGTAAACATCTACGTGTCCACATGCATGTCGTACTATTAAAATGCATCAGATCATGGGTGGATTATGTTTGTTTCAGCGGTTGAAGAGGGAAGGTGGGGGTAAAATACCCAAAACCTGGGGAAAAAAAGAGTAACTTCCAGTCAAACTGAAGCAAATATGTTAGGGTGGTTCTAGTGAAGTGGAGAAAAACAACAACCCATCAACAAAACACCAACAAATAAACCTTGTTTTAGGATAATCTGGAAGACTAAATTTGACCTGGGACCATTTCTTTTCTTTTTAAGTTGGGTAAGAAGAAAATAAAGTGCTGTTTGAAATGAAAATTTGCACGTTTATTTTGAAAATACCAGAACACCACTTGATTTTCTTATGCTTCCCTCCCACTCATTTTTCTGGCCAAGGCATGTTTGCTGAGTTTGGCTCAAATTAATGAACTAACTTTAATTCGCTTCTTCCCACCCCCTGAAAAGCTTCAGGTTTTGCGAGGTGGGATAAATTGTCATTTATACACACACAGATAACATTCACCCAGATCAGAGTGGAGCTAAGTAGAGATAAATGCAGTCTGGAATGTTTCTGATCACTTTTTCCCCATTTTCATCAAAGGAAGTAATTAATAACAATGAGAAAATAAAAATATTGAAATAAAAATATATATAAGTAATTTTAAAAAAAAAAGCTCAGTATCCATTACCTCCCAGACCTACTTATGTTTAGTACCATCACCATACCTTGCTAAACTCTGACCAGAGGAGGAGCTGGAGGCATGGAGCCTCCTTGCTGGAGGTGCTCAGGCAGGCAGGCTGGGGCATTGGGCAGGCAGGGTGAGAGGTGCAGAGCAGGAGCAATGCCCCAAGGGCCGGTGGTGCTGCTTGTGTGGGTTAAAAGCTGCCTTCTCCATCTAGCGGTTACTGCTCTGTGGTTCCTTTACCCTGCAGAGGTGCTGCGTGAAGGATGGGTTGCTGCCCGAGGTGTACCCTCTGGCTCCCAGGAAGGGCAATGAGTTTGTCAGCCCCCTCCATCCCAAACAAAAAATAAAAAGAAGAAGAAATAAATGCAGAACCAGCAAAAGTGGTTTTACCAGAACCACTCTGCTAGGGTAGACAGCTTCTCCTGGGGTGTGGGGGCCAGCAGGGCTGGGCAAGCTGTCAGGGACTGCGTCAGGTGGGATGTTTCCTGGGGAAAATGTGGAAGGAAGGAAGGAGGGGAAGATACAAACCAGCAGTCTTGATGACAGGATAGTGGTATTTTATCTCTGGCTTTTACAAGAAGAAAATTATCAGTTTGTGGGAACTGGGTTTGTGTGCATTTGGTAATCAAAATGCAGTGGCATAATCCCTGCCTTCCCATCACCAGATTCAACAGTAAATATGAAGATAACCAGAAATGGCCCTGGAAATTGGCTGCTCTTGGCACTGGGGCACTAAGTGCTCACACAGCACTTCTCATCGGCAGGGAAAAAGTATTATTTTTGCTTGTCCAAAGCCATGGAGTCTTTGAATGGTTGCCTGAGGCAACACAGCTGGTTGCTGGTGAAGTTGACTGCTAGGATTTTTGGCCTCCTGCCCCATGCCCAAGCCAGTGATAAATACTGCCTGGAGTCGAAGGTAACCGACATTGGGGCTTACTCGCAAGCTTTGAAACAATGTCTCATGCAGAGGAACATTCCGTTCCTTCCTGAAGGCCCTTCTGCACATCCTTCCCTGGGGATATGTCCCTTGGTGGAGGCTGGCCAGAGCCTGGCATGAGGGGACCTATGGTGACATACATCTGGCTTGGCTCCTTGGGACCAGAGCATGCTTGTTCTCCACCTGTGCTAGGGCTCAGCATGCCTGGCCCCTTGCTACACTGCCCTGGGGGAAGCCCCAGCACCTCCTGAAATAACAGCCGCATGAGACAGTAGCTGCAAATCAAGGTTGGCTGTAAGCAGATATACAGCCTGAATTGTTTCCTCAATGATGCTTCTTACATAGCTGCAGCAAAGTTGTGATGGCAGTCATATTTGCAAGGCCTACTTGAAAAAAGAAACCCCCAAAACCAAACCACAAACAAGCAAAAACCCCCAAAAGAGACTGTAGCTGCTTCTCTCTGTGGATATGTATTTGCACCCCCGTTAAGATCTGAGAGATGTGCATTCACTTCTGAAAGTTGAACTTGATGCATGTCTGAGTTTGTAAGCATTTCTTCTTGAGAATTGTGTACTTCAACCCTGTAAAGTGCAGTTATGGCTGCACATGCAGTTCCCTGTTGGTAAGCAATCCTGTCATCCTGGAAATGCCATTTTTTCGTTGCACATAATTGAGTCTTTTAAAATGAAATATAAATTTCATGTTCAAAATGTTTTTGTGCAACAGTCTTATTTTCTGAAGCTCACTCGGGAGGTGAGACTAAGGAAGGAGGCAGGGTTCAAGGAAGAAGCTTGTTTTAGCAGTTGGGTCGGTTATTTCAACAATGCCTTTAGCAAAGAAGCGAGAGGCGGTTTGCACAAATCAGTAACTAGTTCCCATGATTCAGATTGAATCACGTAGTTCAAGTCATTTGAATAAATAGATGACTTCTAGTAAATGAGACAACCTCTGCAATTAGGATGGCATGCTGCATATTTCATGATATTTATTATGTGGTTTCCAATAGATGTGATTAAGTTGGGTTACACTTGGAATGCTAGGTGGCATTTCGACACAAGCCACTTAACCGAAGTGTACATTAAAACGAGGTACACATTTGTTGTGTACAGGTGGCATTGTGCTGTATCTTCAACACTCAGGTTTTCTGACTGATTTTCTACAAGCAGATACTTAATGGGGAAAAGGAGTCACCTTGCCATGTGCACCTTCATTTTCTTTAATTGTAGTGGGAAATTCTTAAGCAGGTCCTTCCCAAGCATTTGCAGTTTGCTGCAGTCTTACCTTTCCTTCATGTCTTCCTGGGCTGTCGACTCAAATGGATGGATCATAACCAGAGAAGCAGAAAACTGCTTTTCTGAGATTGGACTGCAATGCTTTTCTGAGGTTGGATTGCTCATGGATTGCACTGGTGTTTCCAAGGGGATGTGCTTCATGGTTCACCTCCAGCTTCTGCTTTGAGTTTGGACCTGTGACAAGAGCATTATAATTTGGTGTAGAAGACAGGTTAGCAAAGATCATCTTGGCCTGTTTCCTAATGTTATTTTCTAGTTTGTTTTAATTTTAAGTAGCTGTATTATGCAATCAAAAAAAAAGCCCATGTGGTTTTGGCGTTGTGAAAGAAAAAGTATGTCCACTTTATTACTCTGTCATAACTGGTTATGCCATGCACAAAGCAATGTTGATTAATTTCAGAAAATACACCCTGAGCTATCAAAGGCAATAAGCAGCTCTGACTGATGGTGCACTTTGGGGATATGGAGAGCAGGTAAGTTTTGGCGACCTACTGGCCAGGTGATTGTCTGGTTTATATGGGAGAAACTTTTGGTATTGTGTTTCTTTCCAACTTCTTCACTTAATATAACATAAAAGATATATGTAAGACACTAGGAATACCTACTTGATAAAACAGCCTTTCAAAATAGTGAAGATACCAGATCTTCAGTGCCAGATAAAAATACTGGTTTGCATATGTGATCACTGTTTCTTCTGCAAGTGGAACTTACCGGTTCTCCTACCTGAAGGCATTGGTGGTGAACTTTGCACAAAGTATGACTTTGGAAGCTGGGAAAAAAAAATAAATCCTTCTTTACTCCCTTTAATTATTGCGAAGGGAAAGCTGTGTTAAGAACAGATATGACTAATGTTTGACGAGCTTGCTTCTAATGTGTTAAATCTGAAGGTACAGAGATCATCTCCTGGGCATATGAACAAAAGGAAACCTCCCACCCACCCAAAAAATGTGGGGGAAGATGTTCTCAAGTCCTTGAGTGAGAGCCCATCATGATGTTTGGAACTGCTGGACAGAAAATGCCTTTAGTTACAAGCTGTTATTTATGTCGAGTATTTTTTCCTCTCTATTTTTGTTGCAACGTATTTTCTCATGAATGGAAACTTGACATTCTCACTTGTTGAACAGGATTCAATTCTTTTTTGCTGCACTTCAGACCAGTTTTTGCACCAAGGCCATGCCTCCCCACCCCCTCTTCCTCAGAACAAACAGAAAACCATAAGCAAAAAAAAACCAAACCACCCAGAACAAAACCCCCGCATATTTTTGGAAATAGAAGTGTTAGTTGGCAAAATCCTGGCTCTGGAAACCGCCTTGTCAGAGATAGACCATAATCAAAGCTATTGGGTCTCCACACAAACATGGGTTTTGCACCACAAAGCAGTGCATTCTTGTTGTTTGGGAGTTGGGAAGTGGTGGAAGTGTGACAAAGTCAGACATAGGGAGAGAAGTCACTCCTTGAAAAACAAGCCATTGGAAAACCTAGTAACAGCCACATCTCCCCTCCCTCAGCTATTGATACAGGTCTTTTTCTTGGAGACCTGCAGTAATGAGAAGATAAATTATACCCATGAAGAGTGTCTTTTCTTCTTCAGGTTTCAGTATTTGAATTCTGACTGGTGTCTGATCACTCACAGTGAGATTGTCCTTACCGAGGCACAGTAGCTGACAGCAAGCTGATCAAGTTGATCGTCCATACATGTGGACCATTTAGTATTTGGCTTTCTAAGGCAAATCTCTCTAGCTGGTCCTTGTGTACTTTGTAATTTTGGGACACTGAGCACAGCCTTCCATCTGAAGCTTATCTCTGTGTAGCAGAGAAAAGCCAACATTAGAATTGAGCTGGTGTCTTTTTGTCACAGACTGAACAAAGTGCATGAGGCTTGCGAGGTGGTATCAGCTCTGCACTTTGCCTTTATTGTGGTGCTTGTAGCATCTAGGTAGGTATTGATGCCCTTATCACTTCCTCAAAATTAATGGCAGAAGTTGAGTCTCTGGGAGTGGGAGCAGGTGTGAGTATTTCACTGTAGATGTAGAAAAGGGAACGTGCAAGTCGTGTTTATGTTGTGTACTTGGCTTCCACCTGTCTGGAAAGGAGGAAGAGTAATTGAGTTGCGTCACTCTTGGTGCCAAAGGAAAAACGTTGATCCCTTCTATTTGTAATTCCTAATTTGACCACTTGCAATGAGGATATCTGCAGTAGGAGGCAAAGTCAAAACTTCAGCATCTTCAGTTATCTGGTAGGATCTGATAATTTCTTAAGTCACCTGTGCTAGTATATATGTCCAATTACTGGATCAGTTTGATATTTTTCTTTTTGTTTGGGATTTGAAAGGATTATCATTGAAATGCTGTCTCATTTCCATCTGGTCCTCAAAGTAACTAAGTGTATTGTCCGCCTGTTTCCTACCCTAATAAGCTCTGCAAGGTGCTCTTGTTAACGATTTTATTATTTCAGAGCAATCCTTGTTCTTTCTTTACCTTCTTAATGAGGCAGATCCCTTAGGCAGCATCACTTTATCAGAGTTGTCTGTGGTAGATGAACTAATCCAGGACCATGGAAGTCTGTGTTCATCAGTGTGTAAGATGCTCCCATCAGTATGTGGGGATAATCCTCCCTGACACTTAAAAGATTTGTCAAGCACAAGAAAGGAAGAACAGGCCCTTTTCCTAAATGAGGGTTGTCTTGATCTGAACAGCAGCAGTCTGGTTTGCATCAATGAGCGCGTAGTATTCAGTGAATTAAGAGTAAAAATAGCTAATTAACACTTTCTTTGTTTCTTTTGTGTCTGGTCATTCACTAGGAAAGCGTAGGATGGAAGGTGCCAATGCCAAGCTCAGGTCAAGGACTGAATTCCTTGAGATTCTGGAGAGAAACATTCCCTACGTTATCGTGCTGCCAGTGTTTCAGAGCTGCCTCCACGCATTGTGGAATTTAATACACATGTGTTTGTACGCTCAGCTAGTGCCCATGTTTTGTATCTTGTTATATGAAGAGAAAATCTAAATTACTTACGGGCACTTGAAAGGGATTCTGGCTGTTTTCTCTTGGTTTAATGTGGTACTGATTGGATCCTGTCTATGAACTAAGCTCAAGTACTGTTTCAAAGACTCTGATTGCTACTTCTGAAGTGAACATATGACTTGTGAGTAAACAGACTGGTTATAATAGACAGGATTAGAAAATGGATTGTTCTGGGCCAGCACCGTACTATTGAGAGTGATGATATTGTACTGGTAATCGCACTGTTGGGCTTAATGGCCCATAAACTTTGATAAAAGCTTTTGTGGAATTGTCAGCAATAATTCCCTCTATTGTTAGATTGCCAGTGAACGTCTTCAGCCCCTGGAATAAATTGCTACCATCACTTGTGTTTATGTAATTATATAAAATAAGACTTTCACTCCGAAGGTGCAATAACTCAAATACATAGAGAAAAATACTGTCAGCTGACAGTTAATAAAGTCAGATCCACAACTGCTGTGTCTGCCAAGAGCTCTCTCTCACCTGGGTTGGGCTGGGGTAGGTTATGTTTACACCTGAAGCTGTGGTCCGTGGTGCGGGTATTAGACACCTTTTCATTACCTCTGCCAAGCTCTCACTAGGCCAGCAGAAATGGGAAATGTCATTGTGGGTTTTGTCTGAAATGGGAAAAAAAACCAGCTGAAGTCAACTATAGTTCTGGTTTTTCGTTGGTTTTATCTTTCTCTTTTGTTTCTTTTTTAGCATAACAGTTATTGTAATGTGAACACTGAAAAGGTGTATTTCCTAGCCTTTGGTATGCCGTTCTGAGAACATGCAGAAGCACTTAAATTTTGTCCATAACTTACAAACTATGGCAATGTATGGTCACAGCTACCTGCTTCCTAACTTTCCATTTATTTTTCCCCCTTCATCCCTTCCACATGATTGGTTGAATAACAGATTATCAGCCACAATGCGATGCAAACGAGGTGTGATCCAAAGCAGGGAGAGAAGGAAGTTCTCTTGCAAGAAAATAAATAGCAGAGGGTATTTAACCGGGCATTAAGCAATGTAGCTGTTTGACTGCACTGCTAATACAGTGATGAGAGCAGGGAAATAACTTGGTGTGTCATTAGTTTAGTCAAGTGGTGAAATGCTCCAGCTCTGATATTGTTGGTGATATTCAACATATCTAAATCAGTGGCATTGATAATGCAAAGTGTAATGAAGAGTTGAACATAGACTTTCCACCTCTGCAGCATGGGCTGCGAAGGAGGAGCTGATTTACCTGCCTGCCCGTGGGGTTTCACTTTTATTCGCTGGGGAGGAGTGGAATGTAAATGTACCTATTGCTAAATAGATGGGGTCTGTCCTCCTAGAGTTGTCACTTGCCTGTATTTATTTGTGCACTTTTCTTTAGGGGGTGGCAGAGGAGGTAGGAACGTATCCTGGGGGAGTATATACTCCAGTCTCCACCTATGGAGCTTCAGGAGTGTTTTACCCTGGAAAAATGTAATCCTTAAACTAACCATCTTGACTGGCCCATTAGTTGTGGTAAAACTGCTTGCTCCATCTCCATCTTCCTGAGTGGTAAAGTGGAATTCACGGAGGACCTCAAATTGGGTCTGGCTCCCTGGCTTCAGAGTGTGGCGCTCTGGAGAAAAACACTGCAGCTACGTGCAGGGGCGTTTATGGAAAAGGTGAAATTGTGGAGAGCTGGAGGAGAAAGAAGAAAATCTGGAACTCTTGCTTCTCGATTACAGTAACACCGCAGCAGGGACGTGCATCTTCTATTGAGGCTCAATCCACCAAACCTTAGGCATAATATTCCTTTGAAGTCTCTGGGTTTTTTGCCTGCCAGGACTGCAGGATCAGGGTTTTTTATGACTTTATTTGCCTAAGAAAACTGTTCTCATCTAGTTTAAAGGGAAAAACTGATGTAGAATATCACACTCTGTTATATGAAGGCTATGCCAAAAAGTAATTCTCTTGAAACAGAAGGTATTATAAATTATAATCACATCACAAGGTATTGTGGTGTCAGTGTTGTAACTTGAAATAAGTCTTTTGACTGGATACGCTTAAAAGTAAGTCTAGTAAGTACGTGTTCTGGTAATTGTCCCTCCACTTTCATTTTCTAATAGATCGTTTCTGGATACATGGTTTGATGGTGTTAAGATGAGTGATTCTTTTGGTCGTGTGAAGTGCTGTGGTTTCAGCACTGATTTCTGCCAGCCAAAGCAGTGGTCTGATGGTTTAACAAAAAGTAGATGTCTCTAAACTTCCTGGAATGAACTTAACTGAGTTGAGTGGTATTTCACTCGCACACTCGGTGTGTTGGACCCAGAACTTCTACATGGAAGCTCTTACGAAGAAGTTTGCTTATAGGTGTACACATCTCTTCCTCCCTCCCTCTGAAATAAAATGAATTATTTACTATAGCCCTGAGATGATATATTAAATATACAATTCTTATTTTAGAGAGAGACCTCTGGCACTCTTGCTTTATACTCAAGGGAAAAAAATAGTGTTACCACAGCAACTGCTATACCACCCGGCACTGAAGCATCTCCCGTCTATGTGGCACTTATAAAAGTGCATTAGACAGATTTTTAAAGTGCATGTAACTAAAGTGAGAGTAGGAACTTAACACTTGCTGAGTGCTGCAGTCAGAGGAGGGCATGAGTTTGTTCGGAAGTTAAGAAAAGTGGTTAATGGCAACAATTAGCAATAGCTCTGATTCAGCAAGCTGCTTTGGCAGATGCGTTCTTTCAGGCCCATGTGCAATCCGTTTGGGATCAGTGGAGCTGTGTGTGTGCCTAGAGTATGTACAGATGCAAGAGCCTTGTTTTACATGGGCCAAAAATTACATTGTTCAAGGGAGTGCTGGTTTTGAGAGGTTCAAATGGTGACACTCTTGTAGGGTGTGACTGGCAAGGGCAGATACTTGGCATTTCTCAACAATGAGCTGCTGAAGTTGTTTGAAATGGAAGTCATGAGTAACTGGAAGTATCAGAAGTTTTGATTTATGGGTGTGAATTTTGGGCAAAGTTTCATATTACATTTGACAGCAAGGAAATGGTGTTTAGGTGTGTGTGTGTGTCACGATGTTTTGCTGTCTGTTAAACATTAGTGTGGTACATTATAAATGCTTCTGTACAGTGAACCATAATCCTTGTGGGGGAGACGAGACCTATGAAAGACTAGGAAAGGTTTTAAGCTAGCCTGGACTCAGTAAGACTATACATTATCATTTAAAACCCAGTAGTGTAAGCTCAGTACCCTATTTAGAGGTTTTCTTTTTTAAGACACTGTGGTATAGGAGGACCTTCTATGCTAATGAATTTACTACGGTTCTTTGTATTCTTAATCCTTATCAACTCTTAGAGCTGAGTATCGGTGTATTAAAAAAAAAAGCCCTATGTGCTTAGAAAAAGCATACTTAGGATTATGATGAATTATTACTCTCAGTAGCACTGTGTTTGCCAGATTATTATTGATTGCTGTTCTCTTGTTGACTTTTTGCCACGGCTAATGTTTTTTATCAGATTGTATAAAATAAAAGCACAAAGAAAGTTTTCTAATGCTTGAAATCAAAACCAGATAAACGCTCTGTGTGTATGCTGGTTCCTGTCCCTCATGACAGGAATTTCTGGATGGCACCTTTAGTCTTTGGAAGTGTTTTGAAATCACCATATGGAGAAAAATCTGCATAGATGCTAATCCAGAAATGCATAAAAATGAGTTGTGTCTTTGTAGCCTGAATTTCAGTCTTCTCTGCTAACGTTCACCAGTGGGCTATATTGCTAGTTGTGAGATAAATGACACAGAGCTGGAGGAAGCAGATATTTTAGTGGTGTTACTGAGCTTCCCTAAGGTTACTGGGGCTGGTCCTGATGATACAGGTAATGACAGGCAGTGTAGGGGCTCGCATCCCTTCTTTCTCACGTGAGGGTCCTTAGTTGGTGAGTAACTTTGGAGGGAACGTTGCAGAAGTTTGTCTCATCTGATTTATCTGGATGTTTAGAGCTGAACCCAAGCCCTGGTGAAACCAGGGTGCCATCAAAATGCCTGTGAAAATTCACAGGTTTTGTGTGAAAGCCACATTGGGTTCAAAGGCATCTGACCCTCCCCTAGACTGAGACAGCTAGGCATGAACACTAGGAGCACTTTTCAACTATTTCTGAACCTCTGCTTTTTACACCTTCACTGTGGCATAACCTCCAGTGCTTGTGCTCTTTGTAATCCCGTTCTGATCTCCACAGGTCCTCTCCCTCACTAAGTATCTTTATTATGACTTCAGCATGGTGGAGCAGGTTTATACCTGATAATCATCCTATAGCCTCCGTGCATTTTCTTCCAACAAATGCCAAAAGCACTTTGAATCATACTAAAGGAAAGACACCAATAGTGTTTGTATCCTGGAACTGGAAACTTTGCATGGGGCTTCTTTGTGGTGCTCCCCAAAGGATATAAGGCAAGCTGAGCAGGGTGGCCCCCAAAGGAGTCTCTTTAGTTACTCAGTTTAGTTCTGGTACCAACATGCCAGGTGGCTCCAGAGGATGAAAGATTTTCCCTGTGCACTGGGATACCATATGAAATGAACAGATTTTCAGCAAAGGTGTTCAGACATGTTACACACATGTTAAATTGCCCGAAGCATAAAAAAAAGTTACTGTAGTCCAAAGTAGAATTTTTAAGAGACTTTCTGTTGTTTGCATTCAGTGTTTTAAACACAGTGCAGCAATATCTAGGCAGGCAGTGGTTTATCTCAGAAATGTATATGTACCTTTAAAAAAATGCAATCTCTGTCTGCCTGATTTCTGATTAATCACCACCTCTGATAAAACTGATGTTATGTGAGGAATGCTTTCCAGCACTAGCAGGGTTTTTAAAAAAGCTGCTTTAGATGTATATTAAAAATGCTTTTGGAGACAGAGACACAGGAGATCTTAGAAGTCTGATGACTGTTTATCTGAAAGGAGTTCCCAGTGGCAGAGGAGCTGGGTTCCCTGTTCGCAGTGGTTTAACCAGGCAGGGAATTTATTTGGTTGTCTGCTCTCAGAGACATTGAGGGGATAGTCTGTTTTAAAATTCAGAATTAAAGGCAGTGATAGTATTCCAGTACACAAAGCTCAGGGCTTCTCTGATAGGATGGAGCAGTACCTAGGGTTGGTGTCTGAAGTTGACGCTTTGGCTTTGCCACAACTCACAACCTTTGCACAAAGTGATTACAAGTGATGCCAGGGGGAGGAAGTTTCCCAAGGCTTAGAAGGTCACTTCATAGGCTTCATATTTCATTGCACTGGATTTATTTACAATGTTGGTGCTTCTGGTTTAAAATACCTGTGTTCCCTTGCTGTATTTCCTTCACTGCATGCACTGTGATACACTAAGAAGAGAGCGCTTGCTTAAGCTGTGGATAAACACCAGAAGCTTCTGAAAGTCGTGTAATAAAGTCTTTAGTTTGACAGTGTAGTTTCTTTATAAAGAGGAATAACAAACATTTACCCGTGCTGCAGGCAGCTGCTATCTAAAGCTAACAGTACCTTTATGTGCATAGGTATGGAAGAGGGGAGAGTAAGGAACTGCCGCATCATGGTATGAAAGCATGAGGTCACATGCAGCCCTCTGGGAAACCTTCCAAAGCCCAGCTTAAGTACTGAAGTAGCGCTCTTGTGACTGAAGGTAGACCTGGGTTTGCAGCCAGGAAAGCAGTGTTCAGAAGTAGGGGTGCAAGTCTTTCAGGTTTGCTCCTGGTCTGTGCTGCCTGGCACAAAGGGCCTGTGCAAGGGAAAATAAACCAAGAGGTTTTTTGTACTTTATGAATCCAAGCCCTTGTAGAGAAGGCCTATGCAGTACTCTTTAAATTACTCTTTGAGGTTTTGTGTATTTATTTCAGGCCACTGTATAACTGCAGTAAAGCATTCCGTGTGGAAATCATAATACGTTTCGGATAAAGAAGGGGATTTTGGTAGTGTTTCAGAATAAGGGCTGGAAGAAGTATGGCCAACGATACAGCAAGAAGGAGCTAAAGTTACCTGAATTCAGGCACCAAATGTTAAACAGACTCTACGTTTTGGGAGGGGTGGGGCTGCTTTTTTTTTTTTTTAATGTTTTGTTTGGTTGGACTAACTGTATAGGGATCAGAAGAATGGATTTCTAATGAGATAGTCAAAAGAGGATTATAAAATCAGAATCTGTGTATTATAACTGTCTGCACTGTTGTATAGATTTGATACAGTCTAAAATCCCCCAACCCCAAGTAACTGTGTAATCAAGAAATTACATGCTTCAATACAGGGCAAACGGGCTAAAGAAATTTCATTTGTTTCCTCCAGGCATTTACTTACTTAGCTGTAAAACGAAGGGTGAGGGGAAGCCACCGTAAGACCTAAATGCCAGAGTCTTAAAAAATGTCTGTGTGCTCTCTTGGAGAAATTACCCTGAAATCCAGTGCGAAATCCTGCATCAGCCAGGGTCAAGCTGCCGCATTGGGGAGATGCCCCCATGGAAGTCCATCTCCAGGGATGCTGGGGCGGAAGGGCCTTGCTGCCTCTCAGGCTGGCTCGGCTGCTGTGTCTGTTCCTTGGCCCGGGCTTGGTGGTTCACAGAATCACAGAATAATAAGGTTGGAAAAGACCTTTAAGATCATCAAGTCCAACCATTCACATACTAAACTAAACCATATCCCTAAGTACTTCATCTACCCTTTTTTTAAACACATCCAGGGAAGGTGACTCAACCCCCTCCCTGGGCAGCCTGTTCCAGGCCCTGACAACTCTTTCAGTAAAAAATTGTTTCCTAACATCCAATCTAAACCTACCCTGGCACAGCTTCATGCCATTCCCCCTTGTCCTATCACCTGGCTGAAGAGACCATCACCTATCTCTCTATAACCTCCCTTCAGGTAGTTGTAGGCGGTGATAAGGTTGGAGTCTTTTTGGTACGTTGAGAGGCTGTGTTTGGGTTAGGTGTGATTCACCATGTTAAAACTCAGCTAGCTGAGGGTTTGCATAACCTCTTCCATAGGCTCCTCTCAATTTATCACTCAGTAGCATTTTCTTGCACAGTCTGTCAGGGTTTGTAAGCTGCGGAGCAGTAGAAAGCAAAGGGGGGGGGGCGGGAAGCTATTAAACTTTGAACTACGTGCTCACAAGCTGCCGTTAGCCAGTGCGGGGTTTAGTTCACAGCTTTGGGATATTCTGCTTTCATTAATACTGAGAATTAATCTGCACTGAGTTTTTCTGCAGCATTAGCAGCAATTCTTCTGCTGAATACAAATTAGATTTCGCTGCAGTCCAAATTCAGCTACGGGTAAAGTTTTAAAGAAGGTATTTATGGGGTGCCCACTTGGATTAGTGGGTTCTCTTTTGGGTGTTTGAGAGGGTGATATTTGGCATTGTTTTTCTTTTTTTGATTGGTTTTCTTTTTGTTTGGTTGGGAGGTTTTTTGGCTGTTCTGTGGATTTGCTTGGTTTGGTTTTTTTTAAGTGACTCTATTTCTGCAGCCAGGATAACAGGTGAGATATTTATGTCTTTCTTATTTTGAAGTGTTTGATCCCATGGATACCTCAGAGTTGTAGCTTGTTTCTATCAAAAGAGAGTTTACTATTTTCCTACATTGGGAAAATCCTGTGACTACAGTCGGCTTGCAGATCTTACGTGTTTTCTGAAGGCAAAAGGGGTTTGGAAGCAAAACCTAGCCCTGCAATACGTGGGACGCCTGGAAAAGGTCCTAACAACATTTTCACCTGACTACTGCGCTACAGGGACACTTGCAAAGTTGCCGGATGGAGCTCTGAAGAAAGGGGGTGGAGACTGTTCCCTGGCAAAGAAACCCAGCGCCAGTCTTGGGCGTGTTGTGTTTGCTTTGTTTTCTCCCAGGTGAGATAGGTATATTCCTTTGCCCGGACACTTGCCTGTTGCCCTTGCCATAGGGTTTCAGGTGGCTGAAGGCACACAGGGCTGATCTGTGCCCATGGACTGAAGCTCTCTGGGAGATAAAAGCAGCTTACAGCTGAGGGGTTGGGGCTTGCTGTCCCCTCAAGTAGCAGCACTGGTTAATTTGCTGCCCCCTGACCTACGGGTATGGGGTATTTGTACCTGCAGCCTTATTCTTTGGGGTGAGGAGTGGAGAAGAGTGCCATGTGACAGCTGTCCATCATATGATTTGATTCAAAAGGCACTCCCTCCCCACAGTTTTTATTTCTTTTTATTGATTTTGGTTTTTAATTACATGCTTTAGACGGGCAAGACAAAATCCCCTTGATCTTCATAGCGCCATGAAAAAGGAATGATGGAGAAAATACTTGTTCTTTGGGCTTCATTTTGCATCTGTGTCCTGGGCCCTGTTATATTGGCAATTTAAATCTATTAGAAAGAGAAACAAGTCTCCACAGATTGTGTTATGTGCAACAGCTTCCCATCTAAATTTGAAGCGTAATCATGCACAAACATTGACTTGACCAGTATTGCTGGTGGCATTCATGTTAAGTGGATAGTTAAAGGCTTAATGACCCCTTTGAAACCAAGTGCTTGCTTTCTGTCATATATTGATGGAAATGTGCAGGCTGGCAATTGAATATTTTTTTTTCTTTCTTTCTCGGTGATTTTTAGAAAACCTTTCAGCTGCTGGCAGAGTTTGTCTGCTCCATTTCCCGTGCTGGTAAAGATCAAGCTGTTTGGATGGGGCGTGTGGCTGTGTGCCATCAAAGCCTAGCCAGTTCATAATACCTTGGGGTTTCTTCTGAAATTTGGTGAACGCTTGTTAACTGGCTTTCCTGATCTTCATGCCAAGAAGGCAAGTTGCTTTTTGGATGAGAAATGGATATTGATACGATGCACTGGAAAATCCCTTGGGCCTGGGACCTACATAGCACTGAATATTTTCTTTGGTGAACCCAGTGAGCAGGAGGTCTGCTTGTAGTGAGGTCTGAGGAGGGAGGACCTAATGCTGAGTCTTCCCTCTTGATTGTTTTCCTAGAGAATGTCATTTGGCTTGAGGGTGGGGAGAGCAAAAATCACTTTCTGAGTGTGTGCATGGAAATCGAAAATGCAGCTGATTGGAAAAGTAGCTGCTTTGAGGTTTGGTAATGGAACAAATTGCTGGAGGCTTTGGGATGAAGTGCGTAGGGACGCTCACTTTTTATCGCACTTAACGTCAGTTTAGCGCAGGAGAGGACAGCACTGACCAGATGCTCCAAGCTTTTGCCATGGAATTGGCGCTTTAAGCTTCTAGTCTCCTGTTCCTACCAGACAAATATCTCCATCCGCCACCAGCACCGACTCAGGCCTTGGGCTGTTGGGTGAACATCTCCAGCTAAACACTGAGGAAAGTGAACAAAAGCAAGTGAAGCTTTCGCACTTTGCTGTTCCTAGTCTCTCATCCCACTACAAATGAAATTAAATTAATTTTAAAAGGCAGCTGGTAAAACCAAGTACATACTGAACTTGGCACTGGTCCTCTTATGCAAGTCTGGGACTCATAAAAGACTTGGACACGGGATGAAGCACCTTCAGCGAGAGCCCCTGGCTGCTGCCCAGGACAGCTGCAGGGATGCCGTAGGCTCCTTTGCCAAACAAGAGTGTTGCAATACGCTGCTGCTCCTGAGTGCAAGGAGTCTTTCTTACTAGCCGCCCTCTTCCATGGAAAAATGTACGCCCGAAAACGAAGACCAAGAGCTGTTCTCCTCTTGTCTGAACCCCCAGTCTGGTCCTAACATCTTTTGAGATGCTGCCCTGCAGCCGAGAAATTGAATGTACATTGAGATACACCAGTCTGCTTTTGGGGACAACTAACAGTTGCAGCATTTGGGTGTTTCCCCAGAGTTGTGTGCGTGTAACCAAAGGCAAATAGGTGCTTGTGTAGACAGCAAACCTCTTCTGCAAAATCTCACTTTGTTTATCTCACATGATGTTCAGGGAAGCCGTGCTTCCAGATCAAATGCAGTGCTGGGCTGTGTCTCCAGGAGACCATTCTGCCTCTCCCCAAAGTGTTTGCATGCATCTGCTCTGGAGGAGCATTAGGGAAAGTTGAAGGAATAGTTAGGAAAGGTGGGGAAAGCTATTGGGGTTTTGGCAGGTTGGTTTCTGAAGTCCTGGTTCTACCTTTGGGAAGCTTATTGTCACATTCTGCAGAAGCAGCTCTACTTACGAAGGAATGGCTTGCTGCCCTGGGTTTATGGAAACATGCAGTGGGTCTATACCCTTGGGTGGTTAGTTCTAAGACCATTAGACCTATGGTTTCTTTAAAGTCCTAAATTAAAGGGTAACTTTTTTCTTCCTAAGCTGTGCAGTTTGGCTGTTTGCAGTATTCCAGAGAGGCAGCAAAATTACTCTTAGCTTTCCCACAATAAATCCTTGACCTTCCCCACCATTTAAGTATTAGCAGATTCCCTGCACTGTATGTGGGGGTGGAGAAAGGAGCTGTGGAGTTACACGCACATACTGACACACGCGCTCGTTTGTTAGTAGATTCTAGCAAACACTTGGCCTGTGAGTTGGAGCATTTGGGGTTTTGTTTCTTCCTCTGCACAAGGCTGGATGTAAAAACAGTTATGTTGCAAAACAATATTCTACAGATTATGTCCAAAACTGTCACTCTATACAACTTGCATTACACTCAGCTCTCAAGTTCCCTGGGGTGGAGACGTGTTAACATTTGTTGGTGTGTGTCTGCACATCCTCCTGTGCCCAGCCCAAAGCGCTTTTGCGGTGGTACTTGGCGGCTTCCTTTAAGCTTTCGGTGTTTGTCCACTGATCTGTCAGCTGGCAAGTGTCACAGAAGTTCAAACGTCATCTGTGCGTGAAGCTGATCTCCGAGATGTAGCATGAAATAGGGTTTTTTTTTCCCTCCATACATTTCCACGAGTCTCAGACCTCCGCAGCCTGTGAGCTTTATGTAAGCTGATGGATGCGAAAGGAGTGCTGAGCACTGTAGGCGTAGGGTAAGGAGAGGGGCAGGGAGGATGGTTTTAGGGCAGTACGCATCTGTTACCTTTGTGCCATGCTCGCAACAGAGCAGCGGGGGCTTTTTGACACTTTGGATCTTTTTCAGTTCAGTTGCTCAGTCCCAGCTTTTGTTTTGTGCGTTAGTGTAGTTTCACGTTTCTCTGTAAATTGCTCACTCTCTGGGCCAGAAAGGGGGAAGTTTGGAGAAAATAGCGAGCCAGCTGTGAGTAGGTTAAGGGAAGATGAAGGAAGAGTTGTGTTGGAGGGGATGAGCTCCATGGGTTACGCTCCCGTTCAAACGGAGCAGGTGAGCCGTGCGTGGCACGTTGGGGACAATAGCAGGTACGGGTTGCATCCGTGGCAAGTCCCGATCTGTTACCTTTGAGAATAGACCAGACAGAGCAGCCTCTGTAGGATCCTAATGGGTGAAAGACCATCTAAACTACAGAACCCATTTAAAACAGAGTATTACAAATCCAGAGAAGCACTGCTAGTTACCGAGCTTGCTGGGCTAAGGTTACATCCAGGGATGGAAAATAAGAGGTTCTCCTTAGCCTGCCTGTTCTGCAATAACATTTTATCAGCAGGCAAACTCTCATTAAATACACCCCATTGGCTGCCTTCAGGCGGCCAATTTTTTGAGTGGAAACATTGTATTAACTTGGCTGTTCCCTGCAGGATATTACTCTTGGAAAATTATAACAAAGTGAACAATCCCCAAATCAGCATTTTTCATTTATAGCAGGCCATAATTTACAGTACAGTATGGATCTGTGCCTGCCTGGAGAATTCCCTTTCTGCAGTGGCAGGGGAACAGCCTGAATTTCTGCACTTGCCCAGAGAAAGCATTTGTCTCTTTGCTTAAATGTGCACAGCAGTTTGGATCTATGTGGCCCCTGCCTCCAGCTGTGTGTTACCTGCAATGACTCGTTATCGACTGTCTAATCCCAGGGTAAGTGTCCTTTTTCAGGGCCACGGTTTTTCTCCTTGGTGTAAATGACAGTACACTTCCAGGTGCCAAAAGGAAAGGATGCGGTTGTGTCCCTCAACCCATCCAACCCAGCCTGCCATAACTCATTTGAGGCGAAGAATATGGAAGGGGAAGAAAGAGCAGCTCTTCAAAAGCTAAATGAAAATCCACTGCCAACCATTTTAAAGAGAAGCTTCAGGGTACTCCCATTGAAAGAAATGTCTTTGCACTCCAGAAATTTCATGCTTGGAACATCTATAATAGTGTACTTAACTGAGTAAAGACAGTGCAGCGGCTTTGTTTAAATTTTGGGAGCTTTAAGTAAGCAATATTCTGAATGTCTGGGGATAATGTAGAAAATTTCACTATTACAGAAAAGAGATAAACCTTCTCCCCCACCCCACTTCTCCCCCAAGTTTTCCCCTCCTTCTCCCCCAAGTTTTCTTTGTCAAAGATAAGCGACTTACACTGTGTTCATAGGTACGGTCCTCAAAGTAGTTGTTCCTTTTTGTTTGCATAGCAATTTGTATCAGCAAATGAAAACACAGTTCAAGCTATTCACTTTGGCAGTTTCTTGTTAATGGATTGAATGCAAATAACTAAATTGTGGCATGCTGGAAAAGTTCTGAGTCCTGGGGGGTGGAACCAACCCCTAGTGTCCACAGAGGTGTGGTAGTAGGTGCATTTCTGGATGTATTTACTTACATGTATCCATGGAGATATATGTGTGTGTATATATATGTTCATATTTTCACACATCTGCTGCATAGAAACCATGATTCTTCAAAAACATTACCCATGATTTTTTTTTTTTTTCCCCAAGAGGCCTCAGTTTAACTCCATGTCGGTGATTTCATGACAATGGGAGCTATTCTGGCACCAGGACTTCTGAGAGCCTCAGCCTTAGATACACAGTCTGTGGATATCATATGTTAAAAAAAAAAATGAAATGAAGTTTACTTTGGGAAGTATAGTTTGGGGATTTTTCCATCTAATCCTTTCCCCCCTTCCTGCATTTTGCAGAGGCTAAATTGGAAATTTATGCTTCCCTTAACAACATTATGAGAAGAGGGCAGTTATGGTCTGCCTTAGCTTGGTTTGTTCCCATCAACTCCAGTATGGCCTCTCCCTTTCATATTCAATTTCATTTGACTTAATAGTCCGCTTCAAAAGAGAGCAATTAAACAAAAGGTCTGTGCTTTGTGCCAGCATCTTTGAAGCCAACCATGAGACTCCATTCCCAGAGGATGAAAGATAATTTCTGAGGAGGCCTACAATTTCTAGTGCATGAACAAAGTAAGTGGATGGTTTTACTAAATGGCTGTATTTATTAATAATGCTATTAAGTGCCTGCTATGGGTCTGCACCCATTGATTTTTGTGTTATTGTTTTGGTAACCAGCTCACTCACCAGGGAAGGAGGTTGTAGAGGGTGATGGCCTCTGTTGTTTCTGCCCACCTGGTACTATTATCTGGAGAACAGAATGAAAATGAAACTAACAGATATTTTTTCCCCCCAATTTTTAAATTTTTTTTTTAACGAAACAAGGCAGCTGGAATAGTTAGATCTACCCCAAATGGTTGCAGGTGAATAAATTGTATGGAGTGACTTTTTGGGGATAGACGGTAGTCACATTACTTTCATTACTGTCCTGTGGTTGTGCAGTTAAAACAGAAGAACCTCTCTGGAGTTTTTTGGGGCGTTTTTTGGGTTTAAAACATTCAAATACATTCACCAAGACTAGGTTCTCTGTTCCAAATTTGTTATTAAGAGTCAGCATATTTGATGCCTTTGTGGGTGGGCTCATAAAAACCTGATCTTGCTTCATGTTCTTTGCATAATGAAGACGGAAAAGTAAAAACACCTCTGGGGGATTGTGATAATTGAAACCTAATTCCCAGGTATTTAAGCTTATTAATGTTTTTAAAGAGAAGGCCAGAAACTGATGGGAACATCCAAGGACTTGGTACATATTTGTGGGAGGGGAAAAAAACCCCAGACTCATAGCTTTTTGGTTTTGTTGTTTAAATCCAGCCTTCCCACTGTTTCTTGAAAATGTAACATGAACTGCTGGATTAAATAAGCAGGGGCACCATATAAAATACTGATTTTGATTTTTTTTTTTTTTTAGCCCTACCACTCATTGTGGGGAAAGTAGATGCTTCCCGTGAGGTTGCATCCCTGTTGAAATTCACTTCCAGCTCCACGAAGGTGAGAGGAAAAGAGGTGCCTTTCTCAGCTTGACAGGTGCAAGTGCAATGCCCCGGGAGGCCCACACCACAACTCTCCCCCTTTAACTGTGTGCAAGAGCCCGTGAGCTTCTCTCCACAAAGCGGTTCGCGCACCTTAAAGCCATGTGGGATTAGTAAACCAAGATAAGGCTGGTAACCTGTTAGCCCGATCTGAGCCTGCTATGCAAAGAGAGCTGAGGGAGGAGGCAGCAGTGTGACTGAAGGGAAGGTGGACCTTCCTCCCTGCTCAGCAGCTGAAAGGTATTGCTGCTTTTCACCTTCCGAAAGAGAAGGTATGTTGTTTTTGGTTAGTCACTGGGTTCAAAACCTAAGCCGTGGCAGCAGTGAAATGTAAATAAATAAATAAATGATGAGAGAGAACAATTGTTTCCCTAAGGCTAATCTGAGGAGGTTGATTAATCAGCTTTCAAACACACAGTGATACAATTCAAAATCCCCCCCCAGCAGTTTAATATCAGAAAATTTCCTATAGTTAATAGAATGCATATGCAAAATACAGCAACTCAGTTGTTGCACCCAATTTTGACCTTTCTGGTGAACTTTTCTCTGCCAATAAAGTGCTTTCATTTCATATGCTCCTCTTCGATCCTAATCCTGCATTTGCAACGCAAAGCTCTGCTTCAGTAAGCACAGTTAGGACCAGAGGTTAAGTTCAGGCACGTGCTTCTGAGGCAGTCTGGGCTGGCTGAAGGAGCCCCCTCTGCCCAACACTGCTGATAAGCCCACCTGAGGGTCTGCAGAAGAAAAAGTACCTCCATTTCTGGAGTGTAAATCTTAACAACTTCATTTTAGTTGCTAATGAGATAACTCCAAACTCTGTACAACTGGCATCAGTGTGAGAAACACGAAAGCTCAGAAAGCCTAGGGAGGCAATTCAGGTTCTTTAGGATGGAGGTACTCTCAGCACAAACCCTGAAGTCTTATAGTGTGCTGGAAGTCATAGGCAGTGTTCACTTCTGTAGAGTTGGCAGTTTTTTCCTGGAGTAACAGTAGGTTTGACAGAGCATCAGAGTATGATTAAGCTGAAATGATCAATCTCAGCACGTAGCCTGTGCAACCAACAGTCAGAAGACTGTGTGTCCAAAGGAGCTTTTGTCCTCATCTGGAAGAAATGGCCATGCCAATAAGCAGACTGAGGTTTTAATGGGAATAGGGATGTGTGGCATATAGTGCCACACCTGAAAAGTATAATCTGACTTTTAGAGCTGAACTGAGATTGAGTGAGTGATATTGTAGAGAGTCTGCTTTTATATAAATCTTTAGGGAGTGGCAGGATAGAGGAACTTCTTTTGTCCTGTCATAATATGATTCATGTTTGCAGTGGATCTCTATCCTTTATTTGATAGAGCAGGCATTTGCTAGGCTCACTGGTCCACAAGACTGTCTCTGCTAGCAATTTAGAAAGCATGTAGGATTCTCATAAGTGTTGGTAGGATTTAAGGAGCTTCATTTCTTCCAGGAGAGAGACAGGGTGTTATATCTGGAGAGCTACTGGGCAGTTCTAAATGTCTGTTGGCTGCTTTGCCTTTATGGGTCTTCTGGCCCACTCTTCAAAAAGGAAAAACCCCTGACTCTGAAGTTGTTAATGGTTTCTTACTGTCCTGTTGAGTTCTTGGGATTCTCCCGATGTTCTGTATGGAAGCTGGATGCTTGCCAGCTGCACAGGTTGGTGTGAGCCATTCCCACAGGGCTCTTGCTGAAGCATCAGATATGTCAAGGCTGTTCTAACCTGTTGTTGGGATGTCTCCAGGTTCTTGTAGATAACAGTTGAATTCCATACGTTTGTCTTTGGGGAGAGATTTCTGGGTACCTTCCCACTTTTCAAATTGGTACTTGTCTGCTTACAGTTAAATGCCCATGGCCAACACTGCAGACTGTTGAATCCTTTCTGTATAAGATACATAGAGATCTAATGCTTAGACCTTGGTTGGGGGAATAAAGCTGCTTGTGTCTTCTCATCCCTCAGCATTTGGAAGAGCAAAGCGTTTTGGGGAAGGGAGACTTTGGTGGGTTTTGTTTTGGGTTTTGTTTGTTTGTTTTTTAAATGCTGCTCCATGGACAGCTGTGGAATATGGGATCTGTTAGACATCTCTCATATTAGCGCCGCTTCTCTATCATGGAGTTATCTTTAGGTTTTTCAGAATGTCTGCCCTGGGGTCACAGACACCCTCTAAGCTTGCTTGTGAAGAAAATTACTGTAACCAATCTTTTATGAATGGGAGACAATGAAGTCAGGAGACAGATTTGCAGTTTCCTAAGATAGTTACTAGCTTTTCCTACCGTTCTCTGGAAAACATGTTGTAGAAGAAACATCTGTCTTCTCATGCTGAGGTGGTTGGTCTGATGAGTAACTTGCTACCTGGCAAGATCATTTTGTACAATTAGGAGCTATAATGCTACTGAGATGAATGCACATTGGCCTGTTTTGTACATGTTAATTGTATCATGTTTTCTGTTTAGGCTGAGTATTTTTTAAGGAGTATTGTTCCTGCGTGTCATCCTGTTTCTGTTCCTTTAGTCCCTTCCAGGTGACAGCATGCTCTGTTTGTATTACCAAGCAAGCATGAACTTTCCATAGACCAAATCTTTGGCTTAAGCAAGGGGTGCCTGCTTGCATCTGTGGACTTTGTAGTCTGAACTAAAAGCCAGAAAACAAAACAGGCTTCAGACGTTGTGGTGGAGAAACATTTTAGTGGAGACGTTTCAGCCCAGTTAGTCATTACTCATCCAAATTCAGTGGTTGTACTTAGCCCATGTGGGAGGAACACTGCAATCCCATACCATAGAGAGGAAGCACAAATAAGGGACATTGCCCCAGAAAGGTATGTAGATTATTTTCACAGTGGAACTCTGTGAGTGTGTGTGCGTGCTGTTGACCCTGTGGCCCTGATACTATTGGAGGGATGCAACTTTCGCTATTAACTTCTGCAGAATTTTGGTCAAAAGTTTCTGTGCTTAGCTTTAAAATGAATTGAGGAAACTGTAAAGAAATGTTTCTGCAGTGGCTTCATGTCCTGAAGTCTCTGCTCCTTTCGTGTGCAGAGATCTGCAATCTACTCTGCTTCACTTGTACTTTGCTAAAGCTCTGGGATCTTAAACACTTCTTGGCCTTGTTTAGCATATGTTTTCTTGAAGCATTTAAAATAAGTTCTTGTATTTTCAAGTGTTTTAAGAGATGGAATTAAGTAGGGAAGTTAGAAGTACGAAATGGTGAGGAGATTGTATGTTTAATGAGAGCAGACCCTTTTACATGGAAGCCATGATGCACTCGGCAAATGGCAAAAGGTAGGAATGACAGATTAATTAAAACTAAAATGGGAAAACTCATTTAAAAAGTAGAAAGCTATGATGGACATGTAGAACAGACACTTCTTTTACTCTTAATGAAGAGCTCAGTCTGATTAATATAGAAGGTTGGAGTGACTTTTCATCAGAGCTGTACGTGCCAGGCCGTGTCTGAGCAGGAATATTTTCTCTGTTAATAAACATTTGTTCTTTGCCTGGGGTGCTAAACAACCCTGTTGTTCTGTTCCACCATGCGGAACACCTCAATGAGCTTTACAAAGGAGGAAAAGAAAAAAAAAAAATCAACTTGGCTGAGCGGAGCTCCTCCTGTTTATATTAAAAGCTGAAGCATGCTCCCCCTCCTTGCCTTGATCTCCTTGATTGGTGAAACTACTCCCTGCCCGCTCTGAAGAGCTTCAAGTTGAGACAGTTTCTCTGCAGCAGCAGCAGCCCTCACCGCCAAGGATTCGGCTCTGGGATCCCCCACAGGAACTGCGGAGGCGGGGGGCCGGCATTCCCTTGGGATGATGCGGTGGCAGAAGGACTAAAGTGGACAGAGTGGAGAGTAGCGCCAGCAACCTCCATGGAAAGGGTCTCCAGAAGGAGCCCCTTGGGCTCTCCAACCTCTGTGTTTACGCTATGTGCTGTTGCATCTCCCAGGCAAGCACAAAGAGCGTGGTGGTGTAAGGGAAGGGGTGAATGTAAACTGTTGTATCACTGTAACTTCATGTGTGGCCGAATCCACTCTGAAAAGTCAAAGCAGATTAGGAAAGCGGAAAGCTGTCTGTTTAGTGGTGAGCAGATACTTCTGAGGAGCGCAACATGTGGGTGGTGGTGTAGCAGCAGAGCAGTGTGTGTGAAGCTGAGCAAGAATTAACTGTGCCAAAGCAGCCCTGTTGATTAAAACCTATGTACTCCTGTATTTATTCCCTGGTACTTAGGAGAGGGTGGCTTCTGTTGCTGTGTACGTGGCACTAAGCTGATACCACATACTGTGATTTTTATCATTTTTTAGCAACACAATTTTTTCACAAAATACCTTCTACCGGGAAGAAAAGAGGAGGAGAAATGATGCTACAAACCCATTACTAACACAGTAACTTTTTTTTTTACTAATACGCTTGTGCTGCTGCCTTTTAAATGCGGCATGCAGTTTAACATCTGCTGGGGACTGGTAATTGCTCTCTTTCGGAGAATGCAAATCAGTTTGATCCTCACTTTTAATTCAGGAGGGATTAAACAAAAAAACCCAACCAAAACGGTGAAGTTAATGAACTTTACATGTAGCACGGGTGTAAAATGAAGAGCTATCCATATGCTTCTAAGAATTAGTGAATCACGTCCACTTAAAGTGAATTGAATCGTATCTTCTGCCCTGGCCTCTGAGTAGCTGAGGGTTAGCCCTACTTGTTGCAGTAATTGATATTGAGAACATCTGAGAGCAGCAGAAGCCACAGAATAGACAAAAACAGTTCGCTTGAGGGTTCAACTCCAGTAATACATTGTGTCTACTAAGGTAAGAGCACCTTAACTTTGGTAGAATGGACAGCATCCTTTATTTAAGTATCTTTCATGCAGATGATAATAATGTACCCTGTGCTGAGGAGGATGGTCTGATTTCACTTCTGAGATGGCAATTATTCACACGTTGTTCAAGAAAACCTAAGAATGATGTGGTTCAGCTTGGATTCTCCTCGGACTGGAAAGGCCCAATTCCTTTCCTTGGCCAAGATATCAAGCCCCAGGTCAGGATTTCAGTCACACCCGTGTCCGCTGCAGGAGGTTAAATGGCTGGTTGAGCTCCCTGCTTTTCACTTGCAGGGTTTAACGTAGGGGATAGGGGCTTTCAGAGTGGCATTTCCTTTCTCCACCTCATCAGCAGCAGTTTTTTGGTGCTTCACAGCTCTAAGGAAATGTCCTCGGGGCTTCCCAGCAGGGTTCCAGACCTGCGTTCCCTAGATCACAACCGTTTCTCGACTTCTCCGAGAGACTCAGTTGCGCAGGGATTAGGTAGGAAGGGTTGATGGGGTTTTTCACTTGATTTACAGTGCATCTGGAAGCATTTGTAATCTACTAAGGTTGGTTTTGGTTGGGTTGTTTTTGGTTTTTTTTTCCTGGATATGCACTAAGGTCTCTGGAGCAGTGTGGCTGCAGAAGCTTTCAGCCATCAAATGTAAAATAGTTTTGCAGTGGGAGAAAGATGCCTTCGCCCTCCCACCCTCAGCACTCCCTTAGGAAGTTCACTTTGAGAATTGTGTTGCTGTATTTGGCCAAGAGGACTGTGCTTATTTTTTTAAAAAAATATATCCCGAAAACGAGCCTTACTGAAATTTTGTTGCTTTCTGATACTTTTTAAAATTTAATCCTCGTCGTGGTTTCTTCTGGAGCAAGATTGAGCTTTAAACTTCTGCCTTTGCTCCATCCCTGAGTTAAAACATCACTGGATTCCATGCCATCGGCTGAATATTCAGCCATTAAGCAGAACTTAAGGTAATTGCTGTACTAATTAAGCAGCAGTTGTCACCACTCCCCCAAGTGAGTTGCCTGGGAGATATTCTTCTCAAGCTATAATAAAACAACCTCCGAGAAAGCAGAGGTAAATTGGTATGCATGGGTGTAATTAAACATAGTTATTATGGAATCTGTAACAGGACCACACTTGAATTTTATAGTTTTACCAGAGCGTGTTTTTCCTTAGTGGAGCCTTTTCAGTATTTTCCTAAAAACACGTGAATTTTATTTCTACAAATCGGTTTTGCAAATAGCTTGTTTGTTTAAAAGCAGATGAAATGAAACGCATGGCTGGATGCTCACACGTGTGAATGTTTGAGCTGAGCAAGCCCAGAAGGTGTTTGTTTGTAGTTGCACAAATTCCTGAGCTAAAAAACCTGGCCTATGGTTCATAAATACCACTTGGATCTCTCAGGATAAAAGATGCAATGTAAATAGAATTATTTTTTATAATTACTCTGCAGTGTAGCAAAAGTCATTATCTTCTAATCCTAAAGAAGGGAATGTACTTGGAAAAACCAAACCAAATCCCTTTTAAATCTTACACTTTCTTCTTTCCTCTGTGTCACTGCAAAGTGGCTCTGTGAGCATTCCCAGAGAGCTATTCTCTTCTGGGGAGCTTGAAACCCTACGTGAAGAGGTTGTTACTCGGTACTCAAGGTGATCGTCTTCCCCTTAGTTACATGCTCATAGCAGCATTAAGTTCATGCTGCTTCTCTACAGTTTGCTTCTCAAGTCAGAGGAAGCTCTGGGAGCAGTGCTGCCATAGGCTTTGCTCCTCTATCCAAGCCCTCTTCCATTACCACTGTGCTTTGAAATGAATTGTTGCACTGGGCCAAGTCAAAATTCCTCCCTTACCCCAAGACAAATGGGCTGGCCCTGTTTTACTCCCAAAGGATGGGGTGGCACGCTGGGAGGACTGCTGCCAGATGAGGACCTGGACAGCAAGCAGGCTGGCAGAGGTGTGCAACCACTCCTCTAAGGCAATGTTTGCCACCAGTGCCCCTTTAGTGTGGGAGCTGGAGCCTCAGTACTGACCTATTTTAAAAAACAAAATGTGGGTAAGCTCTTCCTGTGGCAAATGTGGGAGTGGGTAGGTGCTCTGATGCCCAAACCCTGGGGAGATGCACCCTTTCTGCTTGTGTCTCCCTGCTGTCCCAATGCTGCAGCCTTGCTTGGGCCAGGGGTACTGCACTCATGCGCCTGGGGTTTTTGTGATGCTGTGTGGCACAGGGACCACTGGGCTATGCTTATTACCTTCTAAACACCTGAGGTGGCTTTGCAGTCCCTCCTGCCCTGTGAGCATGTGGGAAGCAGAAGGGAAGTACCAGGCACTTGTGATGCTCATGAGGAGGTATCACTGCAAAGGCTGTACTGGTTGAATTTCAGGCCATGTGTCTGACAGCTGAACTCAGGTTCAATAAACCACCTTGAGTGCCAAAGGAGAGGTGCCCGTGTGTGCATAGTACTTGTGTAAGGGGCTAACACTGCATCTGTAACTTGGGAAGTCATGCTGTGCCAGCAGTCTTTGGAGAGTGGCTGATTTTATACAACAGCATGTGGTGTAGTACCATGTCCAGGGGCAGGAGAGTGAGGTCAGAGCCAGTCTCATGCTTATTTTATTTTAAGGACTAAAGGAAGAAAACCTGTACAATATTTTTAAAGGTAGTACTTTGAAACCATAAGAGCTGCAGGTGTACTCAGCTGTAGTTCTGAAAAAGAGCTATGTATTAACAGAGGCTTTCAAGGCTGAAAGAGGCTTAGGTGATAGGCTCTGAACTGGGAGAGCGAAAGATGTGCATTCTTAGCATTTTGTTAACAAGTCTGTTCCCTTCACCTTCCTTTGACACAATCCACTTTGCTGTGGGATCCAAATTGTGCTGAATATTTCTGTGAACAGGAATGTAACATCTCTCGGAGAGTCCCCAGGTTGTCCCAAGCAATAACAAATATTTGGTGCTCTTCGCATCAAACATTAGCAAAGTGCCATTCTTCAAACAATTACACACTTGCTTTGCTTTAAGCATGTGAGGAATCCCACTGAAACTGAGCTGGTGTCTAAATGTTTGCAGGACCGGCCCTCTAATCATCCCTCAAGGCATTCCCCTGTGTCGCTAATGAGCTTCTTCCTGCAAAAGGGGTTGAGAGACTGGCCCCTGCCTTCCCTTTCCAAAGCATATACCAATGCCTTTAGCTTTCCTGTGTTTGCTTTTTCATAAATGCCACTGTATTACAACAGGACATTATAGTTTGTGATGTGTCTGAGAGCCGTGTCAAGTTTTATTTAGATTTTTTTTTTTAAACCCTTGAACTTATTACCACAGTGTTTACACGGGTTCAGAGAGCAAGCAGGGGAGATCTGTAGAAGAAATATCTATCAAGAGCCATTAAATACAGCTACATCCCTTGGATCCAGAATTTGTTTAGTGACAGGTTGATGGAAAGGCAAAAAATATCATTAAAGGTATCCTTTGTTTTTCACTGCTGTGTTGGCTGCTTTCCATTGCTGCTGTAGCAGGGGACAAGATGAAGAGTCTTATGGTCCAAATGATCAGGAGGCTTTTATGGTCCTGAGGCACACTAAGCTTGATTTACTTGAATTCTGCAGATGTTAATGGGGATTTGAACAGATAAGGGCTTTGAAGGAGAAAAACAATAGAAGCATCCTTGTAGATGAACTCAGTACTGAATAAAATCAGCCAGGCCTGTTCTTCATGAGTAGTTACCAACCCAGTTTTAGCATGGTAGTTCATTCAAACACGGGCAGTTTCCTACCCTAAGTGATACTGTGGACATCAGGCTGGTATACATCAAAGTGGTTTGACATCAGTAAATGAAGTATCAATGCAAAGATTTCAAAGACTGGTAAAACTTGGTGGTGAATTTCAGAGAATTTCCTTTTACTCTCTAGCTATTTCCAGGAAAATAACTTGGGCTATTTATCCCTCCTAAAGTATTGTCCCCTACAGCAATCCTTAAATGTGATTGTGGATTTTTAAAAGGAATCCAAACTTGTGAAAGTTGTGAAGTTTCCACCACCAGCCTGATGTCTATATGGTTTATATGATTGTGTTTTTCTTATTCTGCTGATCTGTAAAGTCTTAGAAACCATTAGTCTGTTTTAAGATGTTTTATAGTTAACCAGGACATCACTGAATGGGCTAGAGGCTGTTAACCTGCAGTCCTTCAACTGGTTAAGCATGATTCCTGCTGGTTTGCTGGTGCTAGCTAATGCAAACTCCTGACCTCTAGATGCTTCTCATAGCTATGGCTTTGCAAAGCAGCTGCCTGAAGTCATTGATGTTCCAAGAAACAATTTCTGAACCAGTTCCAGTTTTCCTCTTAACAGCCGTATTCAGACAGGCAGAAGAAGACCCTGTTGTTTGTTTATGTGCTCTTTGCCTTTTAGTATTCACTGGTTAGAGCACCAGAAGACCATTTGTAAGATGATCATGATACCTCTTCCAGATAAAGCCACTTTGTTGGATGAAAATCTCAACTTTCCACACACTAAAAAAATTACTATTATTATTAATAATAAATTAACCTCCAAGAGTGCTCATATACTGCTTGTTCACTTCAGATGTCTCTGCTCATTTTTGAGTAAGTGTAAATTGCTCAGAGGAGCTGGACAAATTGTCACTGTCTAGTTTACAAAATTCAGCAAGTGCCTTAAAGTACTACCAGTGTTGTTTCGGAGATAATGTCCTGTTTGACATCTAGGAACCTCCTCTGCATTGGAAGTAGAGCCTGTGTTTTGCCTGTATGGATTTGGTGAACCACAGATCATTCAGTTAATGGCAATAATAACTGATGGTGCAGATGCTGTGGAAATCTTGTGGATTTCAGTAGCATCAAAGCATCTGCACTAAAGCTGTATTCACTGAAAAGCAAGCTTTAGCTGTAAAATTAACTTCCCTTTCTATAGCATAGAAACTGGGTGTATCCTGGGAGTAGTATCTGTTTATTTACTAGCAGTATCCTGCCTGTAAATGCTTAAAGAACAGTTAAATGTGCAAAACACAACTATTTCTTAAGACTTTTCCAAGGAGTCTTTGAATAACCTCAGCTCACACTGATTTGAAGTAAGCAAGTCAATGCCTGGGTGTGACTTTTGGGATCAGGCCCAGCGCTTTGTAAATCAGCCATCTCCAGTATATTAATGAGTATTTACTTTAGTATAAGGAAATAGTACATCTGTGGCATGCTCTTTGTCTTAGTAACAACTTTTTTTTTCTTTTCTTAAAGCATTTGATAAAGATGTAACTAATACGGCTCCAGAAGCCTGTGAGAAGCCCAAAGTTAATGCCATCTGTTACAGTCAGATGAATGTTACACGTTTCGTGTGCCTCTGCTGGTGCCTGTTCCTAAAGCTTCATCTTTTTTTCCTTTACAGTCAAAGTTCACAAATGCTTTGCTGGTTCTATAGTGGTGGCATTATATAACTGATGCTTGTTTCTATGATGAATATGGTAGCGAAATCTCATCTGCTGGGCAAGATGTAGTTGTGCAGTTAGGTATTTTACCTGTTACCATATGTACTTACAGGAGCCCAAAAGCTAGAACAAGGAGCCCACTGTGAAGCGCTCGGACACACACGATGTGTGTCTGGAGTCATGGTGCCCCTTGATAAGAGATAGGAGGCAGTCGCATTCAGTCATCAACGACAGAAATGGCTGGTTTGTATAATGGCAGTAGAAGAATGTTATTGATGACTTGTGCAATCCAAACACATGACTGTCGAAGCAGCTGCAGGGCTTTTGTTGTTGTTCTGTGTCCTGATTCCAATCTTGAGTACGTGCCAGTTAGGTTTAGTCATGGGAAGTCTTCCTGGACGTGCATGATCTCCATATGACAAAAATGTGTCTTCTCAGAGGCTGGAGAGCATCTCCTTTGCATCAGCACAGGAGAGCTGTTCAGCTTGCTTTCCACTGACCTTCAGAATAGCAAACGGCAGATAAACACTCTTTGGTGAAGGCTTCACTATTTTTGCCAGTGTTTTGGGGGATGTAGTGTTTCTGTGTTTCCTATTGCCTCCCTAGGCTCTTTGGAGATAAGTTCTTGTTTTTCTAGAAAGCATTCCCAGAAACTGTAAAAAAACCACAGTGGTCTTTGGTTATCGAGAGCTTTCAGATACTGGTTCATTCTGTGGCTAATCAGTTAATCTCAAGGACAGCAACTTTTACTTTGTTCAAAGCATTTCAGTGCTCTGATGGTATCTGCTAAGTTAATCAAGAACAAAATAAATAGCATTAAGTGAATAAGCGCTAGTTTATTACTGCAGGAGTGCATTTGAGGCATTGGTACCCTCTAGTCTGAAAGCTCTCCTTCCTAATAGACAGACATGAGGATAGATTTTTACAGTTGTAACCCCAAACCAGTAAATCCATTTCATGGATCCACCTCAGAATTTATCAGAATGAGAAAACTGCTTACCTGAATTGGAAGTAATCTCCAATGTAAATAGTAACATATATGAGAGAAAGATGTCACTCACCCACAGGTAAGATGTTTCCAAACCAGAGCAGCAGAGGAATTTAGGTCAAGATCAGGGTGTCATTGAGTTGTGACACAGTGTTGCTGCATGTGGTGGAACAAATGCAGTTCAACTCTTAACGGTAGGTACTTGGACATGCAGCAGTGGCAGTGGTTAGTGACACAGAAGGATAAATGTCTGTTAGGAGAAGACTCGAATCGTCTTAGCCTCTCTGATGCATTGGTTGGACTCGATCTTAAGGGTCTTTTCCAACCTAGTCATTCTGTGATTGTGTGATCGGTGCTTCTGGTGACTTAATGTCATGATGGCATCACTAGCATCCCCACTTGGTTTTAACTTCGTGGTTCAGTCAGCGGCTGGGTTAAATGACGTTCGCAGTCATTAGTGATTATGATGTTTAACCTTACTGCAAAGCAGCAAGAGTAAACCTTTCTCTCAATCTGTCTTTTGTATGATTATGGCGACTGTTATTTTTTATCACTATTTGACTTTCTGGGGAGAGTGTTTTTGAGAGAGACTTGTTTATAAAAGTGAAAAGGTGTGTCCTGAAAGTCGTGCATGGTGAGGGTGAAACCATTAAGCGTGACTCGATTGGATGTGCAGGTGAGAACTTCTATATATCTTTATTAAACAGTGACCAGTGCAGTGTGGTCTGTGTGGTTTTCTCACTGAATTAAGCAAAATGAAATGCTCTTTCTTTTTTTTCCCTAAAAGCTCCATCAACATCTAAAAGGAGGCCCCTGAAGGAAGAAAGCATATTATTTGGGGGACTAATATTCTGAAGCAGGGTAATGTAAAGAATTAGTCAAACTGCGTTCCTTTTCTGATCTATGCATGGTTTGGTCAGTCTCTTGTTTCCTCTCCTGATCTCTGTAGCTGTCTTCCCCTCTAATGTGTGCTTTCTCCTCTTTGAAAGTATCAACTAAAGTATCACAGATAAAGATATTTAAATCTCCAGGCATTTTGCAGCGAAACTGTTTTCTGTATTTACTTGCCTTGAAGACCCACTGAGGAGTGGAGAATATAGGGAATCACTTGGAAATATAGTTATGTGGCAAAATATTTCTTTCTTTTGCCAGTCTTTATCTTTTGAAGTACTGGCTCGTCAGCATGTGTGCAGTTCTATGCTAGATACAACGGGCAAGTTCTTGGTGCTGTTGGAACAAGGCTCAGCTCTAATGCATCGATGTGTTTTGTCCCTGCCAACAAGATAAATACAAGCAATTTTTGTCCTAACGCTACTGAGCAAGTAGTGTTGTCTAACTGTAAATTGCTTTAAGGGGGAATCAATAAGGTGCATCCACTTTTAATAGCCCATTTGCCAATGTTTTTTTAAAATCTATATATAAAGTTTGAGCATGGATGATCATTGTTCATTTTACTTCACAATATTGTGGATAACTAATGCTGCAATTCAAGGGCACAGTGAGAAGGTCATGAGGTTCTAAAAGAAACTGACAGCTGAGCATGGAAAAGGGGAGTTTATTGTTTTCCAGGGTTTTGTAATTAGTCTTCATAGAGATTTGGTCTGTACAAAATAGCCTTTCTTTTATTGAGTTGTTACATAGTGGCTTTTACCTCTGAGAACTCCATAGAGCACCACCTTCATATATCCTTCTGTAAAGGCAGATTAGAGGAAAATTAGTTCTTTGAGGTTGCTGCTTCCTCCTTGGTAACTGCATATTTTCCCCACTCCTCCATTTCAGCGTGCCACTTTATTATGTGCATTTCCATGGCAAATACAATATATCAAAAGATTTTTCAGACTTGATTTCCTAGCTTGGCTTTCTTTTATAACTAGCTGCATCCAACAATTCCTCCCAGAAAGGTACTCACAGAGTGTTGTCATTTCATCTCCATAAATTTTTGTGGGCATATACAAGTCTCATTGGACCGAACTCCTCCTGTTGCGGTTATTCATTTTGTTATTAGCAGAACTTGCTGTTGACTTTGAAACCCTATTGAGAGCAGGAATTTTTACTTAAAACATGATTGCCTAGATAGCAAAAGGATTTGTTTGTAACTGCAGGGCTGAGAGGGAATGCTCTGGAGGCATTTCTCTGCAGGGTGGACAGTGCTTGGCTGTTCTCAATTTACACATGCTTGAATTTTGTGTTTCCAAAAATACAGTTTCCATCTATACTAACTGAAGTTTTTCTAATATCTGGGGGGTTTTGGAATCTAATGAAAAGGCATCTGATTTGTGTGTTTTCTGTTCTGGTTTTTTTATAAGACCTCTGTTTTCCCAGAAAAAAATTGCAACGGGATTTGTGTCTCTGTCCCAGAGCAGATGGATGCAGTTAGATAGGGGAACAGCTTTCCCAAGGACCTGGTGCCGAGCAGTTTTGACCATGTCCCTCCCTCTCTCATGAGTAGAAGTGACTGATCTCTAGGAGCATGTGTTGGCATATGTACTTCTCAAAAAGTATGAGGGTTCATGCTATGGTGGCCAGTGCTTGAAGAGGGGTGAAGGCCTCTTACCTTTCCTTCCTTCTGCTTAATCCCTCCCTTTGCTTGTGGCCTTGTTTGTGTTAGAGCGTGGTACTTCAGAACAGATGTGATGGTCTTCATCAATTTCACCAGTGCATTAGAAACAAACATATTTTTTTCCTACAACATCTGTGTTGCGCATGTGTTTTGGATTTTATTCCTCCCTTTCTTTCAAATGTTTTTATTATCAACTGGGTGATGAAAACTTCTATTTTTTGAGCCTGTTTTCAGAGCTGGGTACCTTTCATAGAGTATCCCAGGGCAATAAATCACTTTGTGCTATATGATTGTAACCCCAAATTAGAATGCCAAGGCTGAATGCCTTAGTACTGAAGTGTGGGGGAAGAGGTATAAACGGTAACTTCTGTTTTTAAAGAAGAGGCTATTGTAAATAAGTTGTGGACAAGACTTGCATCTAAAGCAAGTTTATAAAATCCATATATCCATAGGAGACTGATTAATGCAAATAAAACAGTGAGGTTATTCGGTCCACATAAAAGGTTTCCATCAATTTGCACATAGTTGTTAATCACAGAATGGTTTGGGTTGGAAGGGACCTTTAAAGATAATTTAGTTCCTGCTATGGGCAGGGACACACTCCATTATACCAGGTTGCCTAAGGCTCCATCCAACCTGTCCTTGGACACTGCCAGGGAGGGGGCAGCCACAGCTTCTCTGGACAACCTGTTCCAGTGCCTCACCACCCTCACAGTGAAGAATTCCTTCCTAATATCTAATATAAATCTACCCTTCTTCAGCTTAAGGCCATTACCCCTTGTCCTATCACTACATGCCCTGGTAAACAGCCCCGCTCCATCTTTTTCTGTGGGCTACCTTCAGATACTGTAAGGCTGCAATTAGGTCTCTCCAGAGGCTTCTGTTCTCCAGGCTGAACCACCCCTACTCTCTAAGCCTGTCTTTGTGGGAGATGTGCTCCAGCCCTTGGATCATCTTCATGGCCATCCTCATTTTTTAATATTTTCAGTCTTTAATCCTGAAAGCTTGTATGCAAAGCTTACTGGGGCAAAAGCAGAGTCTTAGATGAGTTCCTGTGAAGTGGTGAATAAATTAATTTTGATGGCACTCCTTAAAGGAGACATGGCAGCATTTGGACATTTATTAAAATTAAATTAGAACGTTATGCTGCAGAGCCAAAAGATGGCTACAGATTTCTTCTTCCATAATGTTTAATTTGAAGAGATTTCAAACGAATGATCTGCAGATTTTTTTTTTTTTTTCTAAAATAGGGTGTTCTTGGTCTGTAACTTTCTCACGCTCCCTGGTTACCATCAAAATTCATGGCAGGAGTAGCAGAGGGAAAGTCCTCTCGCTGCTTGCAGCCATGCTAGAATTTAGCCTTCACAATGTAGGCTGTTTTTTCAGTGTTAAGTGTTGGACTGTATTTGTTTTGTTCTGTATTTTGCTGTCAGTTCATTTTTATCCTACATGTCTCTGGAATTGGATATTGCTTGTCATGAGGCACTCCGATGGTATTTTGTATTGTGCCTTCTGCTTTTTGGAACTGTATTACGATGACGTTGAATTGCCATGTCTTGTGGGAACTTTGTTATTAAATTGTGGCCCATATTCTCCCTTCAGGGCTTGAATTTAAAAAAAAAAAAACAAACAAAAAACCAACAGATGGGGTCGATTAACACATGAATAAAAATTAAGAAATAATTGAACAGGAAATAACCAGTGCTCTTATATTGCCTTTTGCTTATTTCCGACTCTTTTCCATTCACTATTGCTCCCATGTGATGTCAAGTCTGCTTGGAGTTATTTGGGTTTTGGGTTTCCCTCCCCACCACCATGTCCTCTCTGTTAAAGTTGTTGACTTTTGAATCGCTATAGGTACAGCTGCCTATATTGATCGTGCCACCACTCTTTCCAGATGGGTAGATGAGGTGTTTTGGGTAATCCTTGTAAAAAGATGAGGGAGGTAGACTGCAGGAGAAGGGAGGACTATTACACAAGGGGAGGACTATTACACAAGAACTCCTGAGATTCACTTCCCTTCTCAGGCATTTTCTGGTCTGTTCCTACCTGGGTCACTGAACTGTCACTGCAGCATTGCTGCCCCTGTGGAGCTGAACCTAATCACCAGCACCATCAGCTGGATTGTCAGAAAAGAAATGGCGGGGAGGGGGGGTGGGGGGGGTGGGGGTGGAGAGGAGAACGGAGTGGTATATAAAAGAGCAGGAAGGATTCACAAGTTGGAAAACACTTTTTCATAATTACTGTCTTGATTTTTCTACAACAAGGCTCTCTTTTTGTAATGGTTTTAACCTCTGGTCTATAGTTTGCTTCCTGTGAACATCTGCCAGCAGGCTAAATGCACAGTTGTGTTGGAAAACAAGGATACACCAACCAGTTTAGGATTAACTCCATTTTCCTTCTAATGCATTCAGCTCAAGGAGAATCTATCTCATAGTGCCTGAAAACATCTGAAGTTTATGCTAAAGCTCAGCTAACGACTTGAAGATTTTACCACTTAACTAAAGTGGGGCTTAAAACTTTTCAGGTAATCTCTGACTTTTAAAGCCCAGAATTCCAAATGTTTATGTCATCTTAAATGTGAGGAAGGCCACCCAGTCTCTTAAATACAGTGCCACCAACGGAACTTTGTTTAGTAAGTGTTAAGATAAAATGAGGAAGCTCTTAGGCCAGCAGTTCAGAAATACAATGAGAAAAAAGGAAAATTGATATAAAGATTGATATCTTTTATTAGTGTCTTTTAACTAGAGACATCTGCTATAATAATAGAGGATCCTTTCATAAAACATAAGGCATTCAGACATTTACAAGTAATGTGTATGTAAGTGCATCTTAATTTTCCAGTAGAGACAGACCTAGGCCAGAAACCTGGATCAACCTCTGCAGTTTAGGCTCATCACAAATTCAGATACATAAAATGATGGTTGTAGGAGGTGAAAAGCTTGGCTCTACCTATTGTCCACGTGCTGCTTCAGGCATTCTTTAGCAGTGAGGTTGCACTTGCAATTTGAAGGCAGTTGGATTTAGGGGATGGAGGGGATTCTCCCAAGCAAAGTCAGCAAGCTCCCCTCTGTGCGTCTGCAGTAATCTACTTTTTAAAAACTGCACTTCTACTTCCTTGAGTCTAAACATTGTCTTTTAATGATCCCTGAAAGAAATGACTGACACAGTTTGAGAAGGGAAAAAAAAATTAAAAATTGATGTTTGTGTTGTGCCTTAGCTTTAAAACCCGGTGGCAGACAGATTATTGGGTATGGCTTATTAATTAAACAGAATTGTTTAAGGGTTCCAGTTAAACTCAGGGGGGAGATGTAAATGACCTTACTACGCCAGCTGAAACAGGAGGCTCTCTAGTGCCTAGAGCAGAGTTTGTCCTCCTTAGGAAGACAGGCCTGAAACACTGTTGGGGATGCAGAGGCCTATCTTGGAGCGTCCTGTGAGTGCCGTACTTCTCTGGCTCTGTGCAGGGACCTGCCACGCTGGTCTCACCCAGCCCCACGGCGGAGGGTGCATGGCACCCACAAAAGGCCCCGTGACTGCTGCACGCCCAACTCTGCAAAGATGTATGGTAGGTGGCATGTCCCGGCATCTAGAGGACTTTTGTCAGGACATGTTCCTATAGCTTCTCACAAGCCCTCGGCCTCCAGGCTGCAGAGAGCCTGAGGCTGAGGCTCTCCTAAGAGCCTTACAGAGGGGCCTCATGCTCTCGTTAAGCCTTTTGGCTGGCTGGAAAAGTCATGTTTCTTGTGGCAAACTTTTGTGAGGCGTGACTGGAAGGGCAGGGGTCAGGTATGTTATTAAATAGCGGCCAAGTCTGATGGGCAATTCAGTCTTTATTGTGTAGACACCCCTCCTAGGCTCAATGTCTCCTGCTGTGGTGGCTTTGTGAATGAGGTAAATCCCACTTCATTGCTCCTTGCACATCCAGTCTCAAGACTTATTATTTTTTTATTTTTAATCAGAAAAAAATAATTATTTAATTCAGTACAAGTGGGCTTGGTGCCTGATCAGATACTATCTGTTCTTCTACAGCTGGCGTGAAGGTGGTGTAAAACCACTGAGTCAAAATAAATGTCCTATGGCATGTCCCAGCTAACCTGCTGTCATGTGCCTGCGGCTGGTCTGAACATGGTCAAGGAGCTGTGGCTTTCTTGTCCTCTTACTCCAGTAAGAGAGGTCTGAGGGTGTCAACATGGCCTACTGTGGCACCAACTGCAATTTCTAGAGGGGAAACCAGCTGTTGGATGAGAGGGGAAGGGTGCTGCCCTGCCAGCATCCTGCACGCTCACTTTGCTCCTTCTGTAGGATACTGCTAGTAGACAATGTTCAATCTTCAGTGTATTTTTAACCCAATACCAACCTCTTTATATGCAATTAATGATGTATATTTCGAGTGTTACCAACAGATTGTTTTTTTTCTGGTTGAACATCTGGTTTGGCTTTTTTTTTTTTTTTAATGTATTGAGGGTCGGTATGCTGTGGTTCTGGAAGGGAAAAGAAGTTGCTGAAAGACTCTGCCTGGTTCCTGAGCTGCAAGCCAGTGAAATTTTGTGGCAAGTTGGTTCTTGAGTGAAGGTGAAGTGGCTAGACCTGGGTGGGGTTCGCCTCTGCCTTCAGACGTAATGCAAATTTTCTGTGAAGTACCAAACTGATTTTTAGTTCTTTAATGAAAGAACCAGCCAGTTCTTGACAGTCTTGACTATTGCTGTGAAAAATGAATATTGGCCTTGCTATTAAAAAAAAAAAGTAACCCAAGTTAGAGTTTGTTTCAGCGGTTGTTACACCCTTTTGTGATGTGAAGTATCTGGCTCTAGTAAAATAAACACAACCAAGTGCCAACAACACAGGAGGAAAAAAGAGACGCCATTTGCCCCTCTGCTTCCCACTTCTGTCTTGTTGAGGTTACATTCAGGCCTCTTTCCATGCTGGAAACATGTCTGCGACACGTTGATGGGTGCTGTGGATCTCTGCTGGCACTGACGTGCATGGTCATAAAGCTGTCACCTGAGGTTGGCCCTCTTCATTACTCTTTCCAGTATTTTATCTGCACTAACTTGTATTTCAAAGCAAGGTTAGAAAACTGTCTCTGCAGCCTGGATGATTAATATAGTGTTGCTATATTCATCTGTGAATTGAAGGCAAAGAAACATTGAGGCTTGCCTGCAAAATCTCTCATCAGAAATGAGGGAAAATACCAAATTCTGGGGGAAAAAACACACGGAAAAGCTGAGCTCTTTATGCCTGTGTGATAGTCTGCTTTGCCTCTGTGCCCTGTACCATTTTGACTTTTGGAATAAACCACAGAAACTCAAGCTGCTGTGACTTAAAGCTCAGGTGACTACATCCCAGTCTTGAGGCTGGTGCTCAGGGCTGGAAAGACATGTAAGCTGAGAGTGTGTTGGCATTTGGATATAGGTCCATCAGCCCCTGCTAGCAGAGCTAGGACCTGGACAAAGCCCAGTGGGGAGGTTGGGGGGCATGGTCAGTTGCTTCAGCTGTTTGCTAAATGGGTGTGTGTCTGTGGGCCTCTACGATAGAGCAATGAAAACGTGAAACATCTCGGTGAGTTATAGCTCACCTGGAGATTTTCCCCCTACTTCTAGAGACCTGTGAACCAAAAAAGTTAGAACCTCTGAATGGGTTTTAACCCTGGATCTCAGCTGATGCTGTGTTATTCAGCCTAATGGTGTGAAAGGCAAAGATAATTGAAGAGGAAAATTAAAGAGATGAAGAGACCTACACTGCTCTTCTCCCTCCCCCCAGTCTGTGAGCTGAGAATGCTGTAGGTTTTGCATAGATATCCATCGTAGGCGAGAGCCACATCCCCTATTAAGGACACTATTGCATATGAAATGCTTTAATGAATGGTGGGAGTTTTCTACTGGAAAAGACAAAAAAATAAAGGTCATTCGTACAGTTGAAAGTTAATACATTTTTCTGCTTAAGGAAAGTTTGGGAGCGTTTAGTCTTCATTTAACTGATTATTTCCATATGGACTGACTTTTTTGTGCTCAATTAATGTTAACACAGCTGAAGCCTAAGTAGGTTTTAACTCTTGTACTTCCCACTGCAGAAGATGCAGCTCTCTTTGCATGCATATTAATTGCAAGTTAGTGTCTGTAGCATTTTTTGGAGGAGGTGTTATAACTGTGCTTAACAGCGAGTTACTGAAATCACTACCAGGCTGTTCCAGTGGAGTGGGGTCAGTACCAAACAGGAGCCTTTCCAGCATCCCAGCAAAATTCTCTGCATCTTGTTGATCATTTGAAGATGTTTGCTTCTTTTTTTCCCTTGTATTTAGGACACTAATGAAATTTAAACTAAACTGGGAAATGAATAGAAATATTTACAGTGCAGTTGAAATAATTTGTGGTGTTAATACAAAAGTAAACATTCCCAAGAAAGGATTGGAAAGCAGGATTATATTTTAAAAGGAAATAACCAGCATATTCTTTTTGTCTCATTTCCCAACCTGTCTTTTCTGTTTGTTTCTCCCAAATGCTGTGGACTCTTTGCACGTTTATTTAGATTAAATAAAACATACAGCTCTATATCTTTTTCAGATTGGGTCAGACAGCATAACGGGCTCAATCTGTAAAGCATAAATGAAAAATATAAATATTTTAACAAGTGAGCAGCTGCTGCATTTTCATTTCTTACTGTGTGTGCCGCACTCGAAGCGAATGGGAAGGGAAATTAGGCTGAAGGGCAAGGAAGGAGAAGACATGGTATGCAAAGAGAGGCTGAGAAAAAGTGCATTAAAATGACACATCTTGAGAGAATCTGTTTGAACAGTGGAGATTTACAAAGTTTTGTCCTACTCCATGGCAACTTGGGTACACAGATCAAGCATGTCATCAAAGTAACACCGGGCAGGTAAGTCCTGTGCCAAAAAATGAGAGAGGGGGCGGGTGAAGCTGAAAGGCTTGCGTGACCTCTGCTTGCTGAACGTCAGCAGCACGACTGATGGAGGAGGTAAGAGGAGTTTGATGTCCATCATGGGCTGCCATTAGCTACAGCTAGAGATGTTGCTTTATTTTTAGAAGAGTAGACAAGAACTGATTCTTTGGATTTTTTGACAAAACCTTTGTTTACTGGTCTCGTAATGCTGGATTAAAGAAAAATACATGTTTATTTCCTTTGCTTTACTTTAGATGGGATTTACTCCCTCACTTTCCCGTGATCTGCTGTGTATGACCAGAACACATTACTCCATGTTGGCTTGCTGCTTATTTTCCAACAAGTTCTAAGACTTGCCTTTCAGTTAGGGGACAGCTTTCCACTTATCTTTGCTTATGTGTCTTGACTTGTTTACACTGTGGTAGTGCTGAACACCCCCCAACCATAGACATAGTCTTGGTTGTGTCAGAAACTAGAAATTAAGCGTCCGTGTAAATGTAGTGCTTTGAGACCTTTTTGAGCAACACCAGAAGTCTTGGATCATTTATAATGTGTCTTGATTGACAGGGCCTCCCTTGAATGGAAATTACAGCGTGAGATCACACCGAGGCACCACAGATTTCTCATGGAAGCTTAGTGCATTCTCGGCTCAGTGTAATTCCTGAACTTGTACCACTCAATATATGCCATTATCTTAGCTCAGTGGGTCTATCTCAGTTGAAAGATTAATGACAAATTGTCTGGTTTTGTTCAATTTCATAGTTGAGTTTGGGAATTAAAAAAAAAGAAAAGAAAAAAAAAGAGATGAGCTGACTACTTGAAATAGTCTTTATTGAAGCTTAATGTCCCCTGCAGCTAGAGAATGCACATGAACCAAAATGGGAAAGCACACCTGTCCATAACTCTATTGGAGTTTGTGGATTAATGCAGCTGAAACAGGAATTTGATGTGTGAAATTTTGCCGGTGTAAAACTGGGTCTCCACTGTCTGCAAGTGAGACAGGAGGCAAGCTCCTGTTACACTGATTTCTGGAGTGGGTTACCAGCAGTCCCAGGCATGATCAGGGTCCCCTTAGCAAAGGTGCTGTGTAAGCAAGTAATGAAGTACGTATGCAGCCCTGACGATCCTGTTTTAGGTCAATCCATGGAGACGTCTGTAAAGACAGTAGGGACAAGACACGCTTTTTTCCAGCATGGACTGTAGTTCTAGAGCAAAGGAAAGGGCTGTGCTTAGTTTGAGTCAACTTCCCAGAATGAATATTGGAAGCACATTCCCCTCTCTGCTCTTCTTCCTCTGGCCCATTGCACATTGTTCAGATTGACTTGGTTTGAAGTCACCCAACTAGGACTGCCCTGTTTTACACGAGGATTTTGTTTCTGATGGGAGATGTCTGCCTGTATTGTGTCAGAGGCCCAGTGGGCTGGGAACGAAGCAAATCAGAAACAAGACTCGGTTCTCTCTGTGCCACCCAACAAGGAAGGCAGAGGAGGACAGTATGGGAAAATATGCAAGGCAGAAGGAAATGCCTTCCTCTCATTACTTTAACTTCTGATGTTACTCCTGAAAAACAGGTGCTTTTAACTCTATTCTTCCACTTACTTTCCTAGCTGTGTTTGTGTAGTTTTATCCTTTACCAAAACATGTTTGAAAATGATAGCTGGTCCTCCTCTTAAAGCTTTTTGTTAGGTGCCATCAGTACCTGACCCTTGCTAAACTCCAGTAGGAAAAATAACCAAAGCAGCATTACTAGTTTAAAATATTAAGCAATTAGTTGCCAGTAGCCACTTGTTGTTTGCCCTAACAGAAAGCAGAGGAGCAGCAAGCTGGGCACCGTGAGGGCATTGCAATTATTTTGCCAACCTCTCCTGCCACTTCATCTGGGCAGTGTTACCACTGTGAGAGAGACTATTTGTCAGCTCAGGGAGGGCTAGTTCAAATGGAAACGTTCTTCATTTAAGTTTATTTTGTGGGCTTCTTTTCTTTCTTCTTGAAAGCATCATTAACTCAAATGATGAGAAAGAGAAGATGGTCCCATCCTCCCCTGAGATAAACGGAGGTTTTTGGTTTGTGAGAGATGCAACATTCTTGCAGCTCCAGACACTAGGCAGTTTTTAGGCAGTGAGCGATAAACAGGTGGTGGACATTAAATAAAGGAAAAAAGAGGGAGCCTGTGGTTAAAGAAGGATGGGGTGAGGCTGGGACTCTTCTGCCAGGTTCTGAAAGAGGGCTATCATTGTTTAGTCTATGCTGTGTCCAAGAGGCTGGGTCATTCTTGTGTGACAGACCAGCTGCTCAGCTCTTTCAAGTAGCAATTTAGCAACATAAATCCAGAATATAAAGGTTTTGTAAGAACAGTGTTTTGTTTAAGTTTTTGTACTCTTTCCATACGCATTGATCAAAATTCTTTTGGGCAGTGGATCAGCAGGGTGTTTGTTGCTGCCTTCCTAGCCCATTCGCCTCTCATGAATGAGTAGCATCAACTTCTGAGCAGTTAATTTTTAGCTTAATGAATCTAAAAGGCAAGAAAACATCAGAAACTGCTGCAACTTCCAAAATGAGGCACTTCCCTTACTATGTGGTTCATTGGAAAAACTTTGCCTTTTTATCCAAGACCCTTTTTGATAGTGAATCTATCCAGTAAATGAAGCCAATGCTTCATTTTTTAAATCTAAACCAGCATCTTTTGAATGCTCTTGAGCTTTGGTTAGTTTGCCTGGGATTTTTGGTGGCTTGAGTATTATAAATAGTAGGAAAGGGTAATTTAGTCCCCTTTAATACTTGCCCAGGGAAGACACATTACTATCCATGCCAGTGTTGACTCTACCTTGCTGCATGGATGAGGAACTGTCCAGCACCACCTTTCAGCTGGAGGGGTACCACGTCCAACTTAAAAATGGGGGCAGAATCAATATTCCACTTAACCATATCTGCTTCTTCCTGTTTTTGAAAATGAATGGGTAAGGAGACAAGGACACACAGGCTCATCTCCCCAGGAAAACTCTCTAAGCTGGTCCCAGCTGCTGGTTCCACCAGTGCCCATTGAGATTGCAGTTGGGGCAGGCTCATCCCAGCAAATAAAAACTCGAGTGACTCAGGTTTGGGGAGGAAAGTAAGAGGTGTGGAGCTGATTGGCTCAGTGGGATGGCTAGTATCGGTGTAGTGGACAGAGATTCCTATCAGCTGCTCTGCAGCCCGGTGTGACTGAGAGGGACCATTTGAGGGGGATTGAGGCAAATGTGTTCCATCATTGCTTGTGTCCTTCATAGGAATTGTAGTTGTTCCTGAAAGCAATTCATGGGACTGTGGATGTAGAGCTTCGCTTCCGATTACTCCCTGCTCTGCACACTGTATTGCTGTCCTGCATTGTAATTGTGTTACTGGAGTCCTTTCTTCTTGGACTTCCTTCAGTGAATGCAGAAAACTTACAAGATTTTAACTTGCAACAAAAGACTGGAAGCATATATATTTAAGTGTGTTTTCTGGAGCATGTTTTTTGAGGATAAACATTGTTTAGTAGCTACTGCCAGTCAAAGCCAAGTAGAAGATCTTGTATGTACTGTTTTTCTCCATTGTCAGCACTGTCAGCTGATGACACTTGTCGTTTTCTCTAAAGCCCCATGTCCTGGAAGTGAGTGATTAAATGGCAAAATTATTTTTAAAAAGCCTCACAAACCCAAACAAGCCCACCCAAAATGCTGGATTTAGTCTTCCTGCTTGTAGAGAATGTTTTGGAATAAGACTTCAATGCTTCCTAGGTCTTGAAATGTAAATAAATCTCCACATTTATTATCATACATTTATTTTTATAAAACTCCTCTTTGGAGGCCTGTTTACTTTTTGATTTCCGAAAAGATCTAGGTGATTGTAGTAATCTATTCAGTGATGTAGGGGCTTTTGTCTGATTAGGGCTAACTTGTGTTAATAAAACATGTATATATTAATTCCAAAATGTTTTTTAATCCATATAATAGCTGCAGGTTTCTTAGTAGGTTTGAAATTTCCCCACTTGAAATGAGTTTTGTTTAATTATAGTTGGATTAGACACTAGAGTATGTATTGTGAAGCAGCCTTGAAGGCAAGATTTTTGTCATAGTTGGTGGTAGTATTGAGCAGGATGGTGAGCCAAGCCCAAGCACAATCTCCAGAACTGGTTATTTCAACATTATAGGGTGTGCAGGCTCCTCTGTAGACTCACATTTGTGTTGAGCTGTGTGGCTTCCAATTTCTCCTGGGTTGCTCATGACTTGATTTCTATCAGTTCTGGACATAAGCTCCAATTCCCTCTTATGCTCAGAAGAAGGTAAGCACACAGAGACAGAAATGTCTGGGAAGGGGGTTGTTACTGATGAGTCCAACCTGGTGTCGGACTTACCCCCCCCGCCCTATTTTTTGGCCAGCTCCAGAGCTGCATACATGAGAGCAGGGCTTGGCAGGCATTCAGGACTAATGTGCCAGACTGTATTTTCATTTCCCAAATTAAGCATGCTGGTAGCGTGTCTGTGAGAGGTAGTGGCTCCTGGCTCCCAGCTCTTGCTGAGTTTGGAAATCACTGGAAGCCAGGAGCTATTGCGTGCCAGTCAAAACTGGTCTTCGTACCACAGCATGCCAACTTGGTTTAGAGCATCCTGGAAATGATGGAAAGCCCTGTGTGAAGGCTCATTTTTAAGATATTTTACTTTGCCTGTGCAAAGACTTTTCCTCCTCCTTTCTGTGTGAATTTTTAAATAATGCCTGTATTTGCTCACTTACAGTAGCATACTTTTTTCATCCAAATTTTTACCTCTGAAGTGAGGGTGCAGACATGATGCTATCTGTGTCTCAACCCACCCAACTGGCTAGTCAATGAGCAAGAACCACAGCTTCCGATAGCAGGCTGGCTTGCTTTCTGCAGGATGCTGAAGAGACGCTTTACTTCCAGCCATTTCCAAATCCAGGTCCTGGGTCTTTCTAATTACAATGCGCTTACACTTTTCAGTCTTTTTAAAACGTGTCATCTCCTAAGAAGCTTTTTGTAGCCAAGGTGCAAGCTTCAGAAGTATTCTCCAGACTGCTGAGGCTTCATCTAGCTGCCCCTTTTCTCCCATTCCTGCGTGATCTGCAGACTGTGATGCACAAATCCTTGCTGAACCTGGGGTAGCAGCACAGCAACTGGTGCAGCTGCTCCCGGGTTTCCTGAGAGCTTACAGATAAATGGTGGTGCTGGTATCTTAATCCCAGTCATCAGTCCAAACCTTTAATTAGTTTGGCTCTGAGCTATGCCCATTCACTTCTTCTATCCCTGTTAAACCTGTGGCAACCAGAAGCCGCTTGGCGAATGCTAATGCTCTCCTGTTATGTCTCTCAAGTTTGGGTTATGTCGCTGTGTTGCTTGCAGTGCCCAGGCCAGTTGCAAATGCCATGTCAGGCTGATGAAGCGTGTTTTAGGCTTTGTTGCCTCACTCATTGCTTGGTGCAGCTAAAAATCTTTCCTGTGCTTTACCTTTTACTTTCAATTTATCGCTGCTGTGGTATTGGTGTATGTTATTGATCTGCTGCTGGTTTCTTTTTATTCAAATGAAGTATAAAAATGAAAAGTAGCAGTGAGCATAGTAGCAAAATCACGTGAATTCTCCCAGCATGGGAGCTCACAGAGCATTTTTCATGTTAACAAAGCAAAGTTGCTAATTCCGGTTGCTATTTTTATAAGGATTTCTCCATCCGTTCCCATGTTCTGTCCTCAAACCCCCTGAAGTTTAGTCCAAGCAGAAGCTACCTCTGATGTTCTTAGTTGTCTTTTTCCATGCAGATTTCGTCAGCCTCTTCTGTAGCCATCTACAAATAAACACAGGAACCAAATTCTGCTTGATTTACAAGTAGGTCAACCTCATTGATTTCAGTGGGACTGCAGCAGACATAAGTCAGCGGAATATTTGCTCAGTGTTTTGCTAAGTTTGTTGGCAGAAGGTGGATTTGTATAAGCTGACTAGGGCAGAGACTGTCTTTACATGAGAAAAATAACACGTCGTACTACGGTCCCTAATTCAGTTTTCTCAGAGGTGCCGCAATAACAAATATACTAGCCCTGGTTACCAGTACTTAAAAGCATAACCTCATCCCTGTTTCTTCACCCAGATGTGAGGGGTAGATATATTTAGAATAAAGCCATTTCCCCCACTATCACCACATACAAACAAAGCTCTGCAGTTGTAGAAATACTTGAGGTAACATGTGAGGCTCATTCCCAGTGGGTTTGGTAATTGAGGAGGAGCACAGTGGGAAAAGCTTGGAAGAAAATCTTCAAAGACTAGTTATGGGAAGTAGGGCCTTTGCAGTGGGAGCCCTACTGCAAAGTTTGGCTTTTATAAAACCATTCTGACACTTGCGATCTGAGGGAGGGAGAATCAACAGGTAGAACGGAAAAAAATATCAAAGACTTTCCTTACTTTTCATTCCCCTCTGTGCCCAAGTTTCCATACTATCCTCCTAGTAGACTAAGTCACCAAAAAAATGAGTGAGCTGTGGAAATTCAGAAGGTAAAATTTATAGTATGTAACCTTTCCCCCCTCTGCTTAGCCTCCCGAGAGAGCCTTAGAGATGTGCTCTGTGACCATGATAGCTGCTGAATATGCTGTAACAGTGATTGCGCACTCTGAACCAGGCTTTCCTCTTCCTTGAGACATCCTCCCAGCACAACTGTCCGAGATGCTAGTGGATGCCCTCCTCTTGCAAGCAAACTGCAAATACTTGGACCGTTGCTTCTTAAACAACTTAGGCAGTACCAAAACTTTGGTACAAGCTAGAAATAGTCCTGTGGGCAAGAGGATAAACCATCAAGGGCTGCTTGATTTCTTCCCATGTATATTCCCAAGACGTAAGTAGAAAATAGTAATTTATCAATTTTTTCCCCGTTTATACCCCCCCTAGAAGAGCTATGCACAGAGATTACACCTCCCATCCAGGTAGCCTCCAGATAGCTTCAGTGTACACTAATCCCATATCATGTTGGCAGCCCCCCAAATCTGTCTTTATTCTGTGATGTTCTCCAAGGCGAGTGCTCCCCGGTATTCCAGGTAGCATCTCGGCGTGTGAGGATCCCAGTGTGCAAGAGGAGATTAGGTCACAGGCTTCCAGAAGTGCCCTCACATGCTGCTTCTGCCCTGCGCTGAAACTGCAAAAATATATTTTAGCATTGGAGACTGCTCCCCCCAGCACAGTTCAGCTTCAAGCAATAGCTCTGGGTTAAACTCCCTGCAAATGAGCCCACTGTGGAAAGCAGCTTTTGCAAGCTGAAAAGACCATTAAATGAGGTGCTTGGGGCTTTCAAACACCCATGTTCTCAATACACTGCTGGGTAGCTCTCTTCAAAAGGCTGTAAGCGTATTACATGCTAATCCCAATTAAATTCAAAATATCCCTGGGTGTTTACCGCTGTTACCCTCTCTTTTTCATTCTTAATTGCACTGTAGCTGAATAACTCTGTATCCACATCGGATTATTCATGAATAGCATATTCAGTTGTACTCTTTTTCGTTTCACAACAGGGATCTGCTGTTACAGGATTGGTGTAGTCTGAAGCAAGAACATAATCTACACGTTTCAGGTCATTAATCTTGTCATGAACCGAATAATAAGAGTTGTTTGGGGTTGTGGGGCTGTTTGTTCTCTCCAAAGGTATGTGGTTTCTCAGTGAGGTGTACAGTTTGTAGAATGAAAACGTGGTAAATGAGATCTATGACCGATCAATGTTGATTTTAGACATTATTTGAACATCTACGTAGGCACATGATATAGTTTACATATGCCGACGCTTTGGGAGGGAAACAGATCATGTAAAACAGCTCCAGATTCTCTGGTTCCAGTAACACGGATGTGTAGTGTGGGGGTGGAATATGGGAAGGGGAACACAACACCCACCTTTTTTTGCTGGCTTTGTTAAACCTTTAGAGCAGAAGCTCATCCCCATGCCACGTCACCACTGGCTGCTGGGCATCTGCAAAACAAACAGTGGCTGCCCTTAAGATGGTGATTGGCACTGCTTGCTATAGCCAAAGCAGAAGAGTGGTCCTTGTTGACAAAGGCAGGTCCTCCTAGCCCTGCCATGGGGCACAGTGGCCCAGAAAGCTGGGGTACCTTCTGTTACATCCCCTCCTTGCAGCTCTTCTGGACATAAACCAATTTTCAGTTTCTGCAGCTATTGCAATCTGTCAGATGCTATACAGGGATTTTTTTTCTTTTTAAAAAAACCCTCAAAACAAAAAACCCCATCCCGCTCACTCCTGTGTTCATTTAAGTCTTAAAGAAATAATTTAAAGTCTGTTTGATCATCTTTTTGCCCTGTGCAATGGAGGGGGGGGAAGGTACAAATACCTCCAGTATTGAAAGTAAACCCTACAGGTATTTTCATCGTGCTGTCTGCACAGACGTGTCTCCCAGCAATTTTAAGGAGCAGCACACGTTGGACCAGGAAAATAAGCATGTACACAAATGTAGGGCAAGTTAGAGGAATAGAAAGAGGGGTTAGTAATAGCAACAAAAACTTACCAGCTTTGCTTTTTGTTTATGGGTTAAGAATACCTTTTTCCCCTAAGCAGGGTGGAAAGTGAAACTCCAAGAACTTTGCAAATCACGGTGCATTTTGGTGTCTGGGGAAAATTTCGGAGCATGATTTTCTTTGTTCTTGACTCTTAAGTCCTCAGAGAGGTGTGGGGTTTGGATACAGTGAAGCCTGGAGAATGGATCTCCTTTCTGATCCAGGCACCTTCCACTCCTGTCGTGGGATTTAATTGAGCCTGCGTGAAGTGGCTCCAGGGAGGCTCTCAAAGCAGGTTGTGTCCCTTTTCTCCTTTGGTTTGAGGGGCAGGCAAAAGTTCATCCTGACCCTCTCCAAAACTAAAACCAGTACAATTAGAAGGATAGGGCCAAGCATGCTGGCTCACGCAGTCACACACCTGGGATGCTCAGGCTGCTAAGCTCTTAGGGATATGGGTCACTTGATGGACATGGAGGGACTGTGGAAGTCAAAGCTGCTTCAGCTGAAACTGAGGACTGGAAGAAAGGTATGGCGCACAGGTTTACAAGGTTAAGGTATGCTGTGCATTGGTATAAAATCAAAAGTTCATGTTGGTGTTTTATTTGGGTTCTGTTTACTTTTTTGTTGAATGTTTAGGACTTCATCTAGATTTTTTGGTGGGTTTTTTCCTCTCTTCATCATCTCCATTAGCTAAGCCCCTTTCTTAACTGTTTCTTGCTGCTTTTCATTTTAAAAGCACTTTGAATTGAATGGAAGTTGTTTTCTCTTTCTCCTTTTGCCAACCGTGGCTATGTTCCCCCTAATTGACTGGAGGGAACCTTTGCTTCCTAACCAAGCCGACCCTGGGCAACCCTGCTGCAGCTGCTCACACGAAAAGCCTGGGATTTTCTCAGTACAAACTGAAAGACACATGCAGGAAGACTTTTTTTTTTTCTCTTCCTCCCCCTGACTAACAAAAACCTGCTGGGGAACTGGAAGATTTCCCATTTGGTTTAATTATTGAGGCCTAATGAATTGCAAAAGTTAGAGGAGGAAGAGTTTTAAAATGAATCTTGACTCCAATTTTTTAAATTTGGGGGCTTTCTCTAGCCTAAACTGTCAGGAAAAGAGGAGACTTTCCAGTATGAAATGTAGAAAGGCAAATCAATGTGTATTAAGCTTTAACCGAAATTAATCAGAAGCACCCAGGGGGAGAGTGTTTTATATGGAACAGCCTTAGTTAAATAACCTCTATTACTTTATTTAAAATGTTTCTAAGTACAGCATCAGAGAAGTTGACACAGACAGTATATCAGAAGATACAGGCAGTGAAAGAAATGCAAATATAATTTCTTGTATACATGTTTTTAGGAAACTGCTTCCAAGAGTCTTTTCCCCACCCATAAGGCTGGTTTAGGGAATATGTACTCTGTCCCCTCATTCATAACTACCTACTGTAGTTTCCTACCTCCACCCCGAACAACTGTAGGGCTGTGCTGGAAATCAGGTCTCTGGCCAATTGGTCAGAGCAGTTGATTTGTGCCTTTGCTAATGTTTTTTTGGTTTGGAGTATGGGTAGAGGCTAGAGGATATCCCAATGCATTTTTGTTACCTGCTAGGGAAAATTATTGTAGAATGGATGGCTGCACTCAAAGAGTTGTGGTAAACAGCTCAATGACCATGTGGAGACCAATGATGAGTGGTGTTCCTCAGGGGTCAGTAGTGGGACCAGCACTGTTTAATATCTTTGTCAATGACATGGACAGTGGGATTGAGTGCACCCTCAGCAAGTTTGCCGATGAGACCAAGCTGTGTGGTGCAGTCAGCATGCTGGAGGGAAGGGATGCCATCCAAGGAGAACTTGACAGGTTTCAGAGATGGGCCCATGCAAACCTCATGAAGTTCAGCAAGGCCAAATACAAGGTCCTGCATGTGGGTTGGGGCAATCCCAACCATAAATACCAGCAGGACGGAGTGTGGGTTAAGAGCAGCCCAGACGAGAAGGATTTGGCAGCCTTGGTGGATGAGAAGCTCAGCATAAGTCGACAGTGCATTCTTGCAGCCCAGGAGGCCAACCGTATCCTGGGATGTATCAAAAGAAGCGTGATCTGCAGGTCAAGGGAAGTGATTCTTCCTCTCTATTCCACTGTTGTGAGACCCCACCTGGAGTACTGTGTCCAGCTCTGGGGCCCCCAGTATAAGAAACCATGGACCTATTGGAGGGAGTCCAGAGGAGGGCCACAAAGATGATCAGAGCAGTGGGCTGGAGAACCTCTCCTATGAAGACAGGCTGAGAGAGTTGTGGTGGTTCAGCCTGGAGAGGAGAAGGCTCAGGGGAGACTTTACAGCAGCCTTCCAGTACCTAAAGGGGGCCCACAAAGCATAATGTCCTTAAGCTGAAAGAAGGTAGATTTAGATTAAATATTAGGAAGAGGTTGTTCACTCTGAGGGTGGTGAGGCAGTGGAACAGGTTGCTTGTGGACGCCCCATCCCTGGCAGTGTATATACTGCTGCTAGACAGAAGGATTTGAATATCCCAGTATCCTGTGACCTACTTAGAGAATTGGAGTAGCTTATGGTTGCAGTTTATTAGAGAAAGGGATTTTAATATCTGGGAGAACATGATGACTAATACAATGGAATGTATACAGTAGCAGTCATATATTTGCAATACATCACTCTTGTCTGTACACTGGTGTTTCTGCGAAAGCATATGGGATGGCCTACTCTCAGCTGTGAGAACCCTTTGACAACAGTTAGCATTTATTCGATATATTCGCATTCTAAGGAGATAAAGCTCCATCTAATCACTGGTAGACCTTTTAGAAACACAGACAGCAGCCTTTGGTGTAAGAGTATGAGCCTATGGAGAAAACTCATTTCTTAATAGGGTTATTTTGTAAAAAAGCTGCAGTTCAAGCAACTGCTCTTAAAATGTGCCATTTGCCCTCAATAATTTCATGATTACCGTGGTATCCATGGCAGTTCCTGTACAGAGCATTGAATATAGCTAGATGATATGACAGTAAAATAAATTAGAAGTAAACTGCACAGTTTTCAGAAGGGCTGACTGCATACATTGCATTTCTGGCAGAGCTCACTGTAGACTCCACAGGTCTGCTTTGCTTTGCAGGCTGCCAGCTAATGCCCTCTCTTGCTGAGAGCGTGGTAGATCCAAATTTTCTTCTGTTTTCACGTTGCTAGCAACAATTTCAGGAGTGTTGAAAGAAGAGAGTGCTTAGACAGAAGTTTCTTACAACAAAGCCAAGTAATCCCTTTTAGGCTTAGACCGTCATGAGTTTAGCTCTTGTGCCACTTGTCCACAGTGCACCCTCAGTGGGATTGTTCTGATGCAAATCCTCTGAGTGTTATTTTTGGCATCTTTGTGGCATTTTTATTTAAAACAAACAAAAGCCTCTGCACCATACCGGAATAGCTTTATCTTTGATTATAGTTGAGAACGAAAAGAATCGATGAGAATGATGCTCGCTTTCCTTGCGGGTATTATTTGATTATTATTCATGTCTCTGGTATGAAGGAATGCAGGTTTAGTTTTCTGTTTTCCAGGCTGTACCTCGTGTATGCCAACACCTGCTTTTGTTTCAGATCATTCCAGCTTGGCTGTTCCCGCTTTCCTTCACCCTCCTTCAGAAGAGGCAAAGGTTGGACAGAATTGCCCTCCCCCCTTCACTTGGATTAAAATCTCGCGGCCTGTTAGTTCACAGGGATGCTTTCCAAATCCTTAAAAGGGTTATTGGCAGAACCTCAGCCGGTGCAAATCAGCACAGCACCATTGCTTCTCAGTGGCCCTCTGCCAGGCTCTGCCAGCTGAAAGCCCGGCTGAGGAGTCAGAGTGATTCTTATACCTCCCTTCACCTTACTGTTGGGTCCTAAAAAGGTTTTAATTCACAATGGAAAAACTCCTGGAAGAAGAGGGGTCCTCGAAATGGGTCTGTTCTACACTGCATAACTCGTGGCCTTTTCTTAACGAGAGCTAGCCCAGAGGTGTTTCTGCAGCAAAAGTTAAGCGAGGCAGCAGCAACTCAACTGCCAGGCTTCTGACTCTTTAGCTGTATGGTAGGGGTCAAGCATTCTGCTGCTAATGTGCTCTAGTCCTGTTAGATGCATTAAAAAGGGGAAGAAAAAGCCAAATCCAAAGCACAAAAAAAAAAAATCTTACCCTGTGTTTAGATACACTGAGGGAATGATTGATACTCTCGTCCAAATTGAGCTGGAGGGGGGGTCACCCTCTCTCTGCCTTTGATGCCCCAGCTGCCCTTGGCACTTTGCTGTTCTGGTGCTGGGTGTTGGAGGTGGTGGCACTGTGCCCCCAGCCCTTCTGGCTGGCCTCATCTGTTAATGGGGTGCTCATCAGCCAGCAGGATACAACCAACACCCGGCAGCTCTGCTGTGAGGCAGGCTTACAGGGAGGAAGGGCAAAGAGACTGTCAGGACTTTAATATAATAAACCATCCCAGCAAAGCTTTCCAGAGAATGGGGAGTGAGAGCCCCTCACGGCTGTGTTTCCCACAGGAAAGGAGAAGGGAGGATGCTAACCACCTTCGAGGAATGTGTTTAACAGATCGCAGGAGCCTGTGCTGCTGACAACTGCAATTGCAGCTCTGGAATCAATACAGTCCCAGAAGTTTGGAGTCGCATGACAAATTGCTTGTGAATGAAAATCTCTCCTAGATAAAGCGATACATTTTCAAGTGAGCACTGGGTTTAGGAAGAAAAGTAGTCATGAACAAAATACCCTGGTGCTGCTTTGATAGCTTCATCCTATTCCTAGCAAATTACAACCTGGCAGACGTTGTGAAAGCAGTGAATTAAAGTCTAGCTGCTCTCTGCTATCATCTTAACAGAAACAAGGTTTAGGGTTGTTTGGAGCTGAAGGTGATGTGAAACTCCACCCGTTGTGGTTCCAGCTGCATGGCAGGCACATGTCAAAAGCAGGCTGAAAACTCCAGGTTGCTATTAAATTCTGCACTACTTATAAGCAAAAGTGAACCAAGCACATAGAAGTGAAATGTTACTTTAATTACTCCATCTCTGGTAGTGGGATGAAAAGCCAATCTTTCTGGTAGTTCTTTTGAAGGGGCTTTTTCTGCACCACAGAATAATTCTTTTCCCTCAAAGTCTTTGATTGCCATTTACTTTTATGGTCTTCCTGGCATTATTCACTTCCGGGCTCTTTGGAGAAATCCTCTGTGACTGTGAGTCATAGTATAAGATATTTTCACTTTACTCCATTCCTACAAGTCGACTCCAAGCAGCAGCAGGACAGATGAAGGAAGAACTTGTAATGGTCTTCTGTGTTTGCAGAGCTCCATCCTCCCCCTTTGTATGTATAAAAACTAACAATGGGCTGGAGGGAGGAATAATCATAGTGACATGAAATAAACTCCTTTAATTGACTTGGAGTTTCCATGCCATTCAACATAAACACAGTGGAAGTAGAGATGTACTGGCCCTTAAGTTCAACCATGCTTCATGGTGGGGAAATCCCACAAGGTGGAGGGATTTTTCTTTTAGGGAGTCAAAAGTTTACAGAGCTATGAGTATGTACTGATGACACAGGAAGAGCTCCAGACAAGAGAGGCTGAAGAAGTTAAAACTCATTGGTCAAGCAGTGTGGCTCCATACTTCAGTCAACATGACACAGGCTTTGAGAACTGGTTTTAGTTTAGTTTTTTAGTCAGCTTTGCAAACTCTGGACTTAAATTTCACCCTCATCGAATTTTACAGTTGAATAGGACTGGGATCTCATTCCTTGAACCAAATATCAAAAATTTTTAGCCAAATAGTATTTTTAAATGGTTCCATGAGGACTTTTCCAAGAAGAGTAAAAGCTGAATGAGGACCTGTTTGTTTTGTTATTTCAGGTTTTACATTGACATAAGCTACTGGAAGACTTTATAGTGGCATTGAATATATGGTTGGGGATATACAAATCAAGTAGGGACACATATTTTAAAACAATAACCTTTAGTTCTGAAGCTCAAGCCATCACTGCATTAGAATTCAGTGTGTTGCAGCTCAGGAGCTTTAAATGGGAAAATGTTTATAATGTAGGCTTTGCATGAGGACAGGTTTTGACTGTTACACTGGTGGGAGGAATTTTTTATTCTCAGCTCCATTTCAGGGCTGCTGGTTGGCATTCTGATGGCCTTCATAGCACAGGCAGGTGGCTGCTGCCTGTGTGGTTAATAGTAAATGTATGTAGCATTCCACTAGCTTCGCCAGAAACCCATCTGTAATAGAAGGGGTACTTTAAATATCAATTCCTATCTCAAATCATAAATACTCAGCAGCTTATCACCGTGATGCGTAGCAAAGGTGCTAAATTACATTAGCAAAAACAGTACGTAGTGAGACAACTCCACATGTTTTCCTTCATGGATTTTGAAAATAATTTATGCTTCCAAAGCTTTGCATACAAAGGATTTATGTGATAACTACGTCATTTATCCACCTAAAACTTCTTCCAGGGATTGTAGTGCCAGTGTCTTTACTCTCCATGCTTTGCCAAACACGGTGGCTTTCCAAAGTACTTTCACGACAGTTTGATAATCCAAGTGATGGTCATTAAGTGCCTAGTTAGCATTTGATGTAGGTTGTGCACCCTGATATATATCCCTACCAAAGAAGAGTTAAAAAAATAATCTGGAAAATTCTGTGCCTGGTTGACTTTTTTCCAAGACCTGGTAGGTTTGTTTAAATGTTTTTATAAGTCAAAAAGTTTGAAGAATTTAGTAATTATTGAAAATGTCTGTGCTAGCACACAGGCTAATATGACTCCAAAATCAGAAATGACAGGCCAAGCAGCCACCTGAATGCTTAATAGAGGAGAAAGTGAGGCCATACATTTATGTCATTTGACATAACCCTTCCTGGTGTTATCTGCTAAAAGCTTTCTCATTCTTTACTTGCCCTTGCCTTGTGCCTAGTAAGTGCCACCCCCTCACTTATACCTGCCATGTTGTGTAACACTGAAGAAATTATAAATAGCTTGGCAATTAAAATGGTTCTGTTTGGTTTTTTGGGAGCCAAACCTGTTCATCCGGTTCCCAGAACATGGCTGCTGAAACAGTTGCGCTGGTGCAGCGGAGGGGTTGGCAGGCAGGCAGGCAGACAGCGCTGTGGGGACAGGCAGGGACGGAGGAGCAGCGGGACAGCAGTGAACTGGGACACATGGCCGGTGTAGTGGGATGCATGGCCAGTGAAGAACTCACCTGGAAAACCACAGCCTTTGTGTATCCTCATTTTCTGCCTCTGTTCCTTCTCCATAAAGAGAACTGAGGACCGCCATGAAAACCCCTCACCATCCCTTCTGCAGCTACACGTCTGAGCATGTGTCTCAGTCTAGACTCTGTGCAGGCTGATCTTGAGGGGGTGATCTCTTTCCAAATTTTCCTCAAGCCACTTACCTACAGAACATTTATGGGGAGCTATTTGCAGGAACTACCATACCCATTTTCATACAAATTAGCCATCAGCCTGGGACTTGAGATGCATCTCAAACAGACTACTCTTTGTCCTGTTGGATGGGTTTGAAAAGAAAATTTATGGTTTTTGAAGATAGTGTGGTGAATTAGCAGCCGCTTGTCCAGTTTCTGTCATGTTGCAGCAGGTTTGCGCTGGAGTCGAGAGGCGCTGGTGGTGCAAAAACAGGCTTTGGCAATGCACAGATTCTCCCCGGGCACTTGTGTGACTGTAAATGCACGTATCCTGATGAGTTAAAAAACACCCTTTCTCCCCTCCCCTTCCTGAGCCCCTTCCTTTCTAGCCCGAATGTCCCCAAAGCATACTGAATTAGCATTGAATTTCTGGTATGCAAGCAGAAAGTTCGGAACAAAATGCAACCCTACCGTAGGTAGCCTCTGTAGCCTCTGCTCGCTTGGTAGCATGTGTTGACCGAGTGTGGGAAAACAGATGGACCAGGCTTCACCAAATGCAATTTGAAAAGCATGTAAGCATGTAGGAACGAGCGGCATAGGCGCCTATTAATACTTTGAACGCTGGAGCTGTAGTTAAATAAGACAACTTTTTTTTAACTTTTTTTTTTTAAACAAATGCCAAGGTTTTGTTTTTCATAACACCACTAATTGTCAGAACACACTTAAAAGGTGTTTTACTCACTGCAGCCACCTCATAATGGCATCTTTCCTACTACAAAAAGCAGAGGGAATGAGGCAGACTTGCCTACACAAGCTCTCTTTGATTTGCAAGTCTGGAGTTTGGGGTTTCTTTTGCTTCAAGATCTCATCAGCCTTTCACATGGCTCGCAGACTGTGCGCTCTGCTGCAGTCGTGCACTGCCGCCGCTGCGCTGATAGGGGTTTGCAGGGTTCTGTAGCGATTTGTTAACTTTTTGTAGCAGAGCCTGTTTAATGAGATGAAATGAGATTTCTGTCCCCCAGTCATTGTGTTCCCCATCTCGTCAGCGTGTGTCTATTCCCCCCACCCCTTCCTCCAGCAGTGTTAAAGCAGATCTCGCCAGGGGTTGATGAGGCTTTTAGGTCAGCTGCTTATTTCACAAACCCACAGCTGAGGGTTTGTGAAATAATCAGAAGAGAGACATCTTTGCAGCGAAGCTGATCATCTCTGTAATAAGGTATCAATAAAACTTCATATTTATGATCAATGAATGCTTTGCAAATATTCGCAAATCCAATTTTGATTCGAGTCTTCTGTGCCTGGCTATGCAGAGATACAGGGAGGGTGATATACTTATCCAGGCCATGTAGGAGATATGTGATAGGGGCCCAGGCTGGAGCACACAGGTAAAGTTTCCTCATCCAGATTATTAACGACAGCATTTTAGCAGCTTTTCTCCTGAAGTTGCTTAGAAAGTGGTGTTTCTTAGCTGTGAGAACAGTAGGAGGTCCCACTGGCACAAGATGAAAGCAGTGTTTGAGGAGATTAAAGTCTTGGGCATGGAAAAAAAAGCAATGCTTTGAGTTGGGTTAGGGATAAGAACAGGCTTGGAAAGAGAAGTGGAGAAGACAGGGTGCTTGAAGGGCTAGAGGTAACCATGCCCTGGAAGGCAAAAATTAATAAATTAACCCCTCCCTGCTTTTTATATTCTGCAACATCCTTCTGTGGCAGAATTGGAAATGCTTGATGAGGCTATGGTATTTCCTGTGTTTTAGACTTAAAGTGTCTTGTTCAACATTCTGTTGACACCAAGTGGCTTTAGTAGAAGAGCATTTATATCAGGGGAAATAAATAAACCCCATAATCTTAACCCAGCAATATCTGAGTCCTCACATGGGCTAGTGGTAAGAAAACAGTAGAAGAGCAAAAGAACTGATGTCTGATGGAGAACAGATCAGGCCTTGCAGACAGCAGGCAGAGAGATGTATGTCCATTGTGTTTAACAAGCACTTGGTAGATATATCTCTTTACCAAAGCTTATGTTGGCAAGTTGGTACGGTGGCTTTATGTTGTTATAAACCATTAAGTCTAATGCAGTGTGTGGAAGAAGGCTGCTTCTTTGGAAACAGCAGCTGGAAGAGTTTTGTACTGGGAAATCTTTAGATGGAGGGTGAGGTCCACCCCCACTCCCTCAAATTATTGGGGGGTGTTAGGAGCCTGCTGTGCCCCAGTGGCTGCCTTCTTGTTCTGGAGAAGAGGTTTCCTCTGCCACTGACAGTGATGTAGAAGGTATGGGTTTTTTGACATGGACAGGCATCAAAAGAGAAACAGCCTTGCAAATCACTCCTACCCCATATTCTTGCTATTTCATCAGGCATCCTTATCATTTACACTCAGTAATCTGGCAAATGTATTTTTTCCAGCTTTTCAAGTTATGAACTGTGTCCCAGAGGAATTCTAGACGCATCTTTCTCACTGAAATTTTCAGATATATTAGTGTACATTATTTATCAGTAACTGGGTCTGTGGGGCTTTTTGTTGTTTGGTTTGTTTGTTGTTTGTTTTTTAAAGTGCTGTTTCCTAGAAGTAGGTGTGCATGGCACAATTATTTAAGCTTTTCTTAGTCTCTATCTCAGTTTGGTGCTAAAAACTAGAAGAGTTTTGGACTTGTACTCTCAGGAATTTACCAGCATCACTCTGTGCTCACAGGAAGCTGTGGCTCAGAGTGAATGAAAGGACCAAGGTAACGTTCTGCAGCCCTTCCCCTTGTGATTTCATGTTCAGGAACTTATTTCATGTTTTACATTTCTGTCCTGTTTCTTGTATTTCCTTCTGGCAATCTGGTAATAGGATCCTGGTAATAGTATCACTTGGTGAAAAACTGAGATTGGGATTCAGCTTCACGTGGTGGAATTATGCAGGTAAAGTGATGATGATTCCTGTGAAAGAGGATACCTTGCCACTGCTTCAGGGGGCCGAGGACAGGAAAAGGAGACATGCTGATCAGATAGCTTGAAACAAATCCTACATTTTGCTCTAGTTTCTTATTTCCTTCATTCATTCAGTTTTGGCCAAGTTCCTTAGTTATACAGGCTAATAGGACTCGACGGAGTACATTCTTTTCATTTAAATGATCATAGAGGTAATTGCATTCAACCAGAAAAATTTGATTATTAGCTAGTTCAAACCTGTTTTCATACTTTTCTCCTTTTTAAAGTTACTTAACTGTAACTGTATTGTCAAAGAGTACTCGTCTTAGTATACTTAAATTCATTCTAATATGGATGCAAAGCTGCACAAAAAACCCAACTTACTGGTGTGCTGCTCCCACAAGCCTGGAGCAAGCATCACTTGCTTGGGGAGGTCTAATCAAAATAGGACATGGGAAGTCTCTGGTCTTTTATTTTTCTTACACTAAAATGCTTGCATCAAGAAGATATGAGTCTTGCTATAAAGAATGTTTCTTTCTTTTGTTACAAATTTGTTTATGCCTTCTCTTTGTGGTGATGCTTTCAGTTCAGAACACCTAGTGCAGTCATAGTGGGAATGTTCCTTCTGGGTTTGAATAAACGGACAGCCACCATCAAGGTAACCTTTTCTGATAATCATTTACCATATGATAACAGACACCAACCCTTGCTCTGCACTTGGCCATGGTAAATGATGTCATCTTTATGGATGACTTCTAACAGGTCCTTCCTCAGAGAAGACAGTCAGATATGATACTTACTAAATGGCAGAGGCAAAAGCCAAGGTTAGCACTTAGGCAGATTTGTTATTTAATTGCAACTTGTCAGCCAAGACTGTGGCAACTAATTTCTAGCACCTTTACTAGTCTGTACTCATCCTTCCTGGGGCAGTTGCTTTCACAGAGCAGCCCCGATTTGCTCTGAGTAGCCCTGAAGGCTTCAACAGTGGCACCAGGTCCTTGCTTTTCAATGTGCTACTGGAGCACATAGGGTGAGGGTGTGCCTCACATCAGGTGCACACAAGATTTCATAGAACAATCTTGTTTCTTAGAAGACTTTACCAGCTAGCTCTTAGGGTGAAAATTCACCACAGGACAAAAACTAAAGCCCACCTTCCTGGGGGGGATGGGTCTCATCCCCTCCTGAGGACCCCACGAATGAACTTGCAGGGTCTGGTCCTGTCTGTAACGCTGAGGTACCACAAGACGAGCTGTTTAGCAACTGTTGTAGCAACTCAACAATACATGCTAGTCAAGCAGCACGGGCATCCTGCAGCTCACACAAGCCCCTCTATTTTACCCCCACCACAGCTTTGTGGGGTATCGGCCAACTGCCTCAGCGTAGGTACCCTGTCAGGTCTTGCAAACCACAGGCCATGATGAGGCTTAACGCAAAACTTATGGGATACAGTGACAGAACTTCTCAGCAGCAAGCCTGGGCTTCATTTCTTTCCTCACCCATTTTGCACGTAATGGCTTTGTTTTCTCTGGAAAGGTTTATTTTTCCTGTTGAGCGCACCGTTGAGGTCAGTCATTGGAGCTTGGAGGAGTGTGTCAGACCTTGAGTCACAGCAGACACCATCCTCATCCCTTGTTCAGTTGCTCATTTTAGGAGCTTTTGGAATTGCTTTTTCTTTGTTCAGGCTTGAAAGATGTCTGTCTTTTTGTACGTGAACCCTGTTGTTTATTTAATGACAGCCTTTCTGGGAACAAAAAAAATTTAACAGCCACTATCTGGGGAAAAAAAAATTGTTTATGGTCACAAGGGTTCCTGAATTGACTCTTGGTTGTTCCTAGGAGGATGCTGAAACTGGAGGAAACAAGCTTAGACATTTCTTTAAGTCACTTAAAAATAAACTAACATGATTTTTTTCAGTCCTGCAGAATAACTTTTCTGCCTCTTAAGGTTCTGGATGAGCTCACAGATGGTGAATGTTTTATGTTGAAGGCTTACTAAAAATACAAGTGCAAAATTTGCTTTTAATCCTTTTTTTTTCCTTTTGTCCCTCTTGAGTGTTCATTTTCCCAGCTAGGGGCAGGTATTTTAGTAGGAACAATCTGGGGGAATATCAGAAAGGAGTTATGTAAAATTCAACACAATTATTTGCACCAGAAATCTGTAAGCATTACTTTCATCTCGTCTTCCATGAGCTCAGTTCTACATTTCAGCAACCTGCTCTTGCCACACTCTCTCTTTTCTCTTCCTGCTGTCTCCTGGGCCTGGAGCTTCTTCCCCTTCCTCTACAGTTCCAGATTTTTAAACGTACTCCATGCTTGCGCGAGAAGCCATGTAATGAGGCCACTTAGACCAAAAACAGAGCATTTTTTGGGTCATTTTTTGGTTTGTGATGTGTGTGTCTCTGTTATCCCTGCATTTTCTGCTCAGTTCTGAGTGCATAGAGATTGGAGATCTCTGTCTGTAGAGGCTGTCCTCCAGTTACAGACCAGTGCTTTCCAGTTTGACATTCCTGCTCTGTGGTCAGCACTGGTAAACCGAGAGACAAACCTCATGCTGCTTGAAATGGAGGAACAGGTGTTAGGGGGTGAAGATCCCTGTCCATATCCAGCCCACCCTTCCTCCTTCCACCAAAGAGATGGTTGCTCTTAGTGAGACCGTGTATTGAATACTGCAAGAAGGAAGGCTTTGAAGTGGATTGGTGGGGAAGGAATGGGAAATGCCTGTAGCAAAAAATACTGCTGGGGAAGAACGGAAAACTGCTACCGAAGTGGGTTGTATAAACAAGAACATGAGCACCACAAGGAGTGTGGAAATAAGTGGAAAACAGAAGTGTCACCTGGCTGCAGTAGCAGAGAGCACTAGCTAGAAAGTTCCCATTTGGAAGAAAAACTGGTGACCAGGTTTGGGGAAGTGAGTAGCATCGCCTGAGGCACAGTGCAGTGAGGTGGTCTTTATCACTGCATTTTGTAGCAACATTTGTGTTGATTCAACAAGTTGAGCAGTCAGAACAGGATCTCACAGAAGATGGGGAGTGCTTGATGGACCAGGGGGATGTGGAGAGGAATGGAGAAGTTTGTAATGGCTTGAGAGAGGAAGATCAGCTGGTGCTCTAGATCTAAGACTTACCAATCTTCTGAATGTGGTGCTGAGTGAAGTACTTCGCACTGCTTTCACCTTAAAAGAGAACAGTGAATATAAACAGCACAAGTCAGTGTTTTCGTGAGTCTGGAGCATCTGGTTTGAGCCGGAGGAATTGTAATTATACATCACTGGTGTAGATGCTTTCCTAATGAGTCTTAACAGCTTTAGCACATCAACAATATTATATATGCGAGCACAAAGGTTAACAACAGTGAATATCCTTGACTGAGGTGATGTAAATGTGTGAAAACCTTTTCAGAGTTCTGAAAGAGTGAAACGTCTTTGTGCAGACAGGTGATGTATTGTGGGGAAAAGGAAAGATACGGGAAGGGACAGAGTTTTTGCACTTGGCATCCAGTTGTTATAGTATAAAATTTGGGGAGGGGGAGCTAACCCAGTATATAGCATGCATGGTAAAAAAATTATATTTCCTGACAAAGCCATTTTTTCCCCCCTCCTATTTTTAACCGTATAGATCTTTTAATTAGCAGGGATGCTCCTATCTTTGCTCTGTTTGTTCTTGTCACTGCTACCCAGGTGCAGATGCTGTTCCCTGCCAGCGCTGCCTGGCTGCTACTGGCAGCATGGTGGGATGCCTTGCTTCACAGCCCAAGCAGCTGGCAGCCTGTGCCCAGCGCCTGTGCAAAATGTGTAGGCTTTACGCCCCACAATAGAAACTTCTAAAGGGTTGGGTTTGGGTTTAGGTTTAGTTTTAGATTGGTTTGGGGGTTTTTTTGGGTTGTTGGGTTTTTTTTTTTTCCCCGTGAGAGTCCTCTTGGCTTTGGCTAAGTATACAGTGTGAGTTTTAAGTAGGGGGGGGAAGACAAATAAAAAATAATAAAAAGGAAAGAGAGAGAAAGAAAGAAGAAAGGAAGGGAACAGCCAGAGTTTTCAGTTGACATACTGAGCACCCATCCTTGTGTTTCCTTTCCTTCAGGCAGGAACAAGAACTGTCTCTGTTTTTTCTAGGCCATTCAGGAAGTCTTACAGAGCAATAATAGCCCTGTTATCTAATGGTCAAAGTTTATTTAGGCTTTCACTGCTTCCCCTGCCCACTTGAACCCTCCCCCTCACCCCCCTCATGCAATTTGCTGAGCTGCTTTAGCCTGAGCTCAATTTGTGAGCCAAATGGGGGAGGGAAGCTGTTGCCTGTGTGTCATTTCCATTACACTCACGCATATTTTCATCTGGAAACTTTTTTTTTCTCCCCCTAAAGACAACAATAACAACAGGAAAAAAAAACCAATCCACAACCAAAGCCTATGGCAAGAAGGCATCCCGTTTATCTTCCTAGCAGAGCTTCGGGGACTCACCCACATGAGAGACCCCCAAAGCGATACATGCATGCTTTAATCCAGCACCGCTGATAATTTTGTATGGTGTGGATTGGAGTTTTCACCATTAGGGCTGCCCAGAAGTTACAGATACTAAATGCTTATTTTACTTGGGTATATTTCATAAACTGGAGGATCAGATAAGAACCCTTTATTTATTAATCGTTGGAGAAACCCTTATCTTTTTACTTCCTTTCCTCTACTTTGAAGCATGCTGGCAATGTTGTGATAAATTTAGATTAGACAGTGGATGATAAACCCCAAAGAGTGTTTTGGTGGTTGTATTTGCATGAAAGTTGTCATCTGAGTGTTCTGATGCTCGGAAGTAATAGTGCATTAGGAAAACAGCTGATGTGGACTGTGCCGTACCGTAATATATGGGGTGACACTGAACTGAGGGAAAAAGCAAACATTCAATTATTTTGCCAACTTCTCTTCAGACTCCACTTACTGAACTGGCAGGATGCATGGATCTGAGACAGCAAAGAGCAAGTCAAAAGTAATTTGAAGCTGGCTAGCCTTTCGCCCTTCCTTCTTCCAAAGAACACAGAAGACAGGTTTTACTCTTAAGGTCTTATCATATGCAATACTGAATCTCTAGGTTTCTTTTTTTCAGGAGTGGGTCTTAAAATCTGCCATCACTAATCTGATTTTGATCATTTTCTCATTGTCCAATTGATATCTTCACATACTGAGAACATGTTCTTTGGCTGGTGGATGATGCTCCCCTTCCAATGGCCAGCTCTCCACAAGATTATTTATTCCCTTCCTATGGCAATTCCCTCATTTTCAGGCAGCGAGCATCTCAAACACGTGTGGCTAGTCAACATCAGATGCAGAAAATTTCAGTGCAGTATCTAAGTGGATTGCCAAGTCTTTTTAACTTTAAAAATAAAATCTGTAATTTTGTTAAGGTAATACTGCATTACAGAGCAAATGAAAATACAGTGGAACATGTGTGGACGTGAGACATTTACCGTAAAGTCAAGTGAGTGCAGTATAGTGTGAGTTACCCCTCTGATTACCACATCAATCAGCTATTGAAATAATTCTTCTCAAAGAAGAAAGAAGAAATCCAGTCCACTCTTATGCTAAATCAGAGGAGTCTTTGCAGAACTACAGTTTCAGCTCCTTTTCTGAAATGGTGATGTTTATTTCTCTGTTTGGTTTATCCTGTGAAAGCACTATTTGGCAAGTCAAATTCTTAAAGGCCTCTAGTTCTAATTTGTCTTTCTGTAGAGCCAGTGAGTTGTTTGGAAGTGTAAATTGCATTTCTGAGTTCTCTTTTAAAAAATAAAAGGCATGAGATTATAGCATCTGTTTTGCAGCATTTCTATTATAAGTAATAACCATGTTGTGGCATTGCTCGAGCCAAAGAATTAGATGTGTACTAAAAAAAATAGAATACACAGGAATTATTCTTTAGATGTTTGTTGGTTATCATTGAAGATGGTTAGGACCAAGATTATTAACTGCAAAGTTTCACCAAGGGTTTCTCTCCTGGATTCCCATGTCCTGGCACTCAAGTGAGACCACTGTATCCAAACATACAGGCTGGTGGAGGTTTTGGGATTTTATTTATAGAAAAGCTGCTTCATAAGTTTGCCAGATTTGCAGTTTTAGCCTAATTATCCCCTTCTGTGCAGCAGGCCTTTAACATGGGAGAGCATGAAAGCTAATGCCAGTAACGTATTGGGAATCCTGAAGCAGCTCTTCTAGGTATTATGAAGCACAACGACTGGGGGTGGGTGGGAATCAAGACTTCCCTAGTGTCCTTTTGGGATAACCTGTGGCTTTGGTTTTGCCATTCAAACAAAGCATAGGTAATCCAGCCAACCTGTAGGTGAGCCACTGAAAAAATTACTGTGCATGAGACAAATCACTGGATCTACTTTGTGTTAGGAACTTTGTACTGCTCATTGAAGAAGAGGAAGGAAAAGGTGGTACGTTATCTGTGTTTGTGCAAATGCGTGGGAGAAGATAGTTATATGATCTTTGAACCCCAAATTTATATTTGTGTTGGCTTGTATTCTTCTGAAAGTGGGTTCAGGATGAGCAGTTGGACATTTTGGCTTGTAAAGCCCTTGCCATTGCATGAGTGCGCGCACACACCAGCTCCCACTGGTATGTGCTCTTGTGCCAACCATGCAAGTCTGCACAGCTCTACTATACAACTAACATTTATTCTTTGGGGTTTTTTAAGCTAAAATGCCCCAAAGAAAGCTAATGACTGCTGCCACAGCTCAGCACTAATTAGATTAGTATTTGCTTAAGATGCTTTGAAGCCAGCAAGTCATGAAAATAAGCTCTCTCCTCTCCCCATGTGTGCTGCAAATGTGTCTGGAGTATGTTTGTGACCAGTGAGAAGCTTATGCTGGGTCCTGTGGGGGTCTTCTGGGCTATGGTCCTGAAGGGAGTGGGGAGGCTGTGCAGCACTGCTCCTGGGGTGGCCTGTCCCCTGCCTTTGCTGCTGTGCCAAAAATCTGAGTTGCTGGGCTTTTTTGGGCATGTGGGAAGAGACTTGTCCATCTTAAGGCAGTTTTAATTGTCTTAAAAATATATGTGTAACCCAAATATTAATTAAACTCTTACTCTGAGTGTTTTGAATGCTAGGATAGATGTGAGGGCCTACCAGAAAAAGCCTTCCTCAATTTGCAGGATGTGAGAACAAGAGTCCTTAAACCTCTTCTTTCTCTTCTATAGCTCAAAAAAACATACGAAGCACCAGTAATAGTAACCACTACAGTCACAATTGTCAGTATTTTATTCTTAGAGCTAGTCTTGGCTTTTCTTAAGTGTATTTGGTTACTACAGTGAATCCTCTTGTGTTCATAAGTCATGCCTTGGGACTCTAATAGATGCCTTCTATATCTATGCAAGAAGAATAAGGTGAGAGGCATATTATAGCAATCAAATGCAAACCTAGTCATTTATTAAATATGTTTCTCAAGTTAACAAGAGAACATGCTGTCCACAGTGCTCCCAGAGCTTCTGCACATTAAACAACTTTCAGCATTGCAAGACGAAAACATAATTCCTGAGGTTGCATCCCAGGGGATGATGCCTGGTGATAACATTTATTCCTTTGGAACTTTTGTTTCTGTGCAGATGGCAGTTGCCATTGATGGAAAAAAAACTATATTGGTACAGTGTCAAAATGCACACCCACTTAGGACATAATTCATCCTGTCTCTTACACAAGGATATTGTTAAGTTTCAGATGTCTCCTGGAAATGGCAGGCTTTAGACATCAGGGAAGGTTTGGCTTAATTTTGCTGAACCAGATGCAGTGATGAAATTAAATAAAATTCCTGTATCCTTTTCACTGTGGTCAAGTAATATTAACCACAGCCACCTCCCAAGCATGAATTCTCAGCTCATTGTTTAGTGAACATAATTATTTTTTTTTAATTAACTAAGACTTCTAATTTAAGCAGTGTTGAGCTGTGTACAAGAAATTCTAGTCCTGGGTAAAAACCCTGGGATATAACCAGTTAGTGCCATATGCTGTATTGAACTGCCAGAGAAAGACATCCAGCACAATATTAACAAGGTAGGTTAGATAAGACATGTGCTGCTGCTCTTTTAATGGAGGACTTGCCCTGTGCATTTGTTTCATAGCTGATAAAGTTATAAGAGCATTGACAGATGTTTACTTTTGTCCATCTGCTCGGAGCATTTAAAAGAACCCCTAAAACTAAAATTTTCATGGAAATGTTACATGGAAATAACTCATCAACTAGAAATTCTAGATTATCTAAAGTTTACTTAACACAAATAAACAAATTTACAAGGCGGTTTTGGTGACATTTGCCAGCACAGAACCCTTTCTGATGAATTGGGTGCTATTCCACTTTCCAGGCAAGTCTTTTATTTTCATTTCATGGGCATCAGAGTCTCTTCTCATGGCAATTGCATCCAAGCTGCACTCTTGGAATCCAAGACTTCTGAAGTACAGAGCAGAAAATGGTCCCTCCAAACTGGTGGGAATTTATTATTGAGTCTAATCTTGTCCTTGGTTTAAATCAACAGGAGATAAGTTTGCAAAGCAAGGGCACAAATGGATACTTTAAAGTTTCTTAGGTGATAAACATTCTACTTTGATTTCAGAGGGATCTCTGAAGCCAGAGTTTACAAACCTTATCATCTATACTTCATTTAATTTACCTACTGATGATGGGAAGCTGTTTAAAGCTTCCACGCCAGGTGAATAAGCACTTTCACAGCTGAGAGGTAGAACATAAATTGGTTGAATAGTGTCTGAAAATGTGTTCAACATACTTACCTTTTCTTTCTGTAACCTGTTTCTCTTTTCTCATCCATCAGTCAAGTATAAGTTTCACCAGATTGCTTGGATGTTGAGGATATTTCTTCACTTCCTTAACAAAAGAACAGACTTAAATTTTGAACTTTGATTGCATATGTAAGCAGCCAGCGTAACACAAATTGCAACCCTTATGATGATGCAATTACTGGAATATTTTTAAATGTTACAGTGGTGTTCTTTGATTCACTCAGCTGTGAGCAGGATTGTTGTCACGTCATAGTTGCTCTTTCTTTTCTTGGTGTATTTATTATCTATCATGTGCTTTGGCATGAGACTTGCAAAAATACTTACTTTTTTTAGAAATCCTACTTCGTGTACAACACCCCAAATACCATCATAAGGATGCTGCATTTTTGCATTATTTTATTGATTTAATCCATTAAGTTAATTCATATGCATTCTTGCCTTGGCTTTGCTTTATCAGCTATGAAACAAATGCACAAGGCAAGTACCTCAGAAAAAGGGTAGTGACAGGAGTGTGATGTTATCCCCTTCCAGGCAATAAACCCCTCACTGACCAAATGTTCCTAAAGAGAAGGATGGATGGACAGACCAGTGAAAAGCACTGCACGTGCCTGTTGTAAGGAAATTCTTCTCATGCCCCTAGAAAACAAGGCTTTTATCTTGATGGGTTTTCCCCTCCACGGTTATTAATGAGGTTAACATTTTTTTCTATTTCTTTAATTAAAATTCCACCTAGTTACATGGGGGCCTGGTACTAAAGCACTGCTGAAGCAAATGGATGGATGGGCTCCTGCTGATGCCCATGGGATATGATGGAGCACGTCAGCAGAGCCAGCAGGAGGAGAATGTCCAGTGTTGGACGGACATGCTTTTCAGCATTCAGGGGTCAGCAGTAACTGAGGGAGGCCTCCCACTCAGGTGTCTGACCTTCCAGTGGTGCTTAACTTTGTGATTTGTCTCCTCCCCCTCCATATATCAAACCATCAAGGACAATACTGGACTCTTCTAGCCCCTGAAGGAATGGATGGGGAGTAACGCCTTCTGTCTCCATCCAGCTGGGCCGTGCAGCTGGAGTGACTTTGAAGCCAGTTTCTTTTGTTTTAAGTTAGTCTATTTGGAAGAGGGATGGAATTTTAGAAAAGTGACATGTATCTCATGAAGTATGAGATTAAGAATGGTTTTGAAAACTTTAGAAGAATCTTTTGATGCCCATTTATTAAAAATGCTTTGTTTGAGCCTATGTTTTATTAAAAAAACCCAAAACTATTAGTGTGTGCAATATCTTGAAATTACAGTCATGCTTTTCATTTGAGGACTTGTATTTGTTTGCCTCCAAAATTTCCATGGATATGTTCATGCAGAAAGAGGAGTGTCAAGGAAAGACCACCTCTCTTCCTAGAGTGCTGCCCTTAGTTAAGGCTCACTAGATGCACACCATTAGCTGGGGAACTAGTAGAGCCAGAAAGCGTTAGTCTGACAACCATGCAAATAGGTTGAAAGAATCCTCCTTTTCACGGTCTTTGACAGGTACTTTTGCTGCTACACTTCTTTCCTTATAAAGTTTGGGGTGATTGTTTTTTGTGTGGTTTGGGTATTTTACCTATAAACCAGCAGAAGAAATTGATACATGTCATAGACTTTTTCAGGCTAAAAATTACTCTTAGCATCATCCAGAATAACATAGACCATTTAATTGCATCCAGTTACTCCTGAAAGTGTTACTTCTGATATTTTACCTTTCACTTCTCAGTGTTACTTTTGAGCACCAAGGATTCTCTGAGTGGTGGAATTAAAGGAGCTTTTTTCTGTGGATGTTTTCCATGTCTCCTGGGTATGGTAGTTCAGCATGGCAACCCCAATTGCCCTCCTTGTTGGATTCTCATGGCCTCCTTTTCCACCATTGCTGGCCTCCGCTTCCATGAACCAGCTTGCATCTGGGTAAGAGGTGGCTTGTTCAGTTTCTCAGTGGGGAAGGAATGGAAGACCCAACTTTATGTTGGTGCCCAGGGAGAGAGAGGTTAAAGTTTCGACCCATGGTGTGCCAAGGTCAGTGGAAGTATTATCTGTTTATGCTCCCTAGAGCCTTTGTTCACTAAATAAGGGTGCTGAGGGGAGAATTGAATGATTGTCACGTTAAGCTGTGCTTTTTTTAAAGCCCATAAGTTTGTGTTTTGTTCTTTGAATCATAGAAGTTACATATGAGGTCACATGCAGCAAGGCTTACACTCATGTTTGGTCTACAGAAGTGACTTTGAGTGGAGACTGGTTTCTATGTCATCTTCACTACTTTTTTGCTTGTTCTGGGCAAGATAGAGCAAGTAAACAAAAGCATCTTGTTTTCAAGTGTTCTGTGGCTTTTTGTGCCTTACTGGCTGAGTGTCAGATGGAGATCCCCAGGGCTGCTGCTTTCAGGTGCCGTTTTGCGTCCCTTGGACTGCGGCTGATGTTTTGGGAAATTCAAATGAAGTGCCTCAAGGTGGGTGTCTAAAAAAAGGAAACTTCCCAAATGGTGATTGCAGTTGAAGAATTAAGCTATAGGGGAGAGAGAGGAGCAGAAAACTTAAAACGAAAGATAGGAAAGAACTCCAGGCTTAATTGCTGTTGGGTTTTCCAAACCCACGCTAAACAGAGTACGTGTGTTTATCTGTGTTCCTGGGAAGAAAGCTTTGTCCTGGCTGAAAAAGTAGCCTCTTGGTTTTATTTTTCTTTTAGTTCTCTTAAAACCAAAGAAACCAACAAAAAAGCTTCAGCTACTCATTTTTAAAATATTAATATCAGGTCTCTTTCTTTAAGATTATTCTCTAAATGCCATTATTTGATGCACTGGAAATCTGAAAAAGTGAGAAAATCCCTGGGCAAATAACCAGCTTTTTCTCATATTTATCTAGCAACTTTGATTTTTTTTTTTTTTTTTTTTCTTTTTTTTTGCTTTTTGAGCCCTTTCGTGGGTTTGTATTTGCAGAGGACAGTGCAAAGAACAGTCAATATTTATTCTAGTCAACTGATAAATAACTCTGTGATTCAGGGAGACTTAGTCAGAATACCCTTGTCACGGTCATTGCTGACGTCTTAGACAACGACAAGTTTATTGCTCATTAGGTTTTCGCAGGAGCCTGTAATAAAACCCCTAAACACAGGGAGAGCTGCTAACGCAGGGATTGGGTGCATAGTTCATGTGGAGAGAGTTTGCAGTTGCAGAAACAGAGGAAAGGGATTGGAGGTTCACAATGAAGCTTAATTCCCAGCACTTCCACTCGCCAGAAAGAATTACTTGTTTATAAACTCTTCTGCTTAACAAGGACTGGGCATACAATTAACATCACAGCTTTTTAATTCTCTCTCTAAAAGGCTCCCCTTCCCTTTCGTATGGGTTATTTTCTGTGCAGTCAGGCGACCAGTAAAGTGGTGTATTTCCAAGTAGTACACCCTTTGCAAAAGAAAGTTTGGAAAGTATTAGCAGAACTTTTTAACTAGCTCACCAGCACCACGGTCTCTTCCAACCCTTCCCAGTTATCACAGCCAGGACAGTATGGTTTGACAGAGATGCTGTTGCTGTCTGAAAAGTCTCCTGCTCTGAAGCTGCTTTGATTTCAACCAGCTGAGCTTCTAGCCTTTATAGACCAAATATTAAAAAGCCAAACAGGGCTCTGAAAAAATTAGTTATGTTGGAAGCTCCTCAGCTGTGTATTGAAACAATATAGCACAGTACTAGAAGCTGGAGTGGCCTCGTTAGAATAGATCCATGTTTGAAATAGAGCTGCTAACAACTTTGGTGTGTAAGTTAAAGATGGGTGCCAGATGGTGTACGTTAAGTGTTCCCTTTCGCTAACAATATTTATGGGCCATACATTGAAAAAATAAATCTCTGGCTTTTTAGTACAGAGCACTTTGGTTAATATTTCTGTCTGAGGTCTGTTGCTCAGCTTCTAAATAGCTCCGTGATTGGCAGAGGGAAACACGATCTTATTATTGCAGAGTGGTTCTGGTCCAGTCACATGGATAAACATCAATATGTAAAAATCTAACTGAAATGTGCTTGTGGTATTCTTTATTTTTTCTGTGTCTGTCCTGATATGCAAAATGACATGTCATGGCCTTCATGAGAGCAAAGAATTACTCTCGTGGCCACACCTTCTCCTCTATCCTATTCATTAACTTTGGATGTTCCTGATAAATGTAAACCTCAAGATTTGGCATGGGTTGTTGGGGGAAGTGTTTTGTTTTTATTAAAACTCTGCAGGGCTACTAAGTGCTGTCAACAGAACTCCATGTCTCACCTTGCCTCACAGACGAGGGCCATCCAGATGGCATCCCACGCTCAGACCCAGTCTACTATCAGTTTCCATCCTGCTTGCCAATGATCTTGGAGATGTCCATGTGCTCTCAGCCACAGGGGGTCTGTCTGCATCTGTTGGGTTTGAATGCTACCATACGAAATGGTGAATGTCCGCAGAGCTGGCGCAGAGGCATGGCTACGTCCTTCCACTCACAGGATCAGGATCTTAAATCTGTCAGCCATAACATGCCTCCATTTAAAGTAAATTGAGTGTAAATAAATTAAGATCAGAGTTTCTTCACCAACAGAGAACAACGTTACTGTCCGGAAAGGGGTTATGGAGTATGTTGTGAAGGCTTTTGCCCACATGCAACTCAGTCAAGGGGAAGCATTACTGAGGGGTTAAAATTGGTGACTTCCCAATAGAGAACATTATAGTGTGGCAGGAGACCGATGGAGAGACGCTCTCTAGGGAGTTGGGGACAACAATTTTCAAGTGAGAAGCTTGTGATATTGAGAGAAAATCTCCTGGGCATGAAGAGAAATGGGAATGGTTTTCAGTATTAGCTTGGTCTCTTTATGCTTGGATTCTGAATGAAAACTTAATGATTTAAAAGGTTTGGCCTCTAACTTTTAGGGAATAATAGACTAGGACTGTTAGAAAAGCAAAACATATGTATTTCCTAATGTATGCCAGAGCCTTCTCATCTGTGGTCCTTCACAGGAAACATTACTTTCTGCAGCAGAGGGGGAGACTGGTGCCGCCTTGATTCCCATTCTTCATCATGCAAGTGTGCTTATTGCTTCTTTCAGCTCTAAGCCTTAGGAACAACACTGAAATTTTATCCAAATATATTACTAGTGAGTGCAGAAACGTTCCTGGAAAATCACTTGCTGCCTATAAAATGTCACCTGACTTAATTCGTCTGGTAAGGCATTTTCCTAAAGGTTAATGAATACACTCACTCTCAAAGATGGGTTTGGCAGTGGATTCCAAACTCTCAAGAGGCGGTGAGAAGGAAGAGGACATGACTGGCTCCTGAGAGGTGGCAAGAAGAAAGAGGATCCCCAGCTGGCTTTCTCTATGATCCCTTCAGTGTTGCTATTGTGCCAGATCTCTGCTGTGATCACGGGGACCACAGTTGCAAGCTTTGGCTAAAGCAAGTTGTTAGATTGCACCGAATGTTTCTCTTTCCATGTCGTCTTCTGCTTTCATGCTGATGTATTTGGTACACATGAAGGTTGTCTTTGTGCCACGGGACAGGTTCTTGCTTCCTGTGTAAACTGGGGAAGTTTGTTTTGTGCTTGGACTGATGATTTGCATGGGAAGGGATTGCTCAATTCTTGAGCCTAAAACATAACATGAGGTGCTCAGCAGCTAGATGGATGCTCTGTTTTCTTTAAAGGTAAAATTCACTGTGTAGCGTGCACAAGGCTCTGCAGCCGTTAAGTGCCATTGAAACCCTTAGGTTAGGCTTCTAGCATGCCTTGCAAAAGCCTGGCTTGTGGTTTATCATACAAACAGAGTAGGGAGAAAGAGTTCAGTTAGATTTTAGGGTAGGTTGCATGTGTGTCCTGTCCCTTAGATGCTCCTCTTCCTTCTGGGTGGTGAGGAGAAGCTACCCTGTAGTCCTTTTACCAGTGACTTTGTGACTTCTTCCTCATCATTATGCAGCTGAGCTACAAAACTTCTATCATTTACATATACAAATATTTGGCTAATTATATTATCTTGATTGTGGTGCTGAAGTCAAAGCCTTATACTGTCTTTTTTAACAGCTGTAGAATACAGCAAGAAAACACACAGACACACACACACACAGAGAGGCACACAAGCTGATCAGTGGAGACTGAGCCATCAGAGGTAAAATAAGAAGATGCATTCTCTTTACTTTCTTAGAAATACAGCTTTTTCTTGGCCTCCAGCAGTCTGTGTTCTTGGTATATCTGACATTTCTAGGCATTTCTCTCCTTCTGTCTTGAGGACACTGCTCATGATGTTTCTCTTTGCTGCATTTTTTGGTGAGTTGTGTGACAAGGAAGAAGAAACTGCAATATGAGTATTTTCTGGAGAAAGGCAATAACATGCACATCTGGTTTATTATGGTCATGTTTAGAAAGAGGAAATCGGGGGTGTGGCGTGAGGTTTTGTTTGTCTTGCTTTTTCCTTTGGCTTCTCCAGCACACGCATGCTCAAGCCCTGCCACTTGAATTAACCAGGTGCCTTTGGATTGTTCCTGCGCCGCTAATGCAGTGGGTGCTCAGCAGCTGCATTACTAGCTACTGCAACAGGGAAAAACCTGGAACTTTTTCTGTCCCTTAATTGTTGTGAAGGGAAGTCTAAGAGCATGGTCTCCCCATGTTCCAACATGGTACCAAGGTACAAAATTAATAAGGTGCTGGAATATGCATAATTTCTGCTGGTTGGTAGGAAACACAATGAGATAGTGGCTTTTGCCTGAGGTACTGTGCACCTTGTGGAGTTAGTGCCAGGATCCATCATCTGTGCTGCACTTAGGAAACCCAAAGGAGCACTGGGAGGAGAAGGTGTCTGGGTGTCCGTGAACCAAAGAGACTTCTTCCCTTACCAGCACGTCCCAAGGCACCAATATGGACACGCTCTTCAGAGGGGACCTGTCCTTCTCTTGACTGCTGCAGAGATTTATAGATGTCTTGGTGGCTCATAAAAAAGGAAAAAAAAAACCCCTAATTTGCTATCAAAACCAGATTTTTACAAACTCTTTAGTCAGCTAGGACCATGCTGGTGGCCCTTCAGGTATGCTGAGGCAGGTGGCACCGCCTTCCAGTCTTGAAGCCTGACCTTCCTTTGGGAAGAGGATTTTCTCCTTTATCCCTCCATAATGCTGAGTGTTTTGTTGGTGTTTGTTATATAATACCACTGGCTTGTTTTTAAAGGTCAAGCTTTATGAAAAGCCACTGTACACGTATTAGGTTTAATGGCATGATATTCAAATAAGGAGGGACTGGTCCAGAGGCTTCCAAATGGACTTTAAGCGTAGGTCTCACTTTTCCCAGTAAAGTGACTGTGTCACTCCACCAGACATTGTTTTCTATACTTAAATCACTGCAGATGCTTCAGCCCTTTCCTTAAGCAACACGCACATTATCGCTGCTGGCATTGAAGCCCAGTGCATTAATATGGCAATCACTTCCCCAGCCCAATCACACCTGGTTAAGAACAAACTATGTGTATGACCTTGCCCTCTATTTTCTGGGGAGCATCAGACCTCACAACATATGGTTCTGGTTTGCATGGAGAACCCTGTTCTGCTCTACCTGTAGTGTCTGCAGTTAAGCAGAAGTTCTGCCAAGTTGAAGGTCCTTAAGCAGTAAAGAAGCCTTCTTGCCTAATAAATCCTGGAGGCCAATCTAGCCAGCAAATTTTTTTTACGTGTCCTTTAGTTGTAAATTGAATTTTAATTGCTTCAAGAGCTTTGTATAGATTTACATATCCATTTGTGAATCATGACATCATAGTCATGAGACTATGCAATCTCAGCTGGGTTTTGCGCACAGGGACTATATTTGGTTGTACAGATGTTTTCAGCAAACAATTATATCAGAGATATCTTGTAAGAACATTTGTTGTAATTTGTCTATCTAGGTTTTAGTTGGTTTTTGTGGGTGGGGATTTTTTTTGTTTGTTTGGGTTTTTTTTTTTTGCTTCCCAGCAAGATAAAAGGAGAGCTGATTTGGTGCATGAAAGGAATGTTGGTCCTAAACAAATTGTTTATTTTCACCAGGCCATCATGAGAGAGAAAATGCACTGGGTTAACAGCAGTTGACTGATCTGCAGTCAGGATTTCTTCAGCATCCTCAAAGTCTCTGACCTTTGATCCAGTTCTTCATACTGAAAAAAAGAAGAGCACCTGTCTCACAGAATTTAGCTTCTTGACCCTTCTGGTAAAGGGCCAAAGAAGAACAGGACTCTATTGTTTATAGTTAACATTTTGTTGCTCTTATGCTTTGTCAGTACTACTGAGTGAAGTATGAAGTATTTTGAAAGTGTTGGTACAGCAATAGACATATATAAATAGAAAATAAGGGAAAAAGAAATCTGCTGTGTGTGCAGATTTCGTGGACGTTCTTCACAAGTTTGAACTTATTGTCGTACGTGTATAGGGTAACTGCTTTAAGAACAGATGTGTAGGTGTGTGAGTTTTGTGCTAAGCCATTGTGAAGTTGGTAACTTAGGAGAACAGTTTTGAAGCTGAAACTCATAACAGAGGTACATACTAGATGAACTTCTTACAACCAGCTACCTTATAAGCAGAATTATTGGACTGACTATGAATGCATTTTTCCAGATTAGTAGTATTAGAAGCTCAGGAAAGATGCTTAGCTTCTGTATATGGGTGTAACTTTCTTACTCAGCATATATTAAGTACCTAATTCTGCTCTTCTGAAGTCATTGGGATCTTGGCTGTAAATAAGATTTAAGCGCAGCCATGAAGCTGTTGTGCATATATTTAAATATGTGTCTGATGAGACTCTTGGAAGTTAATTCTACCCTTGTTATTTGGGATGAGAGAACCAGTTGTGCTTAGTATCATAATTCACACATCATAATAATAGAGACAAAATGACGTGCCACTGTTTGTAGAACTCTAACCTTAAGGGAGCTCACATTTAGTGTTTTCTTCTGTTGGGTGCTAAATCATGACAAACTCAAAAGAAGCACATAACATATAATCTCAGTTCAGTCTAGCCTGCAAATAACATTAGTAGGGCCAGAAAAGATTGTTTTCTTTGATGGCAGTTTTGGTTGCAGTCCTCAAATGGGTATAGTGGCTTTCGTAGCTTAGGTGGCGTTTTTCATGATGATGTCTTTATAGCTTGAACTTTGATAAAGGGTGGAAACAACCTTTGAAGATTTTTTTTTTTTTGGTGCAGATTTTCAAAACATTTCAATATTAAAGCCTTTTCTCCTTCTTTTCCAATCATATTGTTTACAAAGAAATAAGATGATCATAACTTTTTGGCAAAGGAATTTTCTGGGGAAAACTACCTACAATTGAAATATAAGCAGATCTTCAATCCCCAAATTGTCACTGGTGTTTCAGGGATCCAAAAGAGGTGCAGATCTCATTCTGGGTAGATTCTGCTATTTAGGATAAGTGTGTTGATAACAGCAATCTTATTGAATCGTTAAGTATCTTTAACGATAAAGATGTTGAAACATCTGGAAGTGCACCTTTTTAAATTATGTGGTCCCAAACCACAAAGTGCAGTTGGATAGCACAAAGAAGTACACTCTGTCCTCACTCTATAACATCTTCTCCTTTCACTATACCTATTCCTATATACTTTTTCATGTTTCTTGTCTTTATATTAAAACCATCCGGGTTTAATATAAAAAGAGTATTAACATAGAAGTCCTATCCAGTCTAGGAAACCAAACATATTAGAAAGCCTGGTATATTCATTATCAGTTTTAGTGCCTTCCAAAAAGGTATTTGATAGTGAGTGGGGGGAAAAAGAGAAAGGTTTTTTATCATCCTGTATTTTTCATTAAGTTTAGGCAGAAAAGGTTTCAGCCGAACTTCTAATATATAGGACAAAGGAGAATACTGTGAAGATCCTTTGGGTACTGCAGAGTGAAATGAAAAGCAGGAAAATGGTAGAGGCAACTTCTGGTTTTCCCTTGTAAACAAAAGGTCACATTTGCCAATTTGGAAATGCTTTGGAAACGTAAATGCTCATAAATTCTAAGGGCATTTTGGGAGGTTTTTAATAGGCTATGTAGTCTACTGCCTACAAGTCATTTTTGCATGCCAACAGGATGTGAATATTTTTATTTTTTTCAAATACACATTTTAAACAGTGCCAGAAATGTACTTTTTTGTGTAGTAACACTAGTAATGGAAAAAAGCCTGTGTTTCTGGTTTTGAAGGTAACCCTTGTAACCCTGCTAGAAATACTCTGTCTGGGAGAACACATTTTAGCAAATTTGCTCCTCTGCTCAAACTCTTAAGTTTCAAGCAGATTTTCCAGCAAGTTATGGTGATCATCTCAGTTGGTCACTAGGTAGATATGGCCATTTTGATGCTGTGTCCCCTTCCAGAAGCAGAGGTCCATCAGATGACATGTCCCTCAAGACCATGTGCCTGTTTCAGCTGAGATGGAGGTAATTTTCTTTCTAGTAGATGGTATAGTGCTGTGTTTTGGATTTGAGATGAGAACGATACTGATAACATGCTGATGTTTTTAGTTGTTGTCAAGCAAACAAGGACTTTTCAGCTTCTCATACTGCCCTGCCAATAAGAAGGCAAGGGGTGCCCAAAAGGTTTGCGGGGATGACGACACACAGCCAGGGCAGCTCACCCAAACTGGCCAAAAGGATAGTCGATACGGTTTGATATCTTGCTCCATTTATAACTGAGGGGTGAGCTGGGAGGCAGTTTGGCTTTGGCTGCTTCCAAGACTTTGGAGAGGAGAGAGGAAGGATCTGAGGAGTTGCAGCCATGGCCTGAAGAGGTGCACTGGTCCCAAGGTATCTCCTCCCATGCCCCATGCAGAAGCATGTCTCCTTCTAACTCATCTGAGCCTGGGGGTTTGTCTCTGACTCTGTAACTCGAGGACTTGGTGGGTTACTAAAACATGCCATATCCTTTTTGATTGAGGAGTTCAACTGAATTAACAATAGCTGCATGGGGGGGGATAGCTCCAACAGCTGTACTTTAAAGAAATTTGGGATCCTATAGCCCAAGTTCTTTGATGCAGACTGTGCTTGTATTTTTTGTTTAGATACCTCATTATAGGGGTTCCAGTTTTTATTTGTGCTTTTCTGAGGACATCAGGATGAAACGCTGGAAGTGTAAACACATCTGGAACCAGGATTCCTTGGGGTCCTTGAGTCAACCTGCTAGAAAACAAGAGGAAAAATATCTTGTCTTGACTGATGACTTTAAAGAAGACGTAGACCCTGCAGTGCAATGCCTCCATGCTTTTCCGGCCCCTGACCATGTTCAATGCATTTAATTGGGATTTTAATTTCTTAAGCAGTAACATGTATTTGTTTTTATAGGCAGAGAATAAAACCAGATGCTTGACTTCAGTATTGAAGCCCAATTTCTGTATTCACATTCATCACCTGAAAGATAATTTGAGCTCAGCCACAAGCATTTTACATCTACCTTGGCTTTATACAAAGACAGACAACGCAATTACCCACAATCAATTTTTCTTATTAAGATGAAGGAGAGGGCGAGTTAGTTTCTCACTGGTGTGATTCTGAGATTTTCTTTTAACGATAAAAAGAGCCAGGAGGAAAGCACAGGAATGTTTACCTCAGAAAATGAAATTTATATCACTTCAGTGGAAAATCGAACTTTGATTCATGAGAGAAAGAGGAAAAGAATCATGTAGAGATGTGCTTCTTCAGGAGTCATACAGGGCTGTGGTGGTGTTGTGCGGGTTGTTTTTTTCCTGTTGGCAAATGAAATACAATCTTTAATAACACACCAAACACTGATTTATCTCTAATGAGGTGCAAGATGGTCTCTCAGTCATTTCAAAGTCCAGCGTGTTGCCACTGGGAATTATCACTGTGAATACTAAGTACAGAGCTCCTGTTGGGTTGGTTGCCACCCTGTTAGCCCTTCTGAGCAAGCCACGGTCAAAATCTTGTTTGCTTTCGCCCATGCTGAGAGATGGGATGTGAGCAGGCTTTGTCAGGGACAGAAAGCTGTACCAGGAGGAATAGAAGCATCTTCATAGCCTGGTTCTCTTCTGCCACCTGAGAAGACCGTTTCCTTTAATGCTCTGCCCAGCAGCGTCCAAAGAGTATTTTATTGTACCGAATGGACCCGGGCCAGGAATTAGAAAACAACCAAGACATTATAATCGACCGTATCTAACATCTGAACATAGCAAGGGCAGTTTGTGTAGGAGAGAGGGGACAGGGCTGATGGAAGATGCAGCCTTCCATTTAAGGCTTTGGCTCTTAAGACACAACTCTGAAGAACTGGTTTCTACTTCTCTGGCTGAATAGTGCAGGTCAGCTGGAAGAAATGAAAAGGTGGAAGGTGGACCTGTTCCACCAGAGATAAAAGTTGGTTTTATGGAAGGATCTCTCCTCTGCCATAACTGCCCTCGGTGTGGGGAGGACTGGGGGTTTTTCCCTGAAACATCTGGTTCACTCAAGGCAAGGGAAGATCTCATTGTTTACACAGAGCGGTTCATATTGCGAACACAGACACTTTAAAATAGTAGCTCTCTCTTTTGGTATGTTGTTCATGGAAAGGCTTGCTTTCTGGCATGAAATAAAAGAGAAAACTGTGAGAAGCAGCTAATTATTGAAAGAATATTAATAGAGGAATGACAGCTTGGACCTCTCCTGCTAGGCTAGGTTGCTAAACTGAAAAAATGAAGCTGAATGCCTTTATTTGAAGTGTATTATCATTGCTAGTGAGTCATGAACTCCTATAGAGTTAAAAGAGTACAAATCCTGTTATTTCAGGTGGTTGTGTAAACTGCTTAGTTTCTGTGTAATTCTGCCACTCCTGGTAAACACAAGGCAGAGATGAGAACAGGAATAACCACGCCTTGTATTCAGACCTTCCCTGGTGAAATTCTACTTCTATTTGAGGAGAGCTAGCATGAGTAGTTTTGTTAGGGGAAAGAAAAGGTACAAAATAAAGTCACCTTTTTCCACCCTTATGCCCAGCAGACAGATCTGTGAGGCCCTGAAGCAAGTCACAGACGGGCAGGATGGACTGTTTGGGAGCTAAGAAAAATATTTAAAGGCTGTGTAAATATACAGAGCATCAGTGCATAAACCCCTCCCGGTATCTAGACGCTGACTTTCTGTTCACTCCATAAAAGATTGAAAATGAGGCATCCACCTCAGATTACTGCCCCCTTCCCTGCAATACCTTTTAATTCATACCATATTAATTAAAATATGCTCACAAGGTCACCATCACAGCTTCCACTGCCACCGAACTCCCATCCCTTGTTCTGTGAGCAACAGTGTTGGATTTTGGCTGAAAGGCCAGGCTCTGCGAGGTCTGGCGGGGGCAATCCCTGCTGCAGAGTGCTGCAGGTGCTGCACCAAGGCGTGCCATTCGCTATTAATGGGTCATGAATAAATTGCATTTTCAAGGTGTTTTCATTAATATGACACATGTCATCGCAGATGTGTTCATATTCTGGTGCCAACAACGAGCTCTGATAATTTGCTAGAAGGAAAGGCAAAGTTGCTAAAAGTGGTAAATTTTTAGGAGCAGATTTTCTGCCCCCACACCTCTTCCCCCCTCCCAATTCCAATTTCTCAGGTTTTGATTGCAGTAACTTTTCATCTATAAAATAACTTTTAGAAGTAGGAGGGATGGAGAAGCAGGCCAATGATGCCAATGTTGAGAAGGAAAAAAAGAAAAGATTAGCCTTGCCAGAGGTCATGCAAAACCCCTTCAGTGTGCAGAGATGGTCTCAGTTGTGTATCTCTGAGGAAAGGCAGGTGATCTCCAATCACTTTAAAAACGAACGTGGGGTAGCACACATTATCTATTGGTTAATAGTTGCTTTCTCCTTTACAAGTAATAAGCTGCGAAGCAAGAAGGGACAAGTTCGAGAAAATTAATTGTGAGCTCTTGCTTTTTCCCAGGTGAGTCAGTCTTCCTGAGAATATTAACTTTTCCACTTATGCAGATGATTAAGGAAAAGAGTGGAGACTTAGAGACTTGTGGATCAACTGTACTTTAAGACCTGCTTCACACTACCCTTGCATTCATATTCCCTAATGCAGTTTTTTTCATGGCAAAAAACCTTAACTTAGCTAATTTTTTTAAGGCAGTCCTGGAATTGGGCCATAAAATATGGGTCTGGATAAGCATTGCCTTGCATGTTTTAGGCTATGTCCAGCAGTTCTGCCACAAGGAGCACTTGAGCATCTTTAGGTAAAACCCCTCCAGTGCTCTTGCCAGCGCTGCAGGCAAGAACATGATGTGGAACGCTGGGCGAATTACTGGTAGTTTGAAGAGGGTAGTTTCCCATGGCAGGTACTTCAGGGGAGGTGTGTGTTTGCTTCAGGGCACAGGTAACAGCATTTATTGTTGCTGTTACTTAATATATGCTGTGGACTGTATTCTGCCCCACATCTTTATCTCTGCAAGTCAGAGATAAAGCGTTAAGTGAGGGCAGAATTTGGTTTAATATCCCCAAGCACGTGGCCTGTGGTACCTCTCATGCTGTCAGTCAGAAGGAGTATTAAGAAAGTTATTCTACATGGAGAATTCTACAAATATTTCAGTTTTTGTTGTTGTAGCACTGGGAATTTAGAAACCATACTCCACAGGAAAATTCATATTATCCCCAGGGTAATGACAGCTACACTTGTGTACATTGGAGCCCATTTGACAATTAATAGCCTTGATCAGTTATCTATGCAAATTAGCCCCACATGATTGCTTTTTTTCTGAGGGAGAACAGAGATGGGTGGTGAGTCTGCAAGAACTCTGTAGGATTTCTATGCCGTTTTTCTCTTCCTGCCCTGCTTGGTGCATCTGCATCCTGGCAGAGAAGGGACATCAGGGTGTTGGAGATGGAGGTGGTAGAAGTGTTGGTATCCCCAGGGGCACCTAAATGGCCCTACCATGTCTTTTGGAGAGGCTTGGAGAAGCAATAACTTGCAATTACTTCAGACTTCCTCAGGCTCTGGCATCAAGTGGACCAAAGTGACCCGTATTTCTTCATAGGAAAACAACATGTCATGCCAAATCCTCTGAGCAATTCCTGTTTGGCCTCGCATTGGCTGCCTGTAAGCTCTACGTGAACGGTACCAGCAGCAATAAAATCTTGGGTAGTACCTGACATGTAGCTCCCTGGTTCCTTGCTGGGCTTAGTTCTGATTCATAATGAAGAGCAACATATTTATTGAGGATAGGTTTAGTCCCATCAAACTCCCAGTGCCGCCCTGGGTAGCAGCCAACAAAAGCAGAGCAGGAGCGTACCTGTAGGTGGGAAAGCCCAGCACCGTCCTGTGCCCCAGCTGGTTTTGTTACCTTCCTTTTCTCTCATTCTCCAAAATGTACAAAACAGATTTGAGCGGGTGACGGATCCAGTGAAAAGTCCATCATCCCCTGAGTGGGTGACTGGTCATCTGTCCCTCCTGTGTGTAGTGTTTTGCTGCTTGTGGTTTGGAGTTTTCTGTTCGTAGCCCAGAAGCTGAGTCAGTGGCTGTGCAAACCCAGTGCATGCTGGCAAGCAGCTGACTACACCTACACAGGCTGTTCGCAGCCCCCTCCCCTTCTCTTCCCAAATCCCATGTAACTCAGGATGTGAATTGAATTTTTGTTTGGACCCAATGCATCTGGGGGACGTGCTGTATTGCAGCAGAATGCTGACTTCTCTGCTCAACCAGTCTGCGGCTTGGGGTGGCAGGGCAAGAGGTCCTGTAGCCCACAGTAACCTTGACTTCAGCCAGCCATCGTGCTCGGGCAAGTTTCTTCTTGCTCCCTGGTGTTTACCTGGCCTCTCCTCACAGCAGCTGAAGGCTAGCCCTGCCTGTCAGGAGCCTGGCTGCCTGGTGAAGCACCAGGCAGCTCTGAGCACCCTGTGGTGGCTGAGAAACCTCCTGACATGGCCTTTTGGGGCTGGAAATGGAAACCCAGTGGAGTGGCGTGAACTGGGTTTGCTTGGCTTGCTGCAGAGAGTCTTTAGTGGCCCGAGATAAACATGCACTGTAAGAAGAAATCCAGGAATGTAACAAAGAATGAAACCCAAGCATGTTAGTAATTGGAAAAGTACTTGCAACAATTTTTGCTTTCTCTTTTTAACATGACCCATTCAGCTTGACCGGTGTGTTTAGAAAGCAGTGATCCCACTTTGCTCTGGGGAAGGCCCTTGCTGCCTGACACTGAGCTGGTCCCAGGAGCTGAGCTGGGGGCAGCCCCAGCAGCACTGTCGGATGCACGGGCAGCTCCTGTTCCCTCACAACAGAGCTGATGGAGACATCATGGGGCAATTCGGGCCCTTTGGGATCCAGCTCCTCCTTGTGCTCTCCAAGCAGACATGTCACCTCTCCCCTCTGCAACTCACTTGGTGTCCATGGTGTCAGGAGGCTGGGGTGCTAATTCTTGCCTCCTTGCCATCACAGATGACTCCCAGCACTTCTTTTTCCTAGGTGCTATTAAAAGACCCATCAATCGCTAAAAGGAAAATATATCCTAACTGGTGGCTGTCTTGAATTTTGGATATTTTGTCTGTCATTATTTGTGGTGGGGTTTATTTATTTTTCTTTCATCTCAGAGGACTAAATAATCTGGTGTTCTATTATTTTGGGTCTGTTCATGAGGGATTTTTTACTCAAAGCTCCTGGAAATTGGCACTTCACTAATGCCTAGCACTTTACAATATCAAATTTTGGCAGGTATTTGCTGTTAGTGGTCACAGAGGAGATTAAACACCTCCTGAAAGTAGGTAAATACGTGTAGACATTTTAATAAAGTGATAAGGCACAAGGCCCCGCACATTAACAAACAATAACTCCGCTGTTAGTTATGAAATTTACACTGGGTAAATTTACTCTGAGCATGTCACAGCCCTGATTTTCAGCTTGCAAATGGTTTTGGATGGCGCAGATAACAAGGAGAAAGGGGTTTGGTTTTGAGGGTTTCAGGATGGTGATGGAAAAGAAACAGTGTTGGTTCTGAGATGGGCCTGACTCTGCCCTGGTCAGGCCCCACCTGGAGTATTGTGTCCAGTTCTGGGCTCCCTGGTATAAAAAAGACAGGAACCTCCTTGAGAGAGTCCAGAGAAGGGCTACGAAGATGATTAAGGGCCTGGAACATCTCCCGCAAGAGGAAAGGCTGAGTGAGCTGGGACTGTTCAGTCTGGGGAAAAGAAGACTGAGGGGGGACCTAATTAATGTTTGTAAATATCTTAAGTATGGGATGCAGGGGGAATTGGCCAGCCCCTTTTCAGTAGTCTGTGGAGATAGGACAAGGGGCAATGGCTGCAAATTGGAGCACAGGAAGTTCCGCACGAACATGCGGAAGAACTTTTACACAGTGAGGGTGACAGAGCCCTGGAATAGGCTGCCCAGGGAGGTGGTGGAGTCTCCTTCTCTGGAGATATTCAAGACTCGTCTGGACGCTTATCTGTGCAATATGTGCTAGGGAGCCTGCTTTGGCAGGGGGGTTGGACCCGATGATCTCTCGAGGTCCCTTCCAACCCCTACGATTCTGTGATTCTGTGATTCTGTGGTGCAGGAGCAATACCTCCCAGACCACGTCAACCCACCCAGGCTGCAGCCCATGGGCACACTCTTCACTGCCAGTAAGCTCATGCCTTTTTCACTCCTGGGCTTTGCTTTTCTAAAATGAGACCTCTCTTCTTTTTGCCTTTTACTCTGCTATATGGAGAGAGGTTTATGCTCATTTGGCTTTCACATGTTTGGACAGAGTTTAGCAGTGCTGCCCAAATTTATGAGGTACCCAAGTACGTGATGAACTATAGGATGGTTTGTTATGGACAGTATTAACGCTTTGCTTGAGTATCCCATTTGAGAAGGGAAGGAAAGCAAAGATTAGAAAGCACTTTCTGATCATGTGGCTTTTCTAAAGAGCACAGGCTGCTGTAAACCTGGGTGTGCATTTTTGGAGCCAGGGAGGGAGTGGCACCAGGGCACAGTGTGGATACTGGGACAGGTAGCTGGCTGCACTCCTCTCCCTCCCTTGATCCCCCTATGTACCATGGATGCATGTCCTGATAATTGCATAAGCAGCTCAATACGATATCCTCCCTTTGTCCCAGCACTTAAACCTGAGCCCTGAGAGTTCTGCAAAAATAAGCATTTCATTTCCATGGTGAAGACAGATGATCTCACTTTCATCCAGGAGAGAGTGTAGCCCCAGATGCCTTTGGGTGGGGGATAAGAGTGGTCACACAGACTGCAGAACGCAGGAAGATACGACTGCCAAAGAAGTTGTTTTGACTGCAGCAGAGAAAATACAATGTGAAAGCCATTAAGGAAATATGAGGGGGAATTCAAGGCTGCTGCCCTCTTAGAGGAGAGCGTCTTACTGGAAGGTCCCGTTTAATCAAAACTCCAGATCATCCAGTTATCTATGTTAGGAAAGTTATTCTTCTTTCTGCCAGAGCTTCTCTGCTACAACATATGTGCATCTTCAGTTTAAGGGGGTTTTATAATGCTTTGTGCCAGTGACACTAACACACTAAGAGTAGTTTTTCTTCTCACTCATAACTCTTGAAAGTATAATGACTTTGGATTTAATTAACCAGTTTGTCTTTAAACTGTTGTTACTCAGTGCTGTCCATGAGAGAGATGTGAATCTGGAATATTTTTGCCCCAGTCAGTCATTGCTTCTGTTTTGATGTGGATGTAACTGAGAGCAAAATGTGATCATGCCTGAGAAAGCCATCATCTGCTGGTTTAAAAGGCAGGCTGGAAGCTCAGTGCGTTATTTAGAATATTATTAATGGTCTGTCCTGCAAATCTCACAAATTTACTTTATTAAGAAGCAAGGCAGTGTTAATTCAATTAGCAGAAAGGACTTTTTATTTTGTGGGGCTTCTTCAACTCATTGAATTTGACATGGGTTTTCAGAAAGTACAAAAAGAAATTCTGGCAGGCTTCAGGCATGTGGTTCATTTTATACAGGTCTATGAGCTTTTCTTCTCCCTGAGGGGAGAGAATGTCCTCAAACGCACATTTCTTTCACATTCCCATTTTAACGCGGCTTGATCCTACAGATAAATCTCTACTCACTGTTTATGTTATCACTGCGGAAGAGTCTGTGAAATCACAGATTTGGCAGCAAGGTTTCACAAACATCCTCAAACAGGAGAACACTGTCTGGGAAAAGTGAAAAGTTTTATTGCAAGTTGAGCTCTCAGCTTAGCTGCCTGCGATATCTGCTGAAACACCTCTGCCCCCTGAGAAAGGTGGAAAAGTTAGACTGATCTGCCAGCACATGCGGGATCATCTTAAAGGTTCTTCTACAGTTTTATTTCAACTGTAGCCTGGGCTACTTTTGGCACTGTTAGTATCAAAGTAGGGCTAGCCTCCTTTAATTTCTGGTGATTTTTAGGCACAGGGAGACAGCAGCATTAACCGTGCACGAGAGCCATGTCTCAGAGCAATAAGGCTGTGTTGCAGGTGTAGCCCTGCGGCTCTGTCCCTGGGACTCCATAAAGGGGACAGAAGCCATTAACCCCCTTAGTCAGACCAAGCAGAGGTGCCAGCGAGAGGTTAGTAAAGGATCCAGGCGTAACTGGTAAAATGTGACGCCCATTGCAATCCAGAAATATTTTGTAGCTTGCCAATAAGTAGGAAAGAAAAAAAACCCCAAATCGGTCAGTAGCATCGCAGCTAATTTTAAAATGTTTTTGTTAACCAGTCTTGAAAACAACTTTTTTTCTCCTTGAAATGTGGAAATGGATTACATACCACTGTGCAAATAGTACTTTTTAAGAAAGCCAATAACGAACAGAAAATTACGGTTCTGATCTTCCACTTATCTCCCTCTAATGTGCAACCAGCAGTAATGAACAAACTACTGCATGTGGAAATAGAGCCTTATTGCTCCCCCTGACCTCTCTGACCTTGCCTGAGACAACATTTACATTTGGCTTACTGAATAAGTTTTATTTTTCTGATAAATATTTGGTTTGTTTGGAAAAAAACCCCATCAGGTTACTCCTGGTTAATAGTTAGCCAAACAGTGACAGGTAAGTAAACAAAGCTTTACAAACAAGGTGTACGGGGTGGCAGCAGCGAGTATTTTCTGAGACAGCAGACAGGTAATTTGTCAGGTACAGCTCATAGACTCTTGGTGACACTGATATGACTGTCTGAGTTTTCTTTTTTTTTTTTTTAAAATCATATTTGCCCTTAAAAATTAACCTGGATTTAAAAGGCCAACCTTCCTTATTTCTCTGCAAAGGGCGTGAATGCCAGAAACTTGCATTGATTAAGAAGGAAATGAATCAGAGGTTAATTCCAAGTTGTGTCAGGTTGGATTTTGCCACCATGAAACGTGTTATATGATACTGGAGACACACAGGAAGTTTAGATGTGCAGTAAAAGGTGCATGGCCGGGAAAGTATTTGTACAAAAGTAATTACTGATGGAATTTCACGATCTTAGATCTTCACTGAGAGACACGTATCATCTTCGGTTTTCCCATCACTCCCTGATCACAGCTTATCCAGGTCAGGCTCCTATTACGTATAGTTTAGAAGGAATAATAAATATGTCATTAAAAAAGCTAGCAATTTAAACTGTCATCAGGCAATCATGATTCTAAAATGAGATCCCCATATTTTCAAGGAATGAAGAAAGCCACACAGCTGTAGAACCTTTATTCTGCCTTTTGAGACCACACTCAGCTTCAGAAAGTGTTCCGAAGGAGAGGAAAATTGAAGTTAATGAAGTAAATGGGAAACAGTCAAAAGCTTTAGTTGCATTAGCAAAGATCAATCCTACTACACTGTGTGTCTTGTTAAGATGGTTGGTGTTTTATTTTAGGCAGATAATTACTTACTTGTAGTTTGATAACCCAAGTAAAATAATGAAATGGTGGAAATTACTACATGAAGTTTAGTAGAAGAGTTTATATTTGGATTAAAGAGGATGCAACAGATTGTACCAGAAAAGCTCTGGAGACAGGTGGCTACTGGGTGTCCCTAAGAATTGCTCTTGGGACACGTCTGATTAAATATGTTCATATAAAGATTTTGGTGCAGAATGTAAGTTTGTCTCAGTGATATTTCACAATGGAAAGCTGACACATACTGAGAAGGAAGGTCTGGATGGTGTTTAAGTAGAATTGGAGGATGCTGAGAAATTAAATAAAAGTTTAGGTTGCACTGAACCCAGTACATAGTGACCCTGCTTTAAGCTGAAGAACAGTGAAGCCCTTGTGTATATGCAGAGAATAAGGATACACTGTGCAGAATGTCCCAGGAGGAATAGCACATTAATACCACTTACAAGGCACTGCTAAGTCCTCTCCAGGAATACTGCGTACAGTTCTGGTCCCCAGCTTAATGGAAGATGGATATTAACTGGCAGAGATATAATAAAAGGAAAATAAAGGAAAATACACTGTTTTATAAGACAGAGCTAAGTGAGCCTGGCTAGTTGAATAAATCAAATTAATCTGGGACTTGGTATATGCATTGGAAAAGGTAATACCAGTCTGGGGAACAGTAGTCTGAAAAGTAAAGTCCAAGGTAAGGCTGAACATTTAGAAACAAATTTCATAAATATCAGAGGGATGATCCCAAGAGGCACAGAGGGCCCTGCTGCCTTGCTGGAGCTCTGTATGTCTCCAGAGGGGGCCATCATGGCATAGCCAAGCATTACACAGGGACTCTACAGGAATGTTATATATGACCCTGTAGGTTCCAATAAATAAGTAATTTGTTTATAGCTGTTGCTGATGTCATTCGTTCCTACTAATCTACTAGTTGTTTCTAGATTAGTAAAGCACAGGCAAGTTATGTCTCATTATAACCCAGATGTTTGTAGTGAAATATTATTTATGCCTCCTCCCTCTTGAAATCTTCGGCCTTCTGCAGAAAAGGGACATCCCCTGTGCAGAGGGGATGAGGAGATCTCTAGGTTTGCTCATCTCTCCCCGCTGGCTGCAAAGGGTCTAGCAACAGCTTGTGTCAGCGAGTCTTTTGAAGGCAACCGTGTCTATTGCTACCTTTTTCCCGGTGCGGGTGATTCAGCAGCACCCAGTCAGTAGGAGCGGTAAGCCTGGGGGGTGACGTGGCTGTACTGCCCTGCAGAGGAAGGGACTGAGCCCTACCAGCAGGGAATTGGCAGGGCTTGTGTATATTTGCAGTACAGTTGGACTTGACATGTGTTGATCCTATGGCTGGCATAACGATGGGTGATCTCTTCCTCCATATGCAGCACTTTGCATATATATATCACTATTACAGTCCCTTTGGCCCTTCCAGGAGGTGAAATACCTTGATAGCTGTCCATAACCACTTACATTTATTAAGGCACTCTCTGCTAATGTAAGGTGGTCAGAGAAAACGTCATTTTTTTTAAAATCCCACGTGAGTGAATCACTTTGAGAACTACCTCAGTCTTCAGGAATATTTGTAAGATTGTGAAACTGAAACATTTCCTGAAATTAGAAGGCCCTCAGAAAGCATATGTTATATGTCAGAGCCATATCATAATCTTACACTGTAACTTTTGACCTCTTAGCGCTCTTGAGCAAGAGATTCCCAGGCTATTAAATTGTCTTTATTGCTCTGTCATGTATTTGTAGCCCGTGTTCAGTAGTATCTCATCTTGTAACAGAACTCAAGAAAATCCTGTGCTTTCCTCAAGAAAACCCCAAACAAACAAAAGCCTTCTCTTTTTTCTCAATCAAGACAGGAGCATGACCCTAGAGGAAGAAAAGTTGGCTGAAGAATTCATGCTTTGTATTGAGTCATGGTATTGTGCCACGGGGGATAAAGTACATTTTTAAGTCACTGATAAATATGCTGACTACTTTTATTTAGGAACACACTGTTACTTGTGCTAAGAAATGATTTTCACTAGCTCAGGTGTTTGTCACAGGGGAACATAAAATACCCCTGAAACCATCTGTAATTTCCTCCCTCCTTTTCTTCCAAGCGATTGTTGTACAAGGAAAGAAGCTTTTCATGTCACAGCAAGGAAATAGCTACAGCATCTGGGTTATGTGATGATAAATTCCTATGGAAGTCGAGACAGCATGGGCTTTCACTCTCAGCCCTGTGTCTGCTAGTGTCGTATATAGCCATAAAATAACTTGAGTCTCTGTTCTTCTTTCTGAAGCTGTTCCAGAACACTTCCTAGCATGCTGTGCCTTCAGCGTCGGGGTTTTCCTTACACAGTTAGAGGAGTGTTTATGCATCTGATCTGGAACTTTAATTGCTCTGTATAAATTAAAGCTGATGACATGCATTCATTGAAAATAAGAGAGAGAGAAATGACAGCGGCTCTGTGGGGAGGCTGGTGTAAGCACATGCAGGAGCGGGAGTGCTTGCTTGTTAAGGGGTCTGCGCATTAGCACCCGAGACTTTATGGGGGACCAGCAGACACTGTGCCTGCTTGGAGAGAGCTCAGAAATCAGTGTGCAATGCACATACTGCCTCCCTGCCCTAGGGCAGCCCTGAGGAACATCTGCCCAGGTGCTGAAGCACCCCTTCGGGTGAGTTGTACACAGTACCTGAGCCTGGGCTGGGGTGGGACTCTCTGGGGAAGGGGCACAGCCCTTCAAGGTGTGCTGCCTCTTTCCCAAAACCAGGCTGTTGTTCTCTGTGAGTTGTTAGGGCTGGGGTCAAGTAAGGCTTTGTGCCTTCAGATGTCAGCTTCTTTTTATGGGTCAGGACGTGAAGCTTCATTTTAGGAATGGCAGGCGGGATTAGAATATAGTTACTGCACTATTTCCTTTTTAGCACTGAGTTATTAGTGTGAAGCAGAATTTTTTTTCCCCTTGAAGAACTGCAGTCCTTACTAGAGGAACAACAGTAGTAATAATAATCATCGCTATCTCAGCCCAAGAGGTTGCAAATAGCTTGTTCACCTATTGCTGATTTCCACTGCCCCAAACTGGATTGTCACCTTGTCTTGCAGTCTGCTCATGTATGTTTCCTGAACAAGAGATGTGTTAAAATGCGATAAAGAACATGTAGCACCATTTGGCAAGGTCGAAGTGCCTAGCAATGCTTTTCTGACTACACAGCATGCTTTCTCTCTGGCTACCCAAACTCCTCAGGAGTGGAGGTACTGTACGGGGAGTGGGACTGCAACAGTGCGGCCCTGGTAGCTCTGCAGCCATGTACCTTCATGGGGTGTATTGATGGGGTCAGCAAGAGGGACACTGGGGGCTTGTGATGGTTAAATGGAGCAGAGCTGATGTTCTAGTGACTAAGTTGTTTATTCCCCACATTCACTTTTCTGTTTGTAATCATAATTTAGCATATGCATTCTCTTTATATATTAAATGAGAATTTATAGGTACCTTCCAAGCTCGAGTGTGAAGTTTAGTCTCATTTTCAAGTAGTTAAAGTAATGTAGAATTATAGTGGCTTCAAGGGGCCATTTAATATATTATATATGTTAAAAATAATAGATACATGTATGTGTGTGTGCCTCTGCAATGCCGTGGAGGGGGGAGACAGCAGAAGGAGCTGCTTTGCAGGACTTCACAGGACGTTTGGAGTGGGATTATGCATACCAGTGCATTGCACAATATCCAGGCACCTACAGTATTTCTAAGGGAGATGGGGTACAGACCTCTGCCTAGTGACCGTAAGTCTGCACTTCATTATTTACTTTTCATGGCACGAAAATAGTCATGGGAGTCTCAGAGAGATGCAGAGCATGGGTTGAAAATGAAAGCTACAGACTGGCTGTTTACACAAGGGCATGTAGTGATAGGGCAAGCCGTAATGGCCTTAAGATGAAGGAAGGTAGATTTAGATTAGATATTAAGAAGAAATTCTTCCTTGTGAGAGTGGTGAGGCACTGGAACAGGTTGCCTGGAAAAGTTGTGGCTGCCTTCTCCCTGGCAGTGTTCAAGGCTAGGTTGGATGGGGCTGTGGGCAACCTGGACTAGTGCAGGGTGTCCCTTGCCCACGGCAAGGAGTTGGAGCTAGGTGATCTTTAAAGTCCCTTCTAATCCAAAACATTCTATCATACAACTGTTCTATGAAAATCACTGGTGAGGAAGCACTTATAATGATACCTTGAAATGAACGATGTACTGTGCTTTTGCAGCAATAACCAAGAGACCTGATAACATCCCTCTACTAAAATTCAGGCAAAAAATGAAGTTTCCAGTGCTCTGAGGGATGTGCATATGTATTAAATGGTTTTGAAATCCTGTTATGTCTCGATAAGTATTCACATGTTGACCATGGTGAAAAGCTTTCCATCAAGAGATGGCCTTCCAGTTCTGTGGTATAGAGTGTGATTACTTATAACCAAGTCTGGGTCTAAAAAATGAGTTTAAAACCAGAAAGAATAGAGTAAGGTAGAAGTTTAAGAAGTGGCAGTATTGCCGTCAAAAGCTCAGCAACATCATATTTACATGGTCACTGACCTAGGCCAACGCAGATTTTCCACCATATGAGTTTTTTATTCTTGAAGCGTAAAATGTTTTTTACCTTGCTGATGGAAAGCCAGATTTTGAGATAAAGGCAATTAAATGGAAAAAGAAGAGCAGACAATTTTGCATGCTTGAAAGACACATGTTATTAGGAACAGCTAAGACTGTGTTTCTGTTAATGAGCATCCCCACAGTTCTGGCTAGGATTTCTTCCTCCTGAGAACATGAGCTCAATCCTGAGGTTTCAGAAAACCAGTATTTTGCTGTGTCCCAGTGTCCTGCATTACAGGATATGGCATCTTGCAGACACAGCATGTGAAGTGCAGTGGCAAGAGTTGTGGGACTCCTCTGTGCAACTGTAAACTCCAATGTGTAGAGAGAAGAGCAACACCCAAAAAACCACACTGGAGTTACTATTGGACCTACATTTTCTTTTCTGGGTTGTGGTAATAGCACATTATCTGGAATGGATGCATGCTGCCAGAGCTGCTTCTCAGCAAGGATGAACTGCATTGCCATTTATTGGGAGAGTTCAGTAGAGTGTAACAGGAACTTTCCATAGACTGTTTTGAGACTTTTAATGGAAACATTTTGGCAGAGCTCTAAAAGCGCTCAATAATCTCTGTTATGAGATCCAAGAGCTAGAACACAAAAATCTTTCTGTCAGAGGCTGCCTCATAAAAGCAAACCTGGTGACAGCAGAGACATCCCATAGCTGTGTAACATATTCACATCACAAGCTAGATTTTCCCATGGGTTTTCTCAGCTCCTGTTCCAGAACCTTTTGGGAGCCTGTAAGCTGAGTGAGGTTGTAATGCATCGTAACAGCAGCTGGTTTCTGTCTTTTCTAAACCCATCTTTTTCTTTTTTTTTTTTTTTTAGTGTTATAGCTATTATTTTTAAGGCTGTCTTGTATCCTGCATAATAATGAGGAGACTACTTCAAGGTACTGCAGCCCAGTGCAAGTAAGCAAAGTAATTTTGGAGTGAGACAGGCTCTTGATACCTTAATGCTGCAATGATACCAACAAAGTAATTTGGTGTCTGCAGCAAACTTTGTCCTCTCATTCCTTCAGAAAGTTCCTTCACAAAGGTATAGCAGGTTTGGAAACTTTACTTTTCCATGGCAGAACTTCCATCCTTGCTTGAACAGTATTTATTCATCCATCTTAAAGAGGAGATTTTTGAAAGCCAGTTCTGATGTCTGCCTCCCACTGTATGCCATATAATTTGCTGGCCAAACTCCTATTCCTACTGTGGAGAACCTCCACTTAAATTTTGTAATGCAGACTTTAGTTCTAGTTTTGGGAAAGAAATATCCTGATTTGCTCAAGATGGGTATTTCTTTCCAAGTTTGATGGAGTAGGTTAAAGACGAGGGCAACACAAAGCTGCTGAAACACAAAGCTGCTCTGTTCTCCAGAGCTGGTAGTAGTATTTCATCGCTTGCAGCTAGGTGATTTACTGGGCTCCCAAGAGCTGCTGCAGATCCTCCATAGATAGCAATGGGAGACTGGCAAATGCATCAAAGGCAGCTAAACAGACCTACAGCTTTAAAATCTTGCTAGGTGTCATTTTTCCCAGATAGGACGGCTCTGGTTTTAGTAAGGCTTATCAGAAGTTATTTAACACAGGAACAACTTTGCAATGGAGTGGGAGAGTTGGTGTGGTGACGTGTATATTTGCTCAGAAGGTGACTGTGTTGCAATTTTGGAAACTTTCTGGGATGCAATGGCCAAAGCTAGATCAATGGCCAAAGCTAGATCTGTCCAAAGTTAATGTCATGTTGTGGAAAACTAAGTATGTTTGGTTTTTTTTTTTTCCAGCTGAGGTTCATATGTGCCTGCCTTGCATAATTTTCTTTCTGGTATTTTCAGTACTCAGTAAAACTCTTTGAAAGCTTGAAAGACTCAAGCTTGCAAATTCTTGGAGTGGTGCATCTCAAATCTTAACATTGCTCGCCTTTAATTTCTTCACAGCTTGCTACTCCACCAAGTCTTCCTTTCTTTCTTTCTTTCTTTCTTTGAATTTCCACGTAAGAAATAGGCTAGGCAAATGCCAGGCACCTCTGTATGTTGCACCAGAAATATGCCAGAGTATGATTTTAATTCCTCTGCTAAAGAAACTTCTCACAACAAAAAAAAAATGCAGGCAAGGAAATGCTGGGGACACGGAGTGCGGTGGGTTTCTCGAGCAGATGCAGCTGTAGTGGGAAGCATCCCCGCAGTGTTTGAGTGGTCAGTATGTCTGTGGTGTACAACTTGGCAGATGAGCAGGGGCCACCCTCCTGCAACAAACACTGCTGAGACACCCCGCAGTAGTAATTCTGGTGCTGGAGTTCACCCTGGGATGTTCCCAGCTCCGTTCCCCTCTGTCTTCCCTTCTCACTTTGTGGAGGAGAAAACTAAGAGCAGTCCTGTTGCTCCCTAGCACACCGCTGGTGCACACAGGGGAAGGGTGGCGGTGCAGCAAAGCTTGCACACACTCTTTTACTTTCTCATTACTTGAGAGTAGGCAATCGCTTTGCTGCCCAGGGACCCAAAATGGTGTACAGCAGCAAGTTTCCAAAATACAGTAAAAGAAAAGTTGATTATTTTTAGTCAGAGTGGGGGGAAAAAGAAGAACCAACCCCCAAACCCAGTGTATTAAAAAAACCCTCCATCCATCAAAATAGTTGAATGCAATCTTTTGCAGAAGAAATGTTACTGGTATGGAGGAGGAGATGAAAACAGGAGTGAATGAGATCATTTTTACAGTCAGCTTTCATGTCTCTACATGAATTCTGCTGCAGTAATAAAAAGTGTCTGTCTTCCCACCTCAAAACATCTTTGGCAAAGATAAGCACAGTCCAAACGACTGCTACCGATAACATTTTGACTTCTGTGCTGTAGCTTAGGTTGTAGCTAAAAAAGCCAGCTTTTTCTATAAAAGGGGATGTTTATTTTCCCCTTTTACAGAACTGATGGAGTAGTTTTTCTGGCAACTTTTTCTGCAGGGAGTGGAATGCGCTAAAGCAGGTTTGTGGCATTTATGTAAGGGTGGAAATTTTATTTTTAATCCTTAGCTGCATGTCATCTTCTTGTTTTTCATATTTGCATGTAAGCTTTTCGGTGTCTGAGAAAGCTGTGTGGCCTTTCGCCAGCCTTGTGGCTTAGAACAGTCCACGAGGAAGATAAAGCTGATAATGTCCCTCAAATTCTGGGGACAAAAGAGTGGCAAGATCAGATTTAGTGGCTGCAGTCATCTTTGTGATGATTTTAAACCTCCACAAGTTCTGAAAAAGACTAGTGCAGGATGATGTCTCAGTTTTTGACAAATCTATCCTTTTGTTCTCTTCAGAAGGGAAAACCTGTTTGTTAATATGTTTCTTTTATTGGTGTTTTCAAAGACAGACATAAATAAATGGGCCCTCAAGAGTCTTCCTCAGTAACAGTTGCTTTACAGGCTTCTGAGCAGCCCATGGAATGTATGGGCCTTTACAATGTACTTTACAATACTGCAGAATTGGAAATGTTTAAAGAACTGGGGAAAAGGAGGCAGGAGGCATTGAAAGGGTATTTTGGCAATATCAGAGAGAAATAAAACCTGTGCCTGGGCCCTATTCTAAAAAAGCAATTAAAAAATAAATGAAAAAAAAAAATGAACTCCACCATCTCATTTTCTGGGACCTGTGCAAATGGGTATTATGATGGTACAACTTTGAGAGTGCTTGTAGAGGTTTCAGGGCTCAGTACTAAAACATGAGCAGTCGCTCTGCTGAAGAGGGTGAAACAGTGAGAGGCAGGCTGCTTGCCTTCAAGCGCAGGTTGTGCGGCTGAGGTTAACCGAACAAAGCCAGAGACTGAGAGGGAGCTTCTACTGAGTCTGAAGAGTGTGTAACAGTGTAATCATGTATTTCAGGTACTTTTAAGAATGTTCAAACTTGTTTACATTTCTTTGAGAAACTAAAATCTGGCATTAAATGTGGCTGAGATTCCCTACTGCTAAATAAGACCGACTCTAAAGGCAGTCCACTTGCTGTAACATGCAACATTTATAGTACCAACGACTCAATTTGATGTTTTTTCTTCCCAGACTTTTGAAGATAAATTGGGCTCCATCTTCAAAACTTACCCAGGTGCTCTTAAATCACTTTGTGGCTTTTTAGCTGTGCTTTCAAAATGTAATTGTAGTTCCCCTCCTTCCAGAAAAAAAGGGCGGTAGAAAGTCTATTTACCTCATTTATTGAATTTCACACAGTTAAATGAAGTGAAATAAAAGCCTGGTTCAGATCCCATTGGTTTCAATAGCAGTCTTTCCACTGAGTTTTAGTCAAGGCTTAAATAAAGATCAGAAGGTGATCCAGAGCTCATTTACATTTAATATGCTCTTCAGCTATTCCTTTTAAACTTAAATAGTATTGGAGGCTTTTCAAACCCAGCAGCGTGTATTAACTTGCTTGCTTGTGAACATGTGCAAATATCCAAATTTCTGCTGGAAGCCCTACTGCAAGTGTTTAACCAGCCCATTCGTTCCCATGAAGCCATAGACGAGCATTTAAAGCTTTTATCGGCTTTTACTTGTTCTTTGTAGTTGGTTGACAGGACGTTTGCTACATTAGTACACATAACAGTACCTTTACTGTTTGAGGCAACAAATTATTGTTTATCTCAGTCCTGTCTGCAACTTTTGTCTTGTGTTAGCCTCACTCAAGAAGACAATCTCATTCCTAAGGGACAAGATGTCTCCTGGGAGAATTTGGGGATATAAATCTTTCTTTCTGTAGCTTTCCAACTTGAATCTGTGTGAGCTTGGAACTTGCTACAGTTCCTTTCTATGGACCAACTTCGGAGGAAGCATCATGCAGTGATGCTGTACAGGCCCAGAGGCTTGATGCAGTATCCACTGTAGTTGCTGGCAACTCTTGCCATGACTTCAGTGGGCAGAACCAGGCGCAGTAGATGTGGTTATTGTGGCGGTGGGCACGTGTAATTCAAGGCAGTGAACAAAACTTGCACGGTTGCTGTTGTGTTTTCAGCAGTTCTCCAGATACATCACAGTTTCTAGAGTTGTCAGTCTAGCCATACATATATGTGTAGATCATTATTTATAAAAAGTATAAGAATGTGTTGCATTTGTAATAGCAAGCTTTCAGTCTTCTGCTTGGAATCAGATCTAAGTGGCTTCTCTTGCCCTTTTTTGAGTCAGTGCATGAGTGCTCCCATGGAGTTTACACCTCGAGGGATTCAGAAGTACATGTATGAGCATCACAGATTATTTCAACATAATGCTTGATTTATTATAAATAAAAACATGTGTTTTCTTTTCATTGGAAGGCACAAATGAAAATACGCAATTGCAGTGTCTTAAGAAATCCCATGTGGCAAAATGTTCACGGCATCATTTAAAGCTTTTAAATCTCCTTTCTCAAATTAACTCATTTTGAAACAATTTTAAACAATTCAGTGCTGATGTAAGTAGAAACCAGTCCCACATTTTCTTGGGCACATATCTTCAGTTTCTTTTTAGTGTGCTATAAAATCCTGCTGCTCTGTAGATGTTGCCAGAACAAACAACAATGAAGAATGTAAATTTTTTAGATCACAGAGCACAAGCTCACGTATCTGTGGTCGTCCACTTGTTTTCCCAAATATCCCATTGTAAATCTTGAGATACCACACCCCTACCACACATCTCACCAGATTAAAGGCTCGGTGTGCCATGCCTGTTGTCAGAGGTCTCTCGGCTCCTCACTGCTGTTCTCTGTGCAGGCTATTTACATCACCTGCATTAACACAGTAATACAAAATTCACCATGGATGCCAAGAACCATTGTGTTTTTCCAAGCCTGAACCTTGAGTGGATGGGGCTGTGTGGTGGCCCTTCTGCTCCAGAGCTCTGTCCAGCAGATGCAGATGGCTTTTTGCTATGGGTGTGTGAAGCTGGAGGGCTGCAGCCAGGGACTATTAGCCAGAGGCTAATACCTGGTGTGCTCATATGTGGGGAAAACCATCAGAGGGCATGGAGCCTGCTGGGTCTGACACTGGGGTCTTTTTCCCCTTGCATGGTCTTGTTTGGAGTTGTCTTCCACAGTACAAGACAAACTTACTTTGATCAGTATGTGGTTTTCACACAGTAGAAAGATCACTACCCTGAAACGTAGGCATGGTCAATGCTTTCTCTTGGAGGACCCAGTATAGGTGGGATGGCAATACTTCCACTCAGTGTTACCAATATACCACCAATTCTGCCTTTCCCCCACTCCCTGATTTTCTCCATGGTGGTTTCCAAAGTCTCATTCCTCTCTGCAGCACCTGCTGCTGTCTCCCTGTGGAGGGAGATGCCTAAGCTGCAGCTGGAATTCTGGCTTGAAGAGCTGCCTTTTGAACCCAAGAACATCCAGTTTTAGTCACTCTGCTCTAAGTAGGGAACTGCAGGCCTAGAAATGGCAAGCTATGGCATGAACCCGTCACTCTGCCCATCCTGATCGTGATAGATTTGTACAGCCAACCTTGTCACCCTCCTCCATCAGGTTCACATGGAGAAACTTCTGGGGGGTGGACCTCAAAGTCGATGGTGATTTCCAGTAACACAGTGTGGTTGAGTTACTGTTAATATGGTTAGAAAGGGGCGGAATGTATCTGTGTGGTTTTCTGTAAAAAATTTATTAAGTGGTATGTATAAAATTTATAAACTGTTATCATTTGTGTATATATATCTGTGTGCAAGTTTGCATAGCCATCAACAGATATGAGCTTGCCTTATTCTGGGATTTTCCTCAGTAATAAATCATAGGAACAGCTCATTATTAGAGTTTAGTGGTGACTGCACTTGTGATAGACCTGGCCATTAACCTTGCACAACAGCTCAACAGAGAAAGTCCCACACAAGCTCTTGGTATCCTTTATAGCAGCCTCCCCAAAGGGTACCAGTGGGAGGAACAGTCCAGTAGCAGCACCCAAACTGCTGGTAAGGACATCTTGGGGAGCTTGACTTTCTAGCCTTCACTCTCAATCAGTAGCCTGAAAAACTCCCAGCAAAGTCATACTGCAGTAGCCACTGGCCATGCAGTGGGGACATGGGCTTGAAATGAAGCTTGGAGAAGGGTTGAAGCCTGAGCAGAACATCCCAGTGCCTTTGGGAGTGGGAACTGTGCCCCACAGCACCTGCTTTGCTGGGAGGGGAGGGCCCTCTAGTGCAGAGGCCGCTGCTCTTGGGCATGCTGGGGCACTGCCAGCAGTTAATGCCAGCTCCTGCCTCCCCTCGCTCATTTTCCTGCTGATGCACCCTGCGGCTGAAGTTTTCTGTTGGGTCCGGTGATCCACTGGTCACATCTTACCCCCGAGTCCTTTTCAGTGCCATTGCATCCCAGCTCCCCGGTTTCTGTCTAGTACGCGCTCTGCCGCCTTTGATGTTAAGACCTTGTCTTTGGCTGCACTTCAAATGTATGTTGTTGAGAGGGCTTATTTTCCTAAATTAGACAAACCAGCCTATGCAGGTGCCTGTGCTTTAATATTCAGAACCCCAGTGATGCAGGCATCCTTAGCAGTGATTTGATGTCTTCTTACAGACCACTGACAAAGCCATCAGAAGAAAACTGATCTAAAACTGGGCTATTTCTCAGTGCCCTCCTAGAAACACCCCCTCCAAAGATTCCGGTCTGTTATTCACTTCTAGAAATCAAAACCTTTTCCCAAGCTGTAGAAAATTGCAAGACGACAATTCCCATTTATTTGAAATTCTGCTGTTATTTACAGAAACTATCAGTATCCCTCCCACAGTTGCATCCTAAAGCACTCAGAAGGGAAAGCTCAAACTCTGGGCTAGCCCACCCTGTCCTTGTAGTTGCTCCAAATTTTCACTGGTGGCAGCAAGAAAATTTAATCCCCCATCCAGCTCACATTGAAGCCAGTGGAAAGACTGATTTCAGCACATCCTGGTCTGGCCTTAATCTGGAGGATTAATGAAGATACATGCTGAATTAAATAATGGCAACAGAGAAGAGAAATAGAAATATTACTAAATGATACTGGGGAGAGGAAAAAAGCACCTTAGGGAATTAGGAAGGCTGAATCCCTTGTTGTCAGAAATGTTCTGACTTTGGAGAGGTCTTCATTCAGGAGCAAGTTGTTTTGTTTATGATTATTTATTCTTTCAGGTGAGGGTGCTTGCCAGCAGTTGGGCTCCTAACCAAAGCGACAGAAACTTAGAATTAGACTTAGCTGGAAAAGTTACTTTTGTCAACTAAATAGAAATAAGAAACCAACTGGGAAAGCTCTCGCTTAAGGCGTATTCTTTTTCTCCACTACAGCATTATCTTTGCTTCACTTTCGCTACTACAGTTTCCACCTTAGTATTTTTAAGAACTCTGTGCTACTCTAAACCACTCTGTTTGAGGAGGGACTTACTACCAATACGTAAGGCTATTTTTCATAATGTTTTAAATTAAGGTATTTGAAAATGTGCAAAAATTTACTGTCTTCTGCAGCAGCATCGCCAGTGCCTGAATGCTGCTGTCGTTAAGTGAAAATGGACTTTTTAGATGTCACTTGCATTTTAACTACTGTTCTCAGGGGGAAACATCTGCCCATATCTGAGCACTGTTTGTACTCCTCACCTGTTTTCTAGCTTTTCCTTTCCTTTTTTGTAACTTCACACAGCACAGCACGGGAGATGTGTTTTTCTTTTTGGACCATGTGGACTTTCATGAAATTCTTAGTATGTAGAACACATTGAACCCAGTAATACAAAAATTTCTCCATCACATCTCTGGCTAGTGTTGAGAAACTGGTTAGCGTATGAAGTGGTTTTGTTTAAATGGCTAGTTACATGTAATGAAATGTCTCTTTCTTTTCTCAACCTTCAACATTCCATATGCAGTTTTCTTTAGGGAAAGTATTGCTTGGTTCTTTATATCAGAAATTAGGTTAGTCATGATGACAAATGTCCTGTCTGTGCTAGTACTTCCTTGTAAGCTAAAATGCCATTATTTTTATCATTTGAAAATACTAGCATCACTTTTGTGGTTCCACACTAAGATATGTGGATCTGTTCAGTAGCTGTAAGGGAATTCTTTGAGGTCAGTAAATAAAAATACCTGATACACAGAACCTGCCCTTATAGCTGATGTACAGATTTGTGCTTGAATGACACAAAGATACTCATTTAATTTCTGAGGCCCCATTAGATGATGAAGATCAGTGGCAGCCCTCACAAAGGGGAAACAGTTTTTCTCTTTAGGGATGAGCATCTATGTGCAGGGCATGGGCTAACCCGGGGGAGTGAGGGGCAGGGTTTGGGGATGGTGTGATTGCCCATACAGACCCATGTGGAACAGCATTTCTTACAAAAATTATTCCATTTCACTTGAAAGGGATTTTTTCCCCATGCTCTGATTAAGAGGAATTGGTTGTGGGCAACACTGATGTTAGAACACCAAGTGCCATTATCTCCCCTCTGACCTTCATTGGCAGCTTTGTACCTGGACGAAGTGCCCAGGAAGGTACTGCTTTTCTACGAAATACCTAAAAAAAAATAAATCAAAGGTGAAATTCCTGCCAGCGAATGAGGAGAGAGGAATATTTCTAAATGCATTGACAGATTGAACAAGTATCTCTTGTCTGCAGGCTTTCTGTTATTGTCATTAATAGCTGGAATACATGCGGAGAAAGTATATAAATTTATTATACCAGGGCATATAGAGTTCTAAGTGATACATGAAGCATGGAAATGGACTTGCATGTCTGAAATTGCCTGTGTGAGTTAATATTTTGATGTGCCTGTCAGAGCTGCGGGGAGACTAACACAGGCTAAACATGGACAGAAACAGCTGATGATCTGGGGATTGGTGATAATTTGGTTTCAAAGCATTCTCCAGGGTTTTCCTCAAGTCTGGGAACAAATATGCGTGACAGGATTGAGACTTCGGTAATCAGATTTTCTGGGGAGAAGATGAAAACAGATTTCACTTGTATCAGGGCAATTGCTGCAGGGACCACTTTGTTTAATCTGAGCTTGTATGGATTTGGGAGAATACAGTTGCTTAGCGTTACGGCTGGATGGATATATTCTGTCTCCCTACCATCACTCATGGAAAATAGAGCTGAGGAAATGTTTTGGTTTTACTCCACTTCTTTGGGCTACACAAGAAACAAAAAAGGCCAAGGACCAGAAGGTTGCAGAGGGTGAATCCATTTGCATCACCTAGAAATACCCCTTTAAGACCAAGTTTCAGTCAGAGAAGGGGAGCGAATATGTATGGGGACAGAAGGGATTATAGTATCCAGGGCAGCCAACCCTGCACTTTTTATAAGCACTAAAATTCAGCAAGATTGCATGTGTCAGTACAGTGTGCCTCTTTATTCAGCTCTTTGATTGCTGCTGTCTTATACAGCACCTGACATATTGGCTCATTTCAGCCAAATCTGCCTTTTTTAAAGGCTGTCTGTTGAGGTAATAGTGTAACTCATTCACAATCAACATTACTTTGGCATTTCAGAAGTCATGAGTTGCTAAGAGCAACATCATATAGAAATAAGACGCTTTGCAGTGGTATCCCATGCTGCCGCCCTGCAGATTTTTTTGGGCTGCCTCCATGTCTCAGGGGTTGTGGCTGGGGCTTTGGGTGTCCAGCAGGTTGCCCAGGCCAGGCCAGGACAGTGCCATGCTAGCAGCAGGCAGTCCTACTCTCAGCACTGCTGCAAACAGCAGCCTCCTGAGACATCCTCTCTGTGTCACAAGTTTCCAGACCGGCTGTTCTTTCATTATATTAACATCACGGATAAGAGCAAAGCTTTCGTCTTTTAGGGATCAGCCCATGCCCTGAAGTTCAGTTCTGGATCTTGGCTTTTCTACTGAGCAGGGATGTTCTTTCTCACCCTGATTTTCATTTCATCTGGGTGAAAAAACATCTTTGTTTTGTGTTGTTTTTTTTTTTTACTTTCCTTTATGGCTAAAATTTTTTGCAACCATGTCTGAGTGTCAACATGGGATGTATGCCCCACTTAAGCATTCATACCACTACTGACTCCTAAACCTGGGTAGTGCTGGCTTTGCTACACATTGAAACAAAATCGTATAATCAATGTATGTGGCATCAAAATTTGTCCTTTGGAGGGCAAATAGGTCAAGTTCAACAGAGGTTAAATCAAAATGTAATCCATCCACTCAAGCATGCACATCCCACTTAAAACTCTGGAGCGAGGCAGGCACTGCATTGTCTGTGCTTTTGCCTCTGGCCAGAATAGCATTCACACTGTAGTATTATACACAGATAATTATAGCACGGATCTTTTCAGAACACGTTTTCATAAGCAAAGGCATTGCAGGAATGGTATTATTCATCAGATGCAAGCAGGCCGTTTTCTTTTCCTTTCCAAACTATCTAGTTCAAAAATTATTCAGCACCTTTGCCTGAGTTCAGTAATACTGTGGCAGCTTGTTTTGTTTGATTTGGGTTTATTTGCTCAGCATATACTGCTTATGGCCCAGGTTCTCATTTGGCAAATATTGCTGTGATAAAGTTCTCTTTTTGGATGTACTTAACATCTCTTTGCAGCAAACAAAGATTTGGCCTTGTATCTCTTTGAGCAAACAAAAAGTTGTGCATGAGGGGGAAAGCTCCTATAGTGTGGTCTGACTGAGGTTATCCATGAACTGTTAGGATCTTAACATTTTCATTTGCTCTCTGGATCTTACCTAACTTCTGTTTACTGCATAGAGGATGTGATGAGCCTGATGGAGGGGAGAAGCCCTTTTGTATGTGGCTTAAGACAGCTTTGGTAGAGATGCTCTCTGCTCACAGGACAGAGGAAGAAAGTAGATACTGGAGGACCAACCCGATGCCTCTTTGGAGCTCGTTAGTCTAGGTTTCCCTCTGCTGCTTCACAAGCTGGCAAGATCCTTCTCTTGACTGTTTGCCCTCCTGCATCATCGCTGTCTTCGGAGCTGTTTCCAGTGCAGCAGTTCATGGGGCACCATGGTGAACCAAATCAGTGAGCTGTTCTGAGCTAAATTAGCTCCTGTCCATTTATTTTTTTATTGTTCTGCATTATTTGTATCTCTGGTCAACTCTCTGGCGTGGTTCACTGAGCAGCCCCACCAGTGAGGGAGAAGCACAAGAGTAACCATGCTGTCTGCCTGCTACGGTAGCACTGATCTAGTAACCAGTGAAAAAGTTTGTGTTTCTCAAGGCAGCTGAGCCAAGTTCAGAGCTCCAATGCTTGTCTGATCCCAAAGGAAGCACATTCAAATGTGTGCAGTTTCTCCTAGGTCTTGTTTAAGTGAGCTGGACTGTATTATTGTACAATCCAACAGGTAGCTAGGATGATGCTGCCAGAGAAGGCTCCTCCTTCTGCCCTTTCTTTGGTTCAGATGTAGCATTAAATACTGCAGCTTCTGCATAGGGCCTGTCTTGAGTACCAGGGCAGATCTTCGCTGTTAACGCCGGAGTTGGAGCAAGAGCATCAGGCCATTTGTGGATGCTGAAAACCAACATGTCTTCATTTATTTGAGCAGTCTAAACTGCACCTGCTCCTGCCTTGTATTTGAGTGTATTTCAAAAGTCACACCAATTTAGAGATCAGGTCTGAGATGCCTAAACTGAGCATCTGAGCTGAGGTTTTGAATTACAGAATCACAGAATGTTAGGTGTTGGAAGGGACCTCGAAGGACCGTCTAGTCCAACCCCCCTGCCAGAGCAGGATCACCCAGACTAAATCACACAGGAACGCATCCATGCGGGTTTTGAATGTTTCCAGAGAAGGAGACTCCACAACCTCTCTGGGCAGCCTGTTCCAGTGCTCTGTCACTCTCACAGCAAAGAAGTTTCTCCTTATATTGACATGGAACTTCCTATGCTCCAGCTTGAACCCATTGCCCCTTTTCCTATCACTGACCATCACTGAGAAGAGCCTGGCTCCATCCTCCTGACTCTCACCTTTTACATATTTATAAACATTAATAAGGTCACCCCTAAGTCTCCTCCAAACTAAGAGGCCCAGCTCCCTCAGCCTTTTCTCATAAGGAAGGTGTTCCACTCCCTTAATCATCTTGGTGGCTCTGAGCAGGACTCTGAATCTTTTATTACTGTCTTTTCAATTGGTTGGAAGATAACATTCCTTAAAATTCAAGATGACCTCTGGGAGGACTCTTAACTTTTCCAATCAGTTCAAAGCTGCTTCAACCCCATCCCCAACACCACCACATTTTCCAGGGCAGACTAGCAAATGACAGTATTTCTAACTTTCTGCCTTCAAAAAGCAACCACTCCACAGAATAAAATCCCTCCTGTGATTCTGAGTGGTGATTTGTGGTCCTCATACTTGAGGCAGAAGGCAGCAAATGCAGATTTTAAGCATGAACACATTGGAACAGTTAAGCTCGAAACAGAGAATCCTGCTTAGAAATGTCTCAACAGAATTTCAAGGTAAATGTAAAAAGCTTCTATGCTTGAAGCTCGTGTAGTAACAAGCTGCTAGATGGTGTAATCACAGCCTCTGTTAAACTGCCCCCATGTACTAGCAGTTGCCATTCTGATCCCAAACACCATTATGTTTATCTAGATGCATAATGAGAAGTAACAGAGGAACCTTAAACATGGAGGAAGGACATTTAATCAGTTATCGCTGAAGCTCCTTAATGGTGAATACTGTACTGAGAAGTAACACAAGTTCAGCAAATGGTTTTGATGACTGCCAAGTGTTTTTATCAGTGTTTGTTATTTCTTCTCCTAATAAAAGATCGATTTTTCAGTAGATCTTTGACAGGTGTTGTCTTATGTTATGGGCTCCAAGACTTATTTCCAGCTTTGTCAAGAGTCTTTGTTATTTGCTTTACAGCATACTGCACAATGGTGTTCCAGTTTCTGACTGATGCTTCTAGGAATTAGGGCTCTACAGAAATACAATTTCGTTTATTATTTTCTCCAAGTTAAACGAATGCAATTCTTTCAGTGTCTTGTGGAAAGCTGTGAAGTCAGGCTGGGGTTGCACTATAGTAACAATGAGGTAACTGCCTCCTTTTGTTCCCACTGAAGAGCAAAGTTGAGCTGAAGTTTTCCATCTGGAAAGTGGTGTGAATTTTTTTACCCTGTTGCCTTCTGTGTCATTCTCCTTTCCTTTGTATTAGCATAACTCAGAGACGTTGAGATGATGATTCATGTCAGAGACCATTCATGTTTCTTATGAATCTGTGCTGATGCTTCACTTACTGTGGTGCTTATAAACATAGGTGGGCAAAAAGTCTTTATCCTGTACTTATTCTTGCATTCCTTCATGAAGTTTTCTTCTTTCCTCCACAGTTTGTCAAGGGACAAATAACAAGCTGACCCAACTGGGACATGTGGAAGACCATTTCACCAGCCTGCAGAGGATGTACAACAACTGCGAGGTGGTACTCAGCAACCTAGAGATTACATACGTGGAGCACAATCGTGACCTCTCTTTCCTGAGGGTTAGTGTTCTTGGCCAATGTGGCCTTCCCTGCTAAAGGAATCTTACTGCATTGTTTTAAGTGCAAAGGATCAGCTACCTATAAAATTCTGTGGTGATCCAAAGCCACAGTTAGCTAAAGTCAGAGAAATCACAGTTCACAGTCTTGGCATACATGTAGGCTGCAGGATACACTCAACCTTACCTATACTAAATCAAATGCTTTGAGAAATAGCTTTTCAAACACTTGCCAACCTGTGCTGGCTGCCATGCAGATAGGTTTCTTCTTATTTATAAATATTATTGCATCCTTACCCATTGCCTCGCTCCTCAGAGGTCAAAAGCCTTTGTGGTGCTGCTGGGCAAAGCAAAGTGAGTGGCAACCCACTGGTTGCAGGTTTTGAAGTGTGGAGGCCTTTACCCTGCCCTCCAAACTGTGACCCCTTTCCCACACATGGTGAGTGCCCCTCCAGCCTTGCAGCGCCTGCACCCCAAAGCAGGTTCTGCACAATTGCTTCTCATGTGGACACTTTGAGTGATCACAGGATCATAGGGATTGGATAGGACCATAATCCTCTGCAGTTGGCATATGGGCTACTCCCATCTCAAATGGGATGCTTTGTGCACAAGGGGGTGAGCAACCATGGTGAGCTGAGAGGGTAAGAGACAGGAGAAGGATGTTAAAATGTGGCTATGGCATGTGGAGGAGCAGTGTCTGCTATAGGGACCCCAGGTTCTCCACCAGAGAGGCTGGGCAAGGGGAACAGCTCTGCTCACTTGCTGCCAAGCTGCCTCCAGTGGCAAGACTGTAACACTGTAGGTTATGATTTTGTTAAAAAAGAGGTGTTTTAAATGCATTGCATTTTGCATGCCTGGTTATCAGATTAGGAGGTTTTCAAGGAAAGAGGCAGGAGACAACATTTTTTTGAAATAATTTTACGTCTAGTATCAAAAGCTCTTGTATGATATCTCTGAATGAACAGGTCATTCCTCTGGGTGGAGAGAAGTAATCTCTTTGTGTAAGCTTTTCTTCTCAGTGAACAAAGATAGGGAAAAAAGCGTTTCATTAGAGTTACAAGCAAGAACATCAGAAAAGAGATGGTTCAAACATACAGTTTACAAATATGATGGTATTGCCATTTTTGTTTCCCAAGCACAACTTGACCGTGGAGCTCAGTGTTCCCAGACACACAGCAGGTCTCTTGAAAACTCACTTTCATAAAACAGGAAAATAGTCGAAGTGATAGCCTGAGGGTTTTTCAATAGGGATTTTCGTAGGAGATAGAATGCATGCATTTCACAGTACAAGGGAGATATTATCCTACATCCAAGGTTACTTTTAGTCCTGTAACTACTTACTACTTAAGAGGGAGAAGGTTATCTCATCTTCCCCTCTGCTCAGCACTGAAGGATCCACAAGGGAAGGGGCACAGAGAAGAGAATGTAAAAGTCTTAGTCAGGTGGCATGTCTGTGCTGCCAGTGTTTGAAAGCTGGGCAGGTATTCAGGGGAAGCATCACATTTAGTTTCCATATCATACATGCTTGCCCTGCTATCCTGCATACCCTAGGTAGTCCTCCTTGTCCTGGCATGGGGACAGAACAGGGGGTAAGCCAGACCTTTGGTATGACCCCCTGGTAGCTGATCTGAGGGTCAGTTTATACCTGCTTAGACAGCAAAGTTTACCATATAGTCCCCTTCTTGTTCTTGGATTTATTTGTTTTTAATGAGCTTAAGTGGTTTATCATTCCTTAAAATTGAGAGATGTTGTACTGGGGGGAGGGGGAAGAGAAGAAAATCTTTCAAGAGAAAAAGAATGCTATGGATTAAGCACCTTGTTTTTTCTGTTCTCTCAGACGATACAGGAGGTTGCAGGCTACGTGCTCATCGCACTTAACATGGTGGACGTCATTCCCCTAGAAAATCTCCAGATCATCCGAGGCAACGTGCTGTATGACAACTCTTATGCCCTGGCAGTTTTATCCAATTACCACATGAATAAAACCCAGGGACTCCGAGAGCTGCCAATGAAACGGCTGTCAGGTGAGAAGAGAGCAAGCAGTGGAGCCACCTGTAAAGCAAACTTCAACTGTTAGGTTATTGGTATCAAGATCTGATTGAAGATCTCCTCTCAGAGTTACATGCCATCAAATCCTGCTTTAAAAGCAAGGATCAGTATTTAGTTTCCTAGTTTCCCAATTGCTTTCCTGATAGCCAACCTTACTCAAAAGATTAAGAAAGTTCACGGTTTCCTATTGAAGAAAGATACAGAAAAATCCAAAGCATCAGCAGGGTGGTGAGGTATATTTGTCTCCCCCAAAATGGCAAAGAAGTATCCACTTGTTATTTCACACTATTTGATTCTAGTTCACACACTTCAGTGTTTTCTGTTAAACTCCAGTGGGAGCTGGTGGTACGTTCATTAGGGTCTTACACAGTATCTAGAGGATGGTGTCTGGCTGTGCACACCAGTGGTGCCATTTCTGCTGAGTGCAGTGGCCTCTGGAGGCAGGCCTAGGCAGAAAGCCACATGTAGTGGCATCTTAGTGGCATCCAACAGCAGCTGACTCTCCAGAACCCGTAGGTCTAAGCCTGGTTTCAGTTGTACCATCAGGAGTGCTGGTGCTGTGCAGATTATCCTTTTCTGTCAAATGTGTGACTGAGGCAAAAAGTTACATGTTCTATTTCCCTTTCTTTAGAATCAGAGACAGAAGACTTGGGCAGTTTGCTTCCCTTACCAATTTTTTTTTTCTTTCCATGGCAGAAATTCTGAACGGAGGTGTTAAAATCAGCAACAACCCCAAACTGTGCAACATGGACACTGTTCTCTGGAATGACATCATTGACACAAGCAAGAAGCCTCTCACAGTGCTCGAATATGCAAGCAACCTGTCTTCTTGTGAGTATTAACTTATCAAAATTGCTATGCATGCCTACTGAAAGAAGAATGAACATTCCATTCTTCTGGGCAGTGGTTTTCAGGTCTATCCATATCTGCAGGCAGGGCCACCAAGTTTTGTTCCATTTCTTCACCGCAGGCCTAAGATGCAATTTGCCGTGGTGGTTCGGTCCTTAACCCATAGCTCAGCCAAGTTCTTTGGAAAGCTTCGCTTGGTTTCAGACAGTACCCTACCTATGTGTCCTTCAAGGACAGCTGAGAATAATGCGCACTCATTTGCTTTCCAGCATTCTTCTATTTACAGTATAAGTCTAGAAAGGCTCTATGGGTATCTTTGTTGAGTTATTGTGGGACTTGAAGCCTTTTTAGCACTAAGGCCTAAGTTAAATGCAGTAAAAATGGTGGTTTAGGCTGCCCAGATCATCCTTGCAAAATTCATGATAAACAGGCAGACAGATCTGATGCTTTAGCTCAGCAGGGAGATGAGTGTACATTTAAGTTTGTGTAGCGTATGCTTACAGCAGGCTCAGTGTAATCCCTCAGCCTTCTGAGTTCCTTGCAAAATCCTCAGTCATTTCACAGAAAGGAGAGTTTATTTTCATTTCTGAGCATTTAGTTTCTGGCACTATAAATTGGCGGGAAAACATATTTTCTTTATCTTTTTCCAGTTGCGTAATTGCCTGAGAGCTGATAGCCAACTTCTGTGTTGACATACTTCTCTGCAGAGCCGTCGCGTAATCAAGGAGTTGCAAACTATACAAGTCAGCGCAGGAGTTTGGCTATAAACACAACAGAAATGTTAACCTTTAACATTTCAACCTTAGAGAAAAAAAAAAAAAAGAAAAAAAAGAGTTCTTTTGGTCCCACACCAAATCAATCAACTCTTGGACACGTCTTGGCACTCGTTCAGCTATTTGTTGGGCAGTGGCGGGGGGAGGGAGAATCACGTGGGAAGAGTCGCTCTAATAGGAAATGCCTCTTAAATGTAGTGATTTCCACGTTAATCTGCTTAGATGGCCATTTATGGTTTTAGTAACTGTCCCATAATCTAATATAAGTTGTTTCTCTGGAAATTCACTTGTCATTAAGAGAAAGAAGAAGAAAGAAAGGAGTCAGGACGGAGGGGTAGGAAAGAGCCTGGCACTAAACCTTGACGTTCAGGCAGGGTGTCCATCCATCCTGCTGCCTTTCCATCGATCGCCCATCTGCTACATAATCCTGCACTGAGGAGTACTTTAGGCAGAGGGCTGGAGGAGGGTGCGAAGCAGACAAGTCAAATTACTTTGTGGTTGGAGTAGCTGGCAGTTGCCTGTGAATCCAGTTGGGTTTGTTTTCCTTTTAGGACTGCGTTGTTCAGAAACATTCATTTACATGTGGCCTGTAGCAAGCAGCTGGCACATGCCTGGCTGCAAGCCGGTAGTGACTTGCCCTTGCCTGCAAACTCCAGGAGAAGGGCCAGGCGGGCAGTAGCTGAGGTTCCTGTTCTTGGGAAAAATAGACCTCTTTCGTAAGTTAGACTGGCTGGGTGTTGTGCTCACTTACTCAGAGAGCTGCACATAGGAAACCAGAGGTGAGCAAAGGAGAAGGATTTAAGGTCCAGCTCTCAACATTTTTGAACACTGGTATATAGGTGCTTCCTCCCATGATTTATCAAGAAGGAAAGCTCAAGTCTTTGTTTTCTGTAACTCACATGATGTTGTTGTTGTCCATGTTTATAATACTCTGCTCTCATGTTTTAGGTCCCAAATGCCATCCAAACTGCACAGAAGACCACTGCTGGGGCCCTGGCGAACAGAACTGCCAGACATGTAAGCCTGCAGACTAATTAAGAAGTACCTTGTATGCTCCAACATACTAAGTTTCAATCTACTGAAAAGCTAACCTGTCAAGCACGAATTAGTGACGTGTTTCACACTTGTCCTTCTCTGCAACCTACTATTCTGGGGCTCCTTGAAGCACACCACAGAGGGACATTGCCTGCTTCACACTCTGCAGTACTGCAGTCACAGGGAGGATGGCTGTGCCCACTCCCCCTGAGTACCTCCATTTCTGGGGGGAGGGGAAACCTCAAGGTGGTTTGACATGGGCCTGGGTTTCCCTGCATATATACTGTTTTCCAGAGGGAAAAGACTTCCCCTGTCTCTGCTGCATTGAAAGCTTTTGTCTCTCGCCCACAGCTTTCTCCCATCTGCAACTGAGAGCATTAATTCTTTAGGTTATTTTACTGTGTAATAGAGAACAAAGTAGCATCGTGGTGAATTGCCTGCTGTTTTGCTGTTTCCCACAGAGCCATTCTGCAGGCCAGTTGGATTAATTTCTACTTTTAGAAGCAACAGCATAAGCTGATTTTTGCTGGTTTAAATTCATATTTTTGAAATCCCTGTAGGTTTCTTTTGTAAACACAAAAGAAGTCACCTTCATGTGGGTAAACACACCACATATTCTACTTGCAGGACCTTTGGAACACTCTGGGAAAATGCATAGCCTTTTTTAATCTGTAAATGGAGATATTTGGCATTGTGCGTTTGTTCGGTTTGGTTGCCTGTGCTTTACTGTAAAATTTGTAAGTAGGATGCTTGCCTGATGTTAAGCAACAGAAACATCCAATTGTAAGTGCTTGAGATTTTGCAAGGCTTTATTTCTCCCAAAGTAAAATCTGAGGAGGAAGCCCATCTCAATTTGTTTTGATACTTCATTATTTCCTTTTTTTCTCTAATAAGTAGGGAAACACACTGTTTCTGCCTCTTACTTGCTTGTTTTGTATAAAGTTTAGTGGAAAGCCTGAAGATCACAAATGAAAGCAACACCCTACCTTCATTTTTCCGTTTCAAATAATTACCTAAACCTAAATTTCTTGCTTGCAAGTATCAGGCCATATCTGTACAGCTTCTAGAGCTTAAGGAAAAATGAACATACAGCTTTTTTTCACGTAGTATAAGCTTTAGGGTTATTTTTCAGTCAGCTCTGCAGTTTGGCTCATGCCTTGAACTGCTCTTGAGGTGGGACAGTGGCTGCGCACACAAAGTCCTTCCCGGGTCTAAGACAGCACAGCTGTGAAACCTCAGATCTCAGCCCTGTGAGCTTCCAGCATTTACACACTCTTGCTGGCTTCAGGAGGGATGACTAGGAGTGCATAAAATGAAACCGTTTGCAGGCTCTGGCTCTCCTCTTGAGACATTTAAGAATCTGGCCAACTGAAAATGTATCCCATATTTCCATATGTGGGAAAGTTTAGGGTGATACATATCTTTCTCCCTCAGTGAATGTGAGATATTCTGTATGAAATACAAACGTTTGCCATGATATATGCTTCCAGCAGGAAGCTCGAGTCAATAGCTATCAAAGTGACGAGCTGTTTTACTCCCCTGCTGATGCTTAAGAAAAAAATTATATCAAAATGCCGTTCGTGTAGAACAATGTGCCTTTTATTCCCCGTTTCTAGTTGGATGGAGGAGTTGCTATCAGAGAACCTAATGTGTGCTGTGGAAATAATCTGTTTCCTTGAAAATGCATCTTGCTTACAGGCCTACAAGAGAAATTAGATAATACAATTTGGATACAAAAGTGTATAACGGAAAAATAGGAAATATTATTTGAAAAAGAATCACTATTATATACCCTGTAGCAGGCTACATTTCCTCAATAATTTTCTGTTAATTAACAACCATCTGGTTGGACTTAGAGGAATTCCTGATGGTGACAACTGCGAAGTTAGTACCAGCTCCTGTAGTGCACAGCCGAAATGCTCAGGGTGCTGTAATGCAGCGGATTAACCGTCAGGTTTCTCCGACCTCTAACACCAGGGTCAATAATTCTTTTGTAGAGAACAAACAATCCCATTTTGGGTCTCTGGTACAAACACATGCTGACCATTAATTTCTGATTATATTTTTTTAATTGTTCTGATTATCATTTTCTCTGCTTTGATAGTCAAATGGAGACAATTTCCTGATTCTCACTGAAATGTGGCAGGCCGTTTTTTGCTTGCCTGCAAAAAGCTGAATCAGGGCCAGTTCTTCCTACGTGTTGCTGCACTGGTGCAAACCCTTTGGGGATTGAGTAATGAAGATAAAATTTGGCCAAGGAATTGAAGCCTAAAGAAAAATAATACAACATACATATGAAATTGGTTTCCTAAGTGGGTCTCCCCTCTCTCTGCAAATTTCAGAAATACTTTTAGTGCACTGAAGGCATCCTAGCACCACACCAACGATGCATGGTTTCCTGTTATAGTACAGAGTCCTGGCAGTTCTCCTGTCATGTTTTTTTCCCAAAGCTAGCACAAATAACAGCAGATTTTCTCAATAAAATGGAAACAGATCTTGCTCTATTGCCCAGCTGTAAGATGCAATGACTCCACAGAGGGGGTTTTTTGTTTAGGCATTGATGCCACAGGGACCTGAATGCTCTTTCTAAGCAGGACATGGTTTGCTGGCTGGGACCAAACTGCTTAACACCTCGTGAGAGCCAAGATAATTACAGGCTGAGCAGAACCCCTTCTCGCCACCACCCACACCAGCTCTCACCCCTCCCAAGCTTCGGCCTTCTGTGAGGGGAGAATATGCATCCCATGGGGAAAACGTAGCACAAATCCTGATAGGTCCTTTTCTCCATATTTCTTGATCTCACTGAAGCAACTACAGCTTAAATGTTCTTCATTCCTGATGTTTTTTCCTTTTTGCTTGTGTCTTCTAGTAACAAAAGTCATCTGTGCCCAGCAGTGCTCTGGCCGGTGCCGGGGAAAGGTGCCCAGTGACTGCTGTCACAACCAGTGTGCTGCAGGGTGCACAGGGCCTCGGGAGAGTGACTGCCTGGTAATGACACTATACCACCACCATAATTGCTTAGGTCCCTGGGCATGACGAGGCAGGCTTCCACCTCTGTGCCCTCTAGCCTTCTTTCATCTGAGAGGGCCTCAGAGAGATGCTGACCTGGAGGGTGGCCTGGGGCTTGTGGTTGGGGGAGGGAAGAAAAGACTTACACAGCACCCTTAGCCGTTCTTTACTGACTCTGCAGGTAGAGCTGCATGTGCCAAAGCTGCATTAGGGCCTTCAAGAGCCCAGTGAGCTCAAAGTTGTTGTAGAGCAGTGAAGTGTTTACTGTAGGGTGACTTCCCCACATAGGCAGGTACCCAGGTCCTCAGCTGCCGCCATGGTGCAGTGGCATGCCAGCACAGCTTTGCCATGTGCTCCTTAACGCTAGTCAGTAATTTTCTTAGTTTACCAAAGCAAGAACTTAGAAGGGGAATCAAATATGCATGATTTTCAGTCTTTATGTGTTCCATTGAACTTCAGACACAAAAGCAAAGTTTCCCTTCCTGGTTTTCCCTTGCTGTAAAAGCACTATGTTTGGGAGACCCCAGGGCAGTGGAGGGAGAAGGAAAAAATGTCATTTTTTTAGGGAAAAAAAAAAAATCCCGTTGCTTTTCTACAAGAGTTTCAGGGGGTTGGTGCAGGCTGTGTTTTTAACTCTTCCCCATGTTTGTACTACACTTCATTCTGAATTAAGTGGCACTTGAGTAATTGCCACAGAAACAGGGTGCTCTGGGTTTTGTTGTTACCTGTATTCCTGGTCCCCTTAAGTTGCATGGCTGCGATGCCCTTACTGGCTTACAGAGAAGACAGTTACTCTCTCATCTAGAAAGCCAGGGAAAAAGGGGAAAAGAGACTGATGATTACTTTAATGCAGAATTAGGTTGGAAGATCCAACTTGTCCTTCATAAATGCCTGCTAAATTGTTCATTACCTGCAGCCAAATATAATGGATTCAGTTTAATATTTAGCCAGAAAAGTCAGTAATCGGCAGGAAAGGACTTGATTTGATTTAGGTTATTAAAAAGCGGCCAAGAAAATAACATTTGTCTTGATCTGGTTACTGCTTGTAGGGAAAATTCTTCTGTCTAAAGCATGCAGATTTGCTCCTGTTCCCACGTGAATCCAAGCAGCTCTCCACTGCAGTGCCAAAGCTTCTTGTTCAGAACAAGAAAACCTCATGTTCTCTCTTTTTTCCCAAAAATTAAATTTGATTGCCCAACCAGAATAAACCTTTCACCTTCAAAGCACAAGGGACCATCCCCGTAGGTGCTTGGGATTTCCATTAGAGAAGAGATTAACCCATCAGAGTGTTATTAAACAGCTAATGTAAAACCATTGTCACTTTTTAAGGTGAAGGTAATTTAATGGGTGCTGTTGTTCAATGACAGGCATGCCGCAAGTTTCGGGATGATGCTACATGCAAGGACACGTGTCCCCCATTGGTTCTGTATAACCCCACCACCTACCAGATGGATGTCAACCCTGATGGAAAGTATAGCTTTGGAGCCACTTGCGTGAGGGAATGTCCACGTAAGTTCATTTCAGGTTTCAGACACAGAGGAGGTGGGGGGTTGGAGAGTGTTGAAAAGGGACCTATGTCATCCCTCTGCGTTATGGCCAAGTGCAAGACCACTTGTTCTCCTCAGCTTCTGTGGCAAATGGAAACAGGTGACAAAAAAGAGAGAGAAGCTGGTAAAGAAGGTAGTCTCCTCAAACTGTCTGTATTCATCACCTTCCCTGAGTTTTAACCATTACATTTTGACTTCTGAAGATTTTTCTCTTGATGGAGAGAAAAACACCTTATGAGAATCATCAAAACAATAGCCAGATGGGATCCATTCTGTGGATTACTCAAGCAGTATCAATTCTTAATTGGTTCTTAATTGGGGCTGATAGATAGTCACTGGTTTAAATGTTCCCTCTCAAGGCCTTTGATCATTGCTTCCTCCAGAGTTGCTTGCTCTTTCTTTCATGATGTTCCACATCCATGTTTTTTTGATCCATCAAGATTAAATGCAAGAGTGGGTTTAGCATACAGACTGATGTCTGTCCTTACCTCTGCTGTCAGAGTGATTCCAAAGAATGTTTATCAATACGGTCATAGGCACTTTATAAGTATATTACATATATAATATATATGTTATATTTACACTATAGATAAAATATCTAATATAGATATGTTATATCATTATCTAAAATATATAATATTATAAATATATTATTTATATGTGTGTGTGCATATATTAAAAATTTATTTTTATATATCCCTATATATATGTATCCCTTTCTGAGGTTGACCATTGCCCTGCCTGGCCCTTAGCCTGGAAGAGTGAGTGCAGGTAAAGGATCAGAATTGCTGCGCATTGATCCAGATTCTGGCACAGTTACACAGCCTGACCTTGGGAATGTTTTAACCTCCTGTGACTCTTCCCCTCTCTGTAAAATGGGGCTGGCACCATATGTCCACCTACCTTCAAAGGGTGTTCATGAGAATTAATAATGTCTGTAGTTTTCTAAGTATGCTAAAAGTTAAAAAAGGGTTTCTTTTTTATCCTAGTGTCGAAGTGCCTGTGCATCCCCCGATGCATGCCGCTTGTATTTCAGTGACCTTTGTGACTTTGTTTTTTCCAGACAACTACGTGGTGACAGACCACGGCTCCTGTGTTCGCTCGTGCAATACCGACACTTACGAAGTGGAAGAAAATGGTGTTCGGAAGTGTAAAAAGTGTGATGGGCTATGCAGCAAAGGTATAAAAAGCATGAAATGAGACAGGAAGGCTTTTGAATGATAGGTTACTTGTTAGTCAAAATACATGGAGTTCTGACCTTAATTAACTGCAAATTCAATATAAATATCCAGTGGAAGTTTGGAGATCTGACAAGTTGTTTGATAAGGAAACATGGCTGTGGAGCAACTGGGATACACCACAAGTGGGGTAGATAAGCTGTGCATCGCATGCATGTGTATCTTGCACATCAGCCATCTCCTTCCTTTGTCCTTCCCAGTATCTCATCAGCAGGAATAAAATGAAAATGGGACAAAGCAAGAGAAGGGCATGTGCCAGAGCCTGTGTGCAGAGATGCTCAGACCAGAGCTGCACAGGCAGGAAGCATTTATCCTGTGGTGCTTTCCAAAAAGCAAAAGGTCTATGAAACTCATGTTACCGTCATAGGTTTGACCATATGTGAGTGCTTTCTGGACTAATGGTATCTCATGTTTATTCCTTTCCATGTGATTTGGCTTCATTCCTCCCTACTGACTTATGCACCTCTCTTTTAATAGTGTGCAATGGCATCGGAATAGGTGAACTTAAAGGGATCCTCTCCATAAATGCCACAAACATCGACTCCTTCAAAAACTGTACCAAGATCAACGGGGATGTCAGTATTCTCCCAGTTGCATTTCTTGGGTGAGTTGCTCGCTGATTGTTTAGCACTTGAGGGAAAGGGCCAGGGAGAAATTCAGGCTGAGCCATTCTTTTCACAATTTCTCCTTCTATGTTTTTCAGCGATGCCTTCACAAAGACCCTGCCCTTGGACCCCAAGAAGTTGGACGTCTTCAAAACAGTCAAAGAAATATCAGGTCAGCAGTGAGGTTTAAGCTGAGATGTTCTCTGATTGGTACAGCCAAAAACAGAAAGGGAGAGGTGGGAATTTTTTAAACACATTAAGAGATCAGTGCAAGCAAATTGTTTATGTCGCTAAGCTACCAGGAGTCGCTCTTCACAAAGGTGGTCAGCAGTGCCTTGCCAGCACTACACCCACGTAATCCATATTGGTCTCCCGTCCAAGGTGTGTGGTTTGGCCATAGCATCCCTTCTGCTGAACTGTCAGCCCTAGTGAAGACTAAAAGCAGAGGAGATCCTCAGCCACCCAAGAAGTATGTGGTGATGCAGAGGCGTGCCACTCTGGCTAAAAAAAGCCAAGTATGTTTCTATTTGTGGAAAACATTTCAGCAGTTCCTTAGGGAAGCGTGCTCCGTGGCTTACGTCATCCTCACAGAGACACCCTCTCCAGCCTGAAGAGCTCTTCCTTGGGGTGAATGTGTCTCTGCAAGCACGAAATGGCCCATGGAGCCAAGTCTTGCACCAAGTATCAATTAAAACTAATTTTGTTCAGTCCATTATAAAATGAGTGTAACACTGGAACTGGGTCCACAGATGTGACTTCACGTCCCATTTTTTCTGTTGTTTACCTGCCTGGTTCCCTTCAGGATAGCAATGACTAACCTCAGACCTTCATACAGCAGCCTGCAATTTCCCAAATTCTCCTCCTTCTCCCAAGTGCCTCATCTGAGCTGGGAAATCTGCTTGCCTTAGCAAATCCACTACAAGCTGCTGTCTGTTCTCTGTTTCAGCTTTCTTTTTATTTTTTGTGTTCCCTGAGGGCTACTCACAAATGGGACGAAGCAATGCCTTTCTCCTGCAGCCTCTCAGCCAGGTCATCTGCTGGCAAGAGCTGTTGTCAGTGGCAGCTCTGTGTGGCAGGATGTGTGGCTCACTGACATACTCATGTCTTGCTCTCCTAAGCCCTCGTGGTGGGCTAAGAAGTAAACTGTTTATAAAATGGGGTTTAAAAATATCTCCCTGCTCCCTAAAATGTCATGTTTCACTTTGAGATTCTCAGATAAGCATAGGGAAATCACAAGCGCCTTCTCTTGGCACAGGAGGGGTTCGAGGAGGAGAAGGTTCTGCTGCCAGCAGTGACTGTGGGGTTTTTTATTATTATTATTTAATCTTCTTCATTTCAGGATTTTTGTTGATTCAGGCCTGGCCTGACAATGCTACTGATCTCTATGCTTTTGAAAATCTGGAGATTATACGAGGCAGAACCAAGCAACAGTAAGTAAATCATGTGCCAGAGCGATTGTAAAATAAACTGTTTAGAGCTGTGTTTATCTGAGCACACCAAGGTACCAAGCAGTGAGACTGCTGCAAAATGGGAAATAGATGGCAAGGAGCTCAGCATCATCTGTGTAGTAGTAGATAATGTGCCCTGGGGGAATGAGACCCTCAGCTCTGTGCTGCATGTAGAGGGCTTCCCTGAGCCTACTCTACGACCAGGCTCTCCCCTACTAGCCTGGAAGTGCAAGTAAGGCAGACAGCACTCTTTGCAGTCCAGGAAAAGTTATGGTGTGATCAGAAGCCCTTTGGGATTTGAGGTAGCAGGTCAGTCAGGGATGGAGATCGTGGCTGCCAGGTGCTTTCGGGCACTGGCAGGGCATCCAGTGCCAACCTGGGCTTAGCCTAAGAAAGATGGCTTGGTGGACCAGCACAAAATAATAGCATAGCTGCTTTACCTACAACCACTGTTGCACATCACTTACTTGTCAGAGCATACGTCCTGCCAGTTTTAGCTTAAAATTCCCATGCAAAACCAGATGTGAGTATTGCAGTTGTTTTGCAGTAGGTATGTCTCATACCAGGTTTTGAGCTTAGAAGGCTGAGCTATGTTGTGCTTGAAGAAAATTGAGTTCACAGCAACATATTTGAAAACCAAAAGAAAAACGTGCCAAGTTAAACCCTGCTTACTATTTGAATGAAATCCCACTTATTAATTCTGTTTCTTTTTGTCCATCTCCATTTTAGTGGCCAATATTCTCTTGCTGTTGTTAACTTGAAAATACAGTCACTGGGGCTGCGTTCCCTCAAGGAAATAAGTGATGGAGATGTTGCCATTATGAAGAACAAGAACCTCTGCTATGCTGACACCATGGACTGGCGTAGCCTGTTTGCAACTCAGAGCCAGAAAACAAAGATTATACAGAACAGAAATAAAAATGACTGTGGTAAGTCAATGCTGCTTTCCTGGCCCTGTGGAAGCTCGTGCTAAAACACAGGAGTTATTTAAACAAGGCTTTTTTCTCTCTATTCACCTGACTACAAAATTCATCAGTGATACTGATGGTGGTGAAGGAAAAGTGGCATTTTTTTCCCAATGAAGATGAAGACTTCATAGTGTCCAGCAGATGGAAAGCAGCTGCTTCACCACTATGGGCATAGTGAAGCCATGTAGGTTTAAGGAGACAGGAGCTAACTGCAAATATTGGACTTTTTTGACAAGGTTGAAGCTGTTATTCAACCATGCTGATTGCAGTCATCAAAATCTAAGTATTTCTCTTTGCAGAGTATGAATTTGTTGTATTTTGGTTGATCATACAATCACAGAATGGTTCGTGTTGGAAGGGACTTTCAAAGATTATCTAGTCCAACCCCCCTGCCATGGGTAGGAACATCTTTCACTAGACTAGGTTGCTCAGTTCCCCATCCAACCTGACCTTAAACACTTTGAGAGACACAGCATCCACAGCTTCTCTGGGTAAGCTCTTCAAGTGCCTCACCATCCCCAACATAAAAAATTCTTCATTGTGTCTTGCCTTCTTTCAGTTTAAAATCATTGCCCCTTGTCCTGTCACTACAGGCCTTAGTAAAAAGTTATTATAAGCCCCTAATAAGTATTGAAAGGCTGCAGCAAGGAGTCTAGAGCCTTCTCTTCTCCAGGCTAAACAACCCCAACACTCTCAGCCTGGTACTGGTTTAGCTTTATTATGCAGCTATTGAGATTTCTCAGGGTTTTTTTATTTTGTAAGGTCAGAAGTCACTCTTAAAGTCTGACTTTGGAAATTAAGAGAAGTGTGCTTATTCCTCTTACATGCTGCCAGGACCGTTCATGTTTGCTTTGGAACAGGTTGGAGAAACTGGATGGTCAGGATGAAGTCACTTGCAGTGCAGTGTTTGCCTTCTCTCCTGCCTTGACGTCTGTGGCTTTTTTTCTTGTCTTTTTTTTCTCCCAGCTGCTGCCAAGCATGTTTGTGACCCCCTGTGCTCAGACGTGGGCTGCTGGGGCCCTGGACCCTTCCACTGCTTCTCCTGCAGGTTTTTCGATCGCCAGAAAGAGTGTGTGAAACAGTGCAATATCCTGCAAGGGTAAGGTGTCTGGGGAGTGCTCGAGGTTTGGTGAATGATTTGGGGGGTTGGGGTTTTACAACATGTCATAGCCGGGAAGAAAGGATTTCACCAGCTTTGCACAGATGTTGTGTGAGCACAGTACATAAAAGGAGGGAAAAGCTGAGAGCTGAGGTAGCTCTACTCCTCTGTTCAGCATTGCTTAGGAGTTTGCTCCTGCTGTGGTGACTGACATGAAAACATCCCCACAAGCCTGTGAGGAGACTATCTGGAAGCCCAAGGAGACTAAGCCTGAACACTTCCTTCCTGCAGGAAATAAAGCAGCTTAAAGCTCCCCGTGAAAATCCGAGCTATGCTTGTCATGTCAAGCGCAGGCGAGAGCTGGAGCTAGTTGCAGTCACTCAGTCACGCCCGGAGCTAGGGCTTCACTGCTTGGTGGGCTTCCTTACTGCAGAGGGACTCTTATATTTGCTCAGATGCAAATTTGCAAAGTTACAGTTAAGGGAGAAAGCTTTTGTCCACAAAGCACTGGGAGCAGCCATTTCAGGCAAAATTCCTGCTTCAGCTTTGCTCAGGCCAAGGCAAAGGCCTGTATATCAGGACTGCGGCCTGGCTGGGTTTTTCAGTCAGTTCAACAGGTGATGTAGGTGGGAAAGGCATGGCTAACACTAAAAGCTACATGTATTTTTTAATAAATCTTTGGATTTTAAAAGTTGGACTTTTAAAAATCAGGATTGTTAAGCAAGCATTTGACAGGCTGCTGATGCCCCTGATGTTTGTATTTATGTAGCAACTTGCAGTTCAGCAGCTGTCTTTTTCCAGCAGCTATTATGACCTGAAGGGCAGATCTGGGCATTTTTTGTGTCAAATGATGAGTAGATTTAGTTTAATTAATAACACCATTACTTGAAGTGGAACAGCTTTATTGCTATTGAAACCATCTGTTCCCAACTTTCATATTTTAATGATTCATTGTGTGTTGTAGGGAGGGCATGAATTTAATTATCAGTGCTTTGCTGTTTAACTTTCCTAATTATTATTTGGAGCCTTGGAATCACTTGAACTGTTTTTGCTGATCTCTTTGCATCACTACCATTTAAAGGCCTTCGGAAATCATTGTGAATATTCTGTGTTGTTAGCTCAAAAGGGAAAGTAAGCTAATTTGTAGTTGCAATCTGGAGTGCCATGTGTTTCACCGTCAAACAAATTTCCCTTACTGCTACCTGTCCCTGGCTGCCCTGAGCAAGTGCTACCGGTGTAACCAGGAGGGTTCCCCTGTAACTCTGTCTCAGTACCATCATCCCAATCTGTTTGAACTGGAAAAGTCAGGAAAAGGAGAGATGATCACAAATTATGACTTGCAAATCAACCCAGTTTTTATTTATTTATCTTCTGGTTTGTTTTGTTTTCCAGGGAGCCAAGAGAGTTTGAAAGGGACTCCAAGTGCCTCCCCTGTCACCCTGAGTGTCTGGTGCAAAACTCCACCATGTACAATGCGACCTGCACTGGACCTGTAAGAGCACATTCAGTTTAGCAAACTTGTGCTTCAGAGACCTTGTATTAATATGTATTTACTGTGTTGAGATAATCCTGTCTTGTTTACCCTTCTCTGAGATAGAGTAGAGGTGGAGAGGTTACCCAGCTCAGGGCAAGGAAGCCAAAACAGGAGAGAGAACCTCAGGGTGTTATTCCTCTTTTGTATCACCCATCATACATGTAACCCACAGTCACTGCAGGGCCTTTCTTCTTTGTGTCTTTTTACAGGAAAAAAAAGGTAAGGCTTACATATGTGATGCTATGGTAATTTGGTGAACACTTCAGGAGTATGTAGTTACTGAACAGCCAAGTTGGCGTGAACAAATTAAATTTGCTTATTCAGAGGGAAAGAACTGTTAAAAACAGTGGATTAAAATAGTAGGGTTTTTTGCCTTTTTGAAAAGCCATGATAAATTTGTGATAAAAACGAGGTTTTTACTTAAAACCATGTTCCCTTCTCTAACTAGGTTGCAGTAAATACCTATGTAAGAGTAATTGCAGGTTTAAGTATCTTAGAAGAAAGGTGATTAAACCAAAAATATTTTATTTTCAAACTTATTTAAATATTCTGAATTCATGCAAAAGTTCCTTCTACAAAAATCAAGACAATGTAGTCTTGTTATTCTTCCAGAGTCTTCCTCAATTTTGTTCTTTAATTTTGAGAATACTCTTTTGCATTAGGAAGTGTCTTTGCAACAGTGTAAAATTATTTCCCTATAATCACTCAAACTTGTATCTTAATTATAAAGTTCTAATTCTCTTTATTTCGGTGGGGGTTGAGAGGGATAATTGAAATCAAGTCTCCTGCTTCCATCAGAGATCCTCCTCTGTGCTCCTTAACCCAACTCATTACACACCTCTTGCCATCCCCTGCAGCCACTGAGTGTTCGACCCATGCACATCATCAGTCTGCAAAGTCACTGCTCAGTAATGCGAAGCATTTCCATCCTCCCTTCTAGCTTAGACCACCATGGCCTAAGGGATGTTCTTAACATTATAATCTCCTTCAGGTGGTGACCACCCTCTTGTTCCATATTTGCTCTGCATCTAGTAATCAGTCTGCTAAAATGGCCCTTAGACATTAGAGCAATTAAAATAATCTTCCCATAGCATGCCTTACTGTAGTCCCACTGAAACCAGCATTGCACTGTGGATCTGGTCTGGTGTTTTTCCACAGTAGAATTTGACACAGAATTGCTAGTTTCCCTGCTTTAAAACATTTAGGGCATTCCTGGTGCTGTTATAGTCTGAATAAAGACAGTTCTGCCAAAAATGGCTAAAGACAATGCCTTTAAACAGAAGCTAACTGGTAGATTGCACCAGACAGCAGCCTCGCCCTCTGCTTTTGAATTTACCCCTTATCAAGGTGTGATTAAATTGTTCCCTGTTTTAAATGAGAAGTGCAAACTTTCCAAACAGAGCAGGGGAATAAAAGCAACAGCACTGAAACTCAGGAAAGTACTAGCTTTAAACATCAGGTACCACCTTTTAAACAGCACATCATACTGGATAAAGTACTTGCAGGAATGTCAGGTAGCAAGGTAATAAAACCAGGTGATGCTGAAAACTTCAGGCAGTTGAAGACATGTAGATTTATTTCTGATTTCCCTCTGAGAAGGCCAATGTTAAGGGCATTATAAACAAGCTGTTTCTCTTTGCAGGGCCCTGACAATTGCATGAAGTGTGCCCATTTTATAGATGGCCCCCACTGCGTGAAATCATGCCCAGCAGGGGTTCTGGGTGAGAATGACACCCTTGTCTGGAAATACGCCGACGGGAATGCTGTTTGCCAGCTCTGCCATCCAAACTGTACTCGAGGGTGAGTAAAACCTTGGGCTGAATGGAACCGGGGCAGGGGGAATAGGGGAATAGCCCATCGAGATCCCTTTTGCTTCCTAAGTCTCATTTTAAACCACCAAGAAGGAGAAATAGCAGGGAGCCAGAGAGGTCAGGAGTACACAGATAATGTAAGCAGAGGCCAGTGGACTTTGTAAATAGGAAAAGTTCAGTGGCACTTCGTCTTTACACAGAACGCAAAAAAAAAAAGGAAAAATGTTGTAGAGGGTATGAAACAGGTTTGTTTGTTGATTTCAATAGGAAACTTACTGGAATTTTACAGGACTCATCCACCCGAGCATGCGTCTCCCCCCTGCACCTGGCTTGGTGCTGGGTCCTCTCGTTTTAGGAGGAGCATCAGTGACACCTGGTGGATGCTGGGCTCCCGGGGCCCATTTTCCTCTACACCTTTCATTTTTTTAGGAGGCAAATCCCAGTGGGGAACCACAGTGGTTTTCTTTCTTTCCATATACTAGCACTTGGTCTGAGTTTAAAGCCTTGTTTGCCTCCTGAATGTGGCTTTTGTAATGGGTATTACAGTAAACCCAATCTTTATGAACCATTTGTGTCCTCATTGGGGCTGTGCTTGAACTGTGACCTGTAACAAGCTGTGAATTGAACTGATTTAACCTACATGACAATAACTAACACCCATCCTTGCTTCTGGTTTCTGACCTGCAAAGGACAAGGTTTTAGAGTTTGAGACCTGCTTGGTGGACTGTGATACTTTAAGAGCAATAAAACGGCCCACATTTAGTGTCTTTTCCTTCACAGGACCCTGCCCTTTTCCCTGCAGGTCTGTCTGATCCAAAATCCCTCAGTCATATGCATGTTGCAAGAGGGAAGTTACAACATACTCTGACCAACCATCATCCCATTGCAATTCATCTGCTGGGTCGTTAGAGAGCAGAGTGCCCAGACCCCACTTTCAGGGAGAAAATGAGATGAAGGGTTAAACCAGCAAATAAGAGCCCTTCCTACTGTTCCTAATGAATGCAGTACTCTGTTTCTTGGTTGGTAGCTGTTACAGCCATGTGGGTTTGCCACAATTTTTGGCCATGTCCCCTGTATTTCTTTATAGGTGCAAGCAAGGCTTATTGTGATGGGGCTTCCCATCACACTCCTGAGAAAAAACAATCTCTGTTGTAAAGGGATCTTAATAACTTTGCTCTTTATTAATGACCTCATTAGCTGCAACCATTAGACCCTATTGATACAAAGCTGCCCACAGGGATCCAATATCCTTCTTCTAACTGGCCACATGAAAATGTGGCTGATTATTGGGGTAGTGTAACAGATAACCACATCTGAACATGGCTTTCAACTGTTCGTCCTCGGTAGCAAGATCAAACACTGGATTCAAGTGGAGAACATGATCTGCCAGACATGGATGTTGCTCCAAGCCACGTGGCACAAGCAAGTTCCCAGAGCAGAGTAAATCAGAGAAGTCCATTCCTGTCTGGCTTTAGCACTGGATGAGTATAACACAGGAATCTGGCAGGTGATGGGGTAGGGCAAGGAGAGATTTTTGAAAACTGGGGATACCCAGCATATGGCTCAGTGTACTTGGCCCTGTGTTACTAAGGCAGAACGTAGAAAACAGTATTGATTTCATCTCTTAAGTGAAAGAACTGGGCTAAGTTTGCCACAATTCTATTGCTGATGTGCTCAATGGCCCCATTTGAGTTGTTGCCTGAGTGTGGCAGAAGAAATAGGCTGTATCCCTGAACGGCTCAAGGGAGCTATGGGAAGGTGGTGTTACTATTTTTACTTTACAGATGGAACATCTGAGGCCAGTGGCATTGATGGGTAGAGAGCTAGTGTCAGAGGCAAAATCTGGTAACGTGCAGTTTGGCGCAGCAGTGTCCCTGTGAAGGCAATCAATCAGTAATGCCACTTACTTCTCTTCACGCCTCTCCCTCATTGTGCTGCGGGAATGGGATCTGTTCAGCAGTGAGTGGAAAACATGTCTCGCAAAGTTTTTGCATCCTTAAAAAACACAGTCTCAGCAATTTCTGCATGACAAGAAACAACTTTATTTCTGTCCCTGTCCAATTTCACGGCTAGAGCCCACAAAATCTTATCAGCATGATTAAGTGTGCTGACTTCAGTACTCATGCAAGTAAGGGTTTCCAAGATATGGCTTTCTTTTCCTTATTTGAAGAAGCTGCAAGTAAAGGGGACTTCCCTTCCCAATTAAGCTTTGTCATGAATTCTGGATTTTTTGCCTTTTTTTTTTTTTTGTGATTACTGGTAGTGCATCACTTTGTATCACTGTGAAGAATCCCATCTAGTCTCATTTTCTTTGCTGAGTGTTTTTTTCAGCCTTCATTAGAAAACAGAACTGAGGAAGGTTTCTCCTGCTCAGCCCAAAAGACCGCTTCTCTCCCATTTCTCCTGTAACCTCTTGGGCATTTTGTACACGAGCTTAACTTTTGCTCTGTCTTTAGCACAGCTGAGAAAATAGGCTCCAATAAAGATGGCAACATTCCCCAAAGCTCTGGAATTACCCCATTTGTAACTTCAGCAACTAATGACACACACCACCTTGATTAATCTGCTTGGCTCTGAAGGATTTGGTTTTCCCTTCCCACTCTCCCAGAGTACGGGTAAAATCAGCCACAGCCATGGGGGTGGAAGAGCGAGAAAAAAAGCCACTACTGTAGTTAACAGCACAGGCTGATGCATCCTGCCACTGTTGCTACCAATGCTACATGTCTCAGCAGTGTTCATGCTAAATGCCAGGCGATTTTAGCAGGGATGGTGGTTGAGAAAGCAGCCGAGTTGTCCAAGAAGGAAGATTACAGCAGTACAGCACAAACGTGATGCCTTTGTCACACTCTGAAAGTTAATGAGAAAGAAAGGTCAGAGGAAAGTTCTTGTAAGGCTTTAAAAAGCCCAGTGGTTTTCCGTTTCTTTTATGACTGTGAAGTAACTTAAGGTGTTACAGTGTGAGTTCCCTCTGAAAGTCCATCAATCACAGCCACCTGGCTGTATTATCCAAATTAGGAGTTATGGGTCAAGGAGAGAAAGTTGTTAAAATCTTGATGGATGTGGGAAATAAATAACTGTGTCTGCACTGTGAATAGTAATATTTATATAGACAGATGAAATGCTGAGTTCAGGATGCAATAATTTTCAGGGACTGTATACAGCACTAATTTTCCAGTAAGCAGAGAAATATTTCAGAGGCCACAACTGCTGCTAAATTCCACCTGATATATCCGTAAGATCTTGAAGCAGTTTATAGCACAAGGTCCCATTTCTCATTTTGGTTTCTGTAAGCAGAAGAAAAATTAGTTAGGAATGGAAAAAGCAATTGTTTAGATTCCATAAAACCTGAGTTACTTATGTTCGGTGTCATCATAAAATTCCACATTAAGAGAGATGGTTTATTTAGTCCTGAATGGAAATTTGTCATGGGCTTTGTTTCTCCTTTGACTTGTGAAATGAATCAGAGAATCACATGGGATTTGAAAAGCACCAGCTGATCTGTCATTTTCTTCCCAAGCACCTTTTTACTTTGTCCACTAAACTTGATATTGATGGATTTGTGTGGGAAATAATTTTTACAAAGAAGGGGATAGATGAAAATCTATACTTCTCCTGCTTCTACTTTCTGATGTAGGAAAATAACTTGCCAGTCATTCTTCAGACTGTAGATACCATCCCCTCAGCCAAAATTTTTTTTGTTGTTGTTAGGAAAGACCTGGAAGACATGGCATCATAAAATAGCATGTCAAACCAGAATTTTTAGGAAGAGATCATTTGATGGACTACAGTCACATTATGAAATAAAGTGAGGTCTTTCAATTTCACATAATTGTTGGAGGAAACTGCACATGTTTGGTTGTACTAACATGTAGAAATTCATATCCATGAGGTAGAGTGCGGTAGTATGAGGTTTTTGTTTGCTAGATCCATTTTCAGTTGAGCACCTGAAGAGAGAAGCCCAGTGCAAAGCAAGATATGTCTCCTGTGGCCCCAAGCAAGCTGGTGGTTCTGCTCTGCACGTGTGGCCTCTCTCTGCTTAGTTACACAACTGAGCAAACAAACCCAAGTCATAGGAAGACAGGGAAGACTAACAAAGCTGGGCAACTGGGATCCGGGAACCGGTATGCACAGCCCTTCCAGCATGTCCAGGAAATCAGGATGCACATTCTTTCATGGGAGCCCAGTGAACTCACAAGACCTTCCAGATGCTGGGTCTTGGAGCATTGTGTTGGCCCAGAAACAAGTCAAATACATGAGGGAAGATCAGAGTAATGAAAAGAAAGAAATAAACAAACAAACAAAAACCCAATAAAATGAGTAGTTGTTTCACCTCTTCCTCCCCCAGACCTGGATCAAGTTATGAGATAAGATCTGTGACTCCACCTGCCATTTTGAATTTTTCTGGTTCCTCCTCTTGGTGAAAGGGAATTCAAAGCAGTTTTCCTGGCACAGGCTCACTCCTTACCCCCTACTTGACCTCCTCTGGAGTTGTTTTGGGATGATACATTTTCTTTAAGTCAGCGCAGGGACGAGATACCACAAACTGTACTTTTCTCCTTGCTGTGCTCTGTTTTTCAGGGGTGATGTAACTCTCTCTGTAATGCTCTTCTTCCTCAGTAGACACCACAAAGACCACAATTCCCATGCAGAGCATACATTTTGTAGCCCAGCAGCACTTGAAGAATGCATGGTTCCTCTCACGCCCATTAATCCATCAAGTGGATGCAGTCACGGTGTTTTGTGTTGTTTGTATCATGCCACCAAAATGAATTTCAGGCATTTTAAACTCAAATGTAGGGTGAATGATTTGCTATTAGAGTTTCTGACTCTCTGGATAACTGTCGTACTTGTTTACGTTCCCAGTAACTTATGGTTTTAGATTCTGAAAGGAGAATATCATGGACACATACTAACAGATGATAGCCAAAGGGAGTGCTGTCAAATCCTGTTCTCTGATGGGAGCATGTATCTGCTGCCCAAGTTTCCCATTGCAGTAGAAATCTGGGAATTGTAATATTTTACTCAGTGGGGAAACAAGGGTTTTGTAGGAGGGCCTGCAGTGTTTCATTTCCATGTGGCTTTCTGCCTTTGAGGCCTTCAGCTGTGGTCCATACAGAGCCAGGGAATCCAAGTCCATTTGAATTTTGTGTATCTATGTCCTCCTCCCATTGTACCACATGAGAAACAATTGTTTTAAAATATTCTTTATACTGAGTATGCAGCATAAGTATGCCTCTAGATAAAAGGTTTCAGAGGAAGGCCGTTGACTGATACTTAATATAAATTCCTATGTTAATGCTTGGACTGCTCTGTAGCACAGACTTTTCAATCAGTAGCACTCTTAGCTGGAATTATAGGAGTAAGTGTGCCAGAGCTAATATGCTTGTAATGTTCATTTGTTTTTACAGGTGCAAAGGACCAGGTCTTGAAGGCTGTCCAAATGGGTGAGTATTTCATCTGCTACAATTAGCGACAGAGCTGCAAAGAATGCATGTATGTTTACATTTCTAATCTGGACACTGCACGGCAGAGACTAAAGTTAAGTCTTCAGCTCTATACTGGGAAGTGACAGATTATAGCACGCTCTGACCTAAGAAAATGATTTAAAGAACTGAGAAATAACCCTGCTGGCTCAAGACTCCAAAACCTTGTTCTGCTTAGCTTGTTTGTCAAGGTGAGACCTGGGATCAGTTGCTGGAGAACAAAAGGAGGAGCTGGGAAAAGAAAGGATTAAGGGCTAGTGGCAGAGAAAGGTATGTTTAGGATTGATATTGTTGCCTGCAGTGCAGGGAATTCCTCTCAGAGACCCAGGAAGTCTTTTCCAGCTCCCTGATCAATACATCTCCAGCTGCTCTGTGCAGAGGTGGACATACATTCTTCACACCAGATCAGATTTTGCATTGTTTGGCCTTAAAACTTGCTCAAGGTCATGAAACAAGCAAACAGGTTTCTCTGACTGAGAGGGGGGATTTGGTTTCTGGCCACGAAGTCACGCTATGGTAAGACAGATTTAGACTAGAAGTGCTGTTAAAAAGTGACTCTATTTAATAGTAATTCCTTGGACCACTTAGAGCTGTGATGAAGCACTAAGCACAGACCAAAAAACAACCTTGGAAAACAAATTTCAAGTGATCCAGACTCTTGAAAAACAGGTAGCAATCTGTACGTTCAACGTGGGTGGTACACACAATACCTGGCCTCAGACATTTTGTACCTGGGGAGGAGAGCTAATGATTTGAAGTACATCATTGACCCTTACTGTTTGCCCCCCTCCCCCATAATGGTGAGATGTCTGCTTCATTGCTGGCATCACAACTGTAATATACCTTCTTGTTATCACCTTCTCTCTGCATGCTTTGGATCAAGTGTGCTACCCTTATAGAGGCACCACAGAGTTGATGCTGATCTACTCTGTGGGTTTGTCAGACAGAGGGAAATCCCCTCCCTTAAGCCACGAGGATCAGGTCCAGTTGTGACTTTGAGAGAAGAGTGAAGACTGAGCACATTACACCACAGTTGTTACTGAGCAGTGGAAGAAAAAACCTCAAGTGAGAAATGGGGTAGAGCAAAATTATTTCAACCTCCTCTCCATTTGCCTCCCTGGACAGACTATTAATGTATCTTCTACTGTGCTTTGAAAAGGAAGCACACAAAGTTGTCCATACTTTGTGTGGAGGTCCTTTTCTTTTTCCTCTGAAAATCACCAGTATATACGAGCAGGCCCACCTTTGCAGGGCTCAGTTCCCAGCACGCACCACAGGAGCAGTTTTAAAAGAGAAATGAAAGTGCTTTGATTTATTAAAGGGGGCTTTAATGTGAAATAAAAGTAGAAACCCAGCAAAGCAAACAGCACAATACATGGTAGGTGCAAAAGGCTGCACAGAAACAATCAATAGAAGGAGGAGATGGCTGAACAATGGAGCAGAAATCTTCACACTGCCAAGCATAGCAAAAGTCAGGATGGTCTCATATCAACTCAGTTCTTTTGATCCATCATTTTATTTTAGAGAGTAAAACCAATAAATACAACCACTGAATGAGGACCTTAAAAATAAAAATGCCAAAGATTCCTGAAATGTCAGATAGGTTTAAGTCTATGTGCAAAGCATGTGTTTGATCAAAACCTGAAACTGTGTTCAATGTCTGTAGGTTGTTCGGTCACTTTTTAAAAAAAAGTAATCTTACACTTAACCATTTTTTTTTTTATTTCTGCATTCCCTCCTGTCTTGCAGCTCCAAAATTCCATCTATCGCAGCTGGTGTTGTTGGAGGCCTCCTGTGCCTGGTGGTGGTCGGCTTGGGCATTGGCCTTTACTTGCGGAGACGCCACATCGTCAGAAAGCGGACCCTGCGTCGGCTGCTGCAGGAGAGGGAGGTGAGTGCTGCTGGCACAGCTGCAACACCAGCGGCTTTATTTGGGGCAGTGGGTGCCGACCTCCTCCTACCAGAGAATTAAAGCATCATCCTTGTAACTCAGCAGGCCCTTGGGTTGGCCAACATGGCATCTGCTTCACTAGTCAGAAAAGAGGTGGTGTGCACGTAACACCTTGTCTCTTAATCTCAAGTCTGATCCCTCTGGATATGATTCTCAAGGGCTTTAGGGGATTTAGATGACTAAATCCTAATGAAAATCATTGAGATTGTCTACTGGGAAAAAACTACACCTTCAGGGTGAGGTGCACTGTGTTTGCTGATCTGTCCTTCCTTGACATGTAGACTTTCATCCCTGAACCATTTCTTCATCCAGACAAGCCTCGAGGCTGCTGTAGCAACTTGGGGTTCTGTTGAAAACTTCACCCCCTTATCAGGCATATCTCTGATCCTGTAGAAAAAAATGAGAGACAAAGGAGAGGAGGGAAAGGAATTTAGGAAGTGATTGTGTCTTGTCTTTGGTTTGTTTTTAGCACAAAAAACCCACAAAGCCATCAAAGTGAATGGTTCACCCTGTTGGGCATGTACAAGGTTTCTATACTGCTTTTTGTTTTCTGCATGGTTTTGTGTGCATTACAGCATCACCTCTGGGTACTGCACGTATAAAATAGCAAAATTTATTATCCTGGATTAAAGCTGCTCTTTCATGATTAGCCCCCTTCTCTTTCTAGCCAAATCCTAGCAAATAATTAGCAAATTGTATTTAGCCTTCAGCTAAAAGCCCTGTTGCATCTTTGTCGTGTGCTTGCTGACTTTGCAGAGTCAGCTGCTAAAATATGTTTTAAAAAAAAAGTTGTCCTGCTTTTTAATGCACTGCCTAACAATATTTTACACACCACTGTATTCTGCAGTTCTCGTAGCACAGTTCAGTTTGTCCTCAGCTCATATTGTACGCTCTGGACTCCTCAAAATGATATTCCATCACAACAGAAAAGTTGCTGGCCCACTAAAATCAGATTGCGTAATTTTATCCAAAGGAAAGGAAAAAGAAAAAATCACTAAGGGGAATAGCTGACTTAAGTATCAAAAAAGCGTTAAATATCTCTCTTTGGAGGCCATTATTGCTGATTGGAGAAAGGCTTATATAAATTTTGGAAACCATCAGTAGTCAATTTGACATCACCCTTTTTGCTGAGAAAAGAATCAGAGTTTCAATCGCTGCTTGTCAACCCTGCAGTCTGGGGAAGCCACTGGTACCATGGGGATTTCACACAGTTAAACAAGAGAAGACCTGAAAGGTTGCAGGTGATTCTCGCCCATTATTTAAAACTTTATTATAATTTATTTGCAAGTTCAAAAAAAGCAAAGTATCTTCTTCAGGATCTCTGGTAATTACGTTGTTCTCCATGCCATGTGTTTTAAGGCTTTGAAGTCAAAGCCTTCTTTTAAACAGCAGTATTCCTTCACGCCCCTTCAAAATGGTAGTCGCCACTCTGTGATTGATTTTACCTCTGAAATTTGGAGCAACTCTAGGTATTTATTGCTGCAAACCACAGAGGAGCTGGCCTCCTGTAAACTTACTGTGGAATAAAATGTTCGTTGCTTTAGAGGAAGGATTTATTTGTTTCCCTAAAGCATGCTGCTTGCTGTCTTCCTAGTCTGTATATCCTAACATCATCTTCTCTCTGCACCAGCTTGTTGAACCACTGACACCCAGCGGGGAGGCACCGAACCAGGCTCATCTGAGAATTTTAAAGGAAACAGAATTTAAAAAGGTTAAAGTTTTAGGCTCTGGAGCTTTTGGTACTGTATATAAGGTAAGATCACCATGTTTCTCTTCCCATTTTCATCTTGCTCCCTGATGCCAAAGCCACCCAAACAGAGCTGCTCCAAACTGGGAGCTGCCATCATTATGTAGCTGGGTTTTTAAACTGGATTTTATAGCATGCATGTACAGAATGGTAGAACAATGTCTCAATCATCATTAGTTGAGTTACGAGTCACGTAACATGAGAAGTTTTATGTAAGATGCTGCCAAAGGCATATTTCTGAACCTGGGGGACAAAGATCTCACTTAAAAACTACCACACCCAATTACAACCTGTTGTGAATAGTAGGGAAAAAAATTCACTATGGTCATCTGAGTCCTAAGCCATTTTTCTGAGAGATCTGGGGTTTTGTTTTTATAGTTGTCAATAACTTTTTTGTTAGAACTGGTTGATATGTGTGGAAGTGACTACACACCTTGAGTTGTGTAGGACCAGAGGGTATTTCTTTCTGTTGGTGTTTGTTTACTCTCCACACTTCTTCACCAGGTTCCACTTTTCTGTGCTTCTTTTATTCAGGATACATGTTGCATGCCTTGCCAGTAGTACTGAAATATAAACTGTAGATTCATGTGTCTCTTTATAAAGCTCTGTTCTGAAGCAAGCTTCCAGCTATGATTAGGAACTTCAGGGGCTCAGTTCCCATCAACCTCTGAAAACACATACCTACATTGCTGGGTACTTCAGCAGAGTGTCTTCACAGTGCCATGCTATTTACCTGCCGCCTATATGGCCTCCTGACAGTAGAGCACTGAGCCAGTCTGACATAAACCCACCTGCTTATGCAAATGTTTAGGTTTGGATTATTTGTATAATATAGATGCCATCCTTTTTTCATTAGCAAATGCCAGTCCCATGACTTGAGATATATAAGTGGGAAGGGGTGAGGTTTTGCACATGCATTTGCTGTGATGCACTAATGAATTAGCTTCCATCCACGGTAGTTGCTCATTATGTGTCCCTTTGGCTATGTGGGTATACAAGGACAGTAATGAATGTTTTTTTTCAAAAAAAATGGTAGGGGTGACTGAAAGAAAAATACCACTCAGTCCATTAAAAGGTTTTTGTTATTAATGCCCATGAGACACATTTTTTTGCATGTATTTGTTGTCTTCCCTGTCTTCCCATTGCTTAGAATATTCAAGTCCACTGAGAACATAAAAAATATATATATAAGTGAGAGAATCAACCTGTAACTCTTTGTACTTTTTGATAGGGACTTTGGATCCCAGAAGGGGAGAAGGTTAAAATTCCTGTCGCTATTAAAGAGTTGAGAGAGGCTACATCACCAAAAGCCAACAAGGAAATACTTGATGTAAGTTTTCATGTTTGTTTTGTCGAGTTGTCAATGGCCTGGGATTCTCCTCTGTAACAACCAAAGGGATTTCAGGATTTTGGGTGGGAAAAGATATTTTCACTCCAAACTGCATTCTACATATAGAAGTACTGGGCTTTGCAGCCCCGTCTGTGAAACGCTTTTATGTCTCCTTTGAATCACTTGCTTGCAGTTCCAATGCTGATGTTATACTCATGATGTTTCAGGCCTTAAATTGTGGCATTCTTTACCATTATGGCAGTAGAACTAAATCCAGTAATAACAGATCTAATGATTTTTGAATCCTGACATTGCAGATTGTCATAAGCTAGTTGCTTGGTTACATAGGATTAAATTAACTATAAATCCAAAAGGGGAAAAAAAATCCCAGCTGTCTAATTCCTCTGCCATGAACAACAAGAAATTATATCTCTTCCTGAAAGAGGCATGAGAATTTTATTGTCTTGCTTGGATATAGCTTTAGAAAACAGGGGAAAAGGCTATAGGATACTATTTCAGGAGTTTATAAATGGATGAGTTTACTGTGGGTGAGACAGAATCCTAAATAAAAAGTTCTCTGAACTTGGAATAGCTAAAAATCTCAACTCTGTCACTAGATCTGAAGCCATAAAACATAAAGCACCAAGGATATATATTTATACACAAGGAAAGGGAAACGCTGATTGCAGAGAGGAGCACTGAGATACTCGGCATATGTTCAGTTCAGCTTCCCTGCTCTGTGGTTCAGTCCTCAGCAACAGCAGATGTGTTGCGTGTATGTACATGTGTGTCCTGTTCAGCCCTCCAAGACCTGACCTGGAGCCTGCTGACCACTCTGGAGGACAGGTCAGCCCAGAGACTCCCCAAGCAACACAGTGTATTAGGTACAGATGAAGTGTTTTAAGCTTCTCCTTGCTATACCCACATGAGTGTGCCTATAGAATGCATAGGTTGGAAGCCCGGATTTGGCTCCTCTATCAAGTATTTTTTTGCAGGGACAGGGTGCACATCCCTGATACGTCCCAAATAGACCTTTGAAATACAGGTCCGCAGTTTGGGTCATCCTGTTTGCATGGAAGTGATGGTCCTTCACCCACAGGGAAAACTGGATTTATTTAAATTTTTTGGTAGGAACTGAACCACTTTAGCAGTAAATTTATTTTTAAAAACACCACAGCAATAGCAAATGACACCTCAGCTAGGAAGGTTCATCTCAAATGGTTCAAGCTAGTGAAGATCTTGACAAAAGGCTAAGTCTCATAGTGATAAGTGTCAGGATGAATGGCTGTGAACAAACGTACCTGTGTTACTGATGATAATAAAGCACACTGGATTTTTCCAGTCACCCCGAATAAACAGTGTTATTCCAATACTTTACTTCAATAGATAATGTGTTACATACATATGATTTGATATATGTATTGCAGTAATTCAAAAGAATAAGTGGTCCATGGCAGAATCCATATGTGTAACAATATCCATCCTGATTTTAGTTTAGTCAGACTCCAGGCCAGCCTCAGCCCTTCACCAGGTCCCAGACCCCTGTGGGCCTGGGTCCTGCCCCTTGCCTGCCTGCATTGAGGAGCTGCAGTCCCTCCCTTCGCTGTCATTCCTTGCATTGAGGAGCTGGCAAAGATACTGCTCAGCTGCCTGCCCTGAGTTCTGCCCCATGTTTCCCACATCACAGTAGTAAGAAGTGTAACATGGTCTTTGCAAAGGATGCTTTGGACTTAACTGCATTAAATTCCTGTATACTGAGGGAAGGGTTAATGAGTAAGTACAGTACTGCATCCTGCCTTCAGCAGATCAAGATAGTCACACGACAGGGCAGTAGACACAGGGACTGCATGCTCTTTGGTGATATCAGAAGTACTTTCTCTTTTCAAAGAAGTTTCTGTAGCATATCTCCATGTTATCTTTTCCTTTGAATTAGTATACTTAACAAAAAGCTCTTGCTTTTTTTCAGTCCTGTTCATTTTAAAAAATGATTTGATCTGTGAAATTAATTCTGTATCTCAGAAGAATATTTTAAAAAAACAGTGAAACAAGTCAGAGGAATGACTCCAAAGACTCCTCTCAAAACAGATTTTCGCTACGCAACGAACTTTTCAAGGCCACTGAAACCTCAGAGATAATAATGTCCAATTAAAGATGATTTGTCTTACTGAACTACATTAGGTATAGAACAAGCACAGCAGCTTTAGTTCATATAATCCAGGCGAGCTCTTACTGACTTTATTAGGGTAGGGCTAATTCAGAAGATTGTTGTTGAATACCAAGCATACTTGGAGCAGGTCAGAGCGTACTGCAGAGATTTCCAAGATAATCAGTTGAAACAAAGGCCTACTTTAATGTCTTGGGCTACTTTGAGGGACCCACGACCACACAATAGTTCCATTCTGCTCCCTGAGAGGAGGTGGTGGCCTATTTTACTTTGCAGTATCAAATGTAATAGGCGGTGTCAACGTTTGGATGCTCTCAGAAAGCTGTGTGGTCTGTACACCCACCCTGCTCTTTCAGCATCCCAGTTCTCAGCCCCCAGGTCAGTCCCACACAGTCTGCGCAGCAGATGGGCAGTGAGAACAGCTCTGATTCTGCAGATTCTCTCCCCTCCAAAATGACTACAATATGGATCTGAATCTCAGGAAGGGGAATGGATGTCCTTCACTGATAGGACCGCTTGCTTTGGTAGCCTAGAGAGATTAGCGTGCTTTGATCTCAGCTTATTTCTGAGCACCATATAACAGATTTTCAAGATGCTCTCAAAAAATGCAGCCACAAATATCTATGCAATTGAATAGCAGACTGTATTCTTGCTTTGTCTTTCCTTGATATAAGCCCACAGAATCAGTGCTAACCGTAAGGGTTGTTTTTTCAATGGCCTACTCATACCATGCAGTAGGTTGAGGAGCACTTACCCAGTTCTGCTGGACATCACCTTTAACCTGGCTGCCTGGACACCACTTTCATCCCAAGGGTTCCAAAACAAGGATACCAAATGCGGATGAAGATTTAGCACCTCAGAACAAGCTGCATTACGTCATGTTTTGCTTAGTCTGGCACATCAAATGACAATACTAAGGCCAGAAAGTATTGCTTAAGAATTGCAGTTGCTTATTTCTTGAACGTCATTGCTTTAATAACTTTGTTTAATAATAGTTCTTACCAGCTACACAGCAATGTGACATCTGTGGAAAGCTTGTTAGATGATGAGTAAAGTGCTATGGTATTTCTTTTCTTAAGCTCTTAGAAGGCACAGCTTTGCTCCTCTCCTTGTCACAAGAGTATCTTCACAATGATTTGAGGCTTTGGGAAGCTGCTAGCCTAGTGTTGAACTGCCAAGGGATGATTAGTTGGTGTCACTTCAGATGCTGAATTAAGATGCTGACCTAAAAGCTCACTGCATGGAAAAATTCCCATTTATTTCCTGTTGTGTTGGTTTTCAATCAAATGGTTTTAAAAATATCCAAGTGTGACATACTATAAACCAGGCACAAAGTTAGTTAAAAAAACCAAGACATTTCAGCTCTAATTTTTTTTCCCAGTTGGAATCCATTCTTTGAGCTGGCACTTGACAGTAGCTATCAATATAAATACAGACCAGAAATTTCAATCCATAAGTAATTTTTGCACACAGAAAGCATGAAGTCAAGAGTTTTTACCCTGAGGCCATGTTAAAGGATGCATTATTCAGTGTGTCTAGAGCGTACTGTAGGGGCCTCTCCACAGAGGAGCAAAGGAAGAGGAGGTACCTTGGGTACCTTAGCTAGGTATCTAAAGCCATATAGGATGAATCCAGGCTTGGAAGAAGCATTTTTCACATATTTATGAAACTCAAACCCAAAACTCCAGTTGACCAAAGGGTTTTTTATGCTTGAGCCCCCACACAATAGGTGTCTTTGTGGTTTCGCTTGCATTGCTACATAGGTCTAAAGCAGCTTTTCCATTTGGGAACAGTATTTTCACCAGCGTGTTGCTTGAAGTAAGACACATATTCAAGCTTCTAAAGAGGTGAACTGGTTATTAACGTGTTTGCTTTGACATGGACGGAAGAACAACATGGTCAAGAAGAATGTAGTCTCTTAAATTAAAAGTCAAACTGTCAGTCACATCCTAGATGACAACTTTTGACATTCTGGGTTAGTACAAACTTTGGCAGAGAGGCATAAGTCTCAAAAATACTGATTTCTAGTCAGTATTTTTTCTTTGAGAAAAGACCTGGAGAAATAAAAAACCCATATGACACATGTTCACAATATCTGTTGCCCTTGAAATTAGGTTCTCAGAATGATGAAATCCCATCAGCTTCTTGTTGTTGTTCAATTTATTAATTCCTCCTAGATCTGTACCCCAGGATTTTATGTCCAGTGTTTGCTTGGTGTACCAGGAGAGAGACTGGCTCTCCTACATCATCTCAGTGATGCTTCAGTTAAAAATCTGGACCTTCCACTGAATGGAAAAAACTTGGTCTACAGAGTGGAGAAATACAAGTATTTTGTATGTGATATGAGACCCAGAGTTTGCAAATTGTATTTTAGCAACCTCTTGACTCGCCAACTTATTTTAAACTGCCTCCAAATATTTGTGTCACGCCACAGAGAGTGTTTCACATTGCTCTTTTTTCCTTTCTCCTCAGGAAGCTTATGTGATGGCTAGTGTTGACAATCCTCATGTGTGCCGCTTGTTGGGAATCTGCCTCACTTCTACGGTCCAGCTTATCACACAGCTGATGCCTTATGGCTGCCTACTTGATTACATCCGAGAGCACAAGGACAACATCGGCTCCCAGTACCTTCTCAACTGGTGTGTGCAGATTGCAAAGGTAAGCAGACCAGCACATCGCCAGATCAGCTAAAATTCAGGCTCTTAACATGGAGATCTGACAGCACGTAATGTATTTATTTATTTATTTGTCTCTGTAAGTCTTTATATTTCACCACATGGTTCCTAGATGCCTTATCTGTGAAAGTAAACAGTTACTTTGACATAAACAATTTACTGTTTTCAAGCTGCTGTGCAAACCGTAACTATTCTTCAAAATGCTCCTACCAATATTACCACCAAGGCATTTATGTCATAACTAAATACCCTGTGATGAAAGAATAAAGTGATGCAAGAAAGCTGTGGCAAGGAAGGGGATAGAATTTGGCAATTTCCATATCAAAGTGCTGCTTCCCTAAGTAAATTTCTTAGGGCTGTGCCATAGGGTAAACGGTGATGTTGTCCTTGTGTGCCTTGGAGAATAACTGCTGAATAATAAATACCAGCTCTGTTCTAGGGCCGGCTGGCTGTGCCCGAAAGACATTCAGGCAACTCAGGGCTGTTCTGCAATTTATATGCACCGAGTTGGTGCCTGTAAAATCTAATTGCAGTGGCCATAGTGCCAAACAAAAGACTCATAATCACACCTGGCACTGGTTGCCAAAGAGAACAGCAGCAAAGGGGACTGAAGTACAGCCTCTAGCCCTCAGCAGCAGTGCACTGGGTTTGGAAGGTGGTTAGCCATTTGCAAGCATGGAAGAATGGTGCAAAACCAGTATAAAAATAGCTGCAGTTTCTTGGAGATTTGTCACAGGAGATGGTAGTATCCACAAAGCCCGGCTGCTTTAATGCTGCTTATTTTGTGAATGACGGTCTCCAAGCTAACCACATACTTACGGCCTTATCGGTCCCTTGAGGCCTTGTATACATCCCAAGCTTGCCCAGCCATGGTTTGCTTTCAGGAAATATGCTGAGGACCTCAGAAATGTATCCACCAAAAGTATACAGAGCACATTTTTCATCCCAGTGTGTGTACTTTTTTACAGCATGCTCCACAGCAAGCAAATTTTAATTTATGCGTTCACCCAGGATGTGAACTGCCTTTTTCTGACTCTTTTGCTCTGTTGTTTAAAATCAATTACTGCTCTGTCCTGCTTTCAGTCCCTTTGGAGGATGAGCTGGAGGCCACATTTCCCTCCTCCTCCTTGTTAATTTTTAAGGTGGCAAAATCAGTCTACAGACCGATCCTTGGGGTATCACTTGCCCAAACGGTTGCCATTCACAATTGTTAGCTTCTGTTTGATTTTTTTTTTAATGCCAGTTCAACATCTGACCATGGCAACCTCTACCCTCTCCAGTGACGCCTGACCTTCAGCATATTTCTTTGTGCTGCTCCGCACTGAAGTTCTCCTCAAAGTGCTCATAAATCACATGTACGGCACTTTCCCACCAATGTGTCTGGTGTCTGATAAAGTCATGCCAGATCTTTGGATGCCCTCTGATTATTTAAAAATGTACTTTTGGAGGAGGGGGAAATTGAAACAGATATATTTATGTCTGGTAACTAACCAGCAGGAGGCAAGTTCCCTGGGAAGCTTATTTTTGTTTCTGTTTTCACAGCTTTGAATTAAGTTTTCTTTGCATCTATAAACATTATCTTTCTCTGAGATACAGAGTCCTGTCTTTTAGACAAGATGTTATGACAGAGCCTAGACACTCCACATGCAGAATCACTGTGAAGTAGCTCTTTGAACACATTGGTCCCACACTTAGTGATGAAAAATGGCTTTAAATCCCAGGCCTGCACACAATTATAGATCTGCTGAACTTTATAAACGAGCACTTCAACATCTTTGGTGTACAGTTATGCACATGCAGAAATCTAGTAGCTAGCATCTTAAACAGCTTAGTGTGAAACTGATATTCTGCCTTTCAGTAGCTTTGAGTTTTAATAAAGCAGCAAGATATGTTTAACAGGAATTTTTTGTCCTACTAGGGCTGGATTATATGGGATTTTTATTTTTTTTTTTAAATAGGCTGTTTTCTGTTGGCAGCTCAAGATTTTTTGTGTCAAGAACTCTGTTCACAAAGGATCTATTCGTGTGATTAAATGCACACTCATAGTGGCGCTAAGCCAACTTGTTTGGGTGGTTTGTTTTGGCAAATATTAGCAGCGCATGGGTGAAGTTCTGCTGAGGGACTTGGGTGGAAGATTCGATGGTGGTCCAAGTTAGCAGTGGGCTTAGGAAGGGGGTGGAGGCTGGAAGGGAATTATTCCCTTCAGTCCTCTGTCATCACATCAACATGATCATTTTGGTGTTAACTTTGTAGGTTAGAAGTACTTTTTTATTAGTTCTCTCTTCATAAAAATACAAGCGCGTAAGCTGCCGCCAGCAGAAACCTATCAACTGGGAATAATTGTGGTTTTTAGAAAGAATCTTGCAGGAAATCATTAGCTTTTTGATTCCCCACACCAAGAGATTGGACTTGAAGAAAAGGGGAATGATCTTGTGGTCAGAAATGCAGCTGTTAGATTCATACCTTGAAAGTCAAACCAGCACAATTAGTTGTATTCTTCCAGGAGAGGCAGTTGTACCAAAAAAGCACGTATGCTATGGCAAACCCAGTCTGATCCCGCAAGGCAGTGAAACTGGAAGAACTTGCCTTTTCAAGGAGGATGTGAAAATGCATGCAACTCTGAGCTCAGCCATAAAAGGAATTCTTTTATTTTATTTCCTTTTCTCACCTTTGCAGTGGGATACCTCATTGTTAGCAGGGAAAAAGCAGAGTACACGGCAGTGAGACACAGAATCAGCAACTTTAAACAATTAATTTATTTTTGTTTTGACTCTTCTCCCAGGCCATTAGTATCTACGTAGTCTCTGTAGGGATGGCTTTTATGCATATGGAAGGCGATAGCTAAATTCTGCGCTGTGCTCTTCTGAAATCACTGCAGTTGCTCAAATCCAGCTGTAAGAAGGGTTTTACCCCTTATTTGCAATTTCTGTCCTAATATTGTATTTCTTGAACTAAATCCCAAAGGAATAGCATCCCCTGCTATGCCCTCTACTGTCCCTTTTTTCTCCATGACTCTGCTGGCACGTGGACTCACAAGAAAGGTTCCAGGGCTGTAGTAGTTACTTCTTCTTGTAACTGTCCCAAGTGCACATCCTCACCCTGCAATAAGTGACATGTAAATCTGAACAGCGAGCATTTTTCTGAAGTGGGGATTGGTTACCATGTGTTTATGGTTGTTTGGGTACAGGTTCCACAGAGCAGCTGACGTTAGGTAACTCATTTACACGTCCAAGCCTAAAAGCATGTGATTCTTACCCGTGGTCTGTCGTATTGCAGGGAATGAACTATTTGGAGGAGCGTCGCCTAGTGCACCGTGACCTTGCTGCCCGGAACGTCCTTGTTAAGACTCCTCAGCACGTGAAAATCACGGACTTTGGGCTGGCAAAGCTGCTGGGTGCCGACGAGAAGGAGTACCATGCCGAGGGAGGCAAGGTAAAGTGCATCAGCGAAATGATCTGCCGCGCGTCCATCCGTGTTTGTGCTTGTACATGAGCCTTCAGCACAGGGGAAAACTAGAGAGTGGGTTTTTCAAAGCACTCAGCTGCCATCTCAGCGTGCTTCCTTTGAAGCCTGTGGGAGTCCTCTGAAATCAGCCAAAGCAGCGTCAGGCCAGTGGGACTGCAGCGAGAGCGGAGGTAGCAGAGCAGCAAATGCTTTTGAAATTCCCACCCAGAATGTCTGGGAAAAAGCAAGATTATTAAAAAAACATTTAAAAAAAATAAAAAGCAAGCATGGCTGAATTCATCAGCATAGCCAACACCAATAACACTCCACAGTTTATGAAGCGAAAGGGAATGCTGTATATTTATAGCAGAAGAAAGACCTGTCAAACTTGGTTCAACACGCCTTCGCGTTGTACTACGTGCTGGTGGAGGGAATGTGTCCTGCTGAGAAATTAAAGAGAAGCTGCTTGCAAATATTGTGGAGACCATAAATAGAAACCATATGAGCACAGATCAGTCTTTGTCATACAGGCTGAGATTGGGTTTGTGTCCTGCTGTGATAGGTGAAGGTTAAAAAAATAATAATTTGACTGTAAAAAATATTGTAAAACTAATTTGTAAGAGGTATTTCTAATGTGCCTGATACTTCACAAGTTCCCAGATTCAACATAGTAAATGAAAACAATAATAATAAGGAACTCCGAAGTTGCCTGCCCTAGCACTCAGATAGTTATGATGTTTCTTGGTTGGTTTTTTCCCCTTCTGCACTTCTGCAATCGAAATATTGGTTTAAACACCACCTGGTGGTAAATATCACTAATTTTGAGCCGGCCTCTTAAAGCTTATTTGTTATTTTTTCTAGGTTCCTATTAAATGGATGGCCTTGGAGTCAATTTTACACCGGATTTACACTCATCAAAGTGATGTCTGGAGTTATGGTGAGCCTAAAGACAGTTATAATTATTGGAAAATTGCAGGATTTGCTAGTGACTCTACACAGACCTTTTTTCTTCTTATTATGAGAAGACTGAGAAATTAAACATAAACAATGAGCCCAAATCACCTATGCAAACAATTCCCATGACGTTGCATGTTAGTGAGGTGTAAGATGTTTTGCAGAATATGCTTTCAGACAATGAGCCCTCCCTTTCAAGGAGGTAGTCCTACCCTTTGGGTAGGAGACTGCTCCATCTGCTGAATTACTGTTGATGCTTTTCTTCAGCAACTTTACGTGCAATGTAACTGGGCTGACAATAAAGCCACAGAACTAGAGGGAGGACTTAAAAAACATCGGCCACGCTGTCACTCGGTGCCAATCGGTGTAACTCTGCTGTGACCTAAAATGTTTGTGCTGTACTGGTATTGAAAGGACAATGCTAGAAAGGAAACAAAGTGATAACCTCCTTAAAGAACTAGTTATATATTTGGTATAGTTCTAAGCCAACTTGAAAGAACAAAGAGCAGAAAGGAACATTTCCAAAGCAACTTACCCCAAAATTTCCACTCCATGGGCTCTTAAATTGCTGGAAAGTATCTTACACAGATGGTCAGATCCTGTGTCCTTTTAGAAAAACTACAGCCCCTGGTGCTCTTAATCCGTTTATGTATCTTGGCATCCAAAATCTTGCTTTGTATCCTAAGCTACCAGACAATCACAACAACTACATCAGAAGAGTACTTGGTATGTCTGCAGACAACACTGAGGCAACCAGTTAGCACGTCTTTCAAAACTGCTCTTGCTTGTCTCCAAAGAGATTGTTTTGAAACAAGACAACTTCCATTTTAAAATCATTTGCCGTGTCAGAGTTAGAAGGCAATAACCTGCATTTCCTTTCTGGGGGCAGAAAAGTTTGTGGGATGTTCAACACTGAAATACTAGCTGAGATTAAAAAACCCCACTAAAATACACAAAAAAAACCCTCCGAAAGGAAATCAGGATGATTTCAACCTGTTTTATTAATTTCCCTCTCTTAAAAATCATGGCAGAAAACACTTTTCCTGAGTGGGGCTCTGGCAACACAGTGCCTCTGGGAAAGCCCTCCACTCACCACCTCTCTGTACCCAGGCCAAGCACCCTGGCTCCCAGCAAAGCATCTCTCACGTTCTTTTCATCCCACCCTGCAGGTGTGACGGTTTGGGAGCTGATGACATTCGGGTCCAAGCCATACGATGGGATCCCTGCCAGTGAAATCTCCTCTGTCTTGGAGAAGGGCGAGCGTTTGCCCCAGCCCCCCATCTGCACCATCGATGTGTACATGATCATGGTTAAATGTGAGTTTGCACTTGGGGTTGTGGGTGCTCACTTAAGTCGAATAAGTAGCACAGTTGTCTTCATTATGTTGTACTTGTATATGCTGTGTTCTTGGTGATGGCACAAAAATAGCATTAGAGAAGACAGTGGTGACACCAGAGCGTGTTCCCACACCTTGAGCATGGGATATTGTTTCATTAGTAGCTAATTCAGCCACCGAATGTTTTTTCACCATTCACACTGCTGGCTGATAGTCTCAGTTATTTTAAACTAATATTGTCAGGATCAGCATAACGCCACCCATTTTTATCTGATACTCTGGTTTTGTGTGTCTAGAAAACAAGACTGCCTTCTCCTCCAGGCTCCCCCTTGGTTCAGTAATGTGCCGTCACACACATTGTGGATTATGTGCTCCTTTCACTAAAGGGGTGCTCTGAGCACAAGCACCACCATAATGGCAGATACGCATGAGGATCCAGAGTTGCTTATCTGATTCGTTCCTCATTTTTGGATGGCTACTTTTCACCATATTGCTGCAATTGTTGTTGTAAAGTAGCACAGGAGCTGAGGGTCTCTGTAGCACTTTCTGGTCATTATTAGGGCACATCAAAGAGCTTCTGAACTCCAAACCTCTTTTCCATCTGTACCAACTGCTAAAATACTAGATTATTACTTGGCTTCCCGTGCATCTCTAGACCATGACTGCCACATCCCTGCCTACTACCAGTAGCGTCTGTGAGGATGCTGATAAGAAGCCCACTAGGTGGCATTTAAGACCTTCTCACTGGAGCAAAATGTACTTGTTTCTGAAATAGGAGCCACACTACTGTGAATACCTCATCGTGCAGCCCTTTTGGGGAGTCTTGGAGTGCCCTAGTGTTGCTTTGTCAGGAGAGGCATGGCACAGGGAGAGCCCGATCCTTGCACTCACCAGGGCTGGCAGGAAACAGATCCAGGTGTGTGCACCTAGCCTGGGAGGTGTCCAGTCCCAAAACCAGTGTCCTGGAAGCTCCTTCTTGGTGATGCTGAACCCTACTGACACCTCAGCCGTGCCAACATCTCCACTTGCAGCAGTCATGTCCCATGTCTTCAAAAGCTCTGCACTAGAGCATGTCTTCAGAGGCTGAGCCTTCACGATGCTCAGCAGCTCCATCCATTTGCCATTCCTTTGTGTCAGTCCAGATGTGGCATTTTTCCAGGCACCTAATCAGGTACCTGTTGCTTTTAAAACACCACCAGTGGAGTGTCCCCTTTCCCTTTCATACTGTTACACTGAATTTAAATGCAAGAGCATGAGGATCTGGGGTTTGAGCCTCCCTTCTGCTACAGGCCTTGGTTGCCCGTCTTTCACTGCTCTGGTCACCCCGTGTTTGCAGGCTACAGCACAGACCCTGTTGAAGCCATGCCATTTTGTCTAGAGCAATTCAGAACTAGGAGTCATTTATTTTTTAAGCAGAGTATAAACTAAAATGCTCTGAATTGTTGCACAACAGTGTTTTTTTACTTTTTAATTAAGTAGCATTTAAATATATGCAACTTGGAGATAAATTCAGAAGAAGTGGATGCCACTTCTGCAGCAGCAGCAAACTCCCAAATGCTCCACTCTGTCTAAGAGGAAAAAATTATTTCTTCTTGAATTGGCAAGGTACCCTAGTTCTAGTGTGATAAAAAGTCACTGCCAATGATGAGATTTTGTCTGATGCTGATTCCAGATGGCATATTTTCGCTTTGTTTTTCCATTACTATGGATAGGCTGTTTCTTATGAAGTCCTCCAGACAAACTAAGCTTGACCTTTATTATCTTTAAATACCAGCTTATCTGTTAGCTGGTAACAGAAAGTGTGGGTTTCCTAAGTCATCTCAGATGTTAAACCACCAGTATCTATACTGAAAATATCTTCTAGCATTGATCCATGCTAAGCTGTAGAACTTGTTTTTGTTGAAGTCCATTTACTAATTAAATACAGCTGAGATGCGGTTAATCTTTCACAGTGTCCCCAGCGAGGTTGTTTTGTATTTTCAAAGACATCTGATAGAGGGTAGCTTCTGCTTTAGGCTTCCTGGGATTTGACAAAGCAACACAGTGAGGACGAGGTGGTCAAGTCACCACACACCTGTAGGCTCCCACTGATGTTTGTTTGCTTTCCCTCCTTCAAGAACCTTTTCAGGACAGCTTAATTTGGACTGATCCAGGCTGGCCACCTGTTTGGGATCCTCAGGACTGATGGGTTATTATCACTCAGGTGGGACCTGCCTGCCCAATTGGAGATAAACCAGCAGGAGAGGAGACATGCTCAGCCTGGAGCTTTCCCAGCATGGGGTTTTATTGCCTCCTTCATTCTTTCCAAAACTGCCAAGGTGGTGTGCATTTTAAATGCTGAAATTCACAGCAGTGACTGGTGAATTAACTTTTTACGGTGGTCTCTTACGGGTAAATCCTTAACAGCATGTATGGTGCTGTTCTTTCCACTGCTACATTATATTTTAAGCTCTTTGTTTGATCACCAAAACAACTTTATTTATTCATTTCTTTCCCTGTCATCCCTCCAGGCTGGATGATCGATGCAGACAGCCGTCCCAAGTTCCGCGAGCTGATAGCGGAGTTCTCAAAAATGGCCCGTGACCCCCCACGCTATCTCGTTATACAGGTACTAAGCCCAGTGGTAGGAAGATGTCTGATGGGCATTTAATATGATGCCCAAAGTGGTTAGTAATGCATATGAAAAACATACGGTATGGATAAGGTAAGGCCAGATTTACCATTGCTTTCCAGGTCTAAGGCATTCAGTTAGAACCACAAACAGAATTTCAAGATCAATCACTATTTTCATAGTACTGGTCCCTGTCTAGGACCAGTAACAGTCTGTACTACAGTCCTGAAGGAAGAACAGAGTTTGATACTCTTAAAATGCAGCTATTTTACAGCAGCATCAACAGAAATTGCAGGCCCAAATTCCCCTAAACTCTAGGTGAATTTGGTTAAACACACAGATCAAGATTTTGCATATCAAGCCTCTTGCAAATTACTTCGTCTCTCAGAGAAGGGGACAATGAGGGGTTCAAGGGAGTCTGTGAGTCTTCTCTCATGCCAACTTGTCTCACAGGGAGACGATAGGATGCACCTGCCTAGCCCTACAGACTCCAAGTTTTATCGCACCCTGATGGAGGAGGAGGACATGGAAGATATAGTGGATGCGGATGAGTATCTTGTGCCACACCAAGGCTTTTTCAACAGCCCTTCAACGTCCCGCACTCCTCTCTTGAGTTCATTGGTATGAAATTTTTCCTCTTTGGAAATATGACAGGCAATGTTAAGAGTGAACTGCTTCTCATAATATCTGTATTTTCTTTCTCCTTTTAAGAGTGCTACTAGCAACAACTCTGCTACGACCTGCATTGACAGAAACGGGGTAAGTGGGATGACCTTTAAAAAAGGAGTAACTTGGAATCATAGAATGCGTAAGGTTGGAAGGGACCTTTGGAGGTCAGTTAATCCAACCCCCCTGCAGTAAGCAGGGACATCTTCACTAGATCAGGTACTCAGAGCTCCATCAAGCCTTACCTTGAATGTCTCCAGGGATGGGGCCTCCACTACGTCTCTGGGCAACCTGTTCCAGTGATCTACCACCCTCACATTGAAGAACTTTTTCCTAATATCCAACCTAAATCTCCCCTTTTCAAGTTTAAAACAATTATACTTTGTCCTACTGCTACACGCCCTCATGATCAGTTCTTCCCCAGCTTTCTTATATAGGCAGCTTTCAGGTACTGGAAGGCCACTATAAGCTCCCCCTAGAGCCTTCTCTTCTCCAAGCTGAACAAGCCCAACTCTCTCAGCCTGTCTTCATAGGAGAGGTGCTCCAGCCCTCCAGCCCTTTGATCATTTCAACTTCTCTTACGTGGATCAACTTCGACAAAACAATCCCTCTGATTCTGATTTTCTCTACATCCAACCTAGCAGGGGCACCCTGTGAGGGAAGACAGCTTTGTCCAGAGGTATAGCTCAGACCCAACGGGTGGTTTCTTGGAGGACAGCATAGACGACGGCTTCCTGCCAGCCCCAGGTGAGTACATCTCCCATATTTCCATCCCATTGCCATTTGTTCACAAGCCACCTGGTTTTGAATATAATTGTTGTCCTCCTTTTTCTGTAGGGAAATACAGGCACATACCCTTTCCTCATTTTCGTTCACCCATAAGTTAGGATCCTCATGTTTGCCATATGTGCCATCTGGCCACGGAGTTTGCATGTGTAGTTATATGTTAAAAGCTTTCTCCCACCCCTACACCTCGGAAAATATCTTCTAAAAGCTGGGCTTCACCCCTTAAACCATTTCAGTTTTCTGGCAGTCTCACTGTGTTCAGAGGTTGATAGACAGAAAGCAGCTCACGGTTTCACGGGTACTTACAGCGTAGGTGGTTGGAGAGCAAGCCAGAGAGCACTGAGGGAGCTGGTGCTGGGTTATGCAGTTGTGATGCTTTGGGTTCTTAAAAACACCCAAACAACAGTTCCAAGAATAGGTCACAGCTAAAAAAGGGTGAAAGACCCTGCAAGGGATGGCATTTAAGTGAAACGAGTCTCTGTTATTGCCAGTCCTGCATTTTCTAGGCATTTTCATAATCTCTAAACATTTTTCTCAGGAAACAGCTTCTGGCAGCAAAGCTCCCTGACTGCAATTTCACAACAGTATCTGGGACATAGCCACCCCCACGTCACTAAAATCAGCAGTAGCTATCTCGCTGTCTCATGGTCCCAGTCATCTTTCTGGGGCTTTGCAAATTGAATTCCTGAAGGTATTCCTGAACTTCAGGGTAGCGTATTTGGTGCCATGGCATGGCAGTCTCTGCCTTTGACTCTCTTCAATGAGATGCTGTGGGTAAAGAGCAAGTGGGAGCTAGATTGACAGTATGCCTGGAGTGATGCAAGTGGCTGCATTAGTTATATGTCTTCATTTTCATTCCTTCTCATTTTTATTTTCTCTTTATTCCAGAATATGTAAACCAGTTGGTGCCCAAGAAAACATCTGCCTCGGCAGTCCAGAATCCAATCTACAACAACTTCGCACTCACAGCAAACTCAAAGGTCCCCACGGACTCCAGCTACCAGAATTCACACAGCACAGCTGTGGACAACCCCGAGTATCTCAACACCAGTCAGTCTCCACTGGCTAAGACGGTCTTTGAGAGCTCTCCTTACTGGATCCAGGCGGGCAACCACCAAATAAATCTGGACAATCCTGACTACCAGCAGGACTTCTTACCGAAGGAAACCAAACCTAATGGTCTCTTAAAAGTTCCCGCAGCAGAGAACCCAGAGTATTTGAGGGTAGCAGCACCAAAGAGTGAATACATTGAAGCCTCGGCATGACCATTAGAGAACTTCTTCTTGCAGCAAGGCTAGCCAGACTCTCGGTGAATCACATGGCTGCTGCAAGAACAGACTCTTGCTCGTAGCAAATGGCGACTGCAATGCATCAATAAGCACACCTTTCCTTTTCAGCATTGGGGCTGAAACTGCAAAGCCTATCTGATGGTAGTTTGGGTCTTTTCTTACCCATTTCCCCGTAATAACTGAGGCCCATCACCTGCTCTCAGATACAGGTTGGGATGGAGCAGGTTCTTCATGGACAGAAGAAATACGGATGCATTCCTTTCATTTTCAAATGGTAGCATGGTAAGAAGCCACTCTGGGATAAACTTGAGAGCTGTACACATTGTACAGGCAAATTCCTTTCTAGAGTCTGTATTTTTATAAATTTTTCTGAAAGAATTTTTGGATCTTTTACAAGATCAGATGCTTGTACTGTTGGTCTGCTATGCGGTGCTCAGATCACCAGCAGGAAAAAAAATACAATAAATGTTACTAAATCGTTTTCCAAAACTCCTGGAACAGAAACAATTCTACTAAACCACAGGATTTTTACATACTGGCTCCATATACTGCTTCTTGGCTTGAAGAGAAGTGCACCTGGGGGACATACAGGAGATTCTGCCTAGGGCAGTATAGAGTGGATCACTCTAGGGACAACTAGCGTATTCCACGACGCATCACCTACTGACCACTACTGCTAAAGACTGACAGAAGGAACTCACCTCAGAGTCGTCTGTACATGGTTATTAAGCGCTCACTGGTCTGCTTTCTGATGGTCAAATGCAAGACTCTTCTTTTTCTGATCCCTTACGTAGTTGTCGACTTGTCAAAATGCCTCGCTGCTTCAACAAAGCTGTTAAAGGTGTTGCTGTAACTGAAAAATGAAGTGTCGAATAATGTGTAACAGACTTTGATTAAATGTCAAGGAAATGCAAATGATGGCAAATTGGAGCATTCATGAGGCAGGCTGGAAGAACTATACTGAATTAAACTTGACTAGGGCAAGAAACACAGGTAGCTTTAATCAAGCAGCTTATTTCCCTTCTTAAAGGGGCTCACAGCAGAAATCATTTTCCCTTATGCATTTGGCAAAGAAAAGGGGTATATCGGTATTAGGCTGGGGTGGAGACTGGGGCTGGTCCTCTGTCCCTTTGGGGTTACATATCCTGGCAGTGCAGGAGCGACAGTGAGAATGAATAAAGGAAAGGAAGAATAATCCAGAGCAACGGAAAATATTATCTCCCTCTTCTGAAACACAGGGCTGTCTGGTGCTTCTTTAAAATACCCAGCCTCATCTTCTGTTACCAGCGTGCAATAGGCAGACTAGGCAAGGCTAAGATTTTAGCTTCGGAGTATAAGTCAATCACAGCAGCAAAAGCAGCTAGTATTTCCAGGAGCCCGTGATATGAAATTTCAGATTCTTCCATCATTAGCATTTCTCAGGAATGTAGGAGGAGTAAAACGCCTGAAGTGTGAATTTAGTCGGTAGTTCAGACGCACCCCGCCAGCAGCTTGGCAGCGCTGTTTTAATCAAGCGGCTAGATCAGAAAGCAGGTGTGTGTTTGGTGATGTTTTGGTACAAAGGCCCTTCACTAGTTGAGCATAGGCAACTTGCTTGAGGGGAGCATAAGCAGCTGAGTTCCAGAGGTTATATAGTCTGTATTGAGTAGGAAGAAATGGTCACATTTATGCCACCACTGTTTTTTCAATATGTGTTCCAGTTTAAGTATTGCATCTGGCGTCCAGGATCAAGCAGCCCATCTCCAGAACATCATTTTCACAGATCTGGTGAGGAGTAAAGGAGAAGAACGGTGATGTGAAATGTCCCCTCTCACAAGTAACGTTGTAAAATGCATTAGCAGCTGATGTGTGTGCAGTAGTTCATCGTCCATGGTGCAGTCTAGGCTACAACAGTATATTGAATCAAAAACCCAAACACTGTCCTGCTTGGTACACCTGTGCCACCATGACCAAGTCCCAGGTGCAGCAGTATGGACAATGCAGCGCTTGATTAGTACTGGCTTGTATGTAAAGTGCTAAGCAAAATTCAGTTCCCACGTCCAATTAGTGGCAGATTGCTCCTTGTGTTCCTGAGAGCAGATTTGTTGTGTTGCTCTCACAAGCGTACAACATGTACGCACAGGCAGTGCTGCTCCTCTCCACCCACTGCCCCGGGAGGAATGTACATAAACCAGAAAAAAAAATCATCTTAAATGAAATCACAGAGAATTTTCAGTTGGCTAAATCTGTTGTCCCCAAGCAGAACACTAGAAAAATCACAGAGTGCACGTTCTCCTGCAGAATCTTTCCAACACTATTGCACAAAATAATATATTGATGTTTGGTTTTAGCTAAAACAAGAAAGTGGCTAAGGAGTAGCAGTACGTATCACCAGCATTATGTAGCATGAATATTATTTAATAGAGGTTAATATGCTTGCCCATAACAATTCAGGAGAGATTCATCTAAACATTAGGCAATGTAAGTTTGAAAGAGCATAATTTTTCAAATGTATTTTTTTAAATGAGAAAAGTAGGAAGGAGGATGTAGGACCATGGACTCAACACAAATGTTACGGATTCCAGATTGGTGGTGTTTGGTGTATTGTAAAGCAGTTCTGGTGAACAGCCATCCTGTAATCCATGATTTGTAAATCAGGAGCTCAGTAATGATTCAGAAACCAGCAAAAAAATGAAAACTGGTCTGTGGGCAACGGGCACAGGGCAGATACAGCATCAGTGACAGCAGGTGGGACCCTGCAGCTGCATGGCTGTTTCTGGGGTGAGGCTTATAGGGTAACAGACATTACCAGTGTACCAAATTGTTTCAAATGAGATTAAAAAAAACCATAAAATATTCAAGAAGCTGCTGAAATGGTCTGGTTTTCACCTTGCAGCTCGCTCACCATGTAACAGCAAGAACCACCATGGAGGTCACAGGTTCTCATAAAGGCGAATGCGGTTAGGGAGCATTTCATGGGAGCTTACTGATGCAGCGTTGCAGAATGTTTAGGCTGTGGAATGGAACATAGAAGTTGAGCTTTTACAGTTGAGTAGTAGAAAAAATAAATACACTACATCTTGAGAGCTTGCATAGATCAGTGTCTAAAAATAACTTGAAAGTTCTGACATCTCTCAGGAGGTGTGGGTAGAAAAAGCTGGTTTATAAAACACAGCTGAATAGGGAAATGCAGCAGACCACAGCCACTTTTAAAAGCTAACAGCCTTACCAACTGAGAAAATGCAGGTTTCTCTTTTTACTATATTTCTCATGGAAGGCAAAATAAAACCACTCACAAATTAGCGCCTAGTGTCTCTTAATCACAAAGAAGCAGTTAATATGGAACTGCTTTTGCAATAATAATTTAAGACTTTTACTAACTGCTAAGTGTATGAAAATGTACGTTAAGTGTCTTCACCTTGCTTTGATGTTTTCCAGTGATCTGTGTACCGTGTCAGCGCACTTGGCTTTGCTTGGGCCCTGGGTTGTTTTCTGCTGCTGCAAAGGGAGTTGGCTTGGGAAATTTCCCTCGTGTTGCAATTGGTTTTGTCAGGTGAATTAATCCAAGAGGCTGGGGGCTTGCTTTTGTTTCCAGCTGGCAGGCAATAATGCAATGAGTTTTCTAGAGAGAGAGCAGCTGGAAATAGATGGTGGTTTCTGGAATGCCTCAAGGTGCGATGTCCTGTCCCACCAGCATCACTGTCAGATGGCCACGTGAAGGCCTGATATTAGAAAATATGGTCCCATGGTTTACCTGAAAGGAAGGGGCTTGTGTAAGGAGAGTAATGCCAGGGAAGGGGTGTGGCCAGCCAATCCATACCTGAGGCAGTTGCCAAATTTGCCCAGGTACATCACTAAGGCCATTGACTGCTCCTGCAGGTACAGGTGCGAATAGACACATGGCTCCTGTCCGTGTTGCTGACTTGACATGAAGCCCTCTCACAGAGATTGCTTGTGTGAAAACCAATGTGTTATGGGATGACATTCTTCCCTGGGAGACACAAGGATGGTGACAACATCACAGGACAGCTTGAAGAGGTGCCTGGGTTGTCCTCAGTCTGTCTAGGGGTGCTCCAGGGTGCCAGAGAGAAACTTTGCATTTCCAGACAAGTGCTCATTTTTCAGATTCAGAGTTCAACATCTGTGAGTACAACCGCCGCCTCTCCAAATGAGCAGTTATGGTACTCTGGCTTTTGTTTCCCTCCACATTTCTCTGTGAGAAAACATCTGAATCAGGACAAAGTAGGAAAATGAACTTGTGTCCTCCTTCCTGATGGAAACCGTGTACTCATGAAATGTCAATCTCTTGTGTATAACATTTGGCAGGAATGCTTTGTAATTATTTTATCACCACTGGTTCAAATTTTTATACTGGGAACCCGTTTTCTAGCTTTCTTTTTGTAAGAGTTACCTCTTTGTTCTGATCTACAACTTTTAAGGAGCCTTTTTAAAATAATAAAGAATTTTAGAAAAAGTTTATACTAAAGAAAACCATGACACTTTCACGTAGCTTGTCAGATGGGCTGCATTAGGACCAAAGATGTAAAGTCTTGTTTTCTTGCTTTAAAGGAATAGGGTATTGATCACCATGTCGTCTCATTAAAGGGAAAAGCTACAGATTTCCACTCCTCACTGGGGCTGGGCCAGACCTCCACTGAGCCAGCAGGGCTTGACAGGAGGGTGAGACCTGTCCATCGAAAACCAAACCAAGTATCAGGACCAGGTATCACTTCGGGGCCAGACCTACAACCACTACTCCATTTTGATTCATTTCCTGCTCGATGCTATCACTAAACAGGGACATGGTCAAGGTAAAAACAAAAAAAAGGAAAAGAAACAAATATGTGATGTTTTGGCTCAGTATCAGGAAAAAATACAATGATGTGAAGATGAGGCGTGATAACTGCTTTTTATGTGAGGAAGTGTGTGGGCAGGCAGCGAGACTTAGAACCGATAACACTTCTAGTTGTGCATTGCTTTACTCATGTGGAGGAGCCGAAATCACGGCACTTGGTGGTGGGCTTCCCTTTCAGCGACGTGTCCTGCCCGCCTTAAGGCACCGCGCTTTTCGGCAGATCATCTGCATTGCTGTGGCTGCACGGATGGTCAGAACTGCAGGACGGTCAGAGGCACTGTGTGCAGCCCCCTCCTTACACATGGGAGAGAAGAGTGTGGTCATAGTAGGCTGTACCACCGCTGGAAGTCGAGCATACCCTCCAAACCCTCAGTAGCATCCCAACAAAGGGTTTCCTGAGGAAAAACTGGTAACTGGAGACCTAGCTGTGAAAAGACACTGATTCTTGCACCGCTGAAGTCGGCAGGCAAAATGCCTTCAGCTGAGACTTAGAGCTGGTGCTCCACCGACTGCGCTCATCCTCTTACATGGTGCAGATGGGGCTGTCTGGTTGCAGGACAGTGCAAGCTTTGTGCTGTCTCTGTACCTCTTGCCTCGAAGTAATGTATTTTTGTGATTAATAAGGTGAAAACCAGGTATCAAACCTGCAAACAACTGGACTGGCTGAAGGTGGTGTTCCTATGTAGCTGATGCAGTACATTGTTTCCAGTTGCACTAGAATTTATCCAGCCCTTTCTCCTCCTCTCTCACAAGCTAGCTGAAGAATGTGCATTTGCAAGCACCAGCACTGTTATCCTCATATTTTGAGAAAGGGAGTAAGTGAAGTAGTTGACTACAATGGTAGGAGGCTTGGCTCACGTACCTAAGTTGCTTTTCTTAATCCTCCATTCCCAGTATCATTCCCCTTGAAATTAATGAGATGTTTAACTTGATTACACTGAGAGTATAAAACAAGGCTAATGTTGAGTGATTTTTGAAAATCCCTCGCAATAATCAGAGATCCTATGGATCAATTGCCTGCTCTGGGCTGCTTTGTATTGATACAATCAACGAAGTATAAGGTATAATGTCTTGGTTTTAATATACTGTCAAGCAATATATAACCATAGATACAGACGGTACCCTCGCAGCATTGTAAAGTTACCCAACTATGAAAGCACCATTTGTACAGTAAGAAACTCTTGACTTTTATAAGGTTTAATGGTTTGTACTGTTGATCAATGTTTGTATATTGAGTGATAAAAATGAGGTGTATATTTTTTCTTTTTAATTGTTCTTAATTTTTGGAGAACTTTTATTGTCATGTACTGTTGTATTTGGCGGGGCGGGGGGGGAAATCAGTGGCTAGCTTGTAGGGTTTGTAGCCAGAGAAGAACTCACAGAAAGGGTTCTTTATTGATGGACTTAGATTTTTTTTTTTAATTTTTTTTTTTTCTGGTAAAAGTTGTCACCTTGGGGATTTATCCAGAGCTTAGTGAAGCTACTAGGAGGACCCTTTCCTCTCTCCAGGACTCTTTGGCTCTCTGCAGGCACGGTGCTGGAGTTTCACAATGTGAGCTATTAATACAGCTGAACGCTTGCGACCATTGGAAATGCAATATGAAAGCCAAGGTGCTGCTCGTCAGGGCGCTAAGGAAAGCTGCTCCTTTGGAACACGTGGCAGGTTCTCACTTCACCCACCACAAAAGCAGAGTCAAAGCAATCCCTCAGAAGTTGGTCCATGTGTCACGTGGCAGATAAAGCCATGCTGCTGGCCAACCTGCCTAGCTACACGTGGCACAACAGCAGCACAGGACTCTCTCACAAGGAAAGCTGAAATAAAGTCTCAACCAAAGCCACTTGAGTGACTTAACTTGTACTACACTATGCAGAAAGCCTTGTCAACGAAGCCAGCCAAATTAAAGCCCCAGGGTCCCCTGAGTGTTTGGCTGTCCAACTGGTGGGACATGCAGCGAAGATGAAAGGAGTTGCAGGGTCCTTTGTGTAAGAGAGCAAAACACACTGGGTTGACAAGGCACTAAAGAAGAGAGGAGTTGGCACTGAACGCATTCAGCCTGGATGAGTCCCTGCTATCACGACTGCATTTTTGTCCCTGTAGATGAACTTTGTACACAGAAAAAAAAAAGAAGCCACTACAGCACCTTTGTCATTCTCATCTTTCCATCTGATCCCTTCCAATACATAGGCTGCATGTTTTAACAGCTCGACTTATTTTATGCAGAAATGACATAGTCTTACTCTTCATATTACCAGTTCTCAGCAATGTCTAATGCGCATTAATGCATGATATTTTTATTTTAATAAAAGTAATTCAATAAATCTCTGCTCTTTTGGCAAGTGATTTCCCCATTTCTTTGATGATCAGCTGCCTTGGGAAGACTCTGAAGAAGAATATTAATATATTAATATTGAGAAGGCAACTTAAAATACACTTTGTGCATCCATACACCCCCTCTGCGAAGATCAGAAAACAGGTTAGGAGATTCAAAAGTCTCTCTCAGACAGGAGACTGGTGCCCTCCATGTTTCACAGCTAGGATAAGAGAGGCAGAGCGGTGCCTTTCTGCTTACCCCAGCGAGGGCGGGACACCAATGGGGATAAATCCCACTGTCAGAGCACCAAAAGAGAGGAACTTCAAATGAAGAATGGTGTGGGTACAGAAGTGTGCAGGTATTTGGGAAGGACAGGCACTCAGAAGTTCCACAGAGTGTGGTGCTGCTGACTTGAAGTAACTGAAACTTTAAGAAGTGATGAGGGGTGCTAGGGAGGAGAGTTTAACACCACTATCCACAGGATGCGATAGGCTAAGATAAGCAAAATTGCTGTTTAAAGATAGGAGATGAACGCAAGCCTCTTCACGTGCTCCAGCATTAGCAGCAGCAGCACTAAGCATGCCTCCACTCTTCGGCGCTCCTGAGCCCAACCTTGGGAAACAACAAAGCCAGCCTCTAAGGAACTCATCTGAACGTGAGATAATTACCTCAGATCACTTAAGAAATTTCCAAGGTGGACAATAAAAGAACCACCATGCCCTGAGGAGACCTGCAGCCATTGTCAGACCTCCTGCCACGGCAGCTGGGACAGACCTACATGCCTACTAGAGCACTGAACATGGAAGGACTCCACTGTTGCTCTTTGGGGCGATCATCTGTCTGTGGAAAGTGGTCACAGGTGGCTTTGCTCATTCCTGTCCTAAGGCTGTCAACTGGGGCAACACTTCTGCAGCAGCATTTCACAAGGGGGGTTTGTACCAGGCATGAGTGTGGAAAGAGAGAGGGACCTTGCAGTTACCTAAGGCAGGTGCTGGGAACTGTGGAGAAGGTGAATCAGCCTCAGAGTTGCAGAGACAGGCTCAACCGCTATGTCAGTGCCCACCGGCGTCAGACACGTGGCAGACCCCCAGGAAGTGTGTCACTGACATGGGTGGTGCCAAGGGACATGTCCTGCCTTGGGTGCTCTGGTGTGACCGGGCTTCCTTCCCTCATCCCTGCCCACAGGATGAGGTGGCCTGTTTGGAACCCACCTGTAAGTATATATGTAGAAACACAGAATGGTTTTAGTTGGAAGAGACCTTAAAGCTCATCTAGTTCCAACCCTTCTGCCATGGGCAGGGACACCCTCCACTAGACCAGATTGCTCAAAACTGCATGCAACCTGGCCTTGAACACTGCCAGGGAGGGGGCATCCTCTGGGCAACCTGTTCCAGTGTCTCACTACCCTCACAGTAAAGAATTTCTTTCTAAAACCTAATTTAAATCTAACCTCCTTCAGCTTAAGGCCAGCACACCTTGTCATATAACTACAGCCCCTCTCCAGATTTCTTGTGGACCCCCTTTAGGTATTGGAAGGCTGCAATAAGGTCTCCCCTGAGCCTACTCTTCTGAAGGTTGAACCACCACAACTTTCTCAGCCTGTCTTCATAGGTGAGATGCTCCAGATATCTGCTCTGATTATCTTCGTGGCCCTCCTCCAACAGGTTGTGATGCTTCGCTCCTGAGTTGGAGGAGGTGATCCCTGAATACCAATCAGCTCTCTTCGGCCCTTGTCCCTCCAGGGCTTTGTCCAATGGTACCATAACAACCATATCCCTGAGAGCAAAGTCTGCTTTCCTGAAATCCAGGGTAGTAAGCTTGCTCTATGCCCCCTTCACTGCCCCAAGGACCTTGAACTCCAACATTTTATAGTCACTGCAAGCCAAGGCTGCCCTTGAGCTTCATATCCCCCACCAGCCCATCCTTGTTGATGAGAACAAGGTCCAACATGGCACTTCTGTATCACTTGAAGAAGGAATTTATCATCAGTACATTCCAGGAACTTCCTGGATTTCTTATGCCCTGCTGTGTTGTCTCTCCAACAGATATCAGGGTGGCTGAGGTCCCCTATGAGGACTAGGGCTTGTGAATGTTAGGCTGCTGCTGTCTGTCTAATAAGAGCCTTAACCACTCAGTATTCCTGATTGGGTGACCTGTAGCAGAACCCCACTATAGTGTTCCCAGTCCCTGTGCTCCCTTTAATCCTGACCCATAAGCTCTGGGTTGGCTCCTCATCCATCCTCAGGTGGACCTCCATGCACTCCAGCTGGTCAGTGATGTAGAGGGCAACACCCCATCCTCATCTCCTCTGCCTGTCCTTCCTACAAAGCCTGTACCCTTCCATCCCAACACTCCAGTCATAGGAGCCATCCCACCATGTCTCTATGATGCCAACAAGATCATAGCCCTGCACGCATGCAAACAGCTATACCTCTTCTTGTTTGCATGGAGGCATTTCAGCTGGGCCCCAATGAAGCTCACTGAAAGGCTGGCGTGGCTGGAATTCCTTTGTGCTGCACTTCAGGTGCTCTCCTGCTGATCCCTCAGATCCTTCTCCAGAATTTATTGACAGCACCAGCATCAAACTGGTTGGAGTGGGATGGATTGAGGTTCCCATCTCCCTGCAACTTCAGTATACTGGAGAGCAAGCCCTCAGTCCCACAGCATGGGTTATTGTTGCTGTTGAGTTGAGAGAGGAGCTGGAATCAGGTGGTGCTTTAAGTAGCTTGTTGGGAATTGAAATCTCTCTAATAAGCACCATCCATGTGAAGTTCAATGCTAAGGGTCTTGTTGCAGAAAACCTCTTACTTTGAAACCTGTTTTCTTTCTGAGGAGAGCAGAAGGAATGGTATTTAATGTGTGTGGTAGCCCTGGGGACTGTTGCCTTCAGTGAGTTACAGCCTGGTGAAACTGAACTAGCTCAGAACTGGCACAGTAAGTGTTCCTCAGCTTTATCCAGTGTGTTATGGGCTGGTTTCCATCTTTTGTTTTGTTTGAGGTTTTTTGGGGGGCGGGGTTTGGGGCACAGACTTATGGATTGCCCCATACTTCACTGGACATTGTCACTCTCTGATAGGAGCAATGATGATACAAAAGATGGTTATTCTTGTCTTGAAAATGGCTTTTAATTACTAGTATTTGTACTGGCACTCATTTAACAAGGCAAAGCACAGCTAACAAGAGTCAGAGTTGAGGGTATGTGTTTCCATCTAGCTCCTGTAGCTTGTTAAATCATAAAAAGCAGTGGACCTATGTGTGAATGTAATGCTTGTAGATAAGAAATACAGCAGCGTGTGACATATACTAGTGCATGTGGAGACCAAGCCATGCTAGGTCAAACCAAGCTGGGTTAGGCATAACTGTAACTGGGATACAGCTCTGGCAGGGGATGGTGGTGAGGTCCCCCAGGCACAGCACTCTCCCCTGTGGCCAGACCTGCTGTGGAGTGACTGTGGAAAGCACGTGCAGCTATTTGAGATTTTTCACAAGGAAACCGAGCTGGCAAAGTCAGTGTAGCCTCTGGTGCCTGCACCTCAGGCTTGGGACTGAACGCCCAGCTAAGGAGGCTACTGCCATTACCCCTGTGCTGGAGAGCAGCAGGAGGAAAGCTAATGGTGCCCTCTCTTGGAAGACAAAGAAACTCTGCCCACAACGTATCGTGGCTTTAAAATAGGCCTCCCTGCAAACAGAGCATAAAAAACAAGCTTGCCTAGGCGATTTATTTTCCAGTCCATTTGGAGTAGAGGTTCATGGTACATTTAATCCAACCTAAGTACAGGCTGCTGCTGGAAAGGGTCTCCGTGCTGATCCGATGGGAAGTTAATCCTCCTCTTGGGCAGTTTAGTCTCAGCAGCTTGCAGGGCAATCGCACGCGTGGTAGAGCTGACATCTGACACGGCACCGTGTGTCTGAAGGGCACGACTGTACCCCTCAGTGACAAGTGCCCGAGTGACAAGCTCGTAAGGTGTGACACCCCCTTGCCCTCAGAAGCCCTTGCACAGCTACTGCAAGGCACTCCCGTGCTCTGTTACCTAGTTTCCTCGCGCCTTAATGAACAATGTTGTGCAGATGATGCTGTGAAGTCTTAAAGTAACACAAACAGGGCATGTCAGGACAAAGAGATTTAGGCTCGTTCTTTGCTTGTGATAGTTAAATTGCCAGTGAGGAGAAGCGTTTTCCAGCCTTTTGGTCTCATATGAGGAGGCTCCAGCATAGATTTGTCCTGCTGAAGAAACAAAAAAGGCTCTTGTCATTGAAAAGCATTTTCAGAAAAGCCATCGGGTTTCCTGGTGCAAATAATGCCTCTGTACACTTAAAGAAAATTATTACACCAGTCCCAGGGGCTTACACATGCAAGATTATTTCTCATACTTGCATCATTGTTTGACCCCAGACAGCAATTAAGTACCATGCCGCCATTCACTCACTCCCTCCACCGCTGTTGGGAAAGGGAGAACAACTGTGGGGGAAAAAAACCAACAAAATACATACGGGTTGAGAAAAAGCCAATTTAATAGGACAGAAAGGGGAGATGATAGTAACTATGATGATAAAAGAATGTACAAAACAAGCGATGCACAGCACAATTTCTCACCACCCACTTGCTGACTGATGCTCAGCTAGTTCCCAAGCCACATGGGAGGCTGAGAAGTCCTTGACCTAGTGTAGACACTACAACTACCTAGCAAACTGGGGCGCATTACAAGGAGCCTGGCCAGCAGGTCAAAGGAGGTGATCCTCCCCCTCTACTCTGCCCTGGTCAGGCCCCACCTGGAGTATTGTGCCCCATTCTGGGCTCCCTGGTATAAAAAAGACAGGGATCTCCTGGAGAGAGTCCAGAGAAGGGCTATGAAGATGATTAAAGGCCTGGAACATCTCCCGTATGAGGAAAGGCTGAGTGAGCTGGGGCTGTTCAGCCTGGAGAAAAGAAGACTGAGGGGGGACCTAATTAATGTTTATAAATATCTTAAGTATGGGATGCAGGGGGAATTGGCCAGCCCCTTTTCAGTGATCTGTGGGGACAGGACAAGGGGCAATGGCCTCAAGTTGGAGCACAGGAAGTTCCTCACCAATATGGGGAAGAACTTTTTCACAGTGAGGGTGACAGAGCCCTGGAATAGGCTGCCCAGGGAGGTGGTGGAGTCTCCTTCTCTGGAGATATTCAAGACCCGTCCGGACGCCTGTCTGTGTGACCTGTCCTAGGGAACCTACTTTGGCAGGGGGGTTGGACTCGGTGATCTCTGGAGGTCCCTTCCAATCCCTACAGTTCTGTGATTCTGTGAACTTCCAAAATGTCAGTGTGCTATCAACATTATTCTCATCGTAGGTCCAAAACACCTCACTATACCAGCTACTAGTAGGAAAATTAACTCGATCCCAGCAAAAACCAGCACAACTTATTTTATTGGTTCAGAATTAATGAAGATCTGCCTAAAGAATCTGGGGGTTTTTTTAAGTTTTGTTGTGAAAAATGATGCTGGAATAGACTTGTTAACAGATGAGGCTCCTAACTGTCCTCAGGTTTTGGGTGCTAAGCCAACAAACCTAACTTCCATTAGACATCAGTTGTGTTGGTGGGAAAAAGTAGTAAAACATGCATTGGGTTTTTTTCATTTTCCAGTGAGCTTGTACCTTTAGAAAATTCTCTCTCTACACGTTGTTCTGTCTCGATATTAACTCTCTCAGTAACATTGCTGGTTTGCTCTAATGACGGGTTTCTGTCGTAGTGCTCTGGATGCTTTTTATAGGGAAGACATATTTCCCCATATGGGGAAGCAAAGCAAGCAGACAAAGCAGCAAGAAACCAAGTAACTAGCCATGGCTAAGGCCAAGTCCAGTGGTTGCTATTTGCATCTTCTTAGGGTATCTTCATGTCTCAGCAAGGGTACATGAAGGGTATCTTCATGTCTCAGGAACACATTCAAATGGGAAAGTGCCCCCGAGCTCATTTGCACCAATATAACCTGTTTCATAGATGCACTTCTACTAGCTATAACATTTTCCAGTACTACAATGGTCTACCTTAACTAATAAAGCGTAATGAATTGGGCACATCAAGACTGCTGGCAGAATAGCATTAGCTAGTTTTATTGAATATGAAAATATACTAGCTTGTGTGATGAAGGAGGCCACTGTTTGCCTTGTTCTGAGCTTCAGTTCCTGTGGAAGCCTGTATGGTAGATAAAGAGCGAATGAATGAGTTTAATGAAGAGAAGGGGAAGGTGTGTTACTGAAACAGCAGAAAGCTCTGAGAACTCAACTCGAAGACTGTGGTTGCTGCTGAGTATGTTCAAGTGAGTGAGATGCACTAGAGCAGGCTGTTTAGCACTTGGATTCTTAAATATTGACATTTTGTGTGGGATTTCACGGAAAGGATGTTTTGTCAAACGTGCCAGTGGCAAAGCTGCTGTCACATCTTTTCTGTCTTGCAAGGGTGGAAGGTACTATGCTGAGCAGAATGTCACCATGGGGTCGCCCTGGTAGACAAGAAGAGTTTGTCTCACAGATCTTGTTCAATAAGCTTCATTTCATGGGTTGCAAGGCTATGTTCCTGTTGCTTGTTGAAGCGAAGGAGAAACTCTGATGGGCTTTAAATGTTACAAACAAGGAGGTTCTTCCTTTAGGCCCACAGCATCAGTGTGCAGCCTGGTGCTGGAGCTCAGCCTCCTCCAGCACCCTCAGCACTGCTGGTCCATGGGAGAGGAGGCAGCAGTAGTTTACATGACCAAGCAGAGCAGGTAAACTCGCTGCTGAAAGCCCAGTGGCAAGCCAGATTCACAGCAAACCCCTTCAGTGTGGTGCACAAAGCGACAAGGCTGTCAGAGATGTCACCTTCATCATGATCGGAACGCTTAGTGTTAATAGAAAAAAAAAGAGAAAAAAGCAAGCTCTCCATCTTCAAAGTGCCTTACAAATATTCACTCATTAACCTGCCATGTCTCGGCATGGCAGCTACCGTGGGAAGGGCCTCAGGGGAAACAGTAGCAGAGTTTCTAAATACCCCTTTAAGATGTTGGTTGAAGCACAGATGCCTTTAGATTCCTTTTTTTTTTTTTTTACCTCCCCACTGAATGCAAAGCACTTCTATAAATACTTCAAATGGCACTAACAATGCTATTGAAATGTATAGCTATGTATAGAGCCTATGTAAAAACTTATGCATCATTTATGTCCCTCCTTAGTCTTTAAAACACAACAAATGGCACATCGGCCCTCTTTGGAGTTCCTTCCTGTGCTGAACTAGACTCCAGGTGATTTACAACTTTCTCACAGATTTTGCTCCCTGATGCAGTTGTGACTGCTGCAGTTACCCAGCTTTGCTGAAGACTACTTGACTTAGCTGACTTGGAACACAATTTTTTAAAGACATGGCCATGATAAAAGTCCCTGCATGTCTTCAGCTTTTGGGCTTCTGTGGTGACCACTATGACAGTGACAAAATGATTGTAAGCAGGCATCACTGGCAATTAAATGGGAGCAGCAGGATTTGCTATTTACTAGTCCAGGTGCAATTTTTTACCAATTTCATCAGTTTCAATTTTGTGGTACAGGAATGGTTTGAAGGCACACAGTAAAACACCACATGGGCTCCTATCAGCAGGACCTTTAACTTTCCTGTGGGAAGAAGGGTACATCTGTTGATACAGATTAAAGCTTTTATTGCATAAAAGGCCTGTACAGAAGGACCTCAAAGTTCATTATATTCACTTTCTGAAAAGTTCTCACTGAAGCTTTTGTCTCAGCTTCACACAAGGCAACCTTCAAACCTTCTAATTCTTTGAGGTTTGTAACTGCCATTTGTTTGAATCATATAAAGGGTTCCCCCATCTTTCAGGGAAACTTTCATCTCCAGGAGGTTCAAAGAGAGCTTGAGTTCACTTTGCACAGCTGAAGGGCACCTCCTTACTCCTCATAAGCCCACACCACCCCTTTCCTTCTCCAAAGCTCTGTGGGACTAACAAAACTCCGAGACAACCAGCATGTTTTCCTCTGGCAGCTGCTTTCCACAGTAGGACCGCTCTGCCCGACTTGCAGGCCTGGTCTGGAAATTAGCTGTGCTGATGTATGCCAGCTGGGTATCTGCAGGCATTTGAGTTAAGTCCCTATCCTTGATGAACTCTTTTTGAAACTTTCAGGACTTGAATGAGTCCATGGAAGTTTTGATTCACTGCTTCAAATTCCAGAGCTGTTGTTTCAGATACTTTGGTCCTGTACTGAAGATTATGTTGATTTCCCACTGTGCAACAAGGAGCAAAAGCCAGCAAAGTTGAGAGCCCCATCTTCATTCTTTCCTCTCAGTGTTTAAGCATTTTGCTATCATTTTGCACAAGCAATGTGTGTTTCCTACTGTCTCATCAACTTTCAGAATCTCACATTACCATTTTGGAGGCTTTTTTTTTTTTTTTTTAAAGCCTCTTCTTCCCTATTTTTCCCCCTCCTCTTCGCCTCCTTGAAGTGGTAGGGGAATGCCTGCTGTCCTCAGAGCTGCTACCCATTTGTCAGCAGCACTCACTGAAGCATGCACCGTGCACAGCTTCACATTACAGAGACAGCTCACTCAGGAAGCAAACAATTTCAGGTAAAAATCAAATCACTGCTAATTCTGAAAAAATAAAGTTTCAGTGGTAGGAGATGAGGCTAGATAAGCTTCTTAAGAGCTTACTTCTTTAATCTAGTGAGGACACTTTATCCAGGTATTTACTAATAGCTAGAAACAACACAGCATTTCCTTTTTATTTTTTCCTAAACCCTCCATCTCTTCATATTCAAAACCAGAGATGGAAAGAAAGAGAATTGTTCATAGAGAGATCTGGAAGACCTACAGAACTGGTAGGGGACTAGGGTGAATTTCTACATTAGTGAGTGGTACATGGCTGCTTTGAATTAGGGTCTGCTGAAAGCTGTCTTCTGATGACTGAGAGAAGTGAAGTAGGTAGACAGATTCAATGTAATTGTTGGAATAAAATGGTGACATCACCAAAATATTGGATCTAATCCTCATGAAGCCAGACCTGCCTGTTTATACTAGGAAATAGCCCTAGAAGACCTTAGTGCCGCAGAAGCTTGCAATGTCCTATTGTACCTGAACATGAAAGATTTCAGCCTCTGAAATCTTCTTCTTTCTGAAGAAAATATTCTTCTGAAATCTTTCTTCTGAAAGCCTCTATACCAGAGCGTAACGTTCTGTGAATATTAAGATCAATACATGGTCAAGAAAATACACCCATCATGCCCACGCCTAGGGTGGGAATGGAGGCATCAATCCACTCTTTCCTTTTTCCCATCCTGCAACAGCTTTTGGCTCAGAAATATCTGAAGGGGGAAAATCCTTGACTTAAATGTAAACGCTGCTTAGCAACAACTAAACACTTGTGTATTATCAATGTTATTTTTATATTCAATCCAAAACACAGCACTATACCAGATACTAGGCAGAAAATTAACTCTGTCCTAGCCAAAACCAGGACAATGGTCTATGTTAAGGTCTCTCTCTGTTTAGCACATGATATTTCGGTAAGATTAACACCACGTGCTCAAATAGTAATATCACCAAAAAGGGGATTTTCCTTCCCTGTGGCAAAGTGTTCCCAGGGATGCCTGTGACCAATGCTATTATAGGCTACATCCAAGTGATACAGTTGAGCTTCAGCAAGATTTGCGTCCATATTCAGATGCACCCCTCTTTAAGTTAGAAAATGCTTGGGACAAAAGATGACTGAACTACAAATTCTGCTGTGATCAGGAACCTTTTATTAGTGTGAACATATGTGGTGGTTTGGCCCTGGCTGGAGGCCAGATGCCCATCAAAGCTGCTCTATCGCTCCCCTTTTCAGCTGGATAGGGGAGAAAATCTATATTGAGAGGCTTGGGAAATAAGGACAGGGAGAGATCATCCTGCAATCAGCATCACAGGCAAAACAGACTCAACACAGAGTAAAGGAAAGAAAACTCTCAATTCATTACACTGCACTGCACACCCAGTGACACCAGATTTGGGTAATGAGAAGTGTGACCAGATCTTAAAGCGCCTCCCCCCACCCCCGCCTTCTTAGCAGACTTCACTTTAGCCATGATTTCTCTCCCCATTGTGGCATGGGGAAGAGCAGACAATGGGGGTTTTGGTCAGTTTCTCACAAGTTGTTTCCTTCTTAGTCTGGTGGGGGGACATTCCTCACACTCCCCCTGCTCCAGCATGCGGTCCCACCCATGGGAGACAGTCCTCCATGAACTTCTCCAATGTGAGTCCTTTCCTACAGGGCCTCAGCTCTTCACCGGCTGCCCCAGCGTGGATCACTTCTGTGGGGTGCAGTCATAAATGACAATGTCTCTCAGTCTCTCAGGCCCAGACTGCTCCAGCCTGGTTCTCCATGGAGTCACAAGCCCTCCTGGCAAGCCTGCTCCGGTGCGAGTCTCTCTGTGTCACTCATCTCTGCGTTTCTGTCTCTCTCAACAGGCTGCAGATCTGCTGCCAGAAGCTTGTTCCAACGTGGGTCACAGCATCTTCCGTACATCTCCACCTGCTGCAGCGTGGAGCCTCTCCATGGGCTGCAGGTGGGATCTCTTCTCCCCATCATCTTCAATGGGCTTCCATACATCTCCACCCACTCCACCATGGGTTTCTCCACGGGCTGCAGGGACATCTTTCTCTCCAGCACCTGGAGCACCTCCTTCCCCCATTCTTCCCTGGCCTTGGTGCCTGCACAGCTCCTTACATCTCACGCCCTTCTCTGGTGGCAAAAAGCAGCTACTTGGATTTCTTTTTTGCCTAAATGTGATTCCCAGAAACACTGTGACCATCGCTGATGGGCTCGGCCTTGGTCAGCAGCAACTCCAGCCTTGAGCTGGCTGGTGTTTACTCTCCTGGGCCTGCAGAGAGCTTCTAGCTGCTTCTTGCAGAAGCCACCCCTGCAGCCCCCCTTCTTCACCAGAACCCAGCCACGCAAAACCACAACAGCATGACACTGCTATTCAGAGTGTTAGAAAACATCAGAGGACATCCACTTGAATACTGGGTGCATAGAAAAAGAATTTTTAAAATTGTCAGGCAAAACATAGTCTGATAATTCCATTAAAACATAAATCTTAAGTTTTGCTCCTCCTGTACTTGTACTTTGTGAACTCCTGACTTGAAGACAGATGTAGTGAATATACGTATTCCCTAGTACCCTATATAACCAGTAAGTCAATTCAGTCTGGGCTTGAACACAAAATCTATTCCCAGATGACGTGCCTGTGATTCTTTTGCATCCTGAGGCACTTGGCAAGAATCCTGACAAACAAGGTTAAACTCAAAAGAGACTCTATGTACTCGAGGCAATGGGTTTCTAAGCTTTGATCAGCTGGAAAAAAGGGAAGCGTTTCTTTTTTCAGGGAAAGAAAAAATAACAAAGAGATCATTTAAGCAATGCAAACTCAACACAGATACCAAGGATAAAAAAAAACCAACACTAACAAGCCAGGAGGCAGCAGGCAGAAAATATCACATCACTGATGTTGTTAGTAGACTCAAAATAGCACAGGAATGAATTTCCACTGAACACAAGGAAAATTCTAGCGATGGTACAGACTGAAACCAGCTTTAGCTCTGAGTAGTCACCACCGATAGCTGTTTGGTACTGTTCAGACCTAATGATTCCTCTAAAAGTAATGTGACATCTTTGATAAGAGAGGGATTACGACTAATGTTAATCTTTTCCATTAGATGCAGATCTTTTGGAGAATAAATATCCATTTTCCATATTTTACTTAATACTGTAAATTCTGAAAGTGTCACACGCACAACACATCCACAATTTTTTTAATCAGTGTGTCTAACAAGAGTTCAGGCCACAGCAAAACAAGCTGCTTTTCTTGTTACACCAGTGCCTTTCAGCTTTGACCCTGGATGAGATGGTAGTATGACAAGGATGTCCATGTGCCCACTTAGCTCTTTCTTGTGGTTGCTACTGGGTTGCTACCAGGTGTGGAGTTAATTAATACCATTAGGATACTATGTGTAAAATGCATATCTTAACTATCATGAAGTTAACGTATCTTCTATTTAGAAGAGGAGCAATATATATATACATTTCAATGAAAGACATTTCTGAAACCCTAGTAAAAGGCAAAATATCTACAGATAAGGCAGATAAGGCCTGAGCAATCAAACAGAATTAATAGCAGACAGAAAAGCAGCCCAGGATGTCTTTCTAAAGCATGCTATAATTCAGAGTTAAGTTCCCCACTAGCTGCAAAAACTGCTGTGTGATGCTCTTTGGTTTGCACTACTTAGGATGACTGATGCACAAGGATCCATTTTAGCCATAGAAATCTGAATGTGAGAGATGAATTGGTAAAACCTAGAAGCAAAGACGTTATTAAAAACATTTTATTACCTCAAAATACATTAAAACTTCTGAGTCTTCCCATTCCCTTTGCCTATCTATGGGTCAGTGAGATCTTCTGTAGCACCACTAGCAGTAAAGCTAACCAACTCTGTCCCTTAGTTAATTAAGATACTATGTCTTCTTGTTTGACAGAAGCAAAGTTTTGCTGTTATTTTCCCTTAAGCAAAAAAAACCCCTCTGCTCTCTAAACTCCTCACCAGTACAGATAAATGTTTTCCTTGAATAACACTTCAAAGCCTGAGGCATTAGAAGGCAAGGATCCTGACCTCATGTCTGCTTCTGCTTCTTTTTAAAAGTCAAGTGGACACGTGAAAGACTTATCGGTGACTGTGCCTCGGGGTCCAGCTCTATTTCATCACCAAGCATGCAGCACACTGGATTCTCCAGTCCCTGTACACTTCAGCAGACATACATCAGATATTTCAGCTGCTCTGCTTGCCTCAGTTAGATGCAGAAAAATTATTACAATTTTTTTTCCTTTCTCAGTAACAGCAGGAGGCTGCTTAAGAAGGAAGAGTTAGCAAATCCCATCTGCTAAGGACCGTTACCTCCCTCACCCAACCCTTACTGCCCACTATGTATTGCCACTCCTCTGAGGTGCAGGTCAGTGGTTGTGTACACACATACCTCTGCTCAGAAGGATAAGAAGGGCATTTGCAGTCACTGGTGCTCTGAGGATAATGACTCCAGATTAATAGGCAGGAGATTAATGTGGAATAAAGCTAGAACTCATTCAAACCTAATTCCCTTTGCTTCAGAGGCTCTCTCAGCAAACACACGGCTTCTTCCTTCCCTCCTACTCTGTGCCTTTTCTCAACAGCATACCACAGCACATGCCAGGGTTTCTGATAAAGAGTGGACAACTGGTTGTAAGGGGTCTCTTGCAGTCAGACATCAAGATTCAAGATGCAATGGGGACAGTATGCCAGTCCCTAAGTGGGAAAGGGAAACCAGATCGTGAGGCAGCTCCATTTGCATCCCTGACCTACTTCTCATGTTGAGGGTCTCCAGCTGTCTTCTCCACAAGAAAGGAAACATGGAGCCCAGACTCAGTCCCGGGACTCATGTTTGATGCAGAGATCCCACAGCTCCTGTCCCTTGATGACTGCTGCTGCAAAGGAGGGGTTCAAACACACATGGATGTTGCAACAAGGAAGGACATGGGGGAAGGATCCCTGGCACCACTCCATAAGACGTGTGAGAGGTGCTCTCTCCTTTTTGCTGCTCCACCAGCTCATCCCTGGAGATCAGTTTAGACTGAGCCTGGGGGTGCAGTGCCAGAAGGAGCACTGTGTCTTTACAGGCATTTGTCTTCTGTGGTGCACACAAAGCACCCTTAGGTTGGCTGGCAAAGGACTGAGCTGGTGACAGCAGCCAAAGCTTTGCCTCAACAGTGGCAGCAGTCACTAAAGCCCCCTCCCTTCAAGGCTATCAGCAGCATTCAGAGCTGCTGAATGATGTATGTGGATCAGGCAGCTAAGTAAGGAGAGTGACATATTCCTCGGTTCGTAGGTAGCTCCTGTGTTACACCTCAAATTTTGGACTCCACAACCGGTATTCAAAACCCAGCACTTTTCTGCTAAGTGTTTGGTCTGCAGTAGCTACTGAGTAATGCTGCTGCTGCATTAGAGACCAGACTGAAACCAGCACTGTCACAATCTTTACATAAAGATCCTTTATTTGGGAGAGCTCTTACAAATAGAGCAGGACCAAAAAGACAGTATCAATAGTCACGTTTTACATTCCCAGCTTCCCAAGAGGATTAGGGCCCGAGCTCTCCAGTATCCACCATCCTAGACCACATGGTTGGAGAATACAAATGGGCAAATTGTAACTTTGGAAGCCTTCACAGGCTCCACCCTTGTTAATAAATACAGAACAGATAAATACAGGCTTAAACTTATTTCTCTGCTATTGCTTCTGATTCCTGAGGCATTTGGGATCCCTGCAGCCTGCCTTCACCTCTTCTTCTCTTTCATTTTCTCGTATGGTTGCTCTTTCGCATTAAGGTTGTGTTCTGTCTTACCTTCCATTGTCTCTTCCACAATATCTTATGCCCTAAGAATGGTCTTTCAGGGTACATGCAATTAGCCTGATTTCTCCCAAACAGGCTACTGGCTCAGCCAGACTGCTGAAGTTACTGGGATTTCATGATACACTCCATATTTAATTCTTTGCAGGCCTCCCACAGTTCCTTAATTACATATTTTTCTCCACATATCATTATTCCTTAACTGGCCCCAAATTCAAGTCAGTTTAAAAAAAAACATTTAATCTCATTCTTTCCTTACTTGTGGTTGTCTAACATCCATATAAAACAAAATATACCTTAAAATAGTCTTATATATTGGAATCTTGGAACTGAAAATTGTCTGCAAAGATAATAACAGTCAACCCTGCTGTGTTCCAGGTCTTAATTCAATAGAATAATGGCAATGCAGGCCTGGTAAGGACCTCCTGGGATCACAGGGTCCTTTTTCCTCTCTGAAGGATCAGGCTATTATACCTAGACCATGTCTAATAATTTGTCTATCTTGATCTTAAAACCCTTCCATAAACAGCCCTCCTCTGTGCAGCATATTTAGGCACTGCACCAGATACTTCCTAATACCAAACCAAAGCACCTCCACTGCAAATTCATTGAATTAATCACAGCCTGTTTGTAAGGGTCCTTGATGACAAATTCCCACCTTTCTCTTTAACAGTCCTGTGAATACTGGACTATTAGTGCATCTTATCTCCAGTCTTTTCTTTCTTATACCAAAGGAAGCCAATTCCTTCAGTCTTTTCTCAAAAGATACATCTTTGGGTCTTGTTTTCTGTCCATGTTTTCTTTACCTCCTACCTTTTTGATTTCCCTCCTCTGGACTCCTCATGGTTTGGCAACACTTCAGAAAGCATGGTGCCCAAAATTGTCCAGTGCCAATGTCAGCGTCCCAGGGCCAAGCAGGGAAGGATAATTACCTTGCATATGTTACCTACAACACTTCTGTCAGCACCTCACAGCATGGGATTTGCTTAGTTTTGTAACAGTATCGTATTATGCCAATGTAATTCATCATGGCTTCATTAGATGGCTCCATTAGAGCAATCACATCTCTTCACTCCCTTTTAAATATATAGATATTTAAATCTCCCTTTCCCAAGCATAAGTGCTTGAATTTTCCCTTGTTGGTTTAGGGTCTTTTGTGCTGGTTTTCCACAAGATTCTCAATTTTGATCCTGTATCCACAGAGCTTGCAATCCCGTCTATCCTCATGTTGATTGAAAACTTGTGTGTTTCACACTTTGAGCTGTTCATGAAAATCTTGAGTCGAAATATGATTTCTGCAGAGCCCTGCTTTTAATGCCTTCCCAGTTTAACATCAAACCACGTGAGTGTCTGCTCACTGTGTCATCACTCTGGGGAGGTACATGTTCCTTTGGTATCCTTAAGAGCACGTTAGGTGGGACCATGTCAAAAGCCTTACCAGGGTCAAGACTTCTCTACTGCTTGTCCTTTATCCATGAGAACAATTATCCTGTCAGAGAAGGAAAAAAGGTTAGTCTGACATGATTTATTCTTGACAAATCTACTCCGTCTGTTTTTATTAGCTTATTACACTCTAGGTGCTTTACATATTGTTTCTTTAATAATTTAGTCTTGTGTGTCTTTCAAGATAACACAGATAGACTTTGTATCTCCCTGAACCTCCCCTTTCCTCTTTCGAAGGATGGGTTCTGTGGGTTTTCTTCTAGTTCTTGGAGAACCTTCTCCTCTTTTGTTACCAGTGAGCACCTATGGTTGAGATACCACTTCAGCTTCTTATTTATTCTGGGGTAAATTCAATGAGGCTACTCTAACTTTAATGTAACACATGAAATATTTTCTAACCTCCAGTTTCCCTACTCTGACTTGTGCATCCGTGTTCTTGTAAACAACCTAATTGCTTTAGGCATTTGCCACAGTTTACGTCATGCCTGAAGCAAAGATGGTATTGACTATCTCGGCTTTCTCATCATGGCCTATTATTTGCAAACCTCCCCTATTAAGCAATGGGCCTGAGTTTTACTTTGCCTTTTTCTGCTCTTGTAGTGTTCATACAATATTTTCACATTAATTTTCAGCATCCTCAATAGCAGTAAGCCATTGTGTACTTTATCTTTCTAGGCTCAACCATACACTTATGGTCTACTTTTTTCCACTCAGCTTTAGCCAGATGTCCTTGTTCCTAATTTGTAAATAAATCCTTTTTTTTTTAATATTCAAGACCTTAAAGAGCTTTTACTGCAGATAGTCCCTCTTCTTACGCTGATTCCTTTCTCCTTCATAGCACAGTAATTGGCTGTTGTGTCTTAAATACAGCTTCTTTCAGTAATTGCTATCTCCCTGCACTTCTTTATCCTGAAATTATCTTCCCAAGAGAATCTACTTACAAATTCCGAGTTTATCAACATCTGCTTTACTGAAGCCCATTATCTCTATTTTGCCTCTCTCATGCTCTCCTTTTCTTAAAATGGTGAACTATGATCAATAGCGTTGCAACCATGTCTTCCCCCTTAGTCCCTGGAATCTATCATTTTTACAGAAATTGGGCCAGTGTGTTAAGAGACCCCTGTGTCTGAAAGCTGCTGTAGCTTCTGATCAAACAGAAGGTATGGAAAAGCCTGCAAAGCATGTCCTGCTTGAGCCTGGATACAACAATACCTATACAGCTTGATAATGGTCAACATTGCTCAAGAAATGCAAAGGTGATCTACTAAATTGCCAGATGTGGCAACTGAGTTGCAACACACCCCTGGAGAACTAATGTTAATCTATTCTGTTACTTAAGGAAACCTAAACCAGCCAGTGCAGTTACCCCAGCAGAGTTTAGATTTTCTAAGGTGTTAGCAGGCACCATTCACAGTACCCAAACATACAAACTTCTGTACTGTATGACTTTTTCTTAGCATCTTCATAACCACAGAGGGATATTCATATTGGGGGAACCTTAAGGGGAACTGCATCCAGTCCAACAGCGATGGAGGAACTACACAACAACTAATTCATTCCTCTATTCTGTGACCTGAAATGCTCTTCAAGGCTAGAATATCTGAGAAACAAAAAGGGAAGCAGATCCCACATAAATTCCTTACCTGTTCAGGTTAGGAGAAACCTAAATGTGGGACTATTAGTAGCCTCTTTTATGTCAGACTGACAGATTTTAAATGGCTTCCAGAAGGGCACTGCTTTCATATTTCATCTGTCTTCTCATTATTGTTAGACCTGGAAGCTCAGTGCTGGATGACAGAAATATTTGTACAGTTAAACACCAGGAGAGAGCTATGGAAATGAAAACACATGTCAGGAAACTGTCTGAACGGGGAATTCACTTCAGACAGAAATCTCCCTTCAAGCCATAGAATGGAAAGCTGCCTAGATCCATCTTTTTCTAACTTTCTCTTATCTGTCAGCACAGTGATTCGGCTCGTCATTCCCCTGGCAGAATTTTAAGCAGGTTTAGATGCCTGCTTCTTTCTATCCCCATGTAAACACCACATGTGTAGAACTGTTAATGACAATTAGACTTTAAAAGCCTGCTGTAGGAAATCGCACCCAGAAGCTCTGTGAATATTACTTGCCAGCATACCTTGCTCAGCAGGAGCTTTATGATGGGGGGAAAAAACGCTACCCTCTCTTAATCACTGGCTACTAGAAGCTTTCTGTGAATAAGGAGAAGCTCTTTCCTGTTCCCTGAGAGGCACAAAACTATAAGCCTCTTGGTTTACTGGCACACAACCACCACATTTTCCCAAGATGTTTATGAAGGTGTTGTAGTTCAACCCCAACTGGCAGCTAAGTATCATGTGGCCGCTCACCCACTCCTCCATCCCCAGTGGGATGGGGAGGAGAATCGGCAGAAAAAGGTAAAACTCATGGATTGGGATAAGGACAGTTTATTGGAACAGCAGAGGAAGAAGAAAATGCCAACAACAATGATAATTAGAACATACAAAGCAGATGAGCAATTTGCTCACCACCCAAGCCTGATGTGCAGCCAAGCCCAAGCAGTGACTGCTTGGCCAGCCCCCTTTATATACTGAGCATGGGTATGGAATGCCCTTTAGCTACTTTGGGTCAGCTGTCCTGGAGGTGCTCCCTCCCAGCTTCTTGTGAAAATTAAGGCTATCCAGCTGAAAGGCAGCTTCAAACCCCTCCTCCTCTGACAGTTAAACCTCTTTATGTTTTTAGCCTGAATTTGACCATGGGTAACATATAACTATTTTGTTCAGCTGTGAGTACAGTCCTTAATCATTCTGCCTCCCCCCCCCCCCCCCCGTAAAGATACAGACCTATCTTTATATCCCTCATACTTAGGAACAGCAACTATACACCATTTCAGCCTTTCTTCTGCTAAGAGACAGTGGCCTAGGCCTTCCTCATAAAACAGACCCTCCATTCCCATTCTCTGCTTCTGCTCCAATTTTAATGGAAATTTTTTGAGCATGACTGACCAGCTCTATTGCAGGCAGAGTTGTTATGACCCCATACTGTGGCCAATACACCCTTATTCCTATTGGAACGCTCACAGCTGCCCATTTCTATCACTTCAAGTCTTCTACTACAATGTTCTGATTGTTCTCTGCAAAGTTAACTGGGTTTTTTTTTCTTACTTTCTGTACAAACACTGTTAATACAAGTGTCCTTTTGGATCAGTCTGAAATCCACTCCTCTATTACCTTACCATCTACTCTATTACCTTTCCTCTGGCCCCATGTATCCTCTTTGACAACAGCACATTGTTGCCTCCCCTTTCGCTAGGTCCTTGCTTACTCTATAATAATTGTATTAATCTACTCTTGGGGTACATGGGAAATCACCAGTGTTGTGGTTTAACCCTGGAAGGCAGCTAAAACAACCACAAAACTGTGCACTTTCCCCTGCCCAGCCACTGAGGTGGGGGAGAGAACTGAAAAAAAGTAAAAAGGTAAAACTTGTGGGCTGAGATAAAGACATTTTCATAAGACAGAAAAGGAAAATGATGATGATAATAATAACAATAGAAATTATAATAATGATGATTACAATAATAACAATAATATAATATACAAAACATGTTCTGCAAAGCGCAATTGCTCAACACCTGAATCTGATGTTCAGCTAGTTGCTGAGCTGCACCACCTCCTAGCAAAATCACCAGTTATATACAGAGTATGATGTCATGTGGTATGGAATATGGCCTATTTGGGTCAGCTGTCCTGGCTGTGCCCCCTCCCAGCTTCTTGGGCACCCCTCACCTTCTTGTTGGCAGTATGAGAAGCTGAAAGGTCTTAACTACTTGGCCACAATTAAAACATCAGTGTGTTATCAACATTGTTCTCATCCTAAATCCAAAACACAGCACTTTACCCACATCTAGGAAGAAAATTAACTCTCAGTCAAAACCAGGACAACCAGTTATGCTATTGTAGTTGTACAAATGAGTGACAGCTACTGCACAGAGCTGATCTGTAGCTGTACTGTACACCGATGTTCTGTAGCTCTGTAACCAATGAATTACAAACCCACATTGTATTTTTTTCCCCATTTATCTCCATCTCCCCCATTAATCTTAGTCTTCAACATTTGTTTGAAATCTTTGCACCCTACCGAGGTCATACTAATGGTTGGTAACGATGGGCTTCATTATTCTTTAAACGGGTCCTATTATGTGCCACTCTCCAACCACACAGTACTGCCTAATTGGATAAGTGCACAAAAAAAATCACTAAGGGAACTTTTACAATCCTAGTTAAACTGGGCATTAAATAATTTAAGTTTTATTTCAACCCAAACCCATAATGTGGTATTTGTTCTCCTTCACTTGTTCCCAGTACTCCACTGTCACATTCTGTAACCATCATTACTGAAAACTGATCAAAATATCCATTTTACTTTTCACTAGACCTAGATTACCTTTAATTACCTCGATACCTTTTAACCTTCTCCTTACCTTATTATTAAAAAAACCCCAAAACATATTTTTCCTTGTGCTTTGTTACTTAAATAACCAAAGGGATTTTATCATTGTTACAGCAGTAGTTGATTTCCTTTGCAAGATCCTAGTCACCTTAGCCTTAGGAACTCTGACTTTTTTCTCATGCTTTCTGGCAAAACAGGGCTTTATTTTTAGAGATGCAAATCTGAACTTGGAAACAAGTTATAAGAGGAATACAAAAGATAAGATTATCTGTACACATTTGGCAGAACGGGTTTTTGGTTATCACAAACCATTTCAGTTGCTAATTGAGAAAACTGAGCTGCTTGTTTTTCTTTCTCTCCCTCTTCCCAACCTCAAGATCTGGAAACTGTGGGAAGAGCGACACTAATCGTGCAAACTGTGCACCCCGCAGAGGCACTGACTGGAAAGAGCTGGAAGGAATGAGCTTCACAACCTTGGATGTGTGACTCCATCTTATTTTGGGTGAGCAAGATTGCACCAGGCAATGATAAATACAAGGGTTGTGATGCCCTTGGTCATCACTGCTCTTCCGTAAAAACATATCCGCTCCCCATGCTGATCCCCATAAGGATAAAAGAGGGACTTTTAGTACCTAAATCAAGAGTCTGGTATCCACATGGAGTCTCCTCTTGTATTAGGAAATTTTCCACATGGATGTGGTTCACCTGAAGCTGAATTTGGTCCAAATTCAGGACTGAATTTCGTCTGAGTCTGTAAGTTTTTTGCAATTAAACTGTAAAACTTGATTCTGCTGATTTGATTTCATAATAGCATGTTTATTACAAGGAGCAGCTCCCCCTGCACCAGTTTGTTAGGCCTAAATAGCTTTAAATAATTTAGTTGCAGAGTATAATATTAGACAGTGATGGAGAATAAAAGAAATTAGGAAGTACAGCTAAGGGGGGAAAGGATAGTAGTGGTGAAGAGGGCATTAGGAAGCCCTTATAGGCTGTTACAGGCCTATGGTAGAGCGGGAGGAGAAAAAGGCTTGCTGCAGAGCACAAAGGATGCAGCACAAAGCACAGCTTGAAGAGGAGAGGAGCAGAGAGAAAGAAAGCACCCTTCTATGATTCTATGAAAGCACAAGTCAGCATGAAAGACATCATTCATGTTGCACAAACGTATGATTGTTGATTTGCAGCAGGTATAAATTGCCACATCTCCACTGACCCGCTGTCCTAATTAATGCCAGCTGAGAAATCCCCCTACCTTATTTTTCCACATGTAAACAGTGACGCAAGCAGTGTACAGCCCTGTTCTCCATTATGTATCCCGTTAGCAGGGTCCATTCCTGAAGCGCTCGCTTTTCTCAGTTAATTTCAGTTGAATCTCATAGATCTATATTTAGCAATAAAATGAGATTAATGCCAGCTGCTATACTGGCTTCCCAGAATTTACAAGGCGCTTTACCACAGGTGCTGAAGTCACATACTCATCATCCTTTCCCCACAGAACAAAACGCGGACAGGGCTGTTGCCTGCACATATCCGGAGCCATTGCACATGAGGATAAATGAGTGCCATTATACTGTAATAAGAATGAAAACAGCTGACGAAGGAACCATTAAACACATCACAGCTAGAGCTTCAGAGATTCCTGATGGTTGCTCACACTCATTCTGCAAGCTGCATCATGTTGCAATGGGATGTAGCTCTTGTGGGGTACAGTGTGAAGGGCAGTCGTGTGCTAGGCCTGGGAGGGATGGTTCTGTGGTACTCAATGCTCTTTCCTGCCTCGTTAGTCAGGATAATTTATTACACATACTGGAAATACAAATGTCAAAATACATGGGAAATCACAGCATCATTAAGGGCTTATGCACAGATTCCAATTACTTAGTTTTGGACTAAAAAGTAATGATACTTTTTTTTACTACTAAGAAAACCTAACAAAAGGAAAGCTTAGAAGTCTTTTGAACTATACCCCACCTGCTAAGAACAAAAGAAGACTATGCATGCTTGAGACGAAACAAACCACGTTGCAAATGTGAAGAACAGCGAACACTGAAATGCCTCAGAAACAGGTGTTACACAGCAGTGTGCAGATAACCAAACAGCACAATGCACAGCACAGGAGGTGAGAACCCACTACCCCCCAACCCACCGCTCCAAGGGAAGAGAAGAACCTGTTCCTGCAAGGTACCAGGCAGCACCTTCCCTCCTCATCCATAGGCCTTTACCATGTACCAGTAGGGATGATCTCGCTTTTGCATCCCATAAATCATGATTCAAAGAGAGTAGGAGGTGCAAGAAAACAGAAGCCACACATGTTTATCTGAGTTAAAGGCTTAGTTCTCATCTTCCTTGTGGGGATGTAGTTACTTGCACTGACGCAGCTAGTGTTTGCTGAGGGCAGAGAACTGTTCAAGACGAACAAGCATTCTGTGCATAGTGAAATGTCTACAAGGAGACAAGAGATGTTTTTTCAAAATGCTCTGCGTTTACAGTGCAGGCTCCACAACGCAGCACAAAAGACTCTTTCCCATTAAAGAGGAAACCACATACGACATGATTGTTTTTACATTATTACAGAACAGGGTATTTTATAGATGATCGTATAAATTTGGATGGTTATTTTCACTTCCAGAGCACACAGGAGGTACCTCTTTTCAGACAAGATGTTTGGAATTTCTGCTTTGTCATCAGGTCGATTTCTAAAAATAGATAAAATTAAGGAAGTACTTCCTAAAATCTATATCCTGCCACAAAACAAAGGACATGTCTTATTTATCCACAGGTGTATCACTGCAAACAACCATAAACTGAAGCCAGCACTGGCAGAGGTCTAATCTATATTTAATCTTAAGACACCGAATATGTGTTTTCATAGCAATGAAATTACTCAGCACAGAAAACTAGAGTCCGCACAGTGTTCAGATCTTAAATTAATAGTTTACTGCCTGGCTGACTTACAATTGCTATCAAAAAGCAATGACATGGGCGGGAGTAAATATTTAATGGAATAGCGAGGTCTCCCGTGCCTGTGTTGTTACACACGCAGCGTGCGGCATCTGGCTGGGCTGCAGCCTTTCCGCCGCCCGTTTCTACTGAGGCGAGGGTGCTTCAGCCCGCGGTACGGATTCCTGAAGGCCACGGCAATATCCGCTGCATCTGCTCCTTCCTTGTGACAGAAAATACTTGTCCTGGATTATTGTGCCCCTTCCCCTGGGGGTTTTCTCCTGGCTCTAGAGACGCCCATGAAATTCAGGTCTTCACGGTGCCCTGGCATTCAGCCCCATCCCAGGACTGGATCCCAAACAGAAGCGCTTTAACCCACACGGGAACGACCCGCTGCTCCTACGGAGACGGGGTGCCATCCTCCCCACTCCCTCCTGACTCCCAGCCGCTGCCACCGATCGCCGGGGGCCTGCCCCAGCCGCCCGCTCCAAGCCCCACGCGTGAAGGGGGGAACGCAAGCTGGGGGCGGCGAGCCGCCGCCGGTCCCTTCCCGTGCTGTGGAAGTGTATGTGCGTGGCTTCTGCTTTTTGTAACACGTTTCGGCTTTTGGGAGCGGGCTCGCCGTAGACGGAGCGGTGCGCACCGCTAGCGCGGCCGCGGCAAGCAGCCAGGCGGACTTTGTAACCCGAGGGCGGGGCGAGGGAAGAGGCCGCCTCCCCTCTTCCTCGCGGGCGGGCGGCCGCCTCCCCTCGCCGTGTGAGGCGCGGCCGCTGTCTTTCGCTTTCCCGCCTGGCGGCAGCCGCGGGCCGCCTCCCTGCTTTCAGGGCGGGCGCTGGGACTGCGGCCGCTGCCTCGCTCCCGCCAGGGCTGGTCGGGGGTCGGAGCGCAGGGCCCGGGGGCTGCCGGCGGATGAGCGCGGCCCGGCGGAGGCTGCGGATGACCCGGGCGAAGGAGCTGGTGGTGTGCTGCCTGCTCCTGGGGCTGTCCTTTCCCCTCCTGGTGCTGCTGCCGCTCCTCTGAAATGCGCTGGGCGACGGCCCGTCCCCGCCGCGGGGGGACGGGCGGGAGGAGCCGGCGGGAGCCCCGCTCCGCCGTCCGGCGTGCGGCTGGCGGCAGCAGCCCGAGGGACTGACGTCCCGGCGAGGGACGATGAGGAGCTCGGGCAGGCTTTGCAGCGGTGCTACCCAGCCTGCGCGGGCGGGCGAGCTGCCTCTCCCCACGGGGGAGCCCAGCCGCGGCCCCGGCCGCTCTCTGTCCCTGCGGGTGTGATGCCGTCGCGTTCGCCGCTTCCCCGCCCCGGCTGACGGGGACGCCAGGCAGAGCCGCGCCGTCGCAGCAACTCTTCTGCCTTTCCCAGTTGGGCTCCGGCGCCTCAGGGCCGGCGGCGCCTCTGCCCCTGAAGTGGCCCCGATGGGTCGGCGGCCGCTGCCACCGTAGCCTCTCTCAGCGCGGGGCCGGCGGGCCGCACATCGCCGGCCTCCCTGCCCTGCCCCGGGGCCGCCGCGGGCCCCCCCATCTGCGCTCGCTGGACAGGGGCTGTAGCCCGGGGCAGCTACCGACCGCGGCGCTCGCGTTGCTGCAAATCCGCCGCTCTGCGGGGCGGAGTGTGTCCCCGCCGGCTTGCCGTGCGGGGAGGCGGGCCGGGGGCCGGCTGAGATGGGAGAGAGCATGTCCAAGAGGCTGAAGCTGCAGCTGGGCGGCGAAGCGGAGATGGAGGAGCGGTCTTTCCCCAACCCCTACCCCGACTACCAGCCCCAGGGAGCCGGAGCCGTAGCCACAGCCACCCCGAGCGCGGCGGACGTCCAGCGGGACAGGACGCCGCTCCCGCCGGAGGAGGAGTCCCTCCCCTTCGGCGCCGATGGGAAGGTGAGTCCCGGCCTTCTCAGGCCCTGCCTCACCCGCGGGGCGCTCTCTCCCCCCGGAGCGGCCCGGGCGGCCGTGGGCTCTGCCCAGGCGGGGCCCTGGGCCCGACGCGGCCTCCGGCGGCGCGTTGGGGCGGCCCGCGGCCTGTCTGTGCCGCTTGAGGGCTCCTGAAGGGAGAGGCGGGCGGGGTGAGCGGGGGAAGGAGCGGCAGCGCCACGCTGGCTCAGCCCGGCCGAGCGGCTTGGAGTTGGTGGAAGGGACTGCCCTGAGCTGTTGATTTCCCCCTCGGGTGCGAGGGAACGCTGCGCGGGGCCGGAAGGTATCGCGGCCCCTCCTGCAGGTACCGCGGTGGTTCTGTCACACCACCTGAGAACTATTGCCCGAGTTTCACCAGAGACAGCACGCAGGGAAGAGGAAAATTGAGCCCTCGTCTAGAAAAGACAAGTTTCTCTTCAGGTAGCAGCTGCGCTTGGGGTTCAGGTAGTGCCATACACGCTGTGTGTGTTTACAGACATAATGAACGTTTGTAAATTAAGCTGCACCGACATAGGCATCTGGTTTGGGCCAGTAGAAGGTCTGTCTTGCGGCACTGGTTATGTGAAGTTCACAGTCTTCCTCCTCCACTTATCTCCTTGACACAACATGCTGCTGGCAGTGGAGCTGTGTGCATTTTCAGCCTTAAGCATAGAAGCTGCTCAGGCCCGTTACCATGCAGGCTGGCTTAGGATGCAGGAGGAGTACCAGAATATGGATCTTCTGTCGTTTTAGCCCCTGAGCAGCCTCATCTTTTAGTATTGTGTTGCTTTGTCATCTTTTGGATGAAAAACACTGCATAGTGACATTGCTAGAAGCTAAAATGTGCTGTGTGGGAAGCTAACATCCCTAACTCACTCAGCTGTATGCTGGGGTGAATAAATGAGCCCCTTTTATCTCAGCTCTGTGTTTTCCTGATTGTGGCAATAAAGAATTACCTTGATTTACTAATAGGGTGGTGGTGCTCAGCAGTGGGAGAACAGCATTCTTCCTGAGAATCTCATGAGAATGAGCAGGACAGCATCAGCTTGCCACCAGTCCAGTGCAGTGAAAAGGTTTCACTAGTTGTTGCAGCCAAGGTTTATGGAGTTGTGTGTGGCTAAGCAGAGTGCACAAAAGAGAATACCTTGGGGGATTTGTGTGTGTGAAAGAGAACTGTGATTGCTTTGGGGTTTTTTGTATCTGGCTTGGTATATGAAATACCCCATCCAAGTATGATGAGTTGAAGTACAAAGGCAGAGAGGAGATGGTAGAACAGATATATCTATATATTGTTGTTAAATTGGTAAAGATTCCAAGAACTTTCTTCTGAGACCTGTAGGCTGGTCATCCTTCTTATGTGCCTGCTTTAGATCCCACACTTTAGTGTCTGTTTTTTACAAGAGAAAATAAGCCTTCATTTACTGCTGATCTAGGTTGAGTACAGCTTTCCAAAGCAAGAACTGATATCAAAGGAAGGTGAACTTCCTTACTTTTTTTTGCAGAGAGTACTAGCTGTATTGCAGAACACTTCAACTCTAATCTCCTCCAGATTTAATTCTTGAATGAATCCAAATTCAGAGCCCACCTTCTGTGGCATAGTTGAAATGAGTTAATGAATTTGTAGCCCTAGATTCACATTAGGACTGTCTGTCCTCTGCTGTAGATGGGGATGCTATTTTACAGGAGGTGCAAATGTTCTTTTTTTCCTAGAATCAGTGGTGGATTAACATTCCTTGTTACAGTGTGGCAGTTGGCAGCTTTGTTCAGAAAATACCTCTGAGCACCTGTACAGCTCTGTATTTCATAAAAGGTGGTGTCTGGGCTTTGTTGTGTTCAAAAGCATGAAGCTCTTCTGGAAAAAGAAATATTCTTCTGTGCTGCATTAAAGTGATGTAACTACAGCAACTTTCAGGGGTCTTTTTTTCAGCTCGGTGCGTTTCATAGGAGAAGGCTGTTGTCTTGTTTCTGCATCTGTAAAATCTGAGGAATTCTCCCACCTATTTCTCAGCTAGAACATAGTATATTTATGTGTGTGTATATGTGTAGCATTTGCATACTGTCAGTCCTAGTACTACCCTGACTTCTGTTAGACTTCCCGATGAGCATTTGGAGTGCTTTTCTTAGTGGTGGTTGTGGTTTGGTTGTTTTGTTGGGGTTTGTTTGGTTGTGTTGGTGTTTTGGTTTTGTTATTTCTCTTTTCATTTAACAGACTTGAGTCATGTCAGAGAAACATCTTTGCCTCCCTAAAACCCAATTGAAGATGAGAGGACTTTACACAGGTCGGGAAGTCTGCTCTGTAAATGGCTGTACACAATAGCACGAGTTTCCTGAAAACAAGAGCAGGTTTCAGAAGCCCTGATTGTACTGCATCATTTCTCCCTCCCATCCGCTGCTGTGTGGAGCGGTGAGCACTGAGTGACTCACATAATGACAGCTAGAGGTGTGCAGGGCTCTGCCGTTGTCATGGAAGGCAATGCATTATTAATCCATCCATTTGATTTCGTAAGCTGCCACGATTGCCATCTAAAATTCATCTGGCTGATAAAAGGACAAGAAGCTCTTCAAGTCGTTGCCTGAAATGTGAGACAATGGGAACAAAGTGCCGCAGATGGAAGCGCGTGTTCGTTACGCGTAAGATACATTTCAGGAGCAGTATGTGGGAGCATGAGAAGAAAAAACATGGGGGCTGCTGATTTGCCTCCTTAAAATAGTGACAGTAAACACCACAGTTAGTTAGGTGGGCTCTGCTCACGTAGTTGAAATCAACTTTTAACTAGATTTCTTCACCATGCAGATATCATGGGCTTGAGTTGCTTCTGTGACTTACCTGAGAAAGCTGAAGGTAATAATCAGACAGCATTCATTCTAGATTAATAATAAACATAATATTAAAAGTCTTCACTTTAAAAAAATTACGAATCTTTCCATTAAATATATATCCTGTAGCCCCTTTCCTTTTGATGTGGATCCCATAGCAATAACTTAGTGATAACTTAGGCCTGTGCAGGTTGAGAACCAGAGAGAGTTAACTCATCTGAGCAGTATTGTGCTTTGCTGAACTGGAGGCACCCTATAGCTGCAATAAATGTCAAGACTTGTTGGCATCGTGTTGTCTGTTAACTGTGTTTGTGGCACCAAGAATGGGAAGGTCTGCACAGGCTTCTATAAAGTGGGGGCAGACAGTTGCCCTGGCTCAGCAACTGTTTTATCAAAACTTTCATCTGTGAGGGAGCTATGAAGTTGAAGTGGATTTCCTGGGAAAGGGAAGGGTGAGGAGAACTTGCTGGCAAGGGGTGGCAATGGCACGTTCAGGGACCTGACTCCACGGGTGACACACCAATATCAACCTCAGAGTGCCCACTGTCCTGATCCTCAGAGCCACCGCAGCTCTGTGGCTACATCTGTAGCATAGTCAGGTGTGATTTGGGAGCCACCTCCACACCGTCTGCAGGCCAGTGACTTGGGAACCAAAGGCAGTCTGATCTTGCATACTCAGCCAGGGGAAGGTGGAAGCAACCCTGTGCCTAGGCAACCTGGTGCTATTGCTTCCCAGCCCTCAGTTTAAGGTCGTCTGGATTTGTTGTGGAGTCACCAGGGAGTAGTCTTTAACAGCGATGAAATGGGTTTGAAACTTTATGGTAGGTCACTAGGATGCCCAAAGGGTAACTTCTTTTTTAGGCCAATTCTTTCTTAGTAAGTTTTTTTTCTATGATTTAGTGTTTTAGTAGTGTTAGTAAAAGGTGGTGTGTTCTGACAAAGGTATATGATGTACATAATTAGGCTTTGCAGGGGACTCTTTGCAGGGAGCCTGTTTTGGAGTTAATGATGCTTATTGGCAAAAATTAGCACTTAATGGGGACACGGAATGTTTACTTAAATTATCTTTTAGGTGATTTAGTGGTGTTTAGTTTCCTGGTGCTTTCTCCATCTTTTTTTAGTTCTGATAATTCCTTTATGTTGCCTTTCAGTCTTCCTCCTCTTTTGAAATATGCAAAAAAACCCCAAAACAGTTCTTTGTCATCGCCTCATTCTTCCCTCTCATCCCTGAGGTGTTTTCTATATTCATTAGATTGTCTCACTGGGCATTTTAGTTGTCTCACTGAGAGGAGACAGCTCTCTCTGTTCTGGGAGTGATTCTGCAACCACTTACTCTAATGGGAATCATACCACTTGTTGCACTGGAGGCAAAATTAAGCCTCTGGAGCCAGTAGATCTATTTCTCACTTTCTTGCTGGAGTGGTGGGATGGGATAGCCAAGTTTTTTGAGACTGACGCTTTTTTTGTCCATTTCCTGCCATCTTATCTCCAATATGTTCTATATTAAGAGAGAGAAGATTCTCTGTAATAAAAATGATGTTTCTGTTAAAGGAAAGTTTGTTTCACTTTTTGGGACACTTGATCAAAATTGAGAATCATTTTACTGAGTTTCACTAACTCCTGGCAGCATGTACACTGAGAGAGGAAAAGCAGCTGCTTCTTTCCTACACTGCACATCAGCATCAAGTACCACTTAGTGCTGTTTTGATGCTTATATCTAGAAAGTCTCTCCTGTTATTCAGGACGACAACTACACGTGGCATTAGTCAACCAGTTCTAAAGAAGATACTTTTCAAAATCAAAGCTAAAGTTCTGATGAAACTGTCTCACATCCATCCATTCTTCACCGGTTTCTAGCTTTAGCTTGTTAGATGTGTGTGTTAATGAGTTGTTACCCTGGTGAGTTGCAAGGGCAAGTGCAGAACAGATACTCATTTTCTGGTGGCAGTAAATTCTATTTGGGGTCTAACTGCACAACACTAGTACACTGTCAAGTTCAGTACATGCAGTATACTTTGTGCATTAAAATATTTTAGGCAGTATTGGTAGAGGTTTCAGGTTTTTTTACAACTTGTGGACCACCTGAAAATGTCCCAGCTAAGGCAGAGACCTCTGTTGAATGAGTGAATGTAAATCCTATTCACAACAGACTTTGATTTTCTTAGTTTTCAAGAAATAACATGCTGGTATTAGTCTATCTGGAGGACCAATGATTTTCAGTATTGCTCTTCTGCTTATCATACTACATTTCCCAAAACATAGGGTAATGTTCCTTCGTTTCTGTTAATCATGTTTATTTTTGTTATCGATAATCTGAAGCTTTTTGATGAGTCTTCATAATGATATAAATCTTTAGGCTTTGGTTTTTTGCAGCCTAATCACTAAAGGGACAAATAGTTCCTTTTACACACAAACGCATTAGAAACAGTCTCATTATTTTTTACATGCTTTAAATAATCCTCTCTGTAACTTGAATGGATTGCTGTTTAATGCTGTTTTTTGTGCCCTAATCTCCTCTGAGGTAGGGTGATGCCTGGATTTAAAGTCTATTCTTAAGTTGGCATTTGTAGGAGAGCAATAGTTTGCCTACAGCTTTTGAGTTTTTCCCTCTCCCTTCCCCCTTTTTTCTATTTTTTTCTTTTTTTTTCTTTTTTTGTTCTTTCCCCACTATCACATATTATCATTAGATGCCAGATCACTGAAAAACAGAGCAGTGTGTTCTACAGACAGCGGTTTCAAATCATTTATTAAGCATGTGGTTTAGCAGAACTGCATTTGTTTCTGGAAGGACATAACTGAGTAGCAGCAGAGAGCTGTGTTTAACTGTTTCAGAGGCCGGGTGATGAGGTTTCTTAGAATGTGATGGTTTTGGAGAAGAAAAAGAGCTGCAAACAAAGTAGAACTTAATTTCTGTACCAAAAGGCAGGTCATTTCCCAGCTGACATTGCTAGGTTCTGCATGTGGGATCCTACTGCCATTCCTTCTGGTCTGCTTTTGCAGGAGCTCTGTAGAGGTGAGGACGAGACCTCATTCTGCTTCAGTAAACCCATGCTCCAGAGCGTGGGTGTGAAACCTGGCTACCTTACAGTCAGCGGCAAAGTTCCCAATGATTTCACTGCCGCCAGGTTTTCTCGTTTCAGTGGAGCTGAGAGTTGTCCCCCACCCTGTTCTCCCTTACCAGTGTCTGTCATGTGCCTCATGCAGTCTTCTATGCAAGTTTGGTTTTTGAACGAGTCCTCGCTGCAGTGCCAGTGTGCTCTGCCTGAAAGAAAACCATATTATGTCTTCTGTTTTACACGTCACCAATAATAAAATCACTTCTTTCTGAAATGTCTTTTCTTAACCTGATTTGAACGGGGATGAAATAAAAGTGTATTTTGCTTGTTGAGTAAGGTAGCGCTCTGTGTATCAGCAAGGGCATCTCCTTGGTGATGGGCTAAAATAAAGTGGTGTGATGGTAAAATCGGGTTAATGGTAAGATGATTGTTTTGGGAGCTGGTGGTGGCAATAAGAAAAGCAACTCCCGAAGAAACTGAGCTCAGGTCTCCATTGTCCTGCTCTGAGTCTGCACAAGTTACTTGGCATAGAGAGGTGTGTTGAGAGGTGTTTCTGAAAAGCGCTTTAATATCTAAGTGTCATTGACAAAGGCAAATATGAGAACTCACCTTATGTCCTTCAAAGGAGTGCCATGAGGTCTCGTTCTGGTGGAAATGTGCGTGCTTTATCCTAAACCTTGCAAGGCCTGAAGTTACAGGCTTCTCTTACCTACCAGAAGTCATTGTATAAAACATGTACATAGCAGCTGCTTGTTGCCTCATCTCTCTTGGTGCTGGTTTGTTGTGAAGCTGGATATGGAGAGGTAGTTCAGTAAGAACTGGTATAAATATCAACTGCAAGGCAAGGGAAATCTGTGTTTCGTTTAGGAGATTGTATGCATCATGGTGTATTCTTATGTGTGTGTGTTTTAGAGCTGGGCTTACAAAAGAAGATTAAGTTCATTTTAGGAACCCTAAAATGAAAGAAGGCAGATAGGAGAAACAGGTGTTGCTGACAAAGGCAGTATAATTTGGGCACCATGGCATTAATGTCAAAGGAGAGTGATGCACGTAGGCTTACATTCCTTATATTTTTGGTGGCTTTAAAAGGCTTCAGGTTGGGATGCAGTTTTGCATACTGCCTCACTGCAGTGGAAAAAGTGGTGTGTTTCAAATCACAAAACAATTCACTTGCAAACCCAATGTATTTGCATTTTTCTGCGCTACTTTTGTTTCACACTGATAAGTCTTTCTTGTTATGGTACAGGGTTCTGTTGGCTAGTATGGGGAGTAAGCTTGGGTTTTGTGTGTGTGTGTGTTTTGCTGATCTAAAACTTGAGCAGTGGTTGGGATGATAGTTGTTTTTGCCACAGCAGAGGAGTAGTGCAGCAGCTGAATTGCTGGAGAAAGCTGTTTCTACTTGTTAAAGTTACTCTTCAGCTCCTGTTATCATGCAATCTGTTGTGAACCAAGAGTAAATGTGATGCTGTCTGTCAGAGGTCAGGCTTCCTGGCCTGTGTTTCTCCCAGCAGGAATAGCCAAAGTCACCTGCAGAAAAGGCTGAATGCCAGCTGGAGTCACCCTTGTGAAATGAATATGCTTCTCATGAAAATCAATCCATGCTCTACACGAATTAGCGTGCTTTATGCTCCACTGTAATGCTGACATAAGATTCTGAAGGAGGCTTATAAATCTTCTAAAGCCACCTTTCAACATCTAGTCCTTTATGTATTTAATTTATTCTAGTTCTGGTAAGCATCTGTTATGAGCTTATAGTAGAATTTTATCAAATGAAAGTGATGGTGCTCTGTTGTTAAAGCTTCAGAGCAACAAAAAACCCCCCCAGTGGTGGAAGAGGAGTTGGGGTAGCTTTGAGCTCATTAAATAGTTATAATAAGAATAGAAAAAATCTTGTCATCTGTGGTTTTCCAAGCACTGAAACAAGATAGGTAAGTTAGGATGCCTGTTTTACAGAGGGATACGCTAACCTGAGCTAAATTATTTCTATGGACCAAGGTTTCAAAGCAGAACCCAGATGTCCCAATGTCCTACTCCTCTTCTCCTGCCTCTTAAGTAATTTGATCTGGTGTTTGATAAAAAAGATCCTGATTTGGTAACAGTAGGTGTATTGTCAGACCAAAAAGATAAGCAGCTTGCTTGTAATGTGCAGCACATAAACAACTTGGGAGCCTGAAACCTTAGTTTACTCTTGCAAACTGAGTGCTACGCCTGGATGCATCCACGTGGATATCCTCACACTGTTTCACCATATGCCTTGGCATAGCTCTCTTTTGAAGGAGTCCTGCCCTTGGGAAAGGTTTTGCTTTGTGCTGAGATTTCACTGAACTCATTAAAAGGGGAGGGGTGTACGCTGTGTTGTGTGTGCATGGTACAGTTTCCCAACAAAAAGGTGCTCAAAGCTGTATTACAGCGTAAGAGTAAACCTCAGGTACATAGTGTGTGTGGTTGCTACTTACAGAGTTAGTGGAAGTTACGGGGCTCTGGCTTCATCCTGGAGTGGTACATGTGTGACGAGTTGCAATGGCAGTTTCTTTTTTTCCTCCCTTTCTCCCCATCATAAAGTGATTTGGACTGTTGACCCTGAAGACTTCTGTGTGTGCCAGAGGATTTGTGTAATTCCTGTATCTTTCTGATTTCTGAATCTGTTGAATAGCTGTTTGAATTCAACGATTTTTATTTGAAGTTCCACTCTGAAGAAGAGTACAAAGCATGGTGTATTTTGAGCACTCAGTTGCCTGGTGGAATTTGAGACCTGTCATTTTTCTGACACCCTTCCTTTTGTGATGTGTTGTAATCAAACAAGAAGTTGTCTTCCTTATGAGCTAATTTTTCCTTCTCTGGTAAGACACCATAAATATAGATGTGTTTAACAGGAAACTTGAGCCTTCACTGATTACATTTGTTCCAGCTGGTACTTGGAAACAGATTGAGGAAGCAAGTGGTGGAAGATCAAGCACTGTTCAGGAAACAGTCACTTATTCTCAGTGTAAGCTGATAGGTAGGCAAATGTCATAATGCCTTTTTTTCTGCATGGTGATAAGCATTGTGTTGTGACTCTAGGTTTGGGAGGTGAGAAAGCTCTTCTGGCTCCCAGGCTCTCAGAACCTTTCTCTTCTGGATGTTCCTGGATAATTGAGATTTGGATGACAAGCCACGTATGCTTGAAGCTTTCCGTAAATAACGGAAAAAACATGTTCAGAAAATAATTTTATTAGCATAAGGATTCTGTACATCACTATTTTGTTAGAGGATGCAATTATCTAGTAATGATAAAGCTTTTCCTATAGCCCAGAAAGTGGAAAAGGGTTTTTTTGTTTTGTTTCTCCCTACAAGTAAACCTAGACCTTAGGCTCTATTTAAATATACAAAATAGCTTTTAATCAGTGTGTTAACAGGAAAAGCTGATCAATAAGTGGTACCATTTTTAGGAAAAAGAAAAAATCCACAAAAAAAACCCCCAAACAACAAAGCCACACGTTTTCGAGTGTTGCTTCTGATGTTCCTACTCATGACTTGTCCTGTGAAGGGACATTCTGAATACTCCTTCCTATGGAAGTTAATAGGGCAGTGAATTCTAGTTAATTGACTATTTCCATGCTCCATAGACTTAAGGGAGTAATCAGTAATATATCTTCTCATACAGCATGCTTAAGGAAAGAGAAATGGTGACAAAAGTAAAGTGTCCTGTATTATATTTCATATATAGTATTTCTGTAAACTTTTCTTGGTTAAGAGTAAAAGCTAGCAATGAATAAAATCAAAGATCTGTCTCTTCAACTTCATGCATGATCTGAAGCTGCCAAGCTGCTTTTATTCATCTGATTGTGTCTAGGTCATTCTTTCAGATAGTTGTTCTTTAATAGTTCACTGCATTTAACAACCTTCTCTTGTGATAGAGCATGTCAATCCTGACAGTGTTCTAATGGGAGGAGAGAGCAAGAAGTGAGGGGAAGAGCATTTTATGGCTCTAAGCAACTCGCATTCCATGTGGTGAACATAAACTGTGACATCAAAAAGTCTTGGATGTGAATACATCGTGGATGATGTGATTAAGCACATCATTAAAGACTGTGGCTTGACTTTGACTTGGTTGTCCTAAATATAGGCATTTATTTTCCTCCAGCTATTTCCTACTCAGTAGTGTCACAAAGGTTGTGCAGGGACCTTGTGATGAGAGGAGCCACCTATGACACAGGGCTTGTAGGTTTGCTGTTCTGCATCTGTAACGTGGTCTTGGTGTCAAGACCCTGACTGGAGTAATTGGCCCATGGAATCGTGTCAGATGTTTGTCTTCTGTTTGGTTTTATTCTCCTAATATTCAGCACAGAAGTTTTGCTTACAGTTATAAAGTCAATACAGAGCCTGAGATAAGAGGCAGTGTGTAGTTACATACTCCCACAGTGTCCATAGCTGTTGTCTGTGTGACTTTAAAACACTCTCAGATAATTTTTGTGTAGTGTTGATACTAGTAACTTACTCTAATACATAATAGGAATACATTAGACGGGACACACTTAAGATGAACCACCTACACAGTGCTAACAGCTGCACGTAGTATTTATTCATTAGTTATTTTGTGGGGTTTTTCCAGACAAAAGAGTGGAAGAGCCGGCTTGTTTTCTTGGATTCTTTCCTTTTCTGACTTGCTCCTTTTCTCCTGTCTCCTGTTTTCAGGTCAGTGCTCGGTTCTCAAAACGGATCCAAACAAAAATCAAGGACCTTCTGCAACAAATGGAAGAAGGGCTGAAGACAGCAGATCCACACGATTGTTCTGCCTATACTGGCTGGACTGGTGAGAAAGCTAGAATTTGACTTAAGTGTGTTTGTTAAATAGCATAATTGGGTTTATTCACAGGAGGAGGTCCTGGTATTCTTACTGGAGCTGCGGAAGTACTGTGATACAGGCATTTGCGTGAGTTGGATTCCTGGTCATTGCTGTCTGGAAGGATTTGCACCGATATCAGTGGACAAAGGATCTAGTTACAGATAATTGGCTTTTGTATCTGGAGATCTTTAGTTGAAAGAAGAGTGGATTTTTCTAAGTCTGTTCCTTCTTTTGACTTTGGCTCTGTTTTCTTAAAATGGGTTATTCTTGCCTTTTGCTGTTCAACTGACTTGATAGCTGATTTCTGATGGTAACAGCACTTTCTAATAACTTGGGGGGGACCTGTTCTGTGCTTGAGCACTACAATCTGGAATATGGGTAGTTTGGCTCTGCTTGTTCTGTCTGTACAACAATGGTAAAATGAATGTGAGGAAGGGAGTATGGAGGTGGGGTTGCAAGATTGTGAAGTGCCTGAAGATAAACAGTGCTGGTCATTGCTAGGCACTGTTGTCTGTTTAGCATTGCATCACTGATGCTGTCCACATGTGGATGAGCCCTTCTGATCCTTTAGGCAGAGCCTGAGTTGTCAAGCCTGGTGTGGCCGCTGCTCTTCAAGCTGCCAAAATGCTTTTCTGTCTTGGCCTCTTAAGTGCCGCTCTGCTATTACTATGGTGTATTCTTTTTCTGCTCTGTCTAGCTCATGCTTCAGACATGCTTTTAGCACAGCGTATTTGAAATGTGCCCCAAGGAGATCTATTTTTAATCTTTACGTCATGAGAAGCAGCAGCTTGAAAAGGCTTTGCCCATGCTCAGGTTTAATTCTGGCACTGAAAGGGTAAAATTTCTTTGCTTGCTTCTTGCTGTTTTGGTACAGATGGTGCTGTGGGTGGGGAAGTTTTAGACAACTCCGACTTAAACACTAGATGTGTTTCAAGGTCTGAAAAGTGAGTGGCTGCTAAGTAAGTGCAAGAAGATCTCAAGTGGTGGGCCTTCTGGCGCTGACATTAAAAAACAGCTCCTGGGGAGCTGTGTTCTGACACAGTGACTGACAACTGAAGTTACGGCTGATAAACCAGAGCATGCTGAAAATGAGTCATAAGCTATAAGTAATGCAGACATCATTAGCTGAAACAAGAAAATAGATGAAAAAGTAATGCAGTCTAACGAGAATGGGTTTTTTCCACCCTGGAGAAGGATTGCAAACTACATCTATTCCAAGCTGTAAACTTCTTTCAGGGCTCCTGTGGAATTAACTCTGAATAAAAACATGTTAGTGACCTGACTTTTAAAAACTTGAAGGAAATACTTTCTCCACAAACTTGCTTGCATCTGATTTGTGTACAAATCAGAACGTAAAAGCAATGCCACGAACAAGTGTCTGGCTTGTTAGGTACCAAGTTGAGACAATGTTATTGGCACTGCATCGTCCTGACCATTGGCTTGTACTTTGTGAAATGTCCTTTAAGATCTTGGAGCACGTACTGTTGGCACATAACAGTCATAGGACTCAATATTAGAGTCCACCTTCCTTATACAAGTACTGTTTGTATGTGTCAGACATTTTGGAGGAGCAGCTTTGAAAGCATTGGGCAAGGAGGGACTGGATGAACTAGGCCTTGTAGCTACTTTCTGATCTCCATCAAGCCCAGATGTCTACACGTTTGTTGCAACATAAAAAGGTGTTACAGGTATCCCAGTAAATAGCCCACAAGTTCCTGTCCCTCTGAATCAGGCTAACCAGGCTCTGCAGATCTCATCTTGGACCCAACTAAAACAGCCTGTTCAAAACGAGCCTGGAGAACATCTGAGGATATACCAGCACTCTTGTGGTGCCATTCTTCTATGCCTGAGGAACTAAGTGGGCCTCAGGTGCTCTCCAGTTCAGTCATGGCTCAGGAAAATGCTCTCCCTGCCCAGAAACAGGGTTCAAGGTGCAGCATGGTCCAGAGATGAATGTTTTGCTTCTGCATGTGTGGTGCAATTTGCAGATAAACATCCACTTAGATGGATGTTTTGTTTCTTTAGTCTACATTGTTGCAATTTCTAAGCTTTGTTTTGGTTTGGATTTTATTTAAAAACTGTGTAGGGAGTTCAATTGAGGAAAGCTTGATGTTACCTTCCAGCATTCTCTGAGGACTTGCTTTCCAGCTTTTACAAATCAGCTTAACTTGTAGAAGCTCATAATCTTGTTGTGAAATACATTTAAGGGTTATAAAGAACTTGACAAGTTGAATTAAAAACTCATCAAAAAATCCTTTTAAAAATCAAATGGAAAGAAATCATTCTTTGTATATAATAGATGTCAATGTACTTAACTGTACACATGCTTGTTAGCCTAAGTTTCTGATTCTGCAGTGATTTCTTCACTGAGTGTTGGTGCTTGTCGTGAATTTTCTTCATTCTCTGCAAACTGTGAGTCTATCATTAGGCTTTAGTCTTGACTTTTTTTAATTACTATTTTTGTTACAATCCAAACTGAAATTTAATCAAGATAGTCAAGACAGCCTGATGCCTTCCTCTTCCATAAGCTAGGACCCTTGAGTGACGTGTTTTAATTAACCAAATACGTGCTTGAGTTTGAGTTACTGGTTCAGAGAGACTAAAGAGGGGAACATGATGAACTCAGAAGGAAAAGTAAATTAAACTGTCTCTTTTTTCCACGTGATTTATTCCAGGCATTGCCCTCTTATATCTGCAGCTGTACCGTGTTACAAAAAACCAGAGCCACTTGCAGCGCTCTCTTGATTACGTGAAGAGAATCCTTCGCAACCTGAATGGCAGAAGGGTTACGTTCCTCTGTGGCGATGCTGGGCCACTGGCAGTGGGTGCAGTGGTTTATCATAAGCTGAAAAACGACACCGAATCTAAAGAATGTGTTGCCAAGTAAGTGGTTGGTGGTGGAAAAAGCAATGCTCTTTGTAGAGAACATTGGTTTGGTAACATTAGCAAGTGGAGCTTTGAAGGGCAGGATTAGAAAATGGAGACGCTTTCTACCCTGATACATTTTCAGGAGGAAAATACAAAATGACTTTATCTTTATTAAAGCTGGCTTACACTTGATTTGTGTTTAGCAGGTTATCTTGAGTCCTCTGTCATCATAAGGACAGGATGTCCTGGGCATATCTGTAGTGTGTGCACGTTTGGATTGTCACATTGAAGTGACATTTAGCAAAAGCTGCACGCTTGTCATCGGCAATATGTAGCGCTTATGCGGCATGTGACGCTTCCTGTAAAGCGTGGGTCTTAATTGTAGGCTCATTACAGGACACATACGCTGCAGGGATCTGGAAACATCCAGACAGAAAGATGGTGCATTGGATTGATATTTAACAAAGACTTAATAAAACTGAGAGGAGGTATTTGCCGAATTGTTAAAGGCAAGGGCTTTAATTGGGTCAGAGCATATGAAGGGTAGCCTGAAAAAAATCCAACCCCTTTGCAAAGTAATCTAAACGTAACAAATGTCTTGAGAAATTTAGATATAGAGCTTCCTGGGAGAGCTGGCTATCCCTTTGCTGCTACAGAACTGAGTGCTGTGAAGGCTGGAAGCAATGAAGCCCTGTTGGTTTTTCTTGCTTTTGGAATTTGCGGTGAACTTGGTCATGTCTTTTTGGATCCAACTAGGAAAGCAGTATTTCTGTAAGTCATGAAGCAGGTGTATAGCAAAGTGAGATTAGCAGTAAATCTTTTAGTCTTGCCTCTCCTCGGAAAGTCATTTCTCGGAAGACAACTTAAAAATAGATCAGTTTGCTTTTATGCTTTCTTATTTGTTTACAAATATATTCATGACACCAGCTGAGTGGTTCATTAGAGATGTCAAAATGTAATCTCTGATTGCCCTTTAACTTTTACATTGCAGCTGTCCAGTTGTACAATTTCAATAATAAAACTTAACAGTGACAGTTTAGAAGAAAATAATAGAATTCTAAATCCAAAGAGTAGTTCCAAGATAGGAATGATAATGCAGAACTATTTTGTTGTGCATAGTTTTTCCCTGGTATGAAGCAATGACAGTATAGATCAGCCATTGGGGTCAGTGTTTTTGCTGCAGCATGATGTTAATGCTAACACTTCTGCCAAGTAACAGTGGCTGGGTCATCTGGGAATCGAATTTGGTCTTAATCCGGATTGTCTTTCCCCCTCCCTCAATTTAAAATGTGATCTTCTCCATGGTATCATCTAATTGCCAATTTAATCATGAAAGATAGGAAGAGACAGGGAGGCAGTGGGCAGGAAAAGAGATCTCTGCTCTACCTCAGTTATAATGTAGGCTGGTGGAGTAATAGTGTGGAGTCTATTCGGAGCAACTGAGAACTGTGATGGCCAGCCCAAGGTTTTTTTCCATTGCTAAAGGCAAGCAAAACACTTGTCCATAATAGCTGTGCCCTTTTCAGAACTGAGCTGCTAAACATTTGAGAGAACGTGCTGCTTAGGGAGGGGGAGTGCTGAATGGTTATACTGGGGTTTTTTTGGTTGGTTGGTTTTGTATTTTCCTCCCTTATAAAACTACAATTAAGGGTCCTTACCTAGGCAAACCTCCTGGAGTCTCTGGGAATTCCATGTATTCATTGGAGCATCTCTCCAGCCTCCTCCAATCCCAGCTCTGCACCCTTGCATCTGTTTCTGTCTGCACAAAAAACGTGGTAGTTACACTGATCGTCACCTGGCTCTGGTTCCCATTTGCCAGTCTGTCAGGGATGATGAACACGCAGTGCTCCTGCGTGTGAGCCTGGCAGCAGCCAGCTGAACTGGGGAGGACTGAAAGGAGGATACAAGGCTTTAGCCCTCCTTCTGTGTCTGATTTGATTGGAGGCTTGTACAGTACATGGTCTTTTTCCCCACCTTCCTTGTCTGATACAGGTTGTTGCAGCTCCAGAGGGCAGTTGTGAGCACAGATGCTGAACTTCCTGATGAGCTGCTTTATGGCAGAGCAGGTTACCTATATGCCTTGCTGTACCTGAATACTGAAATCGGGCCAGACACTGTCCCACAGTCTGTTATCAAAGAGGTAAGATACTTTTTTCTCTCTAGGCCACAGTGTCAGTGAGATTGAACTGGAATCATTCATTCACATAATTCAAGGTATTAAGAGAGGCATTCCAGAGAGGAGAGGGAACCTGGAACTGGGAAATCTATCATCCCTTCCTCCAATCTCTTCCCCCTTTCCCTGCTGCCCAGCTGGGACTGAGACAGGCCAGTGCAGGTGGGTCCGTGGCCAGCCATTGAAATTGATCTATTTATGTAACTAGTGTTGGAGCATTTGAGGATGAGAAATTGTTATGAAAAACCTTGAGAAAGAGTTCTGTAAGTGTTTAAGTGAAAAGAAGGAGAATTCAGTGTGGAGCAAGATGCATGACTTTTCTGTAGATATCAGAAGCAGAGCAGGCAGGCAGGGAAAGAAGTGATTAGAAAGATTTATATATTAATTTTCTACTCTTAGAAATGTAATTCCATCATTTGGAATTTCCATTTCTACCTCAACACTCAAGTCCAAATGGATTGAATATTGTTCTATCGCTGCTTATTGTGGCTTATTCTTTACTGTGCCTTTAGTCATGACAAAGCAAAACCCTCTGAATCAAAGCAAGCAAGCAAGCAAGACAGGAGGAGTGTGCTCTCTTTCTTAGGTGATAGATGCTATTACTGAATCGGGGAAAAACTTCTCAAAGGAGGAGCGGAAGACAGACCGTTGCCCTCTGTTGTACCAGTGGCACAGGAAGCAATACGTTGGAGCAGCCCACGGAGTGGCTGGCATCTACTACATGCTCATGCAGGTAAGGGCATCTTCTGTGGTTTATGGGATTCCTTATTTTGTATCAGAGGGTCTTCCACTGTCATACACGTGCAGTGTTGTGCTGGGTCAGGGTCTCACAATTTGGAGTTAGACTCTGCAGCGCTGAACTGTGCAGAGATGCTAGCTCAGGGCTTGGTAGCAGAAGAAAACTTCCTCCAGTACCCTCACATTAGAGTGAATTAACCCTTGAGTTGTGGTTCAGAGCACTGGTATTTACAGGAGCTGAAGTTTTTTCTATCCTCAGCAGAGACAGCGAGGTGCCTTCCTTCATCCTCATTTCCTGTGATGCCTGCAGTCAGACCAGCTAAATACTCACCGTCCATCACTCTTAATTTTTTTCCTATTTTTAAACATGTGCGCTGCTGGTACCTCCTCTCCTCCAGTGCTCTGCGCCCTTTCTTTCTTCTCTAGTGACTCTTTTTTACCTCTTGAAGCTTTTGGAAGACTTTCCTTAATCACACATTAGTCCTCAGTATGCTTTTACTCTTTAGATGTTCTTCCTCTTCCTTATCCCTCCAATCTTACCCCCAAAATACAATGTTCCTTAGTGCATTTATGACCCCTGCTCTCTTCTTTCTGTTATCTTGAGTGAGATTCCTCTCTTCTATATTCCTCCTCTTTCTTACACTTAAATCCATTCGCCCCTGTCCTGAGATTCTGAAATTGAATTATGATGTTTCTGAAACAGACCTGTGTATCTTGTTTCAGGTGTAGAATCTGGAAAAAGAGCTTAAGATTCCTTATGGAAGAAAGCCACAGAGCTGCAAAATTTGCACTTGTTTCTGCTTTCGAAAGGTGCTGCCTGTCTGTGCATCTTTTTAACTTAATTTTCTTACTAGCTCATGCAGAATGACATGACACTCCTTTAGGCAAGCGTAGGAATTGTACATCCTTGCAGCCTGAAGCTGCGTAGAAGTAGTCACTGCAGAAGTGACTGAGCTGGTATTTGGTGTTGACACTGCTCAGCCATTCCTTATTTGCAAAAGATACTGTGACTTCTCCCCATCTGTTTCAGATTAGCTCATGCTGCTTCCACCAGTAGCTGCGGCCATGGAAGTGGTTCTGCTCTGCTGCCTGGGGGCATGTCTTGCCGTTCTCTGCAGTGACCATCTCACTGGGGTCTCAGGCTGCTCTGATTTGCTGTGCCTATACCTTTAGTACCTGCTTTCTTTAACAAGGTGGTCCACACCCTTCCAGCTCCCTCATCTTCCTGGCTTCCATTTTTCCTTCCCCATCACTTGTAGATTTTTCTGAGAAACATCCAGTCCTTTAAAGAAGCCTCCATCCTTCATTTACTATTCATGGCCACTAGAAGGCTTTTGGGTTTAAGCAGAAGCTACTCTGGCTACATGTTAAAATCATAACTATGTATAATTGCTGCTTTTAAGAGTTACCACAAAGCCATTGTTTATGCAGCATTAGATTACTGTCTTTTCACTGTACATTAAATATTGTGAGTCATGGGGAGTTGAGTCATCCACTGCAGAAGATGACATATTGGAGTCCATCCTCTCCCCACCCCTCCCACGCCAAATGGGAAGAATATTTTCGTATTTTCAGCAAAGAATGCAAGACATGGTTTGTTGAGTGGTGGTTTGATAACACACAAAAAAAGGGGGTCAAACATAGCACCTGAGATGCAAAGGTCACTGATTGTCACTTCTGTACAACACCTTTATGAGGAAACATATACTGCGGGATTTTCTCAAGAAGACTATTGGAAGAGTAAGAGATCAGCAGTGTTAAGTAACTCATCCAGGAGGTAGAGTGGGAATTCTCAAGTGCTAGCTAGGGAATTTCACTAATTCTGAGGAAAAAAAGTTTGCATATCCCTGCTCTTGGCCAGAGGTTCAGCCCACATACCTGTAGGTTACTCTCTTGCAGTTGGAAGTAGGTGCTAAGAACCTCAGTAGTTTCGGGAAAGAACTCATACTCATGTCTTCTTAGAAGCAGAAGGTGAGGAGGAGGTCTGAAAAGAGCCCTGCTCTTCTTGGATTTACCTTCCAAGGACAGACATGCAGAGATGAAGATCGAAGTCATTTATTGCTCGTGCCCATCTGCTTTAACTAGTGCTGGCAGGGGTGCAGCATGAAATCAGAGCCCCGAAACAAAGCTTCCCCCAGAGCCTTGTGACCCCACAGGTCTGTCTCAGTGAGGGCTGATCAGCTCTGGGGTGTCTTTGATAAGCCAATCTGTGTTCAGGTGTACTTCATACTTCAGCAGCATGAAGGTTCCTGTTCCGCTCAGGTGCAGAGGTGGAGCTTGCATAAGGGATGCGGTAGGCAAAGCTCTTCTGGCTGAGATGAAATGGAGGCTTTGGGGTTTTCCAGGTTACTGAACATACATCTATTGAAAGTCTGCCTGCATTGGCTGTGAGACTGTCAGTGGTAGCAGTGCTCATCTAGAGAGAATAAGAATGTGCTGGAGCTGGTGGGGAACAGTGAAATTCCATTGTGTTGTGTCAGCAACAAAGACAAGTTATTTAAATATAAGCTTAGTTATTAGGCTCCTGTAGGCTCCAGTTTCTGCAGTTGTTCCTGCAGAAATCTTGTAGGCTGTGTAAAAAGAGAGCTCTCTTGAAAGTACTGTGTAATGGGCTGGTAGAAGAGGTCATGCCAACTAAGGAAAACTGGAGACCAGCAGATACTTGGCTTCTAAACCTTTACCTACAAGAAGCACGCAGGTTGATGGATGTGTTCTCCTTTTGGCAAAGATGGAAACTAAATAGAATAAATGAGAAAGAAAATTCAGAAGAGCAGCGTAAGGATGAGTTTGTAATACAATGATCTTTAGCTACGTGGAGAAGTGGCTGTTTCTTTTGAAACTGGAAATGCAGATTTATAGCCCAAAGCTTCAGGGAGGTTTGTTTATGGAGGTTAAAGTTTTCCATCATAAACCTTTGCCTGCTGTGCCATCACGTAACATTCTTCTTCATTTATTGGGAAATAGGACATTTGTCTACATTAGGTATTTTTAAAGCAAAATGTGTAACCCATTGTTTTAAGTGCTCATTATGAGCAATGTACCTATAAAACCATCTTTCTCCTATAAGTATTCTCTTTTAAGGTACAAAAGAGGCCTGGGAGTCTTGAAATCCATGTACTGTTCTCAGTTCTTCCGTAGTCTTTTTATGTTGCCTCCAGTAAGACAGGTAACAACTTGGTGCCCCAATTTCTTTGTTACTATAGTAGCTTTAAAAACATTCTTCACAAGGGTACTGTGAGCAGACATTAATTAAATTTGTATGAAGTGTATTTGGATCAAGGGCATGTATGTAGGATACTTGAAAATAGATCATAGAACTAAGTGTTAATACACAATTTGTTACTGCTTCTGTTTATGCTTTTGGTTGTGAGGGTTTTTTCTCTTAAATTTTTCCTGTAGCCTGTTGCAAATGTGGACCAGGAGACCCTGACAGAGCTGGTGAAGCCCAGCATCGACTACGTGCGTCATAAAAAATTCAGGTCTGGCAATTACCCGTCCTCACTGAGCAACGAGACTGACAGGCTGGTTCACTGGTGCCACGGTGCCCCTGGAGTCATCCACATGCTCATGCAAGCTTATAAGGTGAATCATTCTGTGTTCATGTAGACCTCTTTTTACAGACAGGCATACTTCCATAGGTGTGCAGGTAAAGCAGAAGTAAGGGGGTAAAAATGCTTCTGAGGGTGCTAGTAATTATTAGACTTTAGGCTTTCTTGGAAAAGGGCCATATATTTAAACAATGTGATATCAGAGTTCCAGGTGTGAGAACATTGACCTAAATTCTCTGAATCTTCATCCCAAGAGTTTTAAGAATTATGTTGGTTTTCAAAAGCATAGGTTCACGTGTCTTGCCAAAGAAAGTCATCCATCAATTACTCCATTATTAACATACAGCTCTTGAGAACATTAGAGCAGAGATCCCAGGCCCCTTCTAGAGTATAAGCATAACCACTGAGCCTACTGTTTGCTCTTCTCCGTCCTTTGCTAGGTTTGCTATCTGTCTTGTGTTGTGCACTTCTGATTTGCATGACATTTGAAAGTATACTGTTTAATTAAATTTATGTAAATTCATTCTTGCTTTTGACAATCTTTCTTGGCATATTCTCTGGTCAGCCTCTGGGTGGGCTGATGAAAAGCAGGCTTGGTTTATAGAATAATTCCTCATGCTGCCACCTGAAATGTGAACTGCAAATCTCTTAAAGCATTGCTGAATGTAGCAGCAATCACAGTTGCCTTTTCTTTTGGCTGTGGGAGGAGGTTATTCTGTTTAGCAGTCTCCTTTCTGACCTCTTTTTATGTTTTAAGATGATGTGGCATATGATGCTTTTCTTTCACTTTTTATATTCAGCTTTTTGAAGAAGTGTTACAAAAAATAAGAGTGTTTTTTGCTGGCTATGCTTTCATACCAAGTACAGGAGTTTGCAGTAACAGACAGCAGTGTTTGTCCTGGAAATCAAATGCTGTTGCCAGGCCTTAATTTGAAATGTTACAGCTAAGTAGCTGACAAACCCTGTTTAGAGAGAGGGACTTTATCAAGCAGGTGGATTTAGGAAACTTGCATGATAATTGTTTCTGTTGCCGTATTACATAGCCTGGGTGGGGGTGTGTGTGTGAGATTTTTAAAGGATTAAATCTACACTAGTGCACCAGTTACTATTTTGTGTCTGTGTGTATCTTGTTGATCTGTAGAGTGACTTTAAGCAAAGGGGAGCAAAAATGTATCCCTGTAAAGGTGTTCTGGTATTGTTCAGCTGAATTACTTTCTGCTCCCTTGATGGGCTCTGTGTCCAAATGAGCTTCGGTTGCAGTAGACTTGCAAAATTGGTCCTTTGCCCAAACTGGCTGGTGCTTCTGACTGTTTCCAGTGCAAACACTAATCAAGGTAATTAAGAGTTCTCACTTGTAATAGTGACAGAGAAAAGAGCCCTGTGCTATGCAAAGAGATACTCTTGTGCATTTTTGACATGGAATTGAAGTCATACAGTGACTAACTGGGAATAATTACTTAGGAAGACCAGGACCCAGTACGTTAGGCCATTATTTGATGGCCAGTATTCTCTGTTACGTTTCTTGGAGGCAAGAATTGCATTTCTGTATTTCAAATCAAATGATGTTGTGGTTTAGAAATAGAGGGGAGAAGCAAAAAAAGGACCACGTACCCTTCAAATAGATTGTAGGCTGTAGAACCAAGGGCCTTGAACTTGAGTTTTCCCTTTGGGATCCTTGTTTCCAAGTCAAAAACTTGACATGCTTATTTCTTTTTCCATGCAAGGAAAGGAGAAACAACTTAGAAAAGAAAGGCAAATCTATCATGAATGTATTATTAAAATTCAAAATAAATTGTTGGTGAGCAGTTTTTCCATATTCAACAAAGCATGGTTCAGGTCCAGCTCCCTTTTGTTTTCATTACTACTTCAACTTATGTGTTTTTATTCTCTGTTTTTATTCTACAGACTTTTAAAGAGGATAAATACTTGAAAGATGCTATGGAGTGTAGCGATGTCATCTGGCAGAGAGGTTTACTGAGAAAAGGATACGGGATCTGCCACGGGACAGCTGGCAATGGCTATTCCTTCTTGTCTCTCTATAACCTAACTCAGGACAAAAAGTACCTCTACCGAGCTTGCAAGGTGAGCTCTGCAGCATCCCAACTAAATTACTGTTGTCCTTTCACATCATAATGCACCATGCAGGAGTAAGCTGTTGGTTGCAGTAAGCTGTTGCCTGCAAGAGCTGGAGCTGGCTGGCAGTGTGGTACGAGTGTCCTGCCACTTGCTCCCCTTTCTGCACACTTTGGATTACTTCAGCTGTGTATGTGGGGCACGTACCTTCTTACTGTGCAGAGTGAAACACCCAAATGTTTTGTAAGGGAGGAGGAACTAAACATACTCAGAAGAAAATAGAGTCTGAAAATCAGCCTTCCTGAATAATAGCAGACTTATGTTACGTGGTGCTAATTATTCCATTGAGACATCCACTGTCATCTTCAGCTTCTGCAGCGATACTGTTTGTAGTCTTGTGTAATTATTTGTTTTCAGACTAGTGTCTGTTCGGGGCTTTTAGAACTCTGAATTGCAGCAACTAAATTGCTCACTTAGATTTTTTTTTTTTTTTTTTTCTTTCTCATTAGCACAAATTGCAGAGAAAGACACTCAGAATTTTTCCCCTGGAATTGTCCAGGTTCTGCTGTCAGCTCTGACTGTGCTAGCAGTTGCCAAAGGAAAGGGCTTTCTCAGCCTCCGTTTCTTTATCTTGTAAGACTTTGGTTTGTTTGGTGTGGCTTTTTTCAGCTTAATTAATGGATTCATTAGGTTTTGTACTGCATAAGTAGCTATTTAGCTGAGGCTTTTTGAAAAGGATTGTAATTGAAAATTTGATGAGTTGCTTCTTAGGTGCTTTCAGGCCACATGTAAAGCTATTGTGTTCAATTCCACTGCCAGCCTGTCCTTTGTCAGCAGAGCTTTAAGAAGTTGCTGCTTGTCTCACCCTGTGTTTACCAAAGCCAGGTGACACCTGTAGGCATACCTGTGTTCAGGAGAATGTCAGAAGCCCTTAGAACTCCTACAGCAAATGTGTGACTCTCACATGTGAAGGCAGCACAAGGCGTGCATGTGGGCACAGTTGTCAGGCTCTCCCTGTAATCCTCCATGCCAGTACATCTGTGGTTCTGTGCAGCATTGGCAGCTCCTGTTGGTGCTGCATTTCTGCCCAAGAGATCCCTGGTGTTCTTCTGTACCAAGCTAGAGGAAAGTCTGTTTCAAAGCCAAAGGAGGAAGAGACTCTGTTCTGTACCTGAGATCCCTTTGAGAAAGAAGATGTGGCACAGTGGCCAAAGACTTGGTAGCTGGAGGTGCCCACCATAGTCAGGTCTGGCAGCGTTATTTAGAGCCAGACTGCATCTTAGCATCACCAGCATTCCCAAGATTTTTACTTTGGGCTCCTGAGGGGAAATCTTGAAACAGGCAAAGGAATCTGCTGGTCTGGCAGTCTTGAAATCCTTTATTTTTCACCCAGAGCATGCAGGGAAGCAAGTGTGGAGTTATGTTGGTACCTGAGGGCATGTAACAGAAAACTAAATGGTTCCCCTCCCAGGGGTGTTCGCTCATACCAAAAACATGAGGCCCAGTGGAAGTAGTCTGGCCAGGAGTCCCTGGTTACCTCTTGTGAACTGTGAAACTGTTCCACAAATGAACTAGAAGAGCTTGAAAGGCCGTAACTCAGAGACCCCTGGTTTGTGCTTCTCACTTTCAGCTTCACAGCTTTCCTCCTGGGGAACTGGACAGGCTCCCAGGAGGCTGAGCCGCTCCTAGCTGTCCTGCCTGGGAGCAGAGAGGGGCTGTGGTACGCTGGGCTCCAGGCAACAGAGAGCATCAGAGCCTTGTGCTGCTCTGTGTTGTGACTAAACCACTGCTGATGGCAAGCATCCCCTGTCTATGTGACAAATAATGGCAGATGTCTTCCTGCTAGAAGATATTTCTCTTTTTCCACCCCTTGGTTTGCCAAAGAGATTAGTGTGGCTACTGGATCTGAGAGTTGTGTGAAGCTATGAGCTTGCAAGTGATGGTTGTGATTCAGTAGCCTGGGGTGAATTTTTTTCATTCCTGCTGCAGTTCCCAGGCTGGCAGCAATAATGCAGGCTAGTGTGCAGTAAGATGTGGGTTGTAGTTCAGAAACATGCCATAAACACGTTGTGTCCTCCATATATAAGACAAGATTACATAGAGAATTAAGCATTTGGGAGGCCCAAAAACGTTCCCTCAGTTCTCAGTAATGGTGCAGACCACAGTGTTTGTGGGGTTTTTGCAGCATTTCTTCAAGACGTTGGCATGTGTGCACACACCCTTACAAAGGGAAGAAAAATGCATCCCCCAGTAAGCACTTAGTGATGTGAAGAAGGGAGGAGATGCCACCCTCTCTATCCCCCTGTTGAACAGGTTCATGGCTCTAGGGGTAGGCTCGCACCCCTAGAGTATAGCTCCAGAGCCAGTGCGCACCCTCTAGTGAGTAGGACAAACATTTTCCTAGCAGGTGGTCAAAACTGAAGGAGGGGCTGGGGAGAGACCTCTCAGTTCTTTGTTTTGCAGGAATCTCTGCACTGTTTTTTCCATGAGCAGTGGTTTGCTTCCAAGCAGAGAAATACTGGGGGAACATGCAGCCCCCCCATATGCTCCAGGGAGCCATAAAAGAGAAATAGATGGTTGCTATTAAATTGCTGCAGTTCATAAGTCAGGTATGTCTGATGTAGCCACTGCAGCAGTGTTGATCCAACACAGGAAAGATGTTGTTACCTCTCTCTGATGGTATTCCATCTTCTGCAACAAACTATTGATGACTGTAATTGTCTAACTGTATCTATAACGATTTTTCCTAAGGCTCGGGGAGAGAAAATAGATAAAACTAAGTAAGGACAGCTAGAGATTTAATACTCTAAATTGGGCCATGGAAGTGAAATAAAACTTAAAATGCAGTTGTTAACCCTGAGGATAAATAAAGCACCAAGACGGATAAGAAACTGCTATTATAGTACTAGAAGAATGTTGCCCTTAGAATATGTCTGTTCTCGTAGCAGCTTTCATTGAATGTAGAAGGGTGGAGTTACAGAAAACAAGTGCAGCCCCCCTAATTACACTGTTAGGAAACCAAAACTCGTGCTGTGGAAATACCTGTCCTAACGCCTCATTGCAGCCTTGTCATGGTTGAAGTGGGAGAGGGTGATCTTCGACAGTGATTTCTCTGAGGCTCTGCTTACACTGTTTTACATTTAACACCCACCAAACATCTGCAGATAGTCAAGCAACAGTCTTAAAATAAAAAGAAATTTAATACTTTTTTTTTAATGTTTTCCCCAGTTTGCTGAATGGTGTTTGGAGTATGGTGCACATGGATGTCGTATTCCTGACCGACCTTACTCTCTCTTTGAAGGTAAAGTTACAGTGTCATAAGTGGTATTGCATTATACAGGTATGAAGGGCAACCTTGCAGGTTTTGGCACATGCTTAGAAGTTGGGAAATCTTTGGTGGGTTCTTCCACCCACCCAAACAGAGCCCCCCCACTTCTGCTACCTCTGCCTAAAAGAAGGTGAGCCTGGGGTGGAGAAAAAAGACGAAAGAAAATAATTCACTATCATATCACAGCTTTCCCTTGTGGTTGCATTTTAGCAGTTTCTAATGTAAAGCCAGTGCAGCTGCCATCCTTAAATAAAATTCTGCTCTGCTGATGCCTCTGAGGTGCAACAGTCTTGTCGCAGGTGGTGTTGCAGGGAGCCTGGGCAGAGGAGCAGCTGTGGGTTGGGGGTGTCAGAGTAGTTGCTGGCTTGTCAGAACTAGATCTCTGCCGTGATACGAAAGCAGGGAAAAGCTAGTTCTAATGCAAACCCAAATCACGTGAAGTGCAGTGTTCTTAGGGGCTTTTCTAAAAGTTCAGAGCTGTTGCTAAATAGTTTCCTAGATCTTTGTATTCTTTTATTTGCAGTTAATTTTCTATTCCCTCTCTCATCTTACGTTATTGAAAGTAGTAGCAAAGGAATACAAGTAGGATTTTCAGTAGCACTGCTGTTCTCTGAACAATGAGCCTAGTCTGCCACCTATCACAAATACGTGAAATTACAGCAGACCGAGTAGGAATCTTTTGCAACTAAACCAGTCTGAGGTGCTAACACAAGAGAGCAGTAGTCCTATGCGTCCCTTCGAAATACAGAGTTACTGCCCTAATGTTCAAGGGGGGAAAGCATCTTTGTTCTGATTCCTGAAAGTCCCCTTGCACGCACTTGTGGAGGGAGAAGGCAGGAGTACAGCCTGTTTATCAACAGCTGTGAAATTTGTTCATAAGGCAAAGTAATGCCAACAAAAGGATGTTTTGTGTTTTAATGCTGACACATGGCTTTTATTTTAGTGGGTTTATGTCAGTGATTTTTTTTAAAGGAAAAACCTAGGTCTCAAATTTGAGACAAAAAAGTCTCAATTTTGTGTCTCTTCCGTTGTATGTGAAGCTGCCCAGTGCCACATGTGTGTGCCCACTTTCAGTGTCTGAATCATTTCATTTGCATTAGGTACCACGCTTCAGGAAGGCTCCTTTGCTTGCATGTGCTTAGCTGTTGATAATATAGCATTTCAGCTTGATCATAAAGCTGAGGTTGTATTTGTATGCTGTCCTGCTGTAGGGTGCCTCTCTGGTCTGTCACCCTAAAAGTTAATGAGGTGGTGCTGGTGTTAGTGCTTCAGGTTCTGGTTCTTTATGAACAGAGAGTAAATGAGTCTGTACATCACAACTACAATAAAGATTTGCTGTTGGTTTTGGGTTTTTTTTTTAAATCTAGTGAAATGACAAACAAAAGCTGCTCAAATCCTGAGGGATGGTCCAAAATGGGATTTACTTGTTTGTAATTAAAGTAGCATTGAGGTTGCGAGCTGAAAAGATGGTAGCAGAGACAAGATGGTAGCAGACACATCTTGGTTCTTGCCTTTGATCTTTTGAAGTGGAACTTGTTTTCCTGAGCAGAGTACAGATGAACTTGCCTTTCTGTAGGCCCTAAGTTCACCTGCTGGAGAAGAGATCTAATGAGGAGGTGTTCAAACAGGTGCTGTTGCCTTTGCTGTCAGTGGTGCTGTTTCAATGTCAAAGATGCACAACCATCTCCCTCTTGTTATGTTTTAGGCATGGCTGGAGCTATCCACTTCCTCTCAGATATTTCAGTACCGGAGACTTCCCAGTTTCCTGCGTTTGAACTTGGACCTCAAAGGAGGGAAAACAAAGTGGAACAGGACAGCTAAATGGTCATTTTGAAGGGAAACTGATGCCAAAAGAGATGAGACTCTTTAGTGCCTCTGATACTGAACCAACTCGACTCTGAATCGATGGATGGATAAACCCCTTTTCCCACACCCCACTCCCCCACCCCAAAGGACTGTGAAGTCATTAGAGCATGAACGGGAGAAGCCACATTTAAGTTCTGTAAAGTGACACCTTCAGGTGTAGGACAAGAGATGTCAAGTTTTGAACTTTCTCTCTTCTGTTGTATTTGTCTTCTTCAGGTCTTTGACATGCTCTGCATGTTTATTGGTGTTGTCTGTTGATTCGAGTCTCTTGTTGTTAGCAAAAAGCTGGTCTCTGTGTGACTCTCTGTCCTGTACCTTTGTGCATGACTCACAGCAGCAGTGTCGCTTTCTGCAGCGTGGTTACCCAGCGAGTCCCACCTCAGGCCTGAGGGATCCCTGCAGAGGACAGTGCCCAGTTTCATGGGTGAGATGGCAGCTTAAAAAAGATGAAAAATTATTTTTCTCTGGAAGCCAGGGGGATGGAGATGAGCCTTTTTTGATGCAGAGGTGTAAGGCCATCTCAGTTTTCAGAAACTAGCAGGTTGGAAGGCACCTGCCTTCTGCTGCTGTTGAGAGGATTTTTTTAAAGCCTGAAGGAGAGGCTTCCTCTGATCCCTGCATTGGGTTGGTATTAGGTACTTCCAGCAGGGTGGTGATGCTTGCCCCCACCTCTGCAAAGCTGCATCCCATGGCATGAGCTTAACAAGCTGAAGGTGGAGTCACCCATGATAACCTCCTGGTCCAGAGCAGGGACAGCATAACTCTGCTTCTCCTGCCCTGTCTGTGGATGTCAGGAACCTGTCCTGCAGTGTGTAGTATGCAAAGGGAAGTCATCAGGGCAGCTTCTCATGCTGGTAACTCGGGGTGAGTGTTGCTTGCAAACCAAGGCAGTGATTTTGTCTGGGGCCCTTGGCTCCCTGTCCCAGTCCTGCTGCATTTAGCCTATATAGTATGATAGGAGTGATAAATACCAGCTGCTTGTGGAGGCTGCAGGAGATTAATGAGAAATACTAAACCATTGTTAGAGGCTCTAGTTGAAGTAAATCAACTTAATCTTGAAATCCAAACAGAAAAGGCCCTTTGCCCTTAGTTCTAACTGTGCTGCTAGTGCTTTGCTTCCCCTTCTAGTTACAGTGGGATCATGATGTACTAGAGCTGCCTGTGGGTGCTCCTGAGTTTGGGAGAAGTGGGACATGGTCTGAGTGTGCTTAGAGCAGGCGTAGGTGTTCCTGTTGGCACACTTACTGCTTGGGAAGGTGTGTAGCACGCGCTCGCTCACACTCTTCTTGTCGTCCATCCCCCCGGGTCTCCCTGTGCTCTGTCATTCCAGGTGCTTGTTTTAATTGATCTGTGGGGCAGGAGCCTGGCAGATGGCAGAGGCCTTGACCTTCCAGGCACGTGTTGGGCCATCTGCTGAGCGCCAGCATGTGTGGTCGGGCTTGGGAGATGCTCTGTTCCTGCATAAGTCTGAGTTGTACTGGGTGACTTCCTTGAACTTTATAGTGTCTGTTGGCAGATCTTTTGGGATGTTAATAATCTCCACACTCAGTTCTGCTGGGCAAGAGCAGCAGTGTTGGTGCAGGGAGAGCTTATTGTCACAGTGTAGTTCCTCTGCTGGTTTGTCAGATAGGACTAAAACACAGGAGCAGTGAGAGAAGCTTTTCTACCCCTGTGGGAAAGGCAGAAGATGAGGTGGAAGGGCACCACACCCAGCAGCAGTGGAGTCAGGGACAGAAGATCCTGGCAGGCAGTGGGAATGAGGGAAGTGGCATGGCAAGCAGCTGGGGTGAAGCATGTGGGACCAGAGCAGCAGCAGGTGTAGGGATCCGGGAGGAAGGGGGAGAGCAGATTATCAGAGGCAGTGCGCAGAGTGAACCAGTAGAGGCCACCTCAAATGAGATGTTCCTCTATGGCAAGCATGCTGAGGTCTAACTGCTGCTTTCTTCAGCCCGTGAATCGCTGAGCCTGCCCCTGAATAACTCTGGGGAGGGAACTGGCCCGGGGTGAACTCTTGCAGAAGTCCCAGCAAAAGAGGTAGCTTGCAGCCCCGATCCTGTTTCACACTGCTGCCCCCCCCCCCCCCTCCTTCCCTTCCACTGTGACCACAGAGCATATAGGGTGGGTTAACAGGGAAGGGGGCTTGCCAGGTCTGTGGGAACAGCCTGCAGACACAGAACAGAAGCCACCAGTCTTCCTAGCAGATCCTGAACATGTTTTCTACTGACTGCTTGTAACTAGGGAGTTGACAGGTAGGGCCTTGTTGTTCAGTAACTACATACACACCTCCTTGGCCACTGAGCTGGGAATGGCACCTGTGGGAGGCAATTCTGGCTGACTGGAACCCAAAGGAAATTAAACTGCAGTGATTTTAAAAACATAAGAGGTATATCCACATTTAGAACTGCTTAATAATCCTGAGCGATCTCTGAGGTGCTTGAGCACACCCGTCGGAATAATGAGCAAGTCAGCTACTGTAGGCAGCCCTCTGCTGCAGTGGGGCCTGGCACCATCTCCCCAGGATCCTCTTGGAATTAAGCAAGACTGGAAACGTAACGTATGGAGTTGGGAAGCACCTGACAGGGCGTCTGCCTCATCTTCCTGAGGTGACTTCCCTCGTGGCTCCTCCTCTCTGTTTGTCACAGCACTGTGCTACCTAGGTGGCCCGTTAGGAAAGGATGCTGGGTGGGGGTGAAGAAACACACCTCACCGAGGCCCTGTTTTCAGGGATCACATCAAACTACAAATATGGAGAATGTCTTAATGTTCCCTGGTTTGCTTTGTCTGTGTGTAATAGTCCATCTGTTGTAAAAAGCAGTAGTGTTAAAAATGGAGATGCTTTTTGGGCAGAAAAAGAGGAAAAAAAATGCTGATGTGTTGTTCTTTGGCTTTATTAGTAAAGATCAAGCTGTGTGGTGGTAATTTGTGTGATTCCTTCCCCTTCTCCCCTGCCCCCTTGTACTCCTCCTTTCACTCCAGCAACTAGCGATTAGCTGTCCCACTTGAAGTCATAGTCTTGCAGGACGAAACACAGAGTGTAGACAACTTGTGGGGTGTATGGTTTCTTTTAACCACCTTCTAGGAGCATTGCAGAGCTCTCCACTGCTGATTTTTAGTGTGCATCACTTAAAGCAATGCTTTGCACTCCTTTCTGGGCCCACAGGGCCTGCTGAACAACAGTTTACAGCTGAAGCCTGATGCACAACTGACTGTTTTTTAACAATACACATGGAGTTTCTCTGTCCAGCTGGCTAACATCTGTTTTCCAGCTCTGAGAAAGGTGGTGGGGTTTACTCTAGCTAGACCTTAACTGAAGAAAACTTCTGTATGCTGCAAGCAATGCTCTGCCTCATAAAGCCCCACATGCCACAGGTGGCCCCCTGCCACCGGTGATTAGGAATTAATGGCATTATTGATCTGCTGTGGGTAGGGACCCAAAGACAATCAGTACAAACCCAGCTGTAGCCAGGTAAATGCACTGTGGCAGCTTGAGCACTACAGCTGCCTGTAGAGGCAAGGACAGAGAGGTGTGGGAGAAATCGTGTGCCAAAAATTGACTGGGGTACATGGATTAAAAAAACCCTAACCCAGCTGAGGGGGTTGGGCTAGGGTGGTTGCTTTAAGTAGGGAAGAAAAAGCGATCCCTCCTGTGCTTCTTCATGTAACCTGAAGAGCTTGTTGGAAAAGGTCACCCCAGCTGTTGTTTTCACAGCCCTGAAAACTGTAAGGAAAGGAAAAAAACCAACCGACTCCTCCCCTCAAATCAAAAAAGGCTCCATTATCTTTTCCCAAAGTGATAACACAGGCCCAGCTGCCTGGCAGCCCCATGCAAAAATGGCAGGGTGGGCTGGCACCCTCCTTGGCAATCTGGGGCCTCTTAGCAGCACAACTGGTGAGTCAGCCTGCTAATTACTGGGATGCAAGGAAGGCCCTGCAGGATGCTGCCGGGGCTGTCTGTCCCTCTCCTGTGAGCCACAGGCACCCTGTCACACCAGCAGGGGAGGACAGGGAGGAGAGATGCAAGAGCAAAACTCCTGTCAGTAAGATCGTGCTACTTGAGGGGCTTCAGCCCAACAGCACAGATGCAGCAGAGGTGCCTCTGTACCCAGGGCCTGACAGTGAGTGCCAGGGCTCTCTGCTTGCTAAGAAAAACCTACAGAACTTGCTGAACCCTCAGACTGTGATGAAATTAATTCACCCATTAATACAGAACCTGCCCTCACTAGCAGGGTCGGGCAGCACCTTGGAGGGAAGGCACCTTATGGAATGGAACTTTCTTTCCAAGAAAAAAAGCATCTCTTGGGGTCAGGAGCTGCTCTGGCAACAGCCAGCCCTTGCCTTCAGCGTGAGCCTGAGGCAGTTACAGCCCTGAGACCAGCGGCTGAAGGATGAGCTCTGGCTGGAGAGACCCTTCAGGGCCCTGCTGAAGGGCACAAAGTAATACCCATTGCTGCTTTTCTTCCAAGGGGAATCTTGAATGAGACATCAGGCTCCTGCTGGAGGGCTGAAAGGAGAGGGGTGGAGCATGCCAGCGGGAGGGAGGAAAAAAAAAATAGCTGAAGGGAAGTAATTCCCCAAAAGCCTCCTGGGCCAGGCAGTTCACAATGTCTGCAAGGTTGGCCCCATGGTCACTCAGCACCCCTGCTTACTCCCGACAAGAGCTAGTTAGAAGGAGACAGTATTACAAGAGCATTCTTCCTCCCCACTCAAACCACAGCAGCCCACCAGCAAACCCCATCTGATAACTCTGCATGACCCCCTGGAGCCCACCACAGCTGTAGAGCATATTGCATGATGCTGACCAGCATGTGTTCAGGCTGTGCACTTCATGCCTTGACTGCTGGATGCCAGATCTCATCTGTCTCTTTGTTGGCGCAGGGTCACACCCACCTATAGCCTCACCCTGCTCCCCCCACCCCCCAAAAAAATGACATTTCTGGTGCAGCACCTACCCCAGTCAGCACCTTCTGCACCAGCTGCTCTGCCAGTCCCCACTGCCACCATGCAGGATTGGGCTGAAGAGTCAAGGACAAGCCATTCAGGGGCTGGGATTGACCTTTCCGCCCAAACCTCTCTTGCTGAGCATTCGCGCACCTCCCCTGACTGCATCCCAGGTGACAGGCAGCTCCCAACCAGCTGCTGGGCACTGCCCACATCCATCCCCTGCTGCCAGGGTTGCCTGGCTGCTGCCAGGGGCAAGGCGGTTCCAATGCATGGCAGAGGCAAGGGGAGGCAGGCAGAGCCTGCCGGCACCCCTCACGCTCAGCTTGTTCCCTAAACCAAGATTTAAGAAGGCCTGTTCTGCTGGAGAGCTGCATTTCTCAAGTGTGGAGAAGTCAGAGTACATCCATCCCAAGCAATTGGCCCTGAGCCCTCACTCATCAGGCAGCCCACTGACTTGATATAACCCAGAACAAATCTCAAGGTGGTGTGCCACCTGCAGCCAGATTGGTCCAATTGAGCTTCTTTTCACTGAGAAATAAACTATTCCCTCCACTTGGGGAGCAGAGTCCACACCCTGCACCACCCTGGCCTGGGAGACACGTGGCTGGTGGGATGGAGGTAGAGCAGCACTAGCTGAAAAGCTTGTGAGGAGTAAGCTTGGTTACAAATCACTACCTACAGGTGAGACACCCCTGCTAGCTGACAGGAAGGGAAGCAAAGGGACCTTTTTGGTCTCACCAGTGATGGTGGAAGCAGAACCTGCAGCCGGCTCCTGCTAAGAAATGGGACCACATCTGCAGGCCTGTAAACACTGGAGGTCAGAAAGGTTTGTTGTGTGGGATGCTGACTCCCTGCTGTGAGCTACAGTCTCAGTAACACCACCCTTAATAGCCCTTCACAGACAAGTTTGATGACAGCATGTCTAGAGACACAAGCTGCACACAAGGATCACAGGGGGCCTTACACGTCTATAAAGACCTCTACTTATTACCTCCCTGCATGGTCCCCAAGGAGGAAAGCAAGCAGAGCACATCCAGGCATCCATAACCTCTGCGGTCCTTCATCAAGACAGGACTGACAGCAAAACCTCCAGTCAAAAACCAACTGCCCAGCCAGGGAAAGGGCAGGTTCCTTCCCCTTCCCACTGCACAGCCTGGGCTTTCTGCTCAAGCCTTGGATGTACAACAGACGGGCCACATCAGAGCTAAGTGCAGGGTGTGCTTAGAGCCTCTGGTAGTGCCTGGATTCTCAAAATGTGTATTTCATTGTGGCAGAAAGGTCCTAACTCCCTTCCAAACCCACTTCTGCCAGCATCGCAGCAGCTGAGACCTCAAAGGTTTCCCTACCCACATAGGCCCCTTTTCTCCTGATTACTGCCTCCTCACAGGCACATCAGATGTATTTTGAGGACACACAGCTGGAGAAAGGACCTCAGAGGGGTATTGTTTGTGTTCCTGGCTCCTTTCTGGGGCCAGTGGCTGGCTTGAGGATGTCCATTCTGCCCAAGCCCCATTCAAAGCATTTAACACCCCCTGTATCAAACATCAATGCAAGAAACAGGTGCCCTCTACCCACCACACACAAAATCAACTTTCTGAGATACATGATGAGATCTCAAAGGCAAGTGGGGAGTCATCCTGGGGCTCTCAACCATCAGCACCAATCTTATTCTGCAGTCACACCACCCTGCCTCAGCAGCAAGGTACCAAAACCTCCCTTGTGTTAGAGAGGAGAAACAGCAGCAGCACCCAGAGAATCTGACACAGGCTTCCTGATGGATAAACCACCGACACGCCACGGGGAAGCTCACATGAGCGAATCTGCAGCAGCTGCCACCTCCTAGTGCATCACCACTGCCGAGTAAAACTAGGTCAAAATGGTGTTTCCCTTTGGCTGTGGCACTGTGCACCTGAGTTGCCATCACTGCCTGCTGGTTAGAAGGGGAAAAAAATCAAAAGGAAACCCAAATCCTTTCAAAAGCAAGGCCAGGAGGGGAAAAGCAGTTTGCAGGCACTGCAAATGGCTATCCACACACATGCTGCATGTTTAAGAGAAGCCCAAGCAAGTTTGCTAGAATGGGAGCATGTTGTAGGAGGTGGTGCCATCCACCAACACTAACAAAGGGACCAGCCAGACTTCACAAAAAACTTCCCTAGAAATTGTTGAGTAAGAATTACACTGTGAAATGGCTTCATTCAATGCGGTCGGGAAACCACCAGGTCTCATCGGTACATTTCGCAACACAAAAGGACTTCCCAACAACTATTCACTGACATGACACCTGCTGTCATTTCTATCCACAGGAGACAGATTGGATTTGCTTTTTAAAAAAGTTATGCCCTGTACATAGAGCCGTATTCAGCGTTAAACATCAAGTGTGGACTGATTTAGAAAATAGATACAGTCCTGGTGTGCAGGCAGATGGACCTAGAAATCCTACCTAAAACATATAAAGTGTCTACACAGCACACACAGAAGTACTTTGCTTTGTCCTCTTGCACAGTAAGGGAAAGCATTTTATTACTGAATTATTTTTTTTTCTTGGCTCCCCGATACAAAAAATACAGGGATTTCCTGGAGAGAGTCCAGTGGAGGGCTATAAAGATGATTGAGGGCCTGGAGCATCTTCCCTGCAAAGAAAGGCTGAATGAACTGAGGCTGTTCAGCCTTGAGAGATGACTGAGAGAGGATCTTATTAATGTTTATAAATATCTTAAGTATGGGATGCAGGGGGAATTGGCCAGCCTCTTTTCAATGATCTGTGGAGATAGGACAAGGGGCAATGGCTGTAAACTGGAGCACAGGAAGTTCCGCACCAACATGCGGAAGAACTTTCACACAGTGAGGGTGACAGAGCCCTGGAATAGGCTGCCCAGGGAGGTGGTGGAGTCTCCTTCTCTGGAGATATTCAAGACCCATCTGGACACATACCTGTGTGATCTGTCCCAGGGACCCTGCTTTGACAGGGGGGTTGGACCCGATGATGGACTTTGGAGGTCCCTTCCAACCCCTACAGTTCTGTAATTCTTTGATTTTGAAAAGTATTTCTGTGCTGTCTTGGGCTCAGGTTGGATGCTTGGGTTTATGGGAGGAGGTTCTCCAGCCTGAAATATACTGGGGAGGAGACAAGGTGACCAGAGCAAGCCCTCCAAGCAGCACAGCATTAGGGGAGGAGGCACGCACAGCTCCACTCGTTCAAGTCTCCTCACCACATGCCATAACTGTGTGCAGAACCCCCAATGTTTAAGAAAATCAAAGCCATTTGCTCATCAGGCAGCTGTCGCCAGGCATTCACACGAGCATTCAACATGAGAAGCTGCAAGTGACTGCAAGAAGCTCTGCCCATCAGAATACCCGAAATGATGGGGAAGTTACTTCAAGCCCAGCTCTAGCCACACCATTCACTCAACATCAGCTCCAAGAAGCTAAGACAAGAATTTGTCCTTCCTAAGCTGGCCACTACAAATGTACATGTCAGGTCCAAAGGCAGCCTACCTCGGGCTGCTGGCATTTCCTCATCACCCAGCGCAGCGAAAAAGAACTGGGAAAAGGATCAGCTCGGGGACAGCTGCATTTTAATCCACAGTGCAGTCTAAACAAAAGCCTGGACAAGCTTCTTGCTGGACTTCTTGCCCATGAAGCCTGCTGGCACAACAGCAAGTGCCCCATCTCACAATAAGCAGGAATATCGTTCCACCTTTTATAAATATATGGGATATATATAATTACATAGCAGGATACATTTTAGGACAATCTTCCATGGCTTGTAACATAAGTACAAGTACAAACTCAGAGCCTGAGTCTACCCTTCCAGTGACCCTCATTTTATTGGAGAGGGAATCAGCTCGGCCATCCTTTAAAGACCTTTTGTGCCACCTGAGAATCATCCTTCTGAATCAGAGCTGGGGCTCTCACTACATCCTGCAATGACAAACACAGCTTCCCTGAGCTCAGAGAAGCCACCACCATCCCTGAAGGAAGGTTATACAGAAAGGGCATTGGGGAACATAACTCAGTATGAATTAGAGTTTTGGTGCTGCCCAACCAGGCAATTCTCCCCCACACCCAGCAGTAGAACAGACTGTCAAACACTCTTCTACCTCCCCCAGCTGTCAAACAGTTAGCTCAGTTACAATTTCACCAAAGTCAGCTCCACAGGAACAAGCCTCCCCAAAAGCTAGCTCTGCTCCACATGACCATGACCACCACCAGCAGCTTTTAGACACACAGTGTGTCCCTTAGTGTTTTTTCTGTTAGAGACTCAGTGTTCATAACAGAGGGGTGCTCTTTTCTGCTGGTTCTGCAAATCGAGCTTGCCACCTAGGAAGAAACTCTCACAAGCCACTGACAGGCATTAACAGCACAATAAAGCTTTGGCTCCCTGTGCAACCAGGTCTTCAGAGCACCCCCAAACCACCTTGGGGTGACCTCTGTGCCCTGGCTGGAGTGACACACGAACAGTCAGTGTATTGGCAGTGACTAAGCACTCACCCAGTCCCCACAGGACCGTAACAGACTTCTCAATTCCAACTGTGCTGTTTCTGCAGGTTCCTCAGCAGCAGGAGGCGATGGCATCTTCTTTTTGTCACTGATCAGTGACACGACTGAACACACAGCAAGGGAGAAGGTCCGGTTAGGATGTAGTCACATTTCAGAGGAGCTTCATGTCTTCGCTAGACGCGCCTGAGAGCCCTCAGAGGGAAAGAAAGGGCCTCTGTGGTTATTTGAAGGTGTTGTCTTGTGGTCACTCCAGAGAGTCAGCCACCAGTGTGGGATGGCGAGCTGGGAATCCTGGGGCTGCTCCCAGGGAAGCACACAGAGAGCTAAGAGTTCTTCTGAAAACTAAACCATCTGCACATCAGGCCAAGGATCTGCTCTTAAGCACCGGCCCCCCAAATTATTTGTTTGCCTGGCCTACAGAGGAGAGCTTTTTTCCTTTCAGGAAAGGAAACTTACCTACATATTGCAGTGCTCCTAACTGCTCCGTGAAGAGGAACAGGCACAAGCACCACGGAGGTTATGACACCTCCCCCCTCTTGCTACTAACATCGCCTGTTTCATACAATCTCAGCACTGACATGACAAGGGGAACCGGGATGCCAATTGCACAGGCAGAGTCCGTGTGCTGGCCAAGAAACACTCAAGTCCTTTGGGTTTTGATGCAGCATTTAAAAGTAATTAATCCCTCTTTTCTAGGGCACTTGGCAAAGCCCCTGTCATGACTTCACCAGTGGCTGGTGCTCCTGTCACTCACAGGCTTCTACCACAGCACCTCTTTGTTGTGCATCAGAACCAAGTTTTACAAGAGAAACGTAAATAGAAGGGATGGCAGCCACTATTTCTAGTAGAAGCATTGCCCTCCCTGCCTCTTCTACCTCTGCCCTCTTTCTCTGTCCCTTCCGTTAGATGAGGGCATTTCTGCCACGGGGTTTTATGAGAGCATGCATCACTCCGGGGCTGCGTATCAGGAGCCTGCCCTAATGCAATTAAACCACGATTGAAATGTACAATAAATAAAGAGAAAGACATACAGGTTTTAAATATAGGTTTCCATTAAAAGCATTACAAAGACGATTTCTCTTAGTCTGAAGACAAAGAAAAAATCCACTTCTACTAAAAAAAAAAAGAAAGAAAAAAGAAAAAAAAATTTAAAATCACCCCTTTGCAAGTAACTTTAATGAGGAAAGGTGCAGGGAAGGAAGGGAGAGAGGACTTGGAGAACTAGCAAGTGTTCAAGTGGGCAGATGCCCTCCGCCTTGGTCATTTTGCAATGGCACCTTCTTCTCACAGTCAGGTCAGAGAGCCAGTCTCCTCACGTGGAGGATTTCACCACCTGCTCGTAAGGGGGAGGTGGTGTGTTGCAGTAGGAAGGTGGGGGTGGGTAAACTGGGTTTCCTTGTGGGGAATTGGGCTGGACGTGGTAAGCCATAGCCATGGGATTCATCACAGGTCCACCTGGATCTGTGTAATACGGCACTCCAGGCTGTTGTGACCCTGAAAGAAAGGAAAGGAAAGAAGAAGTGTCAGTGATGGCAGTGGCATCAGGTTGTGCTCCTCCAGGGCCCTTGGTCTGTACACTTGGGCACGTCTTCTCAAAGTGTTCATCAGAGCAAAGGCAAGGAGCCACCCTTCTCGTGTTCCAGAGAAAACCCAGGCTTGTGGGACTACATTTGCTTCTTGAGATTTCACCCAGAAGTTTCGATTCTGCACGCAATGGAAATCACTTGGTGAAACAAAGGGCACTTCTGCTGCAAGCAACAAGCATCTGAAAGGGAAAACAGGGAGCCCTGCTCAGCTCCCCAGGCCAGAAATGCCCCTGTGCCTGCAGAAAGGTCAAGTGTGGAATCCAGGTGGACAGAGGGGTTTCCACTGCAGCCCTGACTCAGGTGTTCCAAGTCTTATGAAAGGCCTTCACGGATCTTTTGTGGAGCGCTGGCTCTGCCCGTACGCTGGAGTGCATCTCAAGGAGGGGATTTCCCCCCAAGGCACGGTGCAGCTAAGGAGTAAACATGTGTAAGGCAAAAACCCAAGCTGAGGCCAATTACGGCTGGCTAACACAATGGGACAAGATTGCTTCACACAGATTAAATTTAAGAAACAATGTTGGAGCCTGCAGGGACAAGGAAAGGAAACATACCATGACACATGAGGCACAACAGAGACTGCTGCCAGGAGGAACAGCAAAGGTGGCACGTAACCCTCCTCAGATACCACAGTGGGGGGCTGATGGAAGACGCCTTAATGCAATTCTAGCAACCAAAGTCACAAACTGCCTCTGTCTGAATATGTAAATTAGTTTTCTTCTCTTTCTCTCCGTCTCTAAATAAGACTGGATTGAGAAAAACAGAATTAGTCGTGGCTGAGCAGCAGGTTTTCCACTTTTGCTGCCAGTCTGTTTTCCCTATAATGACACAGCCTCTCAGGGATTTTCCACTCAATCATTAGTTTGCGTGACTTAGTAATACCAGGACTCAGTATTGGCACAGAAGGAAATACAGGCTTCTTGAAGATTTAAGCATCCGTTATGTTTCAAAAGCATTGAGGAAGGAGCTACATACCAAACCCAAAAATGTGTCCTCACAATATTAAATGTGATGGATCGAGCTGTGAGGCATGGTGCTGTAAACTGTCCCAGAGCCTGGGCCGTCTGCCTAGGGAGCTTTGTTTGGCCACTTGGGAGCAAAGAGGACAGACAGCAGATCAGGAACACAGCTGTTTCCTCCTTAACACACCACATTTTAATGCAGCACCACGAAAATATTTCCCTTTGCCTGTCTGAAAGAAGAGGGCTGCTCCACAACCTTTGTCATGATGAGGAGAAGCCCTTGTTCTGCTTCAGTCTGTAGTACCAGCATGCAGTGGACAGCCAGGCTGGGAAGAGGAGCCAAGTCCTACCTCTCCAAAGTTTGGGCTAATACTCTTTTCTGTACAACTTTTCTAGCACCTGAACTGCCAGTCCAGGGATATGGAGGCCAGACCTAAAGCAAAAGACACCTCCAGGCCTGCAAACTGCTGCTGGCAGGTAAGGCATTTGATCCATTTTCTCAGTCAGGCCCACAGAAAAACCACTCCCACCTCCAGGCTGCTGCTGCCATGGCAGAAGATGCTGCCGTTATCTCTGCAGGGAAGGAGGTTGATGGGCAAGGAGCCACGTTTCAAGGGCTCCACCTCAACCATGAGCTGGTTACTGCTACCAAATCTGGAAGAGAAACTAGAGGAAAACGAGAACTTGCTTGACTACTAATTCCTGTTGCTTTTGCTCTTGAATATTCCTAGAATAGTAGAAAAAAAATTTAAAATGTTTGGGTTAGCTCAGAGCCCAAAGCTTTTAAGAAATAGCAATAACAGTCTGGAAGCCAGTGGCATAAGCAGGTTGCCAAAGGGCTTGTGTTTGTATTTGCCCACAATTTGTGTTCCATTAAAAACTAAAACCTTGCTCTAAAATTCAATCTGGTATTTGCCAATCCAGCCAAAGTCACTCCCTGTTCACAGAATCTTGAGGTTAGTATTTTTCAGGCTTAAAAATACAGTTTAGTTAGCTTGGCTCCCTCCCCATCACTGAAAAATAAATACTCTCAGTGGAAAAGTTTGTGCAGTCAAGCAGAAAAACAGATGCAGAATGGAAGCCCTAAAATAAAATCCCTTTCAGGCTTAGAAAAAATAAAGGGGTGAAATAAAGTTAGTTGCATCTGTAATGCATTTTTATCCTTTTAGACCAACAAGGTGGGGTGTGTGTGTGCAAAATGCATGTCCTGGGGGTCCATTTGTAAGAACAGCACAAGCATGAGCATCTCTGAAGCCTGCGCAAGGCACGTGAGCGTGCATCAGCTGGGGTGACAGGGCAGAGAGCCTGAATGCTGCCCCTCTGCCCAACGCTTTCGGTCACAACCGGCTTTAGGACACTTCCCAAAGGAGGCTGTCTTGATGCAGCCATAATGCTGCAGGGAGATGTAATGGTTCAGAAGATTAATTTTGAGGCAACAAGTTTTCAGAGAGATACGCCTTCCCAAAACAAAATATTCGGCTGTATTTCCTCTTCCAAGCCAGTGGGAAACAAGCATTGTGGGTTTGTGTAGAGGGGGGCTGCAGGGGTGGCTTCTGCAAGCAGCAGCTAGAAGCTCTCTGCAGGCCCGACAGAGCAAACACCAGCTGGGCTCAATGCTGGACCCACCACTGACCAAGGCCGAGCCCATCAGTGCTGGTCACAGCACCTCTGGGAATCGCATTTAGGAGAAAAAAAAAAACATAAGCAGCTGCTTTTTGCCACCAGAGAAGGGAGTGAGAAGATGTAAGAAGCTGTGCAGGCACCAAGGCCAGGGAAGAATAGGGGGAAGGAGGCGCCCCAGGTGCTGGAGAGAAAGATTCCCTTGTAGCCCATGGAGAAACCCATGGTGAGGCAGGTGTCCCCCTGCAGCCCATGGAAAATGATGAGGAGCAGAGATCCCATCTGCAGCCCATGGAGTCCCCACGCCAGTGCAGGTGGAGACATATGGAAGATGTTGTGACCAACATTGGAGGAAGCCTCTGGCAGAACCTACAGCCTGTGGAAAGAGAGGCCCACACTGGAGCAGGTTTACTGGGGGCCTTGTGACTTTGTGGGGGACCAGGCTGGAGTAGTATGGGTCTGAAGGTCTGAACCCCATAGAAGTGACCCAGGCTGGGGCAGTTGATGAAGAGACAAAACCCTGTGGAAAAGGACTCATGCTGGAGAAGTTTGTGGAGGACTGTCTCTCACGGAAGAGTGTGAGGCATCTCCCACCCCAAGAAGAAAAAAACTCATGAGGAACTGACTCAAAATATCTTCTCTCCCTTGTCCTGCCAAAAAGGGGAGTGATAGAGCAGCTTTGGCGGGCATCTGGCCTCCAGCCTGAGTCAACCCACCACTAAAAAACAAATTGCCAATTCCAAAAAGGTTGTTAGAAAAGGTCATTATCCTCTGGCTTCAGCTTTCTCTAATATAATGTGTGTCAAAATGACAGCCTGGGAGGAAAAGCATTGGTGTACCAAGTGTGCCTGTGAAAGCACACACATGTGTGCACACAGGCACAAGATAGCACCCTCTCTTAATCCAGAGAGGGGTTAAAAACATCTCAGTTTGGCCTTCCTGAGCCAGGAAGAAGGCAAGTAAATGAGCGTGCACTCAGGTACAATCTCAGCACTGCAGAAGGTCTTGCAACTAGAGACAGCTAGATTCAAAATGCTCCCGTAAGGCACAAACATCTGCTTACAGGTGGCTCTTACTTTGCTGGATTGTCCCAACTGGGTCTGTGTAACAGCCAGAGCGGGGAAATAGGAAACTCAGCACGGGGTATTGCTAGAGGAGCAATAGGTAGATCCTCCTGATGCTCTAGATAGATCTAGGAAGATCCTCCTGATGCTCACAGACACTGTGAGCACCGAGCAATCAGACTGACAAGGTGAGAAGGACCACTGCAGCAGAAAAAACTGGAGCCCAGTGCATGGGCTGATCAAAAAAAGACTTGCAAGAGAGCCACTCCATGGAAGAAAAATGCCAGGCTTTCCTTCACCTCTGCAAAATGGTACCAACTGCATCAAAAACTTTTCCTTCACGTCACTGCTCATTTTGGATACTTACTGTTCTGCCAGTGCTGTGAAGTGAGAACTTGCTATCCTCCTTACAAGCACGGACATGCAGGAATCACCACAGAAAGGGTCTGAAAGTCACACTGGTTTTCAAAAATAATGCAGCAGCTGAATAACATCATTTGGAAAGGAAAAGACTTCACTCATCAACAGGGGGGTGGCTGCGTGGTTTAGTGCAGGTGCAATTCCTTGTCTGAATCCCAGTTTCCAAAACTCAACTAATCAAACCCCCAAACCCACCCTTTTAAAATGTCTTGGCATATTTAAGAAATTAGTGAAATTTGCTTAACAATCAGTCTCTGACCTGATGCAGTGTTGACTGGTTGTCTGGTGTAAGACACATTAAAAGTAGGTTCTTCTACTAGTGGAGGAGGGTACATCCGCCTTCGGATGAAGAAACCAGCTCCGCAACAGAACAAAACTCCCATCATCAAAAGGAACCTTGGCAAAGAGAAGAGAGAAGTCAAAACCCACCCACATTCAGGCAACTCTCAAACCCAGGCTGGTCATTGAGAGGAAACGGTATCATCTAGCAATCATCAGCCTAAGGGACTTATGGGGGCTTCTTACATAGGTTGTCTCTTGGAGAGCGTCGTATTTTTGGGGCACGTATGGGTATAATATGGACAACCTTAGCGATCAGTACTTCTGGATGATGGTTTCTGGCATGTAAAATACAAATCTGAAACTAAAATGCCCTTGAGCATTTAGAAAGTCCAGGTTCATACCTGACCTTTGTCACCAGGATGCTGAACTGAAATTCCATGTTCGTACAGTTTGAAACTGCATCTCTTGGGCACAAGCCTCACTCTTACAGCATCGAGGCTGGCCAGGAGGTTTGGGGGAAGTGGCTGTACAAAGAGGAATACTTTTCTGCAGTCACCCTTAAAAGAAGATTATTAGATATTCTTTAATTACTCAACACTGTAATTATTTTCCCCCCGAGAAATACAGCAGCCAGCTTTAACCTCAAGTCAGAAGACTGAAGCATTTGGCACTGAAGATGACACGTTTTGCTTTGTGCTTCCTAGATGGGATATGCATTCTCAAAGAAATGGACATAATTTTGTTTCAGATCTTCTCAAGCTCCATTTCTGAACTGTCCTCATCGTTCCTTTGCCCTGGTGCTGTGCAAACAGGCACGTGCAGTAAGGACATGTCAGAAGATACCATTCTTCAGAGGGTGGCTTTCACTGTATTTCCTTGGTGAGTTACCAGACATCCTAGTGACTGATGCAAGCCCCTGTAAACCCAAATGGTTCTTCTGCCATTAACTGCCACTTCATTTCAGGGCCCTTTACTAGAAGACAATGACAACTGTGCTCTTTTGGAAAGGATGGAAGCTGGCCAGAGGCCACTGAGGTTTGCCATAGGCAAGCCTACATACCATGCCTATCTCCCTTGGAGCACTCCCAGGTGCCCAAGAAGAACAGTGTGACGCTGCACGGTAGCAAGAGTTATTTCATGCAAAAGGACGAATTCTGTTCTCATTTCTGTGGTGGAAACGGGAGCAAAGGGAGGTCCTGTTTCCCTGAGCCAATATTAATACATTCCCTTTTGGCAGTGTTCCTGCAAAGGATTTGTTCTGAACAGAAAAACAGAGATTTACGACGTCACCCCAGGGATTGAGATGCAGAGCTCTCTGGTTATATCAGTAAGGATTGTGCACTGAAATCCCACAGTCAGCTTTGGGAAATCTCTGCATTACAGTATATATCAGGCTTCTGTTTGTCACTGTTTATTCGTTTCAATTCTGAAGGGTTGTTTTTTTTTTTAAGCAGTCTCCAAATTCAATATAAAAAAATGCTTGAAATCAGGTTTTCTAGCAGAGCTTTTGCTTTCTACTATAATAAGGTTTTCTTCAGGTGCTTTCTTAAATTCCTGTCCAAAAATAATTTACCTTATTTTTTCATTATGGATATAACAGTGATTAGTTTAAGCTTTATCCAGATTACCGAGCTGCTGGTTTCATAAGCTCAAATCTTTCTGCCTTCTTTTCCTTTACTGTGGTCTCCACTGAAATCCCTGTAGTCATAATTGAAGTCAGCTTAATTGAAGCCTCAATTCCCCAGGCAAGACTGTCTTAGACCTTGCCTAAATGCACAATCTTCCTTATACAATCCTCTTTTAAAACTGAGTGCCCAGGAAAATTGGACAAATGCTGCTGTTTCGTGGTAGCTGGGACAGGCACAAGGAATTCAGCATTTCTGGATAAAAGCGGGACTGCTGCCTGTATAAGCCAGCAGAATGCAGAAGGAAGCAAAGTCAACCTGACATCAGTAAACTCAATTTTCAGTGTTTTCTTACTATATCCGGAGGATTTTATAAGCAAAAAAATAAAGTCCTTGCATTTAAAAGTACACATACACATTACTGCATACTTGTACTTACATCATTTTAAAGTGCTAGGGCTGGCAATACCCTGATTCAAGTCCTAGGAATGAGAAGATGAGAACAAGACAAACATAAAATTCCCACATGCTCTGACCTACCAAAAATACCATAGTCGCTGGATAGAGAGAGCTCTTACGCAGCATCTTGAACCACAGCAATCCTCATAGGAGCGACATCTGTAGAAACATAAAGAGAAAAGGGCATTAGGGGGAGTGGTCATCACCCAGGTTAAAATGGCACCCCCAAATCTGACACCATTTGCACCCCGGCCCAAGGCATCACTCACAAAATCGCCACGAGCCTGGGAGCCAAAGCCTCCTGGACATCTTCAAGGCCAGGCTGGATGGGGCTTTGAGCAAGTGAAAGATGTCCCTGCCCACGCCTGTGATCTTTAAACATCCCTTCCAACCCAAACCATTCTGTGGGTCCATGGATAGGCACAGGCTACCCTTGGCTGGATAAATTTGTCAGTCGCATGTATGCGTCCATGGCACAGCTCTATCGCTATTCAGAAACTTCCTGCATGTCATACACTTCCTATATACTAACTTTAAAGCCACCTCAAAAAGGCTGAATGTAGTGTTTAACTCTATATAAAGGGACACATCATAAAGAAAATCTGCCTAACTGTGAGGTTTTTCGCAGCAAATGAACGCTGCAGACTCAAACACGAGCCATTCTGGGGTTTTATTCACTGCATCGAACAGGAACTGCAAGGTCAGAGCTGCCAGACTGGTCATTCTTTGCAAATCAGCAGCTTCCAAGCAGAGAGACCACAGAGTGCAGAGAAAGCGTTAAGTGTACCATTATTTGCACATTTAATGACATTTTTTGCTTCTTCGAAGCTCCACCAGACTGCAACTGCCAACACCTCCCATTATTTAAGTAAGCTTCCCTCTAAAAAAAAAGAAACCCCAAAACAAACCACCACAATATTTCATATAGAATAGAACTGTTTTTAGATGTATTATAGCACCAACCACTGTAAGCACAAGGTACAACCCCACTAAAAGCTAGCACGTACATTCAGCATCCTCTGAGCAATTTCTACGGTACCTACCACTTCCCACACCAAGGAAACACAAAGGAGTGAGTAGGAAAAAGGGCAAAGGTAACACAGAAACAATGGTATGTGACAGACTTGGATGAACACATTCAGATTAGCATATGCACAGACCAAAACAAAAGAGGGGGTTGCCACAGGTGGACAAATTTTTTTAAGGGTGTTCACAGCTGTATGCTCAACATGCTGATTTAATTTAGCATCTGGCTTTGGAAGATTTGCCTAACTGCATGACTGTGCTCCCATATTTCTATGCAAAGCTTAAAAAAAAAATCAATTGGATAATTGTACAAACAATTACACATTTACACATCCCATTAATAAGCCTCTAACACAAAATACATCAAGGCACGTGGGGTTCCAGCCTCTAACTGGGGCCAGAGGAGAATGCTCTTTGGATATATATAATCAGTTGTTTTGCAAGTGAAAACAGTTCCATGCTCTTCTGATGACAAGTAGGCAGGATTCATTTAAGCAAACTGGAGGAACTGACACGATCAGCACAGCAAATTCTATTAATATACTCAAGCACCCAGTCTGAGACTCAAGCACAGAAAGTTGCTCATGCCAAAAGAGAAAACACCCACTTTGCTGTCCCTGAACCTGAACGCAACCCAGTCTCCAACCTTTCTTCTTTAAAGCTTGCCATGACCTAACAATTGGGTCCAGGCCTCACCTGGAGTACTGTATCCAGTTCTGGGCTCCCCAGTACAAAAAAGACAGGGATCTCCTAAAGAGAGTCCAGTGGAAGGCTATGAAGATGATTAAGGGCCTGGAGCATCTCCTCTATGAGGAAGGGCTGGGTGAGCTGAGGCTGTTCAGCCTTGAGAGAAGACAACTGAGAGAGGATCTGAGTAATGTCTACAAATATTTTAAGTGTGGAACACAGAGGGAAATGGCCAGCCTCTTTTCAGTTGTCTGTGGGGACAATGGCCTCTAGCTGGAGCACAGGAAGATCTGCACCAACATGCAGAAGAACTTTTACACAGTGAGTGTGACAGAGCCCTGGGACAGGCTGCCCAGGGGGGTTGTGGAGTCTCCTTCTCTGGAGATATTCAAAATCCATCTGGACGCCTATCTGTGCAATATGTGCTAGGGAGCCTGCTTTGGCAGGGGGGTTGGACTTAATCTCTGGAGGTCCCTTCCAACCCCTACAGTTCTGCGAATCTGTGAACTGTTCATACTCAAAGCTACCAGATATCACAAAGCTACAGCAACACATAGCAAGTCTGTATCAGTACAGGCTGGGGGATGACCTGCTGGAGAAGAGCTCTGTGGAGAAGGACCTGCGGGTCCTGGTTGATGACAAGTTGGCCATGAGCCAGCAGTGTGCCCTGGTGGCTAAGAGGGCCAACGGGATCCTGGGGTGCATTAGGAGGAGTGTGGCCAGCAGGTCTAAGGAGGTGATCCTCCCCCTCTACTCTGCCCTGGTCAGGCCCCACCTGGAGTATTGTGTCCAGTTCTGGGCTCCCTGGTATAAAAAAGACAGGGATCTCCTTGAGAGAGTCCAGAGAAGGGCTATGAAGATGATTAAAGGCCTGGAGCATCTCCCGTAAGAGGAAAGGCTGAGTGAGCTGGGACTGTTCAGCCTGGAGAAAAGAAGACTGAGGGGGGACCTAATTAATGTTTATACATATCTTAAGTATAGGATGCAGGGGGAATTGGCCAGCCCCTTTTCAGTAGTCTGTGGGGACAGGATAAGGGGCAATGGCTGCAAATTGGAGCACAGGAAGTTCCGCACCAACATGCGGAAGAACTTTTACACCGTGAGGGTGACAGAGCCCTGGAATAGGCTGCCCAGGGAGGTGGTGGAGTCTCCCTCTCTGGAGATATTCAAGACCCGTCTGGACGCCTATCTGAGCAATATGAGCTAGGGAGCCTGCTTTGGCAGGGGGGTTGGACCCGATGATCTCTCGAGGTCCCTTCCAACCCCTACGATTCTGTGATTCTGTAACTGCAGTCTGATCAGGACCGAGCACTCCTCCATGCTCCCCACGTGGATTAACCCAATCGGAGTTTTCAAGACATATATTAACCACATGGACAAGATCAGGCCCCTTATGAAATGGGGTGACAGCCTTTGTCTTCTCTTAAGCCAGTGGTCACAGTACCCCTTTTGCTCTTCAATATACCTGGTTGGGGCAATTCATCCATGTTGATGGGCAGTTGCCCCCTTCACCAATGCTGATGCTGCACAGCAAGGACTTTTTAAGACTTGTCAAGCCAGAAAAGCAGAGAGGAAACAGAGACCATAAATCTAGATGCCCTTTTAAAGAAAGAAAGATTTTAGAGAGGTGAGCAGTCTCTATCTCTGCCTCCACACACTGGCTCTGTCAGCCCAGACGCCTACACCTGACCACAAGCAGGACAGGGAGAGGACGTGCCTGGCTGGGCTTTGGCTTCACAGTTTTCCACATCAAACCCCAAGAGCTGAACTTGTACTAGAAATTAAACTAAACCAGAGAGCCTGGGGAGGGTGCATGTATGCCTTCCCCGTGCTCACCCTTGCCTCAGTCATTTTGCATCTGAGAGGAAGAAAAGATGGGAAAAGGTTATTTTAAAATCTGTAATTATGGTCATTCAAAACCACCAAAATTAAAACAGCATCTGTATGAGGAGTATAATACCTGAATGAATTTGCTTGTTATTTTTAATCTTTAAATTTTTTAGGCTACAAGTCAGCACCATTTTTAGTGTCTCAGTGACTTAGCTTTTCTTCCTGCAAAACAGGACTGAAGTACCAGCTGGAAGACAGAAAGGTTCAAACTCCTGAATGTTTATGAAGCTCTGGAGACCACTGACTGGCAAACAAACAGGCCATCAAAGACGAGTTTCGTCTCCTGCACAGATGATTGCACTTTGAAATGGCTGAAAACAATGATACAAAGGATGGAGGAGTCTCTCACCATGTCTGCGTTTACAGAAGCTCCATTTTGCAACAGCCAGTAAGCTTTCTGAGGCAACTTATCCAAGGCTGAGCACTGCAGTTGCTGGGTGGATCTGTGAAGCTAAACCAGTCTCATGACTTAGAGGGAAATCCCGTTGAGATCTGGCACTAGTAACCCTTTCACTTTTTACCCATAAAACCAAACGAGCACTTGATTTTGGATTTAGCATGTCTGAGAGTGTGTACACAGGGAGCCTGCAATCAAGGAAGATACCATGATAATAACTGGCTGTTTTTATTCCCCAGCCATGCCAAAAAAGGCTGGAAGAACAAATGGCCCGTTTACTGATGCTGCCATCACAGCACTGCGGAAGCTCTGCTGATCTCTTGTTCTTAATTCAATGTGCTATGAAAAAAAATCAACTTCTGCTAAGATCGATCCTAATTACAAGAAATCAACTTACTTACAAAAGCTGTATTTATTAGCTGGCAAAAGTCATCAATAAAATCAGTTTACTAATGAAGCAACACACAACCTTAAGCATAATCAGTCTTTGAGGTACTCTCTTGTCTTGCCCGACAGCAAATCTCAGCAGAATTAAGATCCTGGTTCAGAAAAAACCAATTAACCACACACACATATTTATTGAATTGATATGCATGTTCCTTATATTACCCTTGTGCTTTGGCTTTGCTTAATTGGGAAGGACTGCTGGTGCCTAACACCAGTTGAAGGAGAATGAGCCTGACTATCAATCTGAACTAGACTGAGCCCACCTCCTACAGAAGATTTTTCTACAGCCAATTTCCCTCTTTCACAGGTCATCAATGATCCCAAGACCTGCACTTCCCTGGGGGAACACTTGTTTCTTAGACCGAAGTTTAACCCAGCACACAGGATAAGGCACAGTCTGTTGGCTAGTTCACTAATCTGCAACTTCACCAAGCACATGGTCTCTTCCAAAAGCTGCCATGTGACTATGGCACCTCTTTTCATTGATAATTCAGCAGAGTGCAATAAATGCATCTGCACTCCCCTGCATCTGGGCAGGGAGAAACCAGATGAAGTTTAATAAAAGCAAGTGTAAAGTCTTGCACCTGGGAAGGAACAACTGTTTGTATCAGTACAGGCTGGGGGATGACCTGCTGGAGAAGAGCTCTGTGGAGAAGGACCTGGGGGTCCTGGTTGATGACAGGTTGGCTACGAGCCAGCAGTGTGCCCTGGTGGCTAAGAGGGCCAACGGGATCCTGGGGTGCATTAGGAGGAGTGTGGCCAGCAGGTCTAAGGAGGTGATCCTCCCCCTCTACTCTGCCCTGGTCAGGCCCCACCTGGAGTATTGTGTCCAGTTCTGGGCTCCCTGGTATAAAAAAGACAGGGATCTCCTTGAGAGAGTCCACAGGAGGGCTACGAAGATGATTAAGGGCCTGGAACATCTCCCGCAAGAGGAAAGGCTGAGTGAGCTGGGGCTGTTCAGCCTGGAGAAAAGAAGACTGAGGGGGGACCTAATTAATGTTTATAAGTATCTTAAGTATGGGATGCAGGGGGAATTGGCCAGCCCCTTTTCAGTAGTCTGTGGAGACAGGACAAGGGGCAATGGCTGTAAATTGGAGCACAGGAAGTTCCACACCAACATGCGGAAGAACTTTTACGCAGTGAGGGTGACAGAGCCCTGGAATAGGCTGCCCAGGGAGGTGGTGGAGTCTCCTTCTCTGGAGATATTCAAGACCCGTCTGGATGCCTATCTGTGCAATATGAGCTAGGGAGCCTGCTTTGGCAGGGGGGGTGGACCCGATGATCTCTCGAGGTCCCTTCCAACCCCTACGATTGTGTGATTCTGTGATTCTGTGACTCGTGCTGCTGGCACAGCAAGGGAGGAACCGCTGTGCCAGAGATCAGACTTACGCTGCCTGTGGGATCACAGCAACCAGCTTTCTGCATGGCTTCGCACTCAAGTCATGGCCCTGAACTTCCTTCTTTAACGGACAAGTAAGGCATAAAGGTTCACAAAGGTTCACAAAGGTGACCCAAACCCCACAAACAAACCTCGTACTGGCGTGTGGTCTGCAGATAATAATGCTCAACAAAATGGTCCAGACGCTCTTTTCCCTTTATACCTGCATTTACATAGCTGAACAAGTCCCTTCTTAGCAGAGCTGCTGCTGCAAAGAACTGCATCTAAAAATAATTCCCTGATTGGTACTTGCTGAAAACTGGAGAATTCAGAGGGGTAAAGCAAGGACTGCAGTCTTCAGCAGACTGTACGGCCTCTGTGGTCTGACAATATTCGCTGTCCTCACCCTCCATGGGTGTTCCAGGTCAGCACCATCCCTTCAAAATGCAGGCTGTAGTGTTCTTAGGTTTCTTCTCTGGTCTGTTTGTGTCATGTGCCCCAAAACCTGTGATGTTTGATTAGCAATGACTTTTGGAAGAGGAAAACAAAGCATAGATCATCAGTCCACATGCAGTAGCAGAAACCCTACTGCAGATACAGAGACAGAGGATAGGAGGGTGAAAGAAAACCACTACCTGCCTCCCCTGCCTCCCAACCAGTTACAGCAAACAGCATGATTTCTAACCAGCCCCCTAGGACAAACATGGCTTTAATTCCAAAAAAAGGCTGTATGCCACTGAGAGGTTAAATGATTGCTGCATGCATGTAAGGTCTATGAAGCAAACTTGGATTCACTGGAATACAAAAAACTCCAGCAGTTTTTTTAACGTGGGGTAACCAAAAGGAGCTGGGAAGTAAAGGAGGGTGTAGCAATAGACCAAAACTAAGAACAGAAGAGAAAGATTTTGGGGGAATGGGCAGTAGCATCAGATGAACCCAAGGAAGTCCCAACTGCGGTGCTAATACTGGCACAGGCAAAACAGCAGAACTACAGGCTCACAAGAACTGGAAGGGATGGACCACTGAGACTGGGTCACCTCCATGCATACTCAGTGCTGAGCCCTCAAAGCCAGAAGGCTCAGGTCTGCTACTGTTCAACAAATGTTGTTCTACAACAAAAAAGTTGCTTTTTTTTAAAAATTAAAAAGATTAACTTCATCTGCTTGGAACTCAACTCCCAGGATACAGTGAAACAGAGAAAAATCAAACAAGACATGAAACAAGAAGAAAACCAAAGCAGACAACCACCACAAAGTGACTAGCAGAATCAATTCTGGTGAAGCTCAGAGTCTTGGCTGTGCTACCAACGAGGAGTAATGCCACTGAGCTCAACAGGACTACACTGCTACAAGTCTCACAATTAGACCCAACAGATGAGGAATGAGGATCAATAGAAAGCGTACCAAGTAACTAAGAGGAGTTATTTTTCTACCACGTTTATTTCACCATTGATTAATCAATTTCAGAGCGTTCAGTATGTGCAATACCATCTTTCAATAAAAAGCACTTTTCAAAGCAAAGCCATCACCTCTCCTGCTATGTAAGGGAAGACTCAGGTTACTGACTATGTGCGTCAGCAAGTCCACCAGACTCATGGAGGAGCTTAACGCTACAAGCATGGTGGAGAAGTTACCCCAATGAATCCAATTTGCTACAGCAGCCCTCTGAACTCAGAAATTAAAACATGGTCCAGTTCTGCACTCAGGAGTCCTGCTTCAGTACCTGAGTCCCAAAGTGGTCTAATCTCCTCTTGTCACATGCAGCAACGGTGATCTCCCAGCGCGTGTAGGTGCCTTGTACAACACAGGTCTGGTTTTCCCCACTATGTAACAGTACATATCATCTCAAATATAACTACCTCACAGATGAACGCAACAGTGACCGGCACGGAAGGGCTGTCCTCCAGAGTAAAACACTGCTGCTGGCACCCAGGAGAGCACTAGAGATACAGTTACGCAGGTACTTGATAAATCACTACATCAGAAAATGTAAGGAGCAAAGGGGATGTCATATCATTTTTTCTACAGAGTAGAAACAAGAGAGACAGAAACAGTATTTGCTCAGATTAGATTCCTGTCTGCCTTGATACAGCTAAAATCTCCAACAAAGATACAAGATACTTGGCTCCTGTCCTTCACAGAGACATAAAAAATAAGAGCAGACAACAGCTGAAAAGAGGAATATTTCTCAATTATTCTTCAGGTGAAGAGCCTATAAACACCACCTCTGTGCAAAAACTCGCAGAATATGGTAAATCCTCCCCTGCTTCTGATGGGATGAGAAGTATTTGCTCAGCTGCTCTTACGAAACCAACCCTCCTACAGACTTTCAACTACCCAAGGGCTTGCTGTACCCCAGCATTCTCCTCTCAGACCCCAAGAGGAAAGCCACATTGCAGAGAGGCTCTCCTTGCTGACTGCAGACAACAAATCTCGTTGCACGGTTTTCCAGCCACCATTCATACATCTAGAAATCTCTACCCCTCCTGTGGCAGAATCTAGCAAGAGCTGCTGGGGCTTGGGCTTTGTCCAGTGGCAGTACACAGCACCTTCAGTAGGTTTTTTTTGTTGGTTTGGGTTGTTTTTTTTTTTATTTTTCACACAGGCTGTAGGCCTTTCAGTAGCAGAACAAAGCAAAGTGTCTGGTTTAATGCTCTGGCAAGAGCCAGACAGATTATCTGTATGATGGCAGTTTAAATTTTCTGGAGGTGGAAATGAAAATTTCACACACCAAGACGAATGAGGACTTCTAGTTAATCATTAGGACCCTTATTAAACACAATTAGTTCTTCATATCTCAAGCTGCTCCCAGTGGGCAAGCAGTCCTACTGCATCTAATCACTGCTTTGGGAGATTAGAAGCAATCTGCTGGCAGGGGGCGTTGGATGTCCATGGATTTGCAACCGGCCTGAATTTAATGTACTAACACATAGGAAATCTTTCTTCATCACCAAGCCACCACAGGTTCAGACACAGAGAAGGAGGCAAGTACTAATGGCTAACACTCAAGTGCTACCCAGTCTTTCAAAATTTTAATTCAGGTTTTCCCTATCCAGAAAGGGTTAGGAGCTTCAGGATGACTTTGGGGCCAAGTACCCCTTGATGCAGTGCACTGGAATTCAAGCCAGGTACAAATCTTCCTGCCCTCCTGTCAGAAAGCCAGAAGAAATTGTTTATTAGCCTCACAGTTGGGTTCTTGCCTATGACACGGAAGCGAGAATGCTCTGACGAATATTTCAAGTCAAACAACCCCAACAGGAAAAACTCACGATAAGCCACAACTGTGGTTATTGCATCCCCTGGAAATGAGAGGTGGGTGAGACTGGGTTCCCTGCTCCACCTCAGCCAGAGGTAGAAACCAGCCACAGTCTGGTTTCAGAGGAGTACCCCACTAGGAGACAAAGACTGCCTCCTTTCCTTCTCCTTTCTCACAGAAAGCTGCCTGTGCCTGGTCAGCCTCCAACTCCAAAATTATTTGGAGCTTCAAATCTCAAGTTAGGTCAGTCACCTCCTTGATTTCTTGTGAAGATTGAGATATTAAATCGCTCTCCACTCCTCAGGACTCCCTCCTAGCAAGTTGAGTGGGCTGCTAATTTGGTAGCCTAATTCTCCTGAGGTCCTACATTGTACAACCAATCCATTGAAGCAAATACAAGTGTGTGGAAAGGCACTTAGTTGCTGCATGATTACAGGCAGCAGCAAGGACTACAACCTCAACAGATATATCAACATCAAAGGAGTCTATCCCCTTATTTGAAGCATGAAATACACCACCTCAAAAGCACAGACTGCTGAAGCTAGTGGTGGTGGTTTGTAACCTTACTGTTCTAGGCCACGCAGGCCTGAGCAATGGCGGTGGGTTTGTTGCCTTCCTATACAGATGGTCTGGTAATTACTGCTGTCTCCCTCACAATACAAACTGTGCACTTACGTTCTTGCATTGAACTACATATGCAAACAGGCTCTTCCCGGAGCTGCCTGCTGGTAAATCGGTGGCCCTGGCCTGCATCCAGGTCTCCATTTCTGTACGGTGCCAGCCATTCAAGGTGCCTGGAAGCGTGCAAAACTATTACACTGCCTCCCCTCTCCCTCCTCCACGCTGGCTGCAAATCAAATGGAAGAATAAATCAACAGCTAGATTACTGCCCTAAGCACACACCTGCTGACACTTCATGCAGCTGTAATTGCAATGGGGAAGCTAAGTATATCATCAGGAAAGCCAACTTAATTAAAAGCAGTAAACATAACAGGATGCAGAGAGCAGAAAGTAGCTCCCATCAAGCAGCGTGCCTTGTGTCTGGAGTGGGGGGTTTTTCCCAGCCTCTTGTACACACTTTGATGGAAGAAGTGTTCTCTCACTTATGTGAGTAACAGTGACAAAAAAATAACTTTTAAAAAAATTCTTCATCTGGAATAATTTGCAGGTTCTTGGTAACACACAGAATTATTATTATAGACTGACCACCAAGCACATACAGGCTTGTATTCAAAAACCCAAATGAATACAACTGTGTGATCAATATAGTAACATTTAATCTGCAAAAGGAAAAAACTGTGTGGAAGTGCACAAGAAATATTTCAGAAACCATGAAAAAACCCCCACAAACAGAACACAATCAGCATTCTTCTCCAGAGTAAGAATCAGCTGTTCCCGTGGAGGGCAGGAACGTGTTTTAAAAATGAAGATTCATAGAATCGTATGAGTTGGAATGGACCCCAAGGATCATAGAGCTCCAACCCCCCTGCCACAGGCAGGGCCACCAACCTCAGGCCTGGATCTACACCGGGTTGCCCAGGGCCCCATCCAACCTGGCCTTGAACACTTCCAGGGACGGGGCATCCACTACCTCTCTGGGCAACCTGTTCCAGCACCTCACCACTCTTTCTGTAAAAAACTTCCCCCTAATATCTAATCTAAACCTTCCTTCCTTCCTTTAGTTTTAATCCATTCCCCCTTGTCCTGTCACTGTCTATCCTTTTAAAAAGTTGAATCCCCTCCTGCTTATAAGCTCCCTTCATGTACTGGAAGGCTGCAATGAGGTCCCCCCGCAGCCTTCTTTTCTCCAGACTGAACAAGCCCAGCTCCCTCAGCCTCTCTTCGTAGGGCAGGTGATCCAGCCCTCTAATCACCTTTGTGGCCCTTCTCTGAACCCTCTCCAACAGTTCCACATCCTTCTTGTATTGGGGGCCCCAGATCTGGACACAGTACTCCAGATGGGGCCTCACGAGGGCAGAGTAGAGAGGGACAATCACCTCCCTGTCCCTGCTGGCCACCCCTCTTCTGATGGAGCCCAGGATACCATTGGCCTTGCGAGCTGCAAGAGCACACTGCTGGCTCATGTTAAGTTTCTCATCCACCAGAACCCCCAAGTTCTTCTCAGCAGGGCTACTCTCAAGAAGCTCTTCTCCCAGTCTGTATCTATGTCTGGGATTCTTCTGGCCCAAGTGCAACACCTTACACTTCACAGTGTTGAACCTCATTAGGTTCACCCGGGCCCATCTCTCCAGCCTGACAAGATCCCTCTGGATGGCTTCCTTTCCTTTTAGGGTGTCGACCACACCACTCAGCTTGGTGTCAATCGCAAACTTGCTGAGGCTGCACTCAATTCCATCATCCATGTCACTGATAAAGATGTTAAAGAGAACCGGTCCCAAGACAGATCCCTGGGGGACACCGCTTGTCACCAGCCTCCACCTGGACATAGACCCATTGACCACCACCCTTTGGCTATGGTCTGTTAACCAGTTTCTTATCCACTGGATGGTCCACCCATCAAATCCACATCTTTCCAATTTAGAGATAAGGATGTGATGGGGGACTGTGTCAAAGGCCTTGCACAAGTTCAGGTAGATGACATCGGTTGCCTTCCCTTTATCTACTAATGCTGTCAGAATATTAGCAATCATGCCTTCTTTAGGTTTACATGTGTCCTTATGCTAATTCTATATGAAAAATTAAACCATTTTAATAAACATAAATACGCACACATGCACTGTCTGCTGTGTGCAGTAAACTACTTCCAATGGCAGAAACATATTAGCCTGGAAATACAGCACTTCCATCTTCACATGCTTTTAACATTAATTCAGGTCCTGCTTCAGCTAACAAGAATCAGCAGAGGTTACGAGATGGCACTGCCCTAAGCTGCTTCTGCTCTTCATGTATTTGCCAACAGCAGCGGTAACATTTTCTTTCAGCAAAAGCCGGAAAAGTGTTTCTTTCTGGAGGCCTTTCACCTAGTAGCACACCAGCAAACAGTCAAAACATACTCTAGACAAAGAACCCATAGCTGAGCTCCAATGCAGTCAGTATTCAGGAGGTGGAAGCAGGTACAGGCTACAAAGGAGGCGTTTAGAAATCATCACAGGTGTGATGTCAGGAAAGCCAGACCTCACACCCGATACTTGCAAGCAACACCAAGTGTAGCAAGAGCAGCTTCTATCACTACAGCGGCAGTGGAAGGGTAAACAAAGGAACTGCAGAGCTTCTGCTGAGTGGGCTGGGCAATTTAGTGGCAACAGGTAAGGCTGAAGTATCCAACACCCTCAACTCACTTCTCACCAGCAACATCACCCAAGCCTCCGTGCTTACAGGTAATGTTGGAGCAGGCAAAGGAATTACCAGAAGTAGGTGAGGATCAAGTCACACATTACTTAAAAGGACTGTTATATTAAGTCTATATGACCAGACAGACTCCAATGAAGGGCAGAGGAGTTGGCCGATGTCATAGCAAGGCCACTTTTCAGAAACTTTGAGAAGTCACAGACACTGAGGGAGATCCCTAGCCATTAGAAGGCGGCAAATGTTGCACCTATCTCCATAAACAGATCAAAAAAGATGATCTGGAGTAAATGTAAGACAGTAGATTTTCAGTTGTTGCAAAAAATCAAGGTGTGAGTCCTCCTGAAACATGATCCTGCACATGTGAAGGAGAAAATCACCAGGAACAGTTGTCATGAATTTACCATGGGTAACTGATGCCTGACCAACCTGAGAGCATTGTAAGGTAAAACAATGGTATTTGTGGACAAGCTGGAAGGCAGCACATACCATTTACCTTGACTTCAGGAAAGCTTTCCACGCTGTGTCCCACAATATTGTTACACCTAAGTTTGGATATTACAGTCTGGGCAGGCACACAGATAGATACAAAAATACAATAAACACACACACAACACCAAACAGGTTGGACAGTGAGGCTCAGAGGGCAGTGGTCAATAGGCCATGCCCTCCCTAGAGGGTATGAAGTAACAGCTAGTAGTACCAGAGAGATCTGGCCCTGTCCTGTTGACAAGCATATCACTGGAGTTGGAGACAGAGTATTCTGACCAAGCCTGCAGACGGCAGCAGACTGGAGATCAGTCAATGAGCTCAAGGGCAGGGCTGCCACTCAAAGATGTAGACTGTTTGCAGGAATGGTCTGACAGGAACCTGATGAAATTGAATAAAGACAAGCATAAAGTCTTGCCTGTGGGAAAGATGAACATTTTGCAGGCTGTGGAGCAGCTCTGATAAGGCCCTAAGGGTCATGGTAGGTAGCAAGACAAACACAGCCATGGAAGCAATAAAGGGCAACAGCGTTCTGGTCTGTGTGATCAGAAGCCTAGCCAGTAGCTCAAGGGAAGTAACTATCACCTTTAACTGAGCACTTGTTGGACCACATCTGAACTACATTTGATTTTGGTGCCCCCAGTAAAAAGAATGAAATTGCTAAACTGGCATGTGCTCAAACAAAGGGCCACCGAGAGAGCTGGCACTTGCCCTGTGATGTTGAGGGACATGAGCTTGTTCAGCCTAGGGAAGAAAAGACTTCAGAGGGACCCAAAAGCAGCCTGCCAGTACTCAATACTTCTTTACTGAGAAGATGGACCCAGGTTCTTTTCAGTGCTACAAGGTGGGAGGACAAGAGATGATGGATGTAAACAGAAACAAAAAGATGTTTTGACTTGGTATGTGGGTCTTATCCATCATGAAGGACAGTCAGGCATCAGAGCACATTGCCCAAAGAGGCTGTACCATCTCTGTGGTGGGCTGACCCTGGCTGGAGGCCAGATGCCCAAAACCACTCTCTATCACTCCCCTCCTCAGCTAGGCAGGGGAGAAAATATATAATGAGAGGCTTACAGGTTGAAATAAGGACAGGAAGAGATCATTCCACAATTAGTGTCATGAGCAAAACAGGCTCAAGACAGAATAAAATGCATCTAATTTATTACCCAATGAAAATACAGTAGGATAAAGAAAAATAAAACCAAATCTTTGAAGACCTCCCTCCACCCCTCCCTTCCTCCTGGGTTCAACTTTATTCATTATTTATCTCCCTCCTACCCTCCTTGCCCAAGCAGGGAATGAGGGTTGTGGTCAGTTTATAATGAGATCAGGAAGAGGATTCCTCACACTCTTCCCCTGCTCCAGTGTGGGGTCCCACCCACAGGAGACAGTCCTCCACAAACTTCTCCAACATGAGTCCTCTCCTACAGGGGCTTCAGCTCTTCACCAGCTGCCCTGGCGTGGCTTTCAGAGAGTGCAGATCTTCAGGAACAGGCTGCTCCAACAGTCTCCCACAGAGTCACAAGTACCCCCAGCAAATGCCTCCCATCATCTTCCATTAGTTGCAGGGGGACACCCGCTCCACCATGGTCTTCTCCATGCACTGCAGGGGAATCTTTCTCTCCAGTATCTGGGGTGCCTTCTCCCCTCCTTCTTCATTGACCTTGGTTTCTCCACAGTTTCTTACGTCTTCTCATTCCCTTCTCTGAGCAACAAAAAGCATCTCCTTGTGGGTTTTTCCTCTTAAATCTGATTCCCAGAGGCGCTGTGACCATCGCTGATGGGCTCGGCCTTGGTCAGTGGTGGGTCCAGCCTTGAGCCCAGCTGGTATTTGCTCTGCCAGGCCTAGGGGAAGTTTCTAGCAGCTTCTTGCAGAAGCCATCCCTGCAGCCCCGCCACCACTACCAAAAACTTGCCACGCAAACCATTCTCCTTCCTCAGAGTTTCTCCACACCCCTACTGGATAAAGCCCTGAGCAACCTGGCCTGACCTCATGGCTGATCCTACTTTGAGCAGGAGTTTGGACTAGAGGTCTCCTGAGAAGTCTTCCCACCTGCTTTAATCTCAGACTTTCTAATCTCAATTACTCTCTTTTCCTCACTACTTCTCTTAGCACATTACATTATTTAAAAATTTAATAATCCAACTCATTACTGGATAGCACCAAAATTATTTTCCCTAAGTCAGACAGCCCCCTCCCTTCGGGTGACTGCCTCACTGACAGTGACATCAGCAACGGTATTTCTGCTGCTGTGGACACTTGCTTACCACTCATATTCAAAAGCATTTGTGCTGGTTTATAAACATGCCAGGGAGCCTGGAAAGGAGAGGATTAGAAACATGCAGGTTCTAGCACGTGGAATTTATCACCTCATTAAAAGCTCTGATGTGATGGTAGCTAACAACAGGAGGAAAAATAAACAGAAAGGATTCGTCCAGCATACTACGGAACATATTTCACCCTGTAAGGAGGGGGACATTCACAGTCATTCTAATTAAACAGCTCCTCAGTAGCAAAATGTAAGGCAGCTGTCATTCCCAATTCAGGAGTGAAAATAACAACTGAAGTATCTTCAGTGCTGCTAGCATGTGCATACAGAGAAGGTGGTTTCACAATCTAATGTATGCACGATGTCATTACTCACATTATTGCCAAGTAAGAGAAGCATCTTGACTGTCTTTTCCACCAACCATCAGCACTTCAGGTACATCCAGAATAAGACTGAGCTTGCTTATTTAAGTGAGAGTAGGATGAGGATCCTTGTAGAGGATCAGAGCCAAATCTGTTGAGACAGCTCTAATTCTGAACTGCTTTCTGTGCATCCAGGGAGACATATGATCTAATTCTTTTAGCAAAGTCAGGGATAACTCGGCTCCCTGCTTTTCCAAAAGATAAGAATTAGACTCCAATGACTAATTCCTTTCTCTGCTTTATATTTGTTTACTTATTTTTCCAGGCTGCATAAACGTTTGCTGAAGCAAGAAAAAAATATCTGCCAGTATCTTGTGACTTGGGAAATTAGGACATGAAATGGTTGGCTTGGTTAGTGAAGTTAAAAACCATCTTGGAAATTCTCTGTATCAACAGCAGAAGGCCAATGTAGGTCTCCAATTCCTGGCAAGCTTTCCATCATGCTTCTGGTCTGAAATGAGCTATATCTTAACAGATTCACACAGTGGAGGCAGAGAGTTTGGAAAATTATCAATTCCTCTGTCTAGCATTAAGAAACAGAATTATATTTGGAAGAAACACGCTTGAATTAAACTAAAGCTTACTGCTGACCTATGAAGGCTAGAACAATTACATCCACTGGAAAAAAAAATTTAAAAGGTTCTAATATAATTTGCTACTTGGACAAAGGAGATGAATCATTATTTCTTCCAACCTTTGCCCTAGCTGTTAATACAGAAAGCATAACCAAAAAGTTTTAAGAAAGCTTTGAGCAACATGCCTAATGGCTTTTTCAAATAATTACACTGGAAGGCAGATTAAATTAAAATCTAAAAAAACCCCAAAAGAACCATTAAGCTCCAAAAGAAGAACAGTCACATCACTGCAAGATTTACCCTCGATCTAGTTGAATTTCCAGCACATTTATTTTGGCACACTGACTTCTTATCCCATGTTCCTCTTGCTTAGCAGACAGTCTTACCTCTGTCTTAGGATGTCTGAAGTAGAACCTTTACAGGAAAGATTAACTCGGCTATCTTACCTTTAAACTGATAAGAGCAAACAACCAATTTATGCGACAGTCCACCTTGGATTTCTATTACTCTGGGCAATTTGAAGAGCAGCAGGCACCTTCTAGGAGGACGTGCCTACCCAGGAGAGAGAAGGCATATGGACATGCCAGTCCAGGGATGTTTTGGTCTGAGTGTGCCACACTAGATCTGTGAACAGACACAGGTCTTGGTATTTCTGAGCTGACAAGCCAACTTTTTCATTGTAATACAAAGTGTCTCCAAGAGAGACATGACATACTGCCAGAAATCTGGGAAGTTACTAAACAGGATTGCATTTCTGGGCTTCAGAAGTCCCCAAAGACCATCTTCAAGACCAAAGGATAGGCCACCTATGCCAACTGGGTAGAAAAAACTCTGTCAGAAAACCAGTGATAGAAAGGAATAGAATCTACTGCAAACTCATCTGACTAAATATATCTGCTTCTTTCCGCAGGTTGTTCTGGTAGTTGTAAGATAAAATAAAACCCATTTCACTACAGTACATCCCAGATCTAGATTTGCACAGAGGAGACACTCTCAGGATAAAGTTACATGTTAGGCCTTTAGATGATTTAACATCTAACCATATGCTAATGGAGAAAATCCTATTCATGCCTCCTCCCCCACAACATGCAGAATACTCCCTTCCCTTTTCACCAGTGTTTGCCAAAAACCGTACCAAGCTGATTCAACACTGACTCGAATGCGCTAAAATGAACAACTTCATGTGGGACTTGTAATTTGAATTAACTCAGTGAAGGGTCAGGCAAGTGCCAAAGCAATTGGGACTTCACCCTAAAACACTGAGGTTGGCGGTGCGCCTCTCCTCCATTACACAGGTGTGAAGAGATAGTGTGGGTAGGAAGCAGCTGGAGGTCCTAGACAACAGAAATTGAAATTGCAGATCTAACAGTAGGAAGCCTGAGGCACCACAGACATCAGTGACCTTCCTATCATTTTGATGCACGGCCCCTTTAAACCTACTGGGCTCCTATGCATTCAAATACCCTCTATCCAGTCCCTTCCACATTTCTTCACTTGTTACACATCATTTATCCCCTGAGCTTTACCATCCCCAAATACTTATTATTGTCTTTCCTACGTATTTCTTCCTCCCCACTGAAATTCATCATCGCAGTAACAACAATAGCACAAACATGACACTGGTCTCCACTGCAATGATCACAGAGCACACACATCCCACCTCTTTCCCCTTCTACTTAGACCATCCAGGAGACTGGCAGTTACAACATATTTGTGCAATGACTCAGGTAACAGGGTGCCTGAGTAGCTACCAAAACCACACAGAGCTACTAGTAACAGCCTTCTGCTTGACCTGACATAGTCAATGTACAACGGTTTTCCTTCCACATTAAAAGATCTCCCAAACCAACCAATAATCCATCAACACCACTTCAAGGAAGTAAAATTCCAATTAACCTCTTTGATGAACTGCAAAATAGGCACACTGCTTTTCCAGAAGATAATCCATTTCAGCACACAGAGACAACAGTAAACTAGTCACCAAAAAGAAGCCAGCTAGAAAGCAACCTTGCACGCATCAGATCTCCTTCAGATAGTGAGCCTCCCCTTTGTACCCCTTGCTTTTGCAGGGTTTTGTATTGACCTGTGGCCCAAGGAGTCTGAACTAAGACTCAATATCCAAGTAGCTACCAAGGAAGAGCTGGAAAACCATGTGGGCAGAAACAAACAGAACACCGAGGTGATGATGAATGACCTGAATGTCAAGGTACAGTGAGACTTTTGTAATTTCTTAACATCCCAGCTTCTTTCCCACATGGCAGCAAAGTAAAATAAGATGTAGGTGGAACCAGAGCCCTGTTATTAGCTTGCAAAGAAAATGAGCTTGTTTAAATTCACACCCATCTGTTCTGGCCAACCATTTATGAGTAATTCTCAACATTTCAGTCACCTGAAAAAAAAAAAAAAAAAAAAAAAAGACAGACAGGGAGTTCTAGGCACAAACACTTCCTAAGCAGTTAGCATGCAGGATTGCAGATGATTAAATCACACAGCGTTTCATTATTTCAGTGAGCTTTGTTTCTCGCCTGGCTTCCTGGCTGCTTTTTGTCTCTAGCATTTCTCTCCTGTTTCTGGCAGATGAAGTGGAGGTGGAGAGAAGAGAGGGAAGTTCTTGGGCAGCGTAAGGATTACAATTTCCAACCTTCCAGCAAGGAGGAGTTTGCTCAGGGAACAGATGACCTATTGCTTCTACCTACTCTTCCACCCCACTTTATTATTACTTTTTTTTTTTAAGCTAATGCTTACAGCTGCTTTCAATTATAAAGCTACACAACTCAAGGACAAAGTTTAGTACATTTATCTCCTTTCCCTCCTCAAATCCACATGGAAGACACCTCCCACCCACACATTTCCTCCACCTTTGTGTTTTTGCTGTGGGCAATTTAAACCAGAAAACTGCAATTCACAGAGATCCTCAATCATGCACCTACGGGTCACTGACATTTGGTTCACACCCGAGCCTGCTGTGCACGTAGGTGCCACTCATCAGGAGGACAGTTATGCCACAGACAACAAATCATCCCAACTCCCTCGATCAAACAACAGTATTAGCACAGAGACAAATTTACTTTCAAAGCATTCTTGGTATTCTGCCTGATTACCTGCCCATGCTCTAAACAACGGGAGAACTGTCCTCCCACAGCTCTACTTAGGTTTCCTTTCAGTGTTCTGAAATAAGAGATGTTTAAGATCTTCCATTTCATTTTCAATTGGAGAGGTCACCTGGACTGGGTGGCAAAACAAGTCTGTACACTTTTTTAAATAAGGATAAAAGGGAAAGAGATGGGACACGGTGAAGGAGGGGAGAGGAAAATTTTATTGCACCTTCATTTTTAAATTGCACCTTCATTTTTACATGAGAAAAGGTCTCAGAGAAGTTATGGGAAAAGCATGGTTACTGAAAGAGCAGCACTAAGATCCTACAGAATCTAACTCTCTCTTGAGCACTAGAAAACACAAAGAGGAAAGTGATGACTACTTACATATAGTATGTAGGATATAATCCTTCAAAGTACCAGCAATGCTTTTTGGCCTCTGTACACTACAAAGAAAGAACAATGTGGTATTAATATTTACATAAGACAATATACAATTATAAACACAAGCACAGAGTATTTATAAATACTGTGACTTTGAGCAATTAGAATATATTGCCAAGGATTTCCCAATCCTGATACACACAGCAACTGGGAAGTTGGTTCATGTGAAGAGCAGCGTGCCCTGCCAGGGTTCAGATCCCTCATGTGGGGCATTGTCTGCAGCTCTCCACGATTCACAAACACTCGGTGCATTCGGCTGCACATGTTCCAATGCGGAACTGCCATCTTAAAAGACCACAGAGAACTTAAGAGCCCATTATGATTGCAGTCACTTAAGAGACCTCCAAGTCATAAGCAGTTTGATGACACTATGCATATGACTACACAGTAAATTCAATAATTGCACGCAATTAGTCATCTTTCTGGAAGTCTCTGGCATGCGGAGCCAGGCTTGGAAAGGAGCTGAGTGAGAACACATCCAACCCATCTCCTCTTCCTACAGCTTGGAAATATCTCAAGCATTCATTAAAGTACCGGGGAAAGGAAACTGCTTTCTGCAGCCCAGGGGTATTGTTCTCTTTTGCAGATTGCCAGCACATCCTTGTTAAAGGATGGCGAGGAGCGGTTTCTGAGCATGTGTGTGCCGGCAACGTGGGAAGCGCACATCGTTACAGGCCCTGCCAGAGAACAGGCGGCAGCTCAGAACAATAGCAGCGCTTAAAAAAGAAAACCAGATGTCAAGCCCAAGCTCTATATACAACACACCAAATATTTCTGCGTACCCTGCTGACATTGCTAGCATAAAATGCCGCCTTCATTGCAGATGTAGCTCCAGGAGCTCCCCTGCAAGCTGCATGATCTGATCACACATGGCCAGGGCGTTGTGGGACACCCTTCACGGAGCAGCAAGGCATTTCTTGCTGGGCTTTTATCAGTAATTCCCTCTGCTGCCCAAACCTGACACTCGATGTTGGAGTGCGCTCGGCATAGCGGTGGTGCTTGGATCATCCTTCATGTTCACTTGGCAGCTCACCTTTAAATAATAGCTCGTATAAGTTTATTAGCCTCCCCGAATCCCAGAATATTAAATGAATCCAGTTAAGACAAAGACAAAGTGTTTTTGGATTCCTGACTCTCACTCCTCATGAATAAGAAAGGCTGCAAGCTCTTTAATGAGCATCTGATGAGCTAAATCACAGACAGATCAATTACAGCCCATGAAGACAAACTGTTATGGATTAAATTGTTAAGAGTGGTGAAGGAGATGGGGGAGGAAGAGAAGATGCTTTTGATCCCTGCGGTCAGGCCTTTCCACTAGTACCACAGGCTCACATGCTTGACTTCAACATGCACAAGCTTTAGCTTCTGTTGCAAGGACTGGAGCTTTTTCCTTGAGATAAACACAGCGGAAGCCTCATTCCCCTCAAGTCGATGCCACGGTCAAGGCAGTGTGTGCAGGAGGGCTCCAAAGCAGCTGCTGGAGCAAGTGATGTTCAAAAAAAAAAAAAAAAAAAAAGAGGAATCTATCTCCACATTTGCCCTGTTCTCCTCCCTCCACCCACCCACTTCAAAGCTTTAAATTTTGTAACCCTTCCTTCTGAATCTCTTAATCAGCTCGCTGTTTCCTTTTGCTCTGAAATTAGAAACATGCCAAGTTTCTCCCCATAACACTCCACAAACATACATGCGCTGTAAGACCCAGCAGCTCTGCTGCTGAGCCAGTGAGAACCACTTTGGCTCTCTGCCTTGAAGGCTGCAGATCAGCAGTGCCTGGCTAAAATCCCACTGCCTGCAGGCTGACCCCTTGGGATGCTTCATTTCATAATCCAGCTTGGGGCATGTATCATTAAACGTTTTTCCTTCCTGCTTCTCAACCAACATGAGTCACCATTTACCCCAGCATCCTTAAACCCTTTGTCAGTCTTGAGCATTTTAACTGATGCTTTCCCAGCAATGCCACTGAGCACGTGGAGCCTGTGTACCCTTTACAAGTGTAAAGGAGACATTTATATTCAGCACTCATTCTGCACACCCTCCTCACCATGTTTTAATCTGCTTTACAAGTTCTAAAACGAGTTGGGAAGATTCCTCCTTCCCACATCTCCCAAGTTGCAAGATTTCTGCTTCTGCCTTTAACAACTTTCAAGTTTAGACAGCCAGTATGCTTAATGGTGTCACAAGAAAGGCTCCAGCCTGGGAAAGTTCTGCAAGTAAAAATTCCTTCTAGCTTACAGGGCTTACATACCTGCCTTAACAACCCTTCAGGGCCCAGACTTTCCTTTTATATGGGCCCTGGGACAGCAGGTACCAATACCAAATTGTTCTGCTTTTTCTTTTTTGGTATCAGAGCACTGCATGGCAGTTTTTCAGCTCTCCCACAGGGGAATCAGGCAAAAAAAAGCAAAGAGCCCTTAAATGTGAGCAACATGACAGAATCCAATAGTTAGATGTCTATGGCTTCCTGACAAGGGGGAGTGAAGGGGCAGGCACGGATCTCCTCTCTTTGGTGACCAGTGATAGAACCTGAAGGAACAGTATGAAGCTGTGACAGGGGAGGTTTAGGCTGGATATCAGGAAGAGGTTCTTTATTGAGAGGGTGGTTGGGCACTGGCACAGGCTCCCCAGGGAAGTGGTTGCAGCACCCAGCTTGGCTGAGTTCAAGAAGCGTCTGGATGCTGCACTCAGTGACACCCTCTGACTTGGCTGGCCCTGTGTAGAGCCAGGAGTTAGACTCAGTGATCCTTATGGGTCCCTTCCAACTCAGAGTATTCTATGATAGATACCAAACAGATTTACACACACAGGACACACACTGTGGGCCCTGGTCCATTAAAACTCTACTGATCTCCATGGCAACTTTACACCAGAAAAGCCCGATATAAAGCAGGCAGCTACTAACGCCATCCACATTGCTGGTTAGGAGACCTCACAGGAATTCACTGCTAAGAACATAACGTCATGGGCTCTAAGGATTTGAGCATCTTTAACACCCAGGTAATAGAGAGATGAACACAGTAGTCAGGACACAAATTAATTTTTCCCATCCCACACTCCTCCTCTGAAGCAGGCTTTGATTGATTACCTGTCTCTTGTCAAGATCCAAATTAGTCTTCTGAGGAGTACCAGCCTCTTAGTTAAGCTGGTGGAGAGCCATACAAGTGTAAGCAGGGTTGTACACCATCAGCATCAGGCACTTTACCTCACAAAGCCTTTGCAGGATGATGTCCCTGTAGTTGTTTGAGACTATGAAACCCTCAAGAAACCACAGCTGGCAGCAACTGACTGCAGACCACAAAACAGAAACAAAGGGAAGATGACTCTTATTACTGCAATGCAAAACGACCTCAGACATCAGGGTTGGTGCCTACTGCGCTAGCTCCTGTACAATGACAGACCATATCTCAGTGTTTCTAACAGGTTCATGTCTTTAAAAAGCCATTTACCCATTCATTAGCAGAAAGAGAAGTGTGTTTCTGTTTTTTAAATTAAACTTAGGCTCTGCCCCATGGATGCTTTTAACTTTGCCAGAAGAACTCTATGTATTTCTCTTACAAAATTTCTCCTTCTACATCCTTTAATAATTTGGCACAGCTATAAAATATAAATACAAGAGCATGTTCTTTTTTTATTTAATAAGTGATGTAAGTCTAATTGGGTGTGCATATGTAATCTTTAGAAAATTAATGGTATGTGAATTAGCCAGATGCTTTAATACACTCCTTAAGCTTATGCATTTGGAAAGAGGAAAAAACCCATAAGACTCAGGTTTTTGTTTGTTTTTCAGATACATCAGCATCTGTCTTGTAGCCTGTTTTCTCTGACAGACTGCAGCAACACGAGCTGCAAGGCATCCTTCTCTTCGGCCTCTGAATTCATTCAGATTTCCTTTAAGAAAGGAAACCTGCTTCCTGCCATGCACTGAAACTGCAAATGTTACTGCTGCTAGTGAGAACAATGAGAAAGAGAAGTTACTAAAATATTAACCAAAGACCGGTTTCGCTCGCACCACAGAATACAGAACACGAGTACATGTGCATGCACATGGTGTGGGGGAAGACTGAGCAGGCAGCCTGTTTGCTGGGTGTCAGATGGTACTCCACAGATCATTAGTTATGCTCTGCAGGATTTGCAGAAATACTATCTCTAGCAGGAGTATCCTCCACACTGCACATCATTATCTTTTAGTCCACAGGACAAGAAAAAAAAAAAAAGACGACAGATATGATCAATTAATTACTCTTTGCAATCAGGGAAACAGCAGATTCATCCTCAGTGCTTATATGGAAGGTTTGGAAATTACTAACACATAAAAGCAATTACAGACCTAAATACAAAGAGTAAATACTTTCCAGCACAAGTACAGTGCATTTTTGTTATGGGTACCAGTGAAAAAAAGCAGCCTGCTGTAGACAGATGTGTTTGCAGAGGGTTGGGGGAGGGTAACTGCTCTCTGTATGCTGAAAGGACATTCAAAGAGTGAGTTTGTGACATCTGCTCAAAGCCAGATTCTGTAGGAGGCACAGGTCTTCTATCAATCACAGAGTCAATGAAACCCTATCAGTTAAAGTGAGGCTCCTTTTTAACCAGACAAAAAGCTAGATGCTACACACAATTTCCATTACATATTACAAAGATCCACAGATACATGCAGAAGGAAAAAAACAGGTATTTAACAAAGCAACCTACTGTACTGGTATGACCAAAATGGCTCTTAATATTACTCTGGGATGACCCACTTAGTGGCTGTTACATGTCAGCACAGCACTACTAGGATTAATTCACAGATCCGTAGAATCCCCTGAGTTGGAAGGGACCCATAAGGATGGTCAAGTCCAACTCCTGGCTCCACACAGGACCAGCCAAGCCAGAGCATGTCACTGAGTGCATCGTCCAGACACTTCTTGAACTCAGCCAAGCTCAGTGCTGTGACCACTTCCCTGGAGAGCCTGTTCCAGTGCCTGAACACCCTCTCAGCAAAGAGCCCCTTCCTAATGTTCAACCTAAACCTCCGCTGCTGCAGCTTCATACTGTTCCTGTTCACAGAGGAACAGGATGAAATAAAACCCAAACCAAACAAGTTAAAAGCGTTTAAAACATGGAAAAACACCTCAGTTTTTGAGCATCACCCAGTCCTACTCCAATGTACACCCATAACTCTGTACTCCACACAGCTAGATTAAACTAGTAATTGAAGAAATGGGAAGGATGACACCTTTCTTGATTAGATGGCTCCACAACATCTGAGAAACAACTGGGTACATCTGTGGCCTTTGTTAGAGAGTGCCTCTTGCAAAACTCACCCACACAGACCTTTCCCAGTTTTATTGGTCATGCCACCTGGCAAGTACTTGATGGAGCCCAGACAACAGGCTGGGACAGTCTAAAGTGCAACTCCAGACTTAATAATCAGTTCCAGAAGGCACATTATTGGCTAGGAATCACAATGTTTTATGGGATCTGACCTTTAAAATTGTATCAGTTTTTAGAACACTATCCATTTCAGTGCCTAGACACCAGCTGAAAGCATTATGAGATTGGAGTTGCTCATCAGATATAGTGTGCTGAAAGCAGAAGGACTTATGCATGCTGAAAGCCTGAAATCTTGAATTTGCAGTGACAAGAATGAACATACTGCTCTTCCACAGCCAAGAAAATAGCATAATATTATCCATTAGAGTAAGAGACAACATCTACTGAAACTGAGAAGTACAGCATAAGGGTGAAAACAATTTACTAGAGAAAATACCTTTGTTTTATCCTTCCCCAAATCAAAATTCATCTATACTTCTTCCCTGGTGATGCCAACAGATGAGGGTAAAAGTAACCCACACCCAAACTATTTCAAGAAACTGAGCTGACAAGCCATGTTACCAGTGATTTCAAAAAGAACATACTTGATGCAAAGGACAAAGGCAACTCTTACTAAAAGCCAGGATTCTCTTAAGGTATTTTTATTTATTAAAGTCATGAGGGAACAGCAGGGAACTCTTGCATAATGGGATGTTGATCCTTTACCAAGCTTTCCCTCCCATGTAACAGTAAAAAACCCAAATACTACTCAAGACACACAGTTGGTTCATCAAAACCAATATTACAAAGTCCTATAACTCACAGCATAATGAATGATTTTCAGATGTTTCAAGAGGGGTTGTTTCTGGCTTATCTTTCTGCCTGTTCTCTATGAAAGAGAGGAATATTTTCCATATAGGATTCTTAAAAAGAAGCACCTTTTCTGCTTTAAATTAATCGGTCCATATTTTGCAACAGTAAGACATTTCAGCACAGGCAGCTAATTCTTATTGGTAACTCTGGCGGTCAGAGCACATGCGCTAATCATCATAGTTTTATTTAGAATTAATGTGGGCTTAGTATTAGACAGCCTCTCATCATAAAGCTTTATTTTACCTTTAGATCTATTAACCTTTCCCACAAAAGAAATACAAATAACCCTTCCATGCAATTTCATTTCAGGAGCCTGTCTCCCCCCTCCCCCACCCCCCTTCCCATTACCCAGCAAATTGCAAAGGCCCTTCAGTCCTAGAACGATACAGTTTCAATTGAACAGAATCCTTTCATCCGTCTCGGGAGGGTGGCAGGGCGGAGAAATAAGAAAACGTTAATAAAAGAGAGGGATAAACAAGAGACCCCCGTTGTCCAGAGCCCACGCTAGGCAAGGGAAGACGGGAGGCGCGGGCGGGCCCCGCCGGCTCGGGGCAGCCTCAGCACCGCGGACAGCGCCCGCCCGCGCCCCACGGTACCGACCGGCACCTGGCGCCGCCCACACGCGCTCCGGGCTGTGAAGCGGCGCGGTTTCGGAAATCAGAGTATCCTGGGTTGGACTTGACCATCCTTATGGGTCCCTTCCAACTCCTGGCTCCACACAGGGCCAGCCAAGTCAGAGGATGTCACTGAGCGCATCGTTCAGATGCTTCCTGAACTCAGCCACCCTGGGTACTGTGACTCCTTCCCTGGGGAGTCTGTGCCAGTGCCCAACCACCCTCTCAGCGAAAGAGCCTCTTCCTGATATCCAGCATAAACCTCTCCTGTTGCCACTTTATACCGTTTCTGTTCATAAGTGAGCAGGAAAAGAAAGAAAAAAGAAACAGAGAAGAGCTAAATCACCTATATAAGCCACACCCACACACATCACCTGGCTCACTTCTCGTTGGCGTGCAGCAGTCACACCTACGGAACAGCTTGCAGTGTACTTTTGCTCCAATATGAGAAAATAACAGCAGCAACTGGATGGAAGAGCCGTACTGAATCTTCTTCAAACTGCCTGGAATGCCATAGTTATGATAGTTACTGTTCTTAGGTGAAATATCCAGCTTGAATCTGCATTAGAATGTCAAGCAAAAACATTATGAAAGTGCCAGCAGATCATCAACTCCAGAGACAGGACTTGCTTTTCACATTCTTATTTGTATACCCATGAATTCAGCAAACATTTGCACAAACATAAGTCTATGTGTGTGTACGTGACTGCTAAACCTTCCTGTTGGAACCAAGCTTACACTGAAAGTTCTGCCAGAAAGCACAAGGCATGCCACATATTGAAAGCATTTTCACCCAAGAAAAGCAAAGAAGATTCAACAGCCCACTGGAGCCTGCAGCTTCAGGGCAGTAGCGGTAGCCTTTTTCGTTCCAACTGGAAGGAAACTGATGTAACATTTTTCCAACTCCACTAGAAGTGGATGGTTTATTCTAAAAGCTACTGGGCAGGTTTGACAGCTCTAAAATTGAATTTAGTTTCTGCGATTATTTTGTTGACTTTTATATGTGCATGAGAAATAAAAGTAATGTTATTATTGGAATTCTTAACTACAGGATAAGTCCTAAATTACCTTATAGGACAACCTATAATGTAGGGGGTTCTGGGGGAAAGGATCTGTCAGGAATTGAAAGGAAGATCATGCCAAGACTACTGGATACTCACTACTTCCACCCTCAGTCTCTTTAGAAACAATGAGAAACCAAATACTAATTTTTACAGATTAAAGTTAGTGCATCACCAAATCCTTTTAAGCCTCTAATGAACATAGGTTACACTTTCAGTGTCACCATCAAGACACAGATACCAAACTCGCTACCCTTTGACTAAGGACTGGAGGCTTGGTTCATCTCCAGCCCTAACCTTAGGTAGGCACTTACTCATTGCAGGAACTGTTATCTTCTAGAGTACTATTAAGAGCAAAGTCTAGATTTGGGTTTCCCCTATTTTCATGTAATGCCATGTCAGCATTCATTCTCTTCAGTCCATGCTGAACTAGCAAATTCGCCTGTTTCCTATGTACCCTTCATTCTTCCACCTTACCATCCCAAGAATGAAAACAGCCTTTAAATTACCTACTACTTAAATCCTCAGGGGCCATCTTTCATCTCCCACAACAATAAAACCAAAGCAAAGAAAGACTGAGCAAAGGAAGACAGATTCAGAACTCAATTTTCTCAGTCATTTGCAGCGCAGACAAGATTGAGGCAGTAACAGCACTGTGCTACAGATGCCAGTTAGCTAAACTATGACACAGCTCATCAAAGGTTGTAGGAAAATAGATTTCTTTGATGGTCACCAGGACTCATGGCAGTTGCTTTGGGAGTTCCCGGGCTTTGTTCTGTTGATGTTATGCATCCCCTGTGCGCTCATCTGTTCCATGGAGAGAGGAGGAGAGCACTGACAGGACAGAGCGCAGCTGCATAATCACAGCAACGCTTGCTCCCCCTCCCAACTACCCTGATTTTTCATTCTTGACATACAATCCAGTGATGCACACCTTCCTCAGATCCTTCTTATAAGTTGTCATTGTAAAACAATGTATTTGTTTATTTAATTAGGACTTTGCCCTTTTCAAGTTTAAGATATTTATTCCAAGACCATAAATACCGGATAAAAATCCTTCACACTTGGAAGTCCTGAAAACATCTGTAACACCAAAGGCAGCAACTCCTCAGTGTCAAGAAACAAGATGCAGAGTCCATATCAATTGCAGAGCCAGTGAACAAAAGAAATCGATAATCATGAAATATCATCTAAGTGCTGTTCCCCTGTTAGGAGCATCTGTTCGTTTTAAATCGGATTACACACATCATCTGTATATTAAACAAGTGAGCATCTGAATATAGCAGAGATTAAAGAGGTTACCTTGGAAACATTCTGATATTTGAAAACCAGTTTCTAAAACAACCCTAGAAAGTCAGAATCCAGACTATCCTTTGAGTAAAAGTATTTGCTTCAACACACTGCTGGGGGAAGCTTTGTTCTTGGTCAACTCCCACCTGCTTAAACAGTGATTCTAAGCCCTGCTGTCAGATGCTTACCTACAGATACTTTCATTAGCAGTCATCATTACTGTGTTGTTCACATCCTCACAAGGCATCTCAACCTCTCAAGGGAAAAGCATACATGTGTAACTTATGGTATAGGTCCAATCTGATTTAATGACCAAACTGGGACTGGAGAAACAGTTCTAACAGAAACTTTAGTTCCTTTGGTTCAGCTACGTTAGACTAACTACCCTGAGGTAAACACTGAAGCTCACACAGTAACACAGCAATGGGGAACAGGGTCTGGTCTGCACAACTAGCTCAATGAACAGGGCCACATTAATCTGAATATCAGAATGCTAAAACACAACCATCTCTATGTTGCAGTCCAGAAAATCATTTGCTTTGAGACTCAGCTCCTGGAAGACTGGGAATAGTTTATGGGTATTGTGGTTTAATCCCAGTTTGTAACTCTATTGTCCCATACAATGATGTATTGCTTCACCCTATTCTAATGCAGTCTGGATCAGCCCACAGCAAGTAGGCTGTGTTTCCACCCCTTCGCAGTCAATTCCGGCTGTACTGTACACCCCTCCAAAGCAAAATGTGGCCTTCACTCTGTAACCAAAGGGATTTAGAAAAACACATTTATAATCTCAGTTGTGGCATGCCTCTTGGCTGCCTCTGACTCCAACACACATAGAAGATCTACCATGCTGGGCACAGGAGCACTGAGTGGCAGTGTGACTTATTCAGGCCATGATACTCCGCTGTCAGTCTCTGCTCTCCATTACACTTTTGCACTGGCCATATGGGACTGTTAAAGGATGAGCGAGTGCTACTGATCACCCCCTGACACTCCAGTTGATGAATCAGCTTCTGGATGGGGATCAGGGAGTCTTGGTCAGTGCAGTATTGCCACCAACACATTGTTGCGGTAGCCATTGGCACCAAAGGTTCTTCGGCCTTCAGCAACTCCACCACAGAAGGGTCCTCTGAGAGATCAGGCAAGGTAGACAGCTGTTTAATTTCCTCCATCTCCAAAGCAGCTACTCCAAAAGCCCACCAGTACCTTTTTGGGTCCTTAAAATACCCTCTCCTGAGGTAGTCTATGACAAGGATGCACGGAGCCTCTGGGCCAGTCACAGTTGGGTGCTTTTCCCAGTCATTCCCAGTTAGACTGACTTCAGCCTCCTGTACAGTTAGTTCTTGGGATCCCCCACTAGATGGGGGGTCCAGAAATACAGATGGGTTCCACCCCTTCATAGCCTCACGGCATTATGCTACACTGTGCACCAATGTCTACCAGAGCCTTGTACTCTTGTGGGTCTGACATGCCAGGCCATCAGATCCACACAGTCCAGCAATCTCAGTTGTCCCTTTCCCCCAGAGCTGGCTAGAAGCAGGGCCTCTCTAATCCTGCTCATTGTATTCACTACTCACTCCTCGAAGAGACTTATGTTTGTATAAGAGAATTATAAGTACCATCAGGCCTTCTACTCCCTCTGGAGAGCTGCCCACTGGAAACAGAACTTTTCCTGGAAGAATCCCATTCTGCGATGTTTTCTCTTTGCAGCTCACCTACCTGTGCCTCTATAGTCAAGGTAGGTTTTCCACCCCCCTTCTTCACGTCCTCTCTGTAGTCATGCAGGTAAAGCCATAGGGTGCCTTGTGGTGGGTACCCTCTATATCCTTTCTCTCAAGCAGAGAAATGCTTACTCCTAATAGCAGAGGTACTGGTCTGTACAGTTGGGGAGTAGGACCTATGCTCTTTGAGTTGCTGGACCTCCCAAGTACAGTTTCTCCACAACCAAGGGAGGAAGAGAGTCTTTTTTCATATTCCTGGAGTTAGCCATCAACTTCATCCACCTTTGGTGTATCTTCACCTTTCTATCCCATTACTGCCAATGGGTTGGTGGTGGGTGCTGGGCTTCATCAGGATCTGTGGTTAACTATATATTGTCCTGGTGATAATAAACCATCTTCCTTATGGCTAATTCCCCCAGTACTAGATAACTCTCTCCACGGTGGTCCACTTGCCTGGGCAACACACAACATCTTCACTGAAGCGATACCTTTCCCTCTCGCCTGACAGAAGTCCCCTCCAGAGGCTGAGGGCTTGTGGGATTTCCCCTAGCCCCCTAATCATCTTGTCAATGCCCCCTTCCCTAGAGAAGGAAAACATCTGATTGGCTTTCCTCCCTTTAATGCCAGGCTTCCAGCCCCTTTACCCCAGCACTGGAGCAGCCAGAACAACATGCTTGTCTGGAGACAGCTAAAATCTTTTCATGTATTTCACCACTCACTCAGGGTTCAGGATCTGGTAATTAGCTCAGGTTACGCCTCTTTCTCTTGTTCTCATGATGACCCTTTCCTAAGCAAGCTGGGGTTTTTTGTGTTAGTTTTTTTTCTGCGTGGAGGTGACTGATACCAGCATGGGTTGGTTCTCTGGTTCAGCTGCAGTGCCTGTCAAGAGGGTTGGAGTAACCAAAGTGCCTGCCGCAGGAGTTGCTGCTGTGCCTGTTTGGCTGTCAGATCCAGAGACCTTCCCTTCACTTTGAGGGTACTAAATAGCATTGAGCAGGGCCTGGCCCCAGGACACTGCAGTGATTTCAGTCTTCTGGAATTGCCAGGGTGACAGCATGTATCTGCTAAATATTTTACTAGTATTTCAGGATTTTGCACTTGTTCAGAGGTGAAATTCCAAAACACTGGAGGTGCCCACTGTTCTAGGTACCTGCTCATGCTATCCCACACACCTTGCCACTCATAGCTATCCAGTCTCAGGGCAGATCTCCAGTTGGTGTTCTTAAATAGCTGTTTAACCCTAAACAAGACATGGAAGTATGCTGGTCTGAATATCCCAAGGGTATAAAAAAAAAAAAATCTCAAGAGGTGTTGTAACTAGCCTGAAGGAGAAAGGGAAGGTGAAGGTAAAAATATTCCCCCTTCTGCCTCCCCCCCCAGATTGGTTCTCTGGGGAAAAAGGGTAGAGTGTCTGATTATTAATAATTCCCAGGAGACAGCGCCTGAGGTACAGGAATGACAGTAATGCTGAATACACAGACCAAATCATTCTTAGGGCCAATAATGTTATCTTATCATAAACCAGTAGTACACAGTGCAGCAAAAGGAAAAAAAACTCATCTGGCTCCCACAGGAAATACATGATACCAGTAAGAAATTACTTTACACAACCATCTGAACAAATAATACAACAATGTGGCCAGCAACTATTAAACTAATATAATGTATGCTCACAGTGAATTTGTTTTAACATGCTCTGGGCAGATCTGTTGTTTTCGCAACCCTTCATGCCCTGTGTTTAACATTTAAAAAATTACTTTCATGGTTTAACCCCAGACACCACCTAAGCACCACTCATCTGCTTGCTCACTCCTCACCCTCGGTGAGATGGGGAGGAGAATGGAAGAACAAAACAACCCACAACTTTGTGGGTTGAGATAAAGGTAGTTTAACAGTATAAGAGAAGAAGAGTAACAATAACAATTGTTATATATAACAAACAAGTGATGCACAAATGCTGTTTGACACCACATAGAGGGGGAAAAAAAGCAACCAAACAAAAAGCCCCACAACTTGATGCCCAGTCTGTTTCCAAGCAGCGATCCTGCTCCCCCAGCTAGCTTCCCCAGTTCTGAACAAGACACTATATGCTATGGAATATCCCTTTGGTCAGTTGGGGTCAGCTGTCGCAGCTGTGTCCCCTCCCAACATCTTGTGCACGCCCAGCCTCCTCGCTGGTGGGGTGGTATGAGCAGCAGCAAAGGCCTTGGCTCTGTGCAAGCACTGCTCAGCAGTCAGGAAAACATCCCTGTGTTATCAACACTGTTTTCAGCACAAATCCAAACCACAGTCCCATACCAGCTGCTGTGAAGAAAATTAACTCTATCCCAGCCAAAACCAGCAGAATGGGTTTGGGTTCATCCAGGCTAACAACCAGCTTTTTCTATGCTTGCACACAGCCTGTTCAAGTTCCTCCTGACTGGCAGCAAACACACAACTTCCCCAGGCCAAAACTATCCTCAAACAAAGAAACAGCGTAAGAGTTTCACCACGTGTAACTTGTATTTGTTTAACAAGTTTATTCAAGCTCCCAGGAAGATGGTCTGTTCTGGCTTTTGGGCAGACACACACCAGGTAGACTGAAACATCAACGTCTTTTAAATTAAACTAAGAACCTAAATTCACTCCTACCTGGACCATCCAATGCACTGACATAGCAATGGCACATGAGTACTACATTCCAGTGAGACAAATCCAACAGCTGTACCTCACGACTACTTATCTGAGCAAGAAGAACTACTAATACCTTGGAGCATTTCCCATGAAATGCAAACGAATGGTCAAGCCTTTCTGGCAAGTACCGATGCCTGCTAATAGCAAAGTGTTGTTCCAAATGAAGTAATTTCCTACCTAAGACCGTAACGTTTGCTTTCCTTTTATTAGGAGCCTGGATGTATGTAAACAATAATCTTCAATGTCCCAGTCTGCTGATTTTCAACACGATCCACTAAGAGTGTTGACAAATCTCTTCATTTAAATCAAAATCATAGCAGAATTTGGCACTTTTCTAAAAGGGCAATTTCCTTGCTTTGAGTTATTACCTCAGTTTTATCCACATCTAAAATAGCTTCCAGAAGGGGGTGGGGGAAGAGTAAAATAGACTCCAAAGATGATTGTCTAGATAGAGATACCAGATACTTATCACCTGACAAATGATAGCTTTTAACATTCCTCCTTTCTTACTCAACCAGTGCATGCTCCTTGGCCAAACATCCAGCCACATACATGGATTTTCCTGGGACCCCATCAAGCTTCCAGCTTTCTCCAATAACAGCTACAATGCAAGTTTCCAAGGCATCACTGTTGGACCTCTACTCACCACTCTTGGGGTCTTCGGTTTTTATGATTTAACATTCCCCTTTGTTCCTGCTTGCTTCTTACTTGAGTGTGTGGAAGTTACTTGACAAGACCAAAAAAAAAAAAAAGTTGGGATGCTCCAGTAGAAGTCTGCTCTTCCCTTTGACATAAACTACAGAGATATCACAGACCACTTCACTAAGGTTAATTCCTCACAAAGAATATCTGAGGTTACCTCAGGGATGTTCTGCAACTGAGAAGTGCAGGATTGAGATGAGGTATAAATGAAACATTCGCTCTCCGTTAACACATGGTATACACTCCAAAAAAGCTCAAAATCCCTGCCTGGAGGTATTTCTATGGATGGATAATAGCATCAGATAAGGCCATAAATGTTTAATTTATAAAACTAGCAGCTAGAAAATTATTCAACTAAACTGAAAACGCTGAGGATTTTAATAGTGCCTGCCTGCATTAACACACAGAAGTAGCACTGATAGCTCAGAAATTACCACAGACACACTCACATATTTGGTCAGCATTGACAATGCTGCATAAATTGAACTTCTGGAGAAAATTAAATCCCTATGCAAGCAACAAGCTATTCCAGAGGTATTAAGGGCATTTCTCCTACTGCCACAGGATGCAGCTAGGGTTGCTGCCCCTCTCTTTACAAGGCAGCCAGCTGACAGAGCATGCTGCTCCTCCAAGCACTCCAGGATTCATCCCAGTGGGGAAGTGGCACCACAGGAAAAAGGCACTAAAGCAGCATCACAGTACTTACATTTTTCTGGGCAGTTCTGTGTGGGCAAACAATGTTTTAGACTGTAACCACAAATGTAAACTCACAGATGGGAGTAAGAAGAGGAACAGGAGCAACAGGACAGAGAAGAGAGCAAAAGAATGTCACGTCTGAGATAAATGGCAAGATGACAAGCAGAGTAAAATCTGGGCTAATTCTTTCACTGGGTTGTACACCAGCTTTAGCTAGCAGGTAAGAAAAATATCAATCTGGAATCACACTGAGTCTTCCCTGACCCTACAGTGTAGTTTTCAGGATGTGGATTATCGAGAAGCACATCAGACTTCAGTCAGGTCAGCTGCTCTCCTTCCTCCTGCTCCTCAGAAACAAAGCCACCAGGCAGCAGAAGAGGCTAACAAGAACAAATGGCACTGACTCCGCACTGTCAGTCAAGGCCTCTGCCCAGCACTTTTCCAAACAGGCTTCAGACATCAGAAACCAAGAGGGTGGCAGTCAAAGAAATCACAAAGGCAGACTCTGAGTGACTACTCAGATGATGGTACTGGTGAGGGGACAACTCCATTGGTTTTGTCATTTTTTTACTACAGACAGATGGCCAGTGCACCTCTCCTCCACACAAGGCAGGAGTTTGTTCCCATTTTTCATCTACAACTGAGTTTCAGACCAGTAGCTCTTTCTGACACAGAAGCATGATACTGCAACTTAGCTACAGCTCCACACAGAGCAGAAATCTTGTCTTCCCACAGCAAAAGACAAAAAAAAAAAACAACCCAAGTGCCCTTCGTTTTGTAGCATACTTAGCCTCCAGTTTGGAAAGGGCTTTGAGGGCATTGAGAGGCTGCTCGCTCTTGGTTCATGCTTGCCATAGCATTGTTCTTTTTCACTGAAAAGATGAAAAGTTTTAACAGTTTAAATGCAGTGGTGCCAACTCCTGTAAATAAAGCTGCGTTTCTCCACAGCAGCAGAAATCCTTACCCCAGTTTACAGACTTCCAAATCAGATGTAAGATACCAAAGAAAGCCTCAGTCCTTCAAATACTGGAATACAACTCCATTTAGGAAGAGGTCCCTTTGTTACTACTCAGGGTAGTGAAGGTAAGGATATGCACAAGTGTTACAGGGAACTTTAAGGGCTTTGCCCTCAAAGTTTTAGGTTACTGAGGAAGAACAGCAAACCACCTCCCTTATTCACTTCCACTCAAATCCAGAAATATACCAGCACACTTCCAACACTTTTAAAGAAATGGCTATGAATTCCTACAGTAGTATGCATTTTTCTACAATTCCTTAGGTCCAGCCCTAAGGAACTTAAGTCTTGCCACGAGCTGGGACACACAGAAAGGCAAACGAATTGGATCACCTCTCCCCTCAAAGGGAAAAAACCCAAACCCAAGCTTTCTTGCTAAGTTTCTTGATAAATTGCTTTTCAAATAAACAAACAATGCATTGGATTCTGCAGTTGCACAGTGGAAACCCTTCTGAGGAGCACATTCTTGTTCTTTCAGAAAAGGTAATGATTCAGGATGGGCTTCCCCTCATTCACTCCTGCATTCACCAAGTGTTTAATGAGAATATTAAAAAGGCCACAGATTAAGTGAAAACCTAATTTTCTCCCTCAGTGACCCTTTCAGCTGCTCTTCCTTGCTATGTTCCAAACTTCAAAACACCATCCTCACTCTGTGAGGGATATTAATTCCAGGTGCTCCAAAAAGCACCAACAACTAACACAATAATATCTGCTCTCCCCCAGCATCATCTCCCCCCTGCACCCACTGAGCTGCCTGGTGCTGCAGGGAGAAGGAGCAGAGCAGAAACCTAGACCCTACTGATATCAGGGCAAGGTGCCAATTCATAGATCCACGCTGACCTTTCGTTTTAAAGCGTGGGCTCTGCCCTGTCATTCCTGACACATGATCATGCAACTTCTGGGAAGAAATCAGAGTCACTGGACTATTAAAGGATACATAAGAAGTCCTATTTTATAATCATTCTCCCAAGCTTTCTTAGATTGATTTTAGTGCCTCATCCAGAGACCACTGAACAGAGTGGCTCCTTGGATTCTGGCTTACATCTCTGGGTAGGGACATAAAATAGAAAACAAAACAGAAGACTGCTTTGCTGCCACCAACCTTTACAAAAGGCTAAGACAGATGTTAACGAGCAGTTGGACTTCTGAAAAGAGGGGGCTGACTGTGGAAGGTGCTGGTTATCTCACCGTGTGCCAAGGTGCCACTAAAACCCCCAGGAAAGTCATACCAGCAACCAGGCTAAGGGGCCCACGTAACACTGAATAAACTGCTAAGCTGCCCTCAGTACTATTTGTTTTATGGATGCTTTTGTTCGGCAGGGTCTTTTTTTAATTAAAAAGAAAAAGTCAGGCTCTTGGGGGATCTATTTTCCTTTCCTCTTCTGACTTCAGCACAAACACACTAGAAAAATTATAGCCACAGTACAAATAAAAATAGCTGAAGAACTTGCAGCTGTTGTTAATTTCCCAAGTATTCAACATTGCCCATTTAACGATGGAACAATATGCTCCAGTTTCAGTCCTGGCACAAGGCTATCTGAGCAGGAGGCAGATATTTTAGCTTGTGCGAATGCCAAAGGCAAGTCAACGACTACAGCAAGCAGAGAAAGGGCAGGAGGACAACATGTAGACCGCTGGACATCCATGCCAAACATTTCCTCTTGCCTTTTTGCATTTAGATTTATTAGTCAGCTCACTAGCCGATTAGATCAGGATTGCAGACTTACTAACGTGTGTAACAGGAAAAAAGTGTGCTTAAAAATTCATGAAGTAGAAAACATTGTTACAGCTGAAGAGATGGGGTTTTTTTTCCCCCCTCCCATTTTAAGTATCAAGTGTTTCTGGTGTGAAATACATTACACAGGGAGGTTTTGCTTGCTTTTGTCCCTTAACAAAAGGCTTTAACCAACTTGCCTATAGTGTGGATGAGTATTTCCCTAGTTTAGTGCAGGAAAAAAAAAAGCAATAAAGTACTCTGTATTTGTAAGGAACAGAAATGAAATAAAACATGCCTCTTCAGCCCGGCAAGGGCAATCAAAACCACTAAAACCACATCTAAATACTAAAAACACTTTTAAATCATGGATGTCAGATGCAGCAGAAATGTTTATTTAGTTACATATCTTGCAGCTCTGTCTTCAGCTGCCAAGTATCTTCTCACACTTCCCTGCTTATAAACTAGATTGAGCTGAACTAGTAGAGACGCAGTGCTTATAAATTCACATACACCACATCCATGGGTAGCTATGGAAGCACAAAACAAAAATTAAGACTTAGGTAGAGAAGTAAAATTCAAAGGCTCAGAAGCGATGGGGAAATTGGGAAACTGCTGATTATAATTGGAAATACAGAGCTTCTATCACTGTTGGGCTTCATTTGCATCACTCACATGCACAAAGGCACGGTTAGAGGTCATAAAGCCAGAACATTCAGCAGGTAATACTTAGTGAAAAAACATGCTCTGTTCTCCTCTTGTTAAGGGCCCACTGGCAGAGCAAAATTTAAAACATAAGTAACAGCTTGGGGGGAGAAGGGGGGGAGAATTTTTTTTTTTTTTAAAGTCAAGGCTTGCAACACTGCCAAGATCTCTCTATTCTGCTCAGACACAGTTTTAATCTACTCCAGGGAGAAAATTAAAAATAAAAAAGACCCAAACAACGCAGCCTTTGGCAAGACTTGCCCACGGCTGGCCCAGGCAAGCAGGGCTATTCCTCCTGGCTAAAGCAAAGGCTCAATCCAGCACTCAACAGATCAGAGGCTCTGGTTCAGATCTCTCTCTAACATCAAATAAAACTGCCTGGTGAACGTGACTGAGGAGGAGGGGAAGAAGATGGGTTGGTTGGGGTGAAAACCGAATATAAATAATAGTTTCACACACGGCCCCACGCTTTCCAGCAGGTAAAGCCAAGGCTGAGTCCAAATCAAAGATGTCCAAGGACACAGATGGGGCGAGGCAGGAGGTACTGAGCACCTAAGGGTGGGCCACAGCAGGCAGGCAGCACCAGCAGCACCAAAGTCTCCTGCCCTCAGCTCTGGGGTGGGCAAGAGCAGCCAGGTGACTTAGGGAATTCTCCGCAAAGGGACAAAGCAATGGTGAGACCCATGAGGAGCCTGTCGCAGACAGGTCAGTCTCCAGCTGTTCCTCAGGCTCTTGGGCTCTCTCTGACTTCCTCCTGCTCATACGAAGTGTTTTGGGTCCTTCCTGCTCTCTTTCTCCTGCTGTTTAACAGAGAACAGGGATATCCCTCTGGTGCCTACAGAGACAGCAGTAATACAGCTGAACTCATTATTCATACCAAATTGTTCTGGCTGTCCATAGCTTTCTTCCCTGCATGCATGTTTGCACATGACCAAAGATGCTTGTGCATATTAGCTCACATCATGGGAAAAGATATATCAAGGCATACAGGCACCGATCCACCTATAGGTTATCATCTCCAGTGCTAAAAGACTGGGCTTTCATGGTTTGAAGCAGATGTGGCTGCTACTCAGCACTCTCAGACAGGTCCCATTCAGTGCATATTTCTGTGAGAAAATACGGGCTAGATGAATGTTACATTTTATCTTGTCCTGGTTTCAGCAGGGACAGTTAACTTTCTGCCCTGAAGTCAGTACACTGCTGTGTTTTGTATTTGGGATGAGAATCATGTTGATAACACACTGATGTTTTGGTTGCAGCCAAGCAGCCAAGGACATTCCAACTTCTCATACTGCCCTGCCAAGGAGAAGGCTTGGGGTGCCCAAGAAGCTAGGAGGGGGTACAGCCAGGTCAGCTGACCCAAACCAGCCAAAGGCATATGCTATACTATATGATGTCATGCTCTGTATATAACTATTGGCCAGGAGGCAGGGCAGCTTAGGAACTTGCTGAGCATCAGCTTCAGGTTTTGAGCAATTGTGCTGTGCATCATTTGTTTTGTATTTTTTTTATTATTATAATCTTCCTTTTCTGTTGTATTAGACTCTCTTTATCTCAACCCAGGAGGGTGCTTTTTTTTTTTCCCCTCTTTTCTGTTCTCTTCCCCATCCCACTGGGGTGGAGGGGAGTGAGTGAACAGCTGTGTAGGTGTTTTACTGCTGGCCAGGTTAAACCACAACATCTCTACAAGGAAACCAGACCACAGAGGTGATTTGATTCAGCTTTTATATTTAGTATTAGAGCTCCCAATGATAAAAGCACTCGACTGTACTGTAAAAGCAATCGCAGAACTAAATAAAATGAAACAACAGAGGAAAACAGAGGAAACATCTCCACAGAGAATCACATGCCTGTCATTACAGCAACACTCCTGCACACGCTGCAACATGAAGGTGATGCATGGAAGCAGTAAAACATGGCCAAGGTCATCACTGAGCTCCAACAGCCCACTCAAAACTGGATGCTTTGGAAGAACAACTCAGCTGGTATTGCAGAGATATGAACAGGCCCTACACGTGCAGAATCTGCATCTGTCTGGACTAGTTCACATGCTGTCAGTGGTACTCCTACGACAGTCTGGAAGCCTTTACACTAGAGGATGTTCTTCACACTTACAACCCAGCCCAACCAGAAGCTTTCAGTGAAAAAGAATTCAGAGCTTGCCACTACACTACCAGGTAATCTATTTTCCTTTCAGGAGCAGGAGTGGGGGAAGAAGGGAAGAGAAAGGGAAAAAAAAGGCAAAACCATACCAACAAAACCCACACCACAAAGCTGTTTTAATACAGCTCCACATTCACAAAGTATTTTACAGGAAAAAAAAAAAACCAGCAAAACAAAACCCAGAAGAAACCGCCCCCTCCCCCCTCAACAAAATCCTACATCCATAATGACTGCATCTGTGAGATGACTCTGTGTGTGAGAGAAGTCATGGACTGCTCTTGGAACAGCACAATGTTAATTTAAGTAAAAGGAAAGGAAACATCATTGTGAGAAACTCCTCACTTTGAAGCCAAAATTAGTAGCAGTATGCTGTTGGAATTCTTTACATGGCATGATTTTGTGTACACTTTTATAAATCTGTTCAAAGATAACGAACAGCTCTACAAAAAACCTGCAACTTTAGAAGTCTAGAATAGTAATGGTATTTTTGATAGGTTAGAAACATCTCCTTTAAACCAGAAATTACATCAGGAGACCAGAAACAACAGATTGAACACTCTTCAAGAAAAGTTTGCAATGAGAAAGGTCAGTCAAAAGAATTAAGGAGAGATGCACACGGGACCAGGACACCAGATCATGAACCCTTAGATTGTTGCAAATGACACTACTGAACCCGATCACAGAATAGTATAGGTTACAAGCAAAAACATATACATGCAACCACATCCCCCTAGGTGATTAGCAGATGTTCTGAAACAAATCCTAACAGAGAAATGAGATCAGGACAGTAGGGAAAGGGGATGGTACTATGCTGTCCACCCAGTTCTGCAAAAGTAAAGAGATAGAAGGGTCCATAAAAACTTCCACATTATATAGGAGACAGGAAGAAATCTCAATTCTCTTATTTGTACCTAATGCACAACTAACTAAACTAGAAAATAGCACACAACAGAAGCAAATTCATTCTATTCCCAAGCTCTGTTTTGGGATAATTTAATCTTTTCTCCTATCCTCTCACTCTCCCTGAGGACATGTACATCTCTCTTCCAGCATCTGCCTTGTTCTAGCTGATACTGCATTTTTAAATGGCTCCAGCTGATCAGCTGCTTTCGGGAATACCAAATACTGGGGGTTTGTCTTAGGACAGTTTGAAATGCTCACTCTTTTCCAGCAAAAGCTTTGATCATGGTATCTTTAAATTCAGCAAGTGAAATTAAAAAGTTGGGGTTTTTTTTTTTACTTGAAATAAGGAAAACTAAGGAAGAGACATGGAAGAAGGGATTAAACCTCTCAGTACCATGTTGCCTTTGCAGAGGGCTTAGGCAAAGCCTAACCACAGACCATCCCAAAAAAAAGGGTGTTAGCCATGCTGAGGTCTTCTGACCTACCCAGCTGGAAGTTTTACTGCTCATGAGGATGTACCAGGGTGCAGCCATCCTGCAGGTAGCCACATCTGAAACCAGACCACTGTCTGTCCATGCAGGCACCAAAACTTAAGCAGTGCTTTTGTTTCTTAAGCACAGTGAAACATTAGAGGGTAATATACATGCAGATAGTACTAGTTTATATTTGATGTGGGCTGGTAGGTAGTTTTACAGTTTCTGTGTACTTTGAAATACACAATACACTGATTGTATAGGCACACCTAGGCAACCTTAGGTAAATAAAGGGCTCCCAGGACTTTTTTGTTGTTGCCCAGTACAGAAAGGTCCATGTGCTGGGTTCCATGAGATGGGCATGCTTCCTTTCCTACCTTCCCACAACCAGCAAAGTATCCAGGGGCCTTGTAGCAGGGACATCTTGGGGGTCCTTTGCTCTCTACAGGGAGACTCCTACTCTTCAGAGCCAACACACTGTACCTGACACACAGGGTATAACGTTGCAAATATGTTAGCTGCTAGTATTGTGGGGGGAGAACATAAGAGGCCAGATGAGGCACTCATGCATAAAATGCAAAAACCTGTCAGGTCTCCATGCACAGGAGTTATCTGGAAAACCTCCGGCGCTTGGGCAGTTGCCAGCATTGCTGGAAACACCGCAAAGGATATTTACAGAAGACAAAAGAAAAAGCCAAAATGTTAAACAAATTATGAGAAAGTGCCGACTTCTCAACCTCAGACAAAGAGCTCACAACAGCCAGCCTGCATAGGAGTGAGTCTCTGTATTCACTGGCACTTGGTTGAATTATTTTAGGAGCCAGTTCTTGGTTTGGTCACTGCTGGGATTTTTCTTCAAGAGCCTGTAATGTTTTGCTAATGGCTTATGCAGGAATACTGGAGCCAGCAGCTTGCACACTGGTTGCTTTTATTAGTCTATTAAAATGAAATGAAGCTGGTGATAAACCTTTTATAATCATTTAGGATATTTCATTACGAGTTCAGGGTAGAAAAGCAAGCAGCAGCATGTTATACAACTGCACAGGCACAGTGCATCTGCCCCCAGGTCTAAGAAGAAATCCGTATGAACCGAAGGGAAAAGGAACAGTGGGAAAATCAGTTTGCCTGAGTTTCTGCTGGAAGGAGCAGCTGTTTGCTGTGCTCAGTGCCACAGAAAGACATCGAGGGGAAATAAATTCACCACAAGTAGTTTGATAGAGCAGAGTGACTACTACTTTGTATTTATAACTTGTTGCATCTAGAAGCTCTAATCAGGAACCAGGACATAGCTGCACAATCGCTCCACAGAAAAGGGAGCAGGGACTATCAAAATGCAAAACAAAAGAAGCTACAGAAAGCAAAATGCAAACAGAGAGTAAAAGCAAACAATGAAGCAATATTCCTTGTCATTAAAATCATGGACATATGATTTACAGAAAAAAAAAACCATATGAATGAATAGACTTACTGTAGGCCCACACCTGGAGCTCATCAAAAAAACAAACCCCAAAAACTAACAAAAGCCACCATGTAGGATCCCTAGCACATGAACTTTGATTTACAACATTTAATGTAAGATTCACGCATAGAAGCATTAGTTAAGAACAGCCCAACTACGTCATCTGTTCATACAATACAGATCAAAGCACTTCATCTAGTTCTTTCTCCAGCAGTTTGTGCCCAGATAACCAAACCAAGGCCCAAAAAGATCAATTGTCTTTCTTTATAGCAGTACTGAAATGGGTGACATGGATGTGAATGCTAACAATCGGCAGGTGATTTTCGGTTCCACCTGTATCTCACCACTGTGTCCACAGTGGTACTGCTGTGGTGACAGGGTTAGCCAAGGAAGGCCAAATGGAGAGCAGAACATGTTTTGAGGATTTTCCCAGTCATTGCTGACTTTCCATGTACACCCACAAGTGGTTTAATCTGCCTCCAGTTTCAAGGGCAGAGCACAGTTAAGACACCCCAACAGCTCGGAGGTCCCACTTCATCCTGCAAACTGTCTTGGCATGGGTGCCTTTGCTATCTCTCAGTTCAATTACAGCACTAACATGTACGTGATATACCATACAGGCATCAGTGCCACAGAAAATCCAACAGGCATCCAGTATCAGAGTGCCTTTCCTCAACAACACAGGCTGCAAAAAACCCACAAAACCCAAACCAACCAGACAAAACAAACACACAAAGAAACACAACTCACCCCCAAAAGCCCACACTTTCACTACTCTCTACAACAGAATTTCACAGAATACAAAACCAAGTTCAAGAAATTTTCCGTGTTCTGTGCCTCTTATCAGCTGGGTGTTCTTCACTCATCTTTGAGAAAGCAGGGTAAGACAAGCTTCCCCTCAGAGCAGTCCATGTCTAAAATCTGCAATACCTCAAGTCTTACTGAAAGCAGATATGCAGAGACCTTCACAAACACCACTGTTTTTCTCCTCCCAAATGCACAACACATCCCTGCCTGTTATTAGAAAAGCGCACAGTGATATGAACCTTAAAAAAAAACCTCCCAGTGCACCCAACCAAGAACTCCACCCCACAGCCTTCTCTCAAGTTGCACAAACACCAGAGGACAGATGTTAACCATGTTGCTTGGAAGACACTTGGACAGTAGAGCCCTCATTGTCGTACAGCTATATCCAACAAAATTTAATTCTAAAGAACAGTGTAAGCTAGATAAAAGCATGGTAAGACTTCAATTTATGCAGTACAGTCCTGTATGAGCCAGTCATGACGATCACCCCACAGAAGGAAGCTGAGCACTTGCTGCAGGAGCAGTACGTGTAATTCCAAGCGCCTTCTGACAGCTACACTTATCCACAGTGCTTCAGGCTAAAATCTGTCCATCTCTTCCTACAGGCATGCTCAAGCAAGTCTCTCAGTACTGAGTTTTGAAAATTATGTGTGCTTGTAGCTAGGAGTCCAAAATACAGAGATGGGCAACCACAATGAATAATGAAATGGAGCCGCTGCCTTTCGAGAAGGGTCTGAAAGGTGTGGGGGCCTTCAATATGGAAAACATGCATGAATGGGCAAGAGCAAGGTTGAATGCAGAGATGAATAAGGTTGAATACAGAACTATTATTCGTCAAGCCCTGTAAAATTAGTTTCAATTAATGCCCCTTGCCCTAGCAGGAAATTAGTTCAAGAAGTACTTTATGCAGCAGGTAGACAAAATCTGCAATCTGTTGCCACAGGAGATTGCAGAAGCAGACGTACTGAAAAAAGACTAGACAAAATGATGGAAGACCGATCCAAAACAGTAACTAAAGGAAATAAAGAGGGAGCTACACCTTGACATGTCTTTGATCCAAGTGCTGCATAAATTGGAGAAGTATGAAGGGAATAGACAGGGGGCAGGCTCATGGCCTTTCCTAGCACAGCACCCGACACCGTCCAAGACAGTACACACTCTCACCTCACCTATCTTTTTTCTTATGGTCTTGGAGTCAATATTGCTCAACGTGCAATCAGGAAGAGCTAAAATAATAAACAGTACGAATGGAATACAACTGTGGTCTGTATCTGAAGGTGACAAGGCAAAACATCTTACTAAGGTGCTAGAAGAATCCTTATCAAGCAAGGCAGCACAATCCCTTTCAAAAAGTGCTCAAAGAAACATTTGTATTCTCCCAACAGAATAAATTTAAAAGACTGAACAGATTTTGAACATGCTAGTCTTGACAAAGTCTTTCAAAATAAACCAGCATGGCACCAATGTATTTTATTTCCTATTTCAAATCAAATAAATGAAATTTTCCTCATTCAGTATAATCACTGCATAATCACCACTTAATTGAGTTTTAACAACTACCACATATCTCAGGGGCAAGCATAAAGTATTAATAACCTAAACCGCACACAACATGCATAAAATATTTCAGCTGTGGGATCTCTGACCTTACAGAGTTTAAGAAACAAACCAACAAATACATCAAAACACCTCCACGTGTCAACTTGCAGTAACGCCGTATTCAATACTCCATTAAATATTCAGGTTGCCCCCTACAGTTACAGTCAAAGAATAAACCCCCCATGATTATGCGGATTTTAAAATCCATAAACAACCACAATGAAAATCATATGCCTGCAAGACACAGACCATCCAATTTAATATAACTGCTCTCCAAGTAGGAGCAGCATCTCCCCTCACCCATGCAGAAATCCCATTGAACTTCATGACCTGAGAACTGGCTAGATTAGGATATAGAAAGATGCCCAGTTTTGACCAACACCTACCAACCAACCAGGTAATCTATGGATGGGTCTGCATGGTAGCTTGAGGGAGCTTTCCATGAAAGCATCACAATAAATTCACAAGAAGTATTTTAGGTTTCAAGAAAAATTAGAAATTCCTGAAAGGCTTTTCTCATTTAAAACATTTTCTGACAAACTTGGGCAAGCATCTGGAAAACCATGAGGAATTCATAATTTTGAGATAACACTACAACTGAACTTTGCTCAGAGCTAGAATTCATTTGATGACAACTCTCAAATCAAAGCTGTATGGATCTAAATAGGAAGAGTTCACTTTTTTCCGGCAAATGATATATCCAAGTTCCCGAATCAAGATGCAATAAAAGCAGGACAGCCCTGCTCTGATGAACAATAGAAAGGAGTTTAAGACTATCCAATGGCAATGTTTCTGGCTCCCTAAGGCAGAACCCCAAATGTATTATAAGCCAAGCACTGCCTAATGCCTTTCCTCTCAGCTGAAAAGTTGATGTGACTGAGGCCATGAAACAGAGGGAAAAAGAGAACCCCAGAAAAGGTACCCTCTAAGGGAATGAAACATATGTAGTTTACTCCCCCACCTTTGTTTTCTGGGGTTTTTTAAAGTTTCAATAAAAGCCTTTAAGGTAATTAGAAATTAAAATACAGAAGTGAGAGGACCTACTGAGAGAGGACACCCCCCCACCCAATAGTCAGTGAGCACTGCTTGATGTGAGAACAACACTGCAAGTGATAATTCTGCTGTCCTCCATCCTCCTTAGTAATCTGTAAAAAGCTATCAGAAATGCCCCTCACTCACCTCTGATAATGGTACAATCTGCTCAATTTTATTTAAATTAGCTATTAAACCAGTACAGCCAACCTTATCTCTGTCATTCCTGCAGCTTTTAATCCAAAGCTTCCAAGACTACCAATGAACAGAAGTTAATAATTTCTTAAGCGCTAGAAGATGAATACAGAACAGAGATCACAGAGGAACACGGCCAGGTCTGGCGGCAGAACCAACAGCAGAATCCCACTCTTTGAAGTGCCACTGCTCTAACCATAGATTCATACAGCTGTCTGAAATACACTAGATCACAAATAAAAACACCAGCTGGGAAAGTATCTTCAAATACATGAAGAAGTGAACAAGGTAACAGATTATTTCTAGCTTAATCTGAGCCCTAGAGAAGTAACATGGGGCTTTTAACCGCCACATCACCATATCAGGCTCTTCAGCGCCCAAGAGAAAATATAAATCATCCTCATCACCAGGATCCATTATCAACTTTGCCAACAGTCTCAGCTGAGGGACAGAGCTCTGAGGAGGTGGGAAGCTCGGGCTGTGTTTCCACCCACAGATATATTCCCTCCAGGTCAGGTTTGAGGCATATTTGAAAGGCGCAAGTGTAGGCAGCTTGCTTTGACACTGCCTGCGCTGCATCTGCCTGATGGGAGAGGAGAGGAGTCTCTGGGGACGCTGCACAACCTAGCCCTATTTATGCACATAAAATTGTGATCGCAGGCTGAAGGTAACAGAAAAGCAGGGCTTCCTCCCAGCCTAAACCCACACTGAGAAACAAGAAGCCTACACGCTGGCACAGGAGCTTTAGGATTGATGTTGCTAAAGTGCATACTTTCATTCGGAATCTGTTTCTCTCTTTTCATTTCATCGCACAGAGCCCTTGAATGATCTCTCTTGACAAAGAGCTGCCTGTGCTAAATCAATCCTGGTTTACCAGCCCTGTCACTGGCCAGAGAAACATAAGATTGTAAAACTGGACTAGTCCAGAAAAAGTCATTGAATTATTTCAAAATATAAGGAAACAAAACCACCCTAAAACCAACACAAAAGCAATCAGGGCAGCAGAGAATTACACAGGAATGCGTAAGGCCACCACTTCACGTATTAAACATGCAGTTCCAGGGACTTTTCATCAGTTCACGTAAATAAAAATTTTAAGAAGTATCTATGATTGCCTTCAGATTTTCATTATAGGAAAAGGGCAGCCCCAAAACCAGCCTCAGCACGAATCCCCCACCCCAGTCCCTATCAGACAGGCAGGAGCTGAGGAAGGTACTGCAAACTGGTACAGGAAGGTCAGCAATGCCACAGCCTGCAAAAATCTGGTGCTCAGAAAAGACACTACCAACACCCTAAGCCCAACACAGATCTGTTCTCCAACAGTCTTTAAGGTTGGGAAAGGCATACAAGGTGTTGCCTTCTCCGTGGTCTTCACTGTACCACCCTCCCCATCCCCTTAGTTACTGAAGATGAACAGTGATTATTTGAAATAGATCTCTCCAGTATCACCACACTCCCTGCCTGGGTGTGCAACAACATTCATTACTACAAGACCCTCCCAGCATAAAAGGAGAAAGGGGAGACAGATTTTTACGAGCTATTTATTAAATATAAATATTTCATATCAGCATATGAATTAATTATTCAGTGGCAGGTAAACTCCAGATGGTGCCAGCTTGATAAGAAACTTTAAGCAGAGATCTTCTGAGAAACGCACTCCTATTAGAGAACCGGGCACATAACTGTATTTTTGGAGGTTCTGAAATGAATAGTTTCCTGCATTCCTAAACAAACAAAAAACCCAAAGGGTTTTTTGGCAGCTGTTAAATGTCCCAGCAGACACACCTCCAGAACAGAGAGGTAAGGGAAAGAAGGCGGCAGCAATTATCACCTTGCAGTCAAGATCCACCCAAAACAGCGCTCTCTCAGGATACAGCAAACCCCTGTTCAAGTCTCTGTTCCACCCAGAGGGACCTGAACCTCTCATTCTCCTGGAAGGGAATGAACATCAAGCTGCATGGGATCAGAGGAGACGACATCCCAGATTTTTGTGCTGGCAGTGCTTCTACTGAAATGAAATGCATAAATACAGGGACAAATGCCTATCTACACCAGCATCCTATCTCTACCAGGAAGCAATAGCAAAATTTCAGGGAGATAGTGTAAAAAGAGCAAGGGCACAATAACCTCCTCTGACAGGCCCAAGCAGGTTCCCAAAATTCCCCACATAAGTACTTCAAGTCAAGGCCATGCTGTGACGTAGCTTTCCACGTAGCTTAGCACATATTTCCCTTGTACTTTACATAGTGGAGAAGAGGGATAACAATTGTCAACAATTGACATAGTGCCTACTGGAATTAATCCCTCTCTTGAAGGCTAGGAACTCTTCCAAAAGACTGATACACGCTTAAATCATCCTGAGGACAAAGGAGATAAAACTGGCCTCCCACACCCTGGGTGGAGGCCAAGTATTTCAGAAAAAAAGTTCTAGTCTCCTCTGACCACATACTGTAAACCTATACTTTCAATTGCTTAGCTTTTGGAAGTATTTAAACAAAGCCAGCCTTTTAAAGTGCTGAAGCTGTTTCAGTGTGCTGTTATTTCTATTTTGACTAAAACTACTCTGTGGCATTGAGCCAATTTCACAAAGCTTCAGACTGTCCTGGGACTGCATTTTTCAGTGAATGAATAATTAAAAGCAAAAAAAAAAAAAAAAACCCAAAAAACATAACAGCCAAACCCCAAAACAACAAAACCCAAAACCCTGAAATCCAAAGCATTAGGTCTTGTGGTATTTTAGCATGTGTGAATGCAGCACTGAAGAGACAACAGAAAAGTTAAACAGGTTAGTCAGCTATGCAAAGAGATTGGATGCAGGTAAGGACTTTTGTTAGTTCATATTCTACCCAAACACTAACAGTCTGAGGCTACTCAGATCAACAGAAAGTAATTAAGTCAAACATTCAGTCCCAATACAGGTATAGTTCAGCAGTAAACGTCCAAATGTATAAATTAAAAGACTAGGATAATTATGTATATAGGATAAGAGTCTGAATGTATCGATTGATCGTGGATTCACTACTAACGGGATGCACAGAAGAAACAGCAGGGTAACAATTTTGTAATTCCACAAAGACTGGAGTCCCAGTGCAAGATACCTTCCTCCAGAGGATTCACGTGCCTGGATGGATTCATCCCATCCACAAGATGTCCAGCATGGAACTTGCAAAAGTACCCATGCTTTGACATCCATTAAAAGGAGGTCTCACTGCAAAGCATGCCCTTAGCCAAAGCAAGTGTTTACTGTGAAGTCAAAGCGTTTTCCTTGTACTGCTGGATTGAGAACCAGGCATCAGAAGTATTAAGCTTCTAGTTCTGCCACAGGCACCATGCAGGGGACTTTGTGCCCCTTTACCCATCTGTACAATGGCTGTGCATCCAGCCTGGATGCAACTGGAACATGCTACAGCATATTTCATGTTTAAGTGCTATGAAATCCTTCTGTGAGGGGTGCCAGATGAGCACATTTAGTGTCATTCCAAATAACTGCAAAATTCTGGTTTCCTATAAAAACCTACCTACTAACTGTCAGAGATTTCTGAAGCATAACAGCCCAATTTGTTCTTTACTTGATTACTTGTGTTTGAATAAAGCATGAAGAAACACCATAAACATACAAATACGTTACATCTAATTTGGCAGATGGATATTTGGAAAAGCTGTTACCATGAACATGGCAGATATCAAAGTCTAGGACATCATTAAGAGTTGCTCCTTCAGAACAACGTACAGCACTGAAGGAGAAAGGAACAATTACTTCATTTCCACCCCTACCACTCCCCTCCCCTCCCCCCCCAATTAAAAAGCCAGGTATTAAAGTCAGGTGCATGACTGAATTTTCTAGGAAGAAGCATTTGGGTGTGAGAACCACCTCTGTCCCTGCGGGTCCTGGTACACCCTGCAAACAGAAGCTGTACACATCACAGCGGTGGGATGTCAGCCCCGACAGCTGTAACCATTGCGACAACTCAGCAGGCACTTCTGTGCCAAGCTGTCACACGTACAGCTCCCAGGCACAAAGGTGGCACATCCCTGCTGTCGGTGGGCTGCAAAAACACCTGCCAGGCTGAGGGAGGGCCAAGCTCAGACAAATCCATCAAGCCCGCAACAGGCAGGGAGATCAAACGCTGTGGAAGAGTCATTTGTTCACGTGGATGGTGTCACAGTTAGGTCTCAGTCCTTCCTCAAGGCCCACATGTTTACAATCCTTACGAGTGAGGCAGTTCCCTTAGAGAAGATGTCCAGGGAGTCATTAGCCGTGCTAGAACAACACTTGCAAATGCTGACAATGAAATTACAAGTGCCATTCCCACTGCTGTGGGTAAGACTGCCGAGCTTTCTCTAGGCGGTATTCAGAAAACCCAGTATTAATTGTCCCTTCACAAGCTTGCTTCACATAGTGTTTAAGTGTTCTTGCTCAAAGGAAAGCCTTTTTACACAGGGTCCCTGTTTCCAAGCCTCTCTAGATCTCTTTTAAAAGCTTGCTGCAGGAACATTTCAAAAGGAGACTTCTTAAAAGTTATTAATTTGGCTCTATCAGGCACTACCAGACAGTGGGACATTTGCAGACACTGCTCATTTTTTTCCCTTGTCAGACTTGCTCTCAGAAATCTATTTAACTGAACTTGAACCTTCTTAAGAAATTTAATATCTTTACAGCCTATTTTCTTGTAAGGGTGAAAAATCACCAATTAGGATTGGAGTTAAAACTCCAAAACACGTAACCCATTATCGTCCTCCCCACCAGCCAGAGTTGCCACCACCAAATCCCATACAACCAGTACATTTCAGCTGAACCCTGGGGTTTCTGCCATGGGCAGGCAACCCACATTATCAAAGCCCAGGGATCCCAGAAGGTAGAATATACACTGCTATTTAAGTTAGTCAAATGCTACATGCTGTATCCAGTATTGGTAACACAGATAAAAACAAAGCAAAATCTTGTATGGCGTGTCTGCTCTGGCTCTGAAATTTGCCCCCATACTTGTTTATACTACATTCATACACCTTGAGCCCCCCTGTCCATCTGAAACTAAGGAATAATGTTTTCTTTCAATTCTAGGCAGGAGTTTACAGACATACCTCTCATCAGCGTTTCTCTCATAAGAAATGTGAAACCAGTGAAACTGAAGGGGGTAGCAAGTTAACATAGCAGATTAATTTGGTCTTCCTCCTCTTTTCACTACTTCACACTTGCCAATCAGCCCCATCACGATTAATCTTCCTGTAACTGCACAGTTGCAAATTGAACAGTTTTCACATCAGAGAAGCTGCCACAACGGCTCTCACACGTCTCTCACGTGTTTCAGAATCACAGAACTGTAGGGGCTGGAAGGGATCTCCAGAGATCACCGAGTCCAACTCCCCTGCCAAAGCAGGCTCCTTAGGACAGGTCGCACATGTAGGCGTCCAGACGGGTCTTGAATATCTCCGGAGAAGGAGACTCCAAGAAGAGCGTCTTTACGTGCTCTCACGCATCCTTACGCGCTCTGGCAGAACATCTCTCCCTGTAGCACACATCTTTTCCCAGAGGTGCAGTCTGAGGCTGAAGTAAGCCCGTTGAACTCCTGGGCATTTACAGGGGTATCATCACGGTTTCGCGTGGCCTGTGCTTGGCCCATGACCGCTCCAGTTCACAGAGAGCACATGAGCATGACACACAGTTCCCCCTGCCTGCTTTGCAGCCACACTATGCAACGCCCATATGTTTATGAAAAGCACTTCCCTAACATTCCTTTGCCCTGACAGGAGCAGCAGCGTCTGCCGGGGTTGATTACTAAAAAAGAGGGCACATAAATGCAAAGGAGAAAGGGTCTGTACCCGGGGCAGCCCGCTGTAATGAGGGGTCACCCACACTGCAAGAGCAATTCTAGGGAGAAGCAGCAAGCTGAACCCTCAAATCTCTATCCTAACATACAAAGAGGATAAAAAGATGCAAGGGAACAGATACTTAGGCAAAAGGGATGGGATGGATCTGTATTTAAGTAAAAAAGGATTTTTTTTATTTATTTCTTTTAAAATTTGAATCCAACACCTAATTGCTACACAGAAGAAATGGATTTACAGGCCACTTAAGTGCAGATGGTACAGCATTTCCCTCTGCAAATAGGGAAAATATAGTAAAGAAATGATGGGAGAGTCAAAGTCCACAAGAAAAGTGGACATGCCAGGGATGAATCATAGATGGGATTGAAAAAAAAAGCCTAGAAAAGAAAGAGAAGAGGAAAGTACAGAGAAAGTTTACGCACTTAAAAAGAGAACGGGGTCTCAGAAGCCAAGGAAGTGGAAACTATTGCAAATCATGAAATCAATTACACATAAAAGAGAGAAAAAAAGTGATCTTAAGCCAAAAAAAGGTCAAATGGCAGTCCAGAGCAAGGCCAGGAGGAAGAGGAAACCAGGTCAGAGCTGTAGGTGGAAAGAATTACTGGCAGCTTGAAGATAAGGTTAAACAGCTTGAGCTTCATGCAGCAAGAGATGAGAAGCCAATAAAGCAATTCAAGGTAGGAAAGGTGTGGCTGAAGCAATGAGAAAAGGCGGAAACTATACCTTCAGGACAGTGGACAGGAGAGGGAATTATAAGCCCACAGAAGCAAGAATAGGGGAAGACAGAAAAAAAAATAAAAATCAAACACAATCAAATCAACCAAAACACAACAACACACAAAAAAAAAATTCCAACCCCAACCCATCAACCACCGAGTCTCCAGCAGTGAAGCTGAGAACTGCGGGAACCAGAGCCAGGATTGATGTTCCCAGATGAATCACCAGCACTTCAAGAGCTCCATTTGCTTGCTTCCTCTTCCTGCCACAGCCTCTCACTCCCTTCTCACCCTCTCCCAAGCTATCCTTAGCTCACCCCTGCACCACGTTCCTGGAGGTAAGAGGGAGGGATACAAGGAACAGCACCTATCTCCTCAGTTTCTCCCTGAAGTCTATTAGCACTACGGGAGCTCTCACTCGCTTTGGCTGCATCGGGGGGAGGGGGTGGTTTAATCACCTTCCCCACTGCAAGAAAGTGATAAACCCATGAGCACAGTTGCAGGTAATGACCCACGCTGAAGCACACGGAGTCTTTTCCAAGTAGCCCAGGAGGCCCCTTGCTCCTCAGCAGAATCCTGGAAATTGTCCAGCACCTGCCAGACACCTCACAGAGGGAACTGTCAACTTCAGCATGAGACACACTCTGGGAAGAAAGGAAGCAACACGTGTCACCTCCTCCATCACCTGGCTCCACCTATGATGCCACCAGCAGCTAGTACAGATTGATCAAGAGCCAAGACAACTTATAGTCAGAGCAGTTTTATACCTTCACCATACCTGCGAAGCAGGTCACACCACAGGTTAAGGGGAACAAGGAGCTGACATGTCTCACCAGAGCAGGGAGATGGAGCTGAGAATCTCAGTGTAGACACACACAGAGCAGGCACCCAGCATTTCACCCTGCACCACAGCCTAGCACCCACAGCTTCCAGCCCTTAATCAACTGTGGATGCCTACGATGAAAATAAATGCATATTCACAAGCTATTCTTAGCGTTCACCAGAGAGGCGATTACCAAATTACCCAGTTACATAATCTTTTACATAATCACTATGATGCTCTTTTCCTTATGCAATGTGGAGGGTGACCGTGGCTGGCTGAGGAAGCTCCCTTCCCAAGGAGAGCTGCGGTGGCAGCACCGTGGGTGGACGTGCTGGCTACCATAGGTGCACAGATGAGCGACAGCAAGAGCCAACTTGAGGTGACCAAACTTTTTCGAAGCAGTGATGTATAAGCACCTGCTTTCAGCTCGGGGAAGATGTGAGCATCCCTGCCCATGCTGCTCCAGAGTATACCCGAGGCAGATATCATCTACATGCAATTCAACCTGGTCCCCAAGTCAAAGCCAGTACCTTCCAGGCAGCCAGACCCAGCCCTCACTAGAAGCTAGTGGGATGTTTCTATTGACTTTTAATGGGTTTTGGATAGGGCCCAGGATTAGGGCTTTAATAAAAATAGGAGGTCAAGATTACTACAGAATTAAAACAAGCTTAATCCAAAAAGCCCCTGGCTTTGTGCCACAGCCTGTGGTTACCACGCACAGGGAAAGCTGCAACTGAAACAGGCTCACATGAGGCACCTCATGATGGGCACACAGAGAGGAAGCTCACAGTATGGGTCAGCACAGCCACTGCAGGAAATCCCACCCACCAGAAGATTTTGAGCATACCCAATTCATCTCCTACAACTTTTTCAGGATCTCATCCTGTGTCTTCTAGGTACACTGTGGAAATCTACGCAGACAATTCCCACATATGGAGATAGCAAGACCCAATTTACAAGTGTTTTCCCAGGGCTTTAAAAAGCCAGCACAAAAGCAGCATTACCTGCAGGAAGTGAGAAGTACAAAAGTCCTGAATTTCAGAAAATACAAGTTCCAAGATCCACAGACCACCTGCAGATCCTGGGATGCTTCTCCATTACCGTGCTGAGAGCCCTGCATTAAGCTCAGCTAGCTGTGTGCACTGCTGGCATTAAGGGGGAAGCCCAAACTGTGAAGCCCTTCAACAGCAAGGCATTAAAACTGCTAAAACCCAAAGTCCTATTTTGTGAATACCAAAGGAACGGAAGGCAGAACAAAGTAACGACCTTGATCTCAATTCATCTCTTCTGAATGACACCCAAATCCAAAGGCTTTTTTCCTCAGGGTTACACAACTGGTAGTATTTGGTCATTATTTGGCACTTTCTGCCTCTTCTGCTTCCTAGTTTCCCTAGAAATACATATCCCAAGCAATATGTAACCCCCCAGCTTTAGCATGGCATGATGCACTTTATGCAGGGACACTTGTGCCCAAATTTGGAAATAGAGAATACTATCATTTCAGGAAACAAACAAAAAAAAAAAAAAAAAAAAAGAGAGAGAGAGACTGACAATGTTGTATTACACCATCTCATACAGGATGACCCAGTTCTGAGTAGGTTTAACCCAATCCCCTACGCTATTATTATTTCTGTACAACAGCCAGGAGATCCAAGTTGCTGTAGTCAGAAAGCAGATCAGAGCAGAACCCTGGTTCCTCACACAAAAGCCCGCTGACACATGTTCAGTGCTGCTGCTGGCTCAGGACCAGCAGGCATCTTCAACGCTGCTGCTCCACAAACCACTGAAAAATCATGATTCTTGTTAGGGATGTTTCTTTGGGATAGAGAAGACCATACTCAAGATAGAAGGAGCTCTTGTCAGCCTTAAAAAGAAAGGCAAACCATGTAAAAGTTGACTTAAGACTTATTTAAGGATTCTTACGCATCCCATCTCCTCCTCCCCTCAGTCTGTTTTTTGTTTGGGGTTTGGTTTGGGGGTTTTTTTGGGGGGGGTTAAGGGGGGAGGCGGGGCAGGAATGGGGGTTTAGGCTAGGCAACAGACTGACCATTTCAAAGCAGCATTTTCAGAGAGGAAGGGTTCCTCCTCCATTTTGGCTGGAAATCCTGACGAAGTTAATGGAATTTGAATAAATTAAGGTGGACTTTTACACCCATTACCCTTCTGGTATCAGGTTGAGACCACTGTTCCAAATGTAGCATGGAAGCAGGACCCTGAGCTGGGAACTTGAACTTTAAGAGAGCCAACAGTGAATTACTGGATCTCGCTTACACCAGCACTGAAATAATTATGTGTAGTGATGAGCAATACATTTTTCCTCTCAAGGAGCAGAAATGAAAGAAAATCCTTGCTTGACTCATCCTTGCCTCATTCTTGCACCAAGAGCTGAAGCACACTTCCAGTCACCTGCCACAGTGAGAAGCGCCCGCGCCAGCTTTCTGCACAGACAGACATATCACAGGGAAAGCAGGAAGGAATTTACCATGTTAACAGGTTTTCTATCCACTTCAGTGAAGAGATGCAATAAAACTGAGAGAAGTGAAGCACTGAGTTCCACCTGGGCGATTCCCCAGGTAGAAATCCTTACGCTGTCTGCTATCATGTGGTCATGCCCAAATAGGCATCACTGTGCAGTACAAGCACTTCAATTTCAATCTGCTGTGTCTACACTAAAGGATCTGTACTAAAGCCAGCACGGTATAAACCACTCAACTTCTCTGGTGTATCTCCTGTCCAGAAAGGGAGAAATACAGACTCAGGCCAGGGCACACAAGATTATCACAGGCCTACCCACGTCCATCAAATGTACAAAAAGACACAGCTGTGCCAGCAAAAAAAACAAGTTCACAGAAACTTACACCATGCCTGCCTTTGGTACTGCAGCCACTGGCACCTTTTTAAGTACACATTCCCTCACAGAGTTCCTAATTTCTTCAGGACCTTCTTTATCACAGGCCCACTACCAGCTCTTAACCCTATAGTAGCACAAGCCTGTTACTCTAACTACACTACTGCCAACACCAAGCTAAGCAGAGTAGGTCTACAAAAGGATCGCCCTCCCTTGGGTGGCAGTGCTATTGAGCCTCAAGAGGCGGCACATGAGCAACAAAACACTTCTCTCACATCAAGTGTAAGGCCCTTCAAACACATGCTGGTCATGGTCATCAGTCTGCCCTCAATGACACCCCTGGCACACTCTTACAAGTTCACGGTCCTCTCACGTTAAGTACATTTCAGAGTTCTCCAGTGCTTTCTCCTCTAAAGGGGGATCCAAACTCTGTAATGTATGTAGCTAGAAAGGCATAAAAAACACATTAAAGGTACTTGCCTTAGGGTACTGGAAAGACAGATTTGTAGGGGTATGGGCTGCATACTTGGTGTCCATGATCCTCACTCATCTCTAATTCCACCAGCACAAGACCTGGTCAAAGGCAGGAGACCAAGCTGACTGCACCTCATCATTCCTACTCTGTCAGGAAAGGAGCAAGCCAGGACTGAGTCAGGGCTTGCTCCCAACACCTTCCAAAAACAGACCCTTTCCACTGTCACTGAACTTTGAAGCTAAGGTACAGGTCATTTCCAATGAAAGCAGAGATGGGTTTTTTGGTTTGTGGGTTTTTTTTTTTTCCTCCAGATCTCCAAAAGAAAGCGACTGAGCAAATGACATGCTGGAGGACTGCTGTTTTCACAGTTACTACCAGCTGGGCTCAGGAACAACAGTCCCTCCTGCTGCAGCTGATGGTGAACCTTCCTAGGGACTACATAGTCTCCAGCCACATCCCTCCCTGACCCACTGACAGAAATGGCTGGGGAGATCATTAGCTCTGGGTTGAGAGCTTCTGCACTGACAAACACTTGGCAAGTGACATGGGAAAACAACAGGACACCATCTGCAGAATTCAGTCTTATCTAACAGCATCTTTCAGGGGAAAACAAGAAATAGTTTTCGTATTTTCTGCTACTTTTCCCTTCTAGCATTGCATGGAAAAGGTCTGTAGGATTTTCTTTGCTACAAACACACTGTTGTTCGTTCTAGATCTCCTGTTAGGTGACATCTAACGTACTGAAACAAGTGTGCTACCAAAATGGGCTGTCCTGCTCCAAGTCATACATTTCCTCTTCTCCCTTGCAGCAAGTTTCACGATGCTACTACCAGACAAACCTCTGCAGAACCAATGGAGAACTATTCCCTCTCAGTTTTTCCCCCTCGCCATGCTTTTTGGTGACTTAAGTCCTACACAGCATCAGTGGGCTGGTCCCATTCATCCACAGCCACATGGTCACTAGACCCTCAGGAGCTCACATCCAGCAGAATAAGTAGTTAGGGACCACCCTTGCTAGCAACACCCCACCTCTGCATTGGATCAGACAGAGGTTAGAAACTAATTCTTCCTTCTCAAAATCTACAAGCCTGAAAGCTGAGTCACTGAGAAAGAGGAAGAGATTTTTAGTGGAGCTATTTAAAGCTGGGTTTAGTTAACAGCTATTTAGTGCAAAGCTGAAGACACACTTGAGAAGACAGACATTTTTAACTCAGCAGTGATAACTTTTCCACTTAATATGTGAGAAGCCTGTCAAGATACATAGTTCTCAAAAAGAAAAAAAAAGAAAAAAGAAAACATTCAACAAACTATGACTCTCCTCTCATAGCCCCTCAGAATACCAGGCTTTATGTTTCATACCATGTATGACCTTACTCATGCCAGAAAAGTGATATTATCTACTATTTAAAACATTCTCTTTCCCTTGTCTTGGAAGTGCTGTTTAATGCCCATGATGCCATGCTGTGTCTCGAGCCTTCAGCCAGACCTAAAATCTGTCACCCACAAGGTACTATTTGAGCAAAGAAAAAAGGAAAAGATCAGCTTAGCAAGGCTTCACCTCTTGCTAGTCAGAAGAAAGTTTGCATTTGCCATAATAAACCCTAATGGGATTTCAACAAAGCCTTCAGCAAAGCACAAAAGCTGTGAGAACAGCTGCATCGCTAAGAATATAAAGCAATGCAGCATCTTCAAAAATTAGGCTCAGAAATTAAAAACACTAGCTTTCTGTCATTTTTTATTTATACAGATTTTACTTTCTGTCACACCAGATCTGAAGTACATCAATAGCCATCTTGTTTCAGCAAGAAGTAAGAATTTTTTATTTTATATTTTGTAGCCTAAGCTCAAACATTAATCTTCTGCCTGTAAACTCAACCTACACAGATGAGCAGAGTAAACCTGCATGTGGGCAAATGCATTCCAGCTTTCCCAAGTCCCTTCCAAAATAAGTTTGTATTAAATTGCATTAAACCAAAGAGAGTTTCCACTGAGCCTTTTTTCACTGATTTTAGTCAAATCCATGTTCAAAGTCGAGCTGAAGTCTACTGGTTTGCTTTGGTCAAGTTTAGCACATCCTTCCCGACACCCACAATAGCTTGAGTGGGAAGTACCGAGATAAAAGAGACCCAGAGGACTTCCCTGCTAGAGAGAAAGCCTAAGGGAAGGTGCTAAACATTTCTGACTGCTATAAAAAAATATAAACAGGTTTTATAGATTTTTTTTCTCCCCCCCCAAAGAAAAAACCCAACCCCTCCCAAACCCACCACACAGCTATTCACACCTCCTCTGAGAGGATGGAAATGGCACTAGGCCACAATTCCCGCGGCGAACACAAATCCATCTCCTCCTCAGCAGGAGTAAAGTGAGAAAAGTGTGCAAGCTCAGTCCTCCTGCCTGGAAATCACAGCCCATCTCGCTGCTGTCAAGAGGCAGGGAAGACTTGCCAGTACCAGTTGGATCCCCAAACTATAAACCCTAAGTAAGCTCTCCCCTGCGTTTGCTCAGCAAGGCAATAGTTGCTTTCCAACCGTCTGCAAGAGGGTAAGAAAAAACATACCAAAAATCATTTAAGCTGCTAAGCCCCTACATAAACTATCAAGCAGGAAAAGGTTCATGGACACATCTACACTAATAAGTCCCTTGCAGAATTTTCGGGATAGCCTTTTCCCCACCACTTTGGATGGGGTTATTCCTCCCACCACCCACAAGAGTTAAGATATCAATAGGACAGTATCAGTGGTCTTCCTCAGAGAGGAACATCAGAGACAACCACCCTGGTGTGCAGGCATTTTCATATATTAAAGGGTATGTACATCCCTTGCCACACATACATAAAGAAAATCCTGACAGTTATTGGATAGAAGAAGATAGAAATTGCAGAGTTCCCCCCCACCCCCAATCCTTACAAATTCTTGAGCTCTACCTGTGCCTACTACGATCAAAAGGGTTTTCTTCTCTAAGGCTGGTGATTTTACCCATCTTGATGTGCTTGCTCTCACAAGGAAAAAAAAAAAAAAAAAGCCACTTCAGAAAGGACAGAGATTTTTAGGTTTTCCTTCTATGCTGAAATCTGTCCCATTGAAGTCACTTACTACAATAATACTAAAAAGCTCCACACAGCAGTTACACAACTGAGAAGCACAAGCCAACTTTCCTTTTATTTAAACAAATCTTGTATGACAGACTGTCGGGAGAGTTTGAGGTTTATTTCAAGTTAACACATTTTGCTGTTCATATGACACGGCCATTCTTCCGTTCTTTTTTAAAAAAAGGCACTTGATTCTTTTGTAATATCTTTCATCTGACAAATTAACAAGAGGACTACACTGATCTCCTTTCAACCATCCAATTAGCAGCAGTTCTATCAGCATCCCTGTTACAATTTTTAGTGGAGAGAAACTGGTTTCCATCACTTTTAGAAAAGCTAATTTTGTATAGCCTTGTGGAAATCTTCATGGTGGGATTCTCACCCACATCTTGCACCACCTACAGCAACTACCACAGGCCTCAGTTTATCTAATACACAGAACCAAAAAGCTTGACTTAAATATTCATTGCATTAGCTCCTAGGTTCCTCTAGACACACTATATGGGCCAACCAGCAGCTTAGGCACCTAAAATTGACAGTTTTGAAAGTTGAGGCTACCTAGCAAGCTACTCAGCAGCAATAAAACATCTTTATTACTGCTGCAGCAGAGGCAGAGTCCTCTACCAGGCTTAAAAAGATGAGCTGAGCCACCCCATCCTTGAGTTGAGCCTCTCCCACTCAGCTCTCCTCCTTCCAGCACTTCTGCAGGGATAAGGCAAGCATTCAGTTTGAGAAGCAACCCACAGAGAGTACTCTGGTGCCCAAAAATTCAGTCCAAAAATAAGCTTGTTTCTTCATCAAGTGGTGGGGATACGCTTGTTTTGTTTTATTTTTTCCAATCCCAAAGATGGGATGTTCATTAAAGTCACATTTAAGCTCAGACAGCCAAAGCCCTTGGGATATCTAGTGAAATCAAAGCAGGAAATCTTGATGTATTCCCCAAACAGACATCACTTGAAGGGCCTCCTTAAAGACTTACATAAAATTGAGAGACACCTACTCATACAAAACGAAGATAAAATGCAGTCCTGTCAGAAGACCCATGAGCCACGCTGGCAAGCAAGACCACTGGCTATTCATGAATGTTGAAACGATAAACCCCAGTACCATGGGTCTGCCAGACATCCAGACTCCTGGTGAAAAAGGGCACTTCAGGTAACTGAAGTTAATAATAAACCACTGCCTCCAAATAGCCAAGTTCATTGGAAAAAGACAGATGGATGGAGATTCATCAGTGCTCATTTCTTCCTGCAAGAACCAAAATTACCTGTCAAGTTATCCACCTTAGAAGTTCCTCATTTTAGCTTACATGCTAAACTCTTCAAGGGTGACTAAGTTCTGAGCAAAGCTCATGGCATCTTTGGCTTTTCTCCCCTAACAGCAAGGTCTTCTCAAAGCAGTGTTTCTGGATGCTAGGGTTGGGCATTTTTCTTCCATGATGGGAAGAATAAAATAAATAAATAAAAAGTCTTTCTGGTTATGGTGAAAAACTCTCATCAAACAAGAAGACTCATAATTAATCCCCCTTTCCTACCACCACAGAGTTCTAGCCATTTCTGTATTAGCTCTTCTAGAGAAAGGACCAGCATCCTGGAATCAAGAGCCAGCAATTTCTTACATGCAAATCCTGTTTTGATAGAGATGCCTTCAGTCACCTTCCTGAAACCACCTACCAGCATACACAAACACCTTCCGTGCCTCTTTTACATTTCCTTTCTGTGAGGAACAGCAAACCATCACTCCCCCCTGGGCGCATGCCACGCTTACTCACCAGGCTCCAACCTGAAAGCCACCAAGAAACACTCCCCGCATCTCAACTCACACCCACCGTGAATCTGAGGCACGTTTACCCGTGAAGGAGTTTATTCCTCTCATCAATATAACCAGCAATAGCGTTCTTGGGTGCAAACAGACAGAAAATACACGGATGCCTCACAAGGGAAGTTTGTAATTTAAGCGAGGTGAAGTTTAAACATCAGTGAAGTACTCCAAATTTCTCTGAAGGGCTAAACGGCTTTTCACATACACCCCCCCTCCCCCCCCCGCCATTACTTGGGCAACAGTCAAAGGCTTTTTCAAAATGCTGAATGAAAAATACACTCCTCAGCTCACACTGTGTTAAATATTAAGTAAGATCACGTCAAAGCTGCAAATAGATTTTAAACATTGTAACAAAGCTATTTTAGGTAACAGCCAGTATGGGAGTTAGTGCAGAAGACAGCAAGAGTTTCAAGTACCTTCTGAACAACCAGATGTCTTCGATTCAGTTATTTAAATCCCGACGGTTTTTTTTTTGTTTCAGGGCCTTTTTTGCCCTGTAAAGTAGAACTTAAAACAATTTGTAATACTTCTTATTTACATACCTTCTCATTAAAAAAGGTATCCTAAGCACTTTCAAAAAAGGAAGAAAAAAAAAAATTGTTCCAGGAAACCAGATGGCAAAACAAACATTTTAGATTAAAAGAGAAAGGGGGGAAAATATCCCCAAACAAACCACCAATTAAAACCAGTATACAAGCTTAAGTAACAGCAACAAGGGCTACATCCAAAAAGGATTTATGGAAATCACTTCTTTCCAGGCACTCGGGATCTTTTTCGTCAGAGCATGCGTTTAGGGAGCAGAGACATCTAATCAAACGGATCCTGGAGGGGTGAAGCCTGTAACACTCTCAGATGAACAAATTCCCTCGGGGAAACGCTGGTGCCCGTTTCGTTTAATTGACGTTTTGCCATTCCTGCTTCCTGAAGAGCTTCTGCAGAGTGAAGGAGCAATCGCCGGCCAGGCTCTGGGCCAGGCTTACAGCCAGGGTAACAAGACACTGCCCAATTAACCTGAGGAGAGCCACGTTTATTTACATTAAACGGTGATTTTGATCCGAGCGTTTTAATGGGATGATGCCGGGTGACACATACCAGAAATTGTTCATCTACGTAGGTGGCATAAACACGTAGTAAACATAGTTTTCATTAATTATATCCATTACCGAAAACAATAATTACACAGCCAGCGCTCCGGTTTCCACGTACGGCTTTGGTGGCACGCTGCTTAAATAAAGACCTGACCCCTGCTCTGCCTGAGCTGCTCCGACACAGAGGCACCGCAGCTCACCCCTCCGACACCTCCAGCCTGCCCGCCCCTGGGCTTTACCAGCTGTAAGGCGGCACCCAAGGCAAACCCGCGGGTCCCGCTGCCGCCGGGACCGCCGCACGGCCCCGGGAGCACGTCCCGGGGCGGGCACCGCCCCCACGCCCAGCCTGCCCCAACCCCAGGGTTAAACCAAAGACCGAGAGGCAGCTCGTCACCAGTAAATATCTATGGGTCTGCCTACTAAGTAATAATAATAATTAAAAAGCTGTTTTCCCAGCCCAGTGATAAAACCGCTTGGCACAAATTCCCCCCCCCCCCCCCCCCCCAACGCAAGCTGAATTGTTTTGTTTGCTTGTCTGTTGCAACTCGAGGCTCCCCGAGAAGTTTAACCACGCTGCTCGGCGCCGCCACGGCTCCTCTTGAGCTGCTACCGATACTCTAAACCCGAAAAAAACCCCGCACCTTCCACCGACCCGCGCCCCTGGGAAAGCCGGCCAGCTTCATTAGGAACCCGGCTCCCAGCGGCTTGTGCCCCTGCCTACAGGTCCCGCGTCATGCTTCTCCAGCACTCCGCACCTAACCTCCCGCTCCCGCAAGAGAAATCAAACCAAAAGCAAACCAAGTCGCGGCTAGCAGCCCTAACTACCGCACCCCGACCGCCTCCGAAGGCGGCGGAGCCGGGCTTTGCCCAGCCCGCACCCGGACCCGCACCGCCTCTCCCACGCACTCCTGACCGCCCGGGAGCTCGTGGAGCCAAGCCCGTTCCGGCAAGGACACGGACCTCAAAATAAACACCGCAACACTACCTCCCACACACACCCCCGCCGGTTAGGTACGGGCTACCAGCTTCCCCTCCACCACCCACGCTGCTCCAGGTCGCGACTGATGGCCGATCCCCACCCGCCACCCTCCCGGCGTGAACCAGGCGCCCCGGGGCCACCGGAGGCTCTGCAGACAGAGCCATCCTTAGCCTTTCCCTCCACGCCCCACCTCACCTCCCACAGCAGCGAGAGCAGCAGCGCGACCCCGGGCTGGAAGCGGTTCATCTCCTCTTCTTCTCCTCCTCCTCCTCCTCCCGCGGCGGCGGAGGGCTCGCCCCTGCCGGCTTAAGCGCGCACGGGCGCTGTCAGCGGCACCATCCCCGGCGCCGAGCGGCTGGGGAGCTCCGGGCGAGACAGGGACGCGGGCACGGAGGGGCAGCGAGCAGGGCAGGCTGATAGACAGCCCGGGGGAAGGGGCGGCGAGGAGCCCGCGCCAGAAGCGGAGGGGCGAGGCGGGGTATAGCGGCGGCGGGGGGGCGGAGACGGAGAAGCCCCGCAGCAGGGCGAGGGCGGGCTGACCCACCGATCCCCTCAGCGCAGCCGAGCGGGCAGCGCCGCGGCGAGACGAAGCGAGACGAAGGACGGCGCGATGCTCTCTGGCAGGCGGCACAAAGAGGCCAGGCGCCGCCGCCGCGACTGAGGGCGGGGAGAAGAGTGGGCCCGCCTCCGGCCGGGAGGGGGTGGTAGCAAGGGGTTTAGGGAGCGGGCTAACCGCCTCCTGCTCGACCCCAAGGGTTGAGTAACGGCCGCCGTGTGGGCCTAGGCCGGTTCCCCCTCCCCGTGATGGCGACGCCCCTTATGCCGCGCGGGAGAGCCTCCACCCGCCCCGCCGAGGGCGGGGAACCCGCGGGGGTGCCAGGGGTTCTAGCCCAGAAAAGGAGGCGGGAGCTCCTGTGAGCCCCTGAAGTTCAACAAGGCCATGTACAGGTGGGGGGAGATGGTTCTCCCCACCTGCTCCATTTGTGAGCTCCCCATCTTGAATGCCGCATCCAGCTCTGGGGTCCCCTGCAGAAGGAGGACATGAGACTGTTTGAGCAGGTCCAAGAGGAGAGTCACGGAAATGGTCAGCTCTCTTGTCAAGACAGGCCGAGGGAGTTGGGCTTGCTGAGCCCAGAGAAGGCTCCTGGGAGACCTTATTGCAGTCTTTTAATATTTGAAGTAGGCTTATAAGAAAGATGGGGACAGACTTTTTACCTTAAATGACAGGGCAAGGGGTAATTAAAGTCAAAGAGAGCAGATTCAGATTGAGCACACGGAAGGCATTTTTTACAGTAAAGGTGGTGAGGCCCTGGCACAGGCTGCCCAGAGAAGCTGTGGCTGCCTCGCTCCCTGGCAGTGTTCAAGGCCAGGTTGGATGGGGCTTTGGGCAACCTGGGCTTGTGGAAGGTGTCCCTGCCCATGGCAGGGGGTTGGACTAGATATTTAAATGTCCCTTTCAACCCAGGCCATTCTGTTATTCTGTGATTCTACAACAGTGCAGCCTCCATCTGCCTCTTGGGTAGACACAGGAACTGCATGGGCAGGCTTAGACCCCTTGCCTACAGCGTGTACCTTTGGCACTTTACAGGAGAGGCTGTGCTCCCATCCTGGTCCTTCATTGCTTCAGCAGCTTATTAACTTCTTATTGCTTCTTATAAAGGCCTCAGCACTAGTCCTAGACCAGATCGGAGGTGCTCACCAACTCCAGCAGTGAGCCCCATGACAAGTGGCTGGTGTAGTCATGCCCTGAGTGGTTCCTTCACCACCACCTTGTCCTGGTGCTTTGAGCCTTCTTTTCCATGCCCTTCCCACTCTTGCCACAGCTGGACATGACATTGCGTTTGGTGGGGAAGGGAGGCACAGCTGTTTTTCAAGTTTAGGAGGGATCAGAGTTTACTGAGGTCTCTTGGCCTTGCTTTATGAGAGCGCTAGATTCTTAGTACTCAGGAGAATGTGCAAAATAGAGGGGGGTGGGGGGGAGAGCAACTCTCCTACCTTCTCCTGTTTGCCTCTGAATGACAGACCTTTCCCAGCAGCATCTCTAAAGGACCTGTACCCTCCCACTGTCCTTTTGTAGCCACCTATTTAAAAGCAATTCGCATATCCTTGCAACACACACAGCCGCTTCTTTCAGCACTTCCCTGTTGTCAGAGTCTTCAAGGAAGAAACTTGCCCTCTCCTGATGCTAAGCTGCACAGTGAAATGTCATCAGGTGGTTATTATTTCCACACGGTGAACTTTGAGGGAGTTTAGGATTGGCTTCCAGATGGCACTCTTTACCCTAGTTCCTCTCAGGCGCAGGTCATATGCTCTCTGTAAGAAGTGACTGTAAATTTTAACAAATCCCCACACGCCATGTGACACTGTGTCCTCAGAGGCAGCCTGTACAAGTCCTTCCTAATGCCCACTGATTTTGATACCTCTTTTTGTCTCTATTTGATGCCAACCAGTCTTGAAGCTGCGAGGTGGGTTTTTCAGGCACTCCCATCTCTCACTGAATGTGCTATAAGATGCCTAAGTAGATGTCATGGCTATCGCTTTGTCCAAAAGTGAAGACTGAATGAAGCAACTGTCCACACAAGTCTCTCTGTATAGTCTGAGTTGACAAGTCACGCTATCTCACATCTGGGGAATAGAGAAAGACACATTGTGCACTGGGTATCATTTAAGATAGATAAGCTCATCTTGTCTCAACATACAAAGTCAGGAACCCCCCAAAAAGGCTCCAATTCATAGAGGTTTGATAAAGACGGTTTTCAGAGCCTGATGTATAGCTTTAACTCTAAACTTCTCATTCCTAGTTTCTGTGTGGCATGACCTGGGAGACAGCATTTTGGAGAAACACCCAGACATAACAGCTCTTCGTGGAGAGGGCAAACAGCCTGATCCTTTTACGGACAGCAAATGAATCTGAACGCCAGTGCTGGGCACAGGTGGTCCATACCACTGCAGTGTTTCCTAGCAGGGGTGCTCTGGCAGCCTGGAGACAGACAGAAATGCTGATAGCACCAATTCCAGAAGGACTGAGAAAGCACTAAGGCGTAAAGAAAAGGTAGGAGAGGATCTGGAGTCCCACCACCTAAGACACTACTGCCCTTGAAGGCCAATGCTGCATGCACTTTCAGCTGTCGGCCCTCTATCAAGTATGTCCAGACAGGGGCCTGCTATCAGGTACATTTCAGTTAATTATTAACACTACTAAGTGTAGGTTAAGAACTAAGAAATCATTAGATTTTATTTCAGGCTTCGGCTAGGGTAAAAGAAGGGGGGGAACAAAACAAAACAAAAGATTAATGCTGAGTGGGTTTTTTTCAGTAGGCAGATTAGCAAGAGTGAGATGGATGCTGTGGGCTGCAAGAAGAGGAAGCCTGGAAGTCTTACGCTTCCCAGCGCATGGTTTCTTATCCAGCCTAGATAAGGCTATGGATATCCTATGCTATAAAATTCTTTCCAGGCCAAGAGATAAGCTGAAAAAGGAAAAGCAGCCCCTGACCCAGGAAGAAACAGGTTCGGATTTCATTTCAGTCATATCTCTGCTCCCTTAAGTGATGTCTTCTTTCATTTCCGCTGAGCTTCATGGAACCATCTTCCTCCCCGGGGAAAGCCCATTACCTCTAATGGAGTTAGAGTACAAATGAACTCGGCCCAGCATGTGGCATTTTCTCAGCAAAAGTGTGAGTTGCAGCAGAGCCCATTAGAGCTTGTCTGGACGATAAATGAACACTTTCTATCCACCACTCTTGCAGCTCACGGTGAGGCAAGCAGGGCACACCCACCATGCAGGTTTGACACAGCACTGAAATGAGACAAGGCTTTTGGTGGCGGCGAGGTCGCTGGGTAAAAATCCATCCCCTTTCCTTCACATCCCGATTCCAGTCTTTCTTCAGATACAGTGTTCAAAGAGCTTAATGCTCCAGAGCACCTTGAATCTGCACACAGAAACAAATATTTCTAATTTTTTCCCAAGTTCCAGGAGCAATAGCATTAATGAACCTTTATTTTCTCTGATTGAGGCTCGTTCTGTGGCTAAAATATTTACAGTATCCCTCTCTCCCGCAGATTTTCAGGTGTTCCTCAATAAAATTGATGTTGTTCTCTCAGTGGAGGTGCTAGTATGATCATATTTCTTTTAATCAGCCACTACATTTCCTGAAATGTAAAAGCATATATTATTTTTGAGACTGCCACTCCTCTACCAAATTTTTTCTTCCAATGGAGTAAAAGGTACAACAATCCCTAGGATGGACTCACAGTACATCTACATGAGTACCTTTTGTAGGCCTTCTTTCTTTTGAACCCAGATTGGTGAATATTTTTAAAGAACATAGTGCTTATAAACTGCTTTTTATTGAATGTCTTCTTGTTTATGTTGAAAAATTTGTGTTCAATACCATTGAGAAATACTTGATTCCACCAGGGCTGTGCGTAAAGCAGGTAACAGCTTTATTCCAAATAAACAAACACAGTATTCTCATTTGCTTCTCTGCATGAACTGTAGATAATTATTTACATTCGCTATTTTATATTTATTACAATATGCCACTGCTTCCTTCACGTGGGATATTAAAAATCAGTCAAATTCCTGTTTGTTTTCCAAAGTCTGTATTTTAAGTGTAGGATCACCTCAAATACGTTTTGGGATTTTTTAAAATAATTATGTAAATGCCGATAGCCTCTGCCAGTAAGTAAGAGAAAGCCTTTTTAAATAACATAAAATATTCAGTAAATGTCTCAGCCTTCCAAAATCATCACTGATATCTGTTGAGAAACTACATTAGCATTATTCATCTAAAAACAGGTAGAAAAATATTCATGAATGCAGCAATAGCCAGCCAAGACAAACGTAATGTCATCTTTCTGCAGCTTCTGCTTCTTGTTCAAAGCACCTTGTTTATCTCTGGTGTGCTTTTTTAAAGAACCTGTACCTCTGTTAAGATGTGGGGGGGATATTTTATGAAAAAACACGAGCATTTTCTCCAACTGTTTACACAAAGTTGTAGTCTCTTGGCAGAATAATAGTTAAATTATAATCCATCTCCCCAGAACAAAGACATTTTTTTTTCCCATCACTTGCCCCCATAACGACCCATTGTGACTGATTTAAATGCAACTTTAAAGAAAATCTGGCCCAGGACTTGCTTGAGTTTTAACAACCCCTTCCGAATTCAGTAGTATATTACTCCCAGTGTCTTCATCTTCAATAATTATCTCTTCAGTAAAAGCTTGTGGAGCTTTAGAGAGATACTCCAGACATAGTAGCTCTCCTTCAAATGGCAATGAAAATATTTATACCTCCTACAGCTTAATTTTTGTATGGAAGGAGCCGAGTGGCACCAGTCAAAAAAAAAAAAAATTCTGGTATTCCAACACATACAGCTATTTAATTTTTAAAATGTCATTACCATCTGCAAAGCACATGAAAAGATCAGTTTTCTGTAACTACTGACATTAAATAAAGGTGGCTGAACTGGAACAGAATGACTGCTTACCGGGTGGTACCCTGAGGCCTCCAAACAGAAGTCCGGAGCAGTCGCAGTCACTATATACTGGCACGCTGGGAATCTTTGGCTGCTTCAGACACCATTTGCAAGAAAACATAACACATTTAACAGATATCCTGAGAAATGAAGGGTGGAGTGATTATCTATAAGCCACCCTGCCGTGACTCCCAGAGAACAGACCCGCCACTCATGCTCCATGACTTTCAGGTTTTCTAGGTGGAATCAGGTATTTGTCCATCATATCAAACAAATAATTCTATAGCAAACAGTATTTGGAGAAGCAGCTAGTACAAGATAAGCATTAGTATTCTGAAAGACAAAGTTTATTGATTAAATATACTACCCAATTCAACCAGAATATCCACGTCAATCAGAGCAAATGCTTTTTTGTTCAGTTTTCGCAATCAAAAATGAAGTTTTATCCTCTCAGCAAATATAGTAATGCTTTGTGTCAGGAGCTCAGAGGGATTATTTTTTTTCCTGCAAGACGGACCATTTGTAAATGCAAACTCTTTGTTTGCAGTCCACGGTGAGAGGTCAAACTTTGGCTTGGATTAAGGAAGGTTAAGTTCATTCAGAGCATTGTTGCAGGACCAAAGCTCAGTGCCAAGGAAGCATTTCGGCTCTGAATTCCTATTTGGGCTCCTGTTACTGATTTAGTGGATATTTAGAAGGCTAAACACATGCTGTTGGAGCTAGATATAGTCTGCACTGCCTCAGACCTGAGCATGGTACGTATGAAACTCTGTCAAATTAGAGTGGTAACTTTCCAAGCTGCCTTCAAATGGTTTGTAAGGAGACAGAACAAAAAGGTCTTGGGGGCAGATGATCACATCTGCCAGGGAAGGTGGACAGGGCTGAATTGCATCAGGGGAGATCAGATGACACAGCCTAACTTTGGTCGGACAGCCAGGGTCAGAAAATGCATAAGATTTTGTCAGAGGGTCTGGAAACCATGAGAAAATAAGGAGACAGAGCAAAGTGTAACTCTAAAGACAAGAAGCACGGCGCAACAGAGCATGGTGAACACAAGCAGTGTGATGCACAAGGGTGGAAATGAACACTGATGGCCTGGACACTGGGGAGTGGTAGTGACGTGGAGCAGATAAGTGCAGTTTGCATCCTCTCCCAGGAAAGTGAGAGCCCGTGATACAGAGGCAGGGTGGGGGATGGAGAGGTGGTAGTGCTTCTCCCCTTATGGCCAAGCACAGAACCTACGTCTGAGGCCAAGTAACCTGGCTGTAATTTATATAAAAATATGTAATACAAACCACTTTTGTTCCAGAGTCTTCATTAAGCAGTACGGTAAACTGCAAATGGAAAAAAGGATGCTCTGGCTGAATGCCTGTATGTGCCTGTCAGTGCTTGCTCGCTCTCTGTTTTGCTCACCAACTAATTTCTTCAGCCACTTGATTTAAAAACATGTTTATTCTCCCTAAGTGTTACAAGAAAAGGGATGAGGTGAGGAAAGGGATGTTGGCAACGACTAAGAACTAGAACTGATCGTTGTCAGGAGTATGTCATCTATCCGGACACTGTCAGTGAGCTCTCTTAGCACTATGGAGAAGGTGCCTGGGGAATGCAATTCCACACACACAGTGGCATAATGGAAATGCAAAGCCATCCCCTGTGGCCTGTGGTGAGGATCCCCCTGGAATGAAATAGTCTGAATCACTTTATTGTTGCTTCGCCTTATCTTATCTTTCTGTCTTTGCCGTGCTGCACAATCTCTCCAGCCTTACAGCATCCTCCTAGCCAGTGAATAAAAAGCTCTACCAGGTCTTTGGTTACACTCTGGAACAATGAGACTTTGGTGATCCAATTCTCATACCAATGTAAATTAGGATTAATTCCACTGAAGTCAATGGGACATATATAAAACCAGTGCAAGTGAAGAAACAGGTTTTAGATTTCAGCTTTAAGTCAAACAAAAAGATTAAGTAAGTCACCTAATAGGGGTTTTGTTCTTCATTAAAAGTAGTAGCCATTTCCTGGTTGTTAGTTTGGGGTTTTTTTTTTTTCCCGTCCATAGAATTTATCCCTGTCCAGTGTGAATTTATCTGTAGCAAACTGCAAATTTCTCTACTGCTACAGCCTGGATATTTATTTCTATGTGAAAAATAACACACCATTAAATAAAGATGGAAAAATGCATCAATTTTCTGGGAACTACAGGCAATGTGTTTATTACCTAATGTCCCTCCAGCAATCTCAATTTTCTCATATTGTAATGAGATGAGAAGAGGATTAAGCTGTTGCTGGACTGAAAAAACCAAAAAATCAACACTAGATGTATTCTAGAAATCACAAGGGATAAAATCCTGATGTCAGAATGACAAGAAATCATAACAATACTAATGAGGCATCTGATCTGTAAAACAAACCGTTTTCAATAATGGAAAATACGCAGGGCTGTTAAAAGAACTATGCAATGCTGCTGTTCACTTGGTGTATTGTAGCAGCCTTAGAGAGCCTCATGGGGTCCATTAGGAAAAGGAAGATTATTTAACCTTTAATCAACCTTCTTGGAGATGTGCTGTCTGTCTACATTCACACACACAGAACACTGTTAGTCAGGGAATGTTTGCCTTCATGGCACCTCCAGTGGCATCTCCATCCACCTACTCATCCATGTTTTACTGCTACCACCACTGACACTACCAGGGTTGCATGCAGAACCAAAGGAGGGGATCAAGTGTATCTCCTGGCTCCCTGGAAAATTCAACAGGGACTAAGACAGAGAACAGAAGGTCAGTGGTGATAGACAAGTTACCTTTCCTTCTCACTTGAGTGACAATCTATAAGTGTGCCCAGTGGGTGACCCCAAGCCCTTCAATAATACAAAATCTACTTACCAGCCAAGGTTGTGAAGCAGTCTTAGTGACATGGACACACAGCTTAGATAAAAGCACAGGGCAGGCAGATCTGCAAAGCAGGCTTAGTAGAGGCACAACTCATGCTGTTTACACTCTGGAGAGGGTTGTCCACTGTACACTCATGTGAGGTCATGAACTGTCAGGCAAGGAAATTTTCAAGAGAGATGATGAGTCAAGAAAGGCAAATGCAGAATACAGAAGGTCAGGTGCAGGTTTTGTCCCTTGGGGAGGGTTTCCAAACACTTGTCTCATATTTAAGTTGCATAGAGCTAAACCACTCGAGCACAAAACACAAGCACTGATATGAGTGCTGCTGGCATCTGGATAGCTTTTGCTGTCTAAATGGATCCTGAGAGGCTGTAGACAAGAAAGCTTTAGGTTTGCTGGAATATGAACAGTGAGGTTATTTCTGTGTCAAGAGTGAAGAAAGCAGCCCAATGGATTGTACATTCAATAAGTGTAAGATCTCTTCAGTGAAGATATTAGATAGTGGGGTTTTTCACCCTTAAAAGGAGTATGTCCAAACATCTGCTATACCTTAGGAAATTTGAGGACTGGAGCCAAGAATTTCTACATGGCAACAGAGCAAAAGGGAGCATGTATGCAGGCACTGAGGCATGTTAGGCCCTGCACAAGGAAACTACCTTGATTTTCTTTACGCGTGCATACTGCTTATCACATAAATCAAGCTAACTCCTTCAGCTGAGGAGAGTCAGATCACTTAACTCAAGATGCATCCTGGCAGTCCAGTAAGGACTTAGTAAACAGTAAAGTCTGTTGAAGTCAGTGATTTTATTATTCACTTGGCCTTAACAAGCTGCTAATGCTATTCAGCACAGACAAACTTCTCACACCTACCTAAACTCCTCTACAGGAGGAGTTACTCTACAGGAGTTACCTGAGACTCTCCTTCCCAACCCTTCTGAGCCACTGCAGTGTGCAGTGCATTGTTAAGTAACTTTCATGCAGCTCTATTTTCACTGGCACAACTTGCCGTGTGTTAGCACAGATTTGCCTGGCCCTCAGTCAATTTCAAGTCCCATCATTAAAATCTGTGTTTGTGCTCCCATGCCCATTTCTTTAATTCTTCCTCTTCCAGCTAGCCAGGCCTTGGGAAACCACACTGCAAGCACACTCCAGGGAGCTCTTATGTTTTAGGACAGCCGGCTAGGATTTTCTAGGCTCCCTGATATTGAAGAAGAGGCAATGTGTGCCCAACTGTAGAAATCATGCGGTTTCTTGATAGCAGTGGCCAGCTATTTACACCCATTGGGTGTAAATAACACCTCTGGGATACTGAGATGGAAACAAAACAGTCCTACTAAAAGCCAAGGGAAGCTGATAATCTCATGTGGCACTCTGTAGCAACCACTGCTACACAGTGCTGGATGCTATGAGGGACAAGTGTCTCACTGGTGCTTCTCTCTGGAAACAAGGACTACGTGGCATTCAGATAGAGGTATCTCAGGAGCATAAACTGTTGAAACATTTGAGATAGAAACCTAAGATGATACAGATCCCATGGAGAAGCAGAAAGGTCCTGCTGCAGCCACTCAGAAATGGTACAAGCACGAGATGGGTTCCTCCAAAAGAATAAACAAGGGAAAAAAATTTCCCCCCCCTGTTCATTGCCCCAAGTTTTTGTCTTCTCAGTCACACACACACACACATTCCTTCCTCCTCTCTCTTTTTTTTTTCCATAATAGCTACTGACTATGCACAAGGAAGGAAGAAAACAGCAGGCCTGAAGTGTCCCAGTACCGTAAAGATGAAAGCCATAATGCAGCCATTGCCCCAAAATAACAAAACAATTCTACAATCAATGCAAAAACAATTCCCAGGTGCATTTTCTGACAGATAGATTGAATTCTTAGTAACAAACAGCAAAGCACACAAAGGAGCAGAAAATAGGTTTAAAACAATAACTGCTTCCACGTTGAAAAATGGATCCAGAAAAGAGTCTTCTGGGGCTGCAGCCATGTTAAAAATTGGCTTGAGAAGAGAGAGTTACAGTCTGATACTGAGTTGTGGGGAATTCCTCCCACATACAGGAGAAATGTTGGTATCCTACAGCCACCTTCACATGCCCATGCATTAGCTAGTGGAATGACAGACAAACAGATTTCAACAAGCCAAACAGCAGTACAGCGTTTGCCAGTGGAGCCAACCCTTCCGCTTACTGTGCACGCAGCAGGAAACAGCAATGTCAATATCAATTTATTTACTAATTATTACCTAGGTATTATTATTAATAGACCTCACTTTGACATTTGCAGGGATTCTGCCTGCAGAGAGTGACGCTGTTCCCAAGGTGAAATGTTTCCTGGCTCCACTACCCTGGATATCCATTATCCTCTTCTCCTTTTTTGGTGGTGGTGAGGGGTATTTACAGGAACAACAGGAATGCCAGTACAAAATATCCTTCTTAAGGAGACATTAGTCCACTTTTCACTGTGCAAAACAACCCAAACAACTCACACCCAAACAGGTTTAAGGGCAAATATAAGAAGACTCAGCCAGCCAATATTCTAGCCATAGCTCAGCCTCAGAGTGTTTATGCTGTTGCCTAGAAATAGTCAGACTCAAGCCTGGTTTTTAGTAGATGAGGTTGGTAACACACATCACCCTTCCTGTGTCTGCTGTGTTCAAGCCCCAAGAATGAGAGACCTCAGGCCTGTACTAAGATAAAAGATACCCACTTCTTGGAATCTCCAAAGCTTGCATGAAGATACTCGTTTTATCTCAGGCTTGAGAGGTTCACACTATAGATGGTCTTAAGAATATAGAAATATCCTCGCTGCCAGTAAATGATACTACTTTATTACTAACTAGATTCACATACATTTCAAATGGAATGTGAAATCACATAGCTAAAAATAAAACACTGGAATCATTATATTTCTAATTGAAATAACTGATTGCTTGGTCTTGTTACGTCCTAATAGGATGTCATCAGACCTGTAATTATAACAGTGTAAACCGAGTAGCTCTAATAGCTGTCTTTTCACCCAGCCATTCCTACTCGTGGAAATAAAGACAAACACAGCATGTTAACAGCGCTTTCCCAGATCACTAGACCAACCTAATCCAATTTATGCTGGCAACCTTTAATTTTAACTAGGTCAATTCACTCCGTGAGACCACAGAGAAAACTATCCTGACAATGCAAAATTATAAAGTATTGGAAACAATACAGGTCTGAAATTGCATGCAGAATAACAGCAGCTAAGAATGAAGGTAGCCACAATGCAAAATGTTGTGTGAAGCTGCCACAGGAAAAAGAAACTCACTTTAGGGAGAAAAAAAAAAAGTCATTTACTCGCATTGGGTGAGATCCAGCAAGCTATTGAAGTCAGCGGGGGATCTTTGTCTTGTTTTCAGTGGGCTTTGGCTGGGAGCCATTGTTTCTCACAGTTCAGAGAATCAATTTGGCTCCTCGACTCTTGAGACTGAATTGAGCGAGTAATGCTTATTTTGATAATGTGGAAACCCTGTTTGACTAATTCAGGGATGTTCTGAATGAACGCGTGCGGGCCGCCTTTATCACTGGCGTGGGTGAGCTTTGCTGAGTTGGGACCCCAAGAACTCCTCATGTCCATCTGCTACCCTCTGCCCTCTGAGAAGCACCGTCTGTAGAGGGGCGAAGTACCAGGCGGTGCTGCTTTCAGAGACCTTCCAGAGCCAATACACATTTTAATATTCCTAACTTACAGATTTTAATTAAATTAAATGTCAGTGGAATCATATTATTTTCTGCTGGTTAGATTTTAATGAAGTTTTAAACTGATCCTTCACTTTAATGAAATAATTATATAACACAGGGATGTGTGCTACTATTCATCTGAATTAATAACACGATCGCTTTGTGTGCTGTCACTTTCTGCCAAGGAGGAAGAATATCAAGCAGCTTTCTCAGTCTGCAGATAAATGAAGCAGAATTCTCCCTGTTTGTGTTTACTGATACAAGATATGTGCTCTCCCTCACAGCCCATATCTTACTTGGAGTGACTATTCCCCTTCACCCTCTCTTACTCCCAAAATTCACGGAGCCTATTTTGTTTCTGGCTGAAGAAGGCAAGTTAACATTGTTAGGGCAGGTAACCATTGCCTGGCTGCTTGACACAACGTAAGGAGAGTCCAGAAGGCTTACTCAGTTACAAGGAACGAAGCATGAAAGCCTTCTGTTGCAGGCAGTCAACAAAAATTAACAAGTTCAAGCAGCTTTGTGAATTAGGAGAGTTGTTTAGGATAAAAAGCTATTTAAAAGAAGTGGGCACTTAATGCTGAGATGAAAGTACAGGTCAGTAGGAAAGCAGGAGATGGCAGCAGTATTTGACCTGGTGGCATTTTACAAGGGCCTCTGTGCTTCATTTGGGCTTTCATCCTTCATTTTCTGTAATTATTCTTTGCGCAGTGAAGTAATTCGGAAGATGTTTGGTGCTCCGGTGAGCCTTCCTAAGCCATTCATTTCCTGCAATAGTACTGTGGTTGTGAGGGACACAAGCCCTTCAGAGAAAAGATGTAGAAACCCCATGAGTGCACCGCGGGGAAAATTCCTCCCTGTCCTGGCAGCTGCACACAATGTGCCTTGCACTCGTTAAATTTTAATCTCCAACAAGGTAACAGAGTCATCAGAAAAGAGACAGTTTTGCAGTCTAGGTACACATGGAAAAGACTGTTTCCTTATTCCACCTGAATGTAGTTAGCCACTCAGTACACAGGGTCTCACTGAGATGTCCCTGAAGGGCGAGATTCCTACATGACACCGAGCGGATGAATTCTCAATCTAGTCTTGTCCTGTTGCAGTGCTGTACACAAGGATTGCTTTCCTGAGCAAAGCAGAAGAAATTGCCTCCTGCAGCGTGCTCAGAGTCACAACAGATTATCACTCCAGCAATACCAAGTCCAAGGAACATTCTGCTCCTTCTTGAGGCCAGGCCTTCCTCACACTTCACACTACAACACACTCACCAGCAGCCAGTCAACCTTGGCCCCAAACAGCTTTGGTTTGTTCCACTTCTAGCCTAATGCCCATGTTCTCCTGGCCCCTCCTGTGTTTGCTGTATAAGGGGGTTTTGCTTGGACTGAAAGTAAGAGAGTGTGGCCTCTGAATCTGAAGTCTCCCATTGCCACACCTCCAGACAACACCCTACATTCACCACAAAGTAGTCTAATGAAGCTTTGCTCCCACATTAGCAGACCCACTGGCAGACCTCATAGGTTTTCATGGAGTATGGTCCACCCAAATGAAGGCACTTCCAATACAACTCGCTTAGAGTGGCTTCACACATCAGCCAGAAGTCATTTATCTATTTATATGCTATGGCTTATCAATATGTATGGGCTATACATTTTAACCTGAAAGGGATCTCCTGAACCATCATGCCAAGTTTCTTGCTATTTCAAGAATTTCACTCAATTCAACCATAAATTTACCAAAAGACATCTTTCCATGAGTCAAAAGGCTGAATGAACTGAGGCTGTTCAGTCTTGAGAAAAGAAGACTGAGAGGTGATCTTATTAATGTTTACACATATCTCAAGTGTGAGACACAGGGGGAAATGGCCAGCCTGTTTTCAATGATCTGTGGGGACAGGACAAGGGGCAATGGCCTCAAGTTAGAGCACAGGATGTTCCGCACCAACATGCGGAAGAACTTTTTCACTGTGAGGGTGACAGAGCCCTGGAATAGGCTGCCCAGGGAGGTGGTGGAGCCTCCTTCTCTGGAGATATTCAAGACTCATCTGGACACCTACCTGTGTGACCTGTCCTAGGGACCCTACTTTGGTAGGGGGTTGGACTTAGTGGTCTCTGGAGGCCTCTTCCATCCCCTAAAATTGTGTGAAATTCTGTTGAAAACCAAAGAAAAATAGTAATTAACAAATTCTGTAAAAACTCATCTCAAATCTAAATTATTCTGCAAACTTTTGCCATTTTGCCACCTGGCCTTGCAGCCAGGGTGAGGACTATGGGGCCACAGCCCATGACTCAGCATGTGCCTGCATTAGCACTACCTATACACTACACTAATAGAGCAGTTGCACATAACCTTGCTCAGATAACTCAGAAGAGATGCCTTCTTACGGTTCTTCATACGCAGACACTATTTTTGTGGGTTCTTCCGGGGCTCAGTGAAAGAATTTGTTATTATCTTGACTCCTTTCAACCTGAGCCTCCATCACTGCATTACCAGTTTTTTTGCAGGAGGCTGAAATATTTTCCCTTCCCAGGTAGCACTTGTGCTATTGCATCAAGACTTTCTGTGGTCTGCTAAGTACTTTTTTTTTTTTTTTCTAAAATCTTCCCCAAGGGTTGGAAATGTGTGTATGCCAAAATGGTCTTAAGTGGGGGTGGGGTTTTTTTTTCATTCTGGGAAATTCTGGGTTCCCCTTTTTCATAAACTGTCACAGTGGGTTTGCAGTGTTGGTAAAGCTCCTGTGATAAGATCAGAGCCCTGCACATATCTGCTGTGCCTGGGGAGCTGGCCCAGTTTTGCATTTCTTTCTGATGGTGGAAATTCCCTCTTGCGTGTGACAGGCACCTTGTGCTGTCACAACTCTTGCACCTCTGAGTTCATTTTTCAGAAGAACACTTCTCCTTTTTTCCCCCCCACAATTTGTAGATACATCTGTCCCTGATCCTAGCTGTAGCATGTGCTAGGATAGAAAGATTTTTATTTCTGCTGCAGATTTATTGGCAATGTCCCCTTATGGGCCACTCTTGGGTTTGCAGAAGCCCCTTCTAAGTGCTGAGCTTGGACCTTAGAGGAAGAACCAAAAACTTCCACGGGTGCTGGAAGGAAGAAGAGACCCATTTGAAGTGCCAAAGTATGGGTGAATCAGGAGACAACAGAGGGGAGAAACTTGAAGAAGTTTCCTTAGAGAATGGAGAAATATGGATAAGCAATCAAGCAGCAGGAGGCCACGTTCCAGGAAACCAAGAGTAGCCCTTGTAAGTGCATTTTGAATGTGCATATTGTACAGTCCCAGATGCATATAACCATCAAACCATTGCAGCAGAGAATAAGTGCCAAGGATTCCCATTGCCTTTATTCCCACTACTGATTTGACAGTCATTTACTGTCTGCTTCTTAGCTGCCAGGTGTTTATTCTCTGTCCCACATTTGTCCAGCAGTGCTTTGAAAGGAAAAGCAAACTCACCTAAGAGGTTTTTAAAACTGGCTTTTTCACTCCTTCCACTTTGGCTAACAAAAAAGAAATAGGCAACAGCAGTAAGAATCCAAAACTGAACTGTATGATGCCTGGCTTGGAAAGCACAGTTACAGACATCATCAAGAACATCAGCCAAAGGCGGCTCTAAAACTAAATCCCACTCTTTCAGTTTCTGATGATCAGAAGTGGTGAGTAGCTACAAAGATCGAGGCATCTGCTTGCCACACTTCTGACTGAGCAGCATTTTCGTTGGTTTAGCACTTTTGTGCCCTCACCTTTAGGGAGAGGAGGAGACTGACTTTAAGGGTTCAGCAACTCCGTAGTCCTGGATACTGACTGCATGCTCTGCTCGGGCTGCATTAGCAGCTCCCATGGCCGTTTCTAAACCATTTTCATTTCATAGGTCTGCTTATTTCTGTTGATGCATCTGTGACAGAGCTTGTATGACACATTTCATTGAGATTTATGAAGTTTCAGTCAATTTGTGTTCTAGAGTTAGCCTAAAACTGCCCCTTCATGGGGGTTTCCCCCCTTTTTACAGGCTGCATTATTCATCCTCCTCCTAGTGCCCTACCTGGGGCTGCATGAAGAGAAGAATGTGTTCTGTGGACAACTGGATGCCATTTCCTACGTGGTGTAAAACCTAGTGGTTTGAAAGTGCCATAGGCCTTGACCCCTGCCTGATAAGCTTTTTTAGTCACACCACAAGTTAGTTCTTAAGCAGTTAATGTCATTGTCCATCATCCCTGGGTGATAATCCACAGCCAAACAGGGCAGAGGAGCCAGGGAGAAAGACCGAGGGTCACCTATCCACACAGAAATCATACCTAACAGCTGTCTCAAGCACTTGTGTTTAAATTCATGGCAAGTTTAAACTATAATTCACCTGAGACACCTCCAAGATGTTTTTGTCTTCTATTGTTGTCAGAGCAGATGATTAACAAACCTCTGCTGTTTATGTAAAAGTGAATGAAGCATGTTTCCTGATTTGTGTAAGGAGGAAGGGAGCTATTGTAACTTACCACAAACTGTGGCTCTCAAGCACATTCCTATCTACCTCATACATCTTTCACTTTTAATGAAGACCAGATCAACTATCTGGCTACCAAATGTCCTTGTGTACTTGACAGGTCTACAGTTTTTGTGCAGTTTCCTCAGATGCAAAATCCCCAGTCACTCCTTCCCCCCACAGAAGAATAGGGAGTTCATTCCTAGGTCTCTCAGTATTATCACATTAATCTATGTACATGAGAGTCCAAACCTCCTGCACATTTCACAGTTTCAAGGGGTAGCCAGGTTGCAATCAAATTTGTTAGCTGCCTCAGCCTACTTTCTGTCTCTGTCCCATTTTCCACATTATTTGAAGGACTTTTCCCTAAATGGAATGCTTATCCCAGGATTATCTTATATTTCAAATGATCCTACTGACTGTGACTACTTTTGTCACAGTAGCAGTATTTACCTGAATTTCTTTTCTCTGCTTTTTCTGGCTGCCAGCTTCCTGGTTTAAACCAAATTTAACTTTTTTTCCCAGCTGTGACACCCAGAAAAGTCCCATCAGAGGACAAGCTCCCTGACCTCACGCTTCACACTGCTGGGCATATGTGCTGCTGCTCAATCAAGCCTTGCAAGAAGCATCTCTTGAACCTGTGCTGGCTCCTCCTGGATCAGGAAATAACATGCTGGCCATGCTCAAACCTAGCTAAGTGGTCCGGAAAGAGATTCCCCATGTGAGATATATATATATATATATATATAAAAAAACCACATGAAGAGCACAGGGATCCCCACATCCTCTCTCATCTGGGATGGGTCACTTCTCTCTGTTCCAGCAATAAACTGAAGCCGCTCAGCATTTCAAGGACCCAACCAATCTATCCTGCCTTTGACGTTCAGCCTGAGCAGATGCGAATAAGCTAACATTTTCACAGAATGAAAAGGAAGTGGCTTTGATTTTCTAATCACCCATCGATTGCCTAATGTCACTAACATTGAATGTAAGGGTTTTTTCAACCTTAAGGTGTTCTTCCTTTTTCAAGCAGGCAGCTTCAGTCAACAGATGAAAAACAAGGAATGACAAGTTTATACCTGGAACAAAAAAGGAAAAAAAAAAAAGACCATATCATGCATAGTCTCCTAAAACCTCTTTTCTTTTTTACTTACAAGTAGGAATTCTCATTCAAAAAGGATTTTAGATTTTGTGCCTGTATTAATTAGAACTGACGTTCTTACCCACGGAGGCCTTTCCACACAGGGTTAAATAACTAACAACATAATTTGTCTTTTCTTTGATCAAAGTTTAATCAAATAGTAACCATGGGGATGCAAAGATGTAAAGGCAGAAAAATCAAACACCATGCATAATACCTCTTAATAGAGGTTCAGCAAAATAGACTGTCACTGTTTCCAGGTTCCTTGATCCAAACAGATGAAAACATGAGATTTTATCTGCATTGCTAATGTCACAAGATTGCAGTTAGAATACGTGGGCACATGATGTCCTATGGAAATCATTATCTTTGACTAATTGCAGCATTTTCCTGGAAAAGAGAAAGGAGCTTCCTAATTTGTTTTTTGTTTGTTTCTTCCCTCAGGTCTGTCAAAAATTAATACAATCCTATATTAAGAATGGAGGTTTGAGTTAAAACACTGAGGGCCAAATCCTGCAGTCTTTATTCAAAGACAGACATCTTACTGCTTTAGGAGCAGAGACTAATAAGCTGGTCTCACTTTTGTTACACAAACACGTGTAGAAACACGGAAATCTACAAGCTTCATACTGAAAACAGAACCGCAGACTCAGCAAACAAACAGCACATAATTATTTGCTCAATTACTCTCTGAGCACAACATCCCATTACCCTTGAGCTGGCAAGGGAAGGACAGTGTTCTGTTCTGATTTTTTTAAAATCCTCCCCCCCGGCCCCCCCCAGGTTTATATTATTGCCAGATCTTGGCAGATCACCACGGGGACAGCAAATACCACCTTCCCACTCCAATGTATTACAAACAAAAAACCAAAAACCACCCACATTAGATTTCAGCACAGACAAAATAACACGTATTACCCAGGTAACACTTCTAAAAACCCCTCAAACCACAACAACTTGGAAATTTTCCAAATCTACTTGGTCTGAGCTAAGTACCTGTTGTGGAAAATTACAGTCCAAATGGTTAAGATCTGTTAAACGTAACTGAAGACAGCTTTTCCCCAGGGAATGTGTTGGGCAACCTTACTGATAGGCAGGGCCACAAGTTCTGCATGAAATAATAATAAAACCCCCCAACTTCCAAGTAAATAACACTTTCCTTCACATTGGTCCTATCTACTGCCGAGATGACGACTGGTAATGACTTTCTGTAGCCACTCAAGTGATAAATCAGAATTGATGGCTTTCTCTCAGAGTGAGATCTGAGGTTCTTCTGGTCCCTACTGATGCAGCACACCTTCACCCTCCTCCACCGCAGGAGGGTACGCTAAACATGCCACCGCGTAACTCCGTCTCATTAGCAGCTGTAGCCTGACAGCAATTTAGACCCCTGCTTCCCGAGGCCGGAGGGAAGAGGTAAGAGAGTCAGGCAATTTAGTTTAATTGCAGGAGGCGCGGGGCTGAGCTGCACCCCCGTGCCCCAGCTCTCATCTTCCCCTGCCCCGGCCCTGCGCAGACAGGGTCCCGCTGCGCTATGAAGATCTGACACACACATCCCCCTCAGCCAGCTCTCTGCCTTTTGTTTTGCTATTTATTAACTGATGCCTGCAGATAATTCCAATATACTCCAGCCTCATTATGAGAGAGCAGACTCTCAGCTCAGTAATCTCCCAAGATAAAAGAAAACCAGGAGAAAGTCAGCCACGTACTTCAGGCGCCATGCCGGGGCTTGAGAAAGGTGGGCTGCGATCACAGCTCCCACAGAAGGCGTCCCTGGGCAGGAGGATGGTTAGTCTTTGGCCAGGTGCACCTCAGCCCGCCTCGGGTAATGCCCTGTTGGTAGCATAACCATAGTTTTCTCTCTTGGATGGTTTTAGCACAACTGTGACACCAACAATTGCAAAGAGATGGGATTACTATTGACTTTAAGGCCAGGCTTTTACTTTGTTTTCTTTCTACTGCTCACACCATAAAGCCTCAAGCCCAGCCATCCCCTAGGCCTCTGGCCAGAGCACAGAAGTCTAGAGGCCTTCCAGACTTCTCCACCTAACTGGGCAGGGCTCTCTCCCTGAGATTTCTAAAATAAGCTCAAAGAGACTGTGGCTGAAACACAGCCTTGGGGCAGGGGCAAGGAAAAAAATCAACCCCAAACCCAAAATATTTTCTACCTTTTCCCAACCTGGGACTCTTAAATTTTTAAAAAGTATAAGTAGGGGTGCTCCCCTGAAAAGCAACAGCCTTTATCAGCTACCTTTTCCAGCTCAAATCCAGAACAGCGACTTGTAAAAATAAAAAGCCTGGAGCAGAATGAGACCTGCCATGTTTCCAGAAGCTGAGCTCACAGCCCCACTTGAGGCAGCTGAGAGCATACCCTGCCCTGCAGCAGGTTTCCCTCCCACTTGTGCCTTTTCTGACTGTAAGGCTCTCCTGTTAAGCATGAATAATGAACCAATCCGGGTTAAAAATAAAGTTATTTTTCCCTTCAGCTATTTTTTTTTAAAAACCAGATCATCCCCACAAATCCCATCCACAAAGTAGCTTTGCAAATCATTCATCTAGCAGAAGGGCTGCTGCCCAAATGCAAGGGCAGAGCAAGCAGTCCTGGGCTTAACACAGCATTTGCTGGTGATCCTTTCCTCAAGAAAACATTCCTGCATGCAAAATCCTACAGGTTAGCCTTATAGAAGAACTGTGGGGCACCTAGTCAGAGGAGAAACTGCTCTCCAGCACTTCTTGCTTCTTTATTGAGGCCATTACTTCCAGGTATCCTTGTCATTATGTAATTCTGCATCTAAAGTGAAAGCTAGACTCCATGCATGTGTTCAAACCCTCCTTGCATCCACATTATGTGAAAACAGCAGCAGCTTTTGGGGAACGCCAGGTCCCACAGCCACCCTTAGAATGGGCCCAAGCCCATACCTCCCTGCATTGCAATTCCCAGTGGGCAGGCTGGCCATATTCCTCCATCCAAGCTACTCACTTGCATCCCACCTATGTTTCTGCATGCTGTAAGGCCTTCCCTAGGAAGGCAGAGGAGATTTATTGGCATCCAGAGCCCTGCCTGCCCAGTGTGCCTGCTCTGAGTGCAGAAATCCATGAAGCTGTGCTGGGGGATGTGATAAGCAGCAGCCTGCTTTTTGGCTCCTGCAATCTCGTGGCTCCTCATCTCTGCCTGCTTATTACTTTCCACCACCACCTCCTGGTTCCCTCTCACAGCTTATGAAAGCTTGTGACCATTTTTCATTAATGTCAGGGTACGTATTCTATAACTACCCTTTCATTTTATCTCCAGGCAATTATTAAATTGCCTCTTCCTTATCTCTCCTTTCCTCCACTGCTAAATGTGTCATCCATCCCCATATCTGCTCTACTCTACTGGCTTACTACCTCTCTCCTTCCTTTCAGTCATGTATCAACACTATCTGCTCTATGCAGCAAAACTAGGGGAGATCCAGACTTGGGACTCTTTTCCATGGGATTTTTTTTTTCCCTTCTGTTTTGCTGTTTGCACCTCGAGTCCTTCGCTAAGTCTACTTGCAGCAAATCAAACCCTTTTTCCACTCTATAAGCATATCTTTGCTGGGACTGGTGGGCTTTTACATAACACCCTTCCCAGAGCCCCTACAGAGTACTATGTTATCCAACATGAGGCCAATTTGAGTATCTCCTGCCACACAAATACCTGCCACCCTTCAAAGGTGAGTTGCAGACTTTCATCCAAAAGCAGCTGCACTGGCAACCTGTAACTGGTAACTGCCTCAGCTAATTTCACAAGAGACATTGCTTTAAAGCATGTACCACTTCTGGCCAGAAAGAATATCCAACAACCCCCATCTGGTACCATTGCTTATTCTTCCCTACAACAGCACTGCTGCTTCAAAAATCCTATTTTCCTTATCTATCCACATCCACTTCATGTTTTCCTGAGGTGAGGCAGAATGCAGGACTTCCATCTCTGTTTTATAAGTGCCTCTTCTTTATTCTCCCTCCCCTTTTACTCCTATGCCATAAAAACACTGGGCAGCAATGTTTATCCTGGAAGTCATTAATCCATTGCTCTTGGATATTCAGCAGATGCAGTGACTGTGCAGCAGAGTAACTGCTCGCACTGAAACCGTCCTTCACATACATTCGCTGTGAGAAGCATATCCAGCTCCAGCTCCAAGGCTCACTCCTAAGGCACACAAAGTGAGCGCAGCTTGGCAAGCTCTACCCAGCCTCCGAGTTTTGAAAATGAATAAATTTAGGAATGAGATATTGATTCATTTCAGCTGGGATTTATGGTGGCTTTATCGCACCCATCGCTGCTTAAGCTGCCATCACTTTCCGGAATACCTGCAATCACTGCAGCCCTTTTCATAAATTCCACAGATGAAATTATGCTTGGCTTTTACAATTTATCCAAGTGCTCTTTGCCAGGCTTCTGCAGCACATATACCACCAACCAAGACTTGAGGAATTCAGCAGTGAGTTCATCAGTATGTGACTGTACCATATACAGCTCAGCAGTTTTCTTTTACATGTTCCTCACGGCCAGATCCAATTTCTACCTAATTTCCATTATCTCTAAATACCTTTGGACAAGTTATCCCAACAAGAAGGTTGCTCCAGCTTTGCTTATCGCTGCGATGCAGTAAAACCACACTCATTTACCTTAAGCTTGACCTAAGGCATTTTCATTGTCTGCTGCTTCCCAGAACCTCTAAAGTCACGAGCTTTGCTGCTCCCACATCTACCTCCATTTCCAGAGCCACTCTGAGAATCCTCACATTAACGACATAAAGGCATACTGCCCCTCTTTATGCACACATGGCCTCAGGGAAGCACCTTTTTAGCTGAGAAACACTTTTCTTCCAAGCATCTCTGGTTTTGCCTCTCAGCTGGGTGGCAAACATGGTCACCCCAACCCTGAGCCAGCACCTCTATGCTGCAGCTTTTCTAAAAAGTGCTGCCAGACTCTTAATTGCTAAGCTCTCACTCCTGAATAACATGGCTTCACTGATTTTTCTACAGCACACAGAATACCCTAACCCTTATTAGGCCCCACCACCACCTTTTTCTTCTTTTTTTTTAACTTTAAAACCTCTTAGCAGAGGTCTTCATGAAACCAAAATCTTCTGTAGGTAACCTCAACAAGAACAACCTCCTGCCAGCAACAGCTCCCTCTTCTACACAGGACACATAATTGTCTCATTACCACCACAACAAAAAAATCCCTTGCTGAGCTGGAGAGTTTGCTGACCCCACCACTGGGCCCAACGTCCTTGTTCCAGCAGAAACAGACACAACACCCTCCTTGAAAGTAAACAAAATAACACAGATCAAACCTGAAGAATTCAAAACCACGTCCACCAAAGTAATTTCTTTCCCCTCTCAACTGCAGATAGGAAATACTTGCTTTGCTCAGCACATTGCCCTCTAAGCCCATGTCAGTTGTTAGCAAAACTCAGATGCAAAAATTCAAGGTCCTTCAGCCAAAGAAGCCCCACAGCTTCCTGTGATACAGCAGGGTCTGTTTTTATCAGCTGCTGGCTCATTAGCAAGATAAAAAAAAGCTGGAGTATCCCAATTTAGGCATCACCTGATACAAAAAAGTTTTTTAATGGGAACTGGCTGTGTTGTTGATACGTGATGTAGGATGAACTTTCCAAAAGCTCTCACCTGCAGCCTAACGCTGCTTCCCCACCTTGTCAGCTTTAACTTCAGAAGGACTGATGCAAATCAATCCTGAACACTTAGAAGATCTCTTCTATAGGGTTTCTAGCTAAACTGTTTAGTACAAAACATTGTATTGTTTTTTAGGTACCATAATGAACAAGCATCTTTTGATAAATAATTGCAGAAATGGTGACACAGAGTTCTGTATTTATTATGTTAGCACTTTCTCAGTTGAACATCTCCATTTACACCTAAAAGTGCTTCCTTTGGCTGCCAGCATAACAAATACAGTCTGTGATGCAAGAGAAAAGCTGGCTTTTGGTGATTCTCATGTCAACAGAACAAAAATTTAGCATATCAGGCTTTACCTCCAAAGTAGCTTGTGCCCAAGGGAACTGACTCTCGTCCTGCAATTGGCTGTTAATTAGCTATGCTAAACTAAGTAAAGCATAAGACAGAAAATAAAAATCTTACAGGACTTTTGTAATTAATGAAGAAGTATATTCAAGTCCACAGCTTGTATTAAAACATACACAGGAGAAGGAAGATCTTTCTTCGATAAATTCCAGGCTACTGTGATAAGTATCTATTTTTAATGAGCTGAACCAAAGCCTTTGAATCATTAAGATCTGGATTTCCATTCTGGGCCATAGATCCACCATTTTTTATAATCTTTGGTAGTATCTAAACAATTTTTAAATATTTTTGTTGTTGTTATGTAATGCTCATAACAGCAAGGAAGAGCCTGAAATGATTTCAAAACAGCATGGTGCAAGCAAGTGAGACTGTTAGACAAAATGAAACATCAGACAACATGGCATGCATCTCCAGCACAGTAACACAGGGTGGTCTTGGGCTCAGAATAGTACCTTTCCTGTGGCTTGAGTAGCTTGTCAGTTCTCCTTTCTACTGTAGGTCTCAATAAGTGAAATATGATTAATTATTTCATCATCTCAAAGGGAGAAAGGGAAGAAGAACGGTGATGGAACTTGTTCTGGATTTTAGGGCAGAAAACTCACTAGAAAGAAGGTATTTTTAAAGTATGGAGTGGCAAAATTAGAACAACAGTAAAAGAAAATGGGTAAGACAGAGAAGGAAGCAGAGTGGAGGGCCAATACCTTTTTTTTAAAATACCTGGGTTTTTTTTTTTTAAAAAAAAGCCATTAATATATTTTTAGTATATAAACATGTTCACATATGACCATGACTCAGTTGCTCCACTGTAAAACAGAAGCATTATGGTTTCTGTCTTAGTACCACAAGCAAGGACACTGATTTGCTTTAAAGGTGCCAGCTGAGCAGAGGTAAGCTGGGTGACTTCCATCATTCTCCACACCTTGTCCCCTACTCGGGAAGTCCCCTCTGCCGTTATGGAGACGCGCTCTCACCGTGCTTGCACGGGGGCACAAGTCACACAGGCCACCGATGGCAAAGCAGCGGTACAGCCCGCCTCTCCAGCACCAATTTAGCTCAGCTCTACAGCATTATTTTATGAGGCAGAATAAAGTCTATAAAAGAGGGTTTTTTGATGAAAAAATACTGATTAATGTATAGCTAGGTAGCATATGTATAGGACAAAAAAATAAAGCCTGATTGAAATAAACATCCCAAATGGATCATCTACATTGAAGCTGAGGTAAGGGATATACAGCAACTGGCCCATGGGATGAGAACACGTTACTGCAAGGCACTGCAGCTCCTCTTGCTGTGGTGAAGAACTGTGTAAATAGACACCAAGAGAAAATAACCAGAGGCCTCTCATTTGGAGATTTCAGTGCTTTACCACAGACTCTGCAGCTGTCAGAGTTTTTATACTGCCTTTCAACTACATAAATAAGATGTATTTTTCCTAGGATTATTTTTCCTGCATAAGGAGGAAACCTAAATTCAAAATGATTACTTCAGACTTCCAGGAGGAGGGTGCTCTGGGTTTCTTCTTCATACATCCATTGAAAATGTCACGCTTTGAGCAAAGAAAAAAAAAATGTATCTTGAATTCTGGAAGTACTTCCCCAGCTATCTTCAAGGGCATCAACAGGCCAAGTGGGTTTCAGCATATGTATTTTGAAATGCTGAGATGCCACTTGTCCTTGCGACCTGGATTCTCAGAGATCCAAAACTTACCTTTAAGGGTTTTAAGGAACTGTCTGGTGTGTGAAGAGATAATAGATGAGATATTTAGCTTATTTGCAGGATGTCCTGTTCTTCAAGATAATAGAAGCTTTGGAGAGTCCACATTTAAAAAAACCCAAACCAAACCAACAAACCTCAAGTAATTTCAACATTTCAACAACACAAAAGTTTCCATTTGTTTGTAGGCATGATAGCACCTCACCAACATTCTAGACCAAAAATACAGTATCAATTTCCACAAATCTTTCTTATGGGCTTAGATCTTCAGGGTACCAATTACTGCACCTATTGTTCCCTTATTCGCTGCTGTCGTCAGAGTGCTTTGATCCAGGGTGGTGTTGCAGCGTTAGCTGGCACACTTACATGATATATAATCCCATGGTTTATCTGTTATATATGTGACTCAGAGTTAACCTGCCCAAGGGAAAGGTTTAGCTAAGATCTCTCCTACCACAGAGCTTTGATGCCTGACAGAAGTCAGACCCAGCCCAGTGATTTTCTTTTTTCATGAACATTTTATCTTGCCCACCCCTTCTAGCACTAGCTAGAGCTCAGTGCCCATGCTTTCATCTCTGTCTCCACAGCTTCCTGGCCCCTGGCAGCACCACTGTGTGGCTAGCTCCTGGCTGCCAGGAAGACCTGGGATTTATTCCCAGACAGGAAAACCTTTGCAGTGACTGGAAAACTAATTATTTCTTTTTATTATAACTTTAAGAGAAAATGCTGACTTTCAGCTACATAAGTTGATCATTTCTACCTGCATCGTATCTCTGCCTGCCTTATATTTACCACCTGGCCAATGCACCTCAAACTTCTTCCCAGGTGGCTTCTAACAGGATTGCAGATTGATCCTTAAAGACCCTGGGAACCTATAAGCACTCTTGCTTCTAAAAAGTCATGTCATTTCTTAAAAATTGTTTTGTGCTTCAGTCAAGTCATACTGAAGGCTGCAATCTTCTGTCACAGCTGCTTCATCTGAATTGCTCCTCTGGCTTTAAATGAGCTCAGTTGGTATCAGTAAGTAACAGTTGATACAGCCAGGCTCCCTTCACTGTAGCCAGGTGCCAGGCTGCTATTTTAAATCTCAGCCACCTACCCCACTGCTAGGTCCTAAAACCCAGCATGAAGAAGGCGAACATCACTGCATTGACTCCATGTGAGATACAGGCTCCCCCATGCCCATAAGAGCTGAACGCTTTTCCATGACCTGCCCTGTCCTGCCCCTGATTAAAATTCCCATCTCTTGTCCTGCACTGTTTTGTGCTTTTTAATACTAAACAAGTCACATCCATTTATTTCCTTACAGGTTGGTGAAACCCTGGGACAGCTTCTTTGTCTTCCTGTCCTCTGCATCCTTCATTTTCCCACTGAAGCTTGTGCTAGAAGCAAAACATTATGCTGGTGATGTACCACCAGATCCACTTTCTCCTGCTCCAAAACCCACAGGTGTTACTCATGCCTGAGGCCACAGAAAAAAGCCAGCAGCCCTGTCCCTGGCTGTGGCTTTGTCAGCTGCACCTTGTCTCCAAGTAACCCATTAATACTCACGAAAAGAAGAAACAAGAGGACAGTTGCTTACACTTCCCCACATGAAGAGCTGCTGGCATGTCTTCCCAAAAGCATTACAACCCAGAAAAATAAATTCAAAACATGTTAATTTCTATGATAATTCTCTCTAGCTTAAAAAAAAAAAAAAAAGCAAAACCTAAATTAACTGGTAGGTTTATTTTCCCTCTGATTTTTGTTATTTCCAGCCAGTTGGCATTTTTACCCAAATTAACATATTGCTCATGTTTTTAGATTCATTTGAAACTCTGATCTTCTTGATACTGAAATTTCACATCTGCTAAAAATTATGAGAGCGGCTTTAACCCTGCCCATAGTTTTAATTCTGTATTAAAAAAATTAATAATAATCTGAGCTAATGAGTATGCTATCCTTGCTGTTATGAATGAAAACCCACACAGTTATTTGGACATAAATAACCAGGCTCGTTATTTTCAACACAGCAGGAAAGTAACAACAATGTAGGGAAAACTCTGAGGACTGTGATACTGGGGCTTTTGCACCCCCTCAGGATCCTTTTTCCTTTCTTGTGGCTGCTGGAATTGGCTTCCAAGCTTTGGATCCAACAAACCACATAAGCCATGGAGTAGATTTTCACTGGAAGCGGCACACAGAGCGGTGTGCTGATAGTTACACTGAGGCAGAGCAGTCTTGTGTTGCTCCTTCAGATCAATGGCAGGACAAGGCAGAATGGATTAAAGCTAAAGGAAGGAAGGTTTAAATTAGATATTAGGGGGATGTTCTTTACAGAGAGAGTGGTGAGGTGCTGGAACAGGCTGCCCAGAGAGGTGGTGGATGCGCCGTCCCTGGAGATGTTCAAGGCCAGGTTGGATGGGGCCCTGGGCAACCTAGTGTAGATCCAGGCCTGGAGGTTGGTGGCCCTGCCTGTGGCAGGGGGGTTGGAGCTCTATGATCCTTGTGGTCCCCTCCAACCCATACCATTCTATGATTCTATGATTAGCGCTGTTGGGGAGGCCTGCTCCAGGAGTAAGAAGCACAGACTGTTGCAGTCTGCCAGATACGTTCCCAACCCAACTCTTTGATGCATTCTTCTCACACAGGCAGAAATGTTTTTCCTGCTTAGCTGCTATTCTTCTCCAGTTGGCAGCTTCCTTCAAGAGGCTCCCATCACTGTGACTGCATGACAGTAGCTTTTGGATCTCTCAGGTTTTTACAGGTTGGTGTAGCTGGGGGACTAAAAATCCATAGGAAACCATCCATTTAAAGCACACTGATTTGCAATGGCCTGTCCCTGAGACAGCACTTGTTAATTTGCTTTCTTCCCCCCACCCCATGGAAGAGAACTTTATCCTCTGCAGTGCTCCTTAACCCTGCATTTTGAGGAGAAGGAGCCATGCCTGAAGTTGCGTCAGGGGAAGTTTAAGTTGGATATTAGGAAAAGTTTCCTTACTGAAAGGGTTGTCAGATACTGGAACAGGCTGCCCAGGAAGGTTGTTGAGTCACCACCCCTGGAGGTGTTTAAAATAAGAGCAGATATTGTACTGGTTGACATGGTCTAGTTGGACCATGTAGGGCTGGGTAGATGGTTGGACTCAATGGTCTTGAAGGTCTTTTCCAACTGAAACTATTCTATGATTCTATGTTCTCCTAGGTTTCCACCAAAACCAGGAGAGCTGAGAAAGCTTCTTCTCTCAGTGCTCATCAGTGCATATGTCAGGACACACCCAGCTCTCTGCCTAACCATGTTTCATCTCAGATGGTGCCAGGCTAGCACTTTTCACCAACATTTGCGCTAATTTGATGAGGAATGTGCATGTCTGGGGATAGGCTGCTGCCTTGTGGTTCCTGGTAACTTTTGGAGGCCACTGACCCATTTCAGTCACATTTAAAAAGGAGAGGAAGTCATTTCAGACTTACCTGGAGTCCTAAAAGTTTTTGGGAAAAACAGGGAGCTGGAGACAGACAGTGCAAATCACAGCACATTTGGTCTCTCCCATGAGAGGCATTTTACAGTGGGCTTTCCACATGGAAAAGGGAACTGAGGGATGAAAGGCACAAACAACGTAGCAAAGCAGGCTTCATTAGCTTTTCCATTGACAGAACAACTTGTATTTGACTCTGGGCAATTATCCAGCCAATAATGACATCTTCAACTCAGCGTAAAGTCTTCGATGAAGACAGGGGAGGTTTAGAGGCTGTTCAGTCCCAAGCCATCCTACATGTGTAATTGTGCTCTACAATAATTTAGTGTGTTAGGAAGTTTTTATTTTGCTGTTACATAAAAGGATCCTTACATAAGGAAATCAGCTATGAAAGTGAGGAACATAATTGTCTTCCAGAGCAGCTGAGAGAAGTACTGATGTTTAAACACTTTGCATTGACCAGATGAGTTAGTAGTTCTAAGTCTCACAGCTTTCCTATTTTTAGGCCTCAATGCTGTTTTGTTTGTTTGTTTTTAAATCTGATGGAAGTATTTAAGGAGGCCATTAAAAGACTTCTGATGATTTTGCCTGGTTCATCCTATACTAGTTTTGGCTGGGATAGAATTAACTTTCTTCACAGTAGCTGGTATGGGGCTGTGTTTTGGATCTGTGCTGGACACAGTGTTCATAACACAGGGATGTTTTCATGACTGCTGAGCAGGGCTTGCACAGAGCCAAGGCCTTGTCTGCTGCTTATACCACCTCACCAGCGAGGAGGCTGGGCGTGCACAAGGAGTTGGGAGAGGACACAGCTGGGACAGCTGACCCCAACTGACCAAAGGGATATTCCATAACATATGACATCCTGCTCAGCATATAAAGATGGAGGAAGAAGAAGGAAGAGGGAGACATTCAGAGTGATGGCATTTGTCTTCACAAGTCATTGTTACGTGTGATGGAACCCTGCTTTCCTGGAGATGGCTGAACACCTGCCTGCCCATGGGAAGTGGGAAATGAGTTCCTTGTTTTGCTTAGCTTGCACATGTAGTTTTTGCTTTACCTATTAAACTGTCTTTATCTCACCCCATTATTTTTCTCCATGTCACTCTTCCAATTCAGTCCCCCATCCCAATATAGGGGAAGTGAGCAAGTGGCTGTGTGGGGCTTAGCTGCAGCCTTGGGTTAAACCATGAAAGTCCTTTTTGGCCTCCAACATGGGGCTCAAAGGGTTTGAGATAATGACAGGTTTGATTGGAATGTGCTAAATCAAATTTATAGCTGTTACTGCTGTTTAGCTATTAAATGTCAGACTCCTGTACTTGTCATAGGGCTTGCTTGCCTTACTGTAGAGTCTACTGCTTGTTGGTGGCTGTTTTTTGCTTTTGCTCCTTGTAGTAGTGCTGCAACTGCTTATCATCTTACTGAGCTGTGCCTGGGAACATTTTGGTAACAGTGATGCCCATGCTGCTGGGCTGGCAAATGCCCAGGGAATTGCTGCTGTTTCTGTGCTGCTGTACTGGACAGGTTGGAACTCAAGTCAAAGGGACTGTGGCCTGTGGATGAGTACAAGTGAAAGCCGTACACCCTGAAGTATCTGTGGCCATGAGTTAATGCACACAACATCAGGTACATCTCAAAGTGGCTGTAGCCATGGTTAAGCCTGTGACACAGCAGATGTATCTCTGAAGGGATTGTGGCCCTAAGGTAAGTCAATTCTGGAGAAGGTACACCTGGAAGCATCGGTTGCTGTGGATAAGTCCATGCTGCAGCAGGTATACCTTGAAGCATCAGTGGCTGTGCACGAGGTCATGTTTAAACACCCCAAAGTGTGCATCCATGGATGAGGAGAACACTGGAGCAGGTATATTGCTGAAGGCATTGTGGCCCATGGAGAAGGCCATGCTTGAAGAGGTCAACCTCAAAGCCACTGTGGCTGTAGATAAGTCTATGTTACAGAAGGTATACTCCTGAAGAGGTAAGGCTCCACTTCAAGCAGGTACACCCCTAAGGGACTGCAGCCTGTGGATAAGTCCAAGACAGAGCAGGGGCAAGGGGAAGAGTTCATTCCAATGTTAAACCCTCTAACCCAGCTGAAAGGGACCAGGTGTGGAGTCTGTAATGGAAATACCTTTACATTGCTGTAACACATGATTTGAGTTCCATGTTATAGGAATTACTTCTACAGGAACCACCTGAACCAGGGGTGGACAAGTCTTAGAAGAAGCAGCGCAAGTGCAACAGTGACCTGACCTGAGCTGGCACCAGTGCCCAGTAACTCTACACAACACACCATCCTGAGGCTTGCGTTGATAGAAGGAGAAAAGCATCCTTGTTAAAAGCTAATAAAGGCATTCGTTATTTCCATAAACATAATTTTAAAAATAGGGAATATTCTAAGTTTAATCCTTGTTTTGGTGGTTGTTAGAGATCACTGGAAGTTATAACAGTGCTACCACGTGAATTGCCAGGCTGTTCTGCAGCGTGGTGCTCAGCTTGCCATGGGGCACCCCCTCCTCTGTCAGCTCTCCTAGCATGAAACAGAGGAAAGCCGGGTGCAGTGAAGAGCAACATCCATGCATAAGCTTTGGCTGACATACTGTTTACAGTGAGTTTGTGTGTTGAATCTATATGGAGCCCGTCCAAATGCCTGGAAGTATGAAATGTCATTTATATTCATATCCCAGAAAAGAGGAGAAAAATATTCCAAGAGAATTATAGGCTGCTGAGCATGGAAGAACACCAGCCTTTCAGATGAAATCTGCATTGTTGTGCATAGGCACAAGACAGGTATTGTTTCTCTTTGGAAAAGCCACTTACTTCTACATAGATGTGTTAGTCATCAATACTCTTAGGTTTCAGGATGCTGTGCCCCCATGGTATAATAACATTTTTTCCACAGGATAAGCAATTACAGTGAGATGCTGCAGGGCACGGGAGGAGGAAGAACGATCTATTGACTTTTTCTCACTACATCCCTTAGAAATGGCCTCTGTCCTTATGATATGTTCTGGACCATCAGGTGGGTTGATTTTTTTGCTGGTACCTCAACCAGTTCTCCATGACTGCCTGTGGCTGTGGCACAGTGTCCCTGTGAGACCTGATGCAGACCTAGGTCAGGTCTCGGCAAGTCCACTGCACTCTCAACGTTCCCCTGGTCTCAACAGAGATCTCCTTACATGTTCTTCAAAGTTTAACACACCATATCTGTTCTTTTGGCCTAAATCATTTATGATTTGCATTATGCATGTCTCTCTCTGAGTTGTGCTGTTTGCCTGCAGAGCCCTGAGTAGCTGTGAGTAAGCACTATCCGGATGATAGGGTTGAATGTATTTCATTTAAAACCTGCACAAATACACAACCCACCACTGTAAAGGGTCCAGGGTCACCTTAATTTATACTAGGGAAGGGGCACAGGCTGAGACAGACAAGAAGCGAATCTCCAGCCGCACAGAAAAGTGAAGGCTTTGCATGCTAATGTGAAATTGTCCGAGTAACACCTTGCTGAGCTGAGGGTTGAAGTCTTGGGCTTTGGCTGTCTCACAGCGGAATACAGAGAGAAGGTCACTGAGATCAGCCCTGCGCTGCCTTGCACTTTTGGAGGTACACAGAGGGCTACGGACCACCTATATGAATGATTCCCGGGCATTCAGGTCGGTGTTCTGAATCAGCAGGACACAGGGACAGGCCTACATGTCTGTACAAGATTAGCACAAACAGGGACTTGAGTGATGTTGCCATTTGTTTGAGTGACGTTAAGTCCATTTGTCAAACCCTGCAGAGCTTTCCCTGCTGTTCCTGCTGCTTCCAACCCCCCTTCTGCTGCTTTGGAGGAGCTCCCACAGCAATCCATATGCCAGAAGCAAGCCACATTACTGCAGGTTATCTCTGGAGGGTACAGGTTACCCTCAGAGCCAAGAAACTACAACTGGTGGGATTGAGACTTGCTCATTTCAGGCATTTAACACAAAAGTACAGCAAACCCTATTCAGCAATCCACAAAACCAAACCTTAGAAAGCAAACAAACAGTAATATGAAAACACAAGTGTTTGATTCTGCAATCAGGAGCCTGCCAGAGATGATATATGCAAAACAACTTGAAAGACTTCTTTTTCTCTAATTACTCAGTGATTTCCTGCATTGCCATATGCTGATAAGATTAAAGACACATTTTATTCTTTGCTGGGATGTCTCAGGAATATTACCCTTTCTCTTACCTTTCTCTCCAGACAGTAGGTGCTGACCTGCAGGCATGGCAAGCCTGGGAAAGCAAAGGTATCTTCTTGTCTTCCAAACAGGCAGCTCCTGTCTCGCCTGGCTGCATCTGTAAGTGGCAATAGCAGAGAGAAAAGGGGGTGAGGCAATGGGAGAGACAGTGAGAGCTGTAGGGGAAATGGAGACACCGGAGGACAAGGCAGGAGGGAGCAGGAAAGAGACTATAGTTCAGAAGTTGTGCTTCCCTGAAATAAATGCAGGGATTCCTGGATAGTTTGGGTTTTTTTAAAAATAAATAAAATCAGAGCAAGTTATCTTGGATGTCAAAGAAGCAGCAATCACCACAGCTCAGTGCCGGTGTGGCACACCCAGCTATCGCTGCCTCTCTACAGGCAGTGGGAAACATGGCTTCATGTCACTTTGGCTACAGGGATTGAAGGAAGAGAAACCCAAGAGTGGAGGATAACTCAGTGGCTGCGATTATCACAGAGTTAATCCTCTCCTCAGCCTAGTATTAGCCTCCCAAATTTCCTAGAGCATTGCTGACTTCAAAGCAGTTGGCCACACTTTGGAACACAGCGTTAGACTGCCAAAAGCAAAGAAATGCCTGTGCACTTCTGTGCACAGCTGGCTTTTCAAAAATGTTTTCCCACCACTTCTGAGACTCATCTTCCAAGTGCACTGAGAAAAGAGAAAGATGCAGCTGTGAAGCCTTGCATACGACAGGACAGAAGAAGCTGCTGGTTTCCTTGCATTGTCCCGTTCCTCTGATACCCTCTCCCTTTCCTTCCATCAGGAAAAAATGGAAAAGAATAATCAAACTGGGGCCAGAGCAGTGTCTGAAGTCAGCACCAACCCAAAGTACAGTCTGCTCCCTGTGTGAAGATACAGTGTGTCCAGCTGAAACAACTGAACAGATTTGCACCACCCCGCACCCCGCCTCGAGTTTTTTAGTCTAGTGAAAAGATTTCCATTAATCTCAACTGTAAATTGTGGAGAGATGAAGCCAGCTGGGCTCCACACTGCAGCACCTTTGCTTTGCTACATACCAACTCAACAAATGTCATAACATCTGTTTTTTATTGGTTTCATGCATCATGATCTGTAATCTTGCAGGTTTAAGAGCAGATTTGGGACCATGGTGGCCCAAAAGCTAATAAAAGCATGAGAGGATGCACAGAACAAAACAGTGGGGGGAAAAAATCATGACTAAGGACATTTCTATGTTCTCTGAGCCCTGCCAGTTCTCTTGGCATTGGATGCCAAAATGATACCATTCCACAGGCCAGAAATTGTGGGGGCTGGTGAACTGGTCGTTGCTTATCTTTGCAAAGGGAAGTCAATCCCCTGGCACTGTCATTAGTCCAGGATTTGTGCTCTGTGGGAACTGCCAGATACCATGCTCCAAATTAATCATTTTCTTTCTACAAGGATACCAAACTGGTAAATTAGGCCCCACAAGGAGCAAAATATCAATGTTTTCCAGGTTTGTTGCTCATCTGATCTTTCCCATAAATACAGCCTCCCTTCTGTCAAGTCCTTCATTCCCTATTCCCTACTTTTCCAGTCTCCCTTGACTCGGGGCCTTTGCCCCTCTGGCTTATTTTAAGCCTCACTGATGCAGACTATCAATCAGAAGAAGGGTTTTTTGCCTGGGGAAAGGAGCCAAAGAGGACATTTCCATCTTTGTCACAGGGACTGACAGTGGAACAGGGAGTTCACAGAGGCTCCTCCAGCAACGCTCCTTTATTCTGCCTCTCAGTAAAACAGGCATTAAGAAATAAGCATCATAATTTGGATCCCTTGCCCATCTACATCTTCTGCCTAATACTTCAAAACCCTGTCTTACAGATGAATCAAGAGCTGCCTGGTTTTGCACCTGTCGAGCAAGAACTTGCCCTGGTAATTTTTTACTCTTCTGTGTTTTTCTGTATTTTTGGGGTAGATAAACAAGAGCAGAAGTTTCTTGAGGTCAAGAAAGAAACAGGGCACTGCCACAGAACAAAACTGCTGGTTTACTCAAACTCCTTTCTGTGGGAAAAAGAAACTGGCTACTGGAGTTACCTCTAAGCAAGCAGATCATCATGAGATTCAGAAATGCATGTCTGGGGAAAATATGCATCCCAAGTACAGCTGAATAGGAGATGTCCAGATGTCATTCTTTTTCCATTCTGGGGAAGAGTTTTCCTACAAAAACATATTTTTTCCCCTGTCTTAGGAAAAGCTGCATTAACAAATAAGCATCACAATATGAATCTCTGCCCTGGCTCCATCTGTTAAGGCACTACAAGACTGCAGAGAGAGTCTTCACACAAATAGCACTAAACACAAATTTCAGGCTGCTCTCCGTTTCTTTCTCAGAACCACAAAACCATGTTACCAGGGTGAAAAACATCCCCTGATTCGTTACATTTGCCTAGGTTTCCTGGTTGGTAGCTGCTAGTGTACAAACAGACCTCACTGAGCATTGGTCAGATTTTTTACTGACCAGGTCATGTTTTTTTCCATTAATGGATGAATCCCAAAGGAATGACCAGGCAGTTTCTGTTTGTCCCAGAGGAGCAAAGAGTTTATCTTGAGGCACGAGGTCCCCCTGGAAGGTGGTTAACAACTTGCAAGACTGAAAGCATGGATGAGATCCAAGGCTGATAAAGCACCTTGGGAGAAATGTCTCTCCAAACACTCTCCCAGCTGTGTTTTCTCTAGCACTGTCCCAGTGCACTAAGGTTTTGCATAGGTAGGTGTAGATGTTGCAGTTACAGGACAGGGCTGATGAGGATACCAGCACATGGGACTTCTTTGGAGGTGAACCAAAGATACCAGCTGCAACTGGAGGATAAACTTGGGTGAACTTGGCCTTAGAGAGTAAACTGTGTTTTGGCAAAGCCCTAGGTTGCTATTTCAAGAGCAGGAAGGGACAGGTTTTGGAAAAAAGTTCGCTGCATAAATGAGTTATGTATAGTAACCCACAAATACAAGCCAACAGCAGGAACACAGTCCTCTGGGATCAATCCCAGGGATTCCCTTTGGGATCAGTAGCTCCTTGACATTCCAGGCCTTTCAGATATTAACAATACCTACTTTCTTTAATTCCTTAATTTCCCTATTTTTCCCACTCTTCTTTTGGTAATAAAAATCCTTGCTATTTCACAGCAGTTTCAGCGCTAACTCAGTGTGTCCCTTTTCCCTCTCAGTCTTCTAATTTTTCTGCAACCCCACCTCTATCGTCAACCTTCTCTCTATACACTTTCAGAAACTTTGCTAACATAATTGGTGCTTCATCATAATTGTCCAGCAAGCTTTCAGAATTCTCAGTATTTTGGAACTTCCAAATCCCTTTCAGGGATTCAAGATCTGTGCTTTCCCTGCATTTCTTCAAGTTTCTTTCTAAACCCTTCTGCTTTATATGTGAGAATGGCCAGCAGTGTTATAAAGGGATTTTATCAGAAAAAGCTTACTAAATTCCTGTGCACAGTAGATGCTCTGATCAGATATGGTGTAGCTATAACCAAGCAGAATTTTCTAGCAAATCCACATCTCTGTGGAGACATGCATGGACTCGTTAGGCCACCAACTCCTTTAGCTGTCTTCTCACTAGCTCTTCACAGCTGACTAGAGAAGAAAGACTCAGTTCTGCTGACCCACAGCTTCCAGAGTAGCAATAACAAAAGGTCAAGAGCTGAACGTTGTGGGATTTGTGACCGAGGACTCGGTGCCTCCTGCTTGTGCTACTTGTTTGATTGCGAAGTAAAGCAAACCCCTGCCAGTCGTGTCAAGGGGCTTCTGCCATACACTGAGCATGGTCCATACCACAGGTTACCTCACCCTTGTCTGCTTCAGCCTTCTCAGCCCAGGCATCACCCTGCATCCACCAGCTGCCTTGGCTGCAATGTGCAGTCCAGGGACTCTTCAAACAAGGGACATCACTTGCCAGCAAGGTACATTCCAGTGCTTTAAACCAGCATCTCCAGGTGCCACTTCTCTGTGAACACAAGGCAGCCAGGTCTTCCCAAACTCCATTGTGTGTTCCTGTCCAGATTGGTGTAGGACATAGACCTGCATGACACAGCCTGGAAAACACTTCCATGGTGTCTGCATGCTATCTGGCACTGCCACAGGCATGGCGATGTGTGCTGTCCTCCTGAGCCCACCCTCCTCCTGAGCAGAGCGGACCCCCGAGGGCTACTTTTTCCTCCATCAGTTCACATGTATGATTTTGCCTTTTTCCAGCACATTGTGGTGGATCCACGCTGGGCTTCTCTGCATCCTGCTTGTGACCTTGGTATTAAGTAAGATGCTGTATAATATGGAGGAGTTTGTTTTTCACGTATTGGCCTGGCACACAATGCTCTTAGCAATTTTTTATGCTTCTTAACTGTGTGTCTTGCCTTCTGAACAGCTTAGAAGTCTCTTTCTATGTCCTCCCCCTGAGAACAATGTCCACCAATAACCTCTGCTCCGTGACCCTCACTTGCTGCTTCTCCTTTCCACAGAGGCCCCATGTTGATATCCTCCCCGGCATCTCAAATCCCTCTTTCCCTCTGTTTTGTAACATTTTCCCTTTTGGGATGCCAAATCCCCTCCCTGCTCCCACTGTCATCTCATCTACTGATTACTTAAAACTCATGCATCACCTCTGTCACCATTTCCATAGAAAAGTGTGCGCAGCTTTTGTGACAAAGCTGTCATGGCAACTTGAAGTTTGTCAGGTTTTCACATTATACATTATCTGCAAAACTGCATATTATTAGACATGTTCTGATGCTCCCAATTACTTACAAATTATTTCATTGCCAGATCCCACTGCTATATTCAGTGAACATTTGTCATCCTGAAGAAAACTTCCAGATTAAGTTGCTGTTGCTTCAGGGCATTGAGGAGGAAGGGTGCTCTTCTGTCATCCCTGGAGCAGACTTAGAGGAGATCAAAGTCTCTAATATTTTTCTGGCTCAGATGGTGTGTGGACTTAAGAGCTGCAGTAGGATGGGCTGCTAGGGAACACAATTCCTTCTGCATACATCTACTGAGCCTTAAAAACACAAAACAATAGCTGCTGCCATTCCTTTTTGGCCACATTTCATGTTAACACTCACATTTTGGTCCACTGGAGTCAAATAAATGTATGCTGAGAGATCTAAGTTACTTAATTCATAACATTAGGCTGAAAGTCTAGTAGGTACTGGTAATCCTGTGCTCCTCTGCTCAGGGCCCACAGAAATGCTGTGTGAACCTGGCAGAGCCACACACTTCAGACATATCCGTGCTGCTGTAAAGACATTTTATTCACTAATTCCGTTTCCCATTTCATTTGACTTATGAACACCTATTCTGAGTCCTGCCCAGCTTCCGGTCGGTGGCAGATGGATTCTACTTACTTGTCATTAGGAAATGAGGCTTAGGTGTGGGGAGACAGTTTTGTTTCCTTTCTGGTCTTAATTTTAAGTGTAATTATAAGCAAGTCTTTTTCCATCTGTTACCTCATTTTCTTCTTCATAAGTTTCAGATATTATTGGAACGATTTCATCTCAAGCAAAGATTCTTGATGTAAGAAAGAATACAAACACTGCTAAGGTTTTTCCTTGTGAAAATCCAACAGGTTTAATCAGGTAAAATGCATTGACTGATTTCTAATTTTTAAATTCCCACCTTTTTAACTTGCAAGAAACTTCTTTTTACTGTGCAAAGCCTATATTAATAAATTAGTAATTAATGAATTGGTTATCAAGAATTAAAATAACAAATTGCCCAATAAATAATTTAATAAAGTAATACTTCAGCATACTTTCCCGTCTCTATATGCAGAGTGTCTTTTGGCTTATTCCTTTATTTGACAATGAATTATATTTGCTCCACCTTCTCTGAACAGCTTTAGCCATTATATTTTATATTTGATGCTACTGGGACATCCTTGGACAAAAAGCTTCTGAGAAGGTTTAAAATCTGTGTATTTATCTCCATTTCTTGATTAAGAGCAAGCAGAAACACATACGTTGCCTTTCCACAGACATTCATTCTCCACCAAGCTCAGCAGCATCCTGAGCTCGTTCTTTGGCATTACTGAGGAGGACACTATGACATTTTTTCCCATCATTTCTCAGAAGCTGCTACTATTTTGGAGTGTCTTCAGGATGACAACTGGGATGTGCTACAAATTCATTCTCACATTACTGGGTTGAAAATGAAAGAGTGGCTATTGATAAACTACTTTCAAGTCAGAATTAATTATATGGTTTGAACTCTACCCCTCTAATGAAGTTAGAAATTCAGTTTGTTCTCCACACTCTGTTGAAACACTCCAGGACATGATTCATGGCCTCATCCCAGTGACAATATGTGTTCCTCCTCTATGTAGTCCCTTGTCTCCTTCTCTGATTTTACCAGCTGAGTAGGACAATAATGGTGTGAGTTCTGGCTTGCTACATGAAGGAATGCCTTAACTTTAATTCACAGAATCACAGAATCACAAGGTTGGAAAAGACCTTTAAGATCATCAAGTCCAACCATATGCATCCTAAACTAAACCATATCCCTAAGTACTTCATCTACCCTTTTTTTGAACACATATTGCCTCAGGAATGCTAAGAAGTCAGCATTTCTAACTTGTAGCAGTCTCTATGAACTTTCTATCCTCCAGATACTGTCTGATAACTACCGAATTACCCACCTGCTTCTTTGATATGTCACATCATTTCTCAGCTTTTTCTGCAAGGTCATCAGAAGCTGTAGCATACGTCAGCTTTCAGTTCTGTGATCTTCTGCTTGAGTTTCTGGATTTCACCTTCATCTCTTTCTTTTTCTGTGCCCCGAATTTTTCACATCCTCTTTCAAGGCCTCATTTGCAGCTGTGCTCTATTCTTGTCAATAGCTTGTTGTTAAAAAAAAACCCACAACCATAAAACACAATGTACCAAACCCAAAACACACACACACAAACCCCATTTACAGATTACAAGCACCTGTTTCAAACACATTCTGATTAATTTGTCTAAAACATTCTGAGGGAGTCAATGCCAGGTGCTGCCAAATACTTGCCAATACATCATCTCAGAAAACCTAGTATGCTGTATCTGTTACCTACTGCTCCCAGTAACTCTTAATTCACATTCTCAAGTAAGAGCTCAGTCTGCAAACTGGCTGCAAATAGCACTGTGTTTTTCCCTCTGGGAACATCAGATTCCTGACCTCTTTGAATCTTACTAATTTTATAAACTCTCTCAAAATCCCATCCTACATCTGCAGTACTAATATCTCTCTTTTTAACTGTTTTGATGTCATGGCAGGTCCCATGGATTTTGGTCAGTTATGATTATTTTGTATTGCACAGGCTTTTCCTGCAAAAGACAACAGTAGGGTTTTCCTGTGTAAGTAGATTTCCCAGTAGTCTGCTTCAGCCTTTCCTTCCTTCATGATACACCATTTCCTCTTACTTACTACAACTGCATTCAGATTTATTGATCCATGTACACAAATGGTCTCTTTTTATTGCATTTCCCAGTGACCTATGAGGATTCCCCCAATGCAGAAGGATTTCCAGCTGTTTGCAAATGTTGTAGAGAGCCTCTTAAGAAAACAATTCAAGAACCCAGCACTGCTCAAGAGAGAGACACGTCTCAAATGAAGATGCAGACAGAGACATTTCCCAGCAAGTAATCCGTCCAGTATGGTCGGTAGGAAAGCAGAGCACTTCATCTGTCATTTAAATACCTGCTGAATTCCACTGAGGTCAACAACATGAAACAAGGAAGGTGCCTTCTGAACTTCTTCCTGATGAGTGAGAATGGATGGATGGATGGATGGATGGATGGATGGATGGAACGGCAGAAGTAGAAGCAGACATGGAATATAACAGGAAAATGATGTATCGATAGTGGAAGAGAATAAAATACTTGTGAGAAGGAGTGTATCCTGTCATTTCCCCTAAAACTCATCTTCCTCTGAGCTCTGCCACCTTGCTCTTCCTTTTATTGCCTCCTCAGGCTTTGCTCCTCCCGTTCTGCTCCTTGGACGATCCTGTTTCTGCTGCAAAATTCCTGTTCTGTCCTGCTATTCTGCAAGCCCATCTTGCCTCTAAGTTGTAAGCCTCTTCCTCCTTTCCCTATATTAATTCCCTAAAATTACCTGTCTTTCATCAGTACTTCCAAAAACATTGCATTTCCTACTCTTCCCACAAGTCTCTCTTTCTTTCTATTTAAGAAGGCCTTCTTTTGTGAACCCCAAATATGCTGCTTCCCAACCCCTTCTTTTCACCAAGACAGGTATTCTTTACCATTTTTATGTGATTGCTACCTTTATGCAAACCACTCCAGCTCTTCCATTTTAAAATTACCTTGTCTTCTTCAATTTCCTGAATGCTTCACTCTCCTACCCAACCATCTTTCTCATATTTCCAGTCACTCAGGCTCCCTCTCCTCTTCCAAACCTAAGCCCAGATGCTCCTTCCCACAGGACCCTCTCTTCTCAGAGATCTCCTCCAAGGCCTGCTCTCACTAGCTTTTCTTCCAGCTATTTCTCTTGCTGCCAAAATCCTAATTCCACCTGCAAACACCATCTTGCTTCAGGTTGCACTAAGGTTTCTTCAAGCCTTTTGCTGGTGCAAGGCCAGCCAGGACATTGAGAAGCATCCATTTCATCAGCCTCAAAAGGATGTCGACAAAGGCCTCCCAAAGGATAAATGGATCACGATTTCTTTGCCACTATTTTATCCCTATCTACTCTAGGACAGATCATTTAATAAACAACCAACCATACCAGGGGATTTGGTCTACTGACACCAAGAGCCAATAGTAAGGCACAATTAACAGAAAAATAAGGTATTATACTGGTGATATCAGCTCAATACAGCATTTTGCAGCCCTTTTACTTTTGGTTAAGAAACCCTGTATGTTCTAAGAGTGTTGAATGTTTCATGTGTTTTGTTTGTCTTGATTAAACTCTAAGCCACTCCAGCCAAACTATAAAATCTGTGCTTCAACAAACCACACTAAGTGGGCGACTCTAAGTCAATTCTACTTCAGATTACCTGTTGTTACAGCAATTACAAATTATTTTGCTCAACCTGAGTCAACAGACTCTGAATTTCATGGTAGGGCAAATATAACAAGCAGAGAGACACTACGAAGAGGAGGCAGTGTGCTAACATGAAGGATGTTTGGAGGACTTGCTGTCTATATGCAAAATAAACTGGATTCACAATTGAAAATAAAATCTGGTAAAAAATATCTTAACTCAGTAGATCAAAACAGATTACTTTTTAATACTGATCTTACAGCATTCATATGTTGTTTCCATTCAGCTAAGAGGTTTAATCCAATTGTGCTCTGTGTGTGTACAAACCAGGTACTGTCTGAAGTGACAAAGAATCTGGTACCCACAGCACTCAACGATGAAACTTTTATTAGTCAAAACCCTGAATGATTACTGGATTTGTAGACAAGTTGAAATAAGATCAATAATTTCAGACTAACATACTGCAGGGGAAGCTTGCTGGACTGCCAGAAAAAAATTGTTTTCATGGGACAAGTGCAACAAATTAGATTTATCAGTCCATGATGCCCTTGTTTTGCGTAGAGCTCTGGGATGCCACTTCTGGAGCTAGTCAGGGTCCAGATGAAGCATGACTGGGTCTCTGAGGATGGAAGATCAGTCTGAGGGCTGAATTCACAATAAGGTCAATATAGTAAACTCAAGAAAGTGGGCAGGACAGAGGGCTACCATACCTCAATTCTGACTGCCTCAGGCCAAAATCGTACAGCGCAGGAGGCAAGGAGGATTTAGTAACACTGGACACATCTCTTTCCACAAGAAAAGTCACTTATACCATTTAGATTTACCTGGCTTTGGACAGTGCTCTTCTTGCTAATGATTTCTGGTGACAGGCAGGTGGCAACAGTGGCAAGGACCATGTTTCAAGGAGAAATTCATTCTCTTCTGGTCTCAGCTGTTAGAAAGTGCATCTTCTCTGAGTCCCCATCATGTTGCTCCTTGTTCTAATCTCTACCTAGCCACAAGATCTCCCAGTTTCTCCAAAGCTCTGCTGATTCACCAATGCAGATGGAGGAATATCTCCCCAGGGAGAAGAGTTAGCTCCCAGTTTGGAAACAGATAGCTTTCAGGTATCCTTCTTTTACCACACAAGAAAGGGGTATCCATTCTTCCTCCTGCCTCCAAGAACAAAAAAAAATTTCTGTCATAAAACAGGCCTTAATAAATAATCAACTTAATCCTCATTCTAGCTAAACCTTCTTGCAAAACAGAGTGACTTTATAACTGTCATTTTTCTTTTTTCCCTTTTCCATTCCCTTCCCTTCCCCTGGCAGCTGTATGCATGCAGGACCAGCAAGGGAAGGGCCAGCCCCCAGGGACTGCTGAGCACAGGGACTGCTGGGCACAGCGCAATAAAGGCTTCCTCCAAAGGATAGTGAGTGGAGGGGTGGCATTGATGGCACGGCATGGGAAAGGATCCGATGGAATGAGATGGCATGATTAAGGTAAAAAGGGGAGGAGAGAGGAGGGAGGGGATGAAATGGTGTCTCATGCCCTGCAGCTGGGGATTTGAAGGCTTGGAATGGATGGGACGTGATGGGATCGGACGGGATGGGACAGGATGGGATAGAACAGAATAAAACAGAACGGAACACAACAAGAGATTCCATGTTATGCTTGACAAGTTCTGATCTGGCTCTGAGGGCTGCATACAGGAGAGCAGCTCTCTGCAGTGCAGGTCCACAGCCCATCCAGGAGACAGGGGCAGAGACAAGCACACCTCTACTCTGCTCTGGTAAGACCCCACATGGAGTACTGCGTCCAGCTCTGGAGCCCTCAACACAAGAAGGACATGGACCTCCTTGAGCGGGTCACGAGAATGGCCATGAGGATGACCAGAGGGCTGCAGCACCTCTCCTAAGACGACACACTGAGAGAGTTTGGGTTCTTCAGCCTGGAGAAGGCTCAGGGAGGTCTTCTAAGCAGCATTACAGCACCTGAAGGGGCCTAACAAGAAAGCTGGGGAGGGACTGTTTGCAAGGGCATGTAGTGATAGGATGAGGGGAAGTGGTCTTAAAATAGAGCTGAGTAGAGCAAGAAGACCTCTACTATGAGGATGGTGAGACACTGGCACATGATGCCCAGGGAGGTGGTGGAGAAATTCAAGGTCAGGCATGATCAACCTCTGAGCAATCTAATCTAGTTAAAGGTGTCCCTGCTTCCTTCAGCCTTGGGGGAAAAGACTAACCTGGAGGTGTTTGTGTCTCTCAGGCTCTTTCCTATGGAGAGAGCCATGGCCAGAGAAAAGGAATGCCAGAACAAGGCAATGTTCATAGCTGGAATGAGATCGGCTCCTCCTTCTTTCTTCATCATGTTCATCTTCAGCTTTGTGTTATTTCATCATCATTGTCTTCATCATCTTCATCGTTAATGTTTTCATCTTCCTCTTTCATTGTGTGCATCATCAATACTGTATTCATCATCATCTTCATTCATTCTTTCATCATCATCTCCACGGAAGAGAGGGGGTGGCTCATGGGGAGGCTTCTGCTTCCCCTAACATGGGGAAGCAGATGCTTCTCCTCTTATCTGAAGTGTTTTGGGTGTTCCCTCCTCTGCTTGGGAGACGTGACTGTAATTGCCTAACTGAGCGCACCATTTCCTAACACTTTCTCTCTCTGCCACCCCTGCAGGGGCTGCAGTGGGGCCAGCACAGGTTTTAGGACTCGAAAGGTGCCCTCAGGATTACTAGTTGTCACTTTACCATTTTCTCTTTCAATCTGGCACAGAAAGGGAACAACTCATAGGGATGGTCTCTGTGCCACAGGAATGGTTTGTGTCACAGCCTGAGAGAAGAGTAAGGCCCCTGGCTTTGTTCTTGGGAGCTCAGGGGCAGAGGACAGGTCAGGGACACCCAACAGCTGTGCCCGCTGCATGGCCACCAAAGGCAGGGACAGCCCCTGGGCCTCCTGGGCACAGGGACTGCCTGGGGCCCAGCACCCCAAAGGCCTTCCTCTAAGGGGTGCTGGGTGGGGCTCCAGCAGGCCAGGCTGTGCACGGGAGGGCCCCCCAAAGACTGCCAGTGCATATGTTAGGGGATCATATGAATGTGCCTCTTTACTGTGAAACTACAAAACCTCTCCTCAAGGTTTTAACACTGACAGAAGATACACAGAATAAAGAGTATCGAATTGTTACTCGTTATTCTTCATTTCTAGTGTGCTGGGATTTGATAAGAGACATTGAAACATCGTATTCCACGTCCGGTTGTGGTGCAGCTGTATCGAGTTTTGACTTTACTTAACTCTAAGAAATGGAAAATAATCGATAATTTTTTAATATAAAGAACAAAAGACTGCAAGTTCCTACAGCACCCAAAGGCCTTCCTCTAAGGGGTGCTGGGGGGGGCTGCAGCAGGTAAGGCTGTGCATGGGGGGGCCGCCCATCACACCCCATCACCAGGCACGGCTGAGGTCACAATGCCCTGGGGCAGTATAAAAGGGGGTGTCCTGCCAGGCCCCTGCCAGAGCTGTCCTGGGGACAGCCCCAGGCACACGCAAGAGGAGCAGCTGCTTGAGGAGCTGGGGAAACTTCTCCCAGAGGGCTGAGGGAGGACCACACTCCGAAGGCCGTGGCTGCACTAAGCATATGCCTTCCTGAGGAGCGCTCCCGAGATCGCCATCCTCATCCCCCGCCGAGCCAGGGGCAGCAGCCGTAAGCAAACGGGATGCAGCAGTTTTGAAGGGGTCCCAGAGCACTGGAGCCCATGCCAGCACCCTGCCAGGCCCGGGAAGGATCCTTGCCCCCAAGTTGATGGGGCCAGGGGAGGAGATCAGGCTCGGGGCTGAGGGAGAACAGGGCTAGGGCATCTCCTGGGAGGCGTGACCAGCCGGTGGGAGGAGGGAGCCGGTCTTGCTCACATGCTCAGGGAGTAGCCGATCGCCAGCTCTGCTGCTGGGGTCAGGAAGGAATTTTCCCCCGGGGGGGATTGGCACTGGTCCCCGGGGGTTTTTTGCCTTCCTCTGCAGCACTGAGCAGGACCCCTTGCCAGGGCCCCTCCGGCCCATCTGGGCCGGGTCACTGCCTGCTGCTCGTGCCCCACGAAGGTGGCCTCTCGTGCCCTGCAGCTGGGGGGAGGAGGGCTTTTTTCCCCCACGGTGGGCTTGGAGTTGTGCCCCGGGGGTTTTTGCCTGCCTCTGTGGCACTGAGCGCGCTGGTCCCTTGCCAGGGCTCCTCTGGGCCGTTTTGGCTCGGGGCCCGCTGCTCGTGCCCCACGAAGGTGCACTCGTGCCCCGCGTGCCGGGGGAGGAAGCTTTCTGGACTCCCGGGGCGGGCCCCAAGGGAGGCCCCCCCAGGACTGTCCTCTTTTCCTCGGTAGCACTGAGCACAGCCCCTTGACAGGGCTCGCTTTCCCCAGGGGTTCTTGCTTGGCCAAAACAGACTCTGCTTACAAGGGCTCCTGGCTCGCTGCACCCACACCGGGCAGGCACAGGAGCACTTTTCCTGCACCACTGGCAGAGCCTGACAGGGAAAGGCAGCAAAGATCACAGGCAAGGAAAAAGCAAAGCATAGAAAAGTAGAAATTTAAGTAGTGTAGCATTGTATGAGGTAAAAGAAAATAAATTAAAGAAAAAAGAGAAAAGGCAAAAAAAAGGAAAAAGGAAAAATGAAAGGAAGAATGCATAATGCACCCATATCTTGAAGGGTTGGGGGATTGACAGGTAATATGATATATTGAGGGGCTGGTTTTGGTACTTCTTGTTTGTCTGTCTGTTGAAAGTTTTGTAGAGTGTTGGAAGTTTGGGGTGGTTACTGTTGATAGTGTAGCTGTTTTGTCCATTCGGTTGGATTTTAGTGGAGTGGTGATGTTGTATTCATGGGGTGTAGGTATATTCTACATTACTGGGTGGGGCTTATTAACATTGTGGTGTTAGAGCTTTAGCAGGTGGAGGGCAGTTAGTGATTCATTGATTGTTTGGTGATGGAAGTAGTAGGGCTGGGAATAGCATGGAGATTAAAATCAATGGGATTCCTAGGAGGGATGGGCTTGTAAATTGGTCAAAGAAGCTTAAGTTCATGGTGAAGTTCAAGAGTGGGTTTTAGTATTTGTAGGGGGTTTATTGTGGAGTGGGTTGGTAGGGAAAAACGATAAAAGTTTAGGTTGAATAATTAGTGAGAGGGTTAATCATGCTATAAGTATAATGTAAAATCATGGGTGTGGGTTAAACTGTGGCATGCCACTAAGGAGGTGCTGGTGGACCTCTTTCTCTAGCTTAAAAGGCTAGTGCTGTTGCATAGCTTCTTAATGATTAGGATGATAGTAGTGAGGATCGGTTTCCAAGTGGACAAAAGGTGTAGATTCTACTACAATTGGTATGTAGCTGTGGTTGGCACTGCAAATTTTGGAGCATTGGCCATAGAAGATGCCTGGGCAGGTAGTGATGAATGATGTCTGGTTTAGTCGTCCTGGGATTGCATTGGGCTTTTACCCCTAATGTGGGGATTGCTCAGGAGTGTAAGACATCATCGGCTGTGATGATAATGCGGATGGGGGATTCTATTGGAATAACCAAGCGGTGGTCTACTTCTAGTAGTCAGAAGTGTCCTGGTAGGAGTTCTGTTGTGGGGATCATGTATGAGTCGAATACAAGATCTTTAAAGTCTGTGTATTCATAGGTCCAGTATCATTGGTGTCCGATGGCTTTTAGGGTAAGATCAGGTTTGTCTAGCTCGTCTATAATATATATGATTTGGAGGGATGGTAGGGCAAGTAGCGTGAGGGCGATAGCTGGTAAGATTGTTCAAATTAGTTCTACCTCTTGGGCGTCTACGGCGTTTGATGAGAATTTCTCTATAAGTGCCAGTAGGTACAGGACTAGGCTGCAGATTGCAGTGTGACTATTAGGGCATGATGGTGGAATTCTATAAGTTCTTCTATGATGGGGGACGAGGCGTTTTGGAATCCCCCACGGTGGGCTTGTAGTTGTGCCCCGGGGTTTTTTGCCTCCCTATGTGGCACTGAGCACAGCCCCTTGACAGGGCTCGCTTTCCCCAGGGGTTCTTGCTTGGCCAAAACAGACTCTGCTTACAAGGGCTCCTGCCTCGCTGCACCCACATGGGGAATTGTGCAGCTTTAAGACAAGTAGTGTAGCATTATATGAGGTTAAAGTTAATTAATATTAAATAATTATTTATGTTAAATTTAATTTAACATTAAATACTGTTAAATTTGAAAAATATACAATAATCTAAATGTAAAATAACTATGAACAGCTATGAAAAGGAATGGAATACCATGAAAAGGAAAGTGCTAGGAAAAATGAAAGGAAGACGGGAAAACGAAAGGAAACAGGCAAAAAATACAGGGCAAGGAAAAAGCAAAAGGAAGGAGTCAAGGTAAGTGGCAAGGCAAAAGGCCAGATGCAGAAAGGCAAGGACCAAAGGAAGAGGCAAAAGGCAAGACAGAAGGCATAGGAAAAGATAATCAGGAATGCAAGAGGAAGAGGCACGTCAAAAGGCAGAGCCAATGAGAAAAGGGAAAGGAAGTGGCAAGAAAAAAGGGAAGGCAACAAGCAAAAGCAATGGCAAAAGCCAGAGGCAATGCAAAAGGAAAAGGCCACCAGACGGTAAAAGGCAAGTGGCAAGGCAAAACCCAAAAGGGAAAAGGGAAAAAGCCATGTAAAAGGAACAGCAAAATGGAAAAAGCAACACAAAAGGAAAAAGCCACGGCACAGAGAAGGAGAAAAGGCAAAAGGCAAGGCAGAAGGCAAGACGAAAAGGGAAGATGCCGAGAGGCAAGGCAGAGGCAAAGGGAAGCACAGATGGAACAAAGCAAGGCAGAAGGCAAAAGAAGAGGCAAGAAACAAAAGGCAAACCCCACAAAGCATGGCAAGAGGCAAAAAGACAGAAGGCGTGGCAAAAGCCAAGGCACAAGGAAGGAGTCAAGGCAAAAGGTAGGTGCATGGCAATGCAAAAGGCAAGTGTCAGAAAGGAAGGAAAATAGGAAATGCCAAAAGGTGAGACAGAAGGCATAGCAAAAGGCGATAGGCAACGTAAGAGGCAAGAGGTAAGTTAAAAGTTATGGCCAAGGGCAAAAGTAAAGGGAAAAAGCAAGAAAAAAGGGAAAGGCACAAAGCAAAAGCAACAGCCAAAGGCAAGAGAGAGGGCAAAAGCAAATGCAAAAGGCAAAGAGCAAAATGGAAAAAGAAAAAGGGCAGGAAAAAACAAAAGCAAGAAATACAAGGCAAGGTGAGAGGCACAAGGCCAAAATAAGGCAAAAAGGAAAAGTCACGGCAAAAGGCAAAGCAAGGAACAAGGGAAAAGCCTTGGCAGAAAGAAGGCCAAACCAGTAAAATAAAATAAAAGTCAAAAGTACAATTGTCTTTGTGTTGTTCATTGGTTTTTGGAACTGGTTAACTCTTGGCATTGCAGGCAAATCAAGATCTGGATTTATAGTGAGCAGAGGGAACAGAATAGTATACAATAGGGTGCTGGGGAATGGGAATGAATGGAAATGAATGTGAATGGAATGGAATGGAGTGGAATGGAATGGAAGGCTGATCCAGGGTTTGTCTACCCCCTTGGCAAAGAAATGTTTCCTCATGTAGCCTCTGAACCTGCTGCGAGGGGTCCCAGCTTGGAGCCATTCCCCCATGCCCTGGCCCTGGGTCCCAGGGAGAAGAAATCAGCACCTGACTCTCTGCTTCCCCTCCCCAGCCACACTGCTGACTCCAGTTGCACTTCATGTCAACCAGCACCCCCAGGCCCCTTGCTGCAGCAGGGCTGCTGTCCAGCCACTCTCCCAGCCTTACTCCCTGCCAGGTGTGCCTTTGGTCTTGGGACACTTTGATGTCACTGACGGTTGCCCAATGCTCCAATCTATCCAGATCCCTCGGCAGGGCCTCTCATCCCTCGAGAGAGTCAACACCACCGCCCAGCTCAGGATCATCAGCACACTTACTAAGCACACATTCAACCCCTGCATCCAGATTCTTGATTCAGGTGTTGAACAGAACTGGCCTTAGAACTGAGCCTGGAAGGAAAGCACTGCTGACCGGTCAACAGACACATGCAGCCCCATTCACTCCTACCCTAAAAGCCCTGCCCCTCAGCCAGCTCTTCACCCAGCACACCATGTCCCTGCTCATCTCAGAGCTGGAAAATGCCTGGGGGGGACAGGATCAAAAGCCTTAATAAAATCCAGGAAAACTATGTCCACCACTACACCCCCCGTTCTGTCTTGCTGCAAATAGCCAATCGCTGGGAACGGCAATGAGCCGTTTGTCTCCAACAACCCGTCTGTCAAGGTACCAGAACCTCAGAGACAGGGTAACGCTTTGTGGACTACAGCCAGGAGCTGAGCACCACGCAGCCGCTCACTCAGAGGAGGGTGAGGAAGGGGAAGGGGAAGGAAACCAGAAGCTGGACCGTCCCGAAACCACGCGTCCTGGAGCCATGCACTCCTTCCCCACCAGCCCCCTTTATGGTCAGCATCATGTCGTGGCATGGAATAGCCCCTTTGGAAGGTTTGGCTCACTAGTCGTGGCTGTGTCCCCTCCTAGTCCTGGCTGTGTCCCCTCCCTACTTCCTGCGTGCCACCACCTTCTGTCATTGGCAGGGCAGTGTGAGAAGCTGAAATGTCCTAGCTCCTTGGGAACATGTGATCTCTGGGGACCTGGTGTGCTATGGTCCTGAGATGCTGCGTTGTTTCTGCCCTGAGTGAGCACTGAACCACAACTGAGCTAGTGATTCAGTATTTTCCTGTACAAGATCACGTGCTTCAGGTCAACTTTTGCTCATTATTATACAAACCCACACCCCCATCTGAAAAGCTACCCGGCCTCCAAGGTGCGACCACCCCTCACTGAACATGCACTCTGAATTTCTGTTAATTTCCTTTAAATCCGAAGCAAAGAAAACTTACACCAATCACAGCAAAGCTATGCATACCTAGAGTCACTCAAGCTCCACCTGACAGGTAAAAATAGTATAAAAGTAGCCCAAAACCAGAGGCCTGGAAGGGAAGATACCGTTGTAACTAGTCAAAAAAGATACCGTCACCAACCATCGCCGGCTTCTGGGACCAGACGACGGGCTGAGCGTCTCTTATCCCCCACCCCCAGGGATGCCATTTAGCTCTCCTAGGAAACTTAGAGATCTCTAGAGAGAATTCTTTACGTTGCTGTATGGCTCAGATACTTTCACGTTGCTTTATGTGTACCTTTACGTGCTCTTATGTTGCTGTGCTATTGCATGTGCTGTTGTGGATGGTGGAGCATCACCGGCAATCCAAAGCAGCTGCGCTCTGATCCCAACACACAGCACCATTCCCTAATCCAGCTATGCCAGCTCCTCCCTGGATGCCACCCACCCGACTGAGTGTGGCCGTGCTGCATCATCGACCGTGACTGGAGGGAATGGTGCTTGCACCATTTGTGACTCTGCAGCAGTCGTGACAGGGCAGCACTGTACGTGACCGGGCTCAGAGCGCAGGATCTGCACTCGCTCAGACTCCGAGCTGCCCCCAGCCCCTCAGATCCCCGAGGACAAGCTGGAACACAAGCAGGTTGATTCTCTGCTAAATTCCTTTACCTCTTTAATGTCAAAGAGGGGGAAGGAGAGGGGAAAGAAAACCAAAGGCCAACCTCATGGGCTGGGATGAAGATGGTTTACTGGGACAGCAGAGAGAGAGGAGTAACAGTAACAGGACTGTATAGCAAAATAGACAAATCTGGTGATACACCATGCAGTTTCCAGCTGAACTGCACAGCTCAGCTGTACAAATTGTTCAAAAATACCATTTCCTGGGAAGCAGGATGAGCGGTTTGGCTCAAACAACCTCTCCTGCAAGGTAACAGAACCTGCAGAGCCTGGGTAATGTTTTGTGGGCTGGGTCTCGCCTCACAAGGGGCTTGATCCCACAAGCATCTGCGGGTGGGACTAAGGCCTCCATCCTCCCAAGGCCGGAAGGGCCTGTAGCCTCTTGAGCTCACAGCAGCCGCTCTGACAAACTGGACATTACGCTTCCGCATTCGATAAACCATCTGGACACTGGCCCTGCAAGGGCAGCCCCTCAGTCAGCAGCCGCCCTGACTGAGAGACAGGACACTGTCCTTGTCCCATAAGGAACAGTGACAGGCAGGCGGGGCCCTGCGGAGGCACAGCGCTTTCTAGCTACAGTCCGGTGTGAGGCCACTGAACGGGGTCACTGCTCCATCAGCCCACCTGGGGGGGTCAAATGACCCCTTGGTTGGGACCCCCATTCCCCACCGACTCATTTCCAGAACACTCTGCAACTCAACACTGAGCCTGCACAAGATATGCTAGGCCTCCCTGAAGGGTGGGGACAGGGAGCATCAAAGATGCAGATTCGGGACATCTGGCACGCACCCTCCATCCAAGCACCACACCTTTATGACCAGCTACGCTGGATCCACAGGTAGCGACATCTTCTTCTTTTTTCTCTTTTACTCTCTTTCTCAGTCTCTCTCAACTTCTACCCTTGTTCTCAGCACAGAACCGTAACAGCACTTCCAGGTTTGCTAAGTTCTACTGACTGGGATCCGTTGCTCCCAATATATGGTGTGGGGCGGTTCCGTTTGCAAGCTTTATGGCTGTACTGGCTTTTAAGGAAAGCTGTGCTTTGCTGGGACCTCCTGGGTAATTGTTGTTACTCCTGAGTACCACGCAGAGGATCAGAAGCTGATCTTGCCGGTGTGGTTGTTAAAAGAGACCAGCTAAGAGAGGGTTAACCTGGCCCTTGGGGCAGGTAGCAAAGGTCAACTCTACAGGTACCCATCTGCTGGGGACCGGGACAGACAGGTCTCAATCTCCCTGGTTTGCCTTGCCTGCCTGGTGGGACCTGACAGCGTCCCAAAGCCAGACTGTCCCCAAACCACGCATCCTGGATGCCTCCGCCTTCTCCAAAACACAAGAGTGTAAGAACCTGAACAGACCTTGACTGCTTGGGAACAACTGAAAACATCAGTGAGTTATCAGCACTGCTCCCATCCTGACTGCCAAACACAGCACCACACCAGCTGCTAGAAGGAAAAATTAACTGTGTCCTGGCCAAACCCACAACACTGAACTAGGAAGGAGGAGGTTCTTCACCTGGGGAAGCAGATGCTCCTCCTTGTATCTGAAGTGCTTTGGGTGTTCCCTCCTCTGCTTGGGAGACGTGACTGCAATTGCCTAACTGAGCGCACCATTTCCTAACACTTTCTCTCTGTGCCACCCCTGCAGGGGCTGCAGTGGGGCCAGCACAGGTTTTAGGACTCGAAAGGTGCCCTCAAGATTAATGGTTGTCACTTTACCGTTTTCTCAGCTTCTTGCCCAGCAAGAACTGACTACAAACAGACCCTTTTCCCAGATGGAGGAACTCTCAAACTGTGTGAATATAGCCCAGTGGGGTGAGTTGGACCCTCTGGTCCATGCTGCCGCTGGTGTATTGGTGCCCCACTAACTGCAAAGCCCTGTGCAGAACGGAGTGGATCCCTGAAGCGCGCTGCGGCCAAGGCCCAAAACACTCCTGCTTCAAAACCTATTTTCAAGGCCTCTTCCTGAACGGGGCTCCAATCCCAGCCAGCTCTTACAGGTCATACGGGGGGCAAGCTATGAGGGAGAAGTCTGGAATAGCTTCCCTCCGGCACACCGGCAAGCCTAGGGCACCTTGTGAGTCCCTTCTCTTTTCTGCTATCTGTATTTGTTCTAAGGCAGGCAGGCTGCTGGGACGAAGACACACTGAACCCCCCTTCCCACCACATGCTCAGAAACTACCTCAGGAGAGGGAAGTTGTACCTTTTCTGCTGGAATCTGAGTCCCAGACTTTCTAGATGAGGAATTCTTTTTGCTTGGGTTCGTCCTACTGAGCTACTATCAGGTCCTCCCACTAATATATCACTGGTTTGTGTTTGCATGGCAAGGATTGGGGTTGGCGGGATGGATCTAGGGGTGGCTTCTGCAAGCAATTGCTAGAAGCTTTCTGTGGGTCCGACAGAGCAGATTCGAGCGGGCTCAAGGATGGATCTGTCGCTGACCAACGCCGAGCCCAGCAGTGATAGTAGCAGCCTGTATGTAAGGGAACATATGTAAGAGGGGGAAAAAATAAGCATCAGCTTTGTGCCACCAGAGAAGGGAGTGGCTACACAGGGAAGTCTGCTGCCTTAAGGGAGCTTCAGTAGGGACTTAACCAAGCGAGTCCCAACCTTGGTCAGGGACACGGATTATTGTCCGCTTTTAATTTTTCAAATAGGTAGTAATAAAATACATAAAGGAAAACTGAGCACCATTAAGAAGGATTTTAGGGCCCTGGGACGCATGGTGCGAGGATCTGGAGCACAGGTAGTGTTCTCCTCCGTCATTCCTACTACAAGGAATAGGGAGGGTTGGTTTGAGAAGAGCCAGGAAATAAATACCTGGCTCAGAGCCTGGTGCGAGAAACAGAACCTTGGGTCCTTTCAGAATGGGCTGGCTCGAGCCTCACCAGCCTTGCTTTCGAGGGATGGGGAGCACTTATCCCCTAGGGGCAGAAGGATACTGTCCAAGAAGCTGACAGGGCTCATTAATAGAGCTTTAAACTAGATAGGAAGGGGGAGGGGGAGAGGGCCAGGCTAGATGGAAAAAAGCGTGGGTGTGGTGGTGGACTTACTGAGGGATGGTGTGCTGGCAATGACCTCTGGTCAGCCATCCTAGCTAATCAAGGGGATAGTGTTCTAACTCAGAGTAGAGATGTAGCTACTACTGATAGGCTAGGTAACTTAAACAGCTGTTGCTTGGGAAGCAAGGCTTCCCCAAGGAGCACAACAAGATCAGCAGACCAGCAGAAGTGCATCTACACCAATGCACGCAGCATGGGGAACAAAAAAGAGGAATTAGAAGTCCTTGTAAGTACAGGAAATTATGATGTGATTGCCATCACAGAAACGTGGTGGGATAATTCACATAACTGGAGTGCTGCAATTGCTGGTTATAAACTATACAGGCGTGACAGGCTGGGTAGGAGAGGAGGTGGGGTAGCCCTGTATGTCAGAGAATGCATTGACAGCCTAGAGCTGGAGTATGATGAAGACAGGGTCGAGTGTCTCTGGGTGAAAATCAGAGGAGAACAAAATCAGTGAGATATAGTGATGAGAGTCTGCTATAGACCACCTGAACAGGAGGAGGAAGCTGATGAGTTGGTTTTTAAACAACTGGGAGAAGTCTCGCGATCACCAGCCCTTGCCCTTATTGGGGACTTCAACTTACCGGATGTCTCCCAGAGGTACAATACAGCAGGGAGGAAACAGTCTAGCAGGTTCCTGGAAGGTTTTGAAGACAACTTCCTGACCCAGCTGGTAAATGAACCCACAAGGGAAGGTGCCCTGCTGGACTTGCTGTTTGTCAATAGAGAAGACCTGGTGGGGGATGTGAAGGTTGGAGGACGCCTGGGGCACAGTGATCATGAGCTTATAGAATTCTTAGTACTGGGAGAAGTAAGGAAGGGAGACAGCAGAACAAGCACCTTAGACTTCCGTAGGGCTGACTTTGGACTGTTCAGAAAGCTGCTCGATAAGATTCCATGGGAGGCAGCCCTTGAGGGCAAAGGAGCCCAAGAGGGTTGGTTGCTCCTCAAGAAGGTAATCTCAGCGGCACAAGAACAGGCTGTCCCAGTCGGTCAGAAGAGGGGTCGGCGAGCTAGGAAGCCAGCCTGGCTGAGTAGAGAGATTCAGGCTGATATACGGGAAAAGAAGGGAAAATATGAGCTTTGGAAGAAGGGGCAGGTGTCTTGGGATGATTATAGGAAATTAGTGAGATCATGTAGGGAGAAAGTCAGAAGGGCTAAAGCTGATCTGGAACTCAGGCTGGCCAGTTCTGTAAAAGATAATAAAAAGTCCTTCTATAGGTATATTAATAGTAAAAAGAGGGTCAAGGAGAATCTCCAGCCCTTATTGGATGCTGATGGCACATTAGTGCCAAGGGATGAGGACAAGGCTGAGGTCCTTAATTCCTTCTTTGCCTCAGTCTTTAACAGTAAAGAAGGATATTCTGTGAGTACTCATCCTCCGGAACTGGCTGACAGGGAGGGGAAGAATAACAAAGTTCTCATGGTTCAGGAGGAAATGATTAGTGACCTACTTGGCCAGTTAGATACCCACAAGTAATGGGGCCAGATGAGATTCACCCAAGGGTACTGAGGGAGCTGTCAGATGTGCTTGCCAAACCCCTTTCCATCATCTATCAGCAATCCTGGCAGACTGGAGAAGTTCCAGTCGACTGGAGGCTGGCAGATGTTACACCCATATACGCTCCTCACCACAAGAACGACATGGAGGTCCTGGAGCGAGTCCAGAGAAGAGCAACCAGGCTGGTGAAGGGGCTGGAGGGCAAATCCTATGAGGAGCGGCTGAGGGAGCTGGGGCTGTTTAGCCTAGAGAAGAGGAGGTTGATGGGAGACCTTATCACTGCCTACAACTACCTGAAGGGAGGTTATAGAGAGGTAGGTGATGGTCTCTTCAGCCAGGTGACAGGAGATAGGACAAGGGGGAATGGCATGAAGCTGTGCCAGGGCAGGTTGATTGGGTGTTAGGAAAAAATTTTTTACTGAAAGAGTTGTCAGGGTCTGGAACAGGCTGCCCAGGGAGGGGGTTGAGTCACCTTCCCTGGATGTGTTCAAAAAAAGGGTAGATGAAGTACTTGGGGATATGGTTTAGTTTAGTATGTGAATGGTTGGACTTGATGATCTTAAAGGTCTTTTCCAACCTTATTATTCTGTGATTCTGTGATTCTGTGAAAGGAGGCCCTGGCTGTACTTTAGGCATGGATCGCAACGTTCTAGCTCAGAAAATTACATCCTTTCCACCATACCCATGCAACCTCCCTTGGATTTCAAAGTCTGTCCTACTTTCATGGGAGTCTCTTGGCACGATCTGCCCAACCCCAGGCTCCAGATACACGTTTTTGCATTTCCTCCAGGCTGTAGCTGCGGAAGTCACACACCCTCAAACTCCCTGAGAGGGTGTCAGGTGCCTCGTCCTCCACACTGCATGGCCTCATCTACTTTACATCTGGCACAGAAAGGGAACAACTCATAGGGATGGTCTCTGTGCCACAGGAATGGTTTGTGTCACAGCCTGAGAGAAGAGTAAGGCCCCTGGCTTTGTTCTTGGGAGCTCAGGGGCAGAGGACAGGTCAGGGACACCCAACAGCTGTGCCCGCTGCATGGCCACCAAAGGCAGGGACAGCCCCTGGGCCTCCTGGGCACAGGGACTGCCTGGGGCCCAGCACCCAAAAGGCCTTCCTCTAAGGGGTGCTGGGTGGGGCTCCAGCAGGCCAGGCTGTGCACGGGAGGACCCCCAAAGACTGCCAGTGCATATGTTAGGGGATCATATGAATGTGCCTCTTTACTGTGAAACTACAAAACCTCTCCTCAAGGTTTTAACACTGACAGAAGATATACAGAATAAAGAGTATCGAATTGTTACTCGTTATTCTTCATTTCTAGTGCAATGAGATTTGATAAGAGACATTGAAACATCGTATTCCACGTCCAGTTGTGGTGCAGCTGTATCGAGTTTTGACTTTACTTAACTCTAAGAAATGGAAAATAATCGATAATTTTTTATTATAAAGAACAAAAGACTGCAAGTTCCTACAGCACCCAAAGGCCTTCCTCTAAGGGGTGCTGGGGGGGGCTGCAGCAGGCCAGGCTGTGCATGGGGGGGCCACCCATCACACCCCATCGCCAGGCACTGCTGAGGTCACAATGCCCCGGGGCAGTATAAAAGGGGGTGTCCTGCCAGGCCCCTGCCACAGCTGTCCTGGGGACAGCCCCAGGCACACGCAAGAGGAGCAGCTGCTCGAGGAGCTGGGGAAACTTCTCCCAGAGGGCTGAGGGAGGACCGCACTCCGAAGGCCGTGGCTGCACTAAGCATATGCCTTCCTGAGGAGCGCTCCCGAGATCGCCATCCTCATCCCCCGCCGAGCCAGGGGCAGCAGCCGTAAGCAAACGGGATGCAGCAGTTTTGAAGCTTTGGAGCCCATGCCGGCACCCTGCCAGGCGCGGGAAGGATCCTTGCCCCCAAGTTGATGGGGCCAGGGGAGGAGATCAGGCTCCGGGCTGAGGGAGAACAGGGCTAGGGCATCTCCTGGGAGGCGTGACCAGCCGGTGGGAGGAGGGAGCCGGTCTTGCTCACATGCTCAGGGAGTAGCCGATCGCCAGCTCTGCTGCTGGGGTCAGGAAGGAATTTTCCCCCGGGGGGGATTGGCACTGGTCCCCGGGGGTTTTTTGCCTTCCTCTGCAGCACTGAGCAGGACCCCTTGCCAGGGCCCCTCCGACCCATCTGGGCCGGGTCACTGCCTGCTGCTCGTGCCCCACGAAGGTGGCCTCTCGTGCCCTGCAGCTGGGGGGAGGAGGGCTTTTTTCCCCCACAGTGGGCTTGGAGTTGTGCCCCGGGGGTTTTTGCCTGCCTCTGTGGCACTGAGCGCGCTGGTCCCTTGCCAGGGCTCCTCTGGGCCGTTTTGGCTCGGGGCCCGCTGCTCGTGCCCCACGAAGGTGCACTCGTGCCCCGCATGCCGGGGGAGGAAGCTTTCTGGACTCCCGGGGCGGGCCCCAAGGGAGGCCCCCCCAGGACTGTCCTCTTTTCCTCGGTAGCACTGAGCACAGCCCCTTGACTCGGCTCGCTTTCCCCAGGGGTTCTTGCTTGGCCAAAACAGACTCTGCTTACAAGGGCTCCTGGCTCGCTGCACCCACACGGGGTACTGTGCAGCTTTAAGACAAGTAGTGTAGCATTATATGAGGTTAAAGGTAATTAATATTAAATAATTAAATAATTATTTATTAATGTTAAATTTAATTTAACATTAAATAATGTTAGATTTTTAAAATATACAATACTCTAAATGAAAAATAATGATGAACACCTATGAAAAGCAATGGAACACCATGAAAAAGAAAGTGCTAGGAAAAATGAAAGGAAGAAGGGAAAAGGAAAGGAAACAGGCAAAAAATACAAGGCAAGGAAAAAGCAAAAGGAAGGAGTCCAGTGGCAAGTGGCAAGGCAAAAGGCAAGATGCAAAAAGGACCAAAGGTAGAGGCAGAAGGCAAGATAGAGAAGGCAGAGGAAAAGACAATCAGAAATGCAGGAGGAATGTGCATGTCAAAAGGCAGAGCCAACGAGAAAAGGGAAAGGAAGTGGCAAGAAAAAAGGGAAGGCAACAAGGAAAAGCAATGGCAAAAGCCAGAGGCAATGCAAAAGGAAAAGGCCTCGAGACCGTAAAAGGCAAGTGGCAAGGCAAAACCCAAAAGGGAAAAGGGAAAAAGCCATGTAAAAGGAACAGCAAAATGGAAAAAGCAACACAAAAGGAAAAAGCCACGGCACAGAGAAGGAGAAAAGGCAAAAGGCAGGACGAAAAGGGAAGATGCCGAGAGGCAAGGCAGGGGCAAAGGCAAGCCCAGACGGAAGGAAGCAAGGCAGAAGGCAAAAGAAAAGGCATGAAACAAAAGGCCGGGCAAACCCCACAAAGTATGGCAAGAGGCAAAAAGACGGAAGGCGTGGCAAAAGCCAAGGCACAAGGAAGGAGTCAAGGCAAAAGGCAGGTGCGTGGCAAGGCAAAAGGTAAGTATCAGAAAGGAAGGAAAATAGGAAATGGCAAAAGGTGAGGCAGAAGGCATAGCAAAAAGCAATAGGCAATGTAAGAGGCAAGAGGTCAGTTAAAAGACATGGCCAAGAGAAAAAGGAAAGGGGAAAAGCAAGAAAAAAGGGAACGGCAAAAAGCAAAAGCAACGGCCAAAGGCAAGAGACAGTGCAAAAGGAAATGCAAAAGGCAAAGAGCAAACTGGAAAAGGAGAAAGGGCAGGAAAAAGGAAAAGCAAGGTGAGAGGCACAAGTCAAAAAAGAAAAAGCCATGGCAAAAGGCAAAGCAAGGAAAAAGGAAAAAGCCTCGGCATAAGGAAGGCCATACCAGTAAAATAAAATAAAATAAAAATAAAAAGTAGAATTATCTTTGTGTTGTTCATTGCTTTTTGGAACTGGTTAACTCTTGGCATTCCAGGCCAAGAGTCAGTGAGCAGAGGGAACAGAATAGTATACAATAGGGTGTCGCGGAATGGGAATGAATGGAAATGAATGTGAATGTGTATGGAATGGAGTGGAATGGAATGGAAGCCTGATCCAGGGTTTGTCTAGCCCCTTGACAAGAAAGTGGTTCTTCAGGTAGCCTCTGAACCTGCTGCGAGGGGTCCCAGCTTGGAGCCATTCCCCCATGCCCTGGCCCTGGGTACCAGGGAGAAGAAATCAGCACCTGACTCTCTGCTTCCCCTCCCCAGCCACACTGCTGACTCCAGTTGCACTTCATGTCAACCAGCAGCCCCAGGCCCCTTGCTGCAGCAGGGCTGCTGTCCGGCCACACTCCCAGCCTTACTCCCTGCCAGGTGTGGAAACTGGCCTTTGGTCTTGGGACACTTTGATGTCACTGACGGTTGCCCAATGCTCCAATCTATCCAGATCCCTCGGCAGGGCCTCTCATCCCTCGAGAGAGTCAACACCACTGCCCGGCTCAGGATCATCAGCACACTTACTAAGCACACATTCAACCCCTGCATCCAGATTCTTGATTCAGGTGTTGAACAGAACTGGCCTTAGAACTGAGCCTGGAAGGAAAGCACTGCTGACCGGTCAACAGACACATGCAGCCCCATTCACTCCTACCCTAGAAGCCCTGCCCCTCAGCCAGCTCTTCACCCAGCACACCATGTCCCTGCTCATCTCAGAGCTGGAAAATGCCTGGGGGAAGACAGGACCAAAAGCCTTAATAAAATCCAGGAAAACTATGTCCACCACTACACCCCACATTCTGTCTTGCTCCAAATAGCCAATCGCTGGGAACGGCAATGAGCCGTTTGTCTCCAACAACCCGTCTGTCAAGGTACCAGAACCTCAGAGACAGGGTAACGCTTTGTGGACTACAGCCAGGAGCGGAGCACCACGCAGCCACTCACTCAGAGGAGGGTGAGGAAGGGGAAGGGGAAGGAAACCAGAAGCTGGACTGTCCCCAAACCACGCGTCCTGAAGCCATGCACTCCTTCCCCACCAGCCCCCTTTATGGTCAGCATCATGTCGTGGCATGGAATAGCCCCTTTGGAAGGTTTGGCTCACTAGTCGTGGCTGTGTCCCATCCTAGTCCTGGCTGTGTCCCCTCCCTACTTCCTGCGTGCCACCACCTTCTGTCATTGGCAGGGCAGTGTGAGAAGCTGAAAAGTCCTGGACTGCTTGGGAACATGTGATCTCTGGGGACCTGGTGTGCTATGGTCCTGAGATGCTGCGTTGTTTCTGCCCTGAGTGAGCACTGAACCACAACTGAGCTAGTGATTCAGTATTTTCCTGTACAAGATCACGTGCTTCAGGTCAACTTTTGCTCATTATAATAGAAACCCACACCACCATCTGAAAAGCTACCCAGCCTCCAAGGTGTGACCACCCCTCACTGAACATGCACTCTGAATTTCTGTTAATTTCCTTTAAATCCAAAGCACAGCAAACCAACACAGCAAAGCTATGCATACCTAGAGTCACTCAAGCTCCACCTGACAGGTAAAAATAGTATAAAAGTAGCCCAAAACCAGAGGCCTGGAAGGGAAGATACTGTTGTAACTAGTCAAAAAGATACCGTCACCAACCATCGCCGGCTTCTGGGACCAGACGACGGGCTGAGCGTCTCTTATCCCCCACCCCCAGGGATGCCATTTAGCTCTCCTAGGAAACTTAGAGATCTCTAGAGAGAATTCTTTACGTTGCTGTATGGCTCAGATACTTTCACGTTGCTTTATGTGTACCTTTACGTGCTCTTATGTTGCTGTGCTATTGCATGTGCTGTTGTGGATGGTGGAGCATCACCGGCAATCCAAAGCAGCTGCGCTCTGATCCCAACACACAGCACCATTCCCTAATCCAGCTGTGCCAGCTCCTCCCTGGACGCCACCCAGCCGACCGAGTGTGGCCGTGCTGGCTCATCGACCGTGACTGGAGGGAACGGTGCTTGCACCATTTGTGACTCTGCAGCAGTCGTGACAGGGCAGCACTGTACGTGACCGGGCTCAGAGCGCAGGATCTGCACTCGCTCAGACTCCGAGCTGCCCCCAGCCCCTCAGATCCCCGAGGACAAGCTGGAACACAAGCAGGTTGATTCTCTGCTAAATTCCTTTACCTCTTTAATGTCAAAGAGGGGGAAGGAGAGGGGAAGGAAAACCAAAGGCCAACCTCATGGGCTGGGATGAAGATGGTTTACTGGGACAGCAGAGAGAGAGGAGTAACAGTAACAGGACTGTATAGCAAAATACACAAATCTGGTGATACACCATGCAGTTTCCAGCTGAACTGCACAGCTCAGCTGTACAAATTGTTCAAAAATACCATTTCCTGGGAAGCAGGATGAGCGGTTTGGCGCAAACAACCTCTCCTGCAAGGTAACAGAACCTGCAGAGGCCGGGTAATGTTTTGTGGGCTGGGTCTCGCCTCACAAGGGGCTTGATCCCACAAGCATCTGCGGGTGGGACTAAGGCCTCCATCCTCCCAAGGCCGGAAGGGCCTGTAGCCTCTTGAGCTCACAGCAGCCGCTCTGACAAACTGGACATTACGCTTCCGCATTCGATAAACCATCTGGACACTGGCCCTGCAAGGGCAGCCCCTCAGTCAGCAGCCGCCCTGACTGAGAGACAGGACACTGTCCTTATCCCATAAGGAACAGTGACAGGCAGGCGGGGCCCTGCGGAGGCACAGCGCCTTCTAGCTACAGTCCGGTGTGAGGCCACTGAACGGGGTCACTGCTCCATCAGCCCACCTGGGGGGGTCAAATGACCCCTTGGTTGGGACCCCCATTCCCCACCGACTCATTTCCAGAACACTCTGCAACTCAACACTGAGCCTGCACAAGATATGCTAGGCCTCCCTGAAGGGTGGGGACAGGGAGCATCAAAGATGCAGATTCGGGACATCTGGCACGCACCCTCCATCCAAGCACCACACCTTTATGACCAGCTACGCTGGATCCACAGGTAGCGACATCTTCTTCTTTTTTCTCTTTTACTCTCTTTCTCAGTCTCTCTCAACTTCTACCCTTGTTCTCAGCACAGAACCGTAACAGCACTTCCAGGTTTGCTAAGTTCTACTGACTGGGATCCTTTGCTCCCAATATATGGTGTGGGGCGGTTCCGTCTGCAAGCTTTATGGCTGTACTGGCTTTTAAGGAAAGCTGTGCTTTGCTGGGACCTCCTGGGTAATTGTTGTTACTCCTGAGTACCACGCAGAGGATCAGAAGCTGATCTTGCCGGTGTGGTTGTTAAAAGAGACCAGCTAAGAGAGGGTTAACCTGGCCCTTGGGGCAGGTAGCAAAGGTCAACTCTACAGGTACCCATCTGCTGGGGACCGGGACAGACAGGTCTCAATCTCCCTGGTTTGCCTTGCCTGCCTGGTGGGACCTGACAGCGTCCCAAAGCCAGACTGTCCCCAAACCACGCATCCTGGATGCCTCCGCCTTCTCCAAAACACAAGAGTGTAAGAACCTGAACAGACCTTGGCTGCTTGGGAACAACTAAAAACATCAGTGAGTTATCAGCACTGCTCCCATCCTGACTGCACCAATGGGATGAAGTTTAACAAGGCCAATGGCATCTTGGCTTGTATCAAAAACAGTGTGGCCAGTAGGTCTAGGGAGGTGATTGTGCCCCTGTACTCGGCATTGGTGAGGCCACACCTTGAGTACTGTGTCCAGTTCTGGGCTCCTCACCACAAGAAGGACATTGAGGTCCTGGAGCGAGTCCAGAGAAGGGCAACCAGGCTGGTGAAGGGGCTGGAGGGCAAATCCTGTGAGGAGCGGCTGAGGGATCTGGGGCTGTTTAGCCTAGAGAAGAGGAGGTTGAGGGGAGACCTTATCACTGCCTACAACTATCTCAAGGTAGGTTATAGAGAGATAGGTGATGGTCTCTTCAGCCAGGTGACAGGTGACAGGACAAGGGGGAATGGCATGAAGCTGTGCCAGGGCAGGTTTAGATTGCACATTAGAAAAAACTTTTTTACTGAAAGAGTTGTCAGGGCCTGGAATAGGCTGCCCAGGGAGGGGGTTGAGTCACCTTCCCTGGATGTGTTCAAAAAAAGGATAGATGAAATACTCAGGGATATGGTTTAGTTTAGGATGCGAATGGTTGGACTTGATGATCTTAAAGGTCTTTTCCAACCTTGTGATTCTGTGATTCTGTGATAAAATGTGCTGTATTTAAAACTGGCTTATTACAAAGGAACTTGAATCTGGGGTTTGATCCTGAAAATCACAGAACTGTGAGATAACCCCTCATACCTAGTTCCTAAGCACAGGACCAAAGAACCAAGCAAGTATTTCTGCTTCTTAAACTTTCAGCCATTTTGTTTGGTTTTGCTTAGCTATTATTCAGAGGGAACTATACTGAAATTAATGCAGTAAAATGATAAAAAGCATTCTATGAGAAATTAGGGCTATAGAAAGCTTTTTTAATTGAGTCAGAAAATTCTGTCCCCAGTCATTCTGCTAAGACTTGCCACAGTTTCAGCAAATTTATACTTAGGTGGAAAGTATGAGCTTTTTTTGGTTGGTTTTATCATGTTACTTTATTTATATAAACAACTACCGGCCTTGCATTTTAATTTGAAATGCAGTTTTAACTAGATTTAAAGTCTTTGTTAGAGAAGGGTTTTTTTTAAACATTAAAATGCAATTTAACTAAACTAATTTTTTCTACCATTCCTGAAATTGAGCTGGCTTGAAAAAATGAAATCTCAATCCTGGAAAAGCATCCTTCAATTTCCAAATGAAGCTCTTTCTTATTTTCTGTTTTATTAAATCAGAATATTTCTCACAGAGTCAGAGAGTCCACATGGTCAACACGCTGGCCTGTGAAATGTTCACTCTGCCTTACTTGTGGTGTTCTGATTAAAAACCCCCACCAAACAGCGCTGTTCTGAATGAGGCAAAGTGTTACTTTGGGGCTTTCAGATCAAATGCTTTGTCTGCATCCACAAAAATTGGTCAGAAGTTCTGCTTTCTCCCAGACTGGATAAAAATCTACTCTGGCATCACAAAATGGAATTACTGCTCCCCTCCCAGCCCCACCACCTGCTCTGCCCTAGACATGCTCAGATTGGCCTTCATTCACCAGGCAAACCATGTGGTTCTATTGCTGGATCCACACACTTCCAACTGAACACCTCCCTTGAACAGCTCCTGCTCACTGAGGATCCTGCAAGCAATTTTCTCTGCACCTTCCATCAACAGGTGTCCCTCCAGCTTTGCTTTTCCCTTTTGCTGGGCTGGGTTAGCAGTACAGCTTCTCTGAGAGGGCATTACATGGATTTGAATAGACAAGTATCAACTACCTGACTATGATTTACAGCCGCTTTCTGCCTAATAAACAAGCCTTAACGTACTCAGTGACCAGAGCACTGAGAGTGACATCTTATTATAAGCTGTTGCAAAAAGAGTATCAAAGCACAAAAAATCCCTTTCAGATACGTATGCAGAGGACACACCAAAACTGTAGAGCAGTTCACAGATGTTGTGTCTAACAATAGAGGGAAAAAGAACCCTTATTCTTTCTTTAATGGAATGATTTTGTTTTCCCTCGTTTATCCTTTTCCCATATACCTGTGCTGTAATAACTCCTCACTCTCCAGAACACAGCTTTGTACCAGGGCTGGCAACCTGAATCTGTACAAAATGCACATGGAGAGAGAAGAGAGGCCTCTACACACACACACTGGAGTCAGGAAACAGTCAGGCTCACATTCAGCACTTTGTAGTATTTGTGGTGCTACAGACGAAACTCGAACTTAAATTTTACTTGGAAAAGCCATACGCTTACCTGAAGCTGTTGTAGAGTGTAGGACTCGCCTGACACAGCAGCACAGCCACCCAAACTTGCACAGACGGTCAAGGCACTTGCTTCTTCCTTCAGAGGATGACTCCAGACGAGCTGCCATGAAGAGGCGGTACATGTGGGAAACGAAGAGCGGCCCTGGAAAGGAGACACAGTTATGCCCCCTGGAGGGAAAGAGAAAAAGCAGTAAAGCACGAGATGGAGGAGCTTGTAGAGATGTAAATTTGTGCGTTGTTCAGCAGGGAGGTGGCACGGTGTGCTTTGTAATGTTAAGGAAGGTGCAGGCTTTAAAGACTAAGCGGGGAGAGGGGGGGAGAAGGGGAGGGGAAACTGGGTCGGGGGTGGGGGCGGTGGGGGCGGTGAGGTCGGGGCGGAGAGCTCTCCAGCGTGGGACAACCTTTTGTACAGGGAAGCTGTGGTTCTTGTGTTAATGCAAAGTAGTGAAACCTGAACCCAAGCTGCTGGTCAGCAAATCGAGAGGGGATAGAACTTTGCTTCATTGTTATTAAAGTTGTCCTGGATTCACCGCAATCGGAGTCTGTCACTTTCAATAGGCCACAGGTACAAACCCTGCTGTTCAAAGGGTAATAAGCAGAAGTCAAGTTGACTGTGACCAGCCCACATAGAGCCCAGACCTTCACCCTACACAGAAATGTCCAAGTTCTCCACTACAGGTATTCCAAAGCCAGAAGATAAGCTGTTACAACTGCATAAGCCTTTCTTGTCCTTTGTTTTCTATTGTACTGAAAACCTTCCTAGCACCGGCTTTTTCTCAACTCAAGAAAAGGTGTCTCTGCATGGAAAAAACACAGCAATGCAGAGCAGCCAAGTTCCCTTGGGGCTTTTTACCTACAGGCATTTTAGACTTGAGATACCCAGGCATAACACAGAGAGATGCTCCATGTGGGGTTTGGGTTCTTGCAACTGTTTTCAACAGAAAATTGCAGCAACTCCAGGCCTTTCATATACAAACACCAGAAATAAAACTTTTCTGAGGTATTTTCCACCAAAAAAAATTAATTCCCCTCACTGAATTTTTTTTCTATTTCTTTATTCCTTAATGTGAGAATGCTGGTCAAGTACTGACTGAGAGTGACAGCTCAGCCTCCTCCCTCCTCTCCCCATGCTGGAATGCATCCCTCCAGCTGCTGCCCCACTAATCATTTCAGGGACACACCTGGAGATACTGGAAAAGGGGCAGCAGCAATGGCAGCAGCACAGCACATCTGGAGGAACCTCAACAAGTAGCACAAGAGGGGTAGAAGATGGAGGTGCCACAGTTGCATACAGGCAGCTGGGCAGGGACAAACCATGGGCACTTGACAGCCAGCCTGAAGAAATGCTGTAAAATTGCACTCTAAAACACCGCAGCTGAGCTCTGCCATGAGTTTCTGAGTACCTGTGAGGGAATTTGCAAACAGCAAAAACAAGGAAAGTTTTTGCTTTACCTTGTCCTTCCCTTCAAAATCCATGATATTGGAAGACACAAAAAAAGCCCCCTTTCTGTGAAGTATTGGAAGAAATGTGCTGCCTGCCATGATTTTTCAGACTGGAAGGACTGCAGAGGACCACTCCCCACATGCAGAAATGCTCTATTAAAAGGCATGTACAGTCTCTGATAGGCCTTCCTCTAAGGGGTGCTGGGTGGGGTGCAGCAGGCCTGCCAGTGCATATGTTATGGGATCATATGAATGTGCCTCTTTACTGTGAAACTACAAAACCTCTCCTCAAGGTTTTAACACTGACAGAAGATATACAGAATAAAGAGTATGAAATTGTTACTCGTTATTCTTCATTTCTAGTGCACTGGGATTTGATAAGAGACATTGAAACATCGTATTCCACGTCCAGTTGTGGTGCAGCTGTATCGAGTTTTGACTTTACTTAACTCTAAGAAATGGAAAATAATCAATAATTTTTTAATATAAAGAACAAAAGACTGCAAGTTCCTACAGCACCCAAAGGCCTTCCTCTAAGGGGTGCTGATGGGGGGAGCTGCAGCAGACCGGGCTGTGCATGGGGGGGCAGAACATCACACCTCATTGCCAGGCACCGCTGAGGTCACAATGCCCCGGGGCTGTATAAAACGGGGTGTCCTGCCAGGCCCCTGCCAGAGCTGTCCTGGGGACAGCCCCAGGCACACGCAGGAGGAGCAGCTGCTCGAGGAGCTGGGGAAACTCCTCCCAGAGGGCTGAGGGAGGACCACACTCAGAAGGCCATGGCCGTTCCATAGATCGCCATCCTCATCCCCCGCCGAGCCAGGGGCAGCAGCCGTAAGCAAACGGGATGCAGCAGTTTTGAAGCTTTGGAGCCCATGCCGGCACCCTGCCAGGCGCGGGAAGGATCCTTGCCCCCAAGTTGATGGGGCCAGGGGAGGAGATCAGGCTCCGGGCTGAGGGAGAACAGGGCTAGGGCATCTCCTGGGAGGCGTGACCAGCCGGTGGGAGGAGGGAGCCGGTCTTGCTCACATGCTCAGGGAGTAGCCGATCGCCAGCTCTGCTGCTGGGGTCAGGAAGGAATTTTCCCCCGGGGGGGATTGGCACTGGTCCCCGGGGGTTTTTTGCCTTCCTCTGCAGCACTGAGCAGGACCCCTTGCCAGGGCCCCTCCGACCCATCTGGGCCGGGTCACTGCCTGCTGCTCGTGCCCCACGAAGGTGGCCTCTCGTGCCCTGCAGCTGGGGGGAGGAGGGCTTTTTTCCCCCACAGTGGGCTTGGAGTTGTGCCCCGGGGGTTTTTGCCTGCCTCTGTGGCACTGAGCGCGCTGGTCCCTTGCCAGGGCTCCTCTGGGCCGTTTTGGCTCGGGGCCCGCTGCTCGTGCCCCACGAAGGTGCACTCGTGCCCCGCATGCCGGGGGAGGAAGCTTTCTGGACTCCCGGGGCGGGCCCCAAGGGAGGGCCCCCCAGGACTGTCCTCTTTTCCTCGGTAGCACTGAGCACAGCCCCTTGACAGGGCTCGCTTTCCCCAGGGGTTCTTGCTTGGCCAAAACAGACCCTGCTTACAAGGGCTCCTGCCTCGCTGCACCCACGCGGGGTATTGTGCAGCTTTAAGACAAGTAGTGTAGCATTATATGAGGTTAAAGTTAATTAATATGAAATTATTATTAATGTTACATTAAATTTAACATTAATTAATGTTAAATTTTAAAAATATACAATACTCTAAATAAAAAACAAGGCAAGGTGAGAGGCACAAGGCCAAAAAGAAGGCAAAAAGGAAAAGCTACGGCAAAAGGCAAAGCAAGGAACAAGGGAAAAGCCTTGGCAGAAAGAAGGCCAAACCAGTAAAATAAAATAAAAGTCAAAAGTAGAATTGTCTTTGTGTTGTTCATTGCTTTTTGGAACTGGTTAACTCTTGGCATTCCAGGCAAATCAAGATCTGGATTTCTAGTGAGCAGAGGGAACAGAATAGTATACAATAGGGTGTAGCGGTATGGGAATGAATGGAAATGAATGTGAATGGAACGGAATGGAGTGGAATGGAATGGAAGGCTGATCCAGGGTTTGTCTACCCCCTTGGCAAAGAAATGTTTCCTCATGTAGCCTCTGAACCTGCTGCGAGGGGTCCCAGCTTGGAGCCATTGCCCCATGACCTGGCCCTGGGTCCCAGGGAGAAGAAATCAGCACCTGACTCTCTGCTTCCCCTCCCCAGCCACACTGCTGACTCCAGTTGCACTTCATGTCAACCAGCAGCCCCAGGCCCCTTGCTGCAGCAGGGCTGCTGTCCGGCCACACTCCCAGCCTTACTCCCTGCCAGGTGTGGAAACTGGCCTTTGGTCTTGGGACACTTTGATGTCACTGACGGTTGCCCAATGCTCCAATCTATCCAGATCCCTCAGCGGGGCCTCTCATCCCTCGAGAGAGTCAACACCACTGCCCGGCTCAGGATCATCAGCACACTTACTAAGCACACATTCAACCCCTGCATCCAGATTCTTGATTCAGGTGTTGAACAGAACTGGCCTTAGAACTGAGCCTGGAAGAAAAGCACTGCTGACCGGTCAACAGACACATGCAGCCCCATTCACTCCTACCCTAGAAGCCCTGCCCCTCAGCCAGCTCTTCACCCAGCACACCATGTCCCTGCTCATCTCAGAGCTGGAAAATGCCTGGGGGAAGACAGGACCAAAAGCCTTAATAAAATCCAGGAAAACTATGTCCACCACTACACCCCACATTCTGTCTTGCTCCAAATAGCCAATCGCTGGGAACGGCAATGAGCCGTTTGTCTCCAACAACCCGTCTGTCAAGGTACCAGAACCTCAGAGACAGGGTAACGCTTTGTGGACTACAGCCAGGAGCTGAGCACCACGCAGCCGCTCACTCAGAGGAGGGTGAGGAAGGGGAAGGGGAAGGAAACCAGAAGCTGGACCGTCCCCAAACCACGCGTCCCGGAGCCATGCACTCCTTCCCCACCAGCCCCCTTTATGGTCAGCATCATGTCGTGGCATGGAATAGCCCCTTTGGAAGGTTTGGCTCACTAGTCGTGGCTGTGTCCCATCCTAGTCCTGGCTGTGTCCCCTCCGTACTTTCTGCGTGTCGCCACCTTCTGTCATTGGCAGGGCAGTGTGAGAAGCTGAAAAGTCCTGGACTGCTTGGGAACATGTGATCTCTGGGGACCTGGTGTGCTATGGTCCTGAGATGCTGCGTTGTTTCTGCCCTGAGTGAGCACTGAACCACAACTGAGCTAGTGATTCAGTATTTTCCTGTACAAGATCACGTGCTTCAGGTCAACTTTTGCTCATAATAATAGAAACCCACACCCCCATCTGAAAAGCTACCCGGCCTCCAAGGTGCGACCACCCCTCACTGAACATGCACTCTGAATTTCTGTTAATTTCCTTTAAATCCAAAGCACAGCAAACCAACACAGCAAAGCTATGCATACCTAGAGTCACTCTAGCTCCACCTGATAGGTAAAAATAGTATAAAAGTAGCCCAAAACCAGAGGCCTGGAAGGGAAGATACCGTTGTAACTAGTCAAAAAGATACCGTCACCAACCATCGCCGGCTTCTGGGACCAGCCGACGGGCTGAGCCTCTCGTATCCCCCACACCCAGGGACGCCATTTAGCTCTCCTAGGAAACTTAGAGATCTCCAGAGAGAATTCTTTACGTTGCTGTATGGCTCAGATACTTTCACGTTGCTTTATGTGTACCTTTATGTGCTCTTATGTTGCTGTGCTATTGCATGTGCTGTTGTGGATGGTGGAGCATCACCGGCAATCCAAAGCAGCTGCGCTCTGATCCCAACACACAGCACCATTCCCTAATCCAGCTGTGCCAGCTCCTCCCTGGACGCCACCCAGCCGACCGAGTGTGGCCGTGCTGGCTCATCGACCGTGACTGGAGGGAACGGTGCTTGCACCATTTGTGACTCTGCAGCAGTCGTGACAGGGCAGCACTGTACGTGACCGGGCTCAGAGCGCAGGATCTGCACTCGCTCAGACTCCGAGCTGCCCCCAGCCCCTCAGATCCCCGAGGACAAGCTGGAACACAAGCAGGTTGATTCTCTGCTAAATTCCTTTACCTCTTTAATGCCAAAGAGGGGGAAGGAGAGGGGAAAGAAAACCAAAGGCCAACCTCATGGGCTGGGATGAAGATGGTTTACTGGGACAGCAGAGAGAGAGGAGTAACAGTAACAGGACTGTATAGCAAAATAGACAAATCTGGTGATACACCATGCAGTTTCCAGCTGAACTGCACAGCTCAGCTGTACAAATTGTTCAAAAATACCATTTCCTGGGAAGCAGGATGAGCGGTTTGGCTCAAACAACCTCTCCTGCAAGATAACAGAACCTGCAGAGGCCAGGTAATGTTTTGTGGGCTGGGTCTCGCCTCACAAGGGGCTTGATCCCACAAGCATCTGCGGGTGGGACTAAGGCCTCCATCCTCCCAAGGCCGGAAGGGCCTGTAGCCTCTTGAGCTCAAAGCAGCCGCTCTGACAAACTGGACATTACGCTTCCGCATTCGATAAACCATCTGGACACTGGCCCTGCAAGGGCAGCCCCTCAGTCAGCAGCCGCCCTGACTGAGAGACAGGACACTGTCCTTATCCCATAAGGAACAGTGACAGGCAGGCGGGGCCCTGCGGAGGCACAGCGCCTTCTAGCTACAGTCCGGTGTGAGGCCACTGAACGGGGTCACTGCTCCATCAGCCCACCTGGGGGGGTCAAATGACCCCTTGGTTGGGACCCCCATTCCCCACCGACTCATTTCCAGAACACTCTGCAACTCAACACTGAGCCTGCACAAGATATGCTAGGCCTCCCTGAAGGGTGGGGACAGGGAGCATCAAAGATGCAGATTCGGGACATCTGGCACGCACCCTCCATCCAAGCACCACACCTTTATGACCAGCTACGCTGGATCCACAGGTAGCGACATCTTCTTTTTTCTCTTTTACTCTCTTTCTCAGTCTCTCTCAACTTCTACCCTTGTTCTCAGCACAGAACCGTAACAGCACTTCCAGGTTTGCTAAGTTCTACTGACTGGGATCCGTTGCTCCCAATATATGGTGTGGGGCGGTTCCGTCTGCAAGCTTTATGGCTGTACTGGCTTTTAAGGAAAGCTGTGCTTTGCTGGGACCTCCTGGGTAATTGTTGTTACTCCTGAGTACCACGCAGAGGATCAGAAGCTGATCTTGCCGGTGTGGTTGTTAAAAGAGACCAGCTAAGAGAGGGTTAACCTGGCCCTTGGGGCAGGTAGCAAAGGTCAACTCTACACGTACCCATCTGCTGGGGACCGGGACAGACAGGTCTCAATCTCCCTGGTTTGCCTTGCCTGCCTGGTGGGACCTGACAGCGTCCCAAAGCCAGACTGTCCCCAAACCACGCATCCTGGATGCCTCCGCCTTCTCCAAAACACAAGAGTGTAAGAACCTGGATAGACCTTGACTGCTTGGGAACAACTAAAAACATCAGTGAGTTATCAGCACTGCTCCCATCCTGACTGCCAAACACAGCACCACACCAGCTGCTAGAAGAAACATTAACTGTGTCCTGGCCAAACCCACAACACTGATCTAGGAAGGAGGAGGTTCTTCACCTGGGGAAGCAGATGCTCCTCCTTGTATCTGAAGTGCTTTGGGTGTTCCCTCCTCTGCTTGGGAGACGTGACTGCAATTGCCTAACTGAGCGCACCATTTCCTAACACTTTCTCTCTGTGCCACCCCTGCAGGGGCTGCAGTGGGGCCAGCACAGGTTTTAGGACTCGAAAGGTGCCCTCAAGATTAATGGTTGTCACTTTACCGTTTTCTCAGCTTCTTGCCCAGCAAGAACTGACTACAAACAGACCCTTCTCCCAGATGGAGGAACTCTCAAACTGTGTGAATATAGCCCAGTGGGGTGAGTTGGACCCTCTGGTCCATGCTGCCGCAGGTGTATTGGTGCCCCACTAACTGCAAAGCCCTGTGCAGAACGGAGTGGATCCCTGAAGCGCGCTGCGGCCAAGGCCCAAAACACTCCTGCTTCAAAACCTATTTCCAAGGCCTCTTCCTGAACGGGGCTCCAATCCCAGCCAGCTCTTACAGGTCATACGGTGGGCAAGCTATGAGGGAGAAGTCTGGAATAGCTTCCCTCCAGCACACCGGCAAGCCTAGGGCACCTTGTGAGTCCCTTCTCTTTTCTGCTATCTGTATTTGTTCTAAGGCAGGCAGGGTGCTGGGACGAAGACACACTGAACCCCCTTCCCACCACATGCTCAGAAACTACCTCAGGAGAGGGAAGTTGCACCTTTTCTGCTGGAATCTAAGTCCCAGACTTTCTAGATGAGGAATTCTTTTTGCTTGGGTTCGTCCTACTGTGCTACTATCAGGTCCTCCCACTAATATATCACTGGTTTGGGTTTGTGTGGCAAGGATTGGGGTTGGCGGGGTGGCTCTAGGGGTGGCTTCTGCAAGCAATTGCTAGAAGCTTTCTGTGGGTCCGACAGAGCAGATTCGAGCGGGCTCAAGGATGGATCTGTCACTGACCAACGCCAAGCCCAGCAGTGATAGTAGCAGCCTGTATGTAAGGGAACATATGTAAGAGGGGGAAAAAGTAAGCATCAGCTTTGTGCCACCAGAGAAGGGAGTGAGAAAGGAGGCCCTGGCTGTACTTTAGGCATGGATCGCAACGTTCTAGCTCAGAAAATTACATCCTTTCCACCATACCCATGCAACCTCCCTTGGATTTCAAAGTCTGTCCTACTTTCATGGGAGTCTCTTGGCACGATCTGCCCAACCCCAGGCTCCAGATACACGTTTTTGCATTTCCTCCAGGCTGTAGCTGCGGAAGTCACACACCCTCAAACTCCCTGAGAGGGTGTCAGGTGCCTTGTCCTCCACACTGCATGGCCTCATCTACTTTACATCTGGCACAGAAAGGGAACAACTCATAGGGACGGTCTCTGTGCCACAGGAATGGTTTGTGTCACGGCCTGAGAGAAGAGTAAGGCCCCTGGCTTTGTTCTTGGGAGCTCAGGGGCAGAGGACAGGTCAGGGACACCCAACAGCTGTGCCCGCTGCATGGCCACCACAGGCAGGGACAGCCCCTGGGCCTCCTGGGCACAGGGACTGCCTGGGGCCCAGCACCCCAAAGGCCTTCCTCTAAGGGGTGATGGGTGGGGCTCCAGCAGGCCAGGCTGTGCACGGGAGGGCCCCCCAAAGACTGCCAGTGCATATGTTAGGGGATCATATGAATGTGCCTCTTTACTGTGAAACTACAAAACCTCTCCTCAAGGTTTTAACACTGACAGAAGATATACAGAATAAAGAGTATCACAGAATCACAGAATCACAGAATCGTAGGGGTTGGAAGGGACCTCGAGAGATCATCAGGTCCAACCCCCCTGCCAAAGCAGGCTCCCTAGCTCATATTGCTCAGATAGGCGTCCAGGCGGGTCTTGAATATCTCCAGTGAAGGAGACTCCACCACCTCCCTGGGCAGCCTATTCCAGTGCTCAGTCACCCTCACTGTGAAAAAGTTCTTCCGCATGTTGGTGCGGAACTTCCTATGCTCCAACTTGCAGCCATTGCCCCTTGTCCTATCCCCACAGACCACTGAAAAGGGGCTGGCTGATTCCCCCTGCATCCCCTGCTTCAGATAATTATAAACTTTGATTAGGTCCCCCCTTAGTCTTCTCTTCTCAAGGCTGAACAGTCCCAGCTTACTCAGCCTTTCCTCATAGGGGAGATGCTCTAGGCCCTTAATCATCTTCGTAGCCCTTCTTTGGACTCTTTCCAGGAGATCCCTGTCCTTTTTATACCAAGGAGCCCAGAACTGGACACAATACTCCAGGTGGGGCCTGACCAGGGCAGAGTAGAGAGGGAGGATCACCTCCTTTGACCTGCTGGCTACACTCCTCCTGATGCATCCCAGGATCCCATTGGCTCTCTTGGCCACCGAGGCACACTGCTGGCTCATGGCCAACCTGTCATCTACCAGGACCCCCAGGTCCTTCTCCACTGAGCTCTTCTCCAGCAGGTCATCCCCCAGCCTGTACTGATACAAACAGTTGTTCCTTCCCAGGTGCAAGACTTTACACTTGCTTTTGTTGAACTTCATCTGGTTTCTCACTGCCCAGCTCTCCAGCCTGTCCAGGTCTCTCTGGATGGCAGCGCAGTGCTCCTGCGTGTCAGCCACTCCTCCCAGCTTTGTATCATCGGCGTACTTGCTGAGGGTGGATGTTATTCCCTCATCAAGATCGTCAATGAAGATATTAAACAGGACTGGACCCAACACTGAGCCCTGGGGAACACCGCTGGTAACAGGCCTCCAGTCAGATTCTACTCCACGAATCACAACCCTCTGGGTTCGGTCCGACAGCCAATTCTCAACCCACCTCACTGTCCACTCATCTATCCCATGCTTTCTCAGCTTTGCTATCAGGATGTCATGGGAGACAGTATCAAAGGCCTTGCTGAAGTCAAGGTAGATGACATCCACTGCTCTCCCTCCATCTACCCAGCCTGTCATGAGATCGTAGAAGGCTATGAGGTTGGTCGAGCACGATTTCCCCTTAGTGAATCCATGCTGACTACTCCTCATGACCTTCTTCTCTTCCAATTGGTTGGAGATGGCATCCAGAACAAGCTGTTCCATTACCTTTCCAGGGGCAGAGGTGAGGCTGACTGGCCTATAGTTACTAGGTTCCTCCTTCTTGCCCTTTTTAAAGACTGGAGTGACATTGGCTATCCTCCAGTCTTCAGGCACTTCTCCTGTCCTCCAAGGCCTGTCGAAGATGATAGAGAGCGGCTCAGCAATCACCTCCGCCAGCTCCCTCAGCACACGTGGATGTAACCCATCTGGGCCCATGGATTTGTGTGCATTAATCCCTTTGAGCCGCTCCTGGACCTCCCCTACTTGAACCAGAGGGAAATTCTTCATTTCCCAATCAGTCCTACTCTCATCCAGTGTCTGTGGGTCCCGGGGGGCCTTTGAAGTGAAGACCGAAGCAAAGGCGGCATTCAGTATCTCCACTTTCTCAGCATCCCCCGTAACCAGGACACCCTCCTTATTCAGCAAGGGACCTACATTATCCCTGGACATCCTCTTACTGTTCACGTGTCTAAAAAACCCCTTTTTATTATCCTTTATGTCCCTTGCCAGCTTAATTGTTACTCGTTATTCTTCATTTCTAGTGCAATGGGATTTGATAAGAGACATTGAAACATCGTATTCCACGTCCAGTTGTGGTGCAGCTGTATCGAGTTTTGACTTGACTTAACTCTAAGAAATGGAAAATAATCGATAATATTTTAATATAAAGAACAAAAGACTGCAAGTTCCTACAGCACCCAAAGGCCTTCCTCTAAGGGGTGTGTTACATCTTCTGCGAGGAAGGAGACAGACACACATTCAATGTGAATGTTCAAGCATGTCCCCATTTATTGTTTCAGCGTGCTCCTTTTATATTGTTAAAGCAGGTTCGGTACTTTCCCATTTGGACAAATATCAACACAGCTTGTTAGATACATGATGTGTGGATACATGGTGTGCTCTCTATATCATAGATAATTACAATAAACAGGATATGGGATACTGCTTATCTAATGGACTAATGAGTAGCAAACAAGCGTTTATCAAAGCAATTGTCATCTTTATCTACGGTCCTTCCGAAGCCAGGTGGTCCTGTTGTCCACTATCCAATTGTCATCTCTCAAAGTTATATAAGCAAGGTTAACTTTTGCTCATTAAGATTTTTCCATCATTAAAACTTTTCCACTCATTCCTCAATGTTGTCAACTTCATCCGTATCTATTTCAGTGAAGCAAATCCCACAACTCCCCCTTTTTCTTTTTTAAGGACATCTCTTGCAATTCCTTGAAATATAGATAAGGCACACTGTATCATACATGGAAAAATCATCAAAACAAGTAAAAGAATGCACAAAATCAAAAGCACATATTTGAGGATAACTTTCCACCAACGACCAAGATTCAAGGAATTTATCCAATCATCAAATGGATTGTTCCACTCTAGTAATTTGCCCATGTTGTTTTCCAATTCCTTAAGTTTCTCGTGGATCGATCGACTTTGATCACTTAAATTAAAACAACACATGCCTGCAAAATCTTCACGGCCATGGCCATGTGCCAATAACAAGAAGTCTATAGCTGCTCTATTTTGTAAAGTGGCCTTTCTACTGCTATCAACTTCTGTTGCTAGGTCATATAGAATTTGTGAAGTAAGATTGAATTGTTTTCCGGCCCAGCACATCAAGTTTCGGATTGCCATAGTAAAATGTGCAGTAGCCACGGGTGGCATGAATAACGATAAAGAAATTATGGTGGGCTGTCCCCATAGAAGTACTGTATCAGTACAATTGTCACTAACTTCAGATATTGATCGCTTTTGCACCCGCTTCTTCAATTGTGCTGAGTATAATTCCTGCATTTGTTCCAAGTACTGCTTTCTTGGCATAAGTAAGGTAAGCTTACCGATGAAGCACGGACCACCAAATGGTAGTATAGGCACACCAGGCCATGCACGATCCCCACAAATCAGAAAATAACCAGGAGGTAAGGCATAAGCTTTGGTTCTGTTATACGGAATATCTTGTTTCGTACGATTACAAAAGCTTTCATCCTGGTACTTCAAATCTTTTGGTGTGACAGTGGTTGGAGGGAAATCATCACTCACAGTACTCGTACTGAATTTGATACATCCATCATTAGACAAGGATCCCAACAAATCTAGTTCTTGAGGGGGTAACATAACCTTTCTCAAGTTCTTTATTAATAGCGCGTTCAGAGTAGTATTCACAGCCCAACCGCTGCTGGCTGCAGCAGCAGCAACAACAGTATCGTTTATTGGGGTTAATATGTCAACCCAATTAGCAAAATCTGTGAGATTGATAAACGGAATGCCAATCAGACAGGTACGAAAAGGATTCCCCACTTGCTGCAATGACAAACAGAAATCTTGAGTTCCCGTCGCGTTAGCCCAACGAACCCACAGGTTGTCTCTTCCTTGGCTCGTAGCATACTCCACTGGTAGGGCTGTAGACGTCACTCCACATAAGACGCTACCAATGATTAGGACGATGTAACAGCTGGGCGAATCCACTTGGCAGGCAGCCATCAGGGCCCGCTACCTGTCAAAACACAAGCATATCCTCTTCCCCAGGTTAGAAGCTCTACAGGACCTTTCCATGTGTTTTCTGCACTGTCAAACCATGTAACTAAAGGTTTTTCCTTGAATTTCTGTTTTTGTGACGTAATGTGGATATACGCAGGGGGATACTCATCCTGTATATTCAGCCAATTTATAACATATAAGGCCTTTAATAAAACCTGATCGGGTGCTAGTTTTTCGTCCTCATACTTGCTGATCTGAGTTTTTAAGTAACGATGAGCTCATTCTACTATAGCTTGACCGGTAGAATTACCCGGTATTCCCGTAATATGGGTGATCCCCCATTCTTGTAAAAATTTTTGTGTGCCATGGGCTACATAAGCAGAGCCATTGTCAGTTTTGATCTTTTGGGGAACCCCCATTACAGCAAAACACTGAAGCCAATGCTTCCGAGCAGCAGCAGCATTACTTTTCCGTTGCGCTGTGGCCCACACCATATGAGAAAACGTATCCACTGATACATGAACATACTGCATATTCCTAAAAGCCTTAACAAATGTAATATCAGTTTGCCATAATTCCAAAGCTCTCAAGCCCCTAGGGTTAATTCCTAACTCTAATGTAGCAGGCATAGGTGAACACGCAGAGCAGGTAGATATAATATTACGAGCTTGATTCAGCGACAAGTTAAATTGTTTCGCTAAGGATTTGGCTGATTGATGAAAAAAGGCATGAGAAAGCGAAGCTTGTTTGTACACTTGTGGTACAACCAATGTTGGTGCCACAAGTCTATCAATTACCTTGTTATCTTCAAATAGTCCTGCAGAAATCACAGAATGACTACGAATGTGAGTAACAAAATATGGATCTCTACGATTATCCAAAAGGTGTCGTAACTGAATAAGTGCCTCTTTAAGACTAACATTTGTAAGATCCTTGATAAAGGCTCGTTCAAGCCGTTTTACAATTCCTACAACATACAAAGAATCACAAACAAGATTAAGTGGCTGTGATGTAAATTCAGCAAAAACTTGAATTACAGCTTGCAATTCAAGCAGCTGGGCAGACCCACTGCCAACAAACAGTTGGGAATGCCATTGTGAGTCTGCATACCAAGCAAACCCATATTTGCCTGTACGTTGGCTGGCATCGGAATAGACGGTGATACCCTGAACGGGTGTCACTGAAAACAAGGGTTCTTTTTCGATTTGTAAGGTTACAGAAAACAGCCGATGCTTTGGATAATGATTAGTAATTATCCCAGAAAAGTCATACAAAGCTAACGTGATATCAAGTATCTTTTGAAACATTCTTTGTACCTGTTCAATTGTATATGGCATATAAATAGTGTTGATTTCTAATCCAGAAATATCATAAATCCTTTGACGCGCCTTGCTAATTAGGTCTGCAATGGCCTCGATTCTAGTTACAATAGTTCTTTTTAATGATATCGAGGGGAACATCCATTCTATGACACTTAAGGGATCCACCTGTGAGGGTACCCATTGAAACAGCAATGCTGCCAAGTACTCCTCGTTATTCAACACAGCCATGGATATAGGAACATCCAAAACACGTCTGTTCGCGTAATTTTGTGAGATTTTTTGAGAAATCACTTGCAAGGCTTGATGTTGTTCATTTCCCAGGAATCGGGGAGCATCAGCACCATCCCCTCCTCGCAACAATGTTATCAATGGGGCAATATCCTGGTTAGATATGCCACAATATGGTCGAAGCCATTGTATGTCCCCAAACAATTTCTGGACATCGTGCAATGTACTGACTTCCTTGTGTATCTTTAATCTTTGAGGAGCTACAGTTGTTGCAGTTACTTTGAAACCTAAGTATGAATACAGTGAATGTCGTTGAAATTTCTCTTCAGCAATCTTCAATCCAGCTGCAGATAATGCCTCCTGCAATCTAGTAACAAAATCTGAGGAGATGTTAGAAGCAGAACACAGAATATCATCCATATAATGATAAATAAGATAGTCCGGAAATGCTTGGCGCACAGCCACTAGGGCAGAAGCCACAAAGTACTGACAAATAGTGGGCGAATTTTTCATTCCCTGTGGAAGCACCTTCCACTGGTATCGTTTACATGGTTCTTGTTTATTAATAGTGGGAACCGAAAAGGCAAATTTCTCTCTATCATTTTCATGTAATGGAATTGTGAAAAAACAATCTTTTAGATCTATGACTAAGATTTCCCAGTTACTTGGAATCATAGTTGGTGTGGGTAAACCTGGCTGCAGAGCTCCCATAGACTTTATCACCGCATTAACTGCTCTCAGGTCTTGGAGTAAACGCCAATTTCCCGACTTCTTTTGAATAACAAACACGGGTGTATTCCATGGACTAAAGGACTCCTCCAAATGCCCAGCAAGGAACTGTTCATGAACTAACTTTTTTAAATGAGACAGCTTTTCTAAAGGAAGCGGCCACTGTTCAACCCATACTGGTTCAGTTGTTTCCCATTGCAATGGTATGGGGTCAGTTAGCTGTCGTTGAGCAGTGGCCGCTACGAAAAAGGCGGCGTTTGAAGGGTTACTCCCCATTGTGCTAAGCAATCACGTCCCAACAGGGCAATACTCGAGTCTACGATAAAAGGTCGTACTCGGGCCATCAACCATGATTCTGATTGATCTTGAATGGTAACGTAATCAGAGCTTACCATAGTGTATTGTTGTCCCCCAATGCCTTGGATTGTAACACCTAATTGCCCCCTACAACTACCTGAAAGGCATTGGAATGGGCTGTCCAGGGAGGTGGTGGAGTCTCCATCCCTGGAGGTATTTAAAAGACGGTTAGATGTGCTGCTGAGGGATATGGTTTAGTAGTGGATGGCAGGTTAGGGTGATAGTTGGACTCGATGATCTAAAGGGTCCCTTCCAACGAAGACAATTCTATGATTCTATGATCTACTGGACTCAGCGCCCATGTTGGGGGCCACAACTTCTTTGGTATAATGCTAACATCAGCTCCAGTATCCACCAGCATCAATAGCGTAAATGTGAAACCGTCACTTCCTGTGAGTGACACCTTTCTGGTTATTCTTCCATCCTTAACCGGAATGGAAAAATACACAGATGGGTCATTAGTGGAGCCAAATCCATCTTGACCCCGCTTAACGTTTTTAGCAAATGGTACAGAACTCCTAAAGGGAACAAGTTGCACAATTTTAGTTCCTTTTTTAATTGTAATAGGGGGGAATAAGGCTTGTACCATAATTTTTATAATCCCTTCATAATCAGCATCAATTAAACCAGGGAGTACAAAAATGCCTTGAGCTGAGGCAGAAGATCTGCCAATCAATAGTGCGCTCAATCCATACCCCAGCGGGCCCTTTACCGTGGACTCTACTATTTGTACCTGATCGTTTAGTAATTCGACATCATTTGCAATTGGGAGGTCTACTCCTGCACTCCCGAGGGTCTCTCCTCAGAGCTGACCCAAGCATCCAGGACATTCGGTGTCCAACTGTACTTGGTGTTCATCGAATTCTTGGTCTGAAATGGATTCTGAGGGGTATTTTGTATCAATGCGCCCCCCTTCCTGGCGCTCGCTAATGAGTTTCCCGAATACAAGGGTTGACCATTTTTGTGAAAACGCGCCCTACACTCAGAGACAAGATGTCCAGGGCGTTGACAACGATTACAAATTTTCTGTACTATTGTGTCGTTATTATTTTTGTTTCTTGGGCAATTTTTTCTGAGGTGTCCTTTTGCTCCACACAAAAAACAAACACCTGATCGCTGTCGGGAACTATTGTGCCGATAAGCAGGCTGCAACGCTGCAGCTAGCGCCCTAGCATGAGCCTGTGCATAAAGATTAGCTTTATCTTGTTCTACTACCATGTCTGCTCGAGCACATGCCTCCATCATTTGTACCAAACTAGCAGTCCTAGGTAAGGTAGAAAGGATACGCCTACATACATCATTCGCATTCTGTACCGCAAGATCCAACATAACTGCAGATTTTGCGTCCGCTGTTAAATTAGGAGATTTCTCAACTGATGCACGTAAGCGATCCAGAAATGTAGCAAAACGTTCATTAGGTTGCTGTGTAATTTTTGTATAAGGAGGGGTCAGAGTGGACGATACTTGCAGCGCCTTTAACACTGCAGCAGCCAAAGCCTGACTGTGTGCAATATACGCCGACTAAGGCGTGCCTGTACTCTCGGGTGCACGAACGTACCCTGCCCTAACATCATATCGATTGTTGCTGTTTTCAATGGATCAGCGTCAGCCCGCTCCAAATTCTGTATCGCATCTAGTTCTACCCGCCGTCGCCAATCATCTCTAAATACCAATTTCTGCATAGGTGACAAAATCAAGGATACTAACGTATCCACGTCATGCGGTGTCAATATGTTCTGCGAGAAAACCACATCTATTAAATTACGAACATATGCATTATCAAGACCGTATTCCATAACAGCTTTCTGCAACCGGTCTAATAAACGCCAGTCAAATTGTTGCCATTCCTTAACCTCTCCCTGTCCACCAGCCGCTGGACTAATGGCTACAGGGTAGGCTCGCAATGGGCCTATAAATTCACCGTCAACAATAGCATCCCGAATAATACCCTGCCATTTTTGCCCCAATTCTGGAGTCTGAGTCTTGACGTGCGATACATGTTCAGAAGGGGAAAGTCTCAATCCGGCATTCACAGGTGCGGCCTGTTGACTAAAACACTGATATAGGTCCCGTATTAATTTTGACTGTTGTTTCATGATCTGCTGCAACTTTCCACCCATGTGTTCTAAACTCCTTTTTTGTCGTTCCCCTTTGGCCTGGAGGGCATCTGCCTGCCTTTTCAATTCCCTTTCTTCCTCCTTCACCTGTTGAACCACTTCCATAAAATCGTCACTGTCAGGAAGCGGAGGAAGATGTTCTATATCTGCCGGGGAGATCTTCACTGGAGGAGCAGAGGGCATTTCATAATCTAATGGTGTGTCCAGATAATCGGGAGGGACGGAAGGCTCAAAAAGTTGCCTGGCCTCATTAAGATTAGCCGGCATGACCAGCATGTCCGGATCCTCTAAGTCCAATGCAGCCAATTTATCATTAATATCGGAGGTGTTATCCTTCTTTGCTGCATACCCTAATGCCTTCTCCGCTGCCTCCATAATGTCCGATTCCTTCCGAGTAATTTCCATAAGTCTATTTACCATGTGCCAAACCTGGCTAAGAGAGATTGCCTCTTTATTACCGACTTGCACAGAGTCCCAAAGTTCTTGACCCAACTTTTGCCACCGCTCCTCCTTAAACACATCTTCCATGGCCGTTAACACATTTCGCCGTTGTCCCCACAACAGCAAGTCCATAACATCCTTCTCTTTTAAAGGAAATATCGTGCTTATCAGCCAGATTCAAAAGAATGGCTAGCACAGCTTTTACTTCTACTGATACAGTAGAACCCATAATAAGCAAGCCGCTCACCTGGTACCAAAGAAGTGCCAGCGGCGCCCGTCGCAGACCCAGCCGACTTCAAAATCTCCCGGCTGCCGTTTTGTCTTATATCTTAAATCTTTTCTGATATGTCGATATCAAGTCCTGATATGTCGGAATCACGTCGGGGTCACCAATTGTTACATCTTCTGCGAGGAAGGAGACAGACACACATTCAATGTGAATGTTCAAGCATGTCCCCATTTATTGTTTCAGCGTGCTCCTTTTATATTGTTAAAGCAGGTTCGGTACTTTCCCATTTGGACAAATATCAACACAGCTTGTTAGATACATGATGTGTGGATACATGGTGTGCTCTCTATATCATAGATAATTACAATAAACAGGATATGGGATACTGCTTATCTAATGGACTAATGAGTAGCAAACAAGCGTTTATCAAAGCAATTGTCATCTTTATCTACGGTCCTTCCGAAGCCAGGTGGTCCTGTTGTCCACTATCCAATTGTCATCTCTCAAAGTTATATAAGCAAGGTTAACTTTTGCTCATTAAGATTTTTCCATCATTAAAGCTTTTCCACTCATTCCTCAACGTTATCAACTTCATCCGTCTCTATTTCAGTGAAGCAAATCCCACAGGGGTGCTGGGGGGGGCTGCAGCAGGTAAGGCTGTGCATGGGGGGCCGCCCGTCACACCCCATCGCCAGGCACAGCTGAGGTCACAATGCCCCAGGGCAGTATAAAACGGGGTGTCCTGCCAGGCCCCTGCCAGAGCTGTCCTGGGGACAGCCCCAGGCACACGCAAGAGGAGCAGCTGCTCGAGGAGCTGGGGAAACTCCTCCCAGAGGGCTGAGGGAGGACCACACTCCGAAGGCCGTGGCCGCACTAAGCATATGCCTTCCTGAGGAGCGCTCCCGAGATCGCCATCCTCATCCCCCGCCGAGCCAGGGGCAGCAGCCGTAAGCAAACGGGGTGCAGCAGTTTTGAAGCTTTGGAGCCCATGCCGGCACCCTGCCAGGCGCGGGAAGGATCCTTGCCCCCAATTGATGGGGCAAGGGGAGGAGATCAGGCTCCAGGCTGAGGGAGAACAGGGCTAGGGCATCTCCTGGGAGGCGTGACCAGCCGGTGGGAGGAGGGAGCCGGTCTTGCTCACATGCTCAGGGAGTAGCCGATCGCCAGCTCTGCTGCTGGGGTCAGGAAGGAATTTTCCCCCGGGGGGGATTGGCACTGGTCCCCGGGGGTTTTTTGCCTTCCTCTGCAGCACTGAGCAGGACCCCTTGCCAGGGCCCCTCCGGCCCATCTGGGCCGGGTCACTGCCTGCTGCTCGTGCCCCACGAAGGTGGCCTCTCGTGCCCTGCAGCTGGGGGGAGGAGGGCTTTTTTCCCCCACAGTGGGCTTGGAGTTGTGCCCCGGGGGTTTTTGCCTGCCTCTGTGGCACTGAGCGCGCTGGTCCCTTGCCAGGGCTCCTCTGGGCCGTTTTGGCTCGGGGCCCGCTGCTCGTGCCCCACGAAGGTGCACTCGTGCCCCGCATGCCGGGGGAGGAAGCTTTCTGGACTCCCGGGGCGGGCCCCAAGGGAGGCTCCCCCAGGACTGTCCTCTTTTCCTCGGTAGCACTGAGCACAGCCCCTTGACAGGGCTCGCTTTCCCCAGGGGTTCTTGTTGGCCAAAACAGACCCTGCTTACAAGGGCTCCTGCCTCGCTGCACCCACACGGGGTATTGTGCAGCTTTAAGACAAGTAGTGTAGCATTATATGACGTTAAGTTAAATTAATATGAAATTATTATTAATGTTACATTAAATTTAACATTAAATAATGTTAAATTTTAAAAATATACAATACTCTAAATAAAAAACAAGGCAAGGTGAGAGGCACAAGGCCAAAAAGAAGGCAAAAATGAAAAGCCACGGCAAAAGGCAAAACAAGGAACAAGGGAAAAGCCTTGGCAGAAAGAAGGCCAAACCAGTAAAATAAAATAAAAGTCAAAAGTAGAATTGTCTTTGTGTTGTTCATTGCTTTTTGGAACTGGTTAACTCTTGGCATTCCAGGCAAATCAAGATCTGGATTTCTAGTGAGCAGAGGGAACAGAATAGTATAAAATAGGGTGCAGGGGAATGGGAATGAATGGAAATGAATGTGAGTGGAATGGAATGGAATGGAAGCCTGATCCAGGGTTTGTCTACCCCCTTGGCAAAGAAATGTTTCCTCATGTAGCCTCTGAACGTGCTGCGAGTGGTCCCAGCTTGGAGCCATTCCCCCATGCCCTGGCCCTGGGTCCCAGGGAGAAGAAATCAGCACCTGATTCTCTGCTTCCCCTCCGCAGCCACACTGCTGACTCCAGTTGCACTTCATGTCAACCAGCACCCCCAGGCCCCTTGCTGCAGCAGGGCTGCTGTCCGGCCACTCTCCCAGCCTTACTCCCTGCCAGGTGTGGAAACTGGCCTTTGGTCTTGGGACACTTTGATGTCACTGACGGTTGCCCAATGCTCCAATCTATCCAGATCCCTCAGCGGGGCCTCTCATCCCTCGAGAGAGTCAATACCACTGCCCGGCTCAGGATCATCAGCACACTTACTAAGCACACATTCAACCCCTGCATCCAGATTCTTGATTCAGGTGTTGAACAGAACTGGCCTTAGAACTGAGCCTGGAAGGAAAGCACTGCTGACCGGTCAACAGACACATGCAGCCCCATTCACTCCTACCCTAGAAGCCCTGCCCCTCAGCCAGCTCTTCACCCAGCACACCATGTTCCTGCTCATCTCAGAGCTGGAAAATGCCTGGGGGAAGACAGGACCAAAAGCCTTAATAAAATCCAGGAAAACTATGTGCACCACTACACCCCCCGTTCTGTCTTGCTGCAAATAGCCAATCGCTGGGAACGGCAATGAGCCGTTTGTCTCCAACAACCCGTCTGTCAAGGTACCAGAACCTCAGAGACAGGGTAACGCTTTGTGGACTACAGCCAGGAGCTGAGCACCACGCAGCCGCTCACTCAGAGGAGGGTGAGGAAGGGGAAGGGGAAGGAAACCAGAAGCTGGACTGTCCCCAAACCACGCATCCTGGAGCCATGCACTCCTTCCCCACCAGCCCCCTTTATGGTCAGCATCATGTCGTGGCATGGAATACCCCCTTTGGAAGGTTTGGCTCACTAGTCGTGGCTGTGTCCCCTCCTAGTCCTGGCTGTGTCCCCTCCCTACTTCCTGCGTGCCACCACCTTCTGTCATTGGCAGGGCAGTGTGAGAAGCTGAAAAGTCCTGGACTGCTTGGGAACATGTGATCTCTGGGGACCTGGTGTGCTATGGTCCTGAGATGCTGCGTTGTTTCTGCCCTGAGTGAGCACTGAACCACAACTGAGCTAGTGATTCAGTATTTTCCTGTACAAGATCACGTGCTTCAGGTCAACTTTTGCTCATTATAATAGAAACTCACACCCCCATCTGAAAAGCTACCCGGCCGCCAAGGTGCGACCACCCCTCACTGAACATGCACTCTGAATTTCTCTTAATTTCCTTTAAATCCAAAGCACAGCAAAGCAACACAGCAAAGCTATGCATACCTAGAGTCACTCAAGCTCCACCTGATAGGTAAAAATAGTATAAAAGTAGCCCAAAACCAGAGGCCTGGAAGGGAAGATACCGTTGTAACTAGTCAAAAAAGATAGCGTCACGAACCATGGTCGGCTTCTGCGACCAGCCAACGGGCTGAGCCTCTCGTTTCCCCCACCCCCAGGGACGCCATTTAGCTCTCCTAGGAAACTTAGAGATCTCTAGAGAGAATTCTTTACGTTGCTGTACGGCTCAGATACTTTCACGTTGCTTTATGTGTACCTTTACGTGCTCTTATGTTGCTGTGCTATTGCATGTGCTGTTGTGGATGGTGGAGCATCACCGGCAATCCAAAGCAGCTGCGCTCTGATCCCAACACACAGCACCATTCCCTAATCCAGCTGTGCCAGCTCCTCCCTGGACGCCACCCACCCGACCCAGTGTGGCCGTGCTGCCTCATCGACCGTGACTGGAGGGAACGGTGCTTGCACCATTTGTGACTCTGCAGCAGTCGTGACAGGGCAGCACTGTACGTGACCGGGCTCAGAGCGCAGGATCTGCACTCGCTCAGACTCCGAGCTGCCCCCAGCCCCTCAGATCCCCGAGGACAAGCTGGAACACAAGCAGGTTGATTCTCTGCTAAATTCCTTTACCTCTTTAATGTCAAAGAGGGGGAAGGAGAGGGGAAAGAAAACCAAAGGCCAACCTCATGGGCTGGGATGAAGATGGTTTACTGGGACAGCAGAGAGAGAGGAGTAACAGTAACAGGACTGTATAGCAAAATAGACAAATCTGGTGATACACCATGCAGTTTCCAGCTGAACTGCACAGCTCAGCTGTACAAATTGTTCAAAAATACCATTTCCTGGGAAGCAGGATGAGCGGTTTGGCTCAAACAACATCTCCTGCAAGGTAACAGAACCTGCAGAGGCCGGGAAATGTTTTGTGGGCTGGGTCTCGCCTCACAAGGGGCTTGATCCCACAAGCATCTGCGGGTGGGACTAAGGCCTCCATCCTCCCAAGGCCAGAAGGGCCTGTAGCCTCTTGAGCTCAAAGCAGCCGCTCTGACAAACTGGACATTACGCTTCCGCATTCGATAAACCATCTGGACACTGGCCTGCAAGGGCAGCCCCTCAGTCAGCAGCCGCCCTGACTGAGAGACAGGACACTGTCCTTATCCCATAAGGAACAGTGACAGGCAGGCGGGGCCCTGCGGAGGCACAGCGCCTTCTAGCTACAGTCCGGTGTGAGGCCACTGAACGGGGTCACTGCTCCATCAGCCCACCTGGGGGGTCAAATGACCCCTTGGTTGGGACCCCCATTCCCCACCGACTCATTTCCAGAACACTCTGCAACTCAACACTGAGCCTGCACAAGATATGCTAGGCCTCCCTGAAGGGTGGGGACAGGGAGCATCAAAGATGCAGATTCGGGACATCTGGCACGCACCCTCCATCCAAGCACCACACCTTTATGACCAGCTACGCTGGATCCACAGGTAGCGACAACTAAAAACATCAGTGAGTTATCAGCACTGCTCCCATCCTGACTGCACCAATGGGATGAAGTTTAACAAGGCCAATGGCATCTTGGCTTGTATCAAAAACAGTGTGGCCAGTAGGTCTAGGGAGGTGATTGTGCCCCTGTACTCGGCATTGGTGAGGCCACACCTTGAGTACTGTGTCCAGTTCTGGGCTCCTCACCACAAGAAGGACATGGAGGTCCTGGAGCAAGTCCAGAGAAGGGCAACCAGGCTGGTGAAGGGGCTGGAGGGCAAATCCTGTGAGGAGCGGCTGAGGGATCTGGGGCTGTTTAGCCTAGAGAAGAGGAGATTGAGGGGAGACCTTATCACTGCCTACAACTATCTGAAGGGAGGTTATAGAGAGGTAGGTGATGGTCTCTTCAGCCAGGTGACAGGAGATAGGACAAGGGGGAATGGCATGAAGCTGTGCCAGGGCAGGTTTAGATTGGACATTAGAAAAAACTTTTTTACTGAAAGAGTTGTCAGGGCCTGGAACAGGCTGCCCAGGGAGGGGGTTGAGTCACCTTCCCTGGATGTGTTTAAAAAAAGGGTAGATGAAATACTCAGTGATATGGTTTAGTTTAGGATGCGAATGCAAATTTATCTTATACTTAGGTGGAAAATATGAGCTTTTTTTGGTTGGTTTTATCATGGTACTATATTTCTATAAAGAGCTACAGGCATTGCATTTTAATTTGAAATGCAGTTTTAACTAGATTTAAAGTCTTTGTTAGAGAAGGGTTTTTTTTAAACATTAAAATGCAATTTAACTAAACTAATTTTTTCTACCATTCCTGAAATATAAAAATTGAGCTGGCTTGAAAAAATGAAATCTCAATCCTGGAAAAGCATCCTTCAATTTCCAAACAAAGCTCTTTCTTATTTTCTGTTTTATTAAATCAGAATATTTCTCACAGAGTCAGAGAGTCCACATGGTCAACACACTGGCCTGTGAAACGTTCACTCTGCCTGACTTGTGGTGTTCTGATTAAAAACCCCCACCAAACAGCGCTGTTCTGAATGAGGCAAAGTGTTACTTTGGGGCTTTCAGATCAAATGCTTTGTCTGCGTCCACAAAAATTGGTCAGAAGTTCTGCTTTCTCCCAGACTGGATAAAAATCTACTCTGGCATCACAAAATGGAATTACTGCTCCCCTCCCAGCCCCACCACCTGCTCTGCCCTAGACATGCTCAGATTGGCCTTCATTCACCAGGCAAACCATGTGGTTCTATTGCTGGATCCACACACTTCCAACTGAACACCTCCCTTGAACAGCTCCAGCTCACTGAGGATCCTTCAAGATATTTTCTCTGCACCTTCCATCAACAGGTGTCCCTCCAGCTTTGCTTTTCCCTTTTGCTGGGCTGGGTTAGCAGTACAGCTTCTCTGAGAGGGCATTACATGTATTTGAATAGACAAGTATCAACTACCTGACTATGATTTACTGCCGTTTTCTGCCTAATAAACAAGCCTTAACATACTCAGTGACCAGAGCACTGAGAGTGACATCTTATTATAAGCTGTTGCAAAAAGAGTATCAAGGCACAAAAAATCCCTTTCAGATCCGTATGCAGAGGACACATCAAAACTGTAGAGCAGTTTACAGATGTTGTGTCTAACAATAGAGGGAAAAAGAACCCTTATTCATTCTTTAATGGAATGATTTTGTTTTCCCTCGTTTATCCTTTTCCCATATACCTGTGCTGTAATAACTCCTCACTCTCCAGAACACAGCTTTGTACCAGGGCTGGCAACCTGAATCTGTACAAAATGCACATGGAGAGAGAAGAGAGGCCTCTACACACACACACTGGAGTCAGGAAACAGTCAGGCTCACATTCAGCACTTTGTAGTATTTGTGGTGCTACAGACGAAACTCAAACTTAAATTTTACTTGGAAAAGCCATACGCTTACCTGAAGGTGTTGTAGAGTGTAGGACTCGCCTGACACAGCAGCACAGCCACCCAAACTTGCACAGACGGTCAAGGCACTTGCTTCTTCCTTCAGAGGATGACTCCAGACGAGCTGCCATGAAGAGGCGGTACATGTGGGAAACGAAGAGCGGCCCTGGAAAGGAGACACAGTTATGCCCCCTGGAGGGAAAGAGAAAAAGCAGTAAAGCACGAGATGGAGGAGCTTGTAGAGATGTAAATTTGTGCGTTGTTCAGCAGGGAGGTGGCACGGTGTGCTTTGTAATGTTAAGGAAGGTGCAGGCTTTAAAGACTAAGCGGGGAGAGGGGGGGATAAGGGGAGGGGAAACTGGGTCGGGGGTGGGGGCGGTGAGGTCGGAGGGGAGAGCTCTCCAGCGTGGGACAACCTTTTGTACAGGGAAGCTGTGGTTCTTGTGTTAATGCAAAGTAGTGAAACCGGAACCCAAGCTGCTGGTCAGCAAATCGAGAGGGGATAGAACTTTGCTTCATTGTTATTAAAGTTGTCCTGGATTCACCGCAATCGGAGTCTGTCACTTTCAATAGGCCACAGGTACAAACCCTGCTGTTCAAAGGGTAATAAGCAGAAGTCAAGCTGACTGTGACCAGCCCACATAGAGCCCAGACCTTCACCCTACACAGAAATGTCCAAGTTCTCCACTACAGGTGTTCCAAAGCCAGAAGATAAGCTGTTACAACTGCATAAGCCTTTCTTGTCCTTTGTTTTCTATTGTACTGAAAACCTTCCTAGCACCGGCTTTTTCTCAACTCAAGAAAAGGTGTCTCTGCATGGAAAAAACACATCAATCCAGAGCAGCCAAGTTCCCTTGGGGCTTTTTACCTACAGGCATTTTAGACTTGAGATACCCAGGCATAACACAGAGAGATGCTCCATGTGGGGTTTGGGTTCTTGCAACTGTTTTCAACAGAAAATTGCAGCAACTCCAGGCCTTTCATATACAAACACCAGAAATAAAACTTTTCTGAGGTATTTTCCACCAAAAAAAATTAATTCCCCTCACTGAATTTTTTTTCTATTTCTTTATTCCTTAATGTGAGAATGCTGGTCAAGTACTGACTGAGAGTGACAGCTCAGCCTCCTCCCTCCTCTCCCCATGCTGGAATGCATCCCTCCAGCTGCTGCCCCACTAATCATTTCAGGGACACACCTGGAGATACTGGAAAAGGGGCAGCAGCAATGGCAGCAGCACAGCACATCTGGAGGAACCTCAACAAGTAGCACAAGAGGGGTAGAAGATGGAGGTGCCACAGTTGCATACAGGCAGCTGGGCAGGGACAAACCATGGGCACTTGACAGCCAGCCTGAAGAAATGCTGTAAAATTGCACTCTAAAACACCGCAGCTGAGCTCTGCCATGAGTTTCTGAGTACCTGTGAGGGAATTTGCAAACAGCAAAAACAAGGAAAGCTTTTTGCTTTACCTTGTCCTTCCCTTCAAAATCCATGATATTGGAAGACACAAAAAAAGGCCCCTTTTTGTGAAGTATTGGAAGAAATGTGCTACCAGCCATGATTTTTGAGACTGGAAGGACTGCAGAGGACCAGTCCCCACATGCAGAAATGCTCTATTAAAAGGCATGTACAGTCTCTGATAGGCCTTCCTCTAAGGGGTGCTGGGTGGGGTGCAGCAGGCCTGACAGTGCATATGTTAGGGGATCATATGAATGTGCCTCTTCACTGTGAAACTACAAAACCTCTCCTCAAGGTTTTAACACTGACAGAAGATATACAGAATAAAGAGTATCGAATTGTTACTCGTTATTCTTCATTTCTAGTGCACTGGGATTTGATAAGAGACATTGAAACATCGTATTCCACGTCCAGTTGTGGTGCAGCTGTATCGAGTTTTGACTTTACTTAACTCTAAGAAATGGAAAATAATCGATAATTTTTTAATATAAAGAACAAAAGACTGCAAGTTCCTACAGCACCCAAAGGCCTTCCTCTAAGGGGTGCTGATGGGGCGGGGGGCTGCAGCAGACCGGGCTGTGCATGAGGGGCCACCCATCACACCTGGTCGCCAGACACCGCTGAGGTCACAATGCCCCAAGGCAGTATACAAGGGGGTGTCCTGCCAGGCCCCTGCCAGAGCTGTCCTGGGGACAGCCCCAGGAACACGCAGGAGGAGCAGCTGCTCGAGGAGCTGGGGAAACTCCTCCCAGAGGGCTGAGGGAGGACCACCCTCCGAAGGCCGTGGCTGCACTAAGCATATGCCTTCCTGAGGAGCGCTCCCGAGATCGACATCCTCATCCCCCGCCGAGCCAGGGGCAGCAGCCGTAAGCAAACAGGGTGCAGGAGTTTTGAAGCTTTGGAGCCCATGCCGGCACCCTGCCAGGCGCGGGAAGGATCCTTGCCCCCAAGTTGATGGGGCCAGGGGAGGAGATCAGGCTCCGGGCTGAGGGAGAACAGGGCTAGGGCATCTCCTGGGAGGCGTGACCAGCCGGTGGGAGGAGGGAGCCGGTCTTGCTCACATGCTCAGGGAGTAGCCGATCGCCAGCTCTGCTGCTGGGGTCAGGAAGGAATTTTCCCCCGGGGGGGATTGGCACTGGTCCCCGGGGGTTTTTTGCCTTCCTCTGCAGCACTGAGCAGGACCCCTTGCCAGGGCCCCTCCGGCCCATCTGGGCCGGGTCACTGCCTGCTGCTCGTGCCCCACGAAGGTGGCCTCTCGTGCCCTGCAGCTGGGGGGAGGAGGGCTTTTTTCCCCCACAGTGGGCTTGGAGTTGTGCCCCGGGGGTTTTTGCCTGGCTCTGTGGCACTGAGCGCGCTGGTCCCTTGCCAGGGCTCCTCTGGGCCGTTTTGGCTCGGGGCCCGCTGCTCGTGCCCCACGAAGGTGCACTCGTGCCCCGCGTGCCGGGGGAGGAAGCTTTCTGGACTCCCGGGGCGGGCCCCAAGGGAGGCCCCCCCAGGACTGTCCTCTTTTCCTCGGTAGCACTGAGCACAGCCCCTTGACAGGGCTCGCTTTCCCCAGGGGTTCTTGCTTAGCCAAAACAGACCCTGCTTACAAGGGCTCCTGCCTCGCTGCACCCACACGGGGTATTGTGCAGCTTTAAGACAAGTAGTGTAGCATTATATGAGGATAAAGTTAATTAATATTAAATTATTATTATTGTTACATTAAATTTAACATTAGTTAATGTTAAATTTTAAAAATATACAATACTCTATATAAAAAACAAGGCAAGGTGAGAGGCACAAGGCCAAAAAGAAGGCAAAAAGGAAAAGCCACGGCAAAAGGCAAAGCAAGGAACAAGGGAAAAGCCTTGGCAGAAAGAAGGCCAAACCAGTAAAATAAAATAAAAGTCAAAAGTAGAATTGTCTTTGTGTTGTTCATTGCTTTTTGGAACTGGTTAACTCTTGGCATTCCAGGCAAATCAAGATCTGGATTTCTAGTGAGCAGAGGGAACAGAATAGTATACAATAGGGTGTTGGGGAATGGTAATGAATGGAAATGAATGTGAATGGAACGGAATGGAGTCGAATGGAATGGAAGCCTGATCCAGGGTTTGTCTACGCCCTTGGCAAAGAAATGTTTCCTCATGTAGCCTCTGAACCTGCTGCGAGGGGTCCCAGCTTGGAGCCATTGCCCCATGACCTGGCCCTGGGTCCCAGGGAGAAGAAATCAGCACCTGACTCTCTGCTTCCCCTCCCCAGCCACACTGCTGACTCCAGTTGCACTTCATGTCAACCAGCACCCCCAGGCCCCTTGCTGCAGCAGGGCTGCTGTCCGGCCACTCTCCCAGCCTTACTCCCTGCCAGGTGTGGAAACTGGCCTTTGGTCTTGGGACACTTTGATGTCACTGACGGTTGCCCAATGCTCCAATCTATCCAGATCCCTCGGCAGGGCCTCTCATCCCTCGAGAGAATCAACACCACTGCCCGGCTCAGGATCATCAGCACACTTACTAAGCACACATTCAACCCCTGCATCCAGATTCTTGATTCAGGTGTTGAACAGAACTGGCCTTAGAACTGAGCCTGGAAGGAAAGCACTGCTGACCGGTCAACAGACACATGCAGCCCCATTCACTCCTACCCTAGAAGCCCTGCCCCTCAGCCAGCTCTTCACCCAGCACACCATGTCCCTGCTCATCTCAGAGCTGGAAAATGCCTGGGGGAAGACAGGACCAAAAGCCTTAATAAAATCCAGGAAAACTACGTCCACCACTACACCCCCCATTCTCTCTTGCTGCAAATAGCCAATTGCTGGGAACGGCAATGAGCCGTTTGTCTCCAACAACCCGTCTGTCAAGGTACCAGAACCTCAGAGACAGGGTAACGCTTTGTGGACTACAGCCAGGAGCTGAGCACCACGCAGCCGCTCACTCAGAGGAGGGTGAGGAAGGGGAAGGGGAAGGAAACCAGAAGCTGGACTGTCCCCAGACTACACGTCCAGGAGCCATGCACTCCTTCCCCACCAGCCCCCTTTATGGTCAGCATCATGTCGTGGCATGGAATAGCCCCTTTGGAAGGTTTGGCTCACTAGTCGTGACTGTGTCCCCTCCTAGTCCTGGCTGTGTCCCCTCCCTACTTCCTGCGTGTCGCCACCTTCTGTCATTGGCAGGGCAGTGTGAGAAGCTGAAAAGTCCTGGACTGCTTGGGAACATGTGATCTCTGGGGACCTGGTGTGCTATGGTCCTGAGATGCTGCATTGTTTCTGCCCTGAGTGAGCACTGAACCACAACTGAGCTAGTGATTCAGTATTTTCCTGTACAAGATCACGTGCTTCAGGTCAACTTTTGCTCATTATAATAGAAACCCACACCTCCATCTGAAAAGCTACCCGGCCTCCAAGGTGCGACCACCCCTCACTGAACATGCACTCTGAATTTCTGTTAATTTCCTTTAAATCCGAAGCAAAGAAAACTTACACCAATCTTAGCAAAGCTATGCATACCTAGAGTCTCTCAAGCTCCACCTGACAGGTAAAAATAGTATAAAAGTAGCCCAAAACCAGAGGCCTGGAAGGGAAGATACTGTTGTAACTAGTCAAAAAGATACCGTCACCAACCATCGCCGGCTTCTGGGACCAGCCAACGGGCTGAGCGTCTCTTATCCCCCACCCCCAGGGATGCCATTTAGCTCTCCTAGGAAACTTAGAGATCTCTAGAGAGAATTCTTTACGTTGCTGTATGGCTCAGATACTTTCACGTTGCTTTATGTGTAACTTTACGTGCTCTTATGTTGCATGTGCTGTTGTGGATGGTGGAGCATCACCGGCAATCCAAAGCAGCTGCGCTCTGATCCCAACACACAGCACCATTCCCTAATCCAGCTGTGCCAGCTCCTCCCTGGACACCACCCAGCCGACCGAGTGTGGCCGTGCTGGCTCATCGACCGTGACTGGAGGGAACGGTGCTTGCACCATTTGTGACTCTGCAGCAGTCGTGACAGGGCAGCACTGTACGTGACCGGGCTCAGAGCGCAGGATCTGCACTCGCTCAGACTCCGAGCTGCCCCCAGCCCCTCAGATCCCCGAGGACAAGCTGGAACACAAGCAGGTTGATTCTCTGCTAAATTCCTTTACCTCTTTAATGCCAAAGAGGGGGGAAGGGGAGGGGAAAGAAAACCAAAGGCCAACCTCATGGGCTGGGATGAAGATGGTTTACTGGGACAGCAGAGAGAGAGGAGTAACAGTAACAGGACTGTATAGCAAAATAGACAAATCTGGTGATACACCATGCAGTTTCCAGCTGAACTGCACAGCTCAGCTGTACAAATTGTTCAAAAATACCATTTCCTGGGAAGCAGGATGAGCGGTTTGGCTCAAACAACCACTCCTGCAAGATAACAGAACCTGCAGAGCCTGGGTAATGTTTTGTGGGCTGGGTCTCGCCTCACAAGGGGCTTGATCCCACAAGCATCTGCGGGTGGGACTAAGGCCTCCATCCTCCCAAGGCCGGAAGGGCCTGTAGCCTCTTGAGCTCAAAGCAGCCGCTCTGACAAACTGGACATTACGCTTCCGCATTCGATAAACCATCTGGACACTGGCCCTGCAAGGGCAGCCCCTCAGTCAGCAGCCGCCCTGACTGAGAGACAGGACACTGTCCTTGTCCCATAAGGAACAGTGACAGGCAGGCGGGGCCCTGCGGAGGCACAGCGCTTTCTAGCTACAGTCCGGTGTGAGGCCACTGAACGGGGTCACTGCTCCATCAGCCCACCTGGGGGGGTCAAATGACCCCTTGGTTGGGACCCCCATTCCCCACCGACTCATTTCCAGAACACTCTGCAACTCAACACTGAGCCTGCACAAGATATGCTAGGCCTCCCTGAAGGGTAGGGACAGGGAGCATCAAAGATGCAGATTCGGGACATCTGGCACGCACCCTCCATCCAAGCACCACACCTTTATGACCAGCTACGCTGGATCCACAGGTAGCGACATCTTCTTCTTTTTTCTCTTTTACTCTCTTTCTCAGTCTCTCTCAACTTCTACCCTTGTTCTCAGCACAGAACCGTAACAGCACTTCCAGGTTTGCTAAGTTCTACTGACTGGGATCCGTTGCTCCCAATATATGGTGTGGGGCGGTTCCGTTTGCAAGCTTTATGGCTGTACTGGCTTTTAAGGAAAGCTGTGCTTTGCTGGGACCTCCTGGGTAATTGTTGTTACTCCTGAGTACCACGCCGAGGATCAGAAGCTGATCTTGCCGGTGTGGTTGTTAAAAGAGACCAGCTAAGAGAGGGTTAACCTGGCCCTTGGGGCAGGTAGCAAGGGTCAACTCTACAGGTACCCATCTGCTGGGGACCGGGACAGACAGGTCTCAATCTCCCTGGTTTGCCTTGCCTGCCTGGTGGGACCTGACAGCGTCCCAAAGCCAGACTGTCCCCAAACCACGCATCCTGGATGCCTCCGCCTTCTCCAAAACACAAGAGTGTAACAACCTGAACAGACCTTGACTGCTTGGGAACAACTGAAAACATCAGTGAGTTATCAGCACTGCTCCCATCCTGACTGCCAAACACAGCACCACACCAGTGGGGTGAGTTGGACCCTCTGGTCCACGCTGCCGCTGGTGTATTGGTGCCCCACTAACTGCAAAGCCCTGTGCAGAACGGAGTGGATCCCTGAAGCGCGCTGCGGCCAAGGCCCAAAACACTCCTGCTTCAAAACCTATTTCCAAGGCCTCTTCCTGAACGGGGCTCCAATCCCAGCCAGCTCTTACAGGTCATACGGGGGGCAAGCTATGAGGGAGAAGTCTGGAATAGCTTCCCTCCGGCACACCGGCAAGCCTAGGGCACCTTGTGCGTCCCTTCTCTTTTCTGCTATCTGTATTTGTTCTAAGGCAGGCAGGCTGCTGGGACGAAGACACACTGAACCCCCCTTCCCACCACATGCTCAGAAACTACCTCAGGAGAGGGAAGTTGTACCTTTTCTGCTGGAATCTAAGTCCCAGACTTTCTAGATGAGGAATTCTTTTTGCTTGGGTTCGTCCTACTGTGCTACTATCAGGTCCTCCCACTAATATATCACTGGTTTGGGTTTGTGTGGCAAGGATTGGGGTTGGCGGGGTGGCTCTAGGGGTGGCTTCTGCAAGCAATTGCTAGAAGCTTTCGGTGGGTCCGACAGAGCAGATTCGAGCGGGCTCAAGGATGGATCTGTCGCTGACCAACGCCGAGCCCAGCAGTGATAGTAGCAGCCTGTATGTAAGGGAACATATGTAAGAGGGGGAAAAAGTAAGCATCAGCTTTGTGCCACCAGAGAAGGGAGTGAGAAAGGAGGCCCTGGCTGTACTTTAGGCATGGATCGCAACGTTCTAGCTCAGAAAATTACATCCTTTCCACCATACCCATGCAACCTCCCTTGGATTTCAAAGTCTGTCCTACTTTCATGGGAGTCTCTTGGCACGATCTGCCCAACCCCAGGCTCCAGATACACGTTTTTGCATTTCCTCCAGGCTGTAGCTGCGGAAGTCACACACCCTCAAACTCCCTGAGAGGGTGTCAGGTGCCGCGTGCTCCACACTGCATGGCCTCATCTACTTTACATCTGGCACAGAAAGGGAACAACTCATAGGGATGGTCTCTGTGCCACAGGAATGGTTTGTGTCACGGCCTGAGAGAAGAGTAAGGCCCCTGGCTTTGTTCTTGGGAGCTCAGGGGCAGAGGACAGGTCAGGGACACCCAACAGCTGTGCCCGCTGCATGGCCACCAAAGGCAGGGACAGCCCCTGGGCCTCCTGGGCACAGGGACTGCCTGGGGCCCAGCACCCCAAAGGCCTTCCTCTAAGGGGTGCTGGGTGGGGCTCCAGCAGGCCAGGCTGTGCACGGGAGGGCCCCCCAAAGACTGCCAGTGCATATGTTAGGGGATCATATGAATGTGCCTCTTTACTGTGAAACTACAAAACCTCTCCTCAAGGTTTTAACACTGACAGAAAATATACAGAATAAAGAGTATCGAATTGTTACTCGTTATTCTTCATTTCTAGTGCAATGGGATTTGATAAGAGACACTGAAACATCGTATTCCACGTCCAGTTGTGGTGCAGCTGTATCGAGTTTTGACTTTACTTAACTCTAAGAAATGGAAAATAATCGATAATTTTTTAATATAAAGAACAAAAGACTGCAAGTTCCTACAGCACCCAAAGGCCTTCCTCTAAGGGGTGCTGATGGGGGGGGGCTGCAGCAGACCGGGCTGTGCATGGGGGGCCGCCCATCACACCCCATTGCCAGGCACCGCTGAGGTCACAATGCCCCGGGGCAGTATAAAAGGGGGTGTCCTGCCAGGCCCCTGCCAGAGCTGTCCTGGGGACAGCCCCAGGCACACGCAGGAGGAGCAGCTGCTCGAGGAGTTGGGGAAACTCCTCCCAGAGGGCTGAGGGAGGACCACACTCCGAAGGCCGTGGCCGCACTAAGCATATGCCTTCCTGAGGAGCGCTCCCGAGATCGCCATCCTCATCCCCCGCCGAGCCAGGGGCAGCAGCCGTAAGCAAACGGGGTGCAGCAGTTTTGAAGCTTTGGAGCCCATGCCGGCACCCTGCCAGGCGCGGGAAGGATCCTTGCCCCCAAGTTGATGGGGCCAGGGGAGGAGATCAGGCTCCGGGCTGAGGGAGAACAGGGCTAGGGCATCTCCTGGGAGGCGTGACCAGCCGGTGGGAGGAGGGAGCCGGTCTTGCTCACATGCTCAGGGAGTAGCCGATCGCCAGCTCTGCTGCTGGGGTCAGGAAGGAATTTTCCCCCGGGGGGGATTGGCACTGGTCCCCGGGGGTTTTTTGCCTTCCTCTGCAGCACTGAGCAGGACCCCTTGCCAGGGCCCCTCCGGCCCATCTGGGCCGGGTCACTGCCTGCTGCTCGTGCCCCACGAAGGTGGCCTCTCGTGCCCTGCAGCTGGGGGGAGGAGGGCTTTTTTCCCCCACGGTGGGCTTGGAGTTGTGCCCCGGGGGTTTTTGCCTGCCTCTGTGGCACTGAGCGCGCTGGTCCCTTGCCAGGGCTCCTCTGGGCCGTTTTGGCTCGGGGCCCGCTGCTCATGCCCCACAAAGGTGCACTCGTGCCCCGCGTGCCGGGGGAGGAAGCTTTCTGGACTCCCGGGGCGGGCCCCAAGGGAGGCCCCCCCAGGACTGTCCTCTTTTCCTCGGTAGCACTGAGCACAGCCCCTTGACAGGGCTCGCTTTCCCCAGGGGTTCTTGCTTGGCCAAAACAGACCCTGCTTACAAGGGCTCCTGCCTCGCTGCACCCACACCGGGCAGGCACAGGAGCACTTCTCCTGCACCACTGGCAGAGCCTGACAGGGCAAGGCAGCAAAGATCACAGGCAAGGAAAAAGCAAAGCAAAGCATAGAAATGTAGAGATTTAAGTAGTGTAGCATTGTATGAGGTAACAGAAGATAAATTAAAAAACAGAGAAAAGGCAAAAAAAAAGGAAAAAGGAAAAATGAAAGGAAGAATGCATAAGGCACCCATATCTTGAAGGGTTGGGGGATTGACAGGTAATATGATATATTGAGGGGCTGGTTTTGGTGCTTGTTGTTGGGCTGTCTCTTGAAGGTTTTGTAGAGTGTTGGAAGTTTGGGGTGGTTACTGTTGATAGTGTAGCTGGTTTGTCCATTCGGTTGGATTTTAGTGGAGTGGTGATGTTGTATTCATGGGGTGTAGGTATATTTCAGTTTGCTGGGTGGGGATTGTTGTTAACTTTGTGGTGTCAGAGCTTGTGCAGGTGGAGGTCGGTTAGTGATTCATTGATTGTTTGGTGATGGAAGTAGTAGGGCTGGGAATAGCATGGAGATTAAAATGAAGGGGATTCCTAGGAGGGATGGGCTTGTAAATTGGTCAAAGAATCTTAAGTTCATGGTGAAGTTCAAGAGTGGGTTTTAGTATTTGCAGGGGGTTTATTGTGGACTGGGTTGGTAGGGGAAAACGATAAAAGTTGAGGTTGAATAATTAGTGAGAGGGTTAATCATGCTATAAGTATAATGCAAAATCATGGGTGTGGGTTAAACTGTGGCATGCCACTAAGGAGGTGTTGGTGGACCTCTTTCTCTAGCTTAAAAGGCTAGTGCTGTTGCATAGCTTCTTAATGATTAGGATGATAGTAGTGAGGATCGGTTTCCAAGTGGACAAAAGGTGTAGATTCTACTACAATTGGTATGTAGCTGTGGTTGGCACTGCAAATTTTGGAGCATTGGCCATAGAAGGTGCCTGGGCAGGTAGTGATGAATGATGTCTGGTTTAGTCGTCCTGGGATTGCATTGGGCTTTTACCCCTAATGTGGGGATTGCTCAGGAGTGTAAGACATCATCGGCTGTGATGATAATGCGGATGGGGGATTCTATTGGAATAACCAACCGGTGGTCTACTTCTAGTAGTCAGAAGTGTCCTGGTAGGAGCTCTGTTGTGGGGATCATGTATGAGTCGAATACAAGATCTTTAAAGTCTGTGTATTCATAGGTTCAGTATCATTGGTGTCCGATGGCTTTTAGGGTAAGATCAGGTTTGTCTAGCTCGTCTATAATATATATGATTTGGAGGGATGGTAGGGCAAGTAGAGTGAGGGCGATAGCTGGTAAGATTGTTCAAATTAGTTCTACCTCTTGGGCGTCTACGGCGTTTGATGAGAATTTCTCTATAAGTGCCAGTAGGTACAGGACTAGGCTGCAGATTGCAGTGTGACTATTAGGGCATGATGGTGGAATTCCACAAGTTCTTCTATGATGGGGGAGGAGGCGTTTTGGAATTCGAGTTGAGAGGGGTTAGCCATGTGAGGTGTACTGGGTTTTCACCTGTGATTTAGACTTGACAAGGCTATGTAATTAGTTTGCTAACACAGAATCATAGAATCATAGAATGGTATGAGTTGGAAGGGACCCCAAGGATCATAGAGCTCCAACCCCTCTGCCACAGGCAGGGCCACCAACCTCAGGCCTGGATCTACTCTAGGTTGCCCAGGGCCCCATCCAACCTGTCCTTGAACACTACCAGGGACGGGGCATCCACATCTCATAAGAAAGAAGCATAAGTGGTTTGATGCTGTTGGCTTGAAAGCAGCATGTGAGGGTTCGATTCCTTCCTGTCTTGTACTTGGAGGAAGGCGGGTTCTTCAAAGGTGTGGTGTGGGGGAGGGCAGCCCTGGATTCATTCGATGCTCGTGGCTGTTATTTCTGGTCGAAGGGCTTTTAGTTTTGATGTGAAAGCTTCTCATGTGATGAATATGAGTGTGATTACAGCTACTATTGAGATTAGTGAGCCAACTGAAGATACAGTGTTTCATATGGTATAGGCGTCTGGGTAATCTGAGTACCGTTGAGGTGTGCCTGCTAGACCTAAGAAGTGCTGGGGGAAGGACGTTAGATTTACGCCTGTGAATGTTACTCCAAAGTGGGCTTTGGCTCAGGTTGGATGTGAAGTGAGTGCGGTGAACAGGGGGAATCAGTGGGTGAATCCTGCTAAGATGGCAAATGCAGCCCCTCTTGATAGTACTTAGTATGTGTCGTGTAGGACGATGTCTAGTGAAGGGTTTGCTAGGACAATTCCTGTTAGACCTCCAATGGTAAATAGGAAGATGAAGCTAAGGGCTCAGACTATTGGTGGGTCTCATTTGATTGTCCCCCTGTGGAGCGTAGCCAGACAGCGAAAAACTTTATTTCTGGTTGGGATAGCAATGATTATTGTTGCTGATGTGAAGTATGCTGAGGTGTCTACATCTGTACCAACCAAAGATCACAAGCAAAGAAAAAGCAAAGCATAGAAATGTAGAGATTTAAGACAAGTAGTGTAGCACTGTCTGAGTTAACAGAAGATAAATTTTAAAAAAAAGAGAAAAGGCAAAAAAAAAGGAAAAGGCAAAAGGAAGACTGCAAAAGGAAAGGAAACAGGCAAAAAATACAAGGCAAGGAAAAAGGAAAAGGCACTGGAAAGTCAAGAGGAAAAGAAGTTGCCAAGAGGCAAGGCAGAAGGGAAGACATGGCAAAAGACAGAAAAGTAAAAGACCAAAGGCAAAGAAAGAGGAGGCAAAATCCCTAGCCTGAAGACACGGGAAAAGGCATGGCAAAATGGGAAATGCCCAGCAAAGGGGAAAAGGCAAAAGGACAAAGCCAAAGTAAGAAAGCAAGGCCATAGTTAAAGGAAGAAACAAGAGACAAGGCACAAAGCAAAAAGGCAAGTCAGGAGGCATAGCAATGGGCAAAGTAAGAGGCAAGAGGTAAATTAAAAGACATGGCCAAGGGGAAAAGGGAATGGCAAAAAGCAAAAGCAACAGCCTAAGGCAAGAGATAGTGTAAAAGGAAATGCAAAAGGCAAAGAGCAAAATGGAAAAGGAAAAAGGAAAAACAAGAAGTAAGAGGCAAGGTGAGAGGCACAAGGCAAAAAAGAAGGCAAGAAAGAAAAGCCACGGCAATGGGCAAAGCAAGGAAAAAGGAAAAAGCCTCAGCATAAAGAAGGCCAAACCAGTAAAATAAAAATAAAATAAAATAAAATAAAATGCACAATTGTCTTTGTGTTCTTCATCGTTTTTTGGAACTGGCTAACTCTTGGCATTCCAGGCAAATCAGGGTCTTGATTTCTAGTGAGCAGAGGGAACAGAATAGTATACAAAAGGGTATAGTGGAATGGGATGGAATGGAATGGACCGGAACAGTCCAGCTGGAAGGGACCTACAACACCCATCTAGTCCAGCTGCCTGACCACCAGGGATGACCAAAGTTAAAGCACGGAGACCAGGGCATTGTGCAAATGCCTCTAAACACTGACAGGGCTGCAGCCGCGAACAGCGCTCTACGAAGCCTGTTCCAGAGTTTGGCTACCCCCTTGGTTGCCCCTCAGCCTCCTTCTCTCTACACTAGTGTCCTGGTTTCAGCTCAGACAGAATAAATTTTCCTTCTAGGAGAGTGTGGAATGCTGTGTTTGGGAGTTAGGGTGAGAGCAGTGCTCATAACACACAGATGTTGTTAGTTGTGTCTAAGCAGTCAAGGACTTTTCAGTTGTTCCTGACCTGCTAACAAGAAGGTGGGGTGGGGACACCCAGGGAGCTGGGAAGGGACACCCCAGGACAGATGACCCAAACTGGCAGAAGAGGGTATTCCATACCAACTACGTCATGCTCAGCATAAAGGGGGGCTGGTGAGGGGAGGAGGGCATGGCTCCAAGACGCATGGCTTTGGGGACGGCCTGGTTTCGGGACAACTCTGAGCTGTTCAGCCTGAGTTGTGTGGTTCAGTGAGAAACTGCATCGTGTGTCACCAGTTTTGTGTATTTTGCTGTACAGTCCTGTTGCTGTTATATCTCTCCTTCTCTGCCATCCCAGTAAACCATCTTTATCCCAAACCATGAGGTTTAGGGGTTTTTTGAGGCTCTTTTTCCTCCTCTTCCCCGCTCCCCCCAATTCTCCCCACACACACTCTTCAAGAGCGAGTGGCTGTGTGGTGCTTGGCTCTTGTTTGGGGCAAAACCACAACAAACTAGACAGGCAGACAAGCCCAGAGTCCTCAGCAGCTCCTCAGGGAACATGCCTGCCCCCCCCACTCACGTCTTGCCACCTCTGGTGCCATATACTCTGGATATATTCAAGTACCAAAATGATTCTAGCTGGACTTTGGTAAAGCCTTTGACACAGTTTCTCACAGCATTCTGACTGAGAAACTGGCTGCCACTGGCCTGGACAGGTGGACCCTCAGCTGGGTTAAAAACTGCGTGGATGGCCGAGCCCAGAGGGTGGTGGTGAACGGAACAAAATCCAGCTGGAGGCCGGTCACGAGTGGCGTCCCCCAGGGCTCAGTCCTGGGTCCAGTCTTGTTCAACATCTTTATCAGTGATCTCGACAAAGGGATTGAATGCTCCCTCACTAAGTTTGCAGATGACACTAAACTAGGAGGAAGTGTTGATCTGCCTGAGAGTAGGGAGGCTCTTCAGAGGGATCTGAACAGACTGGACCGATGGGCTGAGTCCAATGGGATGAAGTTTAACAAGGCCAAGTGTAGAGTGCTGCACATGGGACATAACAACCCCATGCAGCGCTACAGGCTTGGGGGAGACTGGCTGGAGAGCTGTCAGGCAGAGAAGGACCTGGGGGTGTTGGTCGACTGCAGACTGAATATGAGTTGTCAGTGTGCTCAGGCGGCCAAGAAGGCCAGTGGCATCTTGGCTTGTATCAAAAACAGTGTGGTCAGTATGTCTGGGGAGGTGATTGTGCCCCTGTACTCGGCATTGGTGAGGCCACACCTTGAGTACTGTGTCCAGTTCTGGGCTCCTCACCACAAGAAGGACATGGAGGTCGTGGAGCGAGTCCAGAGAAGGGCAACCAGGCTGGTGAAGGGGCTGGAGGGCAAATCCTATGAGGAGTGGCTGAGGGAGCTGGGGCTGTTTAGCCTAGAGAAGAGGAGGTTGAGGGGAGACCTTATCACTGCCGACAACTACCTGAAGGGAGGTTATAGAGAGGTAGGTGATGGTCTCTTCAGCCAGGTGACAGGAGATAGGACAAGGGGGAATGGCATGAAGCTGTGCCAGGGCAGGTTTAGATTGGACATTAGAAAAAACTTTTTTACTGAAAGAGTTGTCAGGGCCTGGAACAGGCTGCCCAGGGAGGGGGTTGAGTCACCTTCCCTGGATGTGTTCAAAAAAAGGGGAGATGAAATACTCAGGGATATGGTTTAGTTTAGGATGCGAATGGTTGGACTTGATGATCTTAAAGGTCTTTTCCAACCTTGTGATTCTGTGATTCTGTCATAAAATGTGCTGTATTTAAAACTGGCTTATTACAAAGGAACTTGAATCTGGGGTTTCATCCTGAAAATCACAGAACTGTGAGATAACCCCTCATACCTAGTTCCTAAGCACAGGACCAAAGAACCAAGCAAGTATTTCTGCTTCTTAAACTTTCAGCCATTTTGTTTGGTTTTGCTTAGCTATTCTTCAGAGGGAACTATACTGAAATTAATGCAGTAAAATGATTCTGTCCCCAGTCATTCTGCTAAGACTTGCCACAGTTTCAGCAAATTTATCTTATACTTAGGTGGAAAAGATGTGCTTTTTGGTTGGATTTATCATGTTACTTTATTTATATAAACAACTACAGGCCTTGCATTTTAATTTGAAATGCAGTTTTAACTAGATTTAGTTTTTAAGTCTTTGTTAGAGGAGGTCTTATTTTTTTTAAATTAAAATGCAATTTCACTAATTTTTTCTACCATTCCTGAAATTGAGCTGGCTTGAAAAATGAAATCTCAATCCTGGAAAAGCATCCTTCAATTTCCAAACAAAGCTCTTTCTTATTTTCTGTTTTATTAAATAAGAATATTTCTCACAGAGTCAGAGAGTCCACATGGTCAACACGCTGGCCTGTGAAATGTTCACTCTGCCAGACTTGTGGTGTTCTGATTAAAAACCCCCACCAAACAGCGCTGTTCTGAATGAGGCAAAGTGTTACTTTGGGGCTTTCAGATCAAATGCTTTGTCTGCATCCACAAAAATTGGTCAGAAGTTCTGCTTTCTCCCAGACTGGATAAAAATCTACTCTGGCATCACAAAATGGAATTACTGCTCCCCTCCCAGCCCCACCACCTGCTCTGCCCTAGACATGCTCAGATTGGCCTTCATTCACCAGGCAAACCATGTGGTTCTATTGCTGGATCCACACACTTCCAACTGAACACCTCCCTTGAACAGCTCCTGCTCATTGAGGATCCTGCAAGCAATTTTCTCTGCACCTTCCATCAACAGGTGTCCCTCCAGCTTTGCTTTTCCCTTTTGCTGGGCCGGGTTAGCAGTACAGCTTCTCTGAGAGGGCATTACATGGATTTGAATAGACAAATACCAACTCAAGAGGCTCTCCGTTGTTTTGCACTTTGAAGAAGGTGGGTGAGATGTGATAAATTTCGGTGCGGTTGCCCCTTGTTATCTTTTGTGTGGACAGGAATTGCTACGTGAGGCTTAAGGTCTGAAGACTGTTTGCTTTAGTCTGAATTAGCTAAACAGTCAAAAAAGAAAATAGCTGCGAGATACCGTTTAAAACAAATCTGTTCCCTGATGTGAATGGCTAAAACCAGACCAGCAGATCAAACTGTGATGATTTAAGGCATTAAAAATCAGTGGGATATGTTCATGTCTGAGTTTGTGCTCTGAATTTCCAAAAGATCAGAGCTGTACTCACAGCAAGACACTACACCACCAGTTATAACTACCTGACTATGATTTACTGCCGTTTTCTGCCTAAATAAATAAGCCTTAACATACTCAGTGACCAGAGCACTGAGAGTGACATCTTATTATAAGCTGTTGCAAAAAGAGTATCAAGGCACAAAAAATCCCTTTCAGATCCGTATGCAGAGGACACATCAAAACTGTAGAGCAGTTTACAGATGTTGTGTCTAACAATAGAGGGAAAAAGAACCCTTATTCTTTCTTTAATGGAATGATTTTGTTTTCCCTCGTTTATCCTTTTCCCATATACCTGTGCTGTAATAACTCCTCACTCTCCAGAACACAGCTTTGTACCAGGGCTGGCAACCTGAATCTGTACAAAATGCACATGGAGAGAGAAGAGAGGCCTCTACACACACACACTGGAGTCAGGAAACAGTCAGGCTCACATTCAGCACTTTGTAGTATTTGTGGTGCTACAGACGAAACTCAAACTTAAATTTTACTTGGAAAAGCCATACGCTTACCTGAAGGTGTTGTAGAGTGTAGGACTCGCCTGACACAGCAGCACAGCCACCCAAACTTGCACAGACGGTCAAGGCACTTGCTTCTTCCTTCAGAGGATGACTCCAGACGAGCTGCCATGAAGAGGCGGTACATGTGGGAAACGAAGAGCGGCCCTGGAAAGGAGACACAGTTATGCCCCCTGGAGGGAAAGAGAAAAAGCAGTAAAGCACGAGATGGAGGAGCTTGTAGAGATGTAAATTTGTGCGTTGTTCAGCAGGGAGGTGGCACGGTGTGCTTTGTAACGTTAAGGAAGGTGCAGGCTTTAAAGACTAAGCGGGGAGAGGGGGGGAGAAGGGGAGGGGAAACTGGGTCGGGGGTGGGGGCGGTGAGGTCGGGGCGGAGAGCTCTCCAGTGTGGGACAACCTTTTGTACAGGGAAGCTGTGGTTCTTGTGTTAATGCAAAGTAGTGAAACCTGAACCCAAGCTGCTGGTCAGCAAATCGAGAGGGGATAGAACTTTGCTTCATTGTTATTAAAGTTGTCCTGGATTCACCGCAATCGGAGTCTGTCACTTTCAATAGGCCACAGGTACAAACCCTGCTGTTCAAAGGGTAATAAGCAGAAGTCAAGCTGACTGTGACCAGCCCACATAGAGCCCAGACCTTCACCCTACACAGAAATGTCCAAGTTCTCCACTACAGGTGTTCCAAAGCCAGAAGATAAGCTGTTACAACTGCATAAGCCTTTCTTGTCCTTTGTTTTCTATTGTACTGAAAACCTTCCTAGCACCGGCTTTTTCTCAACTCAAGAAAAGGTGTCTCTGCATGGAAAAAACACATCAATGCAGAGCAGCCAAGTTCCCTTGGGGCTTTTTACCTACAGGCATTTTAGACTTGAGATACCCAGGCATAACACAGAGAGATGCTCCATGTGGGGTTTGGGTTCTTGCAACTGTTTTCAACAGAAAATTGCAGCAACTCCAGGCCTTTCATATACAAACACCAGAAATAAAACTTTTCTGAGGTATTTTCCACCAAAAAAAATTAATTCCCCTCACTGAATTTTTTTTCTATTTCTTTATTCCTTAATGTGAGAATGCTGGTCAAGTACTGACTGAGAGTGACAGCTCAGCCTCCTCCCTCCTCTCCCCATGCTGGAATGCATCCCTCCAGCTGCTGCCCCACTAATCATTTCAGGGACACACCTGGAGATACTGGAAAAGGGGCAGCAGCAATGGCAGCAGCACAGCACATCTGGAGGAACCTCAACAAGTAGCACAAGAGGGGTAGAAGATGGAGGTGCCACAGTTGCATACAGGCAGCTGGGCAGGGACAAACCATGGGCACTTGACAGCCAGCCTGAAGAAATGCTGTAAAATTGCACTCTAAAACACCGCAGCTGAGCTCTGCCATGAGTTTCTGAGTACCTGTGAGGGAATTTGCAAACAGCAAAAACAAGGAAAGCTTTTTGCTTTACCTTGTCCTTCCCTTCCAAATCCATGATATTGGAAGACACAAAAAAAGGCCCCTTTTTGTGAAGTATTGGAAGAAATGTGCTGCCTGCCATGATTTTTCAGACTGGAAGGACTGCAGAGGACCAGTCCCCACATGCAGAAATGCTCTATTAAAAGGCATGTACAGTCTCTGATAGGCCTTCCTCTAAGGGGTGCTGGGTGGGGTGCAGCAGGCCTGACAGTGCATATGTTATGCGATCATATGAATGTGCCTCTTCACTGTGAAACTACAAAACCTCTCCTCAAGGGATTTGATAAGAGACATTGAAACATCGTATTCCACGTCCAGTTGTGGTGCAGCTGTATCGAGTTTTGACTTTACTTAACTCTAAGAAATGGAAAATAATCAATAATTTTTTAATATAAAGAACAAAAGACTGCAAGTTCCTACAGCACCCAAAGGCCTTCCTCTAAGCGGTGCTGGGGGGGGCTGCAGCAGACCGGGCTGTGCATGGGGGGGCCGTCCATCAAACCTGGTCGCCAGACACCGCTGAGGTCACAATGCCCCAAGGCAGTATAAAAGGGGGTGTCCTGCCAGGCCCCTGCCAGAGCTGTCCTGGGGACAGCCCCAGGCACACGCAAGAGGAGCAGCTGCTCGAGGAGCTGGGGAAACTTCTCCCAGAGGGCTGAGGGAGGACCACACTCCGAAGGCCGTGGCTGCACTAAGCATATGCCTTCCTGAGGAGCGCTCCCGAGATCGCCATCCTCATCCCCCGCCGAGCCAGGGGCAGCAGCCGTAAGCAAACGGGATGCAGCAGTTTTGAAGCTTTGGAGCCCATGCCGGCACCCTGCCAGGCGCGGGAAGGATCCTTGCCCCCAAGTTGATGGGGCCAGGGGAGGAGATCAGGCTCCGGGCTGAGGGAGAACAGGGCTAGGGCATCTCCTGGGAGGCGTGACCAGCCGGTGGGAGGAGGGAGCCGGTCTTGCTCGCATGCTCAGGGAGTAGCAGATCGCCAGCTCTGCTGCTGGGGTCAGGAAGGAATTTTCCCCCGGGGGGGATTGGCACTGGTCCCCGGGGGTTTTTTGCCTTCCTCTGCAGCACTGAGCAGGACCCCTTGCCAGGGCCCCTCCGGCCCATCTGGGCCGGGTCACTGCCTGCTGCTCGTGCCCCACGAAGGTGGCCTCTCGTGCCCTGCAGCTGGGGGGAGGAGGGCTTTTTTCCCCCACGGTGGGCTTGGAGTTGTGCCCCGGGGGTTTTTGCCTGCCTCTGTGGCACTGAGCGCGCTGGTCCCTTGCCAGGGCTCCTCTGGGCCGTTTTGGCTCGGGGCCCGCTGCTCGTGCCCCACGAAGGTGCACTCGTGCCCCGCATGCCGGGGGAGGAAGCTTTCTGGACTCCCGGGGCGGGCCCCAAGGGAGGCCCCCCCAGGACTGTCCTCTTTTCCTCGGTAGCACTGAGCACAGCCCCTTGACAGGGCTCGCTTTCCCCAGGGGTTCTTGCTTGGCCAAAACAGACCCTGCTTACAAGGGCTCCTGCCTCGCTGCACCCACACCGGGCAGGCACAGGAGCACTTCTCCTGCACCACTGGCAGAGCCTGACAGGGAAAGGCAGCAAAGATCACAGGCAAGGAAAAAGCAAAGCAAAGCATAGAAATGTAGAGATTTAAGTAGTGTAGCATTGTATGAGGTAACAGAAGATAAATTAAAAAACAGAGAAAAGGCAAAAAAAAAGGAAAAAGAAAAAATGAAAGGAAGAATGCATAAGGCACCCATATCTTGAAGGGTTGGGGGATTGACAGGTAATATGATATATTGAGGGGCTGGTTTTGGTGCTTGTTGGGCTGTCTGTTGAAAGTTTGGTAGAGTGTTGGAAGTTTGGGGTGGTTACTGTTGATAGTGTAGCTGGTTTGTCCATTTGGTTGGATTTTAGTGGAGTGGTGATGTTGTATTCATGGGGTGTAGGTATATTTCAGATTGCTGGGTGAGGATTGTTGTTAGCTTTGTGGTGTCAGAGCTTGTGCAGGTGGAGGTCAGTTAGTGATTCATTGATTGTTTGGTGATGGAAGTAGTAGGGCTGGGAATAGCATGGAGATTAAAATGAAGGGGATTCCTAGGAGGGATGGGCTTGTAAATTGGTCAAAGAATCTTAAGTTCATGGTGAAGTTCAAGAGTGGGTTTTAGTATTTGCAGGGGGTTTATTGTGGACTGGGTTGGTAGGGGAAAACGATAAAAGTTGAGGTTGAATAATTAGTGAGAGGGTTAATCATGCTATAAGTATAATGCAAAATCATGGGTGTGGGTTAAACTGTGGCATGCCACTAAGGAGGTGTTGGTGGACCTCTTTCTCTAGCTTAAAAGGCTAGTGCTGTTGCATAGCTTCTTAATGATTAGGATGATAGTAGTGAGGATCGGTTTCCAAGTGGACAAGAGGTGTAGATTCTACTACAATTGGTATGTAGCTGTGGTTGGCACTGCAAATTTTGGAGCATTGGCCATAGAAGGTGCCTGGGCAGGTAGTGATGAATGATGTCTGGTTTAGTCGTCCTGGGATTGCATTGGGCTTTTACCCCTAATGTGGGGATTTCTCAGGAGTGTAAGACATCATCGGCTGTGATGATAATGCGGATGGGGGATTCTATTGGAATAACCAAGCGGTGGTCTGCTTCTAGTAGTCAGAAGTGTCCTGGTAGGAGTTCTGTTGTGGGGATCATGTATGAGTCGAATACAAGATCTTTAAAGTCTGTGTATTCATAGGTTCAGTATCATTGGTGTCCGATGGCTTTTAGGGTAAGATCAGGTTTGTCTAGCTCGTCTATAATATATATGATTTGGAGGGATGGTAGGGCAAGTAGAGTGAGGGCGATAGCTGGTAAGATTGTTCAAATTAGTTCTACCTCTTGGGTGTCTACGGCGTTTGATGAGAATTTCTCTATAAGTGCCAGTAGGTACAGGACTAGGCTGCAGATTGCAGTGTGACTATTAGGGCATGATTGTGGAATTCCACAAGTTCTTCTATGATGGGGGAGGAGGCGTTTTGGAATTCGAGTTGAGAGGGGTTAGCCATGTGAGGTGTACTGGGTTTTCACCTGTGATTTAGACTTGACAAGGCTATGTAATTAGTTTGCTAACACAGAATCATAGAATCATAGAATGGTATGAGTTGGAAGGGACCCCAAGGATCATAGAGCTCCAACCCCCCTGCCACGGGCAGGGCCACCAACCTCAGGCCTGGATCTACTCTAGGTTGCCCAGGGCCCCATCCAACCTGTCCTTGAACACTACCAGGGACGGGGCATCCACATCTCATAAGAAAGAAGCATAAGTGGTTTGATGCTGTTGGCTTGAAACCAGCATGTGAGGGTTCGATTCCTTCCTGTCTTGTACTTGGAGGAAGGCGGGTTCTTCAAAGGTGTGGTGTGGGGAAGGGCAGCCCTGGATTCATTCGATGCTCGTGGCTGTTATTTCTGGTCGAAGGGCTTTTAGTTTTGATGTGAAAGCTTCTCATGTGATGAATATGAGTGTGATTACAGCTGCTATTGAGATTAGTGAGCCAACTGAAGATACAGTGTTTCATATGGTATAGGCGTCTGGGTAATCTGAGTACCGTTGAGGTGTGCCTGCTAGACCTAAGAAGTGCTGGGGGAAGGACGTTAGATTTACGCCTGTGAATGTTACTCCAAAGTGGGCTTTGGCTCAGGTTGGATGTGAAGTGAGTGCGGTGAACAGGGGGAATCAGTGGGTGAATCCTGCTAAGATGGCAAATGCAGCCCCTCTTGATAGTACTTAGTATGTGTCGTGTAGGACGATGTCTAGTGAAGGGTTTGCTAGGACAATTCCTGTTAGACCTCCAATGGTAAATAGGAAGATGAAGCTAAGGGCTCAGACTATTGGTGGGTCTCATTTGATTGTCCCCCTGTGGAGCGTAGCCAGACAGCGAAAAACTTTATTTCTGGTTGGGATATCAACAACAATAATCATTGCTGTGAAGTACGCTCAGGTGTCTAGATCTGTACCAACCAAAGATCACAGGCAAAGAAAAAGCAAAGCATAGAAATGTAGAGATTTAAGACAAGTAATGTAGCACTGTATGAGAAAAGGCAAAAAAAAAGGAAAAGCAAAAGAAAGAATGCATAAGGAAAGGAAAGAGGCAAAAAATACAAGGCATGACAAAAGGAAAAGGCACTGGAAGGTCAGGAGAAAAAGAAGTTGCCAAGACGCAAGGCAGAAGGAAAGACAAGGCAAAAGGAAAAAAGCATGGCAAAAGACAGAAAAGCAAAAGACAAAAGGCAAAGAAAGAGGAAAAATTAAACTGCAAAAGCCAAGAGGAAAGGCAAAACCCCTAGCCTGAAGACTCGGAAAAAAGCATGGCAAAATGGGAAATGCACAGCAAAGGGGAAAATGAAAAGGCAAAATGACAAAGCCAAAGTAAGAAAGCAAGGCCATAGTTAAAGGAAGAAACAAGAGAGAAGGCACAAATCAAAAAGGCAAGTCGGGAGGCCAGAAGCAAGGCAAGAGGCACAAGGCAAAATGCAAGGCCAGTAAGAAAGGCCAAAAGAACGGCAAAAAGCAAAAGGCATAGCTAACGGGAAAAGGCAGGATGCATGTGAAAAAGCAAGGCAGAAGTGGAGGAGTCAAGGTGGAAGGCAAAAGGAAAGGAAAAAGGCAAGAAAAAGTACAAAAAATACGGGAAAAAACCCAAACCAAAACCATGGCAAAAAGCAAAAAGGCAGGCAAAAGGCAAGGAAACAGACAGGAGTCACTGCAAAAGTGAAGAGGAAAGGCAAAACACCAAGAGGCAAGGCAGAAGCATAAGGAAAGGAAAAGGCAAAAGGACAAAGCAGAAGGAAAAAAGCAAGACCAAAGTCAAAGCAAGAAAGGAGAGAAAGCAAGAGGCACAAGGCAAAATGCAAGGCCAGTAAGAAAGGCCAAAACCACGGCAAAAGGCAAGAGAGTGAGAAGTCACTGCAACAGTCAAGAGGAAAGGCAAGACACAAAGAGACAAGGCAGGTGAAAAGGCAAAAGGAAGAAAGGCAGAAGGGGAAAGAAAAAGGGAAAAAACAAAGGGCCTGCCAACATTCAAAAGGCAGAGCAAAGCCAAAAAGCACTGCAGAAGGCAGAAAGACAGGATGCACTGATAAAAGACAAAGCAAAAGGAAGGCGTGAAGGCAAAAGGGAGTGGCAAGGCAAAAGGCAAGATGCAAAAAGGCAAGGACCAAAGGAAGAGGCAAAAGGCAAGACAGAAGGAATAGGAAAAGATAATCAGGAATGCGAGAGGAAGAGGCATGTCACAAGGCAGAGCCAAAGAGAAAAGGGAAAGGAAGCGGCAAGAAAAAAGGGAAGGCAACAAGCAAAAGCAATGGCAAAAGCCAGAGGCAATGCAAAAGGAAAAGGCCACCAGACTGTAAAAGGCAAGTGGCAAGGCAAAACCCAAAAGGGAAAAGGGAAAAAGCCATGTAAAAGGAACAGCAAAATGGAAAAAGCAACACAAAAGGAAAAAGCCACGGCACAGAGAAGGAGAAAAGGCAAAAGGCAAGACGAAAAGGGAAGATGCCGAGAGGCAAGGCAGAGGCAGAGGCAAGCCCAGAAGGAAGGAAGCAAGGCAGAAGGCAAAAGAAAAGGCAAGAAACAAAAGGCCAGGCAAAACCCACAAAGCATGGCAAGAGGCAAAAAGACAGAAGGCGTGGCAAAAGCCAAGGCACAAGGAAGGAATGAAGGCAAAAGGTAGGTGCGTGGCAAGGCAAAAGACAAGTGTCAGAAAGGAAGGAAAATAGGAAATGGCAAAAGGTGAGACAGAAGGCATAGCAAAAGGTGATAGGCAACGTAAGAGGCAAGAGGTAAGTTAAAAGACATGGCCAAGGGCAAAAGTAAAGGGAAAAAGCAAGAAAAAAGGGAACGGCAAAAAGCAAAAGGAAGAGCCAAAGGCAAGAGAGAGGGCAAAAGGAAATGCAAAAGGCAAAGAGCAAAATGGAAAATGAAAAAGGGCAGGAAAAAAGAAAAGCAAGGTGAGAGGCACAAGGCCAAAAAGAAGGCAAAAAGGAAAAGCCACGGCAAAAGGCAAAGCAAGGAACAAGGGAAAAGCCTTGGCAGAAAGAAGGCCAAACCAGTAAAATAAAATAAAAGTCAAAAGTAGAATTGTCTGTGTGTTGTTCATTGCTTTTTGGAACTGGTTAACTCTTGGCATTCCAGGCAAATCTAGCTACAGTCCGGTGTGAGGCCACTGAACGGGGTCACTGCTCCATCAGCCCACCTGGGGGGGTCAAATGACCCCTTGGTTGGGACCCCCATTCCCCACCGACTCATTTCCAGAACACTCTGCAACTCAACACTGAGCCTGCACAAGATATGCTAGGCCTCCCTGAAGGGTGGGGACAGGGAGCATCAAAGATGCAGATTCGGGACATCTGGCACGCACCCTCCATCCAAGCACCACACCTTTATGACCAGCTACGCTGGATCCACAGGTAGCGACATCTTCTTCTTTTTTCTCTTTTACTCTCTTTCTCAGTCTCTCTCAACTTCTACCCTTGTTCTCAGCACAGAACCGTAACAGCACTTCCAGGTTTGCTAAGTTCTACTGACTGGGATCCGTTGCTCCCAATATATGGTGTGGGGCGGTTCCGTTTGCAAGCTTTATGGCTGTACTGGCTTTTAAGGAAAGCTGTGCTTTGCTGGGACCTCCTGGGTAATTGTTGTTACTCCTGAGTACCACGCAGAGGATCAGAAGCTGATCTTGCCGGTGTGGTTGTTAAAAGAGACCAGCTAAGAGAGGGTTAACCTGGCCCTTGGGGCAGGTAGCAAAGGTCAACTCTACAGGTACCCATCTGCTGGGGACCGGGACAGACAGGTCTAAATCTCCCTGGTTTGCCTTGCCTGCCTGGTGGGACCTGACAGCGTCCCAAAGCCAGACTGTCCCCAAACCACGCATCCTGGATGCCTCCGCCTTCTCCAAAACACAAGAGTGTAAGAACCTGAACAGACCTTGACTGCTTGGGAACAACTAAAAACATCAGTGAGTTATCAGCACTGCTCCCATCCTGACTGCACCAATGGGATGAAGTTTAACAAGGCCAATGGCATCTTGGCTTGTATCAAAAACAGTGTGGCCAGTAGGTCTGGGGAGGTGATTTTGCCCCTGTACTCGGCACTGGTGAGGCCACACCTTGAGTACTGTGTCCAGTTCTGGGCTCCTCACCACAAGAAGGACATGGAGGTCCTGGAGCGAGTCCAGAGAAGGGCAACCAGGCTGGTGAAGGGGCTGGAGGGCAAATCCTGTGAGGAGCGGCTGAGGGAGCTGGGGCTGTTTAGCCTAGAGAAGAGGAGATTGAGGGGAGACCTTATCACTGCCTACAACTATCTGAAGGGAGGTTATAGAGAGATAGGTGATGGTCTCTTCAGCCAGGTGACAGGACAAGGGGGAATGGCATGAAGCTGCACCAGGGCAGGTTTAGATTGGACATTAGAAAAAACTTTTTTACTGAAAGAGTTGTCAGGGCCTGGAACAGGCTGCCCAGGGAGGGGGTTGAGTCACCTTCCATGGATGTGTTCAAAAATGGTAGATGAAATACTTAGGGATATGGTATAGTTTAGGATGCAAAAGGTTGGACTTGATGATCTTAAAGGTCTTTTCCAACCTTGTGATTCTGTGATTCTGTGATTGTGTGATAAAATGTGCTGTATTTAAAACTGGCTTATTACAAAGGAACTTGAATCTGGGGTTTGATCCTGAAAATCACAGAACTGTGAGATAACCCCTCATACCTAGTTCCTAAGCACAGGACCAAAGAACCAAGCAAGTATTTCTGCTTCTTAAACTTTCAGCCATTTTGTTTGGTTTTGCTTAGCTATTCTTCAGAGGGAACTATACTGAAATTAATGCAGTAAAATGATAAAAAGCATTCTATGAGAAATTAGGGCTATAGAAAGCTTTTTTAATTGAGTCAGAAAATTCTGTCCCCAGTCATTCTGCTAAGACTTGCCACAGTTTCAGCAAATTTATCTTATACTTAGGTGGAAAATATGAGCTTTTTTTGGTTGGTTTTATCATGGTATTATATTTCTATAAACAGCTACAGGCATTGCATTTTAATTTGAAATGCAGTTTTAACTAGATTTAAAGTCTTTGTTAGAGAAGGGTTTTTTTTAAACATTAAAATGCAATTTAACTAAACTAATTTTTTCTACCATTCCTGAAATATAAAAATTGAGCTGGCTTGAAAAAATGAAATCTCAATCCTGGAAAAGCATCCTTCAATTTCCAAACAAAGCTCTTTCTTATTTTCTGTTTTATTAAATCAGAATATTTCTCACAGAGTCAGAGAGTCCACATGGTCAACACGCTGGCCTGTGAAATGTTCACTCTGCCTGACTTGTGGTGTTCTGATTAAAAACCCCCACCAAACAGCGCTGTTCTGAATGAGGCAAAGTGTTACTTTGGGGCTTTCAGATCAAATGCTTTGTCTGCGTCCACAAAAATTGGTCAGAAGTTCTGCTTTCTCCCAGACTGGATAAAAATCTACTCTGGCATCACAAAATGGAATTACTGCTCCCCTCCCAGCCCCACCACCTGCTCTGCCCTAGACATGCTCAGATTGGCCTTCATTCACCAGGCAAACCATGTGGTTCTATTGCTGGATCCACACACTTCCAACTGAACACCTCCCTTGAACAGCTCCTGCTCATTGAGGATCCTGCAAGCAATTTTCTCTGCACCTTCCATCAACAGGTGTCCCTCCAGCTTTGCTTTTCCCTTTTGCTGGGCTGGGTTAGCAGTACAGCTTCTCTGAGAGGGCATTACATGGATTTGAATAGACAAATACCAACTCAAGAGGCTCTCCGTTGTTTTGCACTTTGAAGAAGGTGGGTGAGATGTGATAAATTTTGGTGCGGTTGCCCCTTGTTATCTTTTGTGTGGACAGGAATTGCTACGTGAGGCTTAAGGTCTGAAGACTGTTTGCTTTAGTCTGAATTAGCTAAACAGTCAAAAAAGAAAATAGCTGCGAGATACCGTTTAAAACAAATCTGTTCCCTGATGTGAATGGCTAAAACCAGACCAGCAGATTAAACTGTGATGATTTAAGGCATTAAAAATCAGTGGGATATGTTCATGTCTGAGTTTGTGCTCTGAATTTCCAAAAGATCAGAGCTGTACTCACAGCAAGACACTACACCACCAGTTATAACTACCTGACTATGATTTACTGCCCTTTTCTGCCTAATAAACAAGCCTTAACGTACTCAGTGACCAGAGCACTGAGAGTGACATCTTATTATAAGCTGTTGCAAAAAGAGTATCAAGGCACAAAAAATCCCTTTCAGTGACGTATGCAGAGGACACACCAAAACTGTAGAGCAGTTTACAGATGTTGTGTCTAACAATAGAGGGAAAAAGAACCCTTATTCTTTCTTTAATGGAATGATTTTGTTTTCCCTCGTTTATCCTTTTCCCATATACCTGTGCTGTAATAACTCCTCACTCTCCAGAACACAGCTTTGTACCAGGGCTGGCAACCTGAATCTGTACAAAATGCACATGGAGAGAGAAGAGAGGCCTCTACACACACACACTGGAGTCAGGAAACAGTCAGGCTCACATTCAGCACTTTGTAGTATTTGTGGTGCTACAGACGAAACTCAAACTTAAATTTTACTTGGAAAAGCCATACGCTTACCTGAAGGTGTTGTAGAGTGTAGGACTCGCCTGACACAGCAGCACAGCCACCCAAACTTGCACAGACGGTCAAGGCACTTGCTTCTTCCTTCAGAGGATGACTCCAGACGAGCTGCCATGAAGAGGCGGTACATGTGGGAAACGAAGAGCGGCCCTGGAAAGGAGACACAGTTATGCCCCCTGGAGGGAAAGAGAAAAAGCAGTAAAGCACGAGATGGAGGAGCTTGTAGAGATGTAAATTTGTGCGTTGTTCAGCAGGGAGGTGGCACGGTGTGCTTTGTAATGTTAAGGAAGGTGCAGGCTTTAAAGACTAAGCGGGGAGAGGGGGGGAGAAGGGGAGGGGAAACTGGGTCGGGGGTGGGGGCGGTTTTGTACAGGGAAGCTGTGGTTCTTGTGTTAATGCAAAGTAGTGAAACCTGAACCCAGGCTGCTGGTCAGCAAATCGAGAGGGGATAGAACTTTGCTTCATTGTTATTAAAGTTGTCCTGGATTCACCGCAATCGGAGTCTGTCACTTTCAATAGGCCACAGGTACAAACCCTGCTGTTCAAAGGGTAATAAGCAGAAGTCAAGCTGACTGTGACCAGCCCACATAGAGCCCAGACCTTCACCCTACACAGAAATGTCCAAGTTCTCCACTACAGGTGTTCCAAAGCCAGAAGATAAGCTGTTACAACTGCATAGGCCTTTCTTGTCCTTTGTTTTCTATTGTATTGAAAACCTTCCTAGCACCGGCTTTTTCTCAACTCAAGAAAAGGTGTCTCTGCATGGAAAAAACACATCAATGCAGAGCAGCCAAGTTCCCTTGGGGCTTTTTACCTACAGGCATTTTAGACTTGAGATACCCAGGCATAACACAGAGAGATGCTCCATGTGGGGTTTGGGTTCTTGCAACTGTTTTCAACAGAAAATTGCAGCAACTCCAGGCCTTTCATATACAAACACCAGAAATAAAACTTTTCTGAGGTATTTTCCACCCAAAAAAATTAATTCCCCTCACTGAATTTTTTTTCTATTTCTTCATTCCTTAATGTGAGAATGCTGGTCAAGTACTGACTGAGAGTGACAGCTCAGCCTCCTCCCTCCTCTCCCCATGCTGGAATGCATCCCTCCAGCTGCTGCCCCACTAATGCTGTAAAATTGCACTCTAAAACACCGCAGCTGAGCTCTGCCATGAGTTTCTGAGTACCTGTGAGGGAATTTGCAAACAGCAAAAACAAGGAAAGCTTTTTGCTTTACCTTGTCCTTCCCTTCAAAATCCATGATATTGGAAGACACAAAAAAAGGCCCCTTTTTGTGAAGTATTGGAAGAAATGTGCTGCCTGCCATGATTTTTCAGACTGGAGTGACTGCAGAGGACCAGTCCCCACATGCAGAAATGCTCTATTAAAAGGCATGTACAGTCTCTGATAGGCCTTCCTCTAAGGGGTGCTGGGTGGGGTGCAGCAGGCCTGACAGTGCATATGTTATGAGATCATATGAATGTGCCTCTTTACTGTGAAACTACAAAACCTCTCCTCAAGGTTTTAACACTGACAGAAGATATACAGAATAAAGAGTATCAAATTGTTACTCGTTATTCTTCATTTCTAGTGCACTGGGATTTGATAAAAGACATTGAAACATCGTATTCCACGTCCAGTTGTGGTGCAGCTGTATCGAGTTTTGACTTGACTTAACTCTAAGAAATGGAAAATAATCGATAATTTTTTAATATAAAGAACAAAAGACTGCAAGTTCCTACAGCACCCAAAGGCCTTCCTCTAAGGGGTGCTGGGGGGTGCTGCAGCAGGCCAGGCTGTGCATGGGGGGGCCACCCATCACACCCCATCGCCAGGCACCGCTGAGGTCACAATGCCCCGGGGCAGTATAAAAGGGGGTGTCCTGCCAGGCCCCTGCCAGAGCTGTCCTGGGGACAGCCCCAGGCACACGCAAGAGGAGCAGCTGCTCGAGGAGCTGGGGAAACTCCTCCCAGAGGGCTGAGGGAGGACCACCCTCCGAAGGCCGTGGCTGCACTAAGCATATGCCTTCCTGAGGAGCGCTCCCGAGATCGCCATCCTCATCCCCCGCCGAGCCAGGGGCAGCAGCCGTAAGCAAACGGGATGCAGCAGTTTTGAAGCTTTGGAGCCCATGCCGGCACCCTGCCAGGCGCGGGAAGGATCCTTGCCCCCAAGTTGATGGGGCCAGGGGAGGAGATCAGGCTCCAGGCTGAGGGAGAACAGGGCTAGGGCATCTCCTGGGAGGCGTGACCAGCCGGTGGGAGGAGGGAGCCGGTCTTGCTCACATGCTCAGGGAGTAGCCGATCGCCAGCTCTGCTGCTGGGGTCAGGAAGGAATTTTCCCCCGGGGGGGATTGGCACTGGTCCCCGGGGGTTTTTTGCCTTCCTCTGCAGCACTGAGCAGGACCCCTTGCCAGGGCCCCTCCGGCCCATCTGGGCCGGGTCACTGCCTGCTGCTCGTGCCCCACGAAGGTGGCCTCTCGTGCCCTGCAGCTGGGGGGAGGAGGGCTTTTTTCCCCCACGGTGGGCTTGGAGTTGTGCCCCGGGGGTTTTTGCCTGCCTCTGTGGCACTGAGCGCGCTGGTCCCTTGCCAGGGCTCCTCTGGGCCGTTTTGGCTCGGGGCCCGCTGCTCATGCCCCACAAAGGTGCACTCGTGCCCCGCGTGCCGGGGGAGGAAGCTTTCTGGACTCCCGGGGCGGGCCCCAAGGGAGGCCCCCCCAGGACTGTCCTCTTTTCCTCGGTAGCACTGAGCACAGCCCCTTGACAGGGCTCGCTTTCCCCAGGGGTTCTTGCTTGGCCAAAACAGACCCTGCTTACAAGGGCTCCTGCCTCGCTGCACCCACACCGGGCAGGCACAGGAGCACTTCTCCTGCACCACTGGCAGAGCCTGACAGGGAAAGGCAGCAAAGATCACAGGCAAGGAAAAAGCAAAGCAAAGCATAGAAATGTAGAGATTTAAGTAGTGTAGCACTGTATGAGGTAAGAGAAGATAAATTAAAAAACAGAGAAGAGGCAAAAAAAAAGGAAAAAGGAAAAATGAAAGGAAGAATGCATAAGGCACCCATATCTTGAAGGGTTGGGGGATTGACAGGTAATATGATATATTGAGGAGCTGGTTTTGGTGCTTGTTGTTGGGCTGTCTCTTGAAGGTTTTGTAGAGTGTTGGAAGTTTGGGGTGGTTACTGTTGATAGTGTAGCTGTTTTGTCCATTCGGTTGGATTTTAGTGGAGTAGTGATGTTGTATTCATGGGGTGTAGGTATATTTCAGATTGCTGGGTGGGGATTGTGGGTAACTTTGTGGTGTCAGAGCTTGTGCAGGTGGAGGTCGGTTAGTGATTCATTGATTGTTTGGTGATGGAAGTAGTAGGGCTGGGAATAGCATGGAGATTAAAATGAAGGGGATTCCTAGGAGGGATGGGCTTGTAAATTGGTCAAAGAAGCTTAAGTTCATGGTGAAGTTCAAGAGTGGGTTTTAGTATTTGCAGGGGGTTTATTGTGGACTGGGTTGGTAGGGGAAAACGATAAAAGTTGAGGTTGAATAATTAGTGAGAGTGTTAATCATGCTATAAGTATAATGCAAAATCATGGGTGTGGGTTAAACTGTGGCAAGCCACTAAGGAGGTGTTGGTGGACCTCTTTCTCTAGCTTAAAAGGCTAGTGCTGTTGCATAGCTTCTTAATGATTAGGATGATAGTAGTGAGGATTGGTTTCCAAGTGGACAAAAGGTGTAGATTCTACTACAATTGGTATGTAGCTGTGGTTGGCACTGCAAATTTTGGAGCATTGGCCATAGAAGGTGCCTGGGCAGGTAGTGATGAATGATGTCTGGTTTAGTCGTCCTGGGATTGCATTGGGCTTTTACCCCTAATGTGGGGATTTCTCAGGAGTGTAAGACATCATCGGCTGTGATGATAATGCGGATGGGGGATTCTATTGGAATAACCAAGCGGTGGTCTACTTCTAGTAGTCAGAAGTGTCCTGGTAGGAGTTCTGTTGTGTGGATCATGTATGAGTCGAATACAAGATCTTTAAAGTCTGTGTATTCATAGGTTTAGTATCATTGGTGTCCGATGGCTTTTAGGGTAAGATCAGGTTTGTCTAGTTCGTTTATAATATATATGATGTGGAGGGATGGTAGGGCAAGTAGAGTGAGGGCGATAGCTGGTAAGATTGTTCAAATTAGTTCTACCTCTTGGGCGTCTACGGCGTTTGATGAGAATTTCTCTATAAGTGCCAGTAGGTACAGGACTAGGCTGCAGATTGCAGTGTGACTATTAGGGCATGATGGTGGAATTCTACAAGTTCTTCTATGATGGGGGACGAGGCGTTTTGGAATCCCCCACGGTGGGCTTGTAGTTGTGCCCCGGGGTTTTTTGCCTCCCTCTGTGGCACTGAGCACAGCCCCTTGACAGGGCTCGCTATCCCCACGGGTTCTTGCCTGGCCAAAACAGACCCTGCTTACAAGGGCTCCTGCCTCGCTGCACCCACACGGGGAATTGTGCAGCTTTAAGACAAGTAGTGTAGCATTATATGAGGTTAAAGTTAATTAATATTAAATAATTATTTATGTTAAATTTAATTTAACATTAAATACTGTTAAATTTGAAAAATATACAATAATCTAAATGTAAAATAACTATGAACAGCTATGAAAAGCAATGGAATACCATGAAAAGGAAAGTGCTAGGAAAAATGAAAGGAAGACGGGAAAACGAAAGGAAGCAGACAAAAAATACAGGGCAAGGAAAAAGCAAAAGGAAGGAGTCAAGGTAAGTGGCAAGGCAAAAGGCAAGATGCAGAAAGGCAAGGACCAAAGGAAGAGGCAAAAGGCAAGACAGAAGGCATAGGAAAAGATAATCAGGAATGCAAGAGGAAGAGGCACGTCAAAAGGCAGAGCCAACGAGAAAAGGGAAAGGAAGTGGCAAGAAAAAAGGGAAGGCAACAAGCAAAAGCAATGGCAAAAGCCAGAGGCAATGCAAAAGGAAAAGGCCTCGAGACCGTAAAAGGCAAGTGGCAAGGCAAAACCCAAAAGGGAAAAGGGAAAAAGCCATGTAAAAGGAACAGCAAAATGGAAAAAGCAACACAAAAGGAAAAAGCCACGGCACAGAGGAGGAGAAAAGGGAAAAGGCAAGGCAGAAGGCAAGACGAAAAGGGAAGATGCCGAGAGGCAAGGCAAAGGCAAAGGCAAGCCCAGATGGAACAAAGCAAGGCAGAAGGCAAAAGAAGAGGCAAGAAACAAAAGGCAAACCCCACAAAGCATGGCAAGAGGCAAAAAGACAGAAGGCGTGGCAAAAGCCAAGGGACAAGGAAGGAGTCAAGGCAAAAGGTAGATGCGTGGCAATGCAAAAGGCAAGTGTCAGAAAGGACGGAAAATAGGAAATGCCAAAAGGTGAGGCAGAAGGCATAGCAAAAGGTGATAGGCAACGTAAGAGGCAAGAGGTAAGTTAAAAGTTATGGCCAAGGGCAAAAGTAAAGGGAAAAAGCAAGAAAAAAGGGAATGGCAAAAAGCAAAAGCAACAGCCAAAGGCAAGAGACAGTACAAAAGGAAATGCAAAAGGCAAAGAGCAAACTGGAAAAGGAGAAAGGGCAGGAAAAAGTAAAAGCAAGAAATAAGAGGAAAGGTGAGAGGCACAAGGCCAAAAAGAAGGCAAAATGAAAAGCAACAACAAAAGGCAAAGCAAGGAACAAGGGAAAAGCCTTGGCAGAAAGAAGGCCAAACCAGTAAAATAAAATAAAAGTCAAAAGTAGAATTGTCTTTGTGTTCATTGCTTTTTGGAATTGGTTAACTCTTGGCATTCCAGGCAAATCAAGATCTGGATTTCTAGTGAGCAGAGGGAACAGAATAGTATACAGTAGGGTGCAGGGGAATGCGAATGAATGGAAATGAATGTGAATGGAACGGAATGGAGTGGAATGGAATGGAAGCCTGATCCAGGGTTTGTCTACCCCCTTGGCAAAGAAATGTTTCCTCATGTAGCCTCTGAACCTGCTGTGAGGGGTCCCAGCTTGGAGCCATTCCCCCATGCCCTGGCCCTGGGTCCCAGGGAGAACAAATCAGCACCTGACTCTCTGCTTCCCCTCCGCAGCCACACTGCTGACTCCAGTTGCACTTCATGTCAACCAGCACCCCCAGGCCCCTTGCTGCAGCAGGGCTGCTGTCCGGCCACTCTCCCAGCCTTACTCCCTGCCAGGTGTGGAAACTGGCCTTTGGTCTTGGGACACTTTGATGTCACTGACGGTTGCCCAATGCTCCAATCTATCCAGATCCCTCGGCAGGGCCTCTCATCCCTCGAGAGAATCAACACCACTGCCCAGCTCAGGATCATCAGCACACTTACTAAGCACACATTCAACCCCTGCATCCAGATTCTTGATTCAGGTGTTGAACAGAACTGGCCTTAGAACTGAGCCTGGAAGGAAAGCACTGCTGACCGGTCAACAGACACATGCAGCCCCATTCACTCCTACCCTAGAAGCCCTGCCCCTCAGCCAGCTCTTCACCCAGCACACCATGTCCCTGCTCATCTCAGAGCTGGAAAATGCCTGGGGGAAGACAGGACCAAAAGCCTTAATAAAATCCAGGAAAACTATGTCCACCACTACACCCCCCATTCTGTCTTGCTGCAAATAGCCAATCGCTGGGAACGGCAATGAGCCGTTTGTCTCCAACAACCCGTCTGTCAAGGTACCAGAACCTCAGAGACAGGGTAACGCTTTGTGGACTACAGCCAGGAGCGGAGCACCAAGCAGCCACTCACTCAGAGGAGGGTGAGGAAGGGGAAGGGGAAGGAAACCAGAAGCTGGACTGTCCCCAAACCACGCGTCCTGGAGCCATGCACTCCTTCCCCACCAGCCCCCTTTATGGTCAGCATCATGTCGTGGCATTGAATAGCCCCTTTGGAAGGTTTGGCTCACTAGTCGTGGCTGTGTCCCATCCTAGTCCTGGCTGTGTCCCCTCCCTACTTCCTGCGTGTCGCCACCTTCTGTCATTGGCAGGGCAGTGTGAGAAGCTGAAAAGTCCTGGACTGCTTGGGAACATGTGATCTCTGGGGACCTGGTGTGCTACGGTCCTGAGATGCTGCGTTGTTTCTGCCCTGAGTGAGCACTGAACCACAACTGAGCTAGTGATTCAGTATTTTCCTGTACAAGATCACGTGCTTCAGGTCAACTTTTGCTCATTATAATACAAACCCACACCTCCATCTCAAAAGGTACCTGGCCTCCAAGGTGCAACCACCCCTCACTGAACATGCACTCTGAATTTCTGTTAATTTCCTTTAAATCCAAAGCAAAGAAAACTTACACCAATCACAGCAAAGCTATGCATACCTAGAGTCACTCAAGCTCCACCTGACAGGTAAAAATAGTGTAAAAGTAGCCCAAAACCAGAGGCCTGGAAGGGAAGATACCGTTGTAACTAGTCAAAAAGATACCGTCACGAACCACGGTCGGCTTCTGGTACCAGACGACGGGCTGAGCCTCTCGTATCCCCCACCCCAGGGATGACATTTAGCTCCCCTAGGAAACTTAGAGATCTCTAGAGAGAATTCTTTACATTGCTGTATGGCTCAGATACTTTCACGTTGCTTTATGTGTACCTTTACGTGCTCTTATGTTGCTGTGCTATTGCATGTGCTGTTGTGGATAGTGGAGCATCACCGGCAATCCAAAGCAGCTGTGCTCTGATCCCAACACACAGCACCATTCCCTAATCCAGCTGTGCCAGCTCCTCCCTGGACGCCACCCAGCTGACCGAGTGTGGCCGTGCTGGCTCATCGACCGTGACTGGAGGGAACGGTGCTTGCACCATTTGTGACTCTGCAGCAGTCGTGACAGGGCAGCACTGTACGTGACCGGGCTCAGAGCGCAGGATCTGCACTCGCTCAGACTCCGAGCTGCCCCCAGCCCCTCAGATCCCCGAGGACAAGCTGGAACACAAGGAGGTTGATTCTCTGCTAAATTCCTTTACCTCTTTAATGTCAAAGAGGGGGAAGGAGAGGGGAAAGAAAACCAAAGGCCAACCTCATGGGCTGGGATGAAGATGGTTTACTGGGACAGCAGAGAGAGAGGAGTAACAGTAACAGGACTGTATAGCAAAATACACAAATCTGGTGATACACCATGCAGTTTCCAGCTGAACTGCACAGCTCAGCTGTACAAATTGTTCAAAAATACCATTTCCTGGGAAGCAGGATGAGCGGTTTGGCTCAAACAACCTCTCCTGCAAGATAACAGAACCTGCAGAGGCCGGGTAATGTTTTGTGGGCTGGGTCTCGCCTCACAAGGGGCTTGATCCCACAAGCATCTGCGGGTGGGACTAAGGCCTCCATTCTCCCAAGGCCGGAAGGGCCTGTAGCCTCTTGAGCTCAAAGCAGCCACTCTGACAAACTGGACATTACGCTCCCGCATTCGATAAACCATCTGGACACTGGCCCTGCAAGGGCAGCCCCTCAGTCAGCAGCCGCCCTGACTGAGAGACAGGACACTGTCCTTATCCCATAAGAAACAGTGACAGGCAGGCGGGGCCCTGCGGAGGCACAGCGCCTTCTAGCTACAATCCGGTGTGAGGCCACTGAACGGGGCTCCATCAGCCCACCTGGGGGGGTCAAATGACCCCTTGGTTGGGACCCCCATTCCCCACCGACTCATTTCCAGAACACTCTGCAACTCAACACTGAGCCTGCACAAGATATGCTAGGCCTCCCTGAAGGGTGGGGACAGGGAGCATCAAAGATGCAGATTCGGGACATCTGGCACGCACCCTCCATCCAAGCACCACACCTTTATGACCAGCTACGCTGGATCCACAGGTAGCGACATCTTCTTCTTTTTTCTCTTTTACTCTCTTTCTCAGTCTCTCTCAACTTCTACCCTTGTTCTCAGCACAGAACGTAACATCATTTCCAGGTTTGCTAAGTTCTACTGACTGGGATCCGTTGCTCCCAATATATGGTGTGGGGCGGTTCCGTTTGCAAGCTTTATGGCTGTACTGGCTTTTAAGGAAAGCTGTGCTTTGCTGGGACCTCCTGGGTAATTGTTGTTACTCCTGAGTACCACGCAGAGGATCAGAAGCTGATCTTGCCGGTGTGGTTGTTAAAAGAGACCAGCTAAGAGAGGGTTAACCTGGCCCTTGGGGCAGGTAGCAAAGGTCAACTCTACACGTACCCATCTGCTGGGGACCGGGACAGACAGGTCTCAATCTCCCTGGTTTGCCTTGCCTGCCTGGTGGGACCTGACAGCGTCCCAAAGCCAGACTGTCCCCAAACCACGCATCCTGGATGCCTCCGCCTTCTCCAAAACACAAGAGTGTAAGAACCTGAACAGACCTTGACTGCTTGGGAACAACTAAAAACATCAGTGAGTTATCAGCACTGCTCCCATCCTGACTGCCAAACACAGCACCACACCAGCTGCTAGAAGGAAAAATTAACTGTGTCCTGGCCAAACCCACAACACTGAACTAGGAAGGAGGAGGTTCTTCACCTGGGGAAGCAGATGCTCCTCCTTGTATCTGAAGTGCTTTGGGTGTTCCCTCCTCTGCTTGGGAGACGTGACTGCAATTGCCTAACTGAGCGCACCATTTCCTAACACTTTCTCTCTGTGCCACCCCTGCAGGGGCTGCAGTGGGGCCAGCACAGGTTTTAGGACTCGAAAGGTGCCCTCAAGATTAATGGTTGTCACTTTACCGTTTTCTCAGCTTCTTGCCCAGCAAGAACTGACTACAAACAGACCCTTTTCCCAGATGGAGGAACTCTCAAACTGTGTGAGTAGAGCCCAGTGGGGTGAGTTGGACCCTCTGGTCCATGCTGCCGCTGGTGTATTGGTGCCCCACTAACTGCAAAGCCCTGTGCAGAACGGAGTGGATCCCTGAAGCGCGCTGCGGCCAAGGCCCAAAACACTCCTGCTTCAAAACCTATTTTCAAGGCCTCTTCCTGAACGGGGCTCCAGTCCCAGCCAGCTCTTACAGGTCATACGGGGGGCAAGCTATGAGGGAGAAGTCTGGAATAGCTTCCCTCCGGCACACCGGCAAGCCTAGGGCACCTTGTGAGTCCCTTCTCTTTTCTGCTATCTGTATTTGTTCTAAGGCAGGCAGGCTGCTGGGACGAAGACACACTGAACCCCCCTTCCCACCACATGCTCAGAAACTACCTCAGGAGAGGGAAGTTGTACCTTTTCTGCTGGAATCTCAGTCCCAGACTTTCTAGATGAGGAATTCTTTTTGCTTGGGTTCGTCCTACTGTGCTACTATCAGGTCCTCCCACTAATATATCACTGGTTTGGGTTTGTGTGGCAAGGATTGGGGTTGGCGGGGTGGCTCTAGGGGTGGCTTCTGCAAGCAATTGCTAGAAGCTTTCTGTGGGTCCGACAGAGCAGATTTGGGCGGGCTCAAGGATGGATCTGTCGCTGACCAACGCCGAGCCCAGCAGTGATAGTAGCAGCCTGTATGTAAGGGAACATATGTAAGAGGGGGAAAAAATAAGCATCAGCTTTGTGCCACCAGAGAAGGGAGTGGCTACACAGGGAAGTCTGCTGCCTTAAGGGAGCTTCAGTTACGGACTTAACCAAGCGATTCCCAACCTTGGTCAGGGACACGGATTATTGTCCGCTTTTAATTTTTCAAATAGGTAGTAATGAAATACATAAAAGAAAACTGAGCACCATTAAGAAGGATTTTAGGGCCCTGGGATGCATGGTGCGAGGATCTGGAGCACAGGTAGTGTTCTCATCCGTCATTCCTACTACAAGGAATAGGGAGGGTTGGTTTGAGAAGAGCCAGGAAATAAATACCTGGCTCAGAGCCTGGTGCGAGAAACAGAACCTTGGGTTCTTTGAGAATGGGCTGGCTCGAGCCTCACCAGCCTTGCTTTCGAGGGATGGGGAGCACATATCCCCTAGGGGCAGAAGGATACTGTCCAAGAAGCTGACAGGGCTCATTAATAGAGAATTAAACTAGATAGGAAGGGGGAGAGGGACAGGGCCAGGCTAGATGGAAAAAAGCCTGGGTGTGGTGGTGGAGTTACTGAGGGATGGTGTGCTGCTAATCACAGAATCACAGAATTATCAAGGTTGGAAAAGACCTAGAAGATCATCCAGTCCAACCATTCACCTATTACTACTAGCTCCCACTAAACCATATCCCTCAATACAACATCCAGTCTTTCCTTGAACACCCCCAGGGTTGGTGACTCCACCACCTCCCTGGGCAGTGCATTCCAGTGCCTGACTACCCTTTCTGAGAAGTAGTGCTTCCTAATGTCGAGCCTGAATCTCCCCTGGCGCAGCTTGCTACCATTCCTTCTAGTTCTGTCACTGCCTACACGGGAGAAGAGGCCGACCCCCAGCTCACTACAACCTCCCTTCAGGAAGTTATAGAGAGCTATAAGGTCTCCCCTAAGCCTCCTCTTCTCCAGGCTGAACAATCCCAGCTTCCTCAGACGCTCCTCGTAAGGCCTGTGTTCCAGACCCCTCACCAGCTTAGTAGCCCTCCTCTGAACGCGTTCCAGAGCCTCAATGTCTTTCCTGTAGTGAGGGGCCCAAAACTGAACACAGTACTCGAGATGCGGCCTCACAAGTGCTGAGTACAGGGGGACAATTACCTCCCTGCTCCTACTAGTAACACTATTTTTGATGCAAGCCAGGATGCCGTTGGCCTTCTTGGCCACCCGCGCACACTGTCGGCTCATGTTCAGCCGTGCATCAATCAGTACCCCCAGGTCCATTTCCTCCACACAGTCCTCCAGCCACTCCGCCCCAAATGACCTCTGGTCAGCCATCCTAGCTAATCAGGGGGATAGTGTTGTAACTCAGAGTAGAGATGTAGCTACTACTGATAGGCTAGGTAACTTAAACAGCTGTTGCTTGGGAAGCAAGGCTTCCCCAAGGAGCACAACAAGATCAGTAGACCAGCTGAAGTGCATCTACACCAATGCACGCAGCATGGGGAACAAAAAAGAGGAATTAGAAGTCCTTGTAAGTACAGGAAATTATGATGTGATTGCCATCACAGAAACGTGGTGGGATAATTCACATAACTGGAGTGCTGCAGTTGCTGGTTATAAACTATACAGGCGTGACAGGCTGGGTAGGAGAGGAGGTGGGGTAGCCCTGTATGTCAGAGAATGCATTGACAGCCTAGAGCTGGAGTATGATGAAGACAGGGTCGAGTGTCTCTGGGTGAAAATCAGAGGAGAACAAAATCAGCGAGATATAGTGATGAGAGTCTGCTATAGACCACCTGACCAGGAGGAAGCTGATGAGTTGGTTTTTAAACAACTGGGAGAAGTCTCGCGATCACCAGCCCTTGCCCTTATTGGGGACTTCAACTTACCGGATGTCTCCTGGAGGTACAATACAGCAGGGAGGAAACAGTCTAGCAGGTTCCTGGAGGGTTTGGAAGACAACTTCCTGACCCAGCTGGTAAATGAACCCGCAAGGGAAGGTGCCCTGCTGGACTTGTTTGTCAATAGAGAAGACCTGGTGGGGGATGTGAAGGTTGGAGGACGCCTGGGGCATAGTGATCATGAGCTTATAGAATTCTTAGTACTGGGAGAAGTAAGGAAGGGAGACAGCAGAACAAGCACCTTAGACTTCCGTAGGGCTGACTTTGGACTGTTCAGAAAGCTGCTCGATAAGATTCCATGGGAGGCAGCCCTTGAGGGCAAAGGAGCCCAAGAGGGTTGGTTGCTCCTCAAGAAGGTAATCTCGGCGGCACAAGAACAGGCTGTCCCAGTCGATCAGAAGAGGGGTCGGCGAGTTAGGAAGCCAGCCTGGCTGAGTAGAGAGATTCAGGCTGATATATGGGAAAAGAAGGGAAACTATGAGCTTTGGAAGAAGGGGCAGGTGTCTTGGGATGATTATAGGAAATTAGTGAGATCATGTAGGGAGAAAGTCAGAAGGGCTAAAGCTGATCTGGAACTCAGGCTGGCCAGTTCTGTAAAAGATGATAACAAGTCGTTCTATAGGTACATTAATAGTAAAAGGAGGGTCAAGGAGAATCTCCAGCCCTTATTGGATGCTGATGGCACATTAGTGACAAGGGATGAGGACAAGGCTGAGGTCCTTAATTCCTTCTTTGCCTCAGTCTTTAACAGTAAAGAAGGATATTCTGTGAGTACTCATCCTCCGGAACTGGCTGACAGGGAGGGGAAGAATAACAAAGTTCCCATGGTTCAGGAGGAAATGATTAGCAACCTACTTGGCCAGTTAGATACCCACAAGTAATGGGGCCAGATGGGATTCACCCAAGGGTACTGAGGGAGCTGTCAGATGTGCTTGCCAAACCCCTTTCCATCATCTATCAGCAATCCTGGCAGACTGGGGAAGTTCCAGTCGACTGGAGGCTGGCAGATGTTACACCCATATACAAGAAGGGTCGGAAGGAGGATCCAGGGAACTACAGGCCTGTCAGTCTGACCTCAGACCCAGGGAAGATCATGGAGAGGGTCCTCATGGGAGCTATCATGCAGCGCATGCACGATGGCCAGGGGATCAGGCCTAGTCAACATGGGTTTACAAAAGGTAGATCCTGTCAAACTAACCTCATCACCTTCTATGACAAGGTGACCCGCTTAATGGATGAGGGTAAGGCTGTGGATGTGATCTACCTGGACTTTGGTAAAGCCTTTGACACAGTTTCTCACAGCATTCTGACTGAGAAACTGGCTGCCACTGGCCTGGACAGGTGGACCCTCAGCTGGGTTAAAAACTGGCTGGATGGCCGAGCCCAGAGGGTGGTGGTGAATGGAACAAAATCCAGCTGGAGGCCGGTCACGAGTGGCGTCCCCCAGGGCTCAGTCCTGGGTCCAGTCCTGTTCAGCATCTTTATCAGTGATCTCGACGAAGGGATTGAATGCTCCCTCACTAAGTTTGCAGATGACACTAAACTAGGAGGAAGTGTTGATCTGCCTGAGAGTAGGGAGGCTCTTCAGAGGGATCTGAACAGACTGGACCGATGGGCTGAGTCCAATGGGATGAAGTTTAACAAGGCCAAGTGTAGAGTGCTGCACATGGGACATAACAACCCCATGCAGCGCTACAGGCTTGGGGGAGACTGGCTGGAGAGTTGTCAGGCAGAGAAGGACCTGGGGGTGTTGGTTGACTGCAGACTGAATATGAGTCAGCAGTGTGCTCAGGTAGCCAAGAAGGCCAATGGCATCTTGGCTTGTATCAAAAACAGTGTGGCCAGTATGTCTGGGGAGGTGATTGTGCCCCTGTACTCGGCATTGGTGAGGCCACACCTTGAGTACTGTGTCCAGTTCTGGGCTCCTCACCACAAGAAGGACATGGAGGTCCTGGAGCGAGTCCAGAGAAGGGCAACCAGGCTGGTGAAGGGGCTGGAGGGCACATCCTGTGAGGAGCGGCTGAGGGATCTGGGGCTGTTTAGCCTAGAGAAGAGGAGGTTGAGGGGAGACCTTATCACTGCCTACAACTACCTGAAGGGAGGTTATAGAGAGATAGGTGATGGTCTCTTCAGCCAGGTGACAGGAGATAGGACAAGGGGGAATGGCATGAAGCTGTGCCAGGGCAGGTTTAGATTGCACATTAGAAAAAAGTTTTTTACTGAAAGAGTTGTCAGGGCCTGGAACAGGCTGCCCAGGGAGGGGGTTGAGTCACCTTCCATGGACGTGTTCAAAAAAAGGGTAGATGAAATACTCAGGGATATGGTTTAGTTTAGGATGCGAATGGTTGGACTTGATGATCTTAAAGGTCTTTTCCAACCTTGTGATTCTGTGATTCTGTGATAAAATGTGCTGTATTTAAAACTGGCTTATTACAAAGGAACTTGAATCTGGGGTTTGATCCTGAAAATCACAGAACTGTGAGATAACCCCTCATACCTAGTTCCTAAGCACAGGACCAAAGAACCAAGCAAGTATTTCTGCTTCTTAAACTTTCAGCCATTTTGTTTGGTTTTGCTTAGCTATTCTTCAGAGGGAACTATACTGAAATTAATGCAGTAAAATGATTCTGTCCCCAGTCATTCTCCTAAGACTTGCCACAGTTTCAGCAAATTTATCTTATACTTAGGTGGAAAAGATGTGCTTTTTGGTTGGATTTATCATGTTACTTTATTTATATAAACAACTACAGGCCTTGCATTTTAATTTGAAATGCAGTTTTAACTAGATTTAGTTTTTAAGTCTTTGTTAGAGGAGGTCTTATTTTTTTTAAATTAAAATGCAATTTCACTAATTTTTTCTACCATTCCTGAAATTGAGCTGGCTTGAAAAATGAAATCTCAATCCTGGAAAAGCATCCTTCAATTTCCAAACAAAGCTCTTTCTTATTTTCTGTTTTATTAGATAAGAATATTTCTCACAGAGTCAGAGAGTCCACATGGTCAACACGCTGGCCTGTGAAATGTTCACTCTGCCTGACTTGTGGTGTTCTGATTAAAAACCCCCACCAAACAGCGCTGTTCTGAATGAGGCAAAGTGTTACTTTGGGGCTTTCAGATCAAATGCTTTGTCTGCATCCACAAAAATTGGTCAGAAGTTCTGCTTTCTCCCAGACTGGATAAAAATCTACCCTGGCATCACAAAATGGAATTACTGCTCCCCTCCCAGCCCCACCACCTGCTCTGCCCTAGACATGCTCAGATTGGCCTTCATTCACCAGGCAAACCATGTGGTTCTATTGCTGGATCCACACACTTCCAACTGAACACCTCCCTTGAACAGCTCCTGCTCACTGAGGATCCTGCAAGCAATTTTCTCTGCACCTTCCATCAACAGGTGTCCCTCCAGCTTTGCTTTTCCCTTTTGCTGGGCTGGGTTAGCAGTACAGCTTCTCTGAGAGGGCATTACATGGATTTGAATAGACAAATACCAACTCAAGAGGCTCTCCGTTGTTTTGCACTTTGAAGAAGGTGGGTGAGATGTGATAAATTTCGGTGCGGTTGCCCCTTGTTATCTTTTGTGTGGACAGGAATTGCTACGTGAGGCTTAAGGTCTGAAGACTGTTTGCTTTAGTCTGAATTAGCTAAACAGTCAAAAAAGAAAATAGCTGCGAGATACCGTTTAAAACAAATCTGTTCCCTGATGTGAATGGCTAAAACCAGACCAGCAGATCAAACTGTGATGATTTAAGGCATTAAAAATCAGTGGGATATATTCATGTCTGAGTTTGTGCTCTGAATTTCCAAAAGATCAGAGCTGTACTCACAGCAAGACACTACACCACCAGTTATAACTACCTGACTATGATTTACTGCCCTTTTCTGCCTAATAAACAAGCCTTAACGTACTCAGTGACCAGAGCACTGAGAGTGACATCTTATTATAAGCTGTTGCAAAAAGAGTATCAAGGCACAAAAAATCCCTTTCAGATCCGTATGCAGAGGACACATCAAAACTGTAGAGCAGTTTACAGATGTTGTGTCTAACAATAGAGGGAAAAAGAACCCTTATTCTTTCTTTAATGGAATGATTTTGTTTTCCCTCGTTTATCCTTTTCCCATATACCTGTGCTGTAATAACTCCTCACTCTCCAGAACACAGCTTTGTACCAGGGCTGGCAACCTGAATCTGTACAAAATGCACATGGAGAGAGAAGAGAGGCCTCTACACACACACACTGGAGTCAGGAAACAGTCAGGCTCACATTCAGCACTTTGTAGTATTTGTGGTGCTGCAGACGAAACTCGAACTTAAATTTTACTTGGAAAAGCCATACGCTTACCTGAAGCTGTTGTAGAGTGTAGGACTCGCCTGACACAGCAGCACAGCCACCCAAACTTGCACAGACGGTCAAGGCACTTGCTTCTTCCTTCAGAGGATGACTCCAGACGAGCTGCCATGAAGAGGCGGTACATGTGGGAAACGAAGAGCGGCCCTGGAAAGGAGACACAGTTATGCCCCCTGGAGGGAAAGAGAAAAAGCAGTAAAGCACGAGATGGAGGAGCTTGTAGAGATGTAAATTTGTGCGTTGTTCAGCAGGGAGGTGGCACGGTGTGCTTTGTAATGTTAAGGAAAGTGCAGGCTTTAAAGACTAAGCGGGGAGAGGGGGGGAGAAGGGGAGGGGAAACTGGGTCGGGGGTGGGGGCGGTGGGGGCGGTGAGGTCGGGGCGGAGAGCTCTCCAGCGTGGGACAACCTTTTGTACAGGGAAGCTGTGGTTCTTGTGTTAATGCAAAGTAGTGAAACCTGAACCCAAGCTGCTGGTCAGCAAATCGAGAGGGGATAGAACTTTGCTTCATTGTTATTAAAGTTGTCCTGGATTCACCGCAATCGGAGTCTGTCACTTTCAATAGGCCACAGGTACAAACCCTGCTGTTCAAAGGGTAATAAGCAGAAGTCAAGCTGACTGTGACCAGCCCACATAGAGCCCAGACCTTCACCCTACACAGAAATGTCCAAGTTCTCCACTACAGGTGTTCCAAAGCCAGAAGATAAGCTGTTACAACTGCATAAGCCTTTCTTGTCCTTTGTTTTCTATTGTATTGAAAACCTTCCTAGCACCGGCTTTTTCTCAACTCAAGAAAAGGTGTCTCTGCATGGAAAAAACACATCAATGCAGAGCAGCCAAGTTCCCTTGGGGCTTTTTACCTACAGGCATTTTAGACTTGAGATACCCAGGCATAACACAGAGAGATGCTCCATGTGGGGTTTGGGTTCTTGCAACTGTTTTCAACAGAAAATTGCAGCAACTCCAGGCCTTTCATATACAAACACCAGAAATAAAACTTTTCTGAGGTATTTTCCACCAAAAAAAATTAATTCCCCTCACTGAATTTTTTTTCTATTTCTTTATTCCTTAATGTGAGAATGCTGGTCAAGTACTGACTGAGAGTGACAGCTCAGCCTCCTCCCTCCTCTCCCCATGCTGGAATGCATCCCTCCAGCTGCTGCCCCACTAATCATTTCAGGGACACACCTGGAGATACTGGAAAAGGGGCAGCAGCAATGGCAGCAGCACAGCACATCTGGAGGAACCTCAACAAGTAGCACAAGAGGGGTAGAAGATGGAGGTGCCACAGTTGCATACAGGCAGCTGGGCAGGGACAAACCATGGGCACTTGACAGCCAGCCTGAAGAAATGCTGTAAAATTGCACTCTAAAACACCGCAGCTGAGCTCTGCCATGAGTTTCTGAGTACCTGTGAGGGAATTTGCAAACAGCAAAAACAAGGAAAGCTTTTTGCTTTACCTTGTCCTTCCCTTCCAAATCCATGATATTGGAAGACACAAAAAAAGGCCCCTTTTTGTGAAGTATTGGAAGAAATGTGCTGCCTGCCATGATTTTTCAGACTGGAAGGACTGCAGAGGACCAGTCCCCACATGCAGAAATGCTCTATTAAAAGGCATGTACAGTCTCTGATAGGCCTTCCTCTAAGGGGTGCTGGGTGGGGTGCAGCAGGCCTGACAGTGCATATGTTATGCGATCATATGAATGTGCCTCTTTACTGTGAAACTACAAAACCTCTCCTCAAGGTTTTAACACTGACAGAAGATATACAGAATAAAGAGTATCGAATTGTTACTCGTTATTCTTCATTTCTAGTGCACTGGGATTTGATAAGAGACATTGAAACATCGTATTCCACGTCCAGTTGTGGTGCAGCTGTATCGAGTTTTGACTTTACTTAACTCTAAGAAATGGAAAATAATCGATAATTTTTTAATATAAAGAACAAAAGACTGCAAGTTCCTACAGCACCCAAAGGCCTTCCTCTAAGGGGTGCTGATGGGGGGGGGGGCTGCAGCAGACCGGGCTGTGCATGAGGGGCCACCCATCACACCTGGTCGCCAGACACCGCTGAGGTCACAATGCCCCAAGGCAGTATACAAGGGGGTGTCCTGCCAGGCCCCTGCCAGAGCTGTCCTGGGGACAGCCCCAGGAACACGCAGGAGGAGCAGCTGCTCGAGGAGCTGGGGAAATTCCTCCCAGAGGGCTGAGGGAGGACCACACTCCGAAGGCCGTGGCTGCACTAAGCATATGCCTTCCTGAGGAGCGCTCCCGAGATCGCCATCCTCATCCCCCGCCGAGCCAGGGGCAGCAGCCGTAAGCAAACAGGGTGCAGGAGTTTTGAAGCTTTGGAGCCCATGCCGGCACCCTGCCAGGCGCGGGAAGGATCCTTGCCCCCAAGTTGATGGGGCCAGGGGAGGAGATCAGGCTCCGGGCTGAGGGAGAACAGGGCTAGGGCATCTCCTGGGAGGCGTGACCAGCCGGTGGGAGGAGGGAGCCGGTCTTGCTCACATGCTCAGGGAGTAGCCGATCGCCAGCTCTGCTGCTGGGGTCAGGAAGGAATTTTCCCCCGGGGGGGATTGGCACTGGTCCCCGGGGGTTTTTTGCCTTCCTCTGCAGCACTGAGCAGGACCCCTTGCCAGGGCCCCTCCGGCCCATCTGGGCCGGGTCACTGCCTGCTGCTCGTGCCCCACGAAGGTGGCCTCTCGTGCCCTGCAGCTGGGGGGAGGAGGGCTTTTTTCCCCCACGGTGGGCTTGGAGTTGTGCCCCGGGGGTTTTTGCCTGCCTCTGTGGCACTGAGCGCGCTGGTCCCTTGCCAGGGCTCCTCTGGGCCGTTTTGGCTCGGGGCCCGCTGCTCGTGCCCCACGAAGGTGCACTCGTGCCCCGCGTGCCGGGGGAGGAAGCTTTCTGGACTCCCGGGGCGGGCCCCAAGGGAGGCCCCCCCAGGACTGTCCTCTTTTCCTCGGTAGCACTGAGCACAGCCCCTTGACAGGGCTCGCTTTCCCCAGGGGTTCTTGCTTAGCCAAAACAGACCCTGCTTACAAGGGCTCCTGCCTCGCTGCACCCATACGGGGTATTGTGCAGCTTTAAGACAAGTAGTGTAGCATTATATGAGGATAAAGTTAATTAATATTAAATTATTATTATTGTTACATTAAATTTAACATTAGTTAATGTTAAATTTTAAAAATATACAATACTCTATATAAAAAACAAGGCAAGGTGAGAGGCACAAGGCCAAAAAGAAGGCAAAAAGGAAAAGCCACAGCAAAAGGCAAAGCAAGGAACAAGGGAAAAGCCTTGGCAGAAAGAAGGCCAAACCAGTAAAATAAAATAAAAGTCAAAAGTAGAATTGTCTTTGTGTTGTTCATTGCTTTTTGGAACTGGTTAACTCTTGGCATTCCAGGCAAATCAAGATCTGGATTTCTAGTGAGCAGAGGGAACAGAATAGTATACAATAGGGTGTTGGGGAATGGTAATGAATGGAAATGAATGTGAATGGAACGGAATGGAGTCGAATGGAATGGAAGCCTGATCCAGGGTTTGTCTACGCCCTTGGCAAAGAAATGTTTCCTCATGTAGCCTCTGAACCTGCTGCGAGGGGTCCCAGCTTGGAGCCATTGCCCCATGACCTGGCCCTGGGTCCCAGGGAGAAGAAATCAGCACCTGACTCTCTGCTTCCCCTCCCCAGCCACACTGCTGACTCCAGTTGCACTTCATGTCAACCAGCACCCCCAGGCCCCTTGCTGCAGCAGGGCTGCTGTCCGGCCACTCTCCCAGCCTTACTCCCTGCCAGGTGTGGAAACTGGCCTTTGGTCTTGGGACACTTTGATGTCACTGACGGTTGCCCAATGCTCCAATCTATCCAGATCCCTCGGCAGGGCCTCTCATCCCTCGAGAGAATCAACACCACTGCCCGGCTCAGGATCATCAGCACACTTACTAAGCACACATTCAACCCCTGCATCCAGATTCTTGATTCAGGTGTTGAACAGAACTGGCCTTAGAACTGAGCCTGGAAGGAAAGCACTGCTGACCGGTCAACAGACACATGCAGCCCCATTCACTCCTACCCTAGAAGCCCTGCCCCTCAGCCAGCTCTTCACCCAGCACACCATGTCCCTGCTCATCTCAGAGCTGGAAAATGCCTGGGGGAAGACAGGACCAAAAGCCTTAATAAAATCCAGGAAAACTACGTCCACCACTACACCCCCCATTCTGTCTTGCTGCAAATAGCCAATCGCTGGGAACGGCAATGAGCCGTTTGTCTCCAACAACCCGTCTGTCAAGGTACCAGAACCTCAGAGACAGGGTAACGCTTTGTGGACTACAGCCAGGAGCTGAGCACCACGCAGCCGCTCACTCAGAGGAGGGTGAGGAAGGGGAAGGGGAAGGAAACCAGAAGCTGGACTGTCCCCAGACTACACGTCCAGGAGCCATGCACTCCTTCCCCACCAGCCCCCTTTATGGTCAGCATCATGTCGTGGCATGGAATAGCCCCTTTGGAAGGTTTGGCTCACTAGTCGTGACTGTGTCCCCTCCTAGTCCTGGCTGTGTCCCCTCCCTACTTCCTGCGTGTCGCCACCTTCTGTCATTGGCAGGGCAGTGTGAGAAGCTGAAAAGTCCTGGACTGCTTGGGAACATGTGATCTCTGGGGACCTGGTGTGCTATGGTCCTGAGATGCTGCATTGTTTCTGCCCTGAGTGAGCACTGAACCACAACTGAGCTAGTGATTCAGTATTTTCCTGTACAAGATCACGTGGTTCAGGTCAACTTTTGCTCATTATAATAGAAACCCACACCTCCATCTGAAAAGCTACCCGGCCTCCAAGGTGCGACCACCCCTCACTGAACATGCACTCTGAATTTCTGTTAATTTCCTTTAAATCCGAAGCAAAGAAAACTTACACCAATCTTAGCAAAGCTATGCATACCTAGAGTCTCTCAAGCTCCACCTGACAGGTAAAAATAGTATAAAAGTAGCCCAAAACCAGAGGCCTGGAAGGGAAGATACTGTTGTAACTAGTCAAAAAGATACCGTCACCAACCATCGCCGGCTTCTGGGACCAGCCAACGGGCTGAGCGTCTCTTATCCCCCACCCCCAGGGATGCCATTTAGCTCTCCTAGGAAACTTAGAGATCTCTAGAGAGAATTCTTTACGTTGCTGTATGGCTCAGATACTTTCACGTTGCTTTATGTGTAACCTTACGTGCTCTTATGTTGCATGTGCTGTTGTGGATGGTGGAGCATCACCGGCAATCCAAAGCAGCTGCGCTCTGATCCCAACACACAGCACCATTCCCTAATCCAGCTGTGCCAGCTCCTCCCTGGACACCACCCAGCCGACCGAGTGTGGCCGTGCTGGCTCATCGACCGTGACTGGAGGGAACGGTGCTTGCACCATTTGTGACTCTGCAGCAGTCGTGACAGGGCAGCACTGTACGTGACCGGCCTCAGAGCGCAGGATCTGCACTCGCTCAGACTCCGAGCTGCCCCCAGCCCCTCAGATCCCCGAGGACAAGCGGGAACACAAGCAGGTTGATTCTCTGCTAAATTCCTTTACCTCTTTAATGCCAAAGAGGGGGGAAGGGGAGGGGAAAGAAAACCAAAGGCCAACCTCATGGGCTGGGATGAAGATGGTTTACTGGGACAGCAGAGAGAGAGGAGTAACAGTAACAGGACTGTATAGCAAAATACACAAATCTGGTGATACACCATGCAGTTTCCAGCTGAACTGCACAGCTCAGCTGTACAAATTGTTCAAAAATACCATTTCCTGGGAAGCAGGATGAGCGGTTTGGCTCAAACAACCACTCCTGCAAGATAACAGAACCTGCAGAGCCTGGATAATGTTTTGTGGGCTGGGTCTCGCCTCACAAGGGGCTTGATCCCACAAGCATCTGCGGGTGGGACTAAGGCCTCCATCCTCCCATGGCCGGAAGGGCCTGTAGCCTCTTGAGCTCAAAGCAGCCGCTCTGACAAAACTGGACATTACGCTCCCGCATTCGATAAACCATCTGGACACTGGCCCTGCAAGGGCAGCCCCTCAGTCAGCAGCCGCCCTGACTGAGAGACAGGACACTGTCCTTGTCCCATAAGGAACAGTGACAGGCAGGCGGGGCCCTGCGGAGGCACAGCGCTTTCTAGCTACAGTCCGGTGTGAGGCCACTGAACGGGGTCACTGCTCCATCAGCCCACCTGGGGGGGTCAAATGACCCCTTGGTTGGGACCCCCATTCCCCACCGACTCATTTCCAGAACACTCTGCAACTCAACACTGAGCCTGCACAAGATATGCTAGGCCTCCCTGAAGGGTAGGGACAGGGAGCATCAAAGATGCAGATTCGGGACATCTGGCACGCACCCTCCATCCAAGCACCACACCTTTATGACCAGCTACGCTGGATCCACAGGTAGCGACATCTTCTTCTTTTTTCTCTTTTACTCTCTTTCTCAGTCTCTCTCAACTTCTACCCTTGTTCTCAGCACAGAACCGTAACAGCACTTCCAGGTTTGCTAAGTTCTACTGACTGGGATCCGTTGCTCCCAATATATGGTGTGGGGCGGTTCCGTTTGCAAGCTTTATGGCTGTACTGGCTTTTAAGGAAAGCTGTGCTTTGCTGGGACCTCCTGGGTAATTGTTGTTACTCCTGAGTACCACGCCGAGGATCAGAAGCTGATCTTGCCGGTGTGGTTGTTAAAAGAGACCAGCTAAGAGAGGGTTAACCTGGCCCTTGGGGCAGGTAGCAAGGGTCAACTCTACAGGTACCCATCTGCTGGGGACCGGGACAGACAGGTCTCAATCTCCCTGGTTTGCCTTGCCTGCCTGGTGGGACCTGAGAGCGTCCCAAAGCCAGACTGTCCCCAAACCACGCATCCTGGATGCCTCCGCCTTCTCCAAAACACAAGAGTGTAACAACCTGAACAGACCTTGACTGCTTGGGAACAACTGAAAACATCAGTGAGTTATCAGCACTGCTCCCATCCTGACTGCCAAACACAGCACCACACCAGTGGGGTGAGTTGGACCCTCTGGTCCACGCTGCCGCTGGTGTATTGGTGCCCCACTAACTGCAAAGCCCTGTGCAGAACGGAGTGGATCCCTGAAGCGCGCTGCGGCCAAGGCCCAAAACACTCCTGCTTCAAAACCTATTTTCAAGGCCTCTTCCTGAACGGGGCTCCAATCCCAGCCAGCTCTTACAGGTCATACGGGGGGCAAGCTATGAGGGAGAAGTCTGGAATAGCTTCCCTCCGGCACACCGGCAAGCCTAGGGCACCTTGTGCGTCCCTTCTCTTTTCTGCTATCTGTATTTGTTCTAAGGCAGGCAGGCTGCTGGGACGAAGACACACTGAACCCCCCTTCCCACCACATGCTCAGAAACTACCTCAGGAGAGGGAAGTTGTACCTTTTCTGCTGGAATCTAAGTCCCAGACTTTCTAGATGAGGAATTCTTTTTGCTTGGGTTCGTCCTACTGTGCTACTATCAGGTCCTCCCACTAATATATCACTGGTTTGGGTTTGTGTGGCAAGGATTGGGGTTGGCGGGGTGGCTCTAGGGGTGGCTTCTGCAAGCAATTGCTAGAAGCTTTCGGTGGGTCCGACAGAGCAGATTCGAGCGGGCTCAAGGATGGATCTGTCGCTGACCAACGCCAAGCCCAGCAGTGATAGTAGCAGCCTGTATGTAAGGGAACATATGTAAGAGGGGGAAAAAGTAAGCATCAGCTTTGTGCCACCAGAGAAGGGAGTGAGAAAGGAGGCCCTGGCTGTACTTTAGGCATGGATCGCAACGTTCTAGCTCAGAAAATTACATCCTTTCCACCATACCCATGCAACCTCCCTTGGATTTCAAAGTCTGTCCTACTTTCATGGGAGTCTCTTGGCACGATCTGCCCAACCCCAGGCTCCAGATACACGTTTTTGCATTTCCTCCAGGCTGTAGCTGCGGAAGTCACACACCCTCAAACTCCCTGAGAGGGTGTCAGGTGCCGCGTGCTCCACACTGCATGGCCTCATCTACTTTACATCTGGCACAGAAAGGGAACAACTCATAGGGATGGTCTCTGTGCCACAGGAATGGTTTGTGTCACGGCCTGAGAGAAGAGTAAGGCCCCTGGCTTTGTTCTTGGGAGCTCAGGGGCAGAGGACAGGTCAGGGACACCCAACAGCTGTGCCCGCTGCATGGCCACCAAAGGCAGGGACAGCCCCTGGGCCTCCTGGGCACAGGGACTGCCTGGGGCCCAGCACCCCAAAGGCCTTCCTCTAAGGGGTGCTGGGTGGGGCTCCAGCAGGCCAGGCTGTGCACGGGAGGGCCCACCAAAGACTGCCAGTGCATATGTTAGGGGATCATATGAATGTGCCTCTTTACTGTGAAACTACAAAACCTCTCCTCAAGGTTTTAACACTGACAGAAAATATACAGAATAAAGAGTATCGAATTGTTACTCGTTATTCTTCATTTCTAGTGCAATGGGATTTGATAAGAGACACTGAAACATCATATTCCACGTCCAGTTGTGGTGCAGCTGTATCGAGTTTTGACTTTACTTAACTCTAAGAAATGGAAAATAATCGATAATTTTTTAATATAAAGAACAAAAGACTGCAAGTTCCTACAGCACCCAAAGGCCTTCCTCTAAGGGGTGCTGATGGGGGGGGGCTGCAGCAGACCGGGCTGTGCATGGGGGGCCACCCATCACACCCCATTGCCAGGCACCGCTGAGGTCACAATGCCCCGGGGCAGTATAAAAGGGGGTGTCCTGCCAGGCCCCTGCCAGAGCTGTCCTGGGGACAGCCCCAGGCACACGCAGGAGGAGCAGCTGCTCGAGGAGTTGGGGAAACTCCTCCCAGAGGGCTGAGGGAGGACCACACTCCGAAGGCCGTGGCCGCACTAAGCATATGCCTTCCTGAGGAGCGCTCCCGAGATCGCCATCCTCATCCCCCGCCGAGCCAGGGGCAGCAGCCGTAAGCAAACGGGGTGCAGCAGTTTTGAAGCTTTGGAGCCCATGCCGGCACCCTGCCAGGCGCGGGAAGGATCCTTGCCCCCAAGTTGATGGGGCCAGGGGAGGAGATCAGGCTCCGGGCTGAGGGAGAACAGGGCTAGGGCATCTCCTGGGAGGCGTGACCAGCCGGTGGGAGGAGGGAGCCGGTCTTGCTCACATGCTCAGGGAGTAGCCGATCGCCAGCTCTGCTGCTGGGGTCAGGAAGGAATTTTCCCCCGGGGGGGATTGGCACTGGTCCCCGGGGGTTTTTTGCCTTCCTCTGCAGCACTGAGCAGGACCCCTTGCCAGGGCCCCTCTGGCCCATCTGGGCCGGGTCACTGCCTGCTGCTCGTGCCCCACGAAGGTGGCCTCTCGTGCCCTGCAGCTGGGGGGAGGAGGGCTTTTTTCCCCCACAGTGGGCTTGGAGTTGTGCCCCGGGGGTTTTTGCCTGCCTCTGTGGCACTGAGCGCGCTGGTCCCTTGCCAGGGCTCCTCTGGGCCGTTTTGGCTCGGGGCCCGCTGCTCGTGCCCCACGAAGGTGCACTCGTGCCCCGCGTGCCGGGGGAGGAAGCTTTCTGGACTCGCGGGGCAGGCCCCAAGGGAGGCCCCCCCAGGACTGTCCTCTTTTCCTCGGTAGCACTGAGCACAGCCCCTTAACAGGGCTCGCTTTCCCCAGGGGTTCTTGCTTGGCCAAAACAGACCCTGCTTACAAGGGCTCCTGCCTCGCTGCACCCACACCGGGCAGGCACAGGAGCACTTCTCCTGCACCACTGGCAGAGCCTGACAGGGCAAGGCAGCAAAGATCACAGGCAAGGAAAAAGCAAAGCAAAGCATAGAAATGTAGAGATTTAAGTAGTGTAGCATTGTATGAGGTAACAGAAGATAAATTAAAAAACAGAGAAAAGGCAAAAAAAAAGGAAAAAGGAAAAATGAAAGGAAGAATGCATAAGGCACCCATATCTTGAAGGGTTGGGGGATTGACAGGTAATATGATATATTGAGGGGCTGGTTTTGGTGCTTGTTGTTGGGCTGTCTCTTGAAGGTTTTGTAGAGTGTTGGAAGTTTGGGGTGGTTACTGTTGATAGTGTAGCTGGTTTGTCCATTCGGTTGGATTTTAGTGGAGTGGTGATGTTGTATTCATGGGGTGTAGGTATATTTCAGTTTGCTGGGTGGGGATTGTTGTTAACTTTGTGGTGTCAGAGCTTGTGCAGGTGGAGGTCGGTTAGTGATTCATTGATTGTTTGGTGATGGAAGTAGTAGGGCTGGGAATAGCATGGAGATTAAAATGAAGCGGATTCCTAGGAGGGATGGGCTTGTAAATTGGTCAAAGAATCTTAAGTTCATGGTGAAGTTCAAGAGTGGGTTTTAGTATTTGCAGGGGGTTTATTGTGGACTGGGTTGGTAGGGGAAAACGATAAAAGTTGAGGTTGAATAATTAGTGAGAGGGTTAATCATGCTATAAGTATAATGCAAAATCATGGGTGTGGGTTAAACTGTGGCATGCCACTAAGGAGGTGTTGGTGGACCTCTTTCTCTAGCTTAAAAGGCTAGTGCTGTTGCATAGCTTCTTAATGATTAGGATGATAGTAGTGAGGATCGGTTTCCAAGTGGACAAAAGGTGTAGATTCTACTACAATTGGTATGTAGCTGTGGTTGGCACTGCAAATTTTGGAGCATTGGCCATAGAAGGTGCCTGGGCAGGTAGTGATGAATGATGTCTGGTTTAGTCGTCCTGGGATTGCATTGGGCTTTTACCCCTAATGTGGGGATTTCTCAGGAGTGTAAGACATCATCGGCTGTGATGATAATGCGGATGGGGGATTCTATTGGAATAACCAAGCGGTGGTCTACTTCTAGTAGTCAGAAGTGTCCTGGTAGGAGCTCTGTTGTGGGGATCATGTATGAGTCGAATACAAGATCTTTAAAGTCTGTGTATTCATAGGTTCAGTATCATTGGTGTCCGATGGCTTTTAGGGTAAGATCAGGTTTGTCTAGCTCGTCTATAATATATATGATTTGGAGGGATGGTAGGGCAAGTAGAGTGAGGGCGATAGCTGGTAAGATTGTTCAAATTAGTTCTACCTCTTGGGCGTCTACGGCGTTTGATGAGAATTTCTCTATAAGTGCCAGTAGGTACAGGACTAGGCTGCAGATTGCAGTGTGACTATTAGGGCATGATGGTGGAATTCCACAAGTTCTTCTATGATGGGGGAGGAGGCGTTTTGGAATTCGAGTTGAGAGGGGTTAGCCATGTGAGGTGTACTGGGTTTTCACCTGTGATTTAGACTTGACAAGGCTATGTAATTAGTTTGCTAACACAGAATCATAGAATCATAGAATGGTATGAGTTGGAAGGGACCCCAAGGATCATAGAGCTCCAACCCCTCTGCCACAGGCAGGGCCACCAACCTCAGGCCTGGATCTACTCTAGGTTGCCCAGGGCCCCATCCAACCTGTCCTTGAACACTACCAGGGACGGGGCATCCACATCTCATAAGAAAGAAGCATAAGTGGTTTGATGCTGTTGGCTTGAAACCAGCATGTGAGGGTTCGATTCCTTCCTGTCTTGTACTTGGAGGAAGGCGGGTTCTTCAAAGGTGTGGTGTGGGGGAGGGCAGCCCTGGATTCATTCGATGCTCGTGGCTGTTATTTCTGGTCGAAGGGCTTTTAGTTTTGATGTGAAAGCTTCTCATGTGATGAATATGAGTGTGATTACAGCTACTATTGAGATTAGTGAGCCAACTGAAGATACAGTGTTTCATATGGTATAGGCGTCTGGGTAATCTGAGTACCGTTGAGGTGTGCCTGCTAGACCTAAGAAGTGCTGGGGGAAGGACGTTAGATTTACGCCTGTGAATGTTACTCCAAAGTGGGCTTTGGCTCAGGTTGGATGTGAAGTGAGTGCGGTGAACAGGGGGAATCAGTGGGTGAATCCTGCTAAGATGGCAAATGCAGCCCCTCTTGATAGTACTTCGTATGTGTCGTGTAGGACGATGTCTAGTGAAGGGTTTGCTAGGACAATTCCTGTTAGACCTCCAATGGTAAATAGGAAGATGAAGCCAAGGGCTCAGAGTATTGGTGGGTCTCATTTGATTGCCCCCCTGTGGAGCGTAGCCAGACAGCGAAAAACTTTATTTCTGGTTGGGATAGCAATGATTATTGTTGCTGATGTGAAGTATGCTGAGGTGTCTACATCTGTACCAACCAAAGATCACAAGCAAAGAAAAAGCAAAGCATAGAAATGTAGAGATTTAAGACAAGTAGTGTAGCACTGTCTGAGTTAACAGAAGATAAATTTAAAAAAAAAGAGAAAAGCCAAAAAAAAAGGAAAAGGCAAAAGGAAGACTGCAAAAGGAAAGGAAACAGGCAAAAAATACAAGGCAAGGAAAAAGGAAAAGGCACTGGAAAGTCAAGAGGAAAAGAAGTTGCCAAGAGGCAAGGCAGAAGGGAAGACATGGCAAAAGACAGAAAAGCAAAAGACCAAAGGCAAAGAAAGAGGAGGCAAAATCCCTAGCCTGAAGACACGGGAAAAGGCATGGCAAAATGGGAAATGCCCAGCAAAGGGGAAAAGGCAAAAGGACAAAGCCAAAGTAAGAAAGCAAGGCCATAGTTAAAGGAAGAAACAAGAGACAAGGCACAAAGCAAAAAGGCAAGTCAGGAGGCATAGCAATGGGCAAAGTAAGAGGCAAGAGGTAAGTTAAAAGACATGGCCAAGGGGAAAAGGGAATGGCAAAAAGCAAAAGCAACAGCCTAAGGCAAGAGATAGTGTAAAAGGAAATGCAAAAGGCAAAGAGCAAAATGGAAAAGGAAAAAGGAAAAATAAGAAGTAAGAGGCAAGGTGAGAGGCACAAGGCAAAAAAGAAGGCAAGAAAGAAAAGCCACGGCAATGGACAAAGCAAGGAAAAAGGAAAAAGCCTCAGCATAAAGAAGGCCAAACCAGTAAAATAAAAATAAAATAAAATAAAATAAAATGCACAATTGTCTTTGTGTTCTTCATCGTTTTTTGGAACTGGCTAACTCTTGGCATTCCAGGCAAATCAGGGTCTTGATTTCTAGTGAGCAGAGGGAACAGAATAGTATACAAAAGGGTATAGTGGAATGGGATGGAATGGAATGGACCGGAACAGTCCAGCTGGAAGGGACCTACAACACCCATCTAGTCCAGCTGCCTGACCACCAGGGATGACCAAAGTTAAAGCACGGAGACCAGGGCATTGTGCAAATGCCTCTAAACACTGACAGGGCTGCAGCCGCGAACAGCGCTCTACGAAGCCTGTTCCAGAGTTTGGCTACCCCCTTGGTTGCCCCTCAGCCTCCTTCTCTCTACACTAGTGTCCTGGTTTCAGCTCAGACAGAATAAATTTTCCTTCTAGGAGAGTGTGGAATGCTGTGTTTGGGAGTTAGGGTGAGAGCAGTGCTCATAACACACAGATGTTGTTAGTTGTGTCTAAGCAGTCAAGGACTTTTCAGTTGTTCCTGACCTGCTAACAAGAAGGTGGGGTGGGGACACCCAGGGAGCTGGGAAGGGACACCCCAGGACAGATGACCCAAACTGGCAGAAGAGGGTATTCCATACCAACTACGTCATGCTCAGCATAAAGGGGGGCTGGTGAGGGGAGGAGGGCATGGCTCCAAGACGCATGGCTTTGGGGACGGCCTGGTTTCGGGACAACTCTGAGCTGTTCAGCCTGAGTTGTGTGGTTCAGTGAGAAACTGCATCGTGTGTCACCAGTTTTGTGTATTTTGCTGTACAGTCCTGTTGCTGTTATATATCTCCTTCTCTGCCATCCCAGTAAACCATCTTTATCCCAAACCATGAGGTTTAGGGGTTTTTTGAGGCTCTTTTTCCTCCTCTTCCCCGCTCCCCCCAATTCTCCCCACACACACTCTTCAAGAGCGAGTGGCTGTGTGGTGCTTGGCTCTTGTTTGGGGCAAAACCACAACAAACTAGACAGGCAGACAAGCCCAGAGTCCTCAGCAGCTCCTCAGGGAACATGCCTGCCCCCCCCACTCACGTCTTGCCACCTCTGGTGCCATATACTCTGGATATATTCAAGTACCAAAATGATTCTAGCTGGACTTTGGTAAAGCCTTTGACACAGTTTCTCACAGCATTCTGACTGAGAAACTGGCTGCCACTGGCCTGGACAGGTGGACCCTCAGCTGGGTTAAAAACTGCGTGGATGGCCGAGCCCAGAGGGTGGTGGTGAACGGAACAAAATCCAGCTGGAGGCCGGTCACGAGTGGCGTCCCCCAGGGCTCAGTCCTGGGTCCAGTCTTGTTCAACATCTTTATCAGTGATCTCGACGAAGGGATTGAATGCTCCCTCACTAAGTTTGCAGATGACACTAAACTAGGAGCAAGTGTTGATCTGCCTGAGAGTAGGGAGGCTCTTCAGAGGGATCTGAACAGACTGGACCGATGGGCTGAGTCCAATGGGATGAAGTTTAACAAGGCCAAGTGTAGAGTGCTGCACATGGGACATAACAACCCCATGCAGCGCTACAGGCTTGGGGGAGACTGGCTGGAGAGCTGTCAGGCAGAGAAGGACCTGGGGGTGTTGGTCGACTGCAGACTGAATATGAGTTGTCAGTGTGCTCAGGCGGCCAAGAAGGCCAGTGGCATCTTGGCTTGTATCAAAAACAGTGTGGTCAGTATGTCTGGGGAGGTGATTGTGCCCCTGTACTCGGCATTGGTGAGGCCACACCTTGAGTACTGTGTCCAGTTCTGGGCTCCTCACCACAAGAAGGACATGGAGGTCGTGGAGCGAGTCCAGAGAAGGGCAACCAGGCTGGTGAAGGGGCTGGAGGGCAAATCCTATGAGGAGTGGCTGAGGGAGCTGGGGCTGTTTAGCCTAGAGAAGAGGAGGTTGAGGGGAGACCTTATCACTGCCGACAACTACCTGAAGGGAGGTTATAGAGAGGTAGGTGATGGTCTCTTCAGCCAGGTGACAGGAGATAGGACAAGGGGGAATGGCATGAAGCTGTGCCAGGGCAGGTTTAGATTGGATGTTAGGAACAAATTTTTTACTGAAAGAGTTGTCAGGGCCTGGAACAGGCTGCCCAGGGAGGGGGTTGAGTCACCTTCCCTGGATGTGTTCAAAAAAAGGGGAGATGAAATACTCAGGGATATGGTTTAGTTTAGGATGCGAATGGTTGGACTTGATGATCTTAAAGGTCTTTTCCAACCTTGTGATTCTGTGATTCTGTGATAAAATGTGCTGTATTTAAAACTGGCTTATTACAAAGGAACTTGAATCTGGGGTTTCATCCTGAAAATCACAGAACTGTGAGATAACCCCTCATACCTAGTTCCTAAGCACAGGACCAAAGAACCAAGCAAGTATTTCTGCTTCTTAAACTTTCAGCCATTTTGTTTGGTTTTGCTTAGCTATTCTTCAGAGGGAACTATACTGAAATTAATGCAGTAAAATGATTCTGTCCCCAGTCATTCTGCTAAGACTTGCCACAGTTTCAGCAAATTTATCTTATACTTAGGTGGAAAAGATGTGCTTTTTGGTTGGATTTATCATGTTACTTTATTTATATAAACAACTACAGGCCTTGCATTTTAATTTGAAATGCAGTTTTAACTAGATTTAGTTTTTAAGTCTTTGTTAGAGGAGGTCTTATTTTTTTTAAATTAAAATGCAATTTCACTAATTTTTTCTACCATTCCTGAAATTGAGCTGGCTTGAAAAATGAAATCTCAATCCTGGAAAAGCATCCTTCAATTTCCAAACAAAGCTCTTTCTTATTTTCTGTTTTATTAAATAAGAATATTTCTCACAGAGTCAGAGAGTCCACATGGTCAACACGCTGGCCTGTGAAATGTTCACTCTGCCAGACTTGTGGTGTTCTGATTAAAAACCCCCACCAAACAGCGCTGTTCTGAATGAGGCAAAGTGTTACTTTGGGGCTTTCAGATCAAATGCTTTGTCTGCGTCCACAAAAATTGGTCAGAAGTTCTGCTTTCTCCCAGACTGGATAAAAATCTACCCTGGCATCACAAAATGGAATTACTGCTCCCCTCCCAGCCCCACCACCTGCTCTGCCCTAGACATGCTCAGATTGGCCTTCATTCACCAGGCAAACCATGTGGTTCTATTGCTGGATCCACACACTTCCAACTGAACACCTCCCTTGAACAGCTCCTGCTCATTGAGGATCCTGCAAGCAATTTTCTCTGCACCTTCCATCAACAGGTGTCCCTCCAGCTTTGCTTTTCCCTTTTGCTGGGCTGGGTTAGCAGTACAGCTTCTCTGAGAGGGCATTACATGGATTTGAATAGACAAATACCAACTCAAGAGGCTCTCCGTTGTTTTGCACTTTGAAGAAGGTGGGTGAGATGTGATAAATTTCGGTGCGGTTGCCCCTTGTTATCTTTTGTGTGGACAGGAATTGCTACGTGAGGCTTAAGGTCTGAAGACTGTTTGCTTTAGTCTGAATTAGCTAAACAGTCAAAAAAGAAAATAGCTGCGAGATACCGTTTAAAACAAATCTGTTCCCTGATGTGAATGGCTAAAACCAGACCAGCAGATCAAACTGTGATGATTTAAGGCATTAAAAATCAGTGGGATATGTTCATGTCTGAGTTTGTGCTCTGAATTTCCAAAAGATCAGAGCTGTACTCACAGCAAGACACTACACCACCAGTTATAACTACCTGACTATGATTTACTGCCGTTTTCTGCCTAAATAAATAAGCCTTAACGTACTCAGTGACCAGAGCACTGAGAGTGACATCTTATTATAAGCTGTTGCAAAAAGAGTATCAAGGCACAAAAAATCCCTTTCAGATCCGTATGCAGAGGACACATCAAAACTGTAGAGCAGTTTACAGATGTTGTGTCTAACAATAGAGGGAAAAAGAACCCTTATTCTTTCTTTAATGGAATGATTTTGTTTTCCCTCGTTTATCCTTTTCCCATATACCTGTGCTGTAATAACTCCTCACTCTCCAGAACACAGCTTTGTACCAGGGCTGGCAACCTGAATCTGTACAAAATGCACATGGAGAGAGAAGAGAGGCCTCTACACACACACACTGGAGTCAGGAAACAGTCAGGCTCACATTCAGCACTTTGTAGTATTTGTGGTGCTACAGACGAAACTCAAACTTAAATTTTAATTGGAAAAGCCATACGCTTACCTGAAGCTGTTGTAGAGTGTAGGACTCGCCTGACACAGCAGCACAGCCACCCAAACTTGCACAGACGGTCAAGGCACTTGCTTCTTCCTTCAGAGGATGACTCCAGACGAGCTGCCATGAAGAGGCGGTACATGTGGGAAACGAAGAGCGGCCCTGGAAAGGAGACACAGTTATGCCCCCTGGAGGGAAAGAGAAAAAGCAGTAAAGCACGAGATGGAGGAGCTTGTAGAGATGTAAATTTGTGCGTTGTTCAGCAGGGAGGTGGCACGGTGTGCTTTGTAATGTTAAGGAAGGTGCAGGCTTTAAAGACTAAGCGGGGAGAGGGGGGGAGAAGGGGAGGGGAAACTGGGTCGGGGGTGGGGGCGGTGAGGTCGGGGCGGAGAGCTCTCCAGTGTGGGACAACCTTTTGTACAGGGAAGCTGTGGTTCTTGTGTTAATGCAAAGTAGTGAAACCTGAACCCAAGCTGCTGGTCAGCAAATCGAGAGGGGATAGAACTTTGCTTCATTGTTATTAAAGTTGTCCTGGATTCACCGCAATCGGAGTCTGTCACTTTCAATAGGCCACAGGTACAAACCCTGCTGTTCAAAGGGTAATAAGCAGAAGTCAAGCTGACTGTGACCAGCCCACATAGAGCCCAGACCTTCACCCTACACAGAAATGTCCAAGTTCTCCACTACAGGTGTTCCAAAGCCAGAAGATAAGCTGTTACAACTGCATAAGCCTTTCTTGTCCTTTGTTTTCTATTGTACTGAAAACCTTCCTAGCACCGGCTTTTTCTCAACTCAAGAAAAGGTGTCTCTGCATGGAAAAAACACATCAATGCAGAGCAGCCAAGTTCCCTTGGGGCTTTTTACCTACAGGCATTTTAGACTTGAGATACCCAGGCATAACACAGAGAGATGCTCCATGTGGGGTTTGGGTTCTTGCAACTGTTTTCAACAGAAAATTGCAGCAACTCCAGGCCTTTCATATACAAACACCAGAAATAAAACTTTTCTGAGGTATTTTCCACCAAAAAAAATTAATTCCCCTCACTGAATTTTTTTTCTATTTCTTTATTCCTTAATGTGAGAATGCTGGTCAAGTACTGACTGAGAGTGACAGCTCAGCCTCCTCCCTCCTCTCCCCATGCTGGAATGCATCCCTCCAGCTGCTGCCCCACTAATCATTTCAGGGACACACCTGGAGATACTGGAAAAGGGGCAGCAGCAATGGCAGCAGCACAGCACATCTGGAGGAACCTCAACAAGTAGCACAAGAGGGGTAGAAGATGGAGGTGCCACAGTTGCATACAGGCAGCTGGGCAGGGACAAACCATGGGCACTTGACAGCCAGCCTGAAGAAATGCTGTAAAATTGCACTCTAAAACACCGCAGCTGAGCTCTGCCATGAGTTTCTGAGTACCTGTGAGGGAATTTGCAAACAGCAAAAACAAGGAAAGCTTTTTGCTTTACCTTGTCCTTCCCTTCCAAATCCATGATATTGGAAGACACAAAAAAAGGCCCCTTTTTGTGAAGTATTGGAAGAAATGTGCTGCCTGCCATGATTTTTCAGACTGGAAGGACTGCAGAGGACCAGTCCCCACATGCAGAAATGCTCTATTAAAAGGCATGTACAGTCTCTGATAGGCCTTCCTCTAAGGGGTGCTGGGTGGGGTGCAGCAGGCCTGACAGTGCATATGTTATGGGATCATATGAATGTGCCTCTTCACTGTGAAACTACAAAACCTCTCCTCAAGGTTTTAACACTGACAGAAGATATACAGAATAAAGAGTATCGAATTGTTACTCATTATTCTTCATTTCTAGTGCAATGGGATTTGATAAGAGACATTGAAACATCGTATTCCACGTCCAGTTGTGGTGCAGCTGTATCGAGTTTTGACTTTACTTAACTCTAAGAAATGGAAAATAATCAATAATTTTTTAATATAAAGAACAAAAGACTGCAAGTTCCTACAGCACCCAAAGGCCTTCCTCTAAGGGGTGCTGGGGGGGGCTGCAGCAGACCGGGCTGTGCATGGGGGGGCCGTCCATCAAACCTGGTCGCCAGACACCGCTGAGGTCACAATGCCCCAAGGCAGTATAAAAGGGGGTGTCCTGCCAGGCCCCTGCCAGAGCTGTCCTGGGGACAGCCCCAGGCACACGCAAGAGGAGCAGCTGCTCGAGGAGCTGGGGAAACTTCTCCCAGAGGGCTGAGGGAGGACCACACTCCGAAGGCCGTGGCTGCACTAAGCATATGCCTTCCTGAGGAGCGCTCCCGAGATCGCCATCCTCATCCCCCGCCGAGCCAGGGGCAGCAGCCGTAAGCAAACGGGATGCAGGAGTTTTGAAGCTTTGGAGCCCATGCCGGCACCCTGCCAGGCGCGGGAAGGATCCTTGCCCCCAAGTTGATGGGGCCAGGGGAGGAGATCAGGCTCCGGGCTGAGGGAGAACAGGGCTAGGGCATCTCCTGGGAGGCGTGACCAGCCGGTGGGAGGAGGGAGCCGGTCTTGCTCGCATGCTCAGGGAGTAGCAGATCGCCAGCTCTGCTGCTGGGGTCAGGAAGGAATTTTCCCCCGGGGGGGATTGGCACTGGTCCCCGGGGGTTTTTTGCCTTCCTCTGCAGCACTGAGCAGGACCCCTTGCCAGGGCCCCTCCGGCCCATCTGGGCCGGGTCACTGCCTGCTGCTCGTGCCCCACGAAGGTGGCCTCTCGTGCCCTGCAGCTGGGGGGAGGAGGGCTTTTTTCCCCCACGGTGGGCTTGGAGTTGTGCCCCGGGGGTTTTTGCCTGCCTCTGTGGCACTGAGCGCGCTGGTCCCTTGCCAGGGCTCCTCTGGGCCGTTTTGGCTCGGGGCCCGCTGCTCGTGCCCCACGAAGGTGCACTCGTGCCCCGCGTGCCGGGGGAGGAAGCTTTCTGGACTCCCGGGGCGGGCCCCAAGGGAGGCCCCCCCAGGACTGTCCTCTTTTCCTCGGTAGCACTGAGCACAGCCCCTTGACAGGGCTCGCTTTCCCCAGGGGTTCTTGCTTGGCCAAAACAGACCCTGCTTACAAGGGCTCCTGCCTCGCTGCACCCACACCGGGCAGGCACAGGAGCACTTCTCCTGCACCACTGGCAGAGCCTGACAGGGAAAGGCAGCAAAGATCACAGGCAAGGAAAAAGCAAAGCAAAGCATAGAAATGTAGAGATTTAAGTAGTGTAGCATTGTATGAGGTAACAGAAGATAAATTAAAAAACAGAGAAAAGGCAAAAAAAAAGGAAAAAGGAAAAATGAAAGGAAGAATGCATAAGGCACCCATATCTTGAAGGGTTGGGGGATTGACAGGTAATATGATATATTGAGGGGCTGGTTTTGGTGCTTGTTGGGCTGTCTGTTGAAAGTTTGGTAGAGTGTTGGAAGTTTGGGGTGGTTACTGTTGATAGTGTAGCTGGTTTGTCCATTTGGTTGGATTTTAGTGGAGTGGTGATGTTGTATTCATGGGGTGTAGGTATATTTCAGATTGCTGGGTGAGGATTGTTGTTAGCTTTGTGGTGTCAGAGCTTGTGCAGGTGGAGGTCGGTTAGTGATTCATTGATTGTTTGGTGATGGAAGTAGTAGGGCTGGGAATAGCATGGAGATTAAAATGAAGGGGATTCCTAGGAGGGATGGGCTTGTAAATTGGTCAAAGAAGCTTAAGTTCATGGTGAAGTTCAAGAGTGGGTTTTAGTATTTGCAGGGGGTTTATTGTGGACTGGGTTGGTAGGGGAAAACGATAAAAGTTGAGGTTGAATAATTAGTGAGAGGGTTAATCATGCTATAAGTATAATGCAAAATCATGGGTGTGGGTTAAACTGTGGCATGCCACTAAGGAGGTGTTGGTGGACCTCTTTCTCTAGCTTAAAAGGCTAGTGCTGTTGCATAGCTTCTTAATGATTAGGATGATAGTAGTGAGGATCGGTTTCCAAGTGGACAAGAGGTGTAGATTCTACTACAATTGGTATGTAGCTGTGGTTGGCACTGCAAATTTTGGAGCATTGGCCATAGAAGGTGCCTGGGCAGGTAGTGATGAATGATGTCTGGTTTAGTCGTCCTGGGATTGCATTGGGCTTTTACCCCTAATGTGGGGATTGCTCAGGAGTGTAAGACATCATCGGCTGTGATGATAATGCGGATGGGGGATTCTATTGGAATAACCAAGCGGTGGTCTGCTTCTAGTAGTCAGAAGTGTCCTGGTAGGAGTTCTGTTGTGGGGATCATGTATGAGTCGAATACAAGATCTTTAAAGTCTGTGTATTCATAGGTTCAGTATCATTGGTGTCCGATGGCTTTTAGGGTAAGATCAGGTTTGTCTAGCTCGTCTATAATATATATGATTTGGAGGGATGGTAGGGCAAGTAGAGTGAGGGCGATAGCTGGTAAGATTGTTCAAATTAGTTCTACCTCTTGGGTGTCTACGGCGTTTGATGAGAATTTCTCTATAAGTGCCAGTAGGTACAGGACTAGGCTGCAGATTGCAGTGTGACTATTAGGGCATGATGGTGGAATTCCACAAGTTCTTCTATGATGAGGGAGGAGGCGTTTTGGAATTCGAGTTGAGAGGGGTTAGCCATGTGAGGTGTACTGGGTTTTCACCTGTGATTTAGACTTGACAAGGCTATGTAATTAGTTTGCTAACACAGAATCATAGAATCATAGAATGGTATGAGTTGGAAGGGACCCCAAGGATCATAGAGCTCCAACCCCCCTGCCACGGGCAGGGCCACCAACCTCAGGCCTGGATCTACTCTAGGTTGCCCAGGGCCCCATCCAACCTGTCCTTGAACACTACCAGGGACGGGGCATCCACATCTCATAAGAAAGAAGCATAAGTGGTTTGATGCTGTTGGCTTGAAACCAGCATGTGAGGGTTCGATTCCTTCCTGTCTTGTACTTGGAGGAAGGCGGGTTCTTCAAAGGTGTGGTGTGGGGAAGGGCAGCCCTGGATTCATTCGATGCTCGTGGCTGTTATTTCTGGTCGAAGGGCTTTTAGTTTTGATGTGAAAGCTTCTCATGTGATGAATATGAGTGTGATTACAGCTGCTATTGAGATTAGTGAGCCAACTGAAGATACAGTGTTTCATATGGTATAGGCGTCTGGGTAATCTGAGTACCGTTGAGGTGTGCCTGCTAGACCTAAGAAGTGCTGGGGGAAGGACGTTAGATTTACGCCTGTGAATGTTACTCCAAAGTGGGCTTTGGCTCAGGTTGGATGTGAAGTGAGTGCGGTGAACAGGGGGAATCAGTGGGTGAATCCTGCTAAGATGGCAAATGCAGCCCCTCTTGATAGTACTTAGTATGTGTCGTGTAGGACGATGTCTAGTGAAGGGTTTGCTAGGACAATTCCTGTTAGACCTCCAATGGTAAATAGGAAGATGAAGCTAAGGGCTCAGAGTATTGGTGGGTCTCATTTGATTGTCCCCCTGTGGAGCGTAGCCAGACAGCGAAAAACTTTATTTCTGGTTGGGATATCAACAACAATAATCATTGCTGTGAAGTACGCTCAGGTGTCTAGATCTGTACCAACCAAAGATCACAGGCAAAGAAAAAGCAAAGCATAGAAATGTAGAGATTTAAGACAAGTAATGTAGCACTGTATGAGAAAAGGCAAAAAAAAAGGAAAAGCAAAAGAAAGAATGCATAAGGAAAGGAAAGAGGCAAAAAATACAAGGCATGACAAAAGGAAAAGGCACTGGAAGGTCAGGAGAAAAAGAAGTTGCCAAGACGCAAGGCAGAAGGAAAGACAAGGCAAAAGGAAAAAAGCATGGCAAAAGACAGAAAAGCAAAAGACAAAAGGCAAAGAAAGAGGAAAAATTAAACTGCAAAAGCCAAGAGGAAAGGCAAAACCCCTAGCCTGAAGACTCGGAAAAAAGCATGGCAAAATGGGAAATGCACAGCAAAGGGGAAAATGAAAAGGCAAAATGACAAAGCCAAAGTAAGAAAGCAAGGCCATAGTTAAAGGAAGAAACAAGAGAGAAGGCACAAATCAAAAAGGCAAGTCGGGAGGCCAGAAGCAAGGCAAGAGGCACAAGGCAAAATGCAAGGCCAGTAAGAAAGGCCAAAAGAACGGCAAAAAGCAAAAGGCATAGCTAACGGGAAAAGGCAGGATGCATGTGAAAAAGCAAGGCAGAAGTGGAGGAGTCAAGGTGGAAGGCAAAAGGAAAGGAAAAAGGCAAGAAAAAGTACAAAAAATACGGGAAAAAACCCAAACCAAAACCATGGCAAAAAGCAAAAAGGCAGGCAAAAGGCAAGGAAACAGACAGGAGTCACTGCAAAAGTGAAGAGGAAAGGCAAAACACCAAGAGGCAAGGCAGAAGCATAAGGAAAGGAAAAGGCAAAAGGACAAAGCAGAAGGAAAAAAGCAAGACCAAAGTCAAAGCAAGAAAGGAGAGAAAGCAAGAGGCACAAGGCAAAATGCAAGGCCAGTAAGAAAGGCCAAAACCACGGCAAAAGGCAAGAGAGTGAGAAGTCACTGCAACAGTCAAGAGGAAAGGCAAGACACAAAGAGACAAGGCAGGTGAAAAGGCAAAAGGAAGAAAGGCAGAAGGGGAAAGAAAAAGGGAAAAAACAAAGGGCCTGCCAACATTCAAAAGGCAGAGCAAAGCCAAAAAGCACTGCAGAAGGCAGAAAGACAGGATGCACTGATAAAAGACAAAGCAAAAGGAAGGCGTGAAGGCAAAAGGGAGTGGCAAGGCAAAAGGCAAGATGCAAAAAGGCAAGGACCAAAGGAAGAGGCAAAAGGCAAGACAGAAGGAATAGGAAAAGATAATCAGGAATGCGAGAGGAAGAGGCATGTCACAAGGCAGAGCCAAAGAGAAAAGGGAAAGGAAGCGGCAAGAAAAAAGGGAAGGCAACAAGCAAAAGCAATGGCAAAAGCCAGAGGCAATGCAAAAGGAAAAGGCCTCGAGACCGTAAAAGGCAAGTGGCAAGGCAAAACCCAAAAGGGAAAAGGGAAAAAGCCATGTAAAAGGAACAGCAAAATGGAAAAAGCAACACAAAAGGAAAAAGCCACGGCACAGAGAAGGAGAAAAGGCAAAAGGCAAGACGAAAAGGGAAGATGCCGAGAGGCAAGGCAGAGGCAGAGGCAAGCCCAGAAGGAAGGAAGCAAGGCAGAAGGCAAAAGAAAAGGCAAGAAACAAAAGGCCAGGCAAAACCCACAAAGCATGGCAAGAGGCAAAAAGACAGAAGGCGTGGCAAAAGCCAAGGCACAAGGAAGGAATGAAGGCAAAAGGTAGGTGCGTGGCAAGGCAAAAGACAAGTGTCAGAAAGGAAGGAAAATAGGAAATGGCAAAAGGTGAGACAGAAGGCATAGCAAAAGGTGATAGGCAACGTAAGAGGCAAGAGGTAAGTTAAAAGACATGGCCAAGGGCAAAAGTAAAGGGAAAAAGCAAGAAAAAAGGGAACGGCAAAAAGCAAAAGGAAGAGCCAAAGGCAAGAGAGAGGGCAAAAGGAAATGCAAAAGGCAAAGAGCAAAATGGAAAATGAAAAAGGGCAGGAAAAAAGAAAAGCAAGGTGAGAGGCACAAGGCCAAAAAGAAGGCAAAAAGGAAAAGCCACGGCAAAAGGCAAAGCAAGGAACAAGGGAAAAGCCTTGGCAGAAAGAAGGCCAAACCAGTAAAATAAAATAAAAGTCAAAAGTAGAATTGTCTGTGTGTTGTTCATTGCTTTTTGGAACTGGTTAACTCTTGGCATTCCAGGCAAATCTAGCTACAGTCCGGTGTGAGGCCACTGAACGGGGTCACTGCTCCATCAGCCCACCTGGGGGGGTCAAATGACCCCTTGGTTGGGACCCCCATTCCCCACCGACTCATTTCCAGAACACTCTGCAACTCAACACTGAGCCTGCACAAGATATGCTAGGCCTCCCTGAAGGGTGGGGACAGGGAGCATCAAAGATGCAGATTCGGGACATCTGGCACGCACCCTCCATCCAAGCACCACACCTTTATGACCAGCTACGCTGGATCCACAGGTAGCGACATCTTCTTCTTTTTTCTCTTTTACTCTCTTTCTCAGTCTCTCTCAACTTCTACCCTTGTTCTCAGCACAGAACCGTAACAGCACTTCCAGGTTTGCTAAGTTCTACTGACTGGGATCCGTTGCTCCCAATATATGGTGTGGGGCGGTTCCGTTTGCAAGCTTTATGGCTGTACTGGCTTTTAAGGAAAGCTGTGCTTTGCTGGGACCTCCTGGGTAATTGTTGTTACTCCTGAGTACCACGCAGAGGATCAGAAGCTGATCTTGCCGGTGTGGTTGTTAAAAGAGACCAGCTAAGAGAGGGTTAACCTGGCCCTTGGGGCAGGTAGCAAAGGTCAACTCTACAGGTACCCATCTGCTGGGGACCGGGACAGACAGGTCTAAATCTCCCTGGTTTGCCTTGCCTGCCTGGTGGGACCTGACAGCGTCCCAAAGCCAGACTGTCCCCAAACCACGCATCCTGGATGCCTCCGCCTTCTCCAAAACACAAGAGTGTAAGAACCTGAACAGACCTTGACTGCTTGGGAACAACTAAAAACATCAGTGAGTTATCAGCACTGCTCCCATCCTGACTGCACCAATGGGATGAAGTTTAACAAGGCCAATGACATCTTGGCTTGTATCAAAAACAGTGTGGCCAGTAGGTCTGGGGAGGTGATTTTGCCCCTGTACTCGGCACTGGTGAGGCCACACCTTGAGTACTGTGTCCAGTTCTGGGCTCCTCACCACAAGAAGGACATGGAGGTCCTGGAGCGAGTCCAGAGAAGGGCAACCAGGCTGGTGAAGGGGCTGGAGGGCAAATCCTGTGAGGAGCGGCTGAGGGAGCTGGGGCTGTTTAGCCTAGAGAAGAGGAGATTGAGCGGAGACCTTATCACTGCCTACAACTATCTGAAGGGAGGTTATAGAGAGATAGGTGATGGTCTCTTCAGCCAGGTGACTGGACAAGGGGGAATGGCATGAAGCTGCACCAGGGCAGGTTTAGATTGGACATTAGAAAAAACTTTTTTACTGAAAGAGTTGTCAGGGCCTGGAACAGGCTGCCCAGGGAGGGGGTTGAGTCACCTTCCATGGATGTGTTCAAAAATGGTAGATGAAATACTTAGGGATATGGTATAGTTTAGGATGCAAAAGGTTGGACTTGATGATCTTAAAGGTCTTTTCCAACCTTGTGATTCTGTGATTCTGTGATTGTGTGATAAAATGTGCTCTATTTAAAACTGGCTTATTACAAAGGAACTTGAATCTGGGGTTTGATCCTGAAAATCACAGGACTGTGAGATAACCCCTCATACCTAGTTCCTAAGCACAGGACCAAAGAACCAAGCAAGTATTTCTGCTTCTTAAACTTTCAGCCATTTTGTTTGGTTTTGCTTAGCTATTCTTCAGAGGGAACTATACTGAAATTAATGCAGTAAAATGATAAAAAGCATTCTATGAGAAATTAGGGCTATAGAAAGCTTTTTTAATTGAGTCAGAAAATTCTGTCCCCAGTCATTCTGCTAAGACTTGCCACAGTTTCAGCAAATTTATCTTATACTTAGGTGGAAAAGATGTGCTTTTTTTGGTTGGTTTTATCATGGTATTATATTTCTATAAACAGCTACAGGCATTGCATTTTAATTTGAAATGCAGTTTTAACTAGATTTAAAGTCTTTGTTAGAGAAGGGTTTTTTTTAAACATTAAAATGCAATTTAACTAAACTAATTTTTTCTACCATTCCTGAAATATAAAAATTGAGCTGGCTTGAAAAAATGAAATCTCAATCCTGGAAAAGCATCCTTCAATTTCCAAACAAAGCTCTTTCTTATTTTCTGTTTTATTAAATCAGAATATTTCTCACAGAGTCAGAGAGTCCACATGGTCAACACGCTGGCCTGTGAAATGTTCACTCTGCCTGACTTGTGGTGTTCTGATTAAAAACCCCCACCAAACAGCGCTGTTCTGAATGAGGCAAAGTGTTACTTTGGGGCTTTCAGATCAAATGCTTTGTCTGCGTCCACAAAAATTGGTCAGAAGTTCTGCTTTCTCCCAGACTGGATAAAAATCTACTCTGGCATCACAAAATGGAATTACTGCTCCCCTCCCAGCCCCACCACCTGCTCTGCCCTAGACATGCTCAGATTGGCCTTCATTCACCAGGCAAACCATGTGGTTCTATTGCTGGATCCACACACTTCCAACTGAACACCTCCCTTGAACAGCTCCTGCTCATTGAGGATCCTGCAAGCAATTTTCTCTGCACCTTCCATCAACAGGTGTCCCTCCAGCTTTGCTTTTCCCTTTTGCTGGGCTGGGTTAGCAGTACAGCTTCTCTGAGAGGGCATTACATGGATTTGAATAGACAAATACCAACTCAAGAGGCTCTCCGTTGTTTTGCACTTTGAAGAAGGTGGGTGAGATGTGATAAATTTCGGTGCGGTTGCCCCTTGTTATCTTTTGTGTGGACAGGAATTGCTACGTGAGGCTTAAGGTCTGAAGACTGTTTGCTTTAGTCTGAATTAGCTAAACAGTCAAAAAAGAAAATAGCTGCGAGATACCGTTTAAAACAAATCTGTTCCCTGATGTGAATGGCTAAAACCAGACCAGCAGATTAAACTGTGATGATTTAAGGCATTAAAAATCAGTGGGATATGTTCATGTCTGAGTTTGTGCTCTGAATTTCCAAAAGATCAGAGCTGTACTCACAGCAAGACACTACACCACCAGTTATAACTACCTGACTATGATTTACTGCCCTTTTCTGCCTAATAAACAAGCCTTAACGTACTCAGTGACCAGAGCACTGAGAGTGACATCTTATTATAAGCTGTTGCAAAAAGAGTATCAAGGCACAAAAAATCCCTTTCAGTGACGTATGCAGAGGACACACCAAAACTGTAGAGCAGTTTACAGATGTTGTGTCTAACAATAGAGGGAAAAAGAACCCTTATTCTTTCTTTAATGGAATGATTTTGTTTTCCCTCGTTTATCCTTTTCCCATATACCTGTGCTGTAATAACTCCTCACTCTCCAGAACACAGCTTTGTACCAGGGCTGGCAACCTGAATCTGTACAAAATGCACATGGAGAGAGAAGAGAGGCCTCTACACACACACACTGGAGTCAGGAAACAGTCAGGCTCACATTCAGCACTTTGTAGTATTTGTGGTGCTACAGACGAAACTCAAACTTAAATTTTACTTGGAAAAGCCATACGCTTACCTGAAGGTGTTGTAGAGTGTAGGACTCGCCTGACACAGCAGCACAGCCACCCAAACTTGCACAGACGGTCAAGGCACTTGCTTCTTCCTTCAGAGGATGACTCCAGACGAGCTGCCATGAAGAGGCGGTACATGTGGGAAACGAAGAGCGGCCCTGGAAAGGAGACACAGTTATGCCCCCTGGAGGGAAAGAGAAAAAGCAGTAAAGCACGAGATGGAGGAGCTTGTAGAGATGTAAATTTGTGCGTTGTTCAGCAGGGAGGTGGCACGGTGTGCTTTGTAATGTTAAGGAAGGTGCAGGCTTTAAAGACTAAGCGGGGAGAGGGGGGGAGAAGGGGAGGGGAAACTGGGTCGGGGGTGGGGGCGGTGGGCGGTGAGGTCGGGGCGGAGAGCTCTCCAGTGTGGGACAACCTTTTGTACAGGGAAGCTGTGGTTCTTGTGTTAATGCAAAGTAGTGAAACCTGAACCCAGGCTGCTGGTCAGCAAATCGAGAGGGGATAGAACTTTGCTTCATTGTTATTAAAGTTGTCCTGGATTCACCGCAATCGGAGTCTGTCACTTTCAATAGGCCACAGGTACAAACCCTGCTGTTCAAAGGGTAATAAGCAGAAGTCAAGCTGACTGTGACCAGCCCACATAGAGCCCAGACCTTCACCCTACACAGAAATGTCCAAGTTCTCCACTACAGGTGTTCCAAAGCCAGAAGATAAGCTGTTACAACTGCATAGGCCTTTCTTGTCCTTTGTTTTCTATTGTATTGAAAACCTTCCTAGCACCGGCTTTTTCTCAACTCAAGAAAAGGTGTCTCTGCATGGAAAAAACACATCAATGCAGAGCAGCCAAGTTCCCTTGGGGCTTTTTACCTACAGGCATTTTAGACTTGAGATACCCAGGCATAACACAGAGAGATGCTCCATGTGGGGTTTGGGTTCTTGCAACTGTTTTCAACAGAAAATTGCAGCAACTCCAGGCCTTTCATATACAAACACCAGAAATAAAACTTTTCTGAGGTATTTTCCACCCAAAAAAATTAATTCCCCTCACTGAATTTTTTTTCTATTTCTTTATTCCTTAATGTGAGAATGCTGGTCAAGTACTGACTGAGAGTGACAGCTCAGCCTCCTCCCTCCTCTCCCCATGCTGGAATGCATCCCTCCAGCTGCTGCCCCACTAATGCTGTAAAATTGCACTCTAAAACACCGCAGCTGAGCTCTGCCATGAGTTTCTGAGTACCTGTGAGGGAATTTGCAAACAGCAAAAACAAGGAAAGCTTTTTGCTTTACCTTGTCCTTCCCTTCAAAATCCATGATATTGGAAGACACAAAAAAAGGCCCCTTTTTGTGAAGTATTGGAAGAAATGTGCTGCCTGCCATGATTTTTCAGACTGGAGTGACTGCAGAGGACCAGTCCCCACATGCAGAAATGCTCTATTAAAAGGCATGTACAGTCTCTGATAGGCCTTCCTCTAAGGGGTGCTGGGTGGGGTGCAGCAGGCCTGACAGTGCATATGTTATGAGATCATATGAATGTGCCTCTTTACTGTGAAACTACAAAACCTCTCCTCAAGGTTTTAACACTGACAGAAGATATACAGAATAAAGAGTATCAAATTGTTACTCGTTATTCTTCATTTCTAGTGCACTGGGATTTGATAAGAGACATTGAAACATCGTATTCCACGTCCAGTTGTGGTGCAGCTGTATCGAGTTTTGACTTAACTCTAAGAAATGGAAAATAATCGATAATTTTTTAATATAAAGAACAAAAGACTGCAAGTTCCTACAGCACCCAAAGGCCTTCCTCTAAGGGGTGCTGGGGGGTGCTGCAGCAGGCCAGGCTGTGCATGGGGGGGCCACCCATCACACCCCATCACCAGGCACCGCTGAGGTCACAATGCCCCGGGGCAGTATAAAAGGGGGTGTCCTGCCAGGCCCCTGCCAGAGCTGTCCTGGGGACAGCCCCAGGCACACGCAAGAGGAGCAGCTGCTCGAGGAGCTGGGGAAACTCCTCCCAGAGGGCTGAGGGAGGACCACACTCCGAAGGCCGTGGCTGCACTAAGCATATGCCTTCCTGAGGAGCGCTCCTGAGATCGCCATCCTCATCCCCCGCCGAGCCAGGGGCAGCAGCCGTAAGCAAACGGGATGCAGCAGTTTTGAAGCTTTGGAGCCCATGCCGGCACCCTGCCAGGCGCGGGAAGGATCCTTGCCCCCAAGTTGATGGGGCCAGGGGAGGAGATCAGGCTCCAGGCTGAGGGAGAACAGGGCTAGGGCATCTCCTGGGAGGCGTGACCAGCCGGTGGGAGGAGGGAGCCGGTCTTGCTCACATGCTCAGGGAGTAGCCGATCGCCAGCTCTGCTGCTGGGGTCAGGAAGGAATTTTCCCCCGGGGGGGATTGGCACTGGTCCCCGGGGGTTTTTTGCCTTCCTCTGCAGCACTGAGCAGGACCCCTTGCCAGGGCCCCTCCGGCCCATCTGGGCCGGGTCACTGCCTGCTGCTCGTGCCCCACGAAGGTGGCCTCTCGTGCCCTGCAGCTGGGGGGAGGAGGGCTTTTTTCCCCCACGGTGGGCTTGGAGTTGTGCCCCGGGGGTTTTTGCCTGCCTCTATGGCACTGAGCGCGCTGGTCCCTTGCCAGGGCTCCTCTGGGCCGTTTTGGCTCGGGGCCCGCTGCTCATGCCCCACAAAGGTGCACTCGTGCCCCGCGTGCCGGGGGAGGAAGCTTTCTGGACTCCCGGGGCGGGCCCCAAGGGAGGCCCCCCCAGGACTGTCCTCTTTTCCTCGGTAGCACTGAGCACAGCCCCTTGACAGGGCTCGCTTTCCCCAGGGGTTCTTGCTTGGCCAAAACAGACCCTGCTTACAAGGGCTCCTGCCTCGCTGCACCCACACCGGGCAGGCACAGGAGCACTTTTCCTGCACCACTGGCAGAGCCTGACAGGGAAAGGCAGCAAAGATCACAGGCAAGGAAAAAGCAAAGCAAAGCATAGAAATGTAGAGATTTAAGTAGTGTAGCACTGTATGAGGTAAGAGAAGATAAATTAAAAAACAGAGAAGAGGCAAAAAAAAAGGAAAAAGGAAAAATGAAAGGAAGAATGCATAAGGCACCCATATCTTGAAGGGTTGGGGGATTGACAGGTAATATGATATATTGAGGAGCTGGTTTTGGTGCTTGTTGTTGGGCTGTCTCTTGAAGGTTTTGTAGAGTGTTGGAAGTTTGGGGTGGTTACTGTTGATAGTGTAGCTGTTTTGTCCATTCGGTTGGATTTTAGTGGAGTAGTGATGTTGTATTCATGGGGTGTAGGTATATTTCAGATTGCTGGGTGGGGATTGTGGGTAACTTTGTGGTGTCAGAGCTTGTGCAGGTGGAGGTCGGTTAGTGATTCATTGATTGTTTGGTGATGGAAGTAGTAGGGCTGGGAATAGCATGGAGATTAAAATGAAGGGGATTCCTAGGAGGGATGGGCTTGTAAATTGGTCAAAGAAGCTTAAGTTCATGGTGAAGTTCAAGAGTGGGTTTTAGTATTTGCAGGGGGTTTATTGTGGACTGGGTTGGTAGGGGAAAACGATAAAAGTTGAGGTTGAATAATTAGTGAGAGTGTTAATCATGCTATAAGTATAATGCAAAATCATGGGTGTGGGTTAAACTGTGGCAAGCCACTAAGGAGGTGTTGGTGGACCTCTTTCTCTAGCTTAAAAGGCTAGTGCTGTTGCATAGCTTCTTAATGATTAGGATGATAGTAGTGAGGATTGGTTTCCAAGTGGACAAAAGGTGTAGATTCTACTACAATTGGTATGTAGCTGTGGTTGGCACTGCAAATTTTGGAGCATTGGCCATAGAAGGTGCCTGGGCAGGTAGTGATGAATGATGTCTGGTTTAGTCGTCCTGGGATTGCATTGGGCTTTTACCCCTAATGTGGGGATTGCTCAGGAGTGTAAGACATCATCGGCTGTGATGATAATGCGGATGGGGGATTCTATTGGAATAACCAAGCGGTGGTCTACTTCTAGTAGTCAGAAGTGTCCTGGTAGGAGTTCTGTTGTGTGGATCATGTATGAGTCGAATACAAGATCTTTAAAGTCTGTGTATTCATAGGTTTAGTATCATTGGTGTCCGATGGCTTTTAGGGTAAGATCAGGTTTGTCTAGTTCGTTTATAATATATATGATGTGGAGGGATGGTAGGGCAAGTAGAGTGAGGGCGATAGCTGGTAAGATTGTTCAAATTAGTTCTACCTCTTGGGCGTCTACGGCGTTTGATGAGAATTTCTCTATAAGTGCCAGTAGGTACAGGACTAGGCTGCAGATTGTAGTGTGACTATTAGGGCATGATGGTGGAATTCTACAAGTTCTTCTATGATGGGGGACGAGGCGTTTTGGAATCCCCCACGGTGGGCTTGTAGTTGTGCCCCGGGGTTTTTTGCCTCCCTCTGTGGCACTGAGCACAGCCCCTTGACAGGGCTCGCTTTCCCCAGGGGTTCTTGCCTGGCCAAAACAGACCCTGCTTACAAGGGCTCCTGCCTCGCTGCACCCACACGGGGAATTGTGCAGCTTTAAGACAAGTAGTGTAGCATTATATGAGGTTAAAGTTAATTAATATTAAATAATTATTTATGTTAAATTTAATTTAACATTAAATACTGTTAAATTTGAAAAATATACAATAATCTAAATGTAAAATAACTATGAACAGCTATGAAAAGCAATGGAATACCATGAAAAGGAAAGTGCTAGGAAAAATGAAAGGAAGACGGGAAAACGAAAGGAAGCAGACAAAAAATACAGGGCAAGGAAAAAGCAAAAGGAAGGAGTCAAGGTAAGTGGCAAGGCAAAAGGCAAGATGCAGAAAGGCAAGGACCAAAGGAAGAGGCAAAAGGCAAGACAGAAGGCATAGGAAAAGATAATCAGGAATGCAAGAGGAAGAGGCACGTCAAAAGGCAGAGCCAACGAGAAAAGGGAAAGGAAGTGGCAAGAAAAAAGGGAAGGCAACAAGCAAAAGCAATGGCAAAAGCCAGAGGCAATGCAAAAGGAAAAGGCCTCGAGACCGTAAAAGGCAAGTGGCAAGGCAAAACCCAAAAGGGAAAAGGGAAAAAGCCATGTAAAAGGAACAGCAAAATGGAAAAAGCAACACAAAAGGAAAAAGCCACGGCACAGAGGAGGAGAAAAGGGAAAAGGCAAGGCAGAAGGCAAGACGAAAAGGGAAGATGCCGAGAGGCAAGGCAGAGGCAAAGGCAAGCCCAGATGGAACAAAGCAAGGCAGAAGGCAAAAGAAGAGGCAAGAAACAAAAGGCAAACCCCACAAAGCATGGCAAGAGGCAAAAAGACAGAAGGCGTGGCAAAAGCCAAGGGACAAGGAAGGAGTCAAGGCAAAAGGTAGGTGCGTGGCAATGCAAAAGGCAAGTGTCAGAAAGGACGGAAAATAGGAAATGCCAAAAGGTGAGGCAGAAGGCATAGCAAAAGGTGATAGGCAACGTAAGAGGCAAGAGGTAAGTTAAAAGTTATGGCCAAGGGCAAAAGTAAAGGGAAAAAGCAAGAAAAAAGGGAATGGCAAAAAGCAAAAGCAACAGCCAAAGGCAAGAGACAGTACAAAAGGAAATGCAAAAGGCAAAGAGCAAACTGGAAAAGGAGAAAGGGCAGGAAAAAGTAAAAGCAAGAAATAAGAGGAAAGGTGAGAGGCACAAGGCCAAAAAGAAGGCAAAATGAAAAGCAACAACAAAAGGCAAAGCAAGGAACAAGGGAAAAGCCTTGGCAGAAAGAAGGCCAAACCAGTAAAATAAAATAAAAGTCAAAAGTAGAATTGTCTTTGTGTTCATTGCTTTTTGGAATTGGTTAACTCTTGGCATTCCAGGCAAATCAAGATCTGGATTTCTAGTGAGCAGAGGGAACAGAATAGTATACAGTAGGGTGCAGGGGAATGCGAATGAATGGAAATGAATGTGAATGGAACGGAATGGAGTGGAATGGAATGGAAGCCTGATCCAGGGTTTGTCTACCCCCTTGGCAAAGAAATGTTTCCTCATGTAGCCTCTGAACCTGCTGTGAGGGGTCCCAGCTTGGAGCCATTCCCCCATGCCCTGGCCCTGGGTCCCAGGGAGAACAAATCAGCACCTGACTCTCTGCTTCCCCTCCGCAGCCACACTGCTGACTCCAGTTGCACTTCATGTCAACCAGCACCCCCAGGCCCCTTGCTGCAGCAGGGCTGCTGTCCGGCCACTCTCCCAGCCTTACTCCCTGCCAGGTGTGGAAACTGGCCTTTGGTCTTGGGACACTTTGATGTCACTGACGGTTGCCCAATGCTCCAATCTATCCAGATCCCTCGGCAGGGCCTCTCATCCCTCGAGAGAATCAACACCACTGCCCAGCTCAGGATCATCAGCACACTTACTAAGCACACATTCAACCCCTGCATCCAGATTCTTGATTCAGGTGTTGAACAGAACTGGCCTTAGAACTGAGCCTGGAAGGAAAGCACTGCTGACCGGTCAACAGACACATGCAGCCCCATTCACTCCTACCCTAGAAGCCCTGCCCCTCAGCCAGCTCTTCACCCAGCACACCATGTCCCTGCTCATCTCAGAGCTGGAAAATGCCTGGGGGAAGACAGGACCAAAAGCCTTAATAAAATCCAGGAAAACTATGTCCACCACTACACCCCCCATTCTGTCTTGCTGCAAATAGCCAATCGCTGGGAACGGCAATGAGCCGTTTGTCTCCAACAACCCGTCTGTCAAGGTACCAGAACCTCAGAGACAGGGTAACGCTTTGTGGACTACAGCCAGGAGCGGAGCACCAAGCAGCCACTCACTCAGAGGAGGGTGAGGAAGGGGAAGGGGAAGGAAACCAGAAGCTGGACTGTCCCCAAACCACGCGTCCTGAAGCCATGCACTCCTTCCCCACCAGCCCCCTTTATGGTCAGCATCATGTCGTGGCATTGAATAGCCCCTTTGGAAGGTTTGGCTCACTAGTCGTGGCTGTGTCCCATCCTAGTCCTGGCTGTGTCCCCTCCCTACTTCCTGCGTGCCACCACCTTCTGTCATTGGCAGGGCAGTGTGAGAAGCTGAAAAGTCCTGGACTGCTTGGGAACATGTGATCTCTGGGGACCTGGTGTGCTATGGTCCTGAGATGCTGCGTTGTTTCTGCCCTGAGTGAGCACTGAACCACAACTGAGCTAGTGATTCAGTATTTTCCTGTACAAGATCACGTGCTTCAGGTCAACTTTTGCTCATTATAATACAAACCCACACCTCCATCTCAAAAGGTACCTGGCCTCCAAGGTGCAACCACCCCTCACTGAACATGCACTCTGAATTTCTGTTAATTTCCTTTAAATCCAAAGCAAAGAAAACTTACACCAATCACAGCAAAGCTATGCATACCTAGAGTCACTCAAGCTCCACCTGACAGGTAAAAATAGTGTAAAAGTAGCCCAAAACCAGAGGCCTGGAAGGGAAGATACCGTTGTAACTAGTCAAAAAGATACCGTCACGAACCACGGTCGGCTTCTGGTACCAGACGACGGGCTGAGCCTCTCGTATCCCCCACCCCAGGGATGACATTTAGCTCCCCTAGGAAACTTAGAGATCTCTAGAGAGAATTCTTTACGTTGCTGTATGGCTCAGATACTTTCACGTTGCTTTATGTGTACCTTTACGTGCTCTTATGTTGCTGTGCTATTGCATGTGCTGTTGTGGATGGTGGAGCATCACCGGCAATCCAAAGCAGCTGTGCTCTGATCCCAACACACAGCACCATTCCCTAATCCAGCTGTGCCAGCTCCTCCCTGGACGCCACCCAGCTGACCGAGTGTGGCCGTGCTGGCTCATCGACTGTGACTGGAGGGAACGGTGCTTGCACCATTTGTGACTCTGCAGCAGTCGTGACAGGGCAGCACTGTACGTGACCGGGCTCAGAGCGCAGGATCTGCACTCGCTCAGACTCCGAGCTGCCCCCAGCCCCTCAGATCCCCGAGGACAAGCTGGAACACAAGGAAGTTGATTCTCTGCTAAATTCCTTTACCTCTTTAATGTCAAAGAGGGGGAAGGAGAGGGGAAAGAAAACCAAAGGCCAACCTCATGGGCTGGGATGAAGATGGTTTACTGGGACAGCAGAGAGAGAGGAGTAACAGTAACAGGACTGTATAGCAAAATACACAAATCTGGTGATACACCATGCAGTTTCCAGCTGAACTGCACAGCTCAGCTGTACAAATTGTTCAAAAATACCATTTCCTGGGAAGCAGGATGAGCGGTTTGGCTCAAACAACCTCTCCTGCAAGATAACAGAACCTGCAGAGGCCGGGTAATGTTTTGTGGGCTGGGTCTCGCCTCACAAGGGGCTTGATCCCACAAGCATCTGCGGGTGGGACTAAGGCCTCCATTCTCCCAAGGCCGGAAGGGCCTGTAGCCTCTTGAGCTCAAAGCAGCCACTCTGACAAACTGGACATTACGCTCCCGCATTCGATAAACCATCTGGACACTGGCCCTGCAAGGGCAGCCCCTCAGTCAGCAGCCGCCCTGACTGAGAGACAGGACACTGTCCTTATCCCATAAGAAACAGTGACAGGCAGGCAGGGCCCTGCGGAGGCACAGCGCCTTCTAGCTACAATCCGGTGTGAGGCCACTGAACGGGGCTCCATCAGCCCACCTGGGGGGGTCAAATGACCCCTTGGTTGGGACCCCCATTCCCCACCGACTCATTTCCAGAACACTCTGCAACTCAACACTGAGCCTGCACAAGATATGCTAGGCCTCCCTGAAGGGTGGGGACAGGGAGCATCAAAGATGCAGATTCGGGACATCTGGCACGCACCCTCCATCCAAGCACCACACCTTTATGACCAGCTACGCTGGATCCACAGGTAGCGACATCTTCTTCTTTTTTCTCTTTTACTCTCTTTCTCAGTCTCTCTCAACTTCTACCCTTGTTCTCAGCACAGAACGTAACATCATTTCCAGGTTTGCTAAGTTCTACTGACTGGGATCCGTTGCTCCCAATATATGGTGTGGGGCGGTTCCGTTTGCAAGCTTTATGGCTGTACTGGCTTTTAAGGAAAGCTGTGCTTTGCTGGGACCTCCTGGGTAATTGTTGTTACTCCTGAGTACCACGCAGAGGATCAGAAGCTGATCTTGCCGGTGTGGTTGTTAAAAGAGACCAGCTAAGAGAGGGTTAACCTGGCCCTTGGGGCAGGTAGCAAAGGTCAACTCTACACGTACCCATCTGCTGGGGACCGGGACAGACAGGTCTCAATCTCCCTGGTTTGCCTTGCCTGCCTGGTGGGACCTGACAGCGTCCCAAAGCCAGACTGTCCCCAAACCACGCATCCTGGATGCCTCCGCCTTCTCCAAAACACAAGAGTGTAAGAACCTGAACAGACCTTGACTGCTTGGGAACAACTAAAAACATCAGTGAGTTATCAGCACTGCTCCCATCCTGACTGCCAAACACAGCACCACACCAGCTGCTAGAAGGAAAAATTAACTGTGTCCTGGCCAAACCCACAACACTGAACTAGGAAGGAGGAGGTTCTTCACCTGGGGAAGCAGATGCTCCTCCTTGTATCTGAAGTGCTTTGGGTGTTCCCTCCTCTGCTTGGGAGACGTGACTGCAATTGCCTAACTGAGCGCACCATTTCCTAACACTTTCTCTCTGTGCCACCCCTGTAGGGGCTGCAGTGGGGCCAGCACAGGTTTTAGGACTCGAAAGGTGCCCTCAAGATTAATGGTTGTCACTTTACCGTTTTCTCAGCTTCTTGCCCAGCAAGAACTGACTACAAACAGACCCTTTTCCCAGATGGAGGAACTCTCAAACTGTGTGAGTAGAGCCCAGTGGGGTGAGTTGGACCCTCTGGTCCATGCTGCCGCTGGTGTATTGGTGCCCCACTAACTGCAAAGCCCTGTGCAGAACGGAGTGGATCCCTGAAGCGCGCTGCGGCCAAGGCCCAAAACACTCCTGCTTCAAAACCTATTTTCAAGGCCTCTTCCTGAACGGGGCTCCAATCCCAGCCAGCTCTTACAGCTCATACGGGGGGCAAGCTATGAGGGAGAAGTCTGGAATAGCTTCCCTCCGGCACACCGGCAAGCCTAGGGCACCTTGTGAGTCCCTTCTCTTTTCTGCTATCTGTATTTGTTCTAAGGCAGGCAGGCTGCTGGGACGAAGACACACTGAACCCCCCTTCCCACCACATGCTCAGAAACTACCTCAGGAGAGGGAAGTTGTACCTTTTCTGCTGGAATCTGAGCCCCAGACTTTCTAGATGAGGAATTCTTTTTGCTTGGGTTCATCCTACTGTGCTACTATCAGGTCCTCCCACTAATATATCACTGGTTTGGGTTTGCGTGGCAAGGATTGGGGTTGGCGGGGTGGCTCTAGGGGTGGCTTCTGCAAGCAATTGCTAGAAGCTTTCTGTGGGTCCGACAGAGCAGATTCGAGCGGGCTCAAGGATGGATCTGTCGCTGACCAACGCCGAGCCCAGCAGTGATAGTAGCAGCCCGTATGTAAGGGAACATATGTAAGAGGGGGAAAAAATAAGCATCAGCTTTGTGCCACCAGAGAAGGGAGTGGCTACACAGGGAAGTCTGCTGCCTTAAGGGAGTTTCAGTTAGGGACTTAACCAAGCGAGTCCCAACCTTGGTCAGGGACACGGATTATTGTCCGCTTTTAATTTTTCAAATAGGTAGTAATAAAATACATAAAGGAAAACTGAGCACCATTAAGAAGGATTTTAGGGCCCTGGGATGCATGGTGCGAGGATCTGGAGCACAGGTAGTGTTCTCCTCCGTCATTCCTACTACAAGGAATAGGGAGGGTTGGTTTGAGAAGAGCCAGGAAATAAATACCTGGCTCAGAGCCTGGTGCGAGAAACAGAACCTTGGGTTCTTTGAGAATGGGCTGGCTCGAGCCTCACCAGCCTTGCTTTCGAGGGATGGGGAGCACTTATCCCCTAGGGGCAGAAGGATACTGTCCAAGAAGCTGACAGGGCTCATTAATAGAGCTTTAAACTAGATAGGAAGGGGGAGGGGGACAGGGCCAGGCTAGATGGAAAAAAGCCTGGGTGTGGTGGTGGAGTTACTGAGGGATGGTGTGCTGGTAATGACCTCTGGTCAGCCATCCTAGCTAATCAGGGGGATAGTGTTCTAACTCAGAGTAGAGATGTAGCTACTACTGATAGGCTATGTAACTTAAACAGCTGTTCCTTGGGAAGCAAGGCTTCCCCAAGGAGCACAACAAGATCAGCAGACCAGCAGAAGTGCATCTACACCAATGCACGCGGCATGGGGAACAAAAAAGAGGAATTAGAAGTCCTTGTAAGTACAGGAAATTATGATGTGATTGCCATCACAGAAACGTGGTGGGATAATTCACATAACTGGAGTGCTGCAGTTGCTGGTTATAAACTATACAGGCGTGACAGGCTGGGTAGGAGAGGAGGTGGGGTAGCCCTGTATGTCAGAGAATGCATTGACAGCCTAGAGCTGGAGTATGATGAAGACAGGGTCGAGTGTCTCTGGGTGAAAATCAGAGGAGAACAAAATCAGCGAGATATAGTGATGAGAGTCTGCTATAGACCACCTGACCAGGAGGAGGAAGCTGATGAGTTGGTTTTTAAACAACTGGGAGAAGTCTCGCGATCACCAGCCCTTGTCCTTATTGGGGACTTCAACTTACCGGATGTCTCCTGGAGGTACAATACAGCAGGGAGGAAACAGTCTAGCAGGTTCCTGGAGGGTTTGGAAGACAACTTCCTGACCCAGCTGGTAAATGAACCCACAAGGGAAGGTGCCCTGCTGGACTTGTTTGTCAATAGAGAAGACCTGGTGGGGGATGTGAAGGTTGGAGGACGCCTGGGGCACAGTGATCATGAGCTTATAGAATTCTTAGTACTGGGAGAAGTAAGGAAGGGAGACAGCAGAACAAGCACCTTAGACTTCCGTAGGGCTGACTTTGGACTGTTCAGAAAGCTGCTCGATAAGATTCCATGGGAGGCAGCCCTTGAGGGCAAAGGAGCCCAAGAGGGTTGGTTGCTCCTCAAGAAGGTAATCTCGGCGGCACAAGAACAGGCTGTCCCAGTCGGTCAGAAGAGGGGTCGGCGAGTTAGGAAGCCAGCCTGGCTGAGTAGAGAGATTCAGGCTGATATACGGGAAAAGAAGGGAAACTATGAGCTTTGGAAGAAGGGGCAGGTGTCTTGGGATGATTATAGGAAATTAGTGAGATCATGTAGGGAGAAAGTCAGAAGGGCTAAAGCTGATCTGGAACTCAGGCTGGCCAGTTCTGTAAAAGATAATAAATAGTCCTTCTATAGGTATATTAATAGTAAAAGGAGGGTCAAGGAGAATCTCCAGCCCTTATTGGATGCTGATGGCACATTAGTGACAAGGGATGAGGACAAGGCTGAGGTCCTTAATTCCTTCTTTGCCTCAGTCTTTAACAGTAAAGAAGGATATTCTGTGAGTACTCATCCTCCGGAACTGGCTGACAGGGAGGGGAAGAATAACAAAGTTCCCATGGTTCAGGAGGAAATGATTAGCAACCTACTTGGCCAGTTAGATACCCACAAGTAATGGGGCCAGATGGGATTCACCCAAGGGTACTGAGGGAGCTGTCAGATGTGCTTGCCAAACCCCTTTCCATCATCTATCAGCAATCCTGGCAGACTGGGGAAGTTCCAGTCGACTGGAGGCTGGCAGATGTTACACCCATATACAAGAAGGGTCGGACGGAGGATCCAGGGAACTACAGGCCTGTCAGTCTGACCTCAGACCCAGGGAAGATGGGTCCTCATGGGAGCTATCATGCAGCACATGCACGATGGCCAGGGGATCAGGCCTAGTCAACATGGGTTTACAAAAGGTAGATCCTATCAAACTAACCAGATCACCTTCTATGACAAGGTGACCCGCTTAATGGATGAGGGTAAGGCTGTGGATGTGATCTACCTGGACTTTGGTAAAGCCTTTCACAGAATCACAGAATCACAGAATTGTAGGGGTTGGAAGGGACCTCGAGAGATCATCGGGTCCAACCCCCCTGCCAAAGCAGGCTCCCTAGCTCATATTGCTCAGATAGGCGTCCAGACGGGTCTTGAATATCTCCAGTGAAGGAGACTCCACCACCTCCCTGGGCAGCCTATTCCAGTGCTCAGTCACCCTCACTGTGAAAAAGTTCTTCCGCATGTTGGTGCGGAACTTCCTATGCTCCAACTTGCAGCCACTGCCCCTTGTCCTATCCCCACAGACCACTGAAAAGGGGCTGGCTGATTCCCCCTGCATCCCCTGCTTCAGATAATTATAAACTTTGATTAGGTCCCCCCTTAGTCTTCTCTTCTCAAGGCTGAACAGTCCCAGCTTACTCAGCCTTTCCTCATAGGGGAGATGCTCTAGGCCCTTAATCATCTTCGTAGCCCTTCTTTGGACTCTTTCCAGGAGATCCCTGGCCTTTTTATACCAAGGAGCCCAGAACTGGACACAATACTCCAGGTGGGGCCTGACCAGGGCAGAGTAGAGAGGGAGGATCACCTCCTTTGACCTGCTGGCTACACTCCTCCTGATGCATCCCAGGATCCCATTGGCTCTCTTGGCCATCGAGGCACACTGCTGGCTCATGACCAACCTGTCATCTACCAGGACCCCCAGGTCCTTCTCCACTGAGCTCTTCTCCAGCAGGTCATCCCCCAGCCTGTACTGATACAAACAGTTGTTCCTTCCCAGGTGCAAGACTTTACACTTGCTTTTGTTGAACTTCATCTGGTTTCTCACTGTCCAGCTCTCCAGCCTGTCCAGGTCTCTCTGGATGGCAGCGCAGTGCTCCTGCGTGTCAGCCACTCCTCCCAGCTTTGTATCATCGGCGTACTTGCTGAGGGTGGATGTTATTCCCTCATCAAGATCGTCAATGAAGATATTAAACAGGACTGGACCCAACACTGAGCCCTGGGGAACACCGCTGGTAACAGGCCTCCAGTCAGATTCTACTCCACGAATCACAACCCTCTGGGTTCGGTCCGACAGCCAATTCTCAACCCACCTCACTGTCCACTCATCTATCCCATGCTTTCTCAGCTTTCCTATCAGGATGTCATGGGAGACAGTATCAAAGGCCTTGCTGAAGTCAAGGTAGATGACATCCACTGCTCTCCCTCCATCTACCTAGCCTGTCATGAGATCGTAGAAGGCTATGAGGTTGGTCGAGCACGATTTCCCCTTAGTGAATCCATGCTGACTACTCCTCATGACCTTCTTCTCTTCCAATTGCTTGGAGATGGCATCCAGAACAAGCTGTTCCATTACCTTTCCAGGGGCAGAGGTGAGGCTGACTGGCCTATAGTTACTAGGTTCCTCCTTCTTGCCCTTTTTAAAGACTGGAGTGACATTGGCTATCCTCCAGTCTTCAGGCACTTCTCCTGTCCTCCAAGACCTGTCGAAGATGATAGAGAGTGGCTCAGCAATCACCTCCGCCAGCTCCCTCAGCACACGTGGATGTAACCCATCTGGGCCCATGGATTTGTGTGCATTAATCCCTTTGAGCCGCTCCTGGACCTCCCCTACTTGAACCAGAGGGAAATTCTTCATTTCCCAATCAGTCCTACTCTCATCCAGTGTCTGTGGGTCCCGGGGGGCCTTTGAAGTGAAGACCGAAGCAAAGGCGGCATTCAGTATCTCCACTTTCTCAGCATCCCCCGTAACCAGGACACCCTCCTTATTCAGCAAGGGACCTACATTATCCCTGGACATCCTCTTACTGTTCACGTGTCTAAAAAACCCCTTTTTATTATCCTTTATATCCCTTGCCAGCTTAATTTCCAAGAGGGCTTTAGCCTTCCTAGTTGCATCCCTACAGGCCCTGACCACATTCCTGTATTCTTCCCAGGTGCTCAGACCCTTTTTCCACGATTCATAGATCTTCTGCTTCTCTTTGAGTTTGCTCAATAGCTCCCTGTTCATCCATGCAGGTCTTCTGCCTCTCTTTCCCCATTTCCTCCTCAAAGGGATGCATCGTTCCTGTGCTTGGAAGAAGTGCTGTTTGAATGCTAGCCAGCTCTCGCAGGCTCCCATTCCTTCAAACAGCGTAGCCCACGGGATAGCCCCCATTAAGTGGCGGAGGAGATCAAAGTTAGCTCTACCAAAATTCAGGGTAGCTATCCTACTTTTTGGCTTGCTTCTTCCACCCAGGATCATGAACTGAACCATTTCATGGTCGCTTTGCCCTAAGCTGCTCCCGACCTTCACTTCCCTAACAAGTCCATCCTTGTTAGTGAAAACAAGGTCCAGCAGCCGCCCTCCCCTTGTGGGCTCTTGCACCATCTGTAGCAGGAAATTGTCTTCAACACACTGCAGAAATTGTCTGGACTGCATACGACTGGCCGTATTGCTTGCCCAGCAAATATCTGGGTAGTTGAAGTCCCCCATAAGGATCAGTGCCCGGGAACTTGAGGCTACTTCTAACTGTTTATGGAATGCGTTATCTACCTGCTCCTCTTGATCAGGGGGCCTATAGCACACTCCCACAACAATGTCCCCCATACCGGTTTGCCCCTTGATTTTAACCCACAAGCACTCGACAGAAGGTTCATCCTTCCCCAGGTGGAGCTCAACACATTCTAGGTGCTCTCTCACATAAAGAGCAACTCCTCCACCTCGCTTCCCTAGCCTGTCTTTCCTAAAAAGCACATTGCCATCCATGACAGTGTGCCAGTCGTCCAGGTTGTCCCACCACGTCTCTGTGATTGCGATGAGATCATGGCCCTGCGACCGCACAAAGATCTCTAGTTCTTCTTGTTTGTTCCCCATGCTACGTGCATTTGTGTAAAGACAGTTCAGTGGTGAAGCAGATGTAGGTATCCTCAACGGCCCACAGCGAGATTTCTGACAGGGGACTGGCAAAAGTGGCTCCACGGAGGAGTACTCAGGGCAGTCCACAGAATTTTCCCTACTCTCACGTGGAAAAACGTCCCCAAGTCCACGACTGTGCTGTTGGTATTTACCTCTTCCCACCGTCAACTCCCGTTGTGTCTCCCGAAGCCTAACCCTGGCAGCCGCCTTAATATCCCCTTCCCCCTTCCTAACTAGTTTAAAGCATGATCGATGAGCCCTGCTATCTCCTGGGCGAGGATCCGCTTTCCTTTATAGGACAGGTGAGCCCCATTAGCAGTACTCATGCCAGGAGCAGAGTACACCATCCCTTGGTTAAAGAATCCAAAGTTCTTGCGCCGGCACCAGCCTTTTAACCACACATTCAACTTGTGGGTTATCCTGTCCTGCTCTGAGCCCCTCCTCCCACAAGTGGGGATAGAGCAGAATATTATTTGGGCTCCCCCCCCCTCAACAGAGCGCCCCAGGTCCCAGAATTCCCTTTTGACAGCTTGCAGGCTACACTTTGTGATTGCGTCCCTGCCTGCTTGAACTATCAGTAAGGGATAATAGTCAGTGGATCTTACCAGGCCTGGTAGCCTTCTGGTAATATCCCTGACCCGGGCTCCAGGGAGGCAACACACCTCCCTGCGTCTAGGGTCTGGCCTACATATAGGCCCTTCTGTCCCTCTGAGAAGGGAATCTCCTACTACGACTACCTTCCTCTCTTGCCTAACAGAGGCAGTCTCAAGGCGTGCAGATGACCGCCTCACTCTAGGCCTCCGCTTTCTCTGAGGCAGAGGGGCTCCATTCATCTCCTCAGGTACCTCCTCCTCAACTGTCAGGGCCCCAAACCTGTTGCTCAGGGACACCTGAGGGGGTGGGGTAGGTAGGCAGGGGGAGTGCCTACGACGCCGAGTCGGGACTGTCTTCCAGGCCTCCTCGGGGTTTGGGTCACTCCCATTAACCTGGCATGGGCAGTGAGGGGGGACCGTCTTCAGGTGTGAGGTGTCATCCCGACTGTCTTCCTTTTGGGACGCCAGGGAGCTACTCCACCAGTCAATCTCTCGCTCGCAGTCCCTGATCACCCGCAGTCTTTCAACCTCTTCCTTTAGTTGTACCACCAAAGCAAGCAGGTCATCGACCTGCTCACACCTCAGACAGGCTAGGTGTTTGCCTCTTATCCCAGGCAACTGCAGGCTCTGGCATTCCCTGCAGCCTGAGACCTGGACCGCAGCATCCCTAGGCAGGCCCTCCATCAGGGTTGCCCGAGATTTGCAGGGGGAACCTCTGCGCCTGGTGGAGACCATGGTTAGCTGAGCACACAGCAGACAGGGAACCCTCAGCTCGCCCTTTTGTACTCTGCGAGCCGGTCCTCTGAGTATACCCCCTCAGCAAACTAGGAGGGGAGGCTTGCTCGGCCTGCTTGCTCTGCCTGCGCGAACTGCCTCGCTAACTGCCGCGCCACGCCCTTCTGACGCGCCACGCCCTGTTTGCCCGTCCTGGTCGCCGCGCTCCGGGTCGCCGCGCTCCCAGAGGCCTCTCTTGTATGGAGAGGGATAATTCCTGTCGCCCTTAGCTCCGCCCCCGATGAGTCACCGCTCCGGGCAGTGCAGGGGACGAACAATGGCTGTTAATGGGTGTGATGGCACCTCTGCCTCTCTCCTTTTGATCTTAGGTGCTTTTTGTTAGTTGCCCTCGCGGATCTATGTCCGGGGGTTGTTGCTCGCAGAAAGGGGGTCCCTCGACAGAGTCTCCCGCTTCAGAGCCCTGCTCCTCAGCAGCAGCTTTGACACAGTTTCTCACAGCATTCTGACTGAGAAACTGGCTGCCACTGGCCTGGACAGGTGGACCCTCAGCTGGGTTAAAAACTGCATGGATGGCCGAGCCCAGAGGGTGGTGGTGAATGGAACAAAATCCAGCTGGAGGCCGGTCACGAGTGGCATCCCCCAGGGCTCAGTCCTGGGTCCAGTCCTGTTCAGCATCTTTATCAGTGATCTCGACAAAGGGATTGAATGCTCCCTCACTAAGTTTGCAGATGACACTAAACTAGGAGGAAGTGTTGATCTGCCTGAGAGTAGGGAGGCTCTTCAGAGGGACCTGAACAGACTGGACCGATGGGCTGAGTCCAATGGGATGAAGTTTAACAAGGCCAAGTGTAGAGTGCTGCACATGGGACGTAACAACCCCATGCAGCGCTACAGGCTTGGGGGAGACTGGCTGGAGAGCTATCAGGCAGAGAAGGACCTGGGGGTGTTGGTTGACTGCAGACTGAATATGAGTCAGCAGTGTGCTCAGGTGGCCAAGAAGGCCAATGGCATCTTGGCTTGTATCAAAAACAGTGTGGCCAGTATGTCTGGGGAGGTGATTGTGCCCCTGTACTCAGCATTGGTGAGGCCACACCTTGAGTACTGTGTCCAGTTCTGGGCTCCTCACCACAAGAAGGACATGGAGGTCCTGGAGCGAGTCCAGAGAAGGGCAACCAGGCTGGTGAAGGGGCTGGAGGGCAAATCCTATGAGGAGTGGCTGAGGGAGCTGGGGCAGTTTAGCCTAGAGAAGAGGAGGTTAAGGGGAGACCTTATCACTGCCTACAACTACCTGAAGGGAGGTTATAGAGAGGTAGGTGATGGTCTCTTCAGCCAGGTGACAGGAGATAGGACAAGGGGGAATGGCATGAAGCTGTGCCAGGGCAGGTTTAGATTGGATGTTAGGAACAAATTTTTTACTGAAAGAGTTGTCAGGGTCTGGAACAGGCTGCCCAGGGAGGGGGTTGAGTCGCCTTCCCTGGATGTGTTCAAAAAAAGGGTAGATGAAGTACTTGGGGATATGGTTTAGTTTAGTATGTGAATGGTTGGACTTGATGATCTTAAAGGCCTTTTCCAACCTTATTATTCTGTGATTCTGTGAAAGGAGGCCCTGGCTGTACTTTGGGCATGGATCCCAACGTTCTAGCTCAGAAAATTACATCCTTTCCACCATACCCATGCAACCTCCCTTGGATTTCAAAGTCTGTCCTACTTTCATGGGAGTCTCTTGGCATGATCTGCCCAACCCCAGGCTCCAGATACACGTTTTTGCATTTCCTCCAGGCTGTAGCTGCGGAAGTCACACACCCTCAAACTCCCTGAGAGGGTGTCAGGTGCCTCGTCCTCCACACTGCATGGCCTCATCTACTTTACATCTGGCACAGAAAGGGAACAACTCATAGGGACGGTCTCTGTGCCACAGGAATGGTTTGTGTCACGGTCTGAGAGAAGAGTAAGGCCCCTGGCTTTGTTCTTGGGAGCTCAGGGGCAGAGGACAGGTCAGGGACACCCAACAGCTGTGCCCGCTGCATGGCCACCAAAGGCAGGGACAGCCCCTGGGCCTCCTGGGCACAGGGACTGCCTGGGGCCCAGCACCCCAAAGGCCTTCCTCTAAGGGGTGCTGGGTGGGGCTCCAGCAGGCCAGGCTGTGCACGGGAGGGTCCCCCAAAGACTGCCAGTGCATATGTTAGGGGATCATATGAATGTGCCTCTTTCCTGTGAAACTACAAAACCTCTCCTCAAGGTTTTAACACTGACAGAAGATATACAGAATAAAGAGTATCGAATTGTTACTCGTTATTCTTCATTTCTAGTGCGCTGGGATTTGATAAGAGACATTGAAACATCGTATTCCACGTCCAGTTGTGGTGCAGCTGTATCGAGTTTTGACTTGACTTAACTCTAAGAAATGGAAAATAATCGATAATTTTTTAATATAAAGAACAAAAGACTGCAAGTTCCTACAGCACCCAAAGGCCTTCCTCTAAGGGGTGCTGGGGGGGGCTGCAGCAGGCCAGGCTGTGCATGGGGGGGCCACCCATCACACCCCATCGCCAGGCACCGCTGAGGTCACAATACCCCGGGGCAGTATAAAACGGGGTGTCCTGCCAGGCCCCTGCCAGAGCTGTCCTGGGGACAGCCCCAGGCACACGCAAGAGGAGCAGCTGCTCGAGGAGCTGGGGAAACTCCTCCCAGAGGGCTGAGGGAGGACCACACTCCGAAGGCCGTGGCTGCACTAAGCATATGCCTTCCTGAGGAGCGCTCCCGAGATCGCCATCCTCATCCCCCGCCGAGCCAGGGGCAGCAGCCGTAAGCAAACGGGATGCAGCAGTTTTGAAGCTTTGGAGCCCATGCCGGCACCCTGCCAGGCGCGGGAAGGATCCTTGCCCCCAAGTTGATGGGGCCAGGGGAGGAGATCAGGCTCCGGGCTGAGGGAGAACAGGGCTAGGGCATCTCCTGGGAGGCGTGACCAGCCGGTGGGAGGAGGGATCCGGTCTTGCTCACATGCTCAGGGAGTAGCCGATCGCCAGCCCTGCTGCTGGGGTCAGGAAGGAATTTTCCCCCGGGGGGGATTGGCACTGGTCCCCGGGGGTTTTTTGCCTTCCTCTGCAGCACTGAGCAGGACCCCTTGCCAGGGCCCCTCCGGCCCATCTGGGCCGGGTCACTGCCTGCTGCTCGTGCCCCACGAAGGTGGCCTCTCGTGCCCTGCAGCTGGGGGGAGGAGGGCTTTTTTCCCCCACGGTGGGCTTGGAGTTGTGCCCCGGGGGTTTTTGCCTGCCTCTGTGGCACTGAGCGCGCTGGTCCCTTGCCAGGGCTCCTCTGGGCCGTTTTGGCTCGGGGCCCGCTGCTCGTGCCCCACGAAGGTGCACTCGTGCCCCGCATGCCGGGGGAGGAAGCTTTCTGGACTCCCGGGGCGGGCCCCAAGGGAGGCCCCCCCAGGACTGTCCTCTTTTCCTCGGTAGCACTGAGCACAGCCCCTTGACAGGGCTCGCTTTCCCCAGGGGTTCTTGCTTGGCCAAAACAGACCCTGCTTACAAGGGCTCCTGGCTCGCTGCACCCACACGGGGTATTGTGCAGCTTTAAGACAAGTAGTGTAGCATTGTATGAGGTTAAAGGTAATTAATATTAAATAATTAAATAATTATTTATTAATGTTAAATTGAATTTAACATTAAATAATGTTAGGTTTTTAAAATATACAATAGTCTAAAAGAAAAATAACGATGAACACCTATGAAAAGCAATGGAACACCATGAAAAAGAAAGTGCTAGGAAAAATGAAAGGAAGAAGGGAAAAGGAAAGGAAACAGGCAAAAAATACAAGGCAAGGAAAAAGGAAAAGGAAGGAGTCCAGTGGCAAGTGGCAAGACAAAAGGCAAGATGCAAAAAAGACCAAAGGTAAAGGCAAAAGGCAAGATAGAGAAGGCATAGGAAAAGACAATCTGAAATGCAGGAGGAATGTGCATGTCAAAAGGCAGAGCCAAAGAGAAAAGGGAAAGGAAGTGGCAAGAAAAAAGGGAAGGCAACAAGCAAAAGCAGTGGCAAAAGCCAGAGGCAATGCAAAAGGAAAAGGCCACCAGACGGTAAAAGGCAAGTGGCAAGGCAAAACCCAAAAGGGAAAAGGGAAAAAGCCATGTGAAAGGAACAGCAAAATGGAAAAAGCAACACAAAAGGAAAAAGCCACGGCACAGAGAAGGAGAAAAGGCAAAAGGCAAGACGAAAAGGGAAGATGCCGAGAGGCAAGGCAGGGGCAAAGGCAAGCCCAGACGGAAGGAAGCAAGGCAGAAGGCAAAAGAAAAGGCAAGAAACAAAAGGCCGGGCAAAACCCACAAAGCATGGCAAGAGGCAAAAAGACAGAAGGCGTGGCAAAAGCCAAGGCACAAGGAAGGAGTCAAGGCAAAAGGTAGGTGCGTGGCAAGGCAAAAGGCAAGTGTCAGAAAGGAAGTGAAATAGGGGCAATAAGTACTTAGAAAATATAGTCATAGAACTTAGTCACGTAACCATATAGTTTGATCTGTCCCTAACAAGACCACCTAAGGAGTGGGAAATGGTCTTGCATTATCTCGAGGGAGTGATTGTAAGAAGCAATAATTCGAAAACAGGATAGCATCCATCACAAATACATCCATAAATCTCCTTGCTAAAGGAAAACAGGTGGTTAACAAGGACATGAGTTAGCTCAAACCAATCAGAACACTGCAAGCTTGCCAGACTCTTACATTCCAAGCGAAAGTTGGAAAGTATATCGTGAGGAGGACTCATGGCCTTCCTCTCAAGGACCACCGAAGACCCGTGACCACAATTTTTGGAAGAATCTGCGCAGGTGCAGTTGGGAGGAGTTTATGGAAATGACTTGTTGGAACTCATTGTAATACGAGGCAAGAGTAGGCGGGTTTAGGTAACGAATATGTATGGGCGTTGGTTGAATATTCATTGTTTCATTGTATAAATGTGGGACGGTCACTACTTCGGGTATGCACGTTTTTTTGGCGGAGCGATCCCCCGTGCATCTGCGTGCATTAAACATAGCTACTTTATAACTGCCCAGTTACAGAGTCTATTTCCATACGTCAGGAAAAGACAATCAGGAATGCAAGAGGAACAGGCATGTCAAAAGGCAGAGCCAAAGACAAAAGGGAAAGGAAGTGGCAAGAAAAAAGGGAAGGCAACAAGCAAAAGCAATGGCAAAAGCCAGAGGCAATGCAAAAGGAAAAGGCCACCAGACGGTAAAAGGCAAGTGGCAAGGCAAAACCCAAAAGGGAAAAGGGAAAAAGCCATGTAAAAGGAACAGCAAAATGGAAAAAGCAACACAAAAGGAAAAAGCCACGGCACAGAGAAGGAGAAAAGGCAAAAGGCAAGGCAAAAGGCAAGACGAAAAGGGAAGATGCCGAGAGGCAAGGCAGGGGCAAAGGCAAGCCCAGACGGAAGGAAGCAAGGCAGAAGGCAAAAGAAAAGGCAAGAAACAAAAGGCCAGGCAAAACCCACAAAGTATGGCAAGAGGCAAAAAGACAGAAGGCGTGGCAAAAGCCAAGGCACAAGGAAGGAGTCAAGGCAAAAGGCAGGTGCGTGGCAAGGCAAAAGGCAAGTGTCAGAAAGGAAGGAAAATAGGAAATGGCAAAAGGTGAGGCAGAAGGCATAGCAAAAAGCAATAGGCAATGTAAGAGGCAAGAGGTCAGTTAAAAGACATGGCCAAGAGAAAAAGGAAAGGGGAAAAGCAAGAAAAAAGGGAACGGCAAAAAGCAAAAGCAACGGCCAAAGGCAAGAGACAGTGCAAAAGGAAATGCAAAAGGCAAAGAGCAAACTGGAAAAGGAGAAAGGGCAGGAAAAAGGAAAAGCAAGGTGAGAGGCACAAGGCAAAAAAGGAAAAGCCACGGCAAAAGGCAAAAAGGAAAAAGGGAAAAGCCTCGGCATAAGGAAGGCCATCCCAGTAAAATAAAATAAAATAAAAATAAAAAGTAGAATTATCTTTGTGTTGTTCATTGCTTTTTGGAACTGGCTAAATCTTGGCATTCCAGGCCAAGAGTCAGTGAGCAGAGGGAACAGAATAGTATACAATAGGGTGTCGCGGAATGGGAATGAATGGAAATGAATGTGAATGTGTATGGAATGGAGTGGAATGGAATGGAAGCCTGATCCAGGGTTTGTCTAGCCCCTTGACAAGAAAGTGGTTCTTCAGGTAGCCTCTGAAACTGCTGCAAGGGGTCCCAGCTTGGAGCCATTCCCCCACGCCCTGGCCCTGGGTACCAGGGAGAACAAATCAGCACCTGACTCTCTGCTTCCCCTCTGCAGCCACACTGCTGACTCCAGTTGCACTTCATGTCAACCAGCACCCCCAGGCCCCTTGCTGCAGCAGGGCTGCTGTCCGGCCACTCTCCCAGCCTTACTCCCTGCCAGGTGTGGAAACTGGCCTTTGGTCTTGGGACACTTTGATGTCACTGACGGTTGCCCAATGCTCCAATCTATCCAGATCCCTCGGCAGGGCCTCTCATCCCTCGAGAGAATCAACACCACTGCCCGGCTCAGGATCATCAGCACACTTACTAAGCACACATTCAACCCCTGCATCCAGATTCTTGATTCAGGTGTTGAACAGAACTGGCCTTAGAACTGAGCCTGGAAGGAAAGCACTGCTGACCGGTCAACAGACACATGCAGCCCCATTCACTCCTACCCTAGAAGCCCTGCCCCTCAGCCAGCTCTTCACCCAGCACACCATGTCCCTGCTCATCTCAGACCTGGAAAATGCCTGGGGGAAGACAGGACCAAAAGCCTTAATAAAATCCAGGAAAACGACGTCCACCACTACACCCCCCATTCTGTCTTGCTGCAAATAGCCAATCGCTGGGAACGGCAATGAGCTGTTTGTCCCCAACAACCCGTCTGTCAAGGTACCAGAACCTCAGAGACAGGGTAACGCTTTGTGGACTACAGCCAGGAGCCGAGCACCACGCAGCCGCTCACTCAGAGGAGGGTGAGGAAGGGGAAGGGGAAGGAAACCAGAAGCTGGACTGTCCCCAAACCACGCGTCCAGGAGCCATGCACTCCTTCCCCACCAGCCCCCTTTATGGTCAGCATCATGTCGTGGCATGGAATAGCCCCTTTGGAAGGTTTGGCTCACTAGTCGTGACTGTGTCCCCTCCTAGTCCTGGCTGTGTCCCCTCCCTACTTCCTGCGTGCCGCCACCTTCTGTCATTGGCAGGGCAGTGTGAGAAGCTGAAAAGTCCTGACTGCTTGGGAACATGTGATCTCTGGGGACCTGGTGTGCTATGGTCCTGAGATGCTGCGTTGTTTCTGCCCTGAGTGAGCACTGAACCACAACTGAGCTAGTGATTCAGTATTTTCCTGTACAAGATCACGTGCTTCAGGTCAACTTTTGCTCATTATAATAGAAACCCACACCTCCATCTGAAAAGCTACCCGGCCTCCAAGGTGCAACCACCCCTCACTGAACATGCACTCAGAATTTCTGTTAATTTCCTTTAAATCCAAAGCAAAGAAAACTTACACCAATCACAGCAAAGCTATGCATACCTAGAGTCACTCAAGCTCCACCTGACAGGTAAAAATAGTATAAAAGTAGCCCAAAACCAGAGGCCTGGAAGGGAAGATACTGTTGTAACTAGTCAAAAAGATAACGTCACCAACCATTGCCGGCTTCTGGGACCAGCTGACGGGCTGAGTATCTCTTATCCCCCACCCCCCGGGATGCCATTTAGCTCTCCTAGGAAACTTAGAGATCTCTAGAGAGAATTCTTTACGTTGCTGTATGGCTCAGATACTTTCACGTTGCTTTATGTGTACCTTTACGTGCTCTTATGTTGCTGTGCTATTCCATGTGCTGTTGTGGATGGTGGAGCATCACCGGCAATCCAAAGCAGCTGCGCTCTGATCCCAACACACAGCACCATTCCCTAATCCAGCTGTGCCAGCTCCTCCCTGGACACCACCCACCCGACCCAGTGTGGCTGTGCTGGCTCATCGACCGTGACTGGAGGGAACGGTGCTTGCACCATTTGTGGCTCTGCAGCAGTCGTGACAGGGCAGCACTGTACGTGACCGGGCTCAGAGCGCAGGATCTGCACTCGCTCAGACTCCGAGCTGCCCCCAGCCCCTCAGATCCCCGAGGACAAGCTGGAACACAAGCAGGTTGATTCTCTGCTAAATTCCTTTACCTCTTTAATGTCAAAGAGGGTGAAGGAGAGGGGAAAGAAAACCAAAGGCCAACCTCATGGGCTGGGATGAAGATGGTTTACTGGGACAGCAGAGAGAGAGGAGTAACAGTAACAGGACTGTATAGCAAAATACACAAATCTGGTGATACACCATGCAGTTTCCAGCTGAACTGCACAGCTCAGCTGTACAAATTGTTCAAAAATACCATTTCCTGGGAAGCAGGATGAGCGGTTTGGCTCAAACAACCTCTCCTGCAAGATAACAGAACCTGCAGAGGCCGGGTAATGTTTTGTGGGCTGGGTCTCGCCTCACAAGGGGCTTGACCCCACAAGCATCTGCGGGTGGGACTAAGGCCTCCATCCTCCCAAGGCCGGAAGGGCCTGTAGCCTCTTGAGCTCAAAGCAGCCGCTCTGACAAACTGGACATTACGCTTCCGCATTCGATAAACCATCTGGACACTGGCCCTGCAAGGGCAGCCCCTCAGTCAGCAGCCGCCCTGACTGAGAGACAGGACACTGTCCTTATCCCATAAGGAACAGTGACAGGCAGGCGGGGCCCTGCGGAGGCACAGCGCCTTCTAGCTACAGTCCGGTGTGAGGCCACTGAACGGGGTCACTGCTCCATCAGCCCACCTGGGGGGGTCAAATGACCCCTTGGTTGGGACCCCCATTCCCCACCGACTCATTTCCAGAACACTCTGCAACTCAACACTGAGCCTGCACAAGATATGCTAGGCCTCCCTGAAGGGTGGGGACAGGGAGCATCAAAGATGCAGATTCGGGACATCTGGCACGCACCCTCCATCCAAGCACCACACCTTTATGACCAGCTACGCTGGATCCACAGGTAGCGACATCTTCTTCTTTTTTCTCTTTTACTCTCTTTCTCGGTCTCTCTCAACTTCTACCCTTGTTCTCAGCACAGAACCGTAACAGCACTTCCAGGTTTGCTAAGTTCTACTGACTGGGATCCGTTGCTCCCAATATATGGTGTGGGGCGGTTCCGTTTGCAAGCTTTATGGCTGTACTGGCTTTTAAGGAAAGCTGTGCTTTGCTGGGACCTCCTGGGTAATTGTTGTTACTCCTGAGTACCACGCAGAGGATCAGAAGCTGATCTTGCTGGTGTGGTTGTTAAAAGAGACCAGCTAAGAGAGGGTTAACCTGGCCCTTAGGGCAGGTAGCAAAGGTCAACTCTACACGTACCCATCTGCTGGGGACCGGGACAGACAGGTCTCAATCTCCCTGGTTTGCCTTGCCTGCCTGGTGGGACCTGACAGCGTCCCAAAGCCAGACTGTCCCCAAACCACGCATCCTGGATGCCTCCGCCTTCTCCAAAACACAAGAGTGTAAGAACCTGGATAGACCTTGACTGCTTGGGAACAACAAAAAACATCAGTGAGTTATCAGCACTGCTCCCATCCTGACTGCCAAACACAGCACCACACCAGCTGCTAGAAGGAAAAATTAACTCTGTCCTGGCCGAACCCACAACACTGATCTAGGAAGGAGGAGGTTCTTCACCTGGGGAAGCAGATGCTCCTCCTTGTATCTGAAGTGTTTTGGCTGTTTCCTCCTCTGCTTGGGAGACGTGACTGCAATTGCCTAACTGAGCGCACCATTTCCTAACACTTTCTCTCTGTGCCACCCCTGCAGGGGCTGCAGTGGGGCCAGCACAGGTTTTAGGACTCAAAAGGTGCCCTCAAGATTAATGGTTGTCACTTTACCGTTTTCTCAGCTTCTTGCCCAGCAAGAACTGACTACAAACAGACCCTTCTCCCAGATGGAGGAACTCTCAAACTGTGTGAATATAGCCCAGCGGGGTGAGTTGGAGCCTCTGGTCCATGCTGCCGCTGGTGTATTGGTGCCCCACTAACTGCAAAGCCCTGTGCAGAACGGAGTGGATCCCTGAAGCGCGCTGCGGCCAAGGCCCAAAACACTCCTGCTTCAAAACCTATTTTCAAGGCCTCTTCCTGAACGGGGCTCCAATCCCAGCCAGCTCTTACAGCTCATACGGGGGGCAAGCTATGAGGGAGAAGTCTGGAATAGCTTCCCTCCGGCACACCGGCAAGCCTAGGGCACCTTGTGAGTCCCTTCTCTTTTCTGCTATCTGTATTTGTTCTAAGGCAGGCAGGCTGCTGGGACGAAGACACACTGAACCCCCCTTCCCACCACATGCTCAGAAACTACCTCAGGAGAGGGAAGTTGCACCTTTTCTGCTGGAATCTCAGTCCCAGACTTTCTAGATGAGGAATTCTTTTTGCTTGGGTTCGTCCTACTGTGCTACTATCAGGTCCTCCCACTAATATATCACTGGTTTGGGTTTGCGTGGCAAGGATTGGGGTTGGCGGGGTGGCTCTAGGGGTGGCTTCTGCAAGGAATTGCTAGAAGCTTTCTGTCGGTCCGACAGAGCAGATTCGAGCGGGCTCAAGGATGGATCTGTCGCTGACCAACGCCGAGCCCAGCAGTGATAGTAGCAGCCCGTATGTAAGGGAACGTATGTAAGAGGGGGAAAAAGTAAGCATCAGCTTTGTGCCACCAGAGAAGGGAGTGAGAAAGGAGGCCCTGGCTGTACTTTAGGCATGGATCGCAACGTTCTAGCTCAGAAAATTACATCCTTTCCACCATACCCATGCAACCTCCCTTGGATTTCAAAGTCTGTCCTACTTTCATGGGAATCTCTTGGCACGATCTGCCCAACCCCAGGCTCCAGATACACGTTTTTGCATTTCCTCCAGGCTGTAGCTGCGGAAGTCACACACCCTCAAACTCCCTGAGAGGGTGTCAGGTGCCTCGTCCTCCACACTGCATGGCCTCATCTACTTTACATCTGGCACAGAAAGGGAACAACTCATAGGGATGGTCTCTGTGCCACAGGAATGGTTTGTGTCACGGCCTGAGAGAAGAGTAAGGCCCCTGGCTTTGTTCTTGGGAGCTCAGGGGCAGAGGACAGGTCAGGGACACCCAACAGCTGTGCCCGCTGCATGGCCACCAAAGGCAGGGACAGCCCCTGGGCCTCCTGGGCACAGGGACTGCCTGGGGCCCAGCACCCCAAAGGCCTTCCTCTAAGGGGTGCTGGGTGGGGCTCCAGCAGGCCAGGCTGTGCATGGGAGGGCCCCCCAAAGAATGCCAGTGCATATGTTAGGGGATCATATGAATGTGCCTCTTTACTGTGAAACTACAAAACCTCTCCTCAAGGTTTTAACACTGACAGAAGATATACAGAATAAAGAGTATCGAATTGTTACTCGTTATTCTTCATTTCTAGTGCGCTGGGATTTGATAAGAGACATTGAAACATCGTATTCCACGTCCAGTTGTGGTGCAGCTGTATCGAGTTTTGACTTGACTTAACTCTAAGAAATGGAAAATAATCGATAATTTTTTAATATAAAGAACAAAAGACTGCAAGTTCCTACAGCACCCAAAGGCCTTCCTCTAAGGGGTGCTGGGGGGGGCTGCAGCAGGTAAGGCTGTGCATGGGGCGCCGCCCGTCAGACCCCATCGCCAGGCACCGCTGAGGTCACAATGCCCCGGGGCAGTATAAAACGGGGTGTCCTGCCAGGCCCCTGCCAGAGCTGTCCTGGGGACAGCCCCAGGCACACGCAAGAGGAGCAGCTGCTCGAGGAGCTGGGGAAACTCCTCCCAGAGGGCTGAGGGAGGACCACACTCCGAAGGCCATGGCTGCACTAAGCATATGCCTTCCTGAGGAGCGCTCCTGAGATCGCCATCCTCATCCCCCGCCGAGCCAGGGGCAGCAGCCGTAAGCAAATGGGATGCAGCAGTTTTGAAGCTTTGGAGCCCATGCCGGCACCCTGCCAGGCGCGGGAAGGATCCTTGCCCCCAAGTTGATGGGGCCAGGGGAGGAGATCAGGCTCCGGGCTGAGGGAGAACAGGGCTAGGGCATCTCCTGGGAGGCGTGACAAGCCGGTGGGAGGAGGGAGCCGGTCTTGCTCACATGCTCAGGGAGTAGCCGATCGCCAGCTCTGCTGCTGGGGTCAGGAAGGAATTTTCCCCCGGGGGGGATTGGCACTGGTCCCCGGGGGTTTTTTGCCTTCCTCTGCAGCACTGAGCAGGACCCCTTGCCAGGGCCCCTCCGGCCCATCTGGGCCGGGTCACTGCCTGCTGCTCGTGCCCCACGAAGGTGGCCTCTCGTGCCCTGCAGCTGGGGGGAGGAGGGCTTTTTTCCCCCACGGTGGGCTTGGAGTTGTGCCCCGGGGGTTTTTGCCTGCCTCTGTGGCACTGAGCGCGCTGGTCCCTTGCCAGGGCTCCTCTGGGCCGTTTTGGCTCGGGGCCCGCTGCTCGTGCCCCACGAAGGTGCACTCGTGCCCCGCATGCCGGGGGAGGAAGCTTTCTGGACTCCCGGGGCGGGCCCCAAGGGAGGCCCCCCCAGGACTGTCCTCTTTTCCTCGGTAGCACTGAGCACAGCCCCTTGACAGGGCTCGCTTTCCCCAGGGGTTCTTGCTTGGCCAAAACAGACCCTGCTTACAAGGGCTCCTGCCTCGCTGCACCCACACGGGGTATTGTGCAGCTTTAAGACAAGTAGTGTAGCATTATAGGAGGTTAAAGTTAATTAATATTAAATAATTATTTATGTTAAATTTAATTTAACATTAAATACTGTTAAATTTGAAAAATATACAATAATCTAAATGTAAAATAACTATGAACAGCTATGAAAAGGAATGGAATACCATGAAAAGGAAAGTGCTAGGAAAAATGAAAGGAAGACGGGAAAACGAAAGGAAACAGGCAAAAAATACAGGGCAAGGAAAAAGCAAAAGGAAGGAGTCAAAGTAAGTGGCAAGGCAAAAGGCCAGATGCAGAAAGGCAAGGACCAAAAGAAGAGGCAAAAGGCAAGACAGAAGGCATAGGAAAAGATAATCAGGAATGCAAGAGGAAGAGGCACGTCAAAAGGCAGAGCCAACGAGAAAAGGGAAAGGAAGTGGCAAGAAAAAAGGGAAGGCAACAAGGAAAAGCAATGGCAAAAGCCAGAGGCAATGCAAAAGGAAAAGGCCTCGAGACCGTAAAAGGCAAGTGGCAAGGCAAAACCCAAAAGGGAAAAGGGAAAAAGCCATGGAAAAGGAACAGCAAAATGGAAAAAGCAACACAAAAGGAAAAAGCCACGGCACAGAGAAGGAGAAAAGGCAAAAGGCAAGACGAAAAGGGAAGATGCCGAGAGGCAAGGCAGAGGCAAAGGGAAGCCCAGATGGAACAAAGCAAGGCAGAAGGCAAAAGAAGAGGCAAGAAACAAAAGGCAAACCCCACAAAGCATGGCAAGAGGCAAAAAGACAGAAGGCATGGCAAAAGCCAAGGGACAAGGAAGGAGTCAAGGCAAAAGGTATGTGCATGGCAATGCAAAAGGCAGGTGCATGGCAATGCAAAAGGCAAGTGTCAGAAAGGAAGGAAAATAGGAAATGCCAAAAGGTGAGACAGAAGGCATAGCAAAAGGCGATAGGCAACGTAAGAGGCAAGAGGTCAGTTAAAAGACATGGCCAAGGGCAAAAGTAAAGGGAAAAAGCAAGAAAAAAGGGAATGGCAAAAAGCAAAAGCAGCAGCCAAAGGCAAGAGACAGTACAAAACGAAATGCAAAAGGCAAAGAGCAAAATGGAAAAGGAGAAAGGGCAGGAGAAGGAAAAGCAAGAAATAAGAGGAAAGGTGAGAGGCACAAGGCCAAAAAGAAGGCAAAATGAAAAGCCACAACAAAAGGCAAAGCAAGGAACAAGGGAAAAGCCTTGGCAGAAAGAAGGCCAAACCAGTAAAATAAAATAAAAGTCAAAAGTAGAATTGTCTTTGTGTTGTTCATTGCTTTTTGGAACTGGTTAACTCTTGGCATTCCAGGCAAATCAAGATCTGGATTTCTAGTGAGCAGAGGGAACAGAATAGTATACAATAGGGTGTAGGGGAACAGGAATGAATGGAAATGAATGTGAATGGAACGGAATGGAGTGGAATGGAATGGAAGCCTGATCCAGGGTTTGTCTACCCCCTTGGCAAAGAAATGTTTCCTCATGTAGCCTCTGAACCTGCTGCGAGGGGTCCCAGCTTGGAGCCATTCCCCCATGACCTGGCCCTGGGTCCCAGGGAGAAGAAATCAGCACCTGACTCTCTGCTTCCCCTCCCCAGCCACACTGCTGACTCCAGTTGCACTTCATGTCAACCAGCACCCCCAGGCCCCTTGCTGCAGCAGGGCTGCTGTCCGGCCACTCTCCCAGCCTTACTCCCTGCCAGGTGTGGAATCTGGCCTTTGGTCTTGGGAGAGTTTGATGTCACTGACGGTTGCCCAATGCTCCAATCTATCCAGATCCCTCAGCAGGGCCTCTCATCCCTCGAGAGAGTCAACACCACTGCCCAGCTCAGGATCATCAGCACACTTACTAAGCACACATTCAACCCCTGCATCCAGATTCTTGATTCAGGTGTTGAACAGAACTGGCCTTAGAACTGAGCCTGGAAGGAAAGCACTGCTGACCGGTCAACAGACACATGCAGCCCCATTCACTCCTACCCTAGAAGCCCTGCCCCTCAGCCAGCTCTTCACCCAGCACACCATGTCCCTGCTCATCTCAGAGCTGGAAAATGCCTGGGGGAAGACAGGACCAAAAGCCTTAATAAAATCCAGGAAAACTACGTCCACCACTACAACCCCCGTTCTGTCTTGCTGCAAATAGCCAATCGCTGGGAACGGCAATGAGCCGTTTGTCTCCAACAACCCGTCTGTCAAGGTACCAGAACCTCAGAGACAGGGTAACGCTTTGTGGACTACAGCCAGGAGCTGAGCACCACGCAGCCGCTCACTCAGAGGAGGGTGAGGAAGGGGAAGGGGAAGGAAACCAGAAGCTGGACTGTCCCCAAACCACGCGTCCTGGAGCCATGCACTCCTTCCCCACCAGCCCCATTTATGGTCAGCATCCTGTCGTGGCATGGAATAGCCCCTTTGGAAGGTTTGGCTCACTAGTCGTGGCTGTGTCCCCTCCTAGTCCTGGCTGTGTCCCCTCCCTACTTCCTGCGTGCCACCACCTTCTGTCATTGGCAGGGCAGTGTGAGAAGCTGAAAAGTCCTGGCTGCTTGGGAACATGTGATCTCTGGGGACCTGGTGTGCTATGGTCCTGAGATGCTGCGTTATTTCTGCCCTGAGTGAGCACTGAACCACAACTGAGCTACTGATTCAGTATTTTCCTGTACAAGATCACGTGCTTCAGGTCAACTTTTGCTCATTATAATAGAAACCCACACCCCCATCTGAAAAGCTACCCGGCCTCCAAGGTGCGACCACCCCTCACTGAACATGCACTCTGAATTTCTCTTAATTTCCTTTAAATCCAAAGCAAAGAAAACTTACACCAATCACAGCAAAGCTATGCATACCTAGAGTCACTCAAGCTCCACCTGACAGGTAAAAATAGTATAAAAGTAGCCCAAAACCAGAGGCCTGGAAGGGAAGATACCGTTGTAACTAGTCAAAAACGATACCGTCACCAACCACGGTCGGATTCTGGGACCAGACGACGGGCTGAGACTCTCGTATCCCCCACCCCCAGGGATGCCATTTAGCTCTCCTAGGAAACTTAGAGATCTCTAGAGAGAATTCTTTACGTTGCTGTATGGCTCAGATACTTTCACGTTGCTTTATGTGTACCTTTACGTGCTCTTATGTTGCTGTGCTATTGCATGTGCTGTTGTGGATGGTGGAGCATCACTGGCAATCCACAGCAGCTGCGCTCTGATCCCAACACACAGCACCATTCCCTAATCCAGCTGTGCCAGCTCCTCCCTGGACGCCACCCAGCCGACCGAGTGTGGCCGTGCTGGCTCATCGACCGTGACTGGAGGGAACGGTGCTTGCACCATTTGTGACTCTGCAGCAGTCGTGACAGGGCAGCACTGTACGTGACCGGGCTCAGAGCGCAGGATCTGCACTCGCTCAGACTCCGAGCTGCCCCCAGCCCCTCAGATCCCCGAGGACAAGCTGGAACACAAGCAGGTTGATTCTCCGCTAAATTCCTTTACCTCTTTAATGCCAAAGAGGGGGAAGGAGAGGGGAAAGAAAACCAAAGGCCAACCTCATGGGCTGGGATGAAGATGGTTTACTGGGACAGCAGAGAGAGAGGAGTAACAGTAACAGGACTGTATAGCAAAATAGACAAATCTGGTGATACACCATGCAGTTTCCAGCTGAACTGCACAGCTCAGCTGTACAAATTGTTCAAAAATACCATTTCCTGGGAAGCAGGATGAGCGGTTTGGCTCAAACAACCTCTCCTGCAAGATAACAGAACCTGCAGAGGCCGGGCAATGTTTTGTGGGCTGGGTCTCGCCTCACAAGGGGCTTGATCCCACAAGCATCTGCGGGTGGGACTAAGGCCTCCATCCTCCCAAGGCCGGAAGGGCTCTTGAGCTCAAAGCAGCCGCTCTGACAAACTGGACATTACGCTTCCGCATTCGATAAACCATCTGGACACTGGCCCTGCAAGGGCAGCCCCTCAGTCAGCAGCCGCCCTGACTGAGAGACAGGACACTGTCCTTATCCCATAAGGAACAGTGACAGGCAGGCGGGGCCCTGCAGAGGCACAGCGCCTTCTAGCTACAGTCCGGTGTGAGGCCACTGAACGGGGTCACTGCTCCATCAGCCCACCTGGGGGGGGTCAAATGACCCCTTGGTTGGGACCCCCATTCCCCACCGACTCATTTCCAGAACACTCTGCAACTCAACACTGAGCCTGCACAAGATATGCTAGGCCTCCCTGAAGGGTGGGGACAGGGAGCATCAAAGATGCAGATTCGGGACATCTGGCACGCACCCTCCATCCAAGCACCACACCTTTATGACCAGCTACGCTGGATGCACAGGTAGCGACATCTTCTTCTTTTTTCTCTTTTACTCTCTTTCTCAGTCTCTCTCAACTTCTACCCTTGTTCTCAGCACAGAACCGTATCAGCACTTCCAGGTTTGCTAAGTTCTACTGACTGGGATCCTTTGCTCCCAATATATGGTGTGGGGCGGTTCCGTTTGCAAGCTTTATGGCTGTACTGGCTTTTAAGGAAAGCTGTGCTTTGCTGGGACCTCCTGGGTGATTGTTGTGACTCCTGAGTACCACGCAGAGGATCAGAAGCTGATCTTGCTGGTGTGGTTGTTAAAAGAGAGCAGCTAAGAGAGGGTTAACCTGGCCCTTGGGGCAGGTAGCAAAGGTCAACTCTACACGTACCCATCTGCTGGGGACCGGGACAGATAGGTCTCAATATCCCTGGTTTGCCTTGCCTGCCTGGTGGGACCTGACAGCGTCCCAAAGTCAGACTGTCACCAAACCACGCATCCTGGATGCCTCCGCCTTCTCCAAAACACAAGAGTGTAAGAACCTGAACAGACCTTGACTGCTTGGGAACAACTAAAAATATCAGTGAGTTATCAGCACTGCTCCCATCCTGACTGCCAAACACAGCACCACACCAGCTGCTAGAAGGAAAAATTAACTCTGTCCTGGCCGAACCCACAACACTGATCTAGGAAGGAGGAGGTTCTTCACCTGGGGAAACAGATGCTCCTCCTTGTATCTGAAGTGTTTTGGCTGTTTCCTCCTCTGCTTGGGAGACGTGACTGCAATTGCCTAACTGAGCGCACCATTTCCTAACACTTTCTCTCTGTGCCACCCCTGCAGGGGCTGCAGTGGGGCCAGCACAGGTTTTAGGACTCGAAAGGTGCCCTCAAGATTAATGGTTGTCACTTTACCGTTTTCTCAGCTTCTTGCCCAGCAAGAACTGACTACAAACAGACCCTTTTCCCAGATGGAGGAACTCTCAAACTGTGTGAATATAGCCCAGTGGGGTGAGTTGGAGCCTCTGGTCCATGCTGCCGCTGGTGTATTGGTGCCCCACTAACTGCAAAGCCCTGTGCAGAACGGAGTGGATCCCTGAAGCGCGCTGCGGCCAAGGCCCAAAACACTCCTGCTTCAAAACCTATTTTCAAGGCCTCTTCCTGAACGGGGCTCCAATCCCAGCCAGCTCTTACAGCTCATACGGGGGGCAAGCTATGAGGGAGAAGTCTGGAATAGCTTCCCTCCAGCACACCGGCAAGCCTAGGGCACCTTGTGAGTCCCTTCTCTTTTCTGCTATCTGTATTTGTTCTAAGGCAGGCAGGCTGCTGGGACGAAGACACACTGAACCCCCCTTCCCACCACATGCTCAGAAACTATCTCAGGAGAGGGAAGTTGCACCTTTTCTGCTGGAATCTCAGTCCCAGACTTTCTAGATGAGGAATTCTTTTTGTTTGGGTTCGTCCTACTGTGCTAATATCAGGTCCTCCCACTAATATATCACTGGTTTGGGTTTGTGTGGCAAGGATTGGGGTTGGCGGGGTGGCTCTAGGGGTGGCTTCTGCAAGCAATTGCTAGAAGCTTTCTGTGGGTCCGACAGAGCAGATTCGAGCGGGCTCAAGGATGGATCTGTCGCTGACCAACGCAAGCCCAGCAGTGATAGTAGCAGCCTGTATGTAAGGGAACATATGTAAGAGGGGGAAAAAGTAAGCATCAGCTTTGTGCCACCAGAGAAGGGAGTGGCTACACAGGGAAGTCTGCTGCCTTAAGGGAGCTTCAGTTAGGGACTTAACCAAGCGAGTCCCAACCTTGGTCAGGGACACGGATTATTGTCTGCTTTTAATTTTTCAAATAGGTAGTAATGAAAAACATAAAAGAAAACTGAGCACCATTAAGAAGGATTTTAGGGCCCTGGGATGCATGGTGCGAGGATCTGGAGCACAGGTAGTGTTCTCCTCCATCATTCCTACTACAAGGAATAGGGAGGGTTGGTTTGAGAAGAGCCAGGAAACAAATACCTGGCTCAGAGCCTTGGGTCCTTTGAGAATGGGCTGGCTCGAGCCTCACCAGCCTTGCTTTCGAGGGATGGGGAGCACTTATCCCCTAGGGGCAGAAGGATACTGTCCAAGAAGCTGACAGGGCTCATTAATAGAGCTTTAAACTAGATAGGAAGGGGGAGAGGGACAGGGCCAGGCTAGATGGAAAAAAGCCTGGGTGTGGTGGTGGAGTTACTGAGGGATGGTGTGCTGGTAATGACCTCTGGTCAGCCATCCTAGCTAATCAGGGGGATAGTGTTGTAACTCAGAGTAGAGATGTAGCTACTACTGATAGGCTAGGTAACTTAAACAGCTGTTCCTTGGGAAGCAAGGCTTCCCCAAGGAGCACAACAAGATCAGCAGACCAGCAGAAGTGCATCTACACCAATGCACGCAGCATGGGGAACAAAAAAGAGGAATTAGAAGTCCTTGTAAGTACAGGAAATTATGATGTGATTGCCATCACAGAAACGTGGTGGGATAATTCACATAACTGGAGTGCTGCAGTTGCTGGTTATAAACTATACAGGCGTGACAGGCTGGGTAGGAGAGGAGGTGGGGTAGCCCTGTATGTCAGAGAATGCATTGACAGCCTAGAGCTGGAGTATGATGAAGACAGGGTCAAGAGTCTCGGGGTGAAAATCAGAGGAGAACAAAATCAGCGAGATATAGTGATGAGAGTCTGCTATAGACCACCTGAACAGGAGGAGGAAGCTGATGAGTTGGTTTTTAAACAACTGGGAGAAGTCTCGCGATCACCAGCCCTTGTCCTTATTGGGGACTTCAACTTACCGGATGTCTCCTGAAGGTACAATACAGCAGGGAGGAAACAGTCTAGCAGGTTCCTGGAGGGTTTGGAAGACAACTTCCTGACCCAGCTGGTAAATGAACCCACAAGGGAAGGTGCCCTGCTGGACTTGTTTGTCAATAGAGAAGACCTGGTGGGGGATGTGAAGGTTGGAGGACGCCTGGGGCACAGTGATCATGAGCTTATAGAATTCTTAGTACTGGGAGAAGTAAGGAAGGGAGACAGCAGAACAAGCACCTTAGACTTCCGTAGGGCTGACTTTGGACTGTTCAGAAAGCTGCTCGATAAGATTCCATGGGAGGCAGCCCTTGAGGGCAAAGGAGCCCAAGAGGGTTGGTTGCTCCTCAAGAAGGTAATCTCGGCGGCACAAGAACAGGCTGTCCCAGTCGGTCAGAAGAGGGGTCGGCGAGCTAGGAAGCCAGCCTGGCTGAGTAGAGAGATTCAGGCTGATATACGGGAAAAGAAGGGAAACTATGAGCTTTGGAAGAAGGGGCAGGTGTCTTGGGATGATTATAGGAAATTAGTGAGATCATGTAGGGAGAAAGTCAGAAGGGCTAAAGCTGATCTGGAACTCAGGCTGGCCAGTTCTGTAAAAGATAATAAAAAGTCCTTCTATAGGTATATTAATAGTAAAAGGAGGGTCAAGGAGAATCTCCAGCCCTTATTGGATGCTGATGGCACATTAGTGACAAGGGATGAGGACAAGGCTGAGGTCCTTAATTCCTTCTTTGCCTCATTCTTTAACAGTAAAGAAGGATATTCTGTGAGTACTCATCCTCCGGAACTGGCTGACAGGGAGGGGAAGAATAACAAAGTTCCCATGGTTCAGGAGGAAATGATTAGCAACCTACTTGGCCAGTTAGATACCCACAAGTAATGGGGCCAGATGGGATTCACCCAAGGGTACTGAGGGAGCTGTCAGATGTGCTTGCCAAACCCCTTTCCATCATCTATCAGCAATCCTGGCAGACTGGGGAAGTTCCAGTCGACTGGAGGCTGGCAGATGTTACACCCATATACAAGAAGGGTCGGAAGGAGGATCCAGGGAACTACAGGCCTGTCAGTCTGACCTCAGTCCCAGGGAAGATCATGGAGAGGGTCCTCATGGGAGCTATCATGCAGCACATGCACGATGGCCAGGGGATCAGGCCTAGTCAACATGGGTTTACAAAAGGTAGATCCTGTCAAACTAACCTCATCACCTTCTATGACAAGGTGACCCGCTTAATGGATGAGGGTAAGGCTGTGGATGTGATCTACCTGGACTTTGGTAAAGCCTTTGACACAGTTTCTCACAGCATTCTGACTGAGAAACTGGCTGCCACTGGCCTGGACAGGTGGACCCTCAGATGGGTTAAAAACTGCATGGATGGCCAAGCCCAGAGTGTGGAGGTGAACGGAACAAAATCCAGCTGGAGGCCGGTCACGAGTGGCGTCCCCCAGGGCTCAGTCCTGGGTCCAGTCTTGTTCAACATCTTTATCAATGATCTCAATGAAGGGATTGAATGCTCCCTCACTAAGTTTGCAGACTACACTAAACTAGGAGGAAGCGTTGATCTGCCTGAGAGTAGGGAGGCTCTTCAGAGGGATCTGAACAGACTGGACCGATGGGCTGAGTCCAATGGGATGAAGTTTAACAAGGCCAAGTGTAGAGTGCTGCACATGGGACATAACAACCCCATGCAGCGCTACAGGCTTGGGGGAGACTGGCTGGAGAGTTGTCAGGCAGAGAAGGACCTGGGGGTGTTGGTTGACTGCAGACTGAATATGAGTTGTCAGTGTGCTCAGGTGGCCAAGAAGGCCAATGGCATCTTGGCTTGTATCAAAAACAGTGTGGCCAGTATGTCTGGGGAGGTGATTGTGCCCCTGTACTCGGCATTGGTGAGGCCACACCTTGAGTACTGTGTCCAGTTCTGGGCTCCTCACCACAAGAAGGACATGGAGGTCCTGGAGCGAGTCCAGAGAAGGGCAACCAGGCCGGTGAAGGGGCTGGAGGGCAAATCCTATGAGGAGTGGCTGAGGGAGCTGGGGCTGTTTAGCCTAGAGAAGAGGAGGTTGAGGGGAGACCTTATCACTGCCTACAACTACCTGAAGGGAGGTTATAGAGAGGTAGGTGATGGTCTCTTCAGCCAGGTGACAGGAGATAGGACAAGGGGGAATGGCATGAAGCTGTGCCAGGGCAGGTTTAGATTGGATGTTAGGAAAAAATTTTTTACTGAAAGAGTTGTCAGGGCCTGGAACAGGCTGCCCAGGGAGGGGGTTGAGTCGCCTTCCCTGGATGTGTTCAAAAAAAGGGTAGATGAAGTACTGGGGGATATGGTTTAGTTTAGTATGTGAATGGTTGGACTTGATGATCTTAAAGGTCTTTTCCAACCTTATTATTCTGTGATTCTGTGAAAGGAGGCCCTGGCTGTACTTTGGGCATGGATCCCAACGTTCTAGCTCAGAAAATTACATCCTTTCCACCATACCCATGCAACCTCCCTTGGATTTCAAAGTCTGTCCTACTTTCATGGGAGTCTCTTGGCACGATCTGCCCAACCCCAGGCTCCAGATACACGTTTTTGCATTTCCTCCAGGCTGTAGCTGCGGAAGTCACACACCCTCAAACTCCCTGAGCGGGTGTCAGGTGCCTCGTGCTCCACACTGTATGGCCTCATCTACTTTACATCTGGCACAGAAAGGGAACAACTCAGAGGGATGGTCTCTGTGCCACAGGAATGGTTTGTGTCACGGCCTGAGAGAAGAGTAAGGCACCTGGCTTTGTTCTTGGGATTTCAGGGGCAGAGGACAGGTCAGGGACACCCAACAGCTGTGCCCGCTGCATGGCCACCAAAGGCAGGGACAGCCCCTGGGCCTCCTGGGCACAGGGACTGCCTGGGGCCCAGCACCCCAAAGGCCTTCCTCTAAGGGGTGCTGGGTGGGGCTCCAGCAGGCCAGGCTGTGCACGGGGGGGGCCCCCCAAAGACTGCCAGTGCATATGTTAGGGGATCATATGAATGTGCCTCTTTCCTGTGAAACTACAAAACCTCTCCTCAAGGTTTTAACACTGACAGAAGATATACAGAATAAAGAGTATCGAATTGTTACTCATTATTCTTCATTTCTAGTGCACTGGGATTTGATAAGAGACATTGAAACATCGTATTCCACGTCCGGTTGTGGTGCAGCTGTATCGAGTTTTGACTTTACTTAACTCTAAGAAATGGAAAATAATCGATAATTTTTTAATATAAAGAACAAAAGACTGCAAGTTCCTACAGCACCCAAAGGCCTTCCTCTAAGGGGTGCTGGGGGGGGCTGCAGCAGGCAAGGCTGTGCATGGGGGGCCGCCCGTCACACCCCATCGCCAGGCACCGCTGAGGTCACAATGCCCCGGGGCAGTATAAAACGGGGTGTCCTGCCAGGCCCCTGCCAGAGCTGTCCTGGGGACAGCCCCAGGCACACGCAAGAGGAGCAGCTGCTCGAGGAGCTGGGGAAACTCCTCCCAGAGGGCTGAGGGAGGACGACACTCCGAAGGCCGTGGCTGCACTAAGCATATGCCTTCCTGAGGAGCGCTCCCGAGATCGCCATCCTCATCCCCCGCCGAGCCAGGGGCAGCAGCCGTAAGCAAACGGGATGCAGCAGTTTTGAAGCTTTAGAGCCCATGCCGGCACCCTGCCAGGCGCGGGAAGGATCCTTGCCCCCAAGTTGATGGGGCCAGGGGAGGAGATCAGGCTCCGGGCTGAGGGAGAACAGGGCTAGGGCATCTCCTGGGAGGCGTGACCAGCCGGTGGGAGGAGGGAGCCGGTCTTGCTCACATGCTCAGGGAGTAGCCGATCGCCAGCTCTGCTGCTGGGGTCAGGAAGGAATTTTCCCCCGGGGGGGATTGGCACTGGTCCCCGGGGGTTTTTTGCCTTCCTCTGCAGCACTGAGCAGGACCCCTTGCCAGGGCCCCTCCGGCCCATCTGGGCCGGGTCACTGCCTGCTGCTCGTGCCCCACGAAGGTGGCCTCTCGTGCCCTGCAGCTGGGGGGAGGAGGGCTTTTTTCCCCCACAGTGGGCTTGGAGTTGTGCCCCGGAGGTTTTTGCCTGCCTCTGTGGCACTGAGCGCGCTGGTCCCTTGCCAGGGCTCCTCTGGGCCGTTTTGGCTCGGGGCCCGCTGCTCGTGCCCCACGAAGGTGCACTCGTGCCCCGCGTGCCGGGCGAGGAAGCTTTCTGGACTCCCGGGGCGGGCCCCAAGGGAGGCCCCCCCAGGACTGTCCTCTTTTCCTCGGTAGCACTGAGCACAGCCCCTTGACAGGGCTCGCTTTCCCCAGGGGTTCTTGCTTGGCCAAAACAGACCCTGCTTACAAGGGCTCCTGCCTCACTGCACCCACACGGGGTATTGTGCAGCTTTAAGACAAGTAGTGTAGCATTATATGAGGTGAAGTTAAATTAATATTAAATTATTATTAATGTTACATTAAATTTAACATTAAATAATGTTAAATTTTAAAAATATACAATACTCCAAATAAAAAACAAGGCAAGGTGAGAGGCACAAGTCCAAAAAGAAGGCAAAAAGGAAAAGCCACGGCAAAAGGCAAAGCAAGGAACAAGGGAAAAGCCATGGCAGAAAGAAGGTCAAACCAGTAAAATAAAATAAAAGTCAAAAGTAGAATTGTCTTTGTGTTGTTCATTGCTTTTTGGAACTGGTTAACTCTTGTCATTCCAGGCAAATCAAGATCTGGATTTCTAGTGAGCAGAGGGAACAGAATAGTATAAAATAGGGTGCAGGGCAATGGGAATGAATGGAAATTAATGTGAATGGAAAGGAATGGAGTGGAATGGAATGGAATGGAAGCCTGATCCAGGGTTTGTCTACCCCCTTGGCAAAGAAATGTTTCGTCATGTAGCCTCTGAACCTGCTGCGAGGGGTCCCAGCTTGGAGCCATTCCCCCATGCCCTGGCCCTGGGTCCCAGGGAGAAGAAATCAGCACCTGATTCTCTGCTTCCCCTCCCCAGCCACACTGCTGACTCCAGTTGCACTTCATGTCAACCAGCACCCCCAGGCCCCTTGCTGCAGCAGGGCTGCTGTCCGGCCACTCTCCCAGCCTTACTCCCTGCCAGGTGTGGAAACTGGCCTTTGTTCTTGGGACACTTTGATGTCACTGACGGTTGCCCAATGCTCCAATCTATCCAGATCCCTCAGCGGGGCCTCTCATCCCTCGAGAGAGTCAACACCACTGCCCAGCTCAGGATCATCAGCACACTTACTAAGCACACATTCAACCCCTGCATCCAGATTCTTGATTCAGGTGTTGAACAGAACTGGCCTTAGAACTGAGCCTGGAAGGAAAGCACTGCTGACCGGTCAACAGACACATGCAGCCCCATTCACTCCTACCCTAGAAGCCCTGCCCCTCAGCCAGCTCTTCACCCAGCACACCATGTCCCTGCTCATCTCAGAGCTGGAAAATGCCTGGGGGAAGACAGGACCAAAAGCCTTAATAAAATCCAGGAAAACTATGTCCACCACTACACCCCACATTCTGTCTTGCTCCAAATAGCCAATCGCTGGGAACGGCAATGAGCCGTTTGTCTCCAACAACCCGTCTGTCAAGGTACCAGAACCTCAGAGACAGGGTAACACTTTGTGGACTACAGCCAGGAGCCGAGCACCACGCAGCCGCTCACTCAGAGGAGGGTGAGGAAGGGGAAGGGGAAGGAAACCAGAAGCTGGACTGTCCCCAAACCACGCGTCTTGCAGCCATGCACTCCTTCCCCACCAGCCCCCTTTATGGTCAGCATCATGTCGTGGCATGGAATAGCCCCTTTGGAAGGTTTGGCTCACTAGTCGTGGCTGTGTTCCGTCCTAGTCCTGGCTGTGTCCCCTCCCTACTTCCTGCGTGCCACCACCTTCTGTCATTGGCAGGGCAGTGTGAGAAGCTGAAAAGTCCTGGACTGCTTGGGAACATGTGATCTCTGGGGACCTGGTGTGCTATGGTCCTGAGATGCTGCATTGTTTCTGCCCTGAGTGAGCACTGAACCACAACTGAGCTAGTGATTCAGTATTTTCCTGTACAAGATCACGTGCTTCAGGTCAACTTTTGCTCATTATAATAGAAACCCACACCCCCATCTGAAAAGCTACCCGGCCTCCAAGGTGCGACCACCCCTCACTGAACATGCACTCTGAATTTCTCTTAATTTCCTTTAAATCCAAAGCAAAGAAAACTTACACCAATCACAGCAAAGCTATGCATACCTAGAGTCACTCAAGCTCCACCTGATAGGTAAAAATAGTATAAAAGTAGCCCAAAACCAGAGGCCTGGAAGGGAAGATACCATTGTAACTAGTCAAAAAAGATACCGTCACCAACCATCGCCGGCTTCTGGGACCAGCCGACGGGCTGAGCCTCTCTTATCCCCCACCCCCAGGGACGCCATTTAGCTCTCCTAGGAAACTTAGAGATCTCCAGAGAGAATTCTTTACGTTGCTGTATGGCTCAGATACTTTCACGTTGCTTTATGTGTACCTTTACGTGCTCTTATGTTGCTGTGCTATTGCATGTGCTGTTGTGGATGGTGGAGCATCACCGGCAATCCAAAGCAGCTGCGCTCTGATCCCAACACACAGCACCATTCCCTAATCCAGCTGTGCCAGCTCCTCCCTGGACGCCACCCACCCAACCCAGTGTGGCCGTGCTGCCTCATCGACCGTGACTGGAGGGAACGGTGCTTGCACCATTTGTGACTCTGCAGCAGTCGTGACAGGGCAGCACTGTACGTGACCGGGCTCAGAGCGCAGGATCTGCACTTGCTCAGACTCCGAGCTGCCCCCAGCCCCTCAGATCCCCGAGGACAAGCTGGAACACAAGCAGGTTGATTCTCTGCTAAATTCCTTTACCTCTTTAATGCCAAAGGGGGCAGGAAGGAGAGGGGAAAGAAAACCAAAGGCCAACCTCATGGGCTGGGATGAAGATGGTTTACTGGGACAGCAGAGAGAGAGGAGTAACAGTAACAGGACTGTATAGCAAAATAGACAAATCTGGTGATACACCATGCAGTTTCCAGCTGAACTGCACAGCTCAGCTGTACAAATTGTTCAAAAATACCATTTCCTGGGAAGCAGGATGAGCGGTTTGGCTCAAACAACCTCTCCTGCAAGATAACAGAACCTGCAGAGGCCGGGTAATGTTTTGTGGGCTGGGTCTCGCCTCACAAGGGGCTTGATCCCACAGGCATCTGCGGGTGGGACTAAGGCCTCCATCCTCCCAAGGCCGGAAGGGCCTGTAGCCTCTTGAGCTCAAAGCAGCCGCTCTGACAAAGTGGACATTACGCTTCCACATTCGATAAACCATCTGGACACTGGCCCTGCAAGGGCAGCCCCTCAGTCAGCAGCCGCCCTGACTGAGAGACAGGACACTGTCCTTATCCCATAAGGAACAGTGACAGGCAGGCGGGGCCCTGCGGAGGCACAGCACCTTCTAGCTACAGTCCGGTGTGAGGCCACTGAACGGGGTCACTGCTCCATCAGCCCACCTGGGGGGTCAAATGACCCCTTGGTTGGGACCCCCATTCCCCACCGACTCATTTCCAGAACACTCTGCAACTCAGCACTGAGCCTGCACAAGATATGCTAGGCCTCCCTGAAGGGTGGGGACAGGGAGCATCAAAGATGCAGATTCGGGACATCTGGCACGCACCCTCCATCCAAGCACCACACCTTTATGACCAGCTACGCTGGATCCACAGGTAGCGACATCTTCTTCTTTTTTCTCTTTTACTCTCTTTCTCAGTCTCTCTCAACTTCTACCCTTGTTCTCAGCACAGAACCGTAACAGCACTTCCAGGTTTGCTAAGTTCTACTGACTGGGATCCGTTGCTCCCAATATATGGTGTGGGGCGGTTCCGTTTGCAAGCTTTATGGCTGTACTGGCTTTTAAGGAAAGCTGTGCTTTGCTGGGACCTCCTGGGTAATTGTTGTTACTCCTGAGTACCACGCCGAGGATCAGAAGCTGATCTTGCCGGTGTGGTTGTTAAAAGAGACCAGCTAAGAGAGGGTTAACCTGGCCCTTGGGGCAGGTAGCAAAGGTCAACTCTACAGGTACCCATCTGCTGGGGACCGGGACAGACAGGTCTCAATCTCCCTGGTTTGCCTTGCCTGCCTGGTGGGACCTGACAGCGTCCCAAAGCCAGACTGTCCCCAAACCACGCATCCTGGATGCCTCCGCCTTCTCCAAAACACAAGAGTGTAAGAACCTGAACAGACCTTGACTGCTTGGGAACAACTAAAAACATCAGTGAGTTATCAGCACTGCTCCCATCCTGACTGCACCAATGGGATGAAGTTTAACAAGGCCAATGGCATCTTGGCTTGTATCAAAAACAGTGTGGCCAGTAGGTCTAGGGAGGTGATTGTGCCCCTGTACTCGGCATTGGTGAGGCCACACCTTGAGTACTGTGTCCAGTTCTGGGCTCCTCACCACAAGAAGGACATGGAGGTCCTGGAGCGAGTCCAGAGAAGGGCAGCCAGGCTGGTGAAGGGGCTGAATGGCACATTCTGTGAGGAGCGGCTGAAGGATCTGGGGCTGTTTAGCCTAGAGAAGAGGAGATTGAGGGGAGACCTTATCACTGCCTACAACTATCTGAAGGGAGGTTATAGAGAGATAGTTGATGGTCTCTTCAGCCAGGTGACAGGAGATAGGACAAGGGGGAATGGCATGGAGCTGCGCCAGGGCAGGTTTAGATTGCACATTAGAAAAAGCTTTTTTTACTGAAAGAGTTGTCAGGGCCTGGAACAGGCTGCCCAGGGAGGGGGTTGAGTCACCTTCCATGGATGTGTTCAAAAAAAGGGTAGATGAAATACTTAGGGATATGGTTTAGTTTAGGATGCGAATGGTTGGACTTGATGATCTTAAAGGTCTTTTCCAACCTTGTGATTCTGTGATTCTGTGATAAAATGTGCTGTATTTAAAACTGGCTTATTACAAAGGAACTTGAATCTGGGGTTTGATCCTGAAAATCACAGAACTGTGAGATAACCCCTCATACCTAGTTCCTAAGCACAGGACCAAAGAACCAAGCAAGTATTTCTGCTTCTTAAACTTTCAGCCATTTTGTTTGGTTTTGCTTAGCTATTCTTCAGAGGGAACTATACTGAAATTAATTTCTTTGCTGTTTGGTCATCCTCTAATGTAGCGTCCCACAATTTATCTCCAAGTCTACAGCGCTCGGCTAGTTCATGCACTGTATGTAGGTTAACAAACATTCCCTTTGCATACCCGTATTCTAACGGTCCGGGCAATTCCTTGCCTTTGACCTGTCACTTCTGACAGTCCGGGCAATTCCTTATGTAAGGCAATGCCTTTGACCTGTCGCTTCTGTAGTAAATAAATCATATGCTACTTGCCTGTCCATTATAACGTCAGCGCTGTTGCAGCTTTATCAGGTCCGGTAGCACGTAGCGGCTAGGCTCACTGATGTGATCACCTAGGGCACGGCACACTCTCTTGTCAGCGTGCTTATTTGCCATCCTGCTGCTTAGGACCCACACACCCTCCGTCGTTCCACCGTGGTTCGTGATAAGGACATTTTCTTTGCTCCTTGTAATCCTGGCGCTTTAATCCCGGCGCTCCCCAGTATCACGGCGCTTTACCCAGTATCACGTCGGGCCCCCAAACTGTCTCGGAACCTAGTCAATGCCCCGCCGGGAATCCTGTCCACGATACACGAGACCGTTGAAATCAACGGGACGCGTCTCCCCGTTCTTCGGCGGCAGCAGCCCCTCACAGTGCTGATGTCGATCCCGGACGAGCCTCCAGTGTATCACGTCGGGGTCACCATTTTGTGGAAAATCGACGGGGAGACAGCCACATCCGATGATGTCCAGCAAGCCTCAACTTTATTCAGTTACACATCGCACTTTTATGGTTACAATAATTAGCTTATGCATATTGCAGAAATTGAGCTCATCATTGGTCCAAGATAAAAGAACATCTGTGCCCCTGTTGGCACATACTCCGAATGCCTATGGCTTCTTCCCCCGTTCCCAGTTCTTCTTTCCCATACTTTACTATCTTAAAGATATAACGTCTTTGTTACATCCACAACGTTTCTCACGCCCTTACTGCTTGACCAATTTCACTGTACCAAGCTCATGGCCTTTGGCCACCAGCCATGATTCCACAAAACTCTCTACATCCCTCGTTTATCCTTTTCCCATATACCTGTGCTGTAATAACTCCTCACTCTCCAGAACACAGCTTTGTACCAGGGCTGGCAACCTGAATCTGTACAAAATGCACATGGAGAGAGAAGAGAGGCCTCTACACACACACACTGGAGTCAGGAAACAGTCAGGCTCACATTCAGCACTTTGTAGTATTTGTGGTGCTACAGACGAAACTCAAACTTAAATTTTACTTGGAAAAGCCATACGCTTACCTGAAGCTGTTGTAGAGTGTAGGACTCGCCTGACACAGCAGCACAGCCACCCAAACTTGCACAGACGGTCAAGGCACTTGCTTCTTCCTTCAGAGGATGACTCCAGACGAGCTGCCATGAAGAGGCGGTACATGTGGGAAACGAAGAGCGGCCCTGGAAAGGAGACACAGTTATGCCCCCTGGAGGGAAAGAGAAAAAGCAGTAAAGCACGAGATGGAGGAGCTTGCAGAGATGTAAATTTGTGCGTTGTTCAGCAGGGAGGTGGCACGGTGTGCTTTGTAATGTTAAGGAAGGTGCAGGCTTTAAAGACTAAGCGGGGAGAGGGGGGGAGAAGGGGAGGGGAAACTGGGTCGGGGGTGGGGGCGGTGGGCGGTGAGGTCGGGGCGGAGAGCTCTCCAGCGTGGGACAACCTTTTGTACAGGGAAGCTGTGGTTCTTGTGTTAATGCAAAGTAGTGAAACCTGAACCCAAGCTGCTGGTCAGCAAATCGAGAGGGGATAGAACTTTGCTTCATTGTTATTAAAGTTGTCCTGGATTCACCGCAATCGGAGTCTGTCACTTTCAATAGGCCACAGGTACAAACCCTGCTGTTCAAAGGGTAATAAGCAGAAGTCAAGCTGACTGTGACCAGCCCACATAGAGCCCAGACCTTCACCCTACACAGAAATGTCCAAGTTCTCCACTACAGGTGTTCCAAAGCCAGAAGATAAGCTGTTACAACTGCATAAGCCTTTCTTGTCCTTTGTTTTCTATTGTACTGAAAACCTTCCTAGCACCGGCTTTTTGTCAACTCAAGAAAAGGTGTCTCTGCATGGAAAAAACACATCAATGCAGAGCAGCCAAGTTCCCTTGGGGCTTTTTACCTACAGGCATTTTAGACTTGAGATACCCAGGCATAACACAGAGAGATGCTCCATGTGGGGTTTGGGTTCTTGCAACTGTTTTCAACAGAAAATTGCAGCAACTCCAGGCCTTTCATATACAAACACCAGAAATAAAACTTTTCTGCGGTATTTTCCACCAAAAAAAATTAATTCCCCTCACTGAATTTTTTTTCTATTTCTTTATTCCTTAATGTGAGAATGCTGGTCAAGTACTGACTGAGAGTGACAGCTCAGCCTCCTCCCTCCTCTCCCCATGCTGGAATGCATCCCTCCAGCTGCTGCCCCACTAATCATTTCAGGGACACACCTGGAGATACTGGAAAAGGGGCAGCAGCAATGGCAGCAGCACAGCATATCTGGAGGAACCTCAACAAGTAGCACAAGAGGGGTAGAAGATGGAGGTGCCACAGTTGCATACAGGCAGCTGGGCAGGGACAAACCATGGGCACTTGACAGCCAGCCTGAAGAAATGCTGTAAAATTGCACTCTAAAACACCGCAGCTGAGCTCTGCCATGAGTTTCTGAGTACCTGTGAGGGAATTTGCAAACAGCAAAAACAAGGAAAGCTTTTTGCTTTACCTTGTCCTTCCCTTCAAAATCCATGATATTGGAAGACACAAAAAAAGGCCCCTTTTTGTGAAGTATTGGAAGAAGTGTGCTGCCTGCCATGATTTTTCAGACTGGAAGGACTGCAGAGGACCAGTCCTCACATGCAGAAATGCTCTATTAAAAGGCATGTACAGTCTCTGATAGGCCTTCCTCTAAGGGGTGCTGGGTGGGGTGCAGCAGGCCTGACAGTGCATATGTTATGCGATCATATGAATGTGCCTCTTCACTGTGAAACTACAAAACTTCTCCTCAAGGTTTTTAACACTGACAGAAGATATACAGAATAAAGAGTATCGAATTGTTACTCGTTATTCTTCATTTCTAGTGCACTGGGATTTGATAAGAGACATTGAAACATCGTATTCCACGTCCAGTTGTGGTGCAGCTACTTTACTTAACTCTAAGAAATGGAAAATAATCAATAATTTTTTAATATAAAGAACAAAAGACTGCAAGTTCCTACAGCACCCAAAGGCCTTCCTCTAAGGGGTGCTGATGAGGGAGGGCTGCAGCAGACCGGGCTGTGCATGGGGGGCCACCCATCACACCCCATCGCCAGGCCCAGCTGAGGTCACAATGCCCCGGGGCAGTATAAAACGGGGTGTCCTGCCAGGCCCCTGCCAGAGCTGTCCTGGGGACAGCCCCAGGAACACGCAAGAGGAGCAGCTGCTCGAGGACCTGGGGAAACTTCTCCCAGAGGGCTGAGGGAGGACCACACTCCGAAGGCCATGGCCGCACTAAGCATATGCCTTCCTGAGGAGCGCTCCAGAGATCGCCATCCTCATCCCCCGCCAAGCCAGTGGCAGCAGCCGTAAGCAAACGGGATGCAGCAGTTTTGAAGGGGTCCCAGACCACTGGAGCCCATGCCGGCACCCTGCCAATCGCGGGAAGGATCCTTGCCCCCAATTGATGGGGCCAGGGGAGGAGATCAGGCTCCGGGCTGAGGGAGAACAGGGCTAGGGCATCTCCTGGGAGGCGTGACCAGCCGGTGGGAGGAGGGAGCCGGTCTTGCTCACATGCTCAGGGAGTAGCCGATCGCCAGCTCTGCTGCTGGGGTCAGGAAGGAATTTTCCCCCGGGGGGGATTGGCACTGGTCCCCGGGGGTTTTTTGCCTTCCTCTGCAGCACTGAGCAGGACCCCTTGCCAGGGCCCCTCTGGCCCATCTGGGCCGGGTCACTGCCTGCTGCTCGTGCCCCACGAAGGTGGCCTCTCGTGCCCTGCAGCTGGGGGGAGGAGGGCTTTTTTCCCCCACGGTGGGCTTGGAGTTGTGCCCCGGGGGTTTTTGCCTGCCTCTGTGGCACTGAGCGCGCTGGTCCCTTGCCAGGGCTCCTCTGGGCCGTTTTGGCTCGGGGCCCGCTGCTCGTGCCCCACGAAGGTGCACTCGTGCCCCGCGTGCCGGGGGAGGAAGCTTTCTGGACTCCCGGGGCGGGCCCCAAGGGAGGCCCCCCCAGGACTGTCCTCTTTTCCTCGGTAGCACTGAGCACAGCCCCTTGACAGGGCTCGCTTTCCCCAGGGGTTCTTGCTTGGCCAAAACAGACCCTGCTTACAAGGGCTCCTGCCTCGCTGCACCCACGCGGGGTATTGTGCAGCTTTAAGACAAGTAGTGTAGCATTATATGAGGTTAAAGGTAATTAATTTTAAATAATTATTAATGGCAAAAAAGGAAAAGCCATGGCAAAAGGCAAAGCAAGGAAAAAGGGAAAAGCCTCGGCATAAGGAAGGCCATACCAGTAAAATAAAATAAAATAAAAATAAAAAGTAGAATTATCTTTGTGTTGTTCATTGCTTTTTGGAACTGGCTAACTCTTGGCATTCCAGGCCAAGAGTCAGTGAGCAGAGGGAACAGAATAGTATACAACAGGCTGTCGCGGAATGGGAATGAATGGAAATGAATGTGAATGTGTATGGAATGGAGTGGAGTGGAATGGAATGGAAGCCTGATCCAGGGTTTGTCTAGCCCCTTGACAAGAAAGTGGTTCTTCAGGTAGCCTCTGAACCTGCTGCAAGGGGTCCCAGCTTGGAGCCATTGCCCCACACCCTGGCCCTGGGTACCAGGGAGAACAAATCAGCACCTGACTCTCTGCTTCCCCTCCCCAGCCACACTGCTGACTCCAGTTGCACTTCATGTCAACCAGCACCCCCAGGCCCCTTGCTGCAGCAGGGCTGCTGTCCGGCCACTCTCCCAGCCTTACTCCCTGCCAGGTGTGGAAACTGGCCTTTGGTCTTGGGACACTTTGATGTCACTGACGGTTGCCCAATGCTCCAATCTATCCAGATCCCTCAGCAGGGCCTCTCATCCCTCGAGAGAGTCAACACCACTGCCCAGCTCAGGATCATCAGCACACTTACTAAGCACACATTCAACCCCTGCATCCAGATTCTTGATTCAGGTGTTGAACAGAACTGGCCTTAGAACTGAGCCTGGAAGGAAAGCACTGCTGACCGGTCAACAGACACATGCAGCCCCATTCACTCCTACCCTAGAAGCCCTGCCCCTCAGCCAGCTCTTCACCCAGCACACCATGTCCCTGCTCATCTCAGAGCTGGAAAATGCCTGGGGGAAGACAGGACCAAAAGCCTTAATAAAATCCAGGAAAACTATGTCCACCACTACACCCCACATTCTGTATTGCTCCAAATAGCCAATCGCTGGTGTGAGAAACTATGGACTAAGGTATTGTTTATTAAGATTTATGTTAAGCTCAATGTAAAGGCTAAGCAACAAAAGATATGGAATCACCTATGTAAACAGCTATCAGACACTGCTTGCTTAAGATAAGATAACCACAAACTAAATCAGACACCGCTTGTGCAAGATAACCGCCAGACATCCAGGAACCGACAGAAACAGGACAAACAACCCCATATAAGGACATAAGGGTGAGGGATCAACTATGGGATAAAGGAGAAAAATGTATAAAAAGGAACTGTTTGAACTGCTCAGGACGGCAGTTGGCGGAACGCAGATTCCCCTGCCGTCCAGCGCTGTATTTGCTCATATTCTACTTGCTATAATTAATAAAATTTTAATTGGATTATGATCCATTGTGGTCTCAATTTATAACAATTCCTGGTGCCGTGACTCGGATAAGGAACGGTGGGCTTCTGTCCTCTGGGGAGGCGCCCCGCGGCAATCCGCGGCCCCGCGACCGACAGCCTACCTCAACCTTACCGACGAACCTAAATTCTAGAATAATGAGCAAATGAGGAACCGGTAAAATCCCATAAAATTCTGTGCACGGGAGTCCGGACGAAGACGCAGGACGCGTAAGTATATTGCGAATTTGTTCGCGGGTTTGCCATTCGGGCGGGGTTGGATATCCTGGAATATAACGAATGAGAGGTTCGACATACTGAACCAAGCGAGTGCGGACCCTTCAGTACTGCGGTTCCCATCTCCCGCGAGGGACTGGGCCAGGACCAAGGGGAGCATGTGAGAGTGTGGTTGTGGATATTCCAGAAGATGGGGGTGAAGGAAAGCAAGCCTTCGACACCCAGGGGGGGAGTATCTGTATCCTCCATACCTAAGAATACCCCTCTAGCATATATCTTAGATAACTGGAAAAATTTTCCCGGGTCAACAGGATTGTACTAAGATATGGGGAGGGAAAAAAATCTCTAAAAATGTATATTGGCCAATTTATGGATCAGAGGAAGAATGGGTAAGACAGCAATTAAACCTCTGGGTTAATAATAATAAAAAAACCCCTTAACCCGGAGGAGAGTCAGTATGCGGAAGTGTGGCTAGAAAGACCAGGAGCTAGCCTTTACCCACTGAATGAAGTAAAAACTAAACAAAAGAAAAAGAAGGAAGAGTTAGACGAAACCCTTCTAACTCCCCCTCCTTACATTCCTCCTCCTGCTCCCGCAGCCCCTCCAGAGGTCCCCAGAGCGCCCACTCCCCCACCAGAATTGGAGCAAGGGTCTCCCCCTCCTCCTAGACGCGTGACTAGAAGTCAAAAAGGGGCAGCTCAGATGTATCCTCTAAGGGAAATGCCCATGGGGGGACCTCAGCCTGTGATTGGATATATTTCTGTACCACTAAGCTCGGCTGACCTACAAGATTTTAAAAGAACCGAGATGGGAAACTTAATTGAGGACCCACTTGGAGTGGCAGAAAGATTGGATCAATTTTAGGGCCAAACCTTTATACTTGGGATGAGATGCAATCTATCCTTGGTCAATTATTTACTACCGAGGAAAGAGATATGATCAGACGAGCAGGAATGAGACTGTGGGATGCTCAGCATGCCCAGGGACCCCAAGCAGATATTAAATGGCCACTCCAAAGACCTAATTGGGATAATCAGGATCCGGTGCATAGAACTCATATGCAGGACCTAAGAACTATAGTAATTCAGGGGATTAGAGAAGCAGTACCCCATGGCCAGAATATCTATAAAGCATTTAATGAAATGCAAAAGAAAGATGAGAGCCCTACTGAGTGGCTGGAACGACTGAGGAAAGCCCTTCAGCTGTACTCTGGGGTAAATCCAGACGAACCTTTAGGGCAAGCGTTCCTCAAAACTCAGTTTGTGGCAAAATCATGGGAAGATATCAGAAAGAAGATTGAAAAGTTAGAAGACTGGCAGAATAGAGGGTTGGATGAATTATTGAGGGAAGCTCAGAAAGTCTATGTAAGGTGAGAAGAAGAAAGCAGCAAGCAACAAGTAAGAATGATTGTAGCAGCAGTCAGAGAGGATCGCAAAGGGCGAGTAGGCGAAAATAGACCTACTGGATCGAAACAAGGGAATGCAGTAGTAAGAAAGGAACAAGGATGTTGTTTTTATTGTGGAAAGAAGGGACATATAAAGAAGAATTGCAGAGAAAAGATTAGGAATGAGGAAATATTAAAAATAGAAAAGGAAAGTAAGGGGCTCTATATTTTAGGGGACCGGAGCCATCAGGAGCCCTTGATAAAATTAAAAATAGGTCCCCATAAACAAGAGTTCACCTTTTTAGTAGACACTGGGGCTGAGAAATCGACTATTAGGCAAATACCAGAGGGATGTAAAGTTTCCCCTGAAAAAGTACAAGTAATTGGGGCAAAAGGAGAACCCTTTAAAGTAAGCAAAATCAAAAATGTGGTATTCGAAACTGAAAATAAATTTGGAATGGGTGAACTCTTGCTCATCCCTGAAGCAGAATTTAATCTGTTAGGACGGGATTTAATTGTTGAATTGCAATTAGAAATTAAAGTAAAAAATCAAGAGCTAACGGTGTCTGCTTATCCTTTGACCGTGGATGATCAAAAACAAATTAACCCCGATGTCTGGTACTTTCCGGACACAATAAGTAAACTGGAAATCCCATCGATTAAAATTCAAATTTCCGAACCCCACATACCTGTGAGGGTAAGGCAATATCCCATATCCCTAGAAGGACGAAGAGGATTAAAACCAGAAATTGATCGATTGTTAGCACAAGGAATCTTAGAGCCTTGTATGTCACCCTTTAACACCCCCATTTTGCCTGTAAGGAAGCCAAATGGGAAATATCGGCTTGTACATGATTTAAGGGAAATAAACAAAAGAACTATCACCCGGTTCCCTGTAGTAGCAAATCCATACACACTGCTAAGCAAGCTAGGACCCCATAACTCCTGGTACAGTGTGGCTGATTTAAAGGATGCCTTTTGGGCCTGTCCACTGGCAGAAGAATGCCGTGATTATTTTGCCTTTGAGTGGGAAGACATAGAGACAGGCCGTAGACAGCAATTGAGATGGACCGTGCTCCCCCAAGGATTCACTGAGTCCCCTAATCTGTTTGGACAGGCCCTGGAAGAGCTCTTAAAAGAATACCAGGTACAAACGGGAAATGTGCTGTTACAGTATGTAGATGATCTGCTCATAGCAGGGAATAATAAGGAGGATGTAAGAAAAGAAAGCATTCGACTCCTAAACTTTCTTGCACAAAAGGGACTACGGGTATCACAAGAAAAGTTACAATTTGTGGAGGAAAAAGTGAAATATTTGGGGCATTATTTGTTTAACGGCAAGAAGATATTGGATCCAGAGCGCATTAAAGGAATTCTGGAATTACCTATGCCTGTCACTAAGAGGCAAATTCGGCAGGCATTAGGGCTATTTGGGTATTGTAGGCAATGGATAGAGAACTACAGCTTTAAAGTTAAATTTTTATATGAACAACTATCTAAAGACAAAATACCCAAGTGGACCCCTCAGGATCAAGAGCAGTTTGCCAGTCTCAAAAAGGAGCTAAGTCAAGCACCGGTTTTGAGCCTCCCAGATTTAAAACGGCCATTCCATTTATTCGTTAACATACATGAAGGAACGGCATTCGGAGTATTAACTCAGGAATGGGCCGGACAAAAGAAACCGGTGGCATACCTATCAAAGCTGTTGGATCCTGTGAGCAGGGGTTGGCCAAGTTGTTTACAAATCATTGTTGTTGCTGCTGCCTTATTACTTGAAGAAACGAATCGTATTACCTTTAATGGAGAAGTTGTCCTATATGCGCCTCATAACATAAGGGGGGTGCTTCAACAAAAAGCAGAAAAATGGCTTACAGATAGCCGACTACTAAAGTATGAGGGAATACTCATAGAATCTCCAAAACTGTCCCTAAGGACTGTCGGAGTGATTAACCCTGCAGAATTTCTATACCCAGGGGAAAGTCCTGAGTTAGTACATGATTGTCTTCAAACGATTGAACAACAAACACGAATTCGACCAGATCTAGAAGAAGAGGAATTACAACATGGAGAAATATTTTTCATAGATGGGTCATCTCGAATAGTGGAAGAAACAGCTGTCCGGACTGCTGAGTGTGGATGGACTCATGCCAGTCGCATTAAAGGCCCAGTGACGAGACCCCACTGGAAAGTAATCAGTACTCCAGGTGACACCAAGATAACCCTGAAAAGATAACGTAATGATAGAGACTTTATTTGATTATTTTGCCGTATTACCTTTTGGTATAAAGTGTGTATTGCTGTTTATATTTGCTATAATTATTTCTTTTTTTATCTACTATATATGGAAGCGTACAAAGTGTGTTGAAGGAAATTGCTAAACTTATGCAACCACACAATACTGAATATAGAAAATATGTTGATGTCAATAATATAAGCACTCTAGATATACGAATTAGGTGTAATAATTTAAACTGTAATTGTTATCCATTTGCTTGTTTTAGGTGTAAGGTATGTCAGGATAAATGGTGGACACACTGTGAATATGGATACCCTCCAATAGGAGTTTGCACACAGTGTTGGAAAATTCAAAGAACTCTCACTGAGTGGAAATTAAAACAATTAGAGTCTAAACAAGAAATTATTCGAGAATCCCATGAGTGGTGGGAGATTTTTGCCAAAGGAATAAACCCTCAATAATGTTGTTACCACTCCAACGAACCAGTCCCCTTTGTAGCTGAAATTTTGGTTATAAAGTGCAGAAGGGAAGTACTAACTGTGTCTTGCTTTGCCCCATTAGTTAAAGCTGCAAAGTGGGAAGCCTATATAAACAGGCAGAAAGCCCGAAACAGCTATTCTCCTGAAGAATTCCCTTGCTGCCGAGAAGATGGTACACCCCGTGGCTCGAAGCAACCGAGTCGACGGGCGAGGCAGAGGAGGAATAAACTGTGGAGAAAAGAACCAGAACAATGGGACGCAAAAGCAGCAATGGCCGAACTTCCCCAGGACTGGTAAAAATATACTTAAATTGGCAAAATTGACAGACACCCTTTTTCCTGGTATACTGTTAGTTTTGTTATTGATAATAACCCAAGCAAATGGAAACCCTCATGAACCTATGAACTGGACAATAACAAACATAAAATATCCAAATAATCCAATCCAAGCACGAGCTACACCGGGCCCAGTTAGTTTCAATGTGAGTTTGCATGATTTAATTACTGAAGAAGAACGTAAAGATGTAGCAGATATATGTAAACCAATTTATATATGTCCAGCATCAAACCCTGGTAAAGCATACTGTAATTATCCAGGTCATTATTACTGTGCATATTGGGGGTGCGAAACATGGGCCTCTGAGTGGTCCGCATCTGGAGACCAATATCTAGAAATAAAGTGGTCACCGGAAGGATGCCAGAGACCTAAGTTACACGGAGACCGGTGCGGTCACTGCCTAAGTAAACCGAATCCTTGTATGGGCATCAATATAACTATAAAAAAATCCTACTCAGGAATCTTGGCTAGCAGGGAAATATTGGGGAGTTAGATTTTGGGAACCAGGGGCGGACAGAGGAAGCATTTTTTGAATTGTCAAAGAAAGAATGCCTCATGACCCTTTACCAGTAGGACCAAATCTGGTCCTGAATCCACCCACTTCCTCTAAAAAAAAAAAAAAAAAAAAAAAAAAAAGGTTTGTCCCCATAATTGTCGTAACCCCTTCTCCAGACTCCCTTTCGGAAACAACTAATGACACTGTAACTGAATTCTCCTTATCCAGGGATCTAGAGTTGTCAGAATCCAAAGACCCCTTATGGAATCTAATGCAAGCCTCTTATCGTGCCCTTAATGAAAGCAAACCAAATTTAACTGAAGAATGCTGGTTATGTTATAATGTTAGACCACCATATTTTGAGGCAATTGGAAAACCAGGTAAAATTCAATGGTCTAATGGTTCAAACCCACGAGAATGTCCATGGGATGACCAGAGGAACCATACGCAAGGAATTACTATTCAATTAGTAACAGGTCAAGGAAAATGTATAGGTACAGTGCCCGAAAAGTATCAGCCTTTGTGCTACCGAACAATCACTAACACCATTATAGAGAAACACAAACGTCAAAGTGACAAATGGGCTATCCCGACACCGGGAGCTAAATGGGTTTGTTCAGACATCGGAGTAACGCCTTGCCTATCCCTAAAAGTGTTTGATCAATCTCAGTTTTGTGTGCAGGTGATTATTGTTCCTCGTCTGATCTATCACACCTCTGAGGAGGTGATACGCCACTTTGAAGGAGACCTGAATAGACAAAAACGAGAGCAAATTACAGTGGTAACCCTAGCTACACTGCTGATAGCTGGCGGAGTTGGGGCAGGCACAGGTATAGCCTCTCTCATAAAAGGTCAAGAACTGCAGAATTTACAACTAGCAGTAGATGAAGATTTAGCCAAAATTGAGCGATCAATTCAGAATCTGGCTACCTCAGTAAAATCCCTATCAGAAGTAGTATTACAAAATAGGAGGGGACTAGATTTGTTATTTTTAAAGGAAGGAGGACTTTGTGTGGCCCTCAAGGAAGAATGTTGTTCATTTGCTGATCACACTGGTGTAGTGCAAGACGTGATGGCTGAACTTCGAAAAAGACTGGACCAACGGAAAAGGGAAAGAGAAGCAAATAAATCATGGTATGAAAATTGGTTCAATGCCTCACCTTGGTTAACAACTCTGATATCTACCTTAGCAGGACCATTATTCATGATAATTTTAGGCCTTATATTTGGGCCTTGTATATTACGCTATGTTTTGCAATTTATTAAAGAACGCTTTGAAATAGCAAAATTGCTTGTTGTCACTGCAAGAAATGAATCTGTTAGTGAAGATGATTAATAAACAATAATAGTAAAAAGAGAAAAAGGTGGGATTGTGAGAAACTATGGACTAAGGTATTGTTTATTAAGATTTATGTTAAGCTCAATGTAAAGGCTAAGCAACAAAAGATATGGAATCACCTATGTAAACAGCTATCAGACACTGCTTGCTTAAGATAAGATAACCACAAACTAAATCAGACACCGCTTGTGCAAGATAACCGCCAGACATCCAGGAACCGACAGAAACAGGACAAACAACCCCATATAAGGACATAAGGGTGAGGGATCAACTATGGGATAAAGGAGAAAAACGTATAAAAAGGAACTGTTTCAACTGCTCAGGACGACAGTTGGCGGAACGCAGATTCCCCTGCCGTCCAGCGCTGTATTTGCTCATATTCTACTTGCTATAATTAATAAAATTTTAATTGGATTATGATCCATTGTGGTCTCAATTTATAACACTGGGAACGGCAATGAGCCGTTTGTCTCCAACAACCCGTCTGTCAAGGTACCAGAACCTCAGAGACAGGGTAACGCTTTGTGGACTACAGCCAGGAGCTGAGCACCACGCAGCCGCTCACTCAGAGGAGGGTGAAGAAGGGGAAGGGGAAGGAAACCAGAAGCTAGACTGTCCCCAAACCACGCGTCCTGCAGCCATGCACTCCTTCCCCACCAGCCCCCTTTATGGTCAGCATCATGTCGTGGCATGGAATAGCCCCTTTGGAAGGTTTGGCTCACTAGTCGTGGCTGTGTCCCCTCCTAGTCCTGGCTGTGTCCCCTCCCTACTTCCTGCGTGCCACCACCTTCTGTCATTGGCAGGGCAGTGTGAGAAGCTGAAAAGTCCTGGACTGCTTGGGAACATGTGATCTCTGGGGACCTGGTGTGCTATGGTCCTGAGATGCTGCGTTGTTTCTGCCCTGAGTGAGCACTGAACCACAACTGAGCTAGTGATTCAGTATTTTCCTGTACAAGATCACGTGCTTCAGGTCAACTTTTGCTCATTATAATAGAAACTCACACCCCCATCTGAAAAGCTACCCGGCCTCCAAGGTGCGACCACCTCTCACTGAACATGCACTCTGAATTTCTCTTAATTTCCTTTAAATCCAAAGCACAGCAAAGCAACACAGCAAAGCTATGCATACCTAGAGTCGCTCAAGCTCCACCTGACAGGTAAAAATAGTATAAAAGTAGCCGAAAACCAGAGGCCTGGAAGGGAAGATACTGTTGTAACTAGTCAAAAAAGACACCATCACCAACCATGGTCGGCTTCTGGGACCAGACGACGGGCTGAGACTCTCGTATCCCCCACCCCCAGGGATGCCATTTAGCTCTCCTAGGAAACTTAGAGATCTCTAGAGAGAATTCTTTACGTTGCTGTATGGCTCAGATACTTTCACGTTGCTTTATGTGTACCTTTACGTGCTCTTATGTTGCTGTGCTATTGCATGTGCTGTTGTGGATGGTGGAGCATCACCGGCAATCCAAAGCAGCTGCGCTCTGATCCCAACACACAGCACCATTCCCTAATCCAGCTGTGCCAGCTCCTCCCTGGACGCCACCCACCCGACCCAGTGTGGCCGTGCTGCCTCATCGACCGTGACTGGAGGGAACGGTGCTTGCACCATTTGTGACTCTGCAGCAGTCGTGACAGGGCAGCACTGTACGTGACCGGGCTCAGAGCGCAGGATCTGCACTCGCTCAGACTCCGAGCTGCCCCCAGCCCCTCAGATCCCCGAGGACAAGCTGGAACACAAGCAGGTTGATTCTCCGCTAAATTCCTTTACCTCTTTAATGTCAAAGAGGGGGAAGGAGAGGGGAAAGAAAACCAAAGGCCAACCTCATGGGCTGGGATGAAGATGGTTTACTGGGACAGCAGAGAGAGAGGAGTAACAGTAACAGGACTGTATAGCAAAATACACAAATCTGGTGATACACCATGCAGTTTCCAGCTGAACTGCACAGCTCAGCTGTACAAATTGTTCAAAAATACCATTTCCTGGGAAGCAGGATGAGCGGTTTGGCTCAAACAACCTCTCCTGCAAGGTAACAGAACCTGCAGAGGCCGGGTAATGTTTTGTGGGCTGGGTCTCGCCTCACAAGGGGCTTGATCCCACAAGCATCTGTGGGTGGGACTAAGGCCTCCATCCTCCCAAGGCCGGAAGGGCCTGTAGCCTCTTGAGCTCAAAGCAGCCGCTCTGACAAAGTGGACATTACGCTTCCGCATTCGATAAACCATCTGGACACTGGCCCTGCAAGGGCAGCCCCTCAGTCAGCAGCCGCCCTGACTGAGAGACAGGACACTGTCCTTATCCCATAAGGAACAGTGACAGGCAGGCGGGGCCCTGCGGAGGCACAGCGCCTTCTAGCTACAGTCCGGTGTGAGGCCACTGAACGGGGTCACTGCTCCATCAGCCCACCTGGGGGGGTCAAATGACCCCTTGGTTGGGACCCCCATTCCCCACCGACTCATTTCCAGAACACTCTGCAACTCAACACTGAGCCTGCACAAGATATGCTAGGCCTCCCTGAAGGGTGGGGACAGGGAGCATCAAAGATGCAGATTCGGGACATCTGGCACGCACCCTCCATCCAAGCACCACACCTTTATGACCAGCTACGCTGGATCCACAGGTAGCGACATCTTCTTCTTTTTTCTCTTTTACTCTCTTTCTCAGTCTCTCTCAACTTCTACCCTTGTTCTCAGCACAGAACCGTAACAGCACTTCCAGGTTTGCTAAGTTCTACTGACTGGGATCCGTTGCTCCCAATATATGGTGTGGGGCGGTTCCGTTTGCAAGCTTTATGGCTGTACTGGCTTTTAAGGAAAGCTGTGCTTTGCTGGGACCTCCTGGGTAATTGTTGTTACTCCTGAGTACCACGCCGAGGATCAGAAGCTGATCTTGCCGGTGTGGCTGTTAAAAGAGAGCAGCTAAGAGAGGGTTAACCTGGCCCTTGGGGCAGGTAGCAAAGGTCAACTCTACACGTACCCATCTGCTGGGGACCGGGACAGACAGGTCTCAATCTCCCTGGTTTGCCTTGCCTGCCTGGTGGGACCTGACAGCGTCCCAAAGCCAGACTGTCCCCAAACCACGCATCCTGGATGCCTCCGCCTTCTCCAAAACACAAGAGTGTAAGAACCTGGATAGACCTTGACTGCTTGGGAACAACTAAAAACATCAGTGAGTTATCAGCACTGCTCCCATCCTGACTGCACCAATGGGATGAAGTTTAACAAGGCCAATGGCATCTTGGCTTGTATCAAAAACAGTGTGGCCAGTAGGTCTAGGGAGGTGATTGTGCCCCTGTACTCGGCACTGGTGAGGCCACACCTTGAGTACTGTGTCCAGTTCTGGGCTCCTCACCACAAGAAGGACATGGAGGTCCTGGAGCGAGTCCAGAGAAGGGCAACCAGGCTGGTGAAGGGGCTGGAGGGCAAATCCTATGAGGAGTGGCTGAGGGAGCTGGGGCTGTTTAGCCTAGAGAAGAGTAGATTGAGGGGAGACCTTATCACTGCCTACAACTACCTGAAGGGAGGTTATAGAGAGATAGGTGATGGTCTCTTCAGCCAGGTGACAGGAGATAGGACAAGGGGGAATGGCATGAAGCTGTGCCAGGGCAGGTTTAGATTGCACATTAGAAAAAAGTTTTTTACTGAAAGAGTTGTCAGGGCCTGGAACAGGCTGCCCAGGGAGGGGGTTGAGTCACCTTCCCTGGACGTGTTCAAAAAAAGGGTAGATGAAATACTCAGGGATATGGTTTAGTTTAGGATGCGAATGGTTGGACTTGATGATCTTAAAGGTCTTTTCCAACCTTGTGATTCTGTGATTCTGTGATAAAATGTGCTGTATTTAAAACTGGCTTATTACAAAGGAACTTGAATCTGGGGTTTGATCCTGAAAATCACAGAACTGTGAGATAACCCCTCATACCTAGTTCCTAAGCACAGGACCAAAGAACCAAGCAAGTATTTCTGCTTCTTAAACTTTCAGCCATTTTGTTTGGTTTTGCTTAGCTATTCTTCAGAGGGAACTATACTGAAATTAATGCAGTAAAATGATTCTGTCCCCAGTCATTCTCCTAAGACTTGCCACAGTTTCAGCAAATTTATCTTATACTTAGGTGGAAAAGATGTGCTTTTTGGTTGGATTTATCATCTTACTTTATTTATATAAACAACTACAGGCATTGCATTTTAATTTGAAATGCAGTTTTAACTAGATTTAGTTTTTAAGTCTTTGTTAGAGCGGGTCTTATTTTTTTTAAATTAAAATGCAATTTCACTAATTTTTTCTACCATTCCTGAAATTGAGCTGGCTTGAAAAATGAAATATCAATCCTGGAAAAGCATCCTTCAATTTCCAAACGAAGCTCTTTCTTATTTTCTGTTTTATTAGATAAGAATATTTCTCACAGAGTCAGAGAGTCCACATGGTCAACACGCTGGCCTGTGAAATGTTCACTCTGCCTGACTTGTGGTGTTCTGATTAAAAACCCCCACCAAACAGCACTGTTCTGAATGAGGCAAAGTGTTACTTTGGGGCTTTCAGATCAAATGCTTTGTCTGCATCCACAAAAATTGGTCAGAAGTTCTGCTTTCTCCCAGACTGGATAAAAATCTACCCTGGCATCACAAAATGGAATTACTGCTCCCCTCCCAGCCCCACCACCTGCTCTGCCCTAGACATGCTCAGATTGGCCTTCATTCACCAGGCAAACCATGTGGTTCTATTGCTGGATCCACACACTTCCAACTGAACACCTCCCTTGAACAGCTCCTGCTCACTGAGGATCCTGCAAGCAATTTTCTCTGCACCTTCCATCAACAGGTGTCCCTCCAGCTTTGCTTTTCCCTTTTGCTGGGCCGGGTTAGCAGTACAGCTTCTCTGAGAGGGCATTACATGGATTTGAATAGACAAATACCAACTCAAGAGGCTCTCCGTTGTTTTGCACTTTGAAGAAGGTGGGTGAGATGTGATAAATTTCGGTGCGGTTGCCCCTTGTTATCTTTTGTGTGGACAGGAATTGCTACGTGAGGCTTAAGGTCTGAAGACTGTTTGCTTTAGTCTGAATTAGCTAAACAGTCAAAAAAGAAAATAGCTGCGAGATACCGTTTAAAACAAATCTGTTCCCTGATGTGAATGGCTAAAACCAGACCAGCAGATCAAACTGTGATGATTTAAGGCATTAAAAATCAGTGGGATATGTTCATGTCTGAGTTTGTGCTCTGAATTTCCAAAAGATCAGAGCTGTACTCACAGCAAGACACTACACCACCAGTTATAACTACCTGACTATGATTTACTGCCGTTTTCTGCCTAATAAACAAGCCTTAACGTACTCAGTGACCAGAGCACTGAGAGTGACATCTTATTATAAGCTGTTGCAAAAAGAGTATCAAGGCACAAAAAATCCCTTTCAGATCCGTATGCAGAGGACACATCAAAACTGTAGAGCAGTTTACAGATGTTGTGTCTAACAATAGAGGGAAAAAGAACCCTTATTCTTTCTTTAATGGAATGATTTTGTTTTCCCTCGTTTATCCTTTTCCCATATACCTGTGCTGTAATAACTCCTCACTCTCCAGAACACAGCTTTGTACCAGGGCTGGCAACCTGAATCTGTACAAAATGCACATGGAGAGAGAAGAGAGGCCTCTACACACACACACTGGAGTCAGGAAACAGTCAGGCTCACATTCAGCACTTTGTAGTATTTGTAGTGCTGCAGACGAAACTCGAACTTAAATTTTACTTGGAAAAGCCATACGCTTACCTGAAGCTGTTGTAGAGTGTAGGACTCGCCTGACACAGCAGCACAGCCACCCAAACTTGCACAGACGGTCAAGGCACTTGCTTCTTCCTTCAGAGGATGACTCCAGACGAGCTGCCATGAAGAGGCGGTACATGTGGGAAACGAAGAGCGGCCCTGGAAAGGAGACACAGTTATGCCCCCTGGAGGGAAAGAGAAAAAGCAGTAAAGCACGAGATGGAGGAGCTTGTAGAGATGTAAATTTGTGCGTTGTTCAGCAGGGAGGTGGCACGGTGTGCTTTGTAATGTTAAGGAAGGTGCAGGCTTTAAAGACTAAGCGGGGAGAGGGGGGGAGAAGGGGAGGGGAAACTGGGTCGGGGGTGGGGGCGGTGGGGGCGGTGAGGTCGGGGCGGAGAGCTCTCCAGCGTGGGACAACCTTTTGTACAGGGAAGCTGTGGTTCTTGTGTTAATGCAAAGTAGTGAAACCTGAACCCAGGCTGCTGGTCAGCAAATCGAGAGGGGATAGAACTTTGCTTCATTGTTATTAAAGTTGTCCTGGATTCACCGCAATCGGAGTCTGTCACTTTCAATAGGCCACAGGTACAAACCCTGCTGTTCAAAGGGTAATAAGCAGAAGTCAAGCTGACTGTGACCAGCCCACATAGAGCCCAGACCTTCACCCTACACAGAAATGTCCAAGTTCTCCACTAGAGGTGTTCCAAAGCCAGAAGATAAGCTGTTACAACTGCATAAGCCTTTCTTGTCCTTTGTTTTCTATTGTATTGAAAACCTTCCTAGCACCGGCTTTTTCTCAACTCAAGAAAAGGTGTCTCTGCATGGAAAAAACACATCAATGCAGAGCAGCCAAGTTCCCTTGGGGCTTTTTACCTACAGGCATTTTAGACTTGAGATACCCAGGCATAACACAGAGAGATGCTCCATGTGGGGTTTGGGTTCTTGCAACTGTTTTCAACAGAAAATTGCAGCAACTCCAGGCCTTTCATATACAAACACCAGAAATAAAACTTTTCTGAGGTATTTTCCACCAAAAAAAATTAATTCCCCTCACTGAATTTTTTTTCTATTTCTTTATTCCTTAATGTGAGAATGCTGGTCAAGTACTGACTGAGAGTGACAGCTCAGCCTCCTCCCTCCTCTCCCCATGCTGGAATGCATCCCTCCAGCTGCTGCCCCACTAATCATTTCAGGGACACACCTGGAGATACTGGAAAAGGGGCAGCAGCAATGGCAGCAGCACAGCACATCTGGAGGAACCTCAACAAGTAGCACAAGAGGGGTAGAAGATGGAGGTGCCACAGTTGCATACAGGCAGCTGGGCAGGGACAAACCATGGGCACTTGACAGCCAGCCTGAAGAAATGCTGTAAAATTGCACTCTAAAACACCGCAGCTGAGCTCTGCCATGAGTTTCTGAGTACCTGTGCGGGAAATTGCAAACAGCAAAAACAAGGAAAGCTTTTTGCTTTACCTTGTCCTTCCCTTCCAAATCCATGATATTGGAAGACACAAAAAAAGGCCCCTTTTTGTGAAGTATTGGAAGAAATGTGCTGCCAGCCATGATTTTTCAGACTGGAAGGACTGCAGAGGACCAGTCCCCACATGCAGAAATGCTCTATTAAAAGGCATGTACAGTCTCTGATAGGCCTTCCTCTAAGGGGTGCTGGGTGGGGTGCAGCAGGCCTGACAGTGCATATGTTATGCGATCATATGAATGTGCCTCTTCACTGTGAAACTACAAAACCTCTCCTCAAGGTTTTAACACTGACAGAAGATATACAGAATAAAGAGTATCGAATTGTTACTCGTTATTCTTCATTTCTAGTGCAATGGGATTTGATAAGAGACATTGAAACATCGTATTCCACGTCCAGTTGTGGTGCAGCTGTATCGAGTTTTGACTTTACTTAACTATAAGAAATGGAAAATAATCAATAATTTTTTAATATAAAGAACAAAAGACTGCAAGTTCCTACAGCACCCAAAAGCCTTCCTCTAAGGGGTGCTGATGGGGGGGGGGCTGCAGCAGACCGGGCTGTGCATGGGGGGCCACCCATCACACCTGGTCGCCAGACACCGCTGAGGTCACAATGCCCCAAGGCAGTATAAAAGGGGGTGTCCTGCCAGGCCCCTGCCAGAGCTGTCCTGGGGACAGCCCCAGGAACACGCAGGAGGAGCAGCTGCTCGAGGAGTTGGGGAAACTCCTCCCAGAGGGCTGAGGGAGGACCACACTCCGAAGGCCGTGGCTGCACTAAGCATATGCCTTCCTGAGGAGCGCTCCCGAGATCGCCATCCTCATCCCCCGCCGAGCCAGGGGCAGCAGCCGTAAGCAAACAGGGTGCAGGAGTTTTGAAGCTTTGGAGCCCATGCCGGCACCCTGCCAGGCGCGGGAAGGATCCTTGCCCCCAAGTTGATGGGGCCAGGGGAGGAGATCAGGCTCCGGGCTGAGGGAGAACAGGGCTAGGGCATCTCCTGGGAGGCGTGACCAGCCGGTGGGAGGAGGGAGCCGGTCTTGCTCACATGCTCAGGGAGTAGCCGATCGCCAGCTCTGCTGCTGGGGTCAGGAAGGAATTTTCCCCCGGGGGGGATTGGCACTGGTCCCCGGGGGTTTTTTGCCTTCCTCTGCAGCACTGAGCAGGACCCCTTGCCAGGGCCCCTCCGGCCCATCTGGGCCGGGTCACTGCCTGCTGCTCGTGCCCCACGAAGGTGGCCTCTCGTGCCCTGCAGCTGGGGGGAGGAGGGCTTTTTTCCCCCACAGTGGGCTTGGAGTTGTGCCCCGGGGGTTTTTGCCTGCCTCTGTGGCACTGAGCGCGCTGGTCCCTTGCCAGGGCTCCTCTGGGCCGTTTTGGCTCGGGGCCCGCTGCTCGTGCCCCACGAAGGTGCACTCGTGCCCCGCGTGCCGGGGGAGGAAGCTTTCTGGACTCCCGGGGCGGGCCCCAAGGGAGGCCCCCCCAGGACTGTCCTCTTTTCCTCGGTAGCACTGAGCACAGCCCCTTGACAGGGCTCGCTTTCCCCAGGGGTTCTTGCTTAGCCAAAGCAGACCCTGCTTACAAGGGCTCCTGCCTCGCTGCACCCACGCGGGGTATTGTGCAGCTTTAAGACAAGTAGTGTAGCATTATATGAGGATAAAGTTAATTAATATTAAATTATTATTATTGTTACATTAAATTTAACATTAGTTAATGTTAAATTTTAAAAATATACAATACTCTATATAAAAAACAAGGCAAGGTGAGAGGCACAAGGCCAAAAAGAAGGCAAAAAGGAAAAGCCACAGCAAAAGGCAAAGCAAGGAACAAGGGAAAAGCCTTGGCAGAAAGAAGGCCAAACCAGTAAAATAAAATAAAAGTCAAAAGTAGAATTGTCTTTGTGTTGTTCACTGCTTTTTGGAACTGGTTAACTCTTGGCATTCCAGGCAAATCAAGATCTGGATTTCTAGTGAGCAGAGGGAACAGAATAGTATACAATAGGGTGTTGGGGAATGGGAATGAATGGAAATGAATGTGAATGGAACGGAATGGAGTCGAATGGAATGGAAGCCTGATCCAGGGTTTGTCTACGCCCTTGGCAAAGAAATGTTTCCTCATGTAGCCTCTGAACCTGCTGCGAGGGGTCCCAGCTTGGAGCCATTGCCCCATGACCTGGCCCTGGGTCCCAGGGAGAAGAAATCAGCACCTGACTCTCTGCTTCCCCTCCCCAGCCACACTGCTGACTCCAGTTGCACTTCATGTCAACCAGCACCCCCAGGCCCCTTGCTGCAGCAGGGCCACTCTCCCAGCCTTACTCCCTGCCAGGTGTGGAAACTGGCCTTTGGTCTTGGGACACTTTGATGTCACTGACGGTTGCCCAATGCTCCAATCTATCCAGATCCCTCGGCAGGGCCTCTCATCCCTCGAGAGAGTCAACACCACTGCCCGGCTCAGGATCATCAGCACACTTACTAAGCACACATTCAACCCCTGCATCCAGATTCTTGATTCAGGTGTTGAACAGAACTGGCCTTAGAACTGAGCCTGGAAGAAAAGCACTGCTGACCGGTCAACAGACACATGCAGCCCCATTCACTCCTACCCTAGAAGCCCTGCCCCTCAGCCAGCTCTTCACCCAGCACACCATGTCCCTGCTCATCTCAGAGCTGGAAAATGCCTGGGGAAAGACAGGACCAAAAGCCTTAATAAAATCCAGGAAAACTATGTCCACCACTACACCCCCCATTCTGTCTTGCTCCAAATAGCCAATCGCTGGGAACGGCAATGAGCCGTTTGTCTCCAACAACCCGTCTGTCAAGGTACCAGAACCTCAGAGACAGGGTAACGCTTTGTGGACTACAGCCAGGAGCTGAGCACCACGCAGCCGCTCACTCAGAGGAGGGTGAGGAAGGGGAAGGGGAAGGAAACCAGAAGCTGGACTGTCCCCAAACCACGCATCCTGGAGCCATGCACTCCTTCCCCACCAGCCCCCTTTATGGTCAGCATGATGTCGTGGCATGGAATACCCCCTTTGGAAGGTTTGGCTCACTAGTCGTGGCTGTGTCCCCTCCTAGTCCTGGCTGTGTCCCCTCCCTACTTCCTGCGTGCCACCACCTTCTGTCATTGGCAGGGCAGTGTGAGAAGCTGAAATGTCCTGGCTGCTTGGGAACATGTGATCTCTGGGGACCTGGTGTGCTATGGTCCTGAGATGCTGCGTTGTTTCTGCCCTGAGTGAGCACTGAACCACAACTGAGCTAGTGATTCAGTATTTTCCTGTACAAGATCACGTGCTTCAGGTCAACTTTTGCTCATTATAATAGAAACCCACACCTCCATCTGAAAAGCTACCCGGCCTCCAAGGTGCGACCACCCCTCACTGAACATGCACTCTGAATTTCTGTTAATTTCCTTTAAATCCAAAGCAAAGAAAACTTACACCAATCACAGCAAAGCTATGCATACCTAGAGTCACTCAAGCTCCACCTGACAGGTAAAAATAGTATAAAAGTAGCCCAAAACCAGAGGCCTGGAAGGGAAGATACCGTTGTAACTAGTCAAAAAAGATACCGTCACGAACCATGGTCGGCTTCTGGGACCAGCCGACGGGCTGAGACTCTCGTATCCCCCACCCCCAGGGATGCCATTTAGCTCTCCTAGGAAACTTAGAGATCTCTAGAGAGAATTCTTTACGTTGCTGTATGGCTCAGATACTTTCACGTTGCTTTATGTGTACCTTTACGTGCTCTTATGTTGCTGTGCTATTGCATGTGCTGTTGTGGATGGTGGAGCATCACCGGCAATCCAAAGCAGCTGCGCTCTGATCCCAACACACAGCACCATTCCCTAATCCAGCTGTGCCAGCTCCTCCCTGGACGCCACCCACCCAACCCAGTGTGGCCGTGCTGCCTCATCGACCGTGACTGGAGGGAACGGTGCTTGCACCATTTGTGACTCTGCAGCAGTCGTGACAGGGCAGCACTGTACGTGACCGGGCTCAGAGCGCAGGATCTGCACTCGCTCAGACTCCGAGCTGCCCCCAGCCCCTCAGATCCCCGAGGACAAGCTGGAACACAAGCAGGTTGATTCTCTGCTAAATTCCTTTACCTCTTTAATGTCAAAGAGGGGGAAGGAGAGGGGAAATTAAACCAAAGGCCAACCTCATGGGCTGGGATGAAGATGGTTTACTGGGACAGCAGAGAGAGAGGAGTAACAGTAACAGGACTGTATAGCAAAATACACAAAACTGGTGATACACCATGCAGTTTCCAGCTGAACTGCACAGCTCAGCTGTACAAATTGTTCAAAAATACCATTTCCTGGGAAGCAGGATGAGCGGTTTGGCTCAAACAACCTCTCCTGCAAGATAACAGAACCTGCAGAGGCCGGGTAATGTTTTGTGGGCTGGGTCTCGCCTCACAAGGGGCTTGATCCCACAAGCATCTGCGGGTGGGACTAAGGCCTCCATCCTCCCAAGGCCGGAAGGGCCTGTAGCCTCTTGAGCTCAAAGCAGCCGCTCTGACAAACTGGACATTACGCTTCTGCATTCGATAAACCATCTGGACACTGGCCCTGCAAGGGCAGCCCCTCAGTCAGCAGCCGCCCTGACTGAGAGACAGGACACTGTCCTTATCCCATAAGGAACAGTGACAGGCAGGCGGGGCCCTGCGGAGGCACAGCGCCTTCTAGCTACAGTCCGGTGTGAGGCCACTGAACGGGGTCACTGCTCCATCAGCCCACCTGGGGGGGTCAAATAACCCCTTGGTTGGGACCCCCATTCCCCACCGACTCATTTCCAGAACACTCTGCAACTCAACACTGAGCCTGCACAAGATATGCTAGGCCTCCCTGAAGGGTGGGGACAGGGAGCATCAAAGATGCAGATTCGGGACATCTGGCACGCACCCTCCATCCAAGCACCACACCTTTATGACCAGCTACGCTGGATCTACAGGTAGCGACATCTTCTTCTTTTTTCTCTTTTACTCTCTTTCTCAGTCTCTCTCAACTTCTACCCTTGTTCTCAGCACAGAACCGTAACAGCACTTCCAGGTTTGCTAAGTTCTACTGACTGGGATCCGTTGCTCCCAATATATGGTGTGGGGCGGTTCCGTTTGCAAGCTTTATGGCTGTACTGGCTTTTAAGGAAAGCTGTGCTTTGCTGGGACCTCCTGGGTAATTGTTGTTACTCCTGAGTACCACGCAGAGGATCAGAAGCTGATCTTGCCGGTGTGGTTGTTAAAAGAGATCAGCTAAGAGAGGGTTAACCTGGCCCTTGGGGCAGGTAGCAAAGGTCAACTCTACAGGTACCCATCTGCTGGGGACCGGGACAGACAGGTCTCAATCTCCCTGGTTTGCCTTGCCTGCCTGGTGGGACCTGACAGCGTCCCAAAGCCAGACTGTCCCCAAACCACGCATCCTGGACGCCTCCGCCTTCTCCAAAACACAAGAGTGTAAGAACCTGAACAGACCTTGGCTGCTTGGGAACAACTAAAAACATCAGTGAGTTATCAGCACTGCTCCCATCCTGACTGCACCAATGGGATGAAGTTTAACAAGGCCAATGGCATCTTGGCTTGTATTAAAAACAGTGTGGTCAGTAGCTCTGGGGAGGTGATTGTGCCCCTGTATTCGGCATTGGTGAGGCCACACCTTGAGTACTGTGTCCAGTTCTGGGCTCCTCACCACAAGAAGGACATGGAGGTCCTGGAGCGAGTCCAGAGAAGGGCAACCACGCTGGTGAAGGGGCTGAAGGGCAAATCCTGTGAGGAGCGGCTGAGGGATCTGGGGCTGTTTAGCCTAGAGAAGAGGAGATTGAGGGGAGACCTTATCACTGCCTACAACTATCTGAAGGGAGGTTATAGAGAGATAGGTGATGGTCTCTTCAGCCAGGTGACAGGTGACAGGACAAGGGGGAATGGCATGAAGCTGTGCCAGGGCAGGTTTAGATTGCACATTAGAAAAAAGTTTTTTACTGAAAGAGTTGTCAGGGCCTGGAACAGGCTGCCCAGGGAGGGGGTTGAGTCACCTTCCCTGGATGTGTTCAAAAAAAGGGTAGATGAAATACTCAGGGATATGGTTTAGTTTAGGATGCGAATGGTTGGACTTGATGATCTTAAAGGTCTTTTCCAACCTTGTGATTCTGTGATTCTGTGATAAAATGTGCTGTATTTAAAACTGGCTTATTACAAAGGAACTTGAATCTGGGGTTTGATCCTGAAAATCACAGAACTGTGAGATAACCCCTCATACCTAGTTCCTAAGCACAGGACCAAAGAATCAAGCGAGTATTTCTGCTTCTTAAACTTTCAGCCATTTTGTTTGGTTTTGCTTAGCTATTCTTCAGAGGGAACTATACTGAAATTAATGCAGTAAAATGATGAAAAGCATTCTATGAGAAATTAGGGCTATAGAAAGCTTTTTTAATTGAGTCAGAAAATTCTGTCCCCAGTCATTCTGCTAAGACTTGCCACAGTTTCAGCAAATTTATACTTAGGTGGAAAGTATGAGCTTTTTTTGGTTGGTTTTATCATGTTACTTTATTTATATAAACAACTACCGGCCTTGCATTTTAATTTGAAATGCAGTTTTAACTAGATTTAAAGTCTTTGTTAGAGAAGGGTTTTTTTTAAACATTAAAATGCAATTTAACTAAACTAATTTTTTCTACCATTCCTGAAATATAAAAATTGAGCTGGCTTGAAAAAATGAAATCTCAATCCTGGAAAAGCATCCTTCAATTTCCAAACAAAGCTCTTTCTTATTTTCTGTTTTATTAGATAAGAATATTTCTCACAGAGTCAGAGAGTCCACATGGTCAACACGCTGGCCTGTGAAATGTTCACTCTGCCTGACTTGTGGTGTTCTGATTAAAAACCCCCACCAAACAGCGCTGTTCTGAATGAGGCAAAGTGTTACTTTGGGGCTTTCAGATCAAATGCTTTGTCTGCGTCCACAAAAATTGGTCAGAAGTTCTGCTTTCTCCCAGACTGGATAAAAATCTACTCTGGCATCACAAAATGGAATTACTGCTACCCTCCCAGCCCCACCACCTGCTCTGCCCTAGACATGCTCAGATTGGCCTTCATTCACCAGGCAAACCATGTAGTTCTATTGCTGGATCCACACACTTCCAACTGAACACCTCCCTTGAACAGCTCCTGCTCACTGAGGATCCTGCAAGCAATTTTCTCTGCACCTTCCATCAACAGGTGTCCCTCCAGCTTTGCTTTTCCCTTTTGCTGGGCTGGGTTAGCAGTACAGCTTCTCTGAGAGGGCATTACATGGATTTGAATAGACAAGTATCAACTACCTGACTATGATTTACAGCCGTTTTCTGCCTAATAAACAAGCCTTAACATACTCAGTGACCAGAGCACTGAGAGTGACATCTTATTATAAGCTGTTGCAAAAAGAGTATGAAGGCACAAAAAATCCCTTTCAGATACGTATGCAGAGGACACACCAAAACTGTAGATCAGTTTACAGATGTTGTGTCTAACAATAGAGGGAAAAAGAACCCTTATTCTTTCTTTAATGGAATGATTTTGTTTTCCCTCGTTTATCCTTTTCCCATATACCTGTGCTGTAATAACTCCTCACTCTCCAGAACACAGCTTTGTACCAGGGCTGGCAACCTGAATCTGTACAAAATGCACATGGAGAGAGAAGAGAGGCCTCTACACACACACACTGGAGTCAGGAAACAGTCAGGCTCACATTCAGCACTTTGTAGTATTTGTGGTGCTGCAGACGAAACTCGAACTTAAATTTTACTTGGAAAAGCCATACGCTTACCTGAAGCTGTTGTAGAGTGTAGGACTCGCCTGACACAGCAGCACAGCCACCCAAACTTGCACAGACGGTCAAGGCACTTGCTTCTTCCTTCAGAGGATGACTCCAGACGAGCTGCCATGAAGAGGCGGTACATGTGGGAAACGAAGAGCGGCCCTGGAAAGGAGACACAGTTATGCCCCCTGGAGGGAAAGAGAAAAAGCAGTAAAGCACGAGATGGAGGAGCTTGTAGAGATGTAAATTTGTGCGTTGTTCAGCAGGGAGGTGGCACGGTGTGCTTTGTAATGTTAAGGAAGGTGCAGGCTTTAAAGACTAAGCGGGGAGAGGGGGGGAGAAGGGGAGGGGAAACTGGGTCGGGGGTGGGGGCGGTGGGCGGTGAGGTCGGGGCGGAGAGTTCTCCATTGTGGGACAACCTTTTGTACAGGGAAGCTGTGGTTCTTGTGTTAATGCAAAGTAGTGAAACCTGAACCCAGGCTGCTGGTCAGCAAATCGAGAGGGGATAGAACTTTGCTTCATTGTTATTAAAGTTGTCCTGGATTCACCGCAATCGGAGTCTGTCACTTTCAATAGGCCACAGGTACAAACCCTGCTGTTCAAAGGGTAATAAGCAGAAGTCAAGCTGACTGTGACCAGCCCACATAGAGCCCAGACCTTCACCCTACACAGAAATGTCCAAGTTCTCCACTAGAGGTGTTCCAAAGCCAGAAGATAAGCTGTTACAACTGCATAAGCCTTTCTTGTCCTTTGTTTTCTATTGTATTGAAAACCTTCCTAGCACCGGCTTTTTCTCAACTCAAGAAAAGGTGTCTCTGCATGGAAAAAACACATCAATGCAGAGCAGCCAAGTTCCCTTGGGGCTTTTTACCTACAGGCATTTTAGACTTGAGATACCCAGGCATAACACAGAGAGATGCTCCATGTGGGGTTTGGGTTCTTGCAACTGTTTTCAACAGAAAATTGCAGCAACTCCAGGCCTTTCATATACAAACACCAGAAATAAAACTTTTCTGAGGTATTTTCCACCAAAAAAAATTAATTCCCCTCACTGAATTTTTTTTCTATTTCTTTATTCCTTAATGTGAGAATGCTGGTCAAGTACTGACTGAGAGTGACAGCTCAGCCTCCTCCCTCCTCTCCCCATGCTGGAATGCATCCCTCCAGCTGCTGCCCCACTAATCATTTCAGGGACACACCTGGAGATACTGGAAAAGGGGCAGCAGCAATGGCAGCAGCACAGCACATCTGGAGGAACCTCAACAAGTAGCACAAGAGGGGTAGAAGATGGAGGTGCCACAGTTGCATACAGGCAGCTGGGCAGGGACAAACCATGGGCACTTGACAGCCAGCCTGAAGAAATGCTGTAAAATTGCACTCTAAAACACCGCAGCTGAGCACTGCCATGAGTTTCTGAGTACCTGTGAGGGAATTTGCAAACAGCAAAAACAAGGAAAGTTTCTGCTTTACCTTGTCCTTCCCTTCAAAATCCATGATATTGGAAGACACAAAAAAAGGCCCCTTTTTGTGAAGGATTGGAAGAAATGTGCTGCCAGCCATGATTTTTCAGACTGGAAGGACTGCAGAGGACCACTCCCCACATGCAGAAATGCTCTATTAAAAGGCATGTACAGTCTCTGATAGGCCTTCCTCTAAGGGGTGCTGAGTGGGGTGCAGCAGGCCTGACAGTGCATATGTTATGCGATCATATGAATGTGCCTCTTTACTGTGAAACTACAAAACCTCTCCTCAAGGTTTTAACACTGACAGAAGATATACAGAATAAAGAGTATCGAATTGTTACTCGTTATTCTTCATTTCTAGTGCACTGGGATTTGATAAGAGACATTGAAACATCGTATTCCACGTCCAGTTGTGGTGCAGCTGTATCGAGTTTTGACTTTACTTAACTCTAAGAAATGGAAAATAATCAATAATTTTTTAATATAAAGAACAAAAGACTGCAAGTTCCTACAGCACCCAAAGGCCTTCCTCTAAGGGGTGCTGATGGGGGGAGCTGCAGCAGACCGGGCTGTGCATGGGGGGGCAGAACATCACACCTCATTGCCAGGCACCGCTGAGGTCACAATGCCCCGGGGCTGTATAAAACGGGGTGTCCTGCCAGGCCCCTGCCAGAGCCGTCCTGGGGACAGCCCCAGGCACACGCAGGAGGAGCAGCTGCTCGAGGAGCTGGGGAAACTCCTCCCAGAGGGCTGAGGGAGGACCACACTCAGAAGGCCATGGCCGTTCCATAGATCGCCATCCTCATCCCCCGCCGAGCCAGGGGCAGCAGCCGTAAGCAAATGGGATGCAGCAGTTTTGAAGCTTTGGAGCCCATGCCGGCACCCTGCCAGGCGCGGGAAGGATCCTTGCCCCCAAGTTGATGGGGCCAGGGGAGGAGATCAGGCTCCGGGCTGAGGGAGAACAGGGCTAGGGCATCTCCTGGGAGGCGTGACCAGCCGGTGGGAGGAGGGAGCCGGTCTTGCTCACATGCTCAGGGAGTAGCCGATCGCCAGCTCTGCTGCTGGGGTCAGGAAGGAATTTTCCCCCGGGGGGGATTGGCACTGGTCCCCGGGGGTTTTTTGCCTTCCTCTGCAGCACTGAGCAGGACCCCTTGCCAGGGCCCCTCCGGCCCATCTGGGCCGGGTCACTGCCTGCTGCTCGTGCCCCACGAAGGTGGCCTCTCGTGCCCTGCAGCTGGGGGGAGGAGGGCTTTTTTCCCCCACGGTGGGCTTGGAGTTGTGCCCCGGGGGTTTTTGCCTGCCTCTGTGGCACTGAGCGCGCTGGTCCCTTGCCAGGGCTCCTCTGGGCCGTTTTGGCTCGGGGCCCGCTGCTCTTGCCCCACGAAGGTGCACTCGTGCCCCGCCTGCCGGGGGAGGAAGCTTTCTGGACTCCCGGGGCGGGCCCCAAGGGAGGCCCCCCCAGGACTGTCCTCTTTTCCTCGGTAGCACTGAGCACAGCCCCTTGACAGGGCTCGCTTTCCACAGGGGTTCTTGCTTGGCCAAAACAGACCCTGCTTACAAGGGCTCCTGCCTCGCTGCACCCACACGGGGTATTGTGCAGCTTTAAGACAAGTAGTGTAGCATTATATGAGGTTAAGTTAAATTAATATTAAATTATTATTAATGTTACATTAAATTTAACATTAAATAATGTTAAATTTTAAAAATATACAATACTCTAAATAAAAAACAAGGCAAGGTGAGAGGCACAAGGCCAAAAAGAAGGCAAAAAGGAAAAGCCACGGCAAAAGGCAAAGCAAGGAACAAGGGAAAAGCCTTGGCAGAAAGAAGGCCAAACCAGTAAAATAAAATAAAAGTCAAAAGTAGAATTGTCTTTGTGTTGTTCATTGCTTTTTGGAACTGGTTAACTCTTGGCATTCCAGGCAAATCAAGATCTGGATTTCTAGTGAGCAGAGGGAACAGAATAGTATACAATAGGGTGTCGCGGAATGGGAATGAATGGAAATGAATGTGAATGGAACGGAATGGAGTGGAATGGAATGGAAGCCTGATCCAGGGTTTGTCTACCCTCTTGGCAAAGAAATGTTTCCTCATGTAGCCTCTGAACCTGCTGTGAGGGGTCCCAGCTTGGAGCCATTGCCCCATGACCTGGCCCTGGGTCCCAGGGAGAAGAAATCAGCACCTGACTCTCTGCTTCCCCTCCCCAGCCACACTGCTGACTCCAGTTGCACTTCATGTCAACCAGCACCCCCAGGCCCCTTGCTGCAGCAGGGCTGCTGTCCGGCCACTCTCCCAGCCTTACTCCCTGCCAGGTGTGGAAACTGGCCTTTGGTCTTGGGACACTTTGATGTCACTGACGGTTGCCCAATGCTCCAATCTATCCAGATCCCTCAGCAGGGCATCTCATCCCTCGAGAGAGTCAACACCACTGCCCAGCTCAGGATCATCAGCACACTTACTAAGCACACATTCAACCCCTGCATCCAGATTCTTGATTCAGGTGTTGAACAGAACTGGCCTTAGAACTGAGCCTGGAAGGAAAGCACTGCTGACCGGTCAACAGACACATGCAGCCCCATTCACTCCTACCCTAGAAGCCCTGCCCCTCAGCCAGCTCTTCACCCAGCACACCATGTCCCTGCTCATCTCAGAGCTGGAAAATGCCTGGGGGAAGACAGGACCAAAAGCCTTAATAAAATCCAGGAAAACTATGTCCACCACTACACCCCCCATTCTGTCTTGCTGCAAATAGCCAATCGCTGGGAACGGCAATGAGCCGTTTGTCTCCAACAACCCGTCTGTCAAGGTACCAGAACCTCAGAGACAGGGTAACGCTTTGTGGACTACAGCCAGGAGCTGAGCACCACGCAGCCGCTCACTCAGAGGAGGGTGAGGAAGGGGAAGGGGAAGGAAACCAGAAGCTGGACCGTCCCCAAGCCACGCGTCCCGGAGCCATGCACTCCTTCCCCACCAGCCCCCTTTATGGTCAGCATCATGTCGTGGCATGGAATAGCCCCTTTGGAAGGTTTGGCTCACTAGTCGTGGCTGTGTCCCATCCTAGTCCTGGCTGTGTCCCCTCCCTACTTCCTGCGTGCCGCCACCTTCTGTCATTGGCAGGGCAGTGTGAGAAGCTGAAAAGTCCTGGACTGCTTGGGAACATGTGATCTCTGGGGACCTGGTGTGCTATGGTCCTGAGATGCTGCGTTGTTTCTGCCCTGAGTGAGCACTGAACCACAACTGAGCTAGTGATTCAGTATTTTCCTGTACAAGATCACGTGCTTCAGGTCAACTTTTGCTCATTATAATAGAAACCCACACCCCCATCTGAAAAGCTACCCGGCCTCCAAGGTGCGACCACCCCTCACTGAACATGCACTCTGAATTTCTGTTAATTTGCTTTAAATCCAAAGCACAGCAAAGCCATGCATACCTAGAGTCACTCTAGCTCCACCTGATAGGTAAAAATAGTATAAAAGTAGCCCAAAACCAGAGGCCTGGAAGGGAAGATACTGTTGTAACTATTCAAAAAGATACCGTCACCAAACATCGCCGGCTTCTGCGACCAGCCAACGGGCTGAGCCTCTCTTATCCCCCACCCCCAGGGACGCCATTTAGCTCCCCTAGGAAACTTAGAGATCTCTAGAGAGAATTCTTTACGTTGCTGTATGGCTCAGATACTTTCACGTTGCTTTATGTGTACCTTTACGTGCTCTTATGTTGCTGTGCTATTGCATGTGCTGTTGTGGATGGTGGAGCATCACCGGCAATCCAAAGCAGCTGCGCTCTGATCCCAACACACAGCACCATTCCCTAATCCAGCTGTGCCAGCTCCTCCCTGGACGCCACCCACCCGACCCAGTGTGGCCGTGCTGCCTCATCGACCGTGACTGGAGGGAACGGTGCTTGCACCATTTGTGACTCTGCAGCAGTCGTGACAGGGCAGCACTGTACGTGACCGGACTCAGAGCGCAGGATCTGCACTCGTTCAGACTCCGAGCTGCCCCCAGCCCCTCAGATCCCCAAGGACAAGCTGGAACACAAGGAGGTTGATTCTCTGCTAAATTCCTTTACCTCTTTAATGTCAAAGAGGGGGAAGGGGAGGGGAAAGAAAACCAAAGGCCAACCTCATGGGCTGGGATGAAGATGGTTTACTGGGACAGCAGAGAGAGAGGAGTAACAGTAACAGGACTGTATAGCAAAATAGACAAATCTGGTGATACACCATGCAGTTTCCAGCTGAACTGCACAGCTCAGCTGTACAAATTGTTCAAAAATACCATTTCCTGGGAAGCAGGATGAGCGGTTTGGCTCAAACAACCTCTCCTGCAAGGTAACAGAACCTGCAGAGGCCGGGTAATGTTTTGTGGGCTGGGTCTCGCCTCACAAGGGGCTTGATCCCACAAGCATCTGCGGGTGGGACTAAGGCCTCCATCCTCCCAAGGCCGGAAGGGCCTGTAGCCTCTTGAGCTCAAAGCAGCCGCTCTGACAAACTGGACATTAAGCTTCCGCATTCGATAAACCATCTGGACACTGGCCCTGCAAGGGCAGCCCCTCAGTCAGCAGCCGCCCTGACTGAGAGACAGGACACTGTCCTTATCCCATAAGGAACAGTGACAGGCAGGCGGGGCCCTGCGGAGGCACAGCGCCTTCTAGCTACAGTCCGGTGTGAGGCCACTGAACGGGGTCACTGCTCCATCAGCCCACCTGGGGGGGTCAAATGACCCCTTGGTTGGGACCCCCATTCCCCACCGACTCATTTCCAGAACACTCTGCAACTCAACACTGAGCCTGCACAAGATATGCTAGGCCTCCCTGAAGGGTGGGGACAGGGAGCATCAAAGATGCAGATTCGGGACATCTGGCACGCACCCTCCATCCAAGCACCACACCTTTATGACCAGCTACGCTGGATCCACAGGTAGCGACATCTTCTTTTTTCTCTTTTACTCTCTTTCTCAGTCTCTCTCAACTTCTACCCTTGTTCTCAGCACAGAACCGTAACAGCACTTCCAGGTTTGCTAAGTTCTACTGACTGGGATCCGTTGCTCCCAATATATGGTGTGGGGCGGTTCCGTCTGCAAGCTTTATGGCTGTACTGGCTTTTAAGGAAAGCTGTGCTTTGCTGGGACCTCCTGGGTAATTGTTGTTACTCCTGAGTACCACGCAGAGGATCAGAAGCTGATCTTGCCGGTGTGGTTGTTAAAAGAGACCAGCTAAGAGAGGGTTAACCTGGCCCTTGGGGCAGGTAGCAAAGGTCAACTCTACACGTACCCATCTGCTGGGGACCGGGACAGACAGGTCTCAATCTCCCTGGTTTGCCTTGCCTGCCTGGTGGGACCTGACAGCGTCCCAAAGCCAGACTGTCCCCAAACCACGCATCCTGGATGCCTCCGCCTTCTCCAAAACACAAGAGTGTAAGAACCTGGATAGACCTTGACTGCTTGGGAACAACTAAAAACATCAGTGAGTTATCAGCACTGCTCCCATCCTGACTGCCAAACACAGCACCACACGAGCTGCTAGAAGAAAAATTAACTATGTCCTGGCCAAACCCACAACACTGATCTAGGAAGGAGGAGGTTCTTCACCTGGGGAAGCAGATGCTCCTCCTTGTATCTGAAGTGCTTTGGGTGTTCCCTCCTCTGCTTGGGAGACGTGACTGCAATTGCCTAACTGAGCGCACCATTTCCTAACACTTTCTCTCTGTGCCACCCCTGTAGGGGCTGCAGTGGGGCCAGCACAGGTTTTAGGACTCGAAAGGTGCCCTCAAGATTAATGGTTGTCACTTTACCGTTTTCTCAGCTTCTTGCCCAGCAAGAACTGACTACAAACAGACCCTTCTCCCAGATGGAGGAACTCTCAAACTGTGTGAATATAGCCCAGTGGGGTGAGTTGGACCCTCTGGTCCATGCTGCCGCTGGTGTATTGGTGCCCCACTAACTGCAAAGCCCTGTGCAGAACGGAGTGGATCCCTGAAGCGCGCTGCGGCCAAGGCCCAAAACACTCCTGCTTCAAAACCTATTTCCAAGGCCTCTTCCTGAACGGGGCTCCAATCCCAGCCAGCTCTTACAGGTCATACGGGGGGCAAGCTATGAGGGAGAAGTCTGGAATAGCTTCCCTCCAGCACACCGGCAAGCCTAGGGCACCTTGTGAGTGCCTTCTCTTTTCTGCTATCTGTATTTGTTCTAAGGCAGGCAGGGTGCTGGGACGAAGACACACTGAACCCCCCTTCCCACCACATGCTCAGAAACTACCTCAGGAGAGGGAAGTTGCACCTTTTCTGCTGGAATCTCAGTCCCAGACTTTCTAGATGAGGAATTCTTTTTGCTTGGGTTCGTCCTACTGTGCTACTATCAGGTCCTCCCACTAATATATCACTGGTTTGGGTTTGTGTGGCAAGGATTGGGGTTGGCGGGGTGGCTCTAGGGGTGGCTTCTGCAAGCAATTGCTAGAAGCTTTCTGTGGGTCCGACAGAGCAGATTCGAGCGGGCTCAAGGATGGATCTGTCACTGACCAACGCCGAGCCCAGCAGTGATAGTAGCAGCCTGTATGTAAGGGAACATATGTAAGAGGGTGAAAAAGTAAGCATCAGCTTTGTGCCACCAGAGAAGGGAGTGAGAAAGGAGGCCCTGGCTGTACTTTAGGCATGGATCGCAACGTTCTAGCTCAGAAAATTACATCCTTTCCACCATACCCTTGGATTTCAAAGTCTGTCCTACTTTCATGGGAATCTCTTGGCATGATCTGCCCAACCCCAGGCTCCAGATACACGTTTTTGCATTTCCTCCAGGCTGTAGCTGCGGAAGTCACACACCCTCAAACTCCCTGAGAGGGTGTCAGGTGCCTCGTCCTCCACACTGCATGGCCTCATCTACTTTACATCTGGCACAGAAAGGGAACAACTCATAGGGACGGTCTCTGTGCCACAGGAATGGTTTGTGTCACAGCCTGAGAGAAGAGTAAGGCCCCTGGCTTTGTTCTTGGGAGCTCAGGGGCAGAGGACAGGTCAGGGACACCCAACAGCTGTGCCCGCTGCATGGCCACCACAGGCAGGGACAGCCCCTGGGCCTCCTGGGCACAGGGACTGCCTGGGGCCCAGCACCCCAAAGGCCTTCCTCTAAGGGGTGCTGGGTGGGGCTCCAGCAGGCCAGGCTGTGCACGGGAGGGCCCCCCAAAGACTGCCAGTGCATATGTTAGGGGATCATATGAATGTGCCTCTTTACTGTGAAACTACAAAACCTCTCCTCAAGGTTTTAACACTGACAGAAGATATACAGAATAAAGAGTATCGAATTGTTACTCGTTATTCTTCATTTCTAGTGCGCTGGGATTTGATAAGAGACATTGAAACATCGTATTCCACGTCCAGTTGTGGTGCAGCTGTATCGAGTTTTGACTTGACTTAACTCTAAAAAATGGAAAATAATCAATAATTTTTTAATATAAAGAACAAAAGACTGCAAGTTCCTACAGCACCCAAAGGCCTTCCTCTAAGGGGTGCTGATGGGGGGCGGCTGCAGCAGGCCAGGCTGTGCATGGGGGGCCGCCCGTCACACCCCATCGCCAAGCACCGCTGAGGTCACAATGCCCCGGGGCAGTATAAAAGGGGGTGTCCTGCCAGGCCCCTGCCAGAGCTGTCCTGGGGACAGCCCCAGGCACACGCAGGAGGAGCAGCTGCTCGAGGAGCTGGGGAAACTCCTCCCAGAGGGCTGAGGGAGGACCACACTCCGAAGGCCGTGGCTGCACTAAGCATATGCCTTCCTGAGGAGCGCTCCCGAGATCTCCATCCTCATCCCCCGCCGAGCCAGGGGCAGCAGCCGTAAGCAAATGGGATGCAGCAGTTTTGAAGCTTTGGAGCCCATGCCGGCACCCTGCCAGGCGCGGGAAGGATCCTTGCCCCCAAGTTGATGGTGCCAGGGGAGGAGATCAGGCTCCGGGCTGAGGGAGAACAGGGCTAGGGCATCTCCTGGGAGGCGTGACCAGCCGGTGGGAGGAGGGAGCCGGTCTTGCTCACATGCTCAGGGAGTAGCCGATCGCCAGCTCTGCTGCTGGGGTCAGGAAGGAATTTTCCCCCGGGGGGGATTGGCACTGGTCCCCGGGGGTTTTTTGCCTTCCTCTGCAGCACTGAGCAGGACCCCTTGCCAGGGCCCCTCCGGCCCATCTGGGCCGGGTCACTGCCTGCTGCTCGTGCCCCACGAAGGTGGCCTCTCGTGCCCTGCAGCTGGGGGGAGGAGGGCTTTTTTCCCCCACGGTGGGCTTGGAGTTGTGCCCCGGGGGTTTTTGCCTGCCTCTGTGGCACTGAGCGCGCTGGTCCCTTGCCAGGGCTCCTCTGGGCCGTTTTGGCTCGGGGCCCGCTGCTCGTGCCCCACGAAGGTGCACTCGTGCCCCGCGTGCCGGGGGAGGAAGCTTTCTGGACTCCCGGGGCGGGCCCCAAGGGAGGCCCCCCCAGGACTGTCCTCTTTTCCTGGGTAGCACTGAGCACAGCCCCTTGACAGGGCTCGCTTTCCCCAGGGGTTCTTGCTTGGCCAAAACAGACCCTGCTTACAAGGGCTCCTGCCTCGCTGCACCCACACCGGGCAGGCACAGGAGCACTTTTCCTGCACCACTGGCAGAGCCTGACAGGGAAAGGCAGCAAAGATCACAGGCAAGGAAAAAGCAAAGCAAAGCATAGAAATGTAGAGATTTAAGTAGTGTAGCATTGTATGAGGTAACAGAACATAAATTAAAAAACAGAGAAAAGGCAAAAAAAAAGGAAAAAGGAAAATTGAAAGGAAGAATGCATAAGGCACCCATATCTTGAAGGGTTGGGGGATTGACAGGTAATATGATATATTGAGGGGCTGGTTTTGGTGCTTGTTGTTGGGCTGTCTGTTGAAAGTTTGGGAGAGTGTTGGAAGTTTGGGGTGGTTACTGTTGATAGTGTAGCTGTTTTGTCCATTCGGTTGGATTTTAGTGGAGTGGTGATGTTGTATTCATGGGGTGTAGGTATATTTCAGATTGCTGGGTGGGGATTGTTGTTAACTTTGTGGTGTCAGAGCTTGTGCAGGTGGAGGTTGGTTAGTGATTCATTGATTGTTTGGTGATGGAAGTAGTAGGGCTGGGAATAGCATGGAGATTAAAATGAAGGGGATTCCTAGGAGGGATGGGCTTGTAAATTGGTCAAAGAAGCTTAAGTTCATGGTGAAGTTCAAGAGTGGGTTTTAGTATTTGCAGGGGGTTTATTGTGGACTGGCTTGGTAGGGAAAAACGATAAAAGTTTAGGTTGAATAATTAGTGAGAGGGTTAATCATGCTATAAGTATAATGCAAAATCATGGGTTTGGGTTAAACTGTGGCATGCCACTAAGGAGGTGTTGGTGGACCTCTTTCTCTAGCTTAAAAGGCTAGTGCTGTTGCATAGCTTCTTAATGATTAGGATGATAGTAGTGAGGATCGGTTTCCAAGTGGACAAAAGGTGTAGATTCAACTACAATTGGTATGTAGCTGTGGTTGGCACTGCAAATTTTGGAGCATTGGCCATAGAAGGTGCCTGGGCAGGTAGTGATGAATGATGTCTGGTTTAGTCGTCCTGGGATTGCATTGGGCTTTTACCCCTAATGTGGGGATTGCTCAGGAGTGTAAGACATCATCGGCTGTGATGATAATGCGGATGGGGGATTCTATTGGAATAACCAAGCGGTGGTCTACTTCTAGTAGTCAGAAGTGTCCTGGTAGGAGTTCTGTTGTGGGGATCATGTATGAGTCGAATAGAAGATCTTTAAATTCTGTGTATTCATAGGTTCAGTATCATTGGTGTCCGATGGCTTTTAGGGTAAGATCAGGTTTGTCTAGTTCGTCTATAATATATATGATTTGGAGGGATGGTAGGGCAAGTAGAGTGAAGGCGATAGCTGGTAAGATTGTTCAAATTAGTTCTACCTCTTGGGCGTCTACAGCGTTTGATGAGAATTTCTCTATAAGTGCCAGCAGGTACAGGACTAGGCTGCAGATTGTAGTGTGACTATTAGGGCATGATGGTGGAATTCTACAAGTTCTTCTATGATGGGGGAGGAGGCGTTTTGGAATCCCCCACGGTGGGCTTGTAGTTGTGCCCCGGGGTTTTTTGCCTCCCTCTGTGGCACTGAGCACAGCCCCTTGACAGGGCTCGCTTTCCCCAGGGGTTCTTGCTTGGCCAAAACAGACCCTGCTTACAAGGGCTCCTGGCTCGCTGCACCCACACAGGGAATTGTGCAGCTTTAAGACAAGTAGTGTAGCATTATATGAGGTTAAAGTTAATTAATATTAAATCATTATTTATGTTAAATTTAATTTAACATTAAATACTGTTAAATTTGAAAAATATACAATAATCTAAATGTAAAATAACTATGAACAGCTATGAAAAGGAATGGAATACCATGAAAAGGAAAGTGCTAGGAAAAATGAAAGGAAGACGGGAAAACGAAAGGAAACAGGCAAAAAATACAGGGCAAGGAAAAAGCAAAAGGAAGGAGTCAAGGTAAGTGGCAAGCCAAAAGGCAAGATGCAGAAAGGCAAGGACCAAAGGAAGAGGCAAAAGGCAAGACAGAAGGCATAGGAAAAGATAATCAGGAATGCAAGAGGAAGAGGCACGTCAAAAGGCAGAGCCAACGAGAAAAGGGAAAGGAAGTGGCAAGAAAAAAGGGAAGGCAACAAGCAAAAGCAATGGCAAAAGCCAGAGGCAATGCAAAAGGAAAAGGCCTCGAGACCGTAAAAGGCAAGTGGCAAGGCAAAACCCAAAAGGGAAAAGGGAAAAAGCCATGTAAAAGGAACAGCAAAATGGAAAAAGCAACACAAAAGGAAAAAGCCACGGCACAGAGAAGGAGAAAAGGCAAAAGGCAAGACGAAAAGGGAAGATGCCGAGAGGCAAGGCAGAGGCAAAGGGAAGCCCAGATGGAACAAAGCAAGGCAGAAGGCAAAAGAAGAGGCAAGAAACAAAAGGCAAACCCCACAAAGCATGGCAAGAGGCAAAAAGACAGAAGGCGTGGCAAAAGCCAAGGCACAAGGAAGGAGTCAAGGCAAAAGGTAGGTGCATGGCAATGCAAAAGGCAAGTGTCAGAAAGGAAGGAAAATAGGAAATGCCAAAAGGTGAGACAGAAGGCATAGCAAAAGGTGATAGGCAACGTAAGAGGCATGAGGTAAGTTAAAAGTTATGGCCAAGGGCAAAAGTAAAGGGAAAATGCAAGAAAAAAGGGAATGGCAAAAAGCAAAAGCAACAGCCAAAGGCAAGAGACAGTACAAAAGGAAATGCAAAAGGCAAAGAGCAAAATGGAAAAGGAAAAAGGGCAGGAAAAAGGAAAAGCAAGAAATAAGAGGAAAGGTGAGAGGCACAAGGCCAAAAAGAAGGCAAAATAAAAAGCCACAACAAAAGGCAAAGCAAGGAACAAGGGAAAAGCCTTGGCAGAAAGAAGGCCAAACCAGTAAAATAAAATAAAAGTCAAAAGTAGAATTGTCTTTGTGTTGTTCATTGCTTTTTGGAACTGGTTAACTCTTGGCATTCCAGGCAAATCAAGATCTGGATTTCTAGTGAGCAGAGGGAACAGAATAGTATAAAATATGGTGCAGGGGAATGGGAATGAATGGAAATGAATGTGAATGGAATGGAATGGAGTGGAATGGAAAGGAAGCCTGATCCAGGGTTTGTCTACCCCCTTGGCAAAGAAATGTTTCCTCATGTAGCCTCTGAACCTGCTGCGAGGGGTCCCAGCTTGGAGCCATTGCCCCATGACCTGGCCCTGGGTCCCAGGGAGAAGAAATCAGCACCTGACTCTCTGCTTCACCTCCGCAGCCACACTGCTGTGTTTTGGATTCTGAGTTGAGAGGGGTTAGCCATGTGAGGTGTACTGGGTTTTCACCTGTGATTTAGCCTTGACAAGGCTATGTAATTAGTTTGCTAACACAGAATCATAGAATCATTGAATGGTATTAGTTGGAAGGGACCCCAAGGATCATAGAGCTCCAACCCCCCTGCCACGGGCAGGGCCACCAACCTCAGGCCTGGATCTACTCTAGGTTGCCCAGGGCCCCATCCAACCTGTCCTTGAACACTACCAGGGACGGGGCATCCACATCTCATAAGAAAGAAGCATAAGTGGTTTGATGCTGTTGGCTTGAAAGCAGCATGTGAGAGTTCGATTCCTTCCTGTCTTGTACTTGGAGGAAGGCGGGTTCTTCAAAGGTGTGGTGTGGGGGAGGGCAGCCCTGGATTCATTCGATGCTCGTGGCTGTTATTTCTGGTCGAAGGGCTTTTAGTTTTGATGTGAAAGCTTCTCATGTGATGAATATGAGTGTGATTACAGCTACTATTGAGATTAGTGAGCCAACTGAAGATACAGTGTTTCATATGGTATAGGCGTCTGGGTAATCTGAGTACCGTTGAGGTGTGCCTGCTAGACCTAAGAAGTGCTGGGGGAAGGACGTTAGATTTACGCCTGTGAATGTTACTCCAAAGTGGGCTTTGGCTCAGGTTGGATGTGAAGTGAGTGCAGTGAACAGGGGGAATCAGTGGGTGAATCCTGCTAAGATGGCAAATGCAGCCCCTATTGATAGTACTTCGTATGTGTCGTGTAGGACGATGTCTAGTGAAGGGTTTGCTAGGACAATTCCTGTTAGACCTCCAATGGTAAATAGGAAGATGAAGCCAAGGGCTCAGAGTATTGGTGGGTCTCATTTGATTGCCCCCCTGTGGAGCTTAGCCAGACAGCGAAAAACTTTATTTCTGGTTGGGATAGCAATGATTATTGTTGCTGATGTGAAGTATGCTCAGGTGTCTACATCTGTACCAACCAAAGATCACAGACAAAGAAAAAGCAAAGCATAGAAATGTAGAGATTTAAGACAAGTAGTGTAGCACTCTCTGAGTTAACAGAAGATAAATTTAAAAAAAAAGAGAAAAGCCAAAAAAAAAGGAAAAGGCAAAAGGAAGACTGCAAAAGGAAAGGAAACAGGCAAAAAATACAAGGCAAGGAAAAAGGAAAAGGCACTGGAAAGTCAAGAGGAAAAGAAGTTGCCAAGAGGCAAGGCAGAAGGGAAGACATGGCAAAAGACAGAAAAGCAAAAGACCAAAGGCAAAGAAAGAGGAGGCAAAATCCCTAGCCTGAAGACACGGGAAAAGGCATGGCAAAATGGGAAATGCCCAGCAAAGGGGAAAAGGCAAAAGGACAAAGCCAAAGTAAGAAAGCAAGGCCATAGTTAAAGGAAGAAACAAGAGACAAGGCACAAAGCAAAAAGGCAAGTCAGGAGGCATAGCAATGGGCAAAGTAAGAGGCAAGAGGTAAGTTAAAAGACATGGCCAAGGGGAAAAGGGAATGGCAAAAAGCAAAAGCAACAGCCTAAGGCAAGAGATAGTGTAAAAGGAAATGCAAAAGGCAAAGAGCAAAATGGAAAAGGAAAAAGGAAAAACAAGAAGTAAGAGGCAAGGTGAGAGGCACAAGGCAAAAAAGAAGGCAAGAAAGAAAAGCCACGGCAATGGGCAAAGCAAGGAAAAAGGAAAAAGCCTCAGCATAAAGAAGGCCAAACCAGTAAAATAAAAATAAAATAAAATAAAATAAAATGCACAATTGTCTTTGTGTTCTTCATCGGTTTTTGGAACTGGCTAACTCTTGGCATTCCAGGCAAATCAGGGTCTTGATTTCTAGTGAGCAGAGGGAACAGAATAGTATACAAAAGGGTATAGTGGAATGGGATGGAATGGAATGGACCGGAACAGTCCAGCTGGAAGGGACCTACAACGCCCATCTAGTCCAGCTGCCTGACCACCAGGGATGACCAAAGTTAAAGCACGGAGACCAGGGCATTGTGCAAATGCCTCTAAACACTGACAGGGCTGCAGCCGCGAACAGCGCTCTACGAAGCCTGTTCCAGAGTTTGGCTCCCCCTTGGTTGCCCCTCAGCCTCCTTCTCTCTAAACTAGTGTCCTGGTTTCAGCTCAGACAGAATAAATTTTCCTTCTAGGAGAGTGTGGAATGCTGTGTTTGGGAGTTAGGGTGAGAGCAGTGCTCATAACACACAGATGTTGTTAGTTGTGTCTAAGCAGTCAAGGACTTTTCAGTTGTTCCTGACCTGCTAACAAGAAGGCGGGGTGGGGACACCCAGGGAGCTGGGAAGGGACACCCCAGGACAGATGACCCAAACTGGCAGAAGAGGGTATTCTATGCCAACTACGTCATGCTCAGCATAAAGGGGGGCTGGTGAGGGGAGGAGGGCATGGCTCCAAGACGCATGGCTTTGGGGACGGCCTGGTTTCGGGACAACTCTGAGCTGTTCAGCCTGAGTTGTGTGGTTCAGTGAGAAACTGCATCGTGTGTCACCAGTTTTGTGTATTTTGCTGTACAGTCCTGTTGCTGTTATATCTCTCCTTCTCTGCCATCCCAGTAAACCATCTTTATCCCAAACCATGAGGTTTAGGGGTTTTTTGAGGCTCTTTTTCCTCCTCTTCCCCGCTCCCCCCAATTCTCCCCACACACACTCTTCAAGAGCGAGTGGCTGTGTGGTGCTTGGCTCTTGTTTGGGGCAAAACCACAACAAACTAGACAGGCAGACAAGCCCAGAGTCCTCAGCAGCTCCTCAGGGAACATGCCTGCCCCCCCCACTCACCTCTTGCCAACTCTGGTGCCATATACTCTGGATATATTCAAGTACCAAAATGATTCTAGCTGGACTTTGGTAAAGCCTTTGACACAGTTTCTCACAGCACTCTGACTGAGAAACTGGCTGCCACTGGCCTGGACAGGTGGACCCTCAGCTGGGTTAAAAACTGCGTGGATGGCCAAGCCCAGAGGGTGGTGGTGAACGGAACAAAATCCAGCTGGAGGCCGGTCACGAGTGGCGTCCCCCAGGGCTCAGTCCTGGGTCCAGTCCTGTTCAGCATCTTTATCAGTGATCTCGACGAAGGGATTGAATATTCCCTCACTAAGTTTGCAGATGACACTAAACTAGGAGGAAGTGTTGATCTGCCTGAGAGTAGGGAGGCTCTTCAGAGGGATCTGAACAGACTGGACCGATGGGCTGAGTCCAATGGGATGAAGTTTAACAAGGCCAAGTGTAGAGTGCTGCACATGGGACATAACAACCCCATGCAGCGCTACAGGCTTGGGGGAGACTGGCTGGAGAGCTATCAGGCAGAGAAGGACCAGGGGGTGTTGGTCGACTGCAGACTGAATATGAGTCAGCAGTGTGCTCAGGTGGCCAAGAAGGCCAGTGGCATCATGGCTTGTATCAAAAACAGTGTGGTCAGTAGGTCTAGGGAGGTGATTGTGCCCCTGTACTCGGCATTGGTGAGGCCACACCTCGAGTACTGTGTCCAGTTCTGGGCTCCTCACCACAAGAAGGACATGGAGGTCCTGGAGCGAGTCCAGAGAAGGGCAACCACGCTGGTGAAGGGGCTGAAGGGCAAATCCTGTGAGGAGCGTCTGAGGGATCTGGGGCTGTTTAGCCTAGAGAAGAGGAGATTGAGGGGAGACCTTATCACTGCCTACAACTATCTGAAGGGAGGTTATAGAGAGATAGGTGATGGTCTCTTCAGCCAGGTGACAGGAGATAGGACAAGGGGGAATGGCATGAAGCTGTGCCAGGGCAGGTTTAGATTGCACATTAGAAAAAACTTTTTTACTGAAAGAGTTGTCAGGGCCTGGAACAGGCTGCCCAGGGAGGGGGTTGAGTCACCTTCCCTGGACGTGTTCAAAAAAAGGGTAGATGAAATACTTAGGGATATGGTTTAGTTTAGGATGAGAATGGTTGGACTTGATGATCTTAAAGGTCTTTTCCAACCTTGTGATTCTGTGATAAAATGTGCTGTATTTAAAACTGGCTTATTACAAAGGAACTTGAATCTGGGGTTTGATCCTGAAAATCACAGAACTGTGAGATAACCCCTCATACCTAGTTCCTAAACACAGGACCAAAGAACCAAGTGAGTATTTCTGCTTCTTAAACTTTCAGCCATTTTGTTTGGTTTTGCTTAGCTATTCTTCAGAGGGAACTATACTGAAATTAATGCAGTAAAATGATTCTGTCCCCAGTCATTCTCCTAAGACTTGCCACAGTTTCAGCAAATTTATCTTATACTTAGGTGGAAAAGATGTGCTTTTTGGTTGGATTTATCATGTTACTTTATTTATATAAACAACTACAGGCCTTGCATTTTAATTTGAAATGCAGTTTTAACTACATTTAGTTTTTAAGTCTTTGTTAGAGGAGGTCTTTTTTTTTTTAAATTAAAATGCAATTTCACTAATTTTTTCTACCATTCCTGAAATTGAGCTGGCTTGAAAAATGAAATATCAATCCTGGAAAAGCATCCTTCAATTTCCAAACGAAGCTCTTTCTTATTTTCTGTTTTATTAAATAAGAATATTTCTCACAGAGTCAGAGAGTCCACATGGTCAACACGCTGGCCTGTGAAATGTTCACTCTGCCTGACTTGTGGTGTTCTGATTAAAAACCCCCACCAAACAGCGCTGTTCTGAATGAGGCAAAGTGTTACTTTGGGGCTTTCAGATCAAATGCTTTGTCTGCATCCACAAAAATTGGTCAGAAGTTCTGCTTTCTCCCAGACTGGATAAAAATCTACTCTGGCATCACAAAATGGAATTACTGCTCCCCTCCCAGCCCCACCACCTGCTCTGCCCTAGACATGCTCAGATTGGCCTTCATTCACCAGGCAAACCATGTGGTTCTATTGCTGGATCCACACACTTCCAACTGAACACCTCCCTTGAACAGCTCCTGCTCACTGAGGATCCTGCAAGCAATTTTCTCTGCACCTTCCATCAACAGGTGTCCCTCCAGCTTTGCTTTTCCCTTTTGCTGGGCCGGGTTAGCAGTACAGCTTCTCTGAGAGGGCATTACATGGATTTGAATAGACAAATACCAACTCAAGAGGCTCTCCGTTGTTTTGCACTTTGAAGAAGGTGGGTGAGATGTGATAAATTTCGGTGCGGTTGCCCCTTGTTATCTTTTGTGTGGACAGGAATTGCTACGTGAGGCTTAAGGTCTGAAGACTGTTTGCTTTAGTCTGAATTAGCTAAACAGTCAAAAAAGAAAATAGCTGCGAGATACCGTTTAAAACAAATCTGTTCCCTGATGTGAATGGATAAAACCAGACCAGCAGATTAAATTGTGATGATTTAAGGCATTAAAAATGAGTGGGATATGTTCATGTCTGAGTCTGTGCTCTGAATTTCCAAAATATCAGAGCTGTACTCACAGCAAGACACTACACCACCAGTTATAACTACCTGACTATGATTTACTGCCGTTTTCTGCCTAATAAACAAGCCTTAACGTACTCAGTGACCAGAGCACTGAGAGTGACATCTTATTATAAGCTGTTGCAAAAAGAGTATCAAGGCACAAAAAATCCCTTTCAGATCCGTATGCAGAGGACACATCAAAACTGTAGAGCAGTTTACAGATGTTGTGTCTAACAATAGAGGGAAAAAGAACCCTTATTCTTTCTTTAATGGAATGATTTTGTTTTCCCTCGTTTATCCTTTTCCCATATACCTGTGCTGTAATAACTCCTCACTCTCCAGAACACAGCTTTGTACCAGGGCTGGCAACCTGAATCTGTACAAAATGCACATGGAGAGAGAAGAGAGGCCTCTACACACACACACTGGAGTCAGGAAACAGTCAGGCTCACATTCAGCACTTTGTAGTATTTGTGGTGCTACAGACGAAACTCAAAATTTAATTTTACTTGGAAAAGCCATACGCTTACCTGAAGGTGTTGTAGAGTGTAGGACTCGCCTGACACAGCAGCACAGCCACCCAAACTTGCACAGACGGTCAAGGCACTTGCTTCTTCCTTCAGAGGATGACTCCAGACGAGCTGCCATGAAGAGGCGGTACATGTGGGAAACGAAGAGCGGCCCTGGAAAGGAGACACAGTTATGCCCCCTGGAGGGAAAGAGAAAAAGCAGTAAAACACGAGATGGAGGAGCTTGTAGAGATGTAAATTTGTGCGTTGTTCAGCAGGGAGGTGGCACGGTGTGCTTTGTAATGTTAAGGAAGGTGCAGGCTTTAAAGACTAAGCGGGGAGAGGGGGGGAGAAGGGGAGGGGAAACTGGGTCGGGGGTGGGGGCGGTGGGGGAAACCAGATGAAGTTCAACAAAAGCAAGTGTAAAGTCTTGCACCTGGGAAGGAACAACTGTTTGTATCAGTACAGGCTGGGGGATGACCTGCTGGAGAAGAGCTCAGTGGAGAAGGACCTGGGGGTCCTGGTAGATGACAGGTTGGCCATGAGCCAGCAGTGTGCCTCGGTGGCCAAGAGAGCCAATGGGATCCTGGGATGCATCAGGAGGAGTGTAGCCAGCAGGTCAAAGGAGGTGATCCTCCCTCTCTACTCTGCCCTGGTCAGGCCCCACCTGGAGTATTGTGTCCAGTTCTGGGCTCCTTGGTATAAAAAGGACAGGGATCTCCTGGAAAGAGTCCAAAGAAGGGCTACGAAGATGATTAAGGGCCTAGAGCATCTCCCCTATGAGGAAAGGCTGAGTAAGCTGGGACTGTTCAGCCTTGAGAAGAGAAGACTAAGGGGGGACCTAATCAAAGTTTATAATTATCTGAAGCAGGGGATGCAGGGGGAATCAGCCAGCCCCTTTTCAGTGGTCTGTGGGGATAGGACAAGGGGCAATGGCTGCAAGTTGGAGCATAGGAAGTTCCGCACCAACATGTGGAAGAACTTTTTCACAGTGAGGGTGACTGAGCACTGGAATAGGCTGCCCAGGGAGGTGGTGGAGTCTCCTTCTCTGGAGATATTCAAGACCCGCCTGGACGCCTATCTGAGCAATATGAGCTAGGGAGCCTGCTTTGGCAGGGGGGTTGGACCCGATGATCTCTCGAGGTCCCTTCCAACCCCTACAATTCTGTGATTCTGTGATACTCTTTATTCTGTATATCTTCTGTCAGTGTTAAAACCTTGAGGAGAGGTTTTGTAGTTTCACAGTAAAGAGGCACATTCATATGATCCCCTAACATATGCACTGGCAGTCTTTGGGGGGCCCTCCCGTGCACAGCCTGGCCTGCTGGAGCCCCACCCAGCACCCCTTAGAGGAAGGCCTTTGGGGTGCTGGGCCCCAGGCAGTCCCTGTGCCCAGGAGGCCCAGGGGCTGTCCCTGCCTTTGGTGGCCATGCAGCGGGCACAGCTGTTGGGTGTCCCTGACCTGTCCTCTGCCCCTGAGCTCCCAAGAACAAAGCCAGGGGCCTTACTCTTCTCTCAGGCCGTGACACAAACCATTCCTGTGGCACAGAGACCATCCCTCTGAGTTGTTCCCTTTCTGTGCCAGATGTAAAGTAGATGAGGCCATGCAGTGTGGAGGACGAGGCACCTGACACCCTCTCAGGGAGTTTGAGGGTGTGTGACTTCCGCAGCTACAGCCTGGAGGAAATGCAAAAACGTGTATCTGGAGCCTGGGGTTGGGCAGATCGTGCCAAGAGACTCCCATGAAAGTAGGACAGACTTTGAAATCCAAGGGAGGTTGCATGGGTATGGTGGAAAGGATGTAATTTTCTGAGCTAGAACGTTGCGATCCATGCCTAAAGTACAGCCAGGGCCTCCTTTCTCACTCCCTTCTCTGGTGGCACAAAGCTGATGCTTACTTTTTCCCCCTCTTACATATGTTCCCTTACATACGGGCTGCTACTATCACTGCTGGGCTCGGCGTTGGTCAGCGACAGATCCATCCTTGAGCCCGCTCGAATCTGCTCTGTCGGACCCACAGAAAGCTTCTAGCAATTGCTTGCAGAAGCCACCCCTAGAGCCACCCCGCCAACCCCAATCCTTGCCACACAAACCCAAACCAGTGATATATTAGTGGGAGGACCTGATAGTAGCACAGTAGGATGAACCCAAGCAAAAAGAATTCCTCATCTAGAAAGTCTGGGACTCAGATTCCAGCAGAAAAGGTGCAACTTCCCTCTCCTGAGGTAGTTTCTGAGCATGTGGTGGGAAGGGGGGTTCAGTGTGTCTTCGTCCCAGCAGCCTGCCTGCCTTAGAACAAATACAGATAGCAGAAAAGAGAAGGGACTCACAAGGTGCCCTAGGCTTGCCGGTGTGCTGAAGGGAAGCTATTCCAGACTTCTCCCTCATAGCTTGCCCCCCGTATGACCTGTAAGAGCTGGCTGGGATTGGAGCCCCGTTCAGGAAGAGGCCTTGAAAATAGGTTTTGAAGCAGGAGTGTTTTGGGCCTTGGCCGCAGCGCGCTTCAGGGATCCACTCCGTTCTGCACAGGGCTTTGCAGTTAGTGGGGCACCAATACACCAGCAGCAGCATGGACCAGAGGGTCCAACTCACCCCACTGGGCTCTACTCACACAGTTTGAGAGTTCCTCCATCTGGGAAAAGGGTCTGTTTGTAGTCAGTTCTTGCTGGGCAAGAAGCTGAGAAAACGGTAAAGTGACAACCATTAATCTTGAGGGCATCTTTTGAGTCCTAAAACCTGTGCTGGCCCCACTGCAGCCCCTGCAGGGGTGGCAAAGAGAGAAAGTGTTAGGAAATGGTGCGCTCAGTTAGGCAATTACAGTCACGTCTCCCAAGCAGAGGAGGAAACAGCCAAAACACTTCAGATACAAGGAGGAGCATCTGCTTCCCCAGGTGAAGAACCTCCTCCTTCCTCGATCAGTGTTGTGGGTTCGGCCAGGACAGAGTTAATTTTTCCTTCTAGCAGCTCGTGTGGTGCTGTGTTTGGCAGTCAGGATGGGAGCAGTGCTGATAACTCACTGATGTTTTCAGTTGTTCCCAAGCAGTCAAGGTCTATCCAGGTTCTTACACTCTTGTGTTTTGGAGAAGGCGGAGGCATCCAGGATGCGTGGTTTGGGGACAGTCTGGCTTTGGGACGCTGTCAGGTCCCACCAGGCAGGCAAGGCAAACCAGGGAGATTGAGACCTGTCTGTCCCGGTCCCCAGCAGATGGGTACGTGTAGAGTTGACCTTTGCTACCTGCCCCAAGGGCCAGGTTAACCCTCTCTTAGCTGGTCTCTTTTAACAACCACACCGGCAAGATCAGCTTCTGATCCTCGGCGTGGTACTCAGGAGTAACAACAATTACCCAGGAGGTCCCAGCAAAGCACAGCTTTCCTTAAAAGCCAGTACAGCCATAAAGCTTGCAAACGGAACCGCCCCACACCATATATTGGGAGCAACGGATCCCAGTCAGTAGAACTTAGCAAACCTGGAAGTGCTGTTACGGTTCTGTGCTGAGAACAAGGGTAGAAGTTGAGAGAGACTGAGAAAGAGAGTAAAAGAGAAAAAAGAAGAAGATGTCGCTACCTGTGGATCCAGCGTAGCTGGTCATAAAGGTGTGGTGCTGGATGGAGGGTGCGTGCCAGATGTCCCGAATCTGCATCTTTGATGCTCCCTGTCCCCACCCTTCAGGAAGGCCTAGCATATCTTGTGCAGGCTCAGTGTTGAGTTGCAGAGTGTTCTGGAAATGAGTCGGTGGGGAATGGGGGTCCCAACCAAGGGGTCATTTGACCCCCCCAGGTGGGCTGATGGAGCAGTGACCCCGTTCAGTGGCCTCACACCGGACTGTAGCTAGAAGGCGCTGTGCCTCCGCAGGGCCCCACCTGCCTGTCACTGTTCCTTATGGGACAAGGACAGTGTCCTGTCTCTCAGTCAGGGCGGCTGCTGACTGAGGGGCTGCCCTTGCAGGGCCAGTGTCCAGATGGTTTATCGAATGCGGGAGCGTAATGTCCAGTTTGTCAGAGCGGCTGCTGTGAGCTCAAGAGGCTACAGGCCCTTCTGGCCTTGGGAGGATGGAGGCCTTAGTCCCACCCGCAGATGCTTGTGGGATCAAGCCCCTTGTGAGGCGAGACCCAGCCCACAAAACATTACCCGGCCTCTGCAGGTTCTGTTATCTTGCAGGAGAGGTTGTTTGAGCTAAACCGCTCATCCTGCTTCCCAGGAAATGGTATTTTTGAACAATTTGTACAGCTGAGCTGTGCAGTTCAGCTGGAAACTGCATGGTGTATCACCAGATTTGTGTATTTTGCTATACAGTCCTGTTACTGTTACTCCTCTCTCTCTGCTGTCCCAGTAAACCATCTTCATCCCAGCCCATGAGGTTGGCCTTTGGTTTTCTTTCCCCTCTCCTTCCCCCTCTTTGACATGAAAGAGGTAAAGGAATTTAGCAGAGAATCAACCTGCTTGTTTTCCAGCTTGTCCTCGGGGATTTGAGGGGCTGGGGGCAGCTCGGAGTCTGAGCGAGTGCAGATCCTGCGCTCTGAGGCCGGTCACGTACAGTGCTGCCCTGTCACGACTGCTGCAGAGTCACAAATGGTGCAAGCACCGTTCCCTCCAGTCACGGTCGATGAGCCAGCACGGCCACACTCGGTCGGGTGGGTGGCGTCCAGGGAGGAGCTGGCACAGCTGGATTAGGGAATGGTGCTGTGTGTTGGGATCAGAGCGCAGCTGCTTTGGATTGCCGGTGATGCTCCACCATCCACAACAGCACATGCAATAGCACAGCAACATAAGAGCACGTAAAGGTACACATAAAGCAACGTGAAAGTATCTGAGCCATACAGCAATGTAAAGAATTCTCTCTGGAGATCTCTAAGTTTCCTAGGAGAGCTAAATGGCGTCCCTGGGGGTGGGGGATACGAGAGGCTCAGCCCGTTGGCTGGTCGCAGAAGCCGACCATGGTTCGTGACGGTATCTTTTTTGACTAGTTACAACGGTATCTTCCCTTCCCGGCCTCTGGTTTTGGGCTACTTTTATACTATTTTTACCTGTCAGGTGGAGCTTGAGTGACTCTAGGTATGCATAGCTTTGTTGTGTTGGTTTGCTGTGCTTTGGATTTAAAGGAAATTAACAGAAATTCAGAGTGCATGTTCAGTGAGGGGTGGTCGCACCTTGGAGGCCGGGTAGCTTTTCAGATGGGGGTGTGGGTTTCTATTATAATGAGCAAAAGTTGACTTGAAGCACGTGATCTTGTACAGGAAAATACTGAATCACTAGCTCAGTTGTGGTTCAGTGCTCACTCAGGGCAGAAACAACGCAGCATCTCAGGACCATAGCACACCAGGTCCCCAGAGATCACATGTTCCCAAGCAGTCCAGGACTTTTCAGCTTCTCACACTGCCCTGCCAATGACAGAAGGTGGTGGCACGCAGGAAGTAGGGAGGGGACACAGCCAGGACTAGGATGGGACACAGCCACGACTAGTGAGCCAAACCTTCCAAAGGGGGTATTCCATGCCACGACATCATGCTGACCATAAAGGGGGCTGGTGGGGAAGGAGTGCATGGCTCCAGGATGCGTGGTTTGGGGACAGTCCAGCTTCTGGTTTCCTTCCCCTTCCCCTTCCTCACCCTCCTCTGAGTGAGCGGCTGCGTGGTGCTCAGCTCCTGGCTGTAGTCCACAAAGCGTTACCCTGTCTGTGAGGTTCTGGTACCTTGACAGACGGGTTGTTGGAGACAAACGGCTCATTGCCGTTCCCAGCGATTGGCTATTTGCAGCAAGACAGAACGGGGGGTGTAGTGGTGGACATAGTTTTCCTGGATTTTATTAAGGTTTTTGGTCCTGTCTTCCCCCAGGCATTTTCCAGCTCTGAGATGAGCAGGGACATGGTGTGCTGGGTGAAGAGCTGGCTGAGGGGCAGGGCTTCTAGGGTAGGAGTGAATGGGGCTGCATGTGTCTGTTGACCGGTCAGCAGTGCTTTCCTTCCAGGCTCAGTTCTAAGGCCAGTTCTGTTCAACACCTGAATCAAGAATCTGGATGCAGGGGTTGAATGTGTGCTTAGTAAGTGTGCTGATGATCCTGAGCTGGGCAGTGGTGTTGACTCTCTCGAGGGATGAGAGGCCCCGCTGAGGGATCTGGATAGATTGGAGCATTGGGCAACCGTCAGTGACATCAAAGTGTCCCAAGACCAAAGGCCAGTTTCCACACCTGGCAGGGAGTAAGGCTGGGAGAGTGGCCGGACAGCAGCCCTGCTGCAGCAAGGGGCCTGGGGGTGCTGGTTGACATGAAGTGCAACTGGAGTCAGCAGTGTGGCTGCGGAGGGGAAGCAGAGAATCAGGTGCTGATTTCTTCTCCCTGGGACCCAGGGCCAGGGCATGGGGGAATGGCTCCAAGCTGGGACCCCTCGCAGCACGTTCAGAGGCTACATGAGGAAACATTTCTTTGCCAAGGGGGTAGACAAACCCTGGATCAGGCTTCCATTCCATTCCATTCCACTCACATTCATTTCCATTCATTCCCATTCCCCTGCACCCTATTTTATTCTATTCTGTTCCCTCTGCTCACTAGAAATCCAGATCTTGATTTGCCTGGAATGCCAAGAGTTAACCAGTTCCAAAAAGCAATGAACAACACAAAGACAATTCTACTTTTGACTTTTATTTTATTTTACTGGTTTGGCCTTCTTTCTGCCAAGGCTTTTCCCTTGTTCCTTGCTTTGCCTTTTGCCGTGGCTTTTCCTTTTTGCCTTCCTTTTGGCCTTGTGCCTCTCACCTTGCCTTGTTTTTTATTTAGAGTATTGTATATTTTTAAAATGTAACATTATTTAATGTTAAATTTAATGTAACATTAATAATAATTTCATATTAATTTAACTTAACCTCATATAATGCTACACTACTTGTCTTAAAGCTGCACAATACCCCGTGTGGGTGCAGCGAGGCAGGAGCCCTTGTAAGCAGGGTCTGTTTTGGCCAAGCAAGAACCCCTGGGGAAAGCGAGCCCTGTCAAGGGGCTGTGCTCAGTGCTACCGAGGAAAAGAGGACAGTCCTGGGGGGGCCTCCCCTGGGGCCCGCCCCGGGAGTCCAGAAAGCTTCCTCCCCCGGCATGCGGGGCACGAGTGCACCTTCGTGGGGCACGAGCAGCGGGCCCCGAGCCAAAACGGCCCAGAGGAGCCCTGGCAAGGGACCAGCGCGCTCAGTGCCACAGAGGCAGGCAAAAACCCCCGGGGCACAACTCCAAGCCCACCGTGGGGGAAAAAAGCCCTCCTCCCCCCAGCTGCAGGGCACGAGAGGCCACCTTCGTGGGGCACGAGCAGCAGGCAGTGACCCGGCCCAGATGGGCCGGAGGGGCCCTGGCAAGGGGTCCTGCTCAGTGCTGCAGAGGAAGGCAAAAAACCCCCGGGGACCAGTGCCAATCCCCCCCGGGGGAAAATTCCTTCCTGACCCCAGCAGCAGAGCTGGCGATCGGCTACTCCCTGAGCATGTGAGCAAGACCGGCTCCCTCCTCCCACCGGCTGGTCACGCCTCCCAGGAGATGCCCTAGCCCTGTTCTCCCTCAGCCTGGAGCCTGATCTCCTCCCCTGGCCCCATCAATTGGGGGCAAGGATCCTTCCCGCGATTGGCAGGGTGCCGGCATGGGCTCCAAAGCTTCAAAACTGCTGCACCCCGTTTGCTTACGGCTGCTGCCCCTGGCTCGGCGGGGGATGAGGATGGCGATCTCGGGAGCGCTCCTCAGGAAGGCATATGCTTAGTGCAGCCACGGCCTTCGGAGTGTGGTCCTCCCTCAGCCCTCTGGGAGGAGTTTCCCCAGCTCCTCGAGCAGCTGCTCCTCTTGCGTGTGCCTGGGGCTGTCCCCAGGACAGCTCTGGCAGGGGCCTGGCAGGACACCCCGTTTTATACTGCCCCGGGGCATTGTGACCTCAGCTGTGCCTGGCGATGGGGTGTGGCGGGCGGCCCCCCATGCACAGCCTTACCTGCTGCAGCCCCCCCCAGCACCCCTGTGGGATTTGCTTCACTGAAATAGATACGGATGAAGTTGATAACGTTGAGGAATGAGTGGAAAAGCTTTAATGATGGAAAAATCTTAATGAGCAAAAGTTAACCTTGCTTATATAACTTTGAGAGATGACAATTGGATAGTGGACAACAGGACCACCTGGCTTCGGAAGGACCGTAGATAAAGATGACAATTGCTTTGATAAACGCTTGTTTGCTACTCATTAGTCCATTAGATAAGCAGTATCCCATATCCTGTTTATTGTAATTATCTATGATATAGAGAGCACACCATGTATCCACACATCATGTATCTAACAAGCTGTGTTGATATTTGTCCAAATGGGAAAGTACCGAACCTGCTTTAACAATATAAAAGGAGCACGCTGAAACAATAAATGGGGACATGCTTGAACATTCACATTGAATGTGTGTCTGTCTCCTTCCTCGCAGAAGATGTAACAATTGGTGACCCCGACGTGATTCCGACATATCGGGACTTGATATCGACATATCAGAAAAGATTTAAGATATAAGACAAAACGGCAGCCGGGAGATTTTGAAGTCGGCTGGGTCTGCGACGGGCGCCGCTGGCACTTCTTTGGTACCAGGTGAGCGGCTTGCTTATTATGGGTTCTACTGTATCAGTAGAAGTAAAAGCTGTGCTAGCCATTCTTTTGAATCTGGCTGATAAGCACGATATTTCCTTTAAAAGAGAAGGATGTTATGGACTTGCTGTTGTGGGGACAACGGCGAAATGTGTTAACGGCCATGGAAGATGTGTTTAAGGAGGAGCGGTGGCAAAAGTTGGGTCAAGAACTTTGGGACTCTGTGCAAGTCGGTAATAAAGAGGCAATCTCTCTTAGCCAGGTTTGGCACATGGTAAATAGACTTATGGAAATTACTCGGAAGGAATCGGACATTATGGAGGCAGCGGAGAAGGCATTAGGGTACGCAGCAAAGAAGGATAACACCTCCGATATTAATGATAAATTGGCTGCATTGGACTTAGAGGATCCGGACATGCTGGTCATGCCGGCTAATCTTAATGAGGCCAGGCAACTTTTTGAGCCTTCCGTCCCTCCCGATTATCTGGACACACCATTAGATTATGAAATGCCCTCTGCTCCTCCAGTGAAGATCTCCCCGGCAGATATAGAACATCTTCCTCCGCTTCCTGACAGTGACGATTTTATGGAAGTGGTTCAACAGGTGAAGGAGGAAGAAAGGGAATTGAAAAGGCAGGCAGATGCCCTCCAGGCCAAAGGGGAACGACAAAAAAGGAGTTTAGAACACATGGGTGGAAAGTTGCAGCAGATCATGAAACAACAGTCAAAATTAATACGGGACCTATATCAGCGTTTTAGTCAACAGGCCGCACCTGTGAATGCCGGATTGAGACTTTCCCCTTCTGAACATGTATCGCACGTCAAGACTCAGACTCCAGAATTGGGGCAAAAATGGCAGGGTATTATTCGGGATGCTATTGTTGACGGTGAATTTATAGGCCCATTGCGAGCCTACCCTGTAGCCATTAGTCCAGCGGCTGGTGGACAGGGAGAGGTTAAGGAATGGCAACAATTTGACTGGCGTTTATTAGACCGGTTGCAGAAAGCTGTTATGGAATACGGTCTTGATAATGCATATGTTCGTAATTTAATAGATGTGGTTTTCTCGCAGAACATATTGACACCGCATGACGTGGATACGTTAGTATCCTTGATTTTGTCACCTATGCAGAAATTGGTATTTAGAGATGATTGGCGACGGCAGGTAGAACTAGATGCGATACAGAATTTGGAGCGGGCTGACGCTGATCCATTGAAAACAGCAACAATCGATATGATGTTAGGGCAGGGTACGTTCGTGCACCCGAGAGTACAGGCACGCCTTAGTCGGCGTATATTGCACACAGTCAGGCTTTGGCTGCTGCAGCGTTAAAGGCGCTGCAAGTATCGTCCACTCTGACCTCTCCTTATACAAAAATTACACAGCAACCTAATGAACCTTTTGCTACATTTCTGGATCGCTTACGTGCATCAGTTGAGAAATCTCCTAATTTAACAGCGGACGCAAAATCTGCAGTTATGTTGGATCTTGCGGTACAGAATGCGAATGATGTATGTAGGCGTATCCTTTCTACCTTACCTAGGACTGCTAGTTTGGTACAAATGATGGAGGCATGTGCTCGAGCAGACATGGTAGTAGAACAAGATAAAGCTAATCTTTATGCACAGGCTCATGCTAGGGCGCTAGCTGCAGCGTTGCAGCCTGCTTATCGGCACAATAGTTCCCGACAGCGATCAGGTGTTTGTTTTTTGTGTGGAGCAAAAGGACACCTCAGAAAAAATTGCCCAAGAAACAAAAATAATAACGACACAATAGCACAGAAAATTTGTAATCGTTGTCAACACCCTGGACATCTTGTCTCTGAGTGCAGGGCGCGTTTTCACAAAAATGGTCAACCCTTGTATTCGGGAAACTCATTAGCGAGCGCCAGGAAGGGGGGTGCATTGATACAAAATACCCCTCAGAATCCATTTCAGACCAAGAATTCGATGAACACCAAGTACAGTTGGACACCGAATGTCCTGGATGCTTGGGTCAGCTCTGAGGAGAGACCCTCGGGAGTGCAGGAGTAGACCTCCCAATTGCAAATGATGTCGAATTACTAAACGATCAGGTACAAATAGTAGAGTCCACGGTAAAGGGCCCGCTGGGGTATGGATTGAGCGCACTATTGATTGGCAGATCTTCTGCCTCAGCTCAAGGCATTTTTGTACTCCCTGGTTTAATTGATGCTGATTATGAAGGGATTATAAAAATTATGGTACGAGCCTTATTCCCCCCTATTACAATTAAAAAAGGAACTAAAATTGCGCAACTTGTTCCCTTTAGGAGTTCTGTACCATTTGCTAAAAACGTTAAGCGGGGTCAAGATGGATTTGGCTCCACTAATGACCCATCTGTGTATTTTTCCATTCCGGTTAAGGATGGAAGAATAACCAGAAAGGTGTCACTCACAGGAAGTGACGGTTTCACATTTACGCTATTGATGCTGGTGGATACTGGAGCTGATGTTAGCATTATACCAAAGAAGTTGTGGCCCCCAACATGGGCGCTGAGTCCAGTAGATCATAGAATCATAGAATTGTCTTCGTTGGAAGGGACCCTTTAGATCATCGAGTCCAACTATCACCCTAACCTGCCATCCACTACTAAACCATATCCCTCAGCAGCACATCTAACCGTCTTTTAAATACCTCCAGGGATGGAGACTCCACCACCTCCCTGGACAGCCCATTCCAATGCCTTTCAGGTAGTTGTAGGGGGCAATTAGGTGTTACAATCCAAGGCATTGGGGGACAACAATACACTATGGTAAGCTCTGATTACGTTACCATTCAAGATCAATCAGAATCATGGTTGATGGCCCGAGTACGACCTTTTATCGTAGACTCGAGTATTGCCCTGTTGGGACGTGATTGCTTAGCACAATGGGGAGTAACCCTTCAAACGCCGCCTTTTTCGTAGCGGCCACTGCTCAACGACAGCTAACTGACCCCATACCATTGCAATGGGAAACAACTGAACCAGTATGGGTTGAACAGTGGCCGCTTCCTTTAGAAAAGCTGTCTCATTTAAAAAAGTTAGTTCATGAACAGTTCCTTGCTGGGCATTTGGAGGAGTCCTTTAGTCCATGGAATACACCCATGTTTGTTATTCAAAAGAAGTCGGGAAATTGGCGTTTACTCCAAGACCTGAGAGCAGTTAATGCGGTGATAAAGTCTATGGGAGCTCTGCAGCCAGGTTTACCCACACCAACTATGATTCCAAGTAACTGGGAAATCTTAGTCATAGATCTAAAAGATTGTTTTTTCACAATTCCATTACATGAAAATGATAGAGAGAAATTTGCCTTTTTGGTTCCCACTATTAATAAACAAGAACCATGTAAATGATACCAGTGGAAGGTGCTTCCACAGGGAATGAAAAATTCGCCCACTATTTGTCAGTACTTTGTGGCTTCTGCCCTAGTGGCTGTGCGCCAAGCATTTCCGGACTATCTTATTTATCATTATATGGATGATATTCTGTGTTCTGCTTCTAACATCTCCTCAGATTTTGTTACTAGATTGCAGGAGGCATTATCTGCAGCTGGATTGAAGATTGCTGAAGAGAAATTTCAATGACATTCACCGTATTCATACTTAGGTTTCAAAGTAACTGCAACAACTGTAGCTCCTCAAAGATTAAAGATACACAAGGAAGTCAGTACATTGCACGATGTCCAGAAATTGTTAGGGGACATACAATGGCTTCGACCATATTGTGGCATATCTAACCAGGATATTGCCCCATTGATAACATTGTTGCGAGGAGGGGATGGTGCTGATGCTCCCCGATTCCTGGGAAATGAACAACATCAAGCCTTGCAAGTGGTTTCTCAAAAAATCTCACAAAATTACGCGAACAGACGTGTTTTGGATGTTCCTATATCCATGGCTGTGTTGAATAACGAGGAGTACTTGGCAGCATTGCTGTTTCAATGGGTACCCTCACAGGTGGATCCCTTAAGTGTCATAGAATGGATGTTCCCCTCGATATCATTAAAAAGAACTATTGTAACTAGAATCGAGGCCATTGCAGACCTAATTAGCAAGGCGCGTCAAAGGATTTATGATATTTCTGGATTAGAAATCAACACTATTTATATGCCATATACAATTGAACAGGTACAAAGAATGTTTCAAAAGATACTTGATATCACGTTAGCTTTGTATGACTTTTCTGGGATAATTACTAATCATTATCCAAAGCATCGGCTGTTTTCTGTAACCTTACAAATCGAAAAAGAACCCTTGTTTTCAGTGACACCCGTTCAGGGTATCACCGTCTATTCCGATGCCAGCCAACGTACAGGCAAATATGGGTTTGCTTGGTATGCAGACTCACAATGGCATTCCCAACTGTTTGTTGGCAGTGGGTCTGCCCAGCTGCTTGAATTGCAAGCTGTAATTCAAGTTTTTGCTGAATTTACATCACAGCCACTTAATCTTGTTTGTGATTCTTTGTATGTTGTAGGAATTGTAAAACGGCTTGAACGAGCCTTTATCAAGGATCTTACAAATGTTAGTCTTAAAGAGGCACTTATTCAGTTACGACACCTTTTGGATAATCGTAGAGATCCATATTTTGTTACTCACATTCGTAGTCATTCTGTGATTTCTGCAGGACTATTTGAAGGTAACAAGGTAATTGATAGACTTGTGGCACCAACATTGGTTGTACCACAAGTGTACAAACAAGCTTCGCTTTCTCATGCCTTTTTTCATCAATCAGCCAAATCCTTAGCGAAACAATTTAACTTGTCGCTGAATCAAGCTCGTAATATTATATCTACCTGCTCTGCGTGTTCACCTATGCCTGCTACATTAGAGTTAGGAATTAACCCTAGGGGCTTGAGAGCTTTGGAATTATGGCAAACTGATATTACATTTGTTAAGGCTTTTAGGAATATGCAGTATGTTCATGTATCAGTGGATACGTTTTCTCATATGGTGTGGGCCACAGCGCAACGGAAAAGTAATGCTGCTGCTGCTCGGAAGCATTGGCTTCAGTGTTTTGCTGTAATGGGGGTTCCCCAAAAGATCAAAACTGACAATGGCTCTGCTTATGTAGCCCATGGCACACAAAAATTTTTACAAGAATGGGGGATCACCCATATTACGGGAATACCGGGTAATTCTACCGGTCAAGCTATAGTAGAACGAGCTCATCGTTACTTAAAAACTCAGATCAGCAAGTATGAGGACGAAAAACTAGCACCCGATCAGGTTTTATTAAAGGCCTTATATGTTATAAATTGGCTGAATATACAGGATGAGTATCCCCCTGCGTATATCCACATTACGTCACAAAAACAGAAATTCAAGGAAAAACCTTTAGTTACATGGTTTGACAGTGCAGAAAACACATGGAAAGGTCCTGTAGAGCTTCTAACCTGGGGAAGAGGATATGCTTGTGTTTTGACAGGTAGCGGGCCCCGATGGCTGCCTGCCAGGTGGATTCGCCCAGCTGTTACATCGTCCTAATCATTGGTAGCGTCTTATGTGGAGTGACGTCTACAGCCCTACCAGTGGAGTATGCTACGAGCCAAGGAAGAGACAACCTGTGGGTTCGTTGGGCTAACGCGACGGGAACTCAAGATTTCTGTTTGTCATTGCAGCAAGTGGGGAATCCTTTTCGTACCTGTCTGATTGGCATTCCGTTTATCAATCTCACAGATTTTGCTAATTGGGTTGACATATTAACCCCAATAAACGATACTGTTGTTGCTGCTGCTGCAGCCAGCAGCGGTTGGGCTGTGAATACTACTCTGAACGCGCTATTAATAAAGAACTTGAGAAAGGTTATGTTACCCCCTCAAGAACTAGATTTGTTGGGATCCTTGTCTAATGATGGATGTATCAAATTCAGTACGAGTACTGTGAGTGATGATTTCCCTCCAACCACTGTCACACCAAAAGATTTGAAGTACCAGGATGAAAGCTTTTGTAATCTTACGAAACAAGATATTCCGTATAACAGAACCAAAGCTTATGCCTTACCTCCTGGTTATTTTCTGATTTGTGGGGATCGTGCATGGCCTGGTGTGCCTATACTACCATTTGGTGGTCCGTGCTTCATCGGTAAGCTTACCTTACTTATGCCAAGAAAGCAGTACTTGGAACAAATGCAGGAATTATACTCAGCACAATTGAAGAAGCGGGTGCAAAAGCGATCAATATCTGAAGTTAGTGACAATTGTACTGATACAGTACTTCTATGGGGACAGCCCACCATAATTTCTTTATCGTTATTCATGCCACCCGTGGCTACTGCACATTTTACTATGGCAATCCGAAACTTGATGTGCTGGGCCGGAAAACAATTCAATCTTACTTCACAAATTCTATATGACCTAGCAACAGAAGTTGATAGCAGTAGAAAGGCCACTTTACAAAATAGAGCAGCTATAGACTTCTTGTTATTGGCACATGGCCATGGCTGTGAAGATTTTGCAGGCATGTGTTGTTTTAATTTAAGTGATCAAAGTCGATCGATCCACGAGAAACTTAAGGAATTGGAAAACAACATGGGCAAATTACTAGAGTGGAACAATCCATTTGATGATTGGATAAATTCCTTGAATCTTGGTCGTTGGTGGAAAGTTATCCTCAAATATGTGCTTTTGATTTTGTGCTTTCTTTTACTTGTTTTGATGATTTTTCCATGTATGATACAGTGTGCCTTATCTATATTTCAAGGAATTGCAAGAGATGTCCTTAAAAAAGAAAAAGGGGGAGTTGTGGGATTTGCTTCACTGAAATAGATACGGATGAAGTTGACAACATTGAGGAATGAGTGGAAAAGTTTTAATGATGGAAAAATCTTAATGAGCAAAAGTTAACCTTGCTTATATAACTTTGAGAGATGACAATTGGATAGTGGACAACAGGACCACCTGGCTTCGGAAGGACCGTAGATAAAGATGACAATTGCTTTGATAAACGCTTGTTTGCTACTCATTAGTCCATTAGATAAGCAGTATCCCATATCCTGTTTATTGTAATTATCTATGATATAGAGAGCACACCATGTATCCACACATCATGTATCTAACAAGCTGTGTTGATATTTGTCCAAATGGGAAAGTACCGAACCTGCTTTAACAATATAAAAGGAGCACGCTGAAACAATAAATGGGGACATGCTTGAACATTCACATTGAATGTGTGTCTGTCTCCTTCCTCGCAGAAGATGTAACACACCCCTTAGAGGAAGGCCTTTGGGTGCTGTAGGAACTTGCAGTCTTTTGTTCTTTATATTAAAAAATTATCGATTATTTTCCATTTCTTAGAGTTAAGTCAAGTCAAAACTCGATACAGCTGCACCACAACTGGACGTGGAATACGATGTTTCAATGTCTCTTATCAAATCCCATTGCACTAGAAATGAAGAATAACGAGTAACAATTAAGCTGGCAAGGGACATAAAGGATAATAAAAAGGGGTTTTTTAGACACGTGAACAGTAAGAGGATGTCCAGGGATAATGTAGGTCCCTTGCTGAATAAGGAGGGTGTCCTGGTTACGGGGGATGCTGAGAAAGTGGAGATACTGAATGCCGCCTTTGCTTCGGTCTTCACTTCAAAGGCCCCCCGGGACCCACAGACACTGGATGAGAGTAGGACTGATTGGGAAATGAAGAATTTCCCTCTGGTTCAAGTAGGGGAGGTCCAGGAGCGGCTCAAAGGGATTAATGCACACAAATCCATGGGCCCAGATGGGTTACATCCACGTGTGCTGAGGGAGCTGGCGGAGGTGATTGCTGAGCCGCTCTCTATCATCTTCAACAGGTCTTGGAGGACAGGAGAAGTGCCTGAAGACTGGAGGATAGCCAATGTCACTCCAGTCTTTAAAAAGGGCAAGAAGGAGGAACCTAGTAACTATAGGCCAGTCAGCCTCACCTCTGCCCCTGGAAAGGTAATGGAACAGCTTGTTCTGGATGCCATCTCCAACCAATTGGAAGAGAAGAAGGTCATGAGGAGTAGTCAGCATGGATTCACTAAGGGGAAATCGTGCTCAACCAACCTCATAACCTTCTACGATCTCATGACAGGCTGGGTAGATGGAGGGAGAGCAGTGGATGTCATCTACCTTGACTTCAGCAAGGCCTTTGATACTGTCTCCCATGACATCCTGATAGCAAAGCTGAGAAAGCATGGGATAGATGAGTGGACAGTGAGGTGGGTTGAGAATTGGCTGTCGGACCGAACCCAGAGGGTTGTGATTCGTGGAGTAGAATCTGACTGGAGGCCTGTTACCAGCGGTGTTCCCCAGGGCTCAGTGTTGGGTCCAGTCCTGTTTAATATCTTCATTGACGATCTTGATGAGGGAATAACATCCACCCTCAGCAAGTACGCCGATGATATAAAGCTGGGAGGAGTGGCTGACACGCAGCAGCACTGCGCTGCCATCCAGAGAGACCTGGACAGGCTGGAGAGCTGGGCAGTGAGAAACCAGATGAAGTTCAACAAAAGCAAGTGTAAAGTCTTGCACCTGGGAAGGAACAACTGTTTGTATCAGTACAGGCTGGGGGATGACCTGCTGGAGAAGAGCTCAGTGGAGAAGGACCTGGGGGTCCTGGTAGATGACAGGTTGGCCATGAGCCAGCAGTGTGCCTCGGTGGCCAAGAGAGCCAATGGGATCCTGGGATGCATCAGGAGGAGTGTAGCCAGCAGGTCAAAGGAGGTGATCCTCCCTCTCTACTCTGCCCTGGTCAGGCCCCACCTGGAGTATTGTGTCCAGTTCTGGGCTCCTTGGTATAAAAAGGACAGGGATCTCCTGGAAAGAGTCCAAAGAAGGGCTACGAAGGTGATTAAGGGCCTAGAGCATCTCCCCTATGAGGAAAGGCTGAGTAAGCTGGGACTGTTCAGCCTTGAGAAGAGAAGACTAAGGGGGGACCTAATCAAAGTTTATAATTATCTGAAGCAGGGGATGCAGGGGGAATCAGCCAGGCCCTTTTCAGTGGTCTGTGGGGATAGGACAAGGGGCAATGGCTGCAAGTTGGAGCATAGGAAGTTCCGCACCAACATGTGGAAGAACTTTTTCACAGTGAGGGTGACTGAGCACTGGAATAGGCTGCCCAGGGAGGTGGTGGAGTCTCCTTCACTGGAGATATTCAAGACCCGCCTGGACGCCTATCTGAGCAATATGAGCTAGGGAGCCTGCTTTGGCAGGGGGGTTGGACCCGATGATCTCTCGAGGTCCCTTCCAACCCCTACAATTCTGTGATTCTGTGATTCTGTGATTCTGTGATACTCTTTATTCTGTATATCTTCTGTCAGTGTTAAAACCTTGAGGAGAGGTTTTGTAGTTTCACAGTGAAGAGGCACATTCATATGATCCCCTAACATATGCACTGGCAGTCTTTGGGGGGCCCTCCCGTGCACAGCCTGGCCTGCTGGAGCCCCACCCAGCACCCCTTAGAGGAAGGCCTTTGGGGTGCTGGGCCCCAGGCAGTCCCTGTGCCCAGGAGGCCCAGGGGCTGTCCCTGCCTTTGGTGGCCATGCAGCGGGCACAGCTGTTGGGTGTCCCTGACCTGTCCTCTGCCCCTGAGCTCCCAAGAACAAAGCCAGGGGCCTTACTCTTCTCTCAGGCCGTGACACAAACCATTCCTGTGGCACAGAGACCATCCCTATGAGTTTTTCCCTTTCTGTGCCAGATGTAAAGTAGATGAGGCCATGCAGTGTGGAGGACGAGGCACCTGACACCCTCTCAGGGAGTTTGAGGGTGTGTGACTTCCGCAGCTACAGCCTGGAGGAAATGCAAAAACGTGTATCTGGAGCCTGGGGTTGGGCAGATCGTGCCAAGAGACTCCCATGAAAGTAGGACAGACTTTGAAATCCAAGGGAGGTTGCATGGGTATGGTGGAAAGGATGTAATTTTCTGAGCTAGAACGTTGCGATCCATGCCTAAAGTACAGCCAGGGCCTCCTTTCTCACTCCCTTCTCTGGTGGCACAAAGCTGATGCTTACTTTTTCCCCCTCTTACATATGTTCCCTTACATACGGGCTGCTACTATCACTGCTGGGCTCGGCGTTGGTCAGCAACAGATCCATCCTTGAGCCCGCTCGAATCTGCTCTGTCGGACCCACAGAAAGCTTCTAGCAATTGCTTGCAGAAGCCACCCCTAGAGGCACCCCGCCAACCCCAATCCTTGCCACACAAACCCAAACCAGTGATATATTAGTGGGAGGACCTGATAGTAGCACAGTAGGATGAACCCAAGCAAAAAGAATTCCTCATCTAGAAAGTCTGGGACTGAGATTCCAGCAGAAAAGGTACAACTTCCCTCTCCTGAGGTAGTTTCTGAGCATGTGGTGGGAAGGGGGGTTCAGTGTGTCTTCGTCCCAGCAGCCTGCCTGCCTTAGAACAAATACAGATAGCAGAAAAGAGAAGGGACTCACAAGGTGCCCTAGGCTTGCCGGTGTGCTGAAGGGAAGCTATTCCAGACTTCTCCCTCATAGCTTGCCCCCCGTATGACCTGTAAGAGCTGGCTGGGATTGGAGTCCCGTTCAGGAAGAGGCCTTGAAAATAGGTTTTGAAGCAGGAGTGTTTTGGGCCTTGGCCGCAGCGCGCTTCAGGGATCCACTCCGTTCTGCACAGGGCTTTGCAGTTAGTGGGGCACCAATACACCAGCGGCAGCATGGACCAGAGGGTCCAACTCACCCCACTGGGCTCTACTCACACAGTTTGAGAGTTCCTCCATCTGGGAAAAGGGTCTGTTTGTAGTCAGTTCTTGCTGGGCAAGAAGCTGAGAAAACGGTAAAGTGACAACCATTAATCTTGAGGGCATCTTTTGAGTCCTAAAACCTGTGCTGGCCCCACTGCAGCCCCTGCAGGGGTGGCAAAGAGAGAAAGTGTTAGGAAATGGTGCGCTCAGTTAGGCAATTACAGTCACGTCTCCCAAGCAGAGGAGGAAACAGCCAAAACACTTCAGATACAAGGAGGAGCATCTGCTTCCCCAGGTGAAGAACCTCCTCCTTCCTCAATCAGTGTTGTGGGTTCGGCCAGGACAGAGTTAATTTTTCCTTCTAGCAGCTGGTGTGGTGCTGTGTTTGGCAGTCAGGATGGGAGCAGTGCTGATAACTCACTGATGTTTTCAGTTGTTCCAAAGCAGTCAAGGTCTATCCAGGTTCTTACACTCTTGTGTTTTGGAGAAGGCGGAGGCATCCAGGATGCGTGGTTTGGGGACAGTCTGGCTTTGGGACGCTGTCAGGTCCCACCAGGCAGGCAAGGCAAACCAGGGAGATTTAGACCTGTCTGTCCCGGTCCCCAGCAGATGGGTACCTGTAGAGTTGACCTTTGCTACCTGCCCCAAGGGCCAGGTTAACCCTCTCTTAGCTGGTCTCTTTTAACAACCACACCGGCAAGATCAGCTTCTGATCCTCGGCGTGGTATTCAGGAGTAACAACAATTACCCAGGAGGTCCCAGCAAAGCACAGCTTTCCTTAAAAGCCAGTACAGCCATAAAGCTTGCAAACGGAACCGCCCCACACCATATATTGGGAGCAACGGATCCCAGTCAGTAGAACTTAGCAAACCTGGAAGTGCTGTTACGGTTCTGTGCTGAGAACAAGGGTAGAAGTTGAGAGAGACTGAGAAAGAGAGTAAAAGAGAAAAAAGAAGAAGATGTCGCTACCTGTGGATCCAGCGTAGCTGGTCATAAAGGTGTGGTGCTTGGATGGAGGGTGCGTGCCAGATGTCCCGAATCTGCATCTTTGATGCTCCCTGTCCCCACCCTTCAGGGAGGCCTAGCATATCTTGTGCAGGCTCAGTGTTGAGTTGCAGAGTGTTCTGGAAATGAGTCGGTGGGGAATGGGGGTCCCAACCAAGGGGTCATTTGACCCCCCCAGGTGGGCTGATGGAGCAGTGACCCCGTTCAGTGGCCTCACACCGGACTGTAGCTAGAAGGCGCTGTGCCTCCGCAGGGCCCCGCCTGCCTGTCACTGTTCCTTATGGGATAAGGACAGTGTCCTGTCTCTCAGTCAGGGCGGCTGCTGACTGAGGGGCTGCCCTTGCAGGGCCAGTGTCCAGATGGTTTATCGAATGCGGAAGCATAATGTCCAGTTTGTCAGAGCGGCTGCTTTGAGCTCAAGAGGCTACAGGCCCTTCCGGCCTTGGGAGGATGGAGGCCTTAGTCCCACCCGCAGATGCTTGTGGGATCAAGCCCCTTGTGAGGCGAGACCCAGCCCACAAAACATTACCCGGCCTCTGCAGGTTCTGTTATCTTGCAGGAGAGGTTGTTTGAGCCAAACCGCTCATCCTGCTTCCCAGGAAATGGTATTTTTGAACAATTTGTACAGCTGAGCTGTGCAGTTCAGCTGGAAACTGCATGGTGTATCACCAGATTTGTGTATTTTGCTATACAGTCCTGTTACTGTTACTCCTCTCGCTCTGCTGTCCCAGTAAACCATCTTCATCCCAGCCCATGAGGTTGGCCTTTGGTTTTCTTTCCCCTCTCCTTCCCCCTCTTTGACATTAAAGAGGTAAAGGAATTTAGCAGAGAATCAACCTCCTTGTGTTCCAGCTTGTCCTCGGGGATTTGAGGTGCTGGGGGCAGCTCGGAGTCTGAGCGAGTGCAGATCCTGCGCTCTGAGCCCGGTCACGTACAGTGCTGCCCTGTCACGACTGCTGCAGAGTCACAAATGGTGCAAGCACCGTTCCCTCCAGTCACGGTCGATGAGCAAGCACGGCCACACTGGGTCGGGTGGGTGGCGTCCAGGGAGGAGCTGGCACAGCTGGATTAGGGAATGGTGCTGTGTGTTGGGATCAGAGCGCAGCTGCTTTGGATTGCCGGTGATGCTCCACCATCCACAACAGCACATGCAATAGCACAGCAACATAAGAGCACGTAAAGGTACACATAAAGCAACGTGAAAGTATCTGAGCCATACAGCAACGTAAAGAATTCTCTCTGGAGATCTCTAAGTTTCCTAGGAGAGCTAAATGGCATCCCTGGGGGTGGGGGATAAGAGAGGCTCAGCCCGTCGGCTGGTCCCAGAAGCCGACCATGGTTCGTGACGGTATCTTTTTTGACAAGTTACAACGGTATCTTCCCTTCCAGGCCTCTGGTTTTGGGCTACTTTTATACTATTTTTACCTGTCAGGTGGAGCTTGAGTGACTCTAGGTATGCATAGCTTTGCTGTGTTGGTTTGCTGTGCTTTGGATTTAAAGGAAATTAACAGAAATTCAGAGTGCATGTTCAGTGAGGGGTGGTCGCACCTTGGAGGCCGGGTAGCTTTTCAGATGGAGGTGTGGGTTTCTATTATAATGAGCAAAAGTTGACCTGAAGCACGTGATCTTGTACAGGAAAATACTGAATCACTAGCTCAGTTGTGGTTCAGTGCTCACTCAGGGCAGAAATAACGCAGCATCTCAGGACCATAGCACACCAGGTCCCCAGAGATCACATGTTCCCAAGGAGCCAGGACTTTTCAGCTTCTCACACTGCCCTGCCAATGACAGAAGGTGGCGGCACGCAGGAAGTAGGGAGGGGACACAGCCAGGACTAGGAGGGGACACAGCCACGACTAGTGAGCCAAACCTTCCAAAGGGGGTATTCCATGCCACGACATCATGCTGACCATAAAGGGGGCTGGTGGGGAAGGAGTGCATGGCTCCAGGACGTGTGGTTTGGGGACAGTCCAGCTTCTGGTTTCCTTCCCCTTCCCCTTCCTCACCCTCCTCTGAGTGAGCGGCTGCGTGGTGCTCAGCTCCTGGCTGTAGTCCACAAAGCGTTACCCTGTCTCTGAGGTTCTGGTACCTTGACAGACGGGTTGTTGGAGACAAACGGCTCATTGCCGTTCCCAGCGATTGGCTATTTGCAGCAAGACAGAATGGGGGGTGTAGTGGTGGACATAGTTTTCCTGGATTTTATTAAGGCTTTTGGTCCTGTCTTCCCCCAGGCATTTTCCAGCTCTGAGATGAGCAGGGACATGGTGTGCTGGGTGAAGAGCTGGCTGAGGGGCAGGGCTTCTAGGGTAGGAGTGAATGGGGCTGCATGTGTCTGTTGACCGGTCAGCAGTGCTTTCCTTCCAGGCTCAGTTCTAAGGCCAGTTCTGTTCAACACCTGAATCAAGAATCTGGATGCAGGGGTTGAATGTGTGCTTAGTAAGTGTGCTGATGATCCTGAGCTGGGCAGTGGTGTTGACTCTCTCGAGGGATGAGAGGCCCCGCTGAGGGATCTGGATAGATTGGAGCATTGGGCAACCGTCAGTGACATCAAAGTGTCCCAAGACCAAAGGCCAGTTTCCACACCTGGCAGGGAGTAAGGCTGGGAGAGTGGCCGGACAGCAGCCCTGCTGCAGCAAGGGGCCTGGGGGTGCTGGTTGACATGAAGTGCAACTGGAGTCAGCAGTGTGGCTGGGGAGGGGAAGCAGAGAGTCAGGTGCTGATTTCTTCTCCCTGGGACCCAGGGCCAGGTCATGGGGCAATGGCTCCAAGCTGGGACCCCTCGCAGCAGGTTCAGAGGCTACATGAGGAAACATTTCTTTGCCAAGGGGGTAGACAAACCCTGGATCAGGCTTCCATTCCATTCCACTCCATTCCATTCCATTCACATTCATTTCCATTCATTCCCATTCCCCTGCACCCTATTTTATACTATTCTGTTCCCTCTGCTCACTAGAAATCCAGATCTTGATTTGCCTGGAATGCCAAGAGTTAACCTTTTCCAAAAAGCAATGAACACAAAGACAATTCTACTTTTGACTTTTATTTTATTTTACTGGTTTGGCCTTCTTTCTGCCAAGGCTTTTCCCTTGTTCCTTGCTTTGCCTTTTGTTGTGGCTTTTCATTTTGCCTTCTTTTTGGCCTTGTGCCTCTCACCTTTCCTCTTATTTCTTGCTTTTCCTTTTTCCTGCCCTTTTTCCTTTTCCATTTTGCTCTTTGCCTTTTGCATTTCCTTTTGTACTGTCTCTTGCCTTTGGCTGTTGCTTTTGCTTTTTGCCATTCCCTTTTTTCTTGCTTTTTCCCTTTACTTTTGCCCTTGGCCATAACTTTTAACTTACCTCTTGCCTCTTACATTGCCTATCACCTTTTGCTATGCCTTCTGTCTCACCTTTTGGCATTTCCTATTTTCCTTCCTTTCTGACACTTGCCTTTTGCATTGCCATGCACCTGCCTTTTGCCTTGACTCCTTCCTTGTGCCTTGGCTTTTGCCACGCCTTCTGTCTTTTTGCCTCTTGCCATGCTTTGTGGGGTTTGCCTTTTGTTTCTTGCCTCTTCTTTTGCCTTCTGCCTTGCTTTGTTCCATCTGGGCTTCCCTTTGCCTCTGCCTTGCCTCTCGGCATCTTCCCTTTTCGTCTTGCCTTTTGCCTTTTCTCCTTCTCTGTGCCGTGGCTTTTTCGTTTTGTGTTGCTTTTTCCATTTTGCTGTTCCTTTTCCATGGCTTTTTCCCTTTTCCCTTTTGGGTTTTGCCTTGCCACTTGCCTTTTACGGTCTTGAGGCCTTTTCCTTTTGCATTGCCTCTGGCTTTTGCCATTGCTTTTGCTTGTTGCCTTCCCTTTTTTCTTGCCACTTCCTTTCCCTTTTCTCGTTGGCTCTGCCTTTTGACGTGCCTCTTCCTCTTGCATTCCTGATTATCTTTTCCTATGCCTTCTGTCTTGCCTTTTGCCTCTTCCTTTGGTCCTTGCCTTTCTGCATCTTGCCTTTTGCCTTGCCACTTACCTTGACTCCTTCCTTTTGCTTTTTCCTTGCCCTGTATTTTTTGCCTGTTTCCTTTCGTTTTCCCGTCTTCCTTTCATTTTTCCTAGCACTTTCCTTTTCATGGTATTCCATTGCTTTTCATAGCTGTTCATAGTTATTTTACATTTAGATTATTGTATATTTTTCAAATTTAACAGTATTTAATGTTAAATTAAATTTAACATAAATAATTATTTAATATTAATTAACTTTAACCTCATATAATGCTACACTACTTGTCTTAAAGCTGCACAATTCCCCGTGTGGGTGCAGCGAGGCAGGAGCCCTTGTAAGCAGGGTCTGTTTTGGCCAGGCAATAACCCCTGGGGAAAGCGAGCCCTGTCAAGGGGCTGTGCTCAGTGCCACAGAGGGAGGCAAAAAACCCCGGGGCACAACTACAAGCCCACTGTGGGGGATTCCAAAACGCCTCCTCCCCCATCATAGAAGAACTTGTGGAATTCCACCATCATGCCCTAATAGTCACACTGCAATCTGCAGCCTAGTCCTGTACCTACTGGTACTTATAGAGAAATTCTCCTCAAACGCCGTAGACGCCCAAGAGGTAGAACTAATTTGAACAATCTTACCAGCTATCACCCTCACTCTACTTGCCCTACCATCCCTCCAAATCATATATATTATAGACGAGCTAGACAAACCTGATCTTACCCTAAAAGCCATCGGACACCAATGATACTGAACCTATGAATACACAGACTTTAAAGATCTTGTATTCGACTCATACATGATCCCCACAACAGAACTCCTACCAGGACACTTCTGACTACTAGAAGTAGACCACCGCTTGGTTATTCCAATAGAATCCCCCATCCGCATTATCATCACAGCCGATGATGTCTTACACTCCTGAGCAATCCCCACATTAGGGGTAAAAGCCCAATGCAATCCCAGGACGACTAAACCAGACATCATTCATCACTACCTGCCCAGGCATCTTCTATGGCCAATGCTCCAAAATTTGCAGTGCCAACCACAGCTACATACCAATTGTAGTAGAATCTACACCTTTTGTCCACTTGTAAACCGATCCTCACTACTATCATCCTAATCATTAAGAAACTATGCAACAGCACTAGCCTTTTAAGCTAGAGAAAGAGGTCCACCAACACCTCCTTAGTGGCATGCCACAGTTTAACCTACAGCCATGATTTTGCATTTTACTTATAGCATGATTAACACTCTCACTAATTATTCAACCTAAACTTTTATCGTTTTCCCCTACCAAGCCAGTCCACAATAAAGCCCCTGCAAATACTAAAACCCACTCTTGAACTTCACCATGAACTTAAGCTTCTTTGACCAATTTACAAGCCCATCCCTCCTAGGAATCCCCTTCATTTTAATCTCCATGCTATTCCCAGCCCTACTACTTCCATCACAAAACAATCAATGAATCACTAACCGACCTCCACCTGCACAAGCTCTGACACCACAAAGTTAACAACAATCCCCACCCAGCAATCTGAAATATACCTACACCCCATGAATACAACATCACCACTCCACTAAAATCCAACCAAATGGACAAAACAGCTACACTATCAACAGTAACCACCCCAAACTTCCAACACTCTACAAAACCTTCAAGAGACAGCCCAACAACAAGCACCAAAACCAGCCCCTCAATATATCATATTACCTGTCAATCCCCCAACCCTTCAAGATATGGGTGCCTTATGCATTCTTCCTTTCCTTTTTCCTTTTTCCTTTTTTTTGCCTTTTCTCTGTTTTTTAATTTATCTTCTCTTACCTCATACAATGCTACACTACTTAAATCTCTACATTACTATGCTTTACTTTGCTTTTTCCTTGCCTGTGATCTTTGCTGCCTTTCCCTGTCAGGCTCTGCCAGTGGTGCAGGAAAAGTGCTCCTGTGCCTGCCCGGCGTGGGTGCAGCGAGGCAGGAGCCCTTGTAAGCAGGGTCTGTTTTGGCCAAGCAAGAACCCCTGGGGAAAGCGAGCCCTGTCAAGGGGCTGTGCTCAGTGCTACCGAGGAAAAGAGTACAGACCTGGGGGGGCCTCCCTTGGGGCCCGCCCCGGGAGTCCAGAAATCTTCCTCCCCCGGCACGCGGGGCACGAGTGCACCTTCGTGGGGCACGAGCAGCGGGCCCCGAGCCAAAACGGCCCAGAGGAGCCCTGGCAAGGGACCAGCGCGCTCAGTGCCACAGAGGCAGGCAAAAACCCCCGGGGCACAACTCCAAGCCCACCGTGGGGGAAAAAAGCCCTCCTCCCCCCAGCTGCAGGGCACGAGAGGCCACCTTCGTGGGGCACGAGCAGCAGGCAGTGACCCGGCCCAGATGGGCCGGAGGGGCCCTGGCAAGGGGTCCTGCTCAGTGCTGCAGAGGAAGGCAAAAAACCCCCGGGGACCAGTGCCAATCCCCCCCGGGGGAAAATTCCTTCCTGACCCCAGCAGCAGAGCTGGCGATCGGCTACTCCCTGAGCATGTGAGCAAGACCGGCTCCCTCCTCCCACCGGCTGGTCACGCCTCCCAGGAGATGCCCTAGCCCTGTTCTCCCTCAGCCCGGAGCCTGATCTCCTCCCCTGGCCCCATCAACTTGGGGGCAAGGATCCTTCCCGCGCCTGGCAGGGTGCCGGCATGGGCTCCAAAGCTTCAAAACTGCTGCACCCCGTTTGCTTACGGCTGCTGCCCCTGGCTCGGCGGGGGATGAGGATGGCGATCTCGGGAGCGCTCCTCAGGAAGGCATATGCTTAGTGCAGCCACGGCCTTCGGAGTGTGGTCCTCTCTCAGCCCTCTGGGAGGAGTTTCCCCAGCTCCTCTAGGAGCTGCTCTTCCTGCGTGTTCCTGGGGCTGTCCCCAGGACAGCTCTGGCAGGGGACTGGCAGGACACCCCCTTGTATACTGCCTTGGGGCATTGTGACCTCAGCTGTGCCTGGCGATGGGGTGTGATGGGCGGCCCCCCATGCACAGCCCGGTCTGCTGCAGCCGCCCCCCATCAGCACCCCTTTGAGGAAGGCTTTTGGGTGCTGTATGAACTTGCAGTCTTTTGTTCTTTATATTAAAAAATTATCGATTATTTTCCATTTCTTAGAGTTAAGTCAAGTCAAAACTCGATACAGCTGCACCACAACTGGACGTGGAATACGATGTTTCAATGTCTCTTATCAAATCCCATTGCACTAGAAATGAAGAATAACGAGTAACAATTTCATACTCTTTATTCTGTATATCTTCTGTCAGTGTTAAAACCTTAAGGAGAGGTTTTGTAGTTTCACAGTAAAGAGGCACATTCATATGATCGCATAACATATGCACTGTCAGGCCTGCTGCACCCCACCCAGCACCCCTTAGAGGAAGGCCTATCATAGACTGTACATGCCTTTTAATAGAGCATTTCTGCATGTGGGGACTGGTCCTCTGCAGTCCTTCCAGTCTGAAAAATCATGGCAGGCAGCACATTTCTTCCAATACTTCACAAAAAGGGGCCTTTTTTGTGTCTTCCAATATCATGGATTTGGAAGGGAAGGACAAGGTAAAGCAAAAAGCTTTCCTTGTTTTTGCTGTTTGCAAATTCCCTCACAGGTACTCAGAAACTCATGGCAGAGCTCAGCTGCGGTGTTTTAGAGTGCAATTTTATAGCATTTCTTCAGGCTGTCTGTCAAGTGCCCATGGTTTGTCCCTGCCCAGCTGCCTGTATGCAACTGTAGCACCTCCATCTTCTACCCCTCTTGTGCTACTTGTTGAGGTTCCTCCAGATGTGCTGTGCTGCTGCCATTGCTGCTGCCCCTTTTCCAGTATCTCCAGGTGTGTCCCTGAAATGATTAGTGGGGCAGCAGCTGGAGGGATGCATTCCAGCATGGGGAGAGGAGGGAGGAGGCTGAGCTGTCACTCTCAGTCAGTACTTGACCAGCATTCTCACATTAAGGAATAAAGAAATAGAAAAAAAATTCAGTGAGGGGAATTAATTTTTTTTGGTGGAAAATACCTCAGAAAAGTTTTATTTCTGGTGTTTGTATATGAAAGGCCTGGAGTTGCTGCAATTTTCTGTTGAAAACAGTTGCAAGAACCCAAACCCCACATGGAGCATCTCTCTGTGTTATGCCTGGGTATCTCAAGTCTAAAATGCCTGTAGGTAAAAAGCCCCAAGGGAACTTGGCTGCTCTGCATTGCTGTGTTTTTTCCACGCAGAGACACCTTTTCTTGAGTTGAGAAAAAGCCGGTGCTAGGAAGGTTTTCAATACAATAGAAAACAAAGGACAAGAAAGGCTTATGCAGTTGTAACAGCTTATCTTCTGGCTTTGGAATACCTGTAGTGGAGAACTTGGACATTTCTGTGTAGGGTGAAGGTCTGGGCTCTATGTGGGCTGGTCACAGTCAGCTTGACTTCTGCTTATTACCCTTTGAACAGCAGGGTTTGTACCTGTGGCCTATTGAAAGTGACAGACTCCGATTGCGGTGAATCCAGGACAACTTTAATAACAATGAAGCAAAGTTCTATCCCCTCTCGATTTGCTGACCAGCAGCTTGGGTTCAGGTTTCACTACTTTGCATTAACACAAGAACCACAGCTTCCCTGTACAAAAGGTTGTCCCACACTGGAGAGCTCTCCGCCCCGACCTCACCGCTCACTGCCCAGCTCTCCAGCCTGTCCAGGTCTCTCTGGATGGCAGCGCAGTGCTCCTGCGTGTCAGCCACTCCTCCCAGCTTTATATCATCGGCGTACTTGCTGAGGGTGGATGTTATTCCCTCATCAAGATCGTCAATGAAGATATTAAACAGGACTGGACCCAACACTGAGCCCTGGGGAACACCGCTGGTAACAGGCCTCCAGTCAGATTCTACTCCACGAATCACAACCCTCTGGGTTCGGTCCGACAGCCAATTCTCAACCCACCTCACTGTCCACTCGTCTATCCCATGCTTTCTCAGCTTTGCTATCAGGATGTCATGGGAGACAGTATCAAAGGCCTTGCTGAAGTCAAGGTAGATGACATCCACTGCTCTCCCTCCATCTACCCAGCCTGTCATGAGATCGTAGAAGGCTATGAGGTTGGTTGAGCACGATTTCCCCTTAGTGAATCCATGCTGACTACTCCTCATGACCTTCTTCTCTTCCAATTGGTTGGAGATGGCATCCAGAACAAGCTGTTCCATTACCTTTCCAGGGGCAGAGGTGAGGCTGACTGGCCTATAGTTACTAGGTTCCTCCTTCTTGCCCTTTTTAAAGACTGGAGTGACATTGGCTATCCTCCAGTCTTCAGGCACTTCTCCTGTCCTCCAAGACCTGTTGAAGATGATAGAGAGCGGCTCAGCAATCACCTCCGCCAGCTCCCTCAGCACACGTGGATGTAACCCATCTGGGCCCATGGATTTGTGTGCATTAATCCCTTTGAGCCGCTCCTGGACCTCCCCTACTTGAACCAGAGGGAAATTCTTCATTTCCCAATCAGTCCTACTCTCATCCAGTGTCTGTGGGTCCCGGGGGGCCTTTGAAGTGAAGACCGAAGCAAAGGCGGCATTCAATATCTCCACTTTCTCAGCATCCCCCGTAACCAGGACACCCTCCTTATTCAGCAAGGGACCTACATTATCCCTGGACATCCTCTTACTGTTCACGTGTCTAAAAAACCCCTTTTTATTATCCTTTATGTCCCTTGCCAGCTTAATTGTTACTTGTTATTCTTCATTTCTAGTGCAATGGAATTTGATAAGAGACATTGAAACATCGTATTCCACGTCCAGTTGTGGTGCAGCTGTATCGAGTTTTGACTTGACTTAACTCTAAGAAATGGAAAATAATCGATAATTTTTTAATATAAAGAACAAAAGACTGCAAGTTCCTACAGCACCCAAAGGCCTTCCTCTAAGGGGTGTGTTACATCTTCTGCGAGGAAGGAGACAGACACACATTCAATGTGAATGTTCAAGCATGTCCCCATTTATTGTTTCAGCGTGCTCCTTTTATATTGTTAAAGCAGGTTCGGTACTTTCCCATTTGGACAAATATCAACACAGCTTGTTAGATACATGATGTGTGGATACATGGTGTGCTCTCTATATCATAGATAATTACAATAAACAAGATATGGGATACTGCTTATCTAATGGACTAATGAGTAGCAAACAAGCGTTTATCAAAGCAATTGTCATCTTTATCTACGGTCCTTCCGAAGCCAGGTGGTCCTGTTGTCCACTATCCAATTGTCATCTCTCAAAGTTATATAAGCAAGGTTAACTTTTGCTCATTAAGATTTTTCCATCATTAAAACTTTTCCACTCATTCCTCAATGTTGTCAACTTCATCCGTATCTATTTCAGTGAAGCAAATCCCACAACTCCCCCTTTTTCTTTTTTAAGGACATCTCTTGCAATTCCTTGAAATATAGATAAGGCACACTGTATCATACATGGAAAAATCATCAAAACAAGTAAAAGAAAGCACAAAATCAAAAGCACATATTTGAGGATAACTTTCCACCAACGACCAAGATTCAAGGAATTTATCCAATCATCAAATGGATTGTTCCACTCTAGTAATTTGCCCATGTTGTTTTCCAATTCCTTAAGTTTCTCGTGGATCGATCGACTTTGATCACTTAAATTAAAACAACACATGCCTGCAAAATCTTCACAGCCATGGCCATGTGCCAATAACAAGAAGTCTATAGCTGCTCTATTTTGTAAAGTGGCCTTTCTACTGCTATCAACTTCTGTTGCTAGGTCATATAGAATTTGTGAAGTAAGATTGAATTGTTTTCCGGCCCAGCACATCAAGTTTCGGATTGCCATAGTAAAATGTGCAGTAGCCACGGGTGGCATGAATAACGATAAAGAAATTATGGTGGGCTGTCCCCATAGAAGTACTGTATCAGTACAATTGTCACTAACTTCAGATATTGATCGCTTTTGCACCCGCTTCTTCAATTGTGCTGAGTATAATTCCTGCATTTGTTCCAAGTACTGCTTTCTTGGCATAAGTAAGGTAAGCTTACCGATGAAGCACGGACCACCAAATGGTAGTATAGGCACACCAGGCCATGCACGATCCCCACAAATCAGAAAATAACCAGGAGGTAAGGCATAAGCTTTGGTTCTGTTATACGGAATATCTTGTTTCGTAAGATTACAAAAGCTTTCATCCTGGTACTTCAAATCTTTTGGTGTGACAGTGGTTGGAGGGAAATCATCACTCATAGTACTCGTACTGAATTTGATACATCCATCATTAGACAAGGATCCCAACAAATCTAGTTCTTGAGGGGGTAACATAACCTTTCTCAAGTTCTTTATTAATAGCGCGTTCAGAGTAGTATTCACAGCCCAACCGCTGCTGGCTGCAGCAGCAGCAACAACAGTATCATTTATTGGGGTTAATATGTCAACCCAATTAGCAAAATCTGTGAGATTGATAAACGGAATGCCAATCAGACAGGTACGAAAAGGATTCCCCACTTGCTGCAATGACAAACAGAAATCTTGAGTTCCCGTCGCGTTAGCCCAACGAACCCACAGGTTGTCTCTTCCTTGGCTCGTAGCATACTCCACTGGTAGGGCTGTAGACGTCACTCCACATAAGACGCTACCAATGATTAGGACGATGTAACAGCTGGGCGAATCCACTTGGCAGGCAGCCATCAGGGCCCGCTACCTGTCAAAACACAAGCATATCCTCTTCCCCAGGTTAGAAGCTCTACAGGACCTTTCCATGTGTTTTCTGCACTGTCAAACCATGTAACTAAAGGTTTTTCCTTGAATTTCTGTTTTTGTGACGTAATGTGGATATACGCAGGGGGATACTCATCCTGTATATTCAGCCAATTTATAACATATAAGGCCTTTAATAAAACCTGATCGGGTGCTAGTTTTTCGTCCTCATACTTGCTGATCTGAGTTTTTAAGTAACGATGAGCTCGTTCTACTATAGCTTGACCGGTAGAATTACCCGGTATTCCCGTAATATGGGTGATCCCCCATTCTTGTAAAAATTTTTGTGTGCCATGGGCTACATAAGCAGAGCCATTGTCAGTTTTGATCTTTTGGGGAACCCCCATTACAGCAAAACACTGAAGCCAATGCTTCCGAGCAGCAGCAGCATTACTTTTCCGTTGCGCTGTGGCCCACACCATATGAGAAAACGTATCCACTGATACATGAACATACTGCATATTCCTAAAAGCCTTAACAAATGTAATATCAGTTTGCCATAATGCCAAAGCTCTCAAGCCCCTAGGGTTAATTCCTAACTCTAATGTAGCAGGCATAGGTGAACACGCAGAGCAGGTAGATATAATATTACGAGCTTGATTCAGTGACAAGTTAAATTGTTTCGCTAAGGATTTGGCTGATTGATGAAAAAAGGCATGAGAAAGCGAAGCTTGTTTGTACACTTGTGGTACAACCAATGTTGGTGCCACAAGTCTATCAATTACCTTGTTACCTTCAAATAGTCCTGCAGAAATCACAGAATGACTACGAATGTGAGTAACAAAATATGGATCTCTACGATTATCCAAAAGGTGTCGTAACTGAATAAGTGCCTCTTTAAGACTAACATTTGTAAGATCCTTGATAAAGGCTCGTTCAAGCCGTTTTACAATTCCTACAACATACAAAGAATCACAAACAAGATTAAGTGGCTGTGATGTAAATTCAGCAAAAACTTGAATTACAGCTTGCAATTCAAGCAGCTGGGCAGACCCACTGCCAACAAACAGTTGGGAATGCCATTGTGAGTCTGCATACCAAGCAAACCCATATTTGCCTGTACGTTGGCTGGCATCGGAATAGACGGTGATACCCTGAACGGGTGTCACTGAAAACAAGGGTTCTTTTTCGATTTGTAAGGTTACAGAAAACAGCCGATGCTTTGGATAATGATTAGTAATTATCCCAGAAAAGTCATACAAAGCTAACGTGATATCAAGTATCTTTTGAAACATTCTTTGTACCTGTTCAATTGTATATGGCATATAAATAGTGTTGATTTCTAATCCAGAAATATCATAAATCCTTTGACGCGCCTTGCTAATTAGGTCTGCAATGGCCTCGATTCTAGTTACAATAGTTCTTTTTAATGATATCGAGGGGAACATCCATTCTATGACACTTAAGGGATCCACCTGTGAGGGTACCCATTGAAACAGCAATGCTGCCAAGTACTCCTCGTTATTCAACACAGCCATGGATATAGGAACATCCAAAACACGTCTGTTCGCGTAATTTTGTGAGATTTTTTGAGAAATCACTTGCAAGGCTTGATGTTGTTCATTTCCCAGGAATCGGGGAGCATCAGCACCATCCCCTCCTCGCAACAATGTTATCAATGGGGCAATATCCTGGTTAGATATGCCACAATATGGTCGAAGCCATTGTATGTCTCCTAACAATTTCTGGACATCGTGCAATGTACTGACTTCCTTGTGTATCTTTAATCTTTGAGGAGCTACAGTTGTTGCAGTTACTTTGAAACCTAAGTATGAATACGGTGAATGTCGTTGAAATTTCTCTTCAGCAATCTTCAATCCAGCTGCAGATAATGCCTCCTGCAATCTAGTAACAAAATCTGAGGAGATGTTAGAAGCAGAACACAGAATATCATCCATATAATGATAAATAAGATAGTCCGGAAATGCTTGGCGCACAGCCACTAGGGCAGAAGCCACAAAGTACTGACAAATAGTGGGCGAATTTTTCATTCCCTGTGGAAGCACCTTCCACTGGTATCGTTTACATGGTTCTTGTTTATTAATAGTGGGAACCGAAAAGGCAAATTTCTCTCTATCATTTTCATGTAATGGAATTGTGAAAAAACAATCTTTTAGATCTATGACTAAGATTTCCCAGTTACTTGGAATCATAGTTGGTGTGGGTAAACCTGGCTGCAGAGCTCCCATAGACTTTATCACCGCATTAACTGCTCTCAGGTCTTGGAGTAAACGCCAATTTCCCGACTTCTTTTGAATAACAAACATGGGTGTATTCCATGGACTAAAGGACTCCTCCAAATGCCCAGCAAGGAACTGTTCATGAACTAACTTTTTTAAATGAGACAGCTTTTCTAAAGGAAGCGGCCATTGTTCAACCCATACTGGTTCAGTTGTTTCCCATTGCAATGGTATGGGGTCAGTTAGCTGTCGTTGAGCAGTGGCCGCTACGAAAAAGGCGGCGTTTGAAGGGTTACTCCCCATTGTGCTAAGCAATCACGTCCCAACAGGGCAATACTCGAGTCTACGATAAAAGGTCGTACTCGGGCCATCAACCATGATTCTGATTGATCTTGAATGGTAACGTAATCAGAGCTTACCATAGTGTATTGTTGTCCCCCAATGCCTTGGATTGTAACACCTAATTGCCCCCTACAACTACCTGAAAGGCATTGGAATGGGCTGTCCAGGGAGGTGGTGGAGTCTCCATCCCTGGAGGTATTTAAAAGACGGTTAGATGTGCTGCTGAGGGATATGGTTTAGTAGTGGATGGCAGGTAAGGGTGATAATTGGACTCGATGATCTAAAGGGTCCCTTCCAACGAAGACAATTCTATGATTCTATGATCTACTGGACTCAGCGCCCATGTTGGGGGCCACAACTTCTTTGGTATAATGCTAACATCAGCTCCAGTATCCACCAGCATCAATAGCGTAAATGTGAAACCGTCACTTCCTGTGAGTGACACCTTTCTGGTTATTCTTCCATCCTTAACCGGAATGGAAAAATACACAGATGGGTCATTAGTGGAGCCAAATCCATCTTGACCCCGCTTAACGTTTTTAGCAAATGGTACAGAACTCCTAAAGGGAACAAGTTGCGCAATTTTAGTTCCTTTTTTAATTGTAATAGGGGGGAATAAGGCTCGTACCATAATTTTTATAATCCCTTCATAATCAGCATCAATTAAACCAGGGAGTACAAAAATGCCTTGAGCTGAGGCAGAAGATCTGCCAATCAATAGTGCGCTCAATCCATACCCCAGCGGGCCCTTTACCGTGGACTCTACTATTTGTACCTGATCGTTTAGTAATTCGACATCATTTGCAATTGGGAGGTCTACTCCTGCACTCCCGAGGGTCTCTCCTCAGAGCTGACCCAAGCATCCAGGACATTCGGTGTCCAACTGTACTTGGTGTTCATCGAATTCTTGGTCTGAAATGGATTCTGAGGGGTATTTTGTATCAATGCGCCCCCCTTCCTGGCGCTCGCTAATGAGTTTCCCGAATACAAGGGTTGACCATTTTTGTGAAAACGCGCCCTGCACTCAGAGACAAGATGTCCAGGGCGTTGACAACGATTACAAATTTTCTGTACTATTGTGTCGTTATTATTTTTGTTTCTTGGGCAATTTTTTCTGAGGTGTCCTTTTGCTCCACACAAAAAACAAACACCTCATCGCTGTCGGGAACTATTGTGCCGATAAGCAGGCTGCAACGCTGCAGCTAGCGCCCTAGCATGAGCCTGTGCATAAAGATTAGCTTTATCTTGTTCTACTACCATGTCTGCTCGAGCACATGCCTCCATCATTTGTACCAAACTAGCAGTCCTAGGTAAGGTAGAAAGGATACGCCTACATACATCATTCGCATTCTGTACCGCAAGATCCAACATAACTGCAGATTTTGCGTCCGCTGTTAAATTAGGAGATTTCTCAACTGATGCACGTAAGCGATCCAGAAATGTAGCAAAAGGTTCATTAGGTTGCTGTGTAATTTTTGTATAAGGAGGGGTCAGAGTGGACGATACTTGCAGCGCCTTTAACGCTGCAGCAGCCAAAGCCTGACTGTGTTGCAATATACGCCGACTAAGGCGTGCCTGTACTCTCGGGTGCACGAACGTACCCTGCCCTAACATCATATCGATTGTTGCTGTTTTCAATGGATCAGCGTCAGCCCGCTCCAAATTCTGTATCGCATCTAGTTCTACCCGCCGTCGCCAATCATCTCTAAATACCAATTTCTGCATAGGTGACAAAATCAAGGATACTAACGTATCCACGTCATGCGGTGTCAATATGTTCTGCGAGAAAACCACATCTATTAAATTACGAACATATGCATTATCAAGACCGTATTCCATAACAGCTTTCTGCAACCGGTCTAATAAACGCCAGTCAAATTGTTGCCATTCCTTAACCTCTCCCTGTCCACCAGCCGCTGGACTAATGGCTACAGGGTAGGCTCGCAATGGGCCTATAAATTCACCGTCAACAATAGCATCCCGAATAATACCCTGCCATTTTTGCCCCAATTCTGGAGTCTGAGTCTTGACGTGCGATACATGTTCAGAAGGGGAAAGTCTCAATCCGGCATTCACAGGTGCGGCCTGTTGACTAAAACGCTGATATAGGTCCCGTATTAATTTTGACTGTTGTTTCATGATCTGCTGCAACTTTCCACCCATGTGTTCTAAACTCCTTTTTTGTCGTTCCCCTTTGGCCTGGAGGGCATCTGCCTGCCTTTTCAATTCCCTTTCTTCCTCCTTCACCTGTTGAACCACTTCCATAAAATCGTCACTGTCAGGAAGCGGAGGAAGATGTTCTATATCTGCCGGGGAGATCTTCACTGGAGGAGCAGAGGGCATTTCATAATCTAATGGTGTGTCCAGATAATCGGGAGGGACGGAAGGCTCAAAAAGTTGCCTGGCCTCATTAAGATTAGCCGGCATGACCAGCATGTCCGGATCCTCTAAGTCCAATGCAGCCAATTTATCATTAATATCGGAGGTGTTATCCTTCTTTGCTGCGTACCCTAATGCCTTCTCCGCTGCCTCCATAATGTCCGATTCCTTCCGAGTAATTTCCATAAGTCTATTTACCATGTGCCAAACCTGGCTAAGAGAGATTGCCTCTTTATTACCGACTTGCACAGAGTCCCAAAGTTCTTGACCCAACTTTTGCCACCGCTCCTCCTTAAACACATCTTCCATGGCCGTTAACACATTTTGCCGTTGTCCCCACAACAGCAAGTCCATAACATCCTTCTCTTTAAGGAAATATCGTGCTTATCAGCCAGATTCAAAAGAATGGCTAGCACAGCTTTTACTTCTACTGATACAGTAGAACCCATAATAAGCAAGCCGCTCACCTGGTACCAAAGAAGTGCCAGCGGCGCCCGTCGCAGACCCAGCCGACTTCAAAATCTCCCGGCTGCCGTTTTGTCTTATATCTTAAATCTTTTCTGATATGTCGATATCACGTCCCGATATGTCGGAATCACGTCGGGGTCACCAATTGTTACATCATCTGCGAGGAAGGAGACAGACACACATTCAATGTGAATGTTCAAGCATGTCCCCATTTATTGTTTCAGCGTGCTCCTTTTATATTGTTAAAGCAGGTTCGGTACTTTCCCATTTGGACAAATATCAACACAGCTTGTTAGATACATGATGTGTGGATACATGGTGTGCTCTCTGTATCATAGATAATTACAATAAACAGGATATGGGATACTGCTTATCTAATGGACTAATGAGTAGCAAACAAGCGTTTATCAAAGCAATTGTCATCTTTATCTACGGTCCTTCCGAAGCCAGGTGGTCCTGTTGTCCACTATCCAATTGTCATCTCTCCAAGTTATATAAGCAAGGTTAACTTTTGCTCATTAAGATTTTTCCATCATTAAAGCTTTTCCACTCATTCCTCAACGTTATCAACTTCATCCGTATCTATTTCAGTGAAGCAAATCCCACAGGGGTGCTGGGGGGGGCTGCAGCAGACCGGGCTGTGCATGGGGGGCCGCCCGTCACACCCCATCGCCAGGCACAGCTGAGGTCACAATGCCCCGGGGCAGTATAAAACGGGGTGTCCTGCCAGGCCCCTGCCAGAGCTGTCCTGGGGACAGCCCCAGGCACACGCAAGAGGAGCAGCTGCTCGAGGAGCTGGGGAAACTCCTCCCAGAGGGCTGAGGGAGGACCACCCTCCGAAGGCCGTGGCTGCACTAAGCATATGCCTTCCTGAGGAGCGCTCCCGAGATCGCCATCCTCATCCCCCGCCGAGCCAGGGGCAGCAGCCGTAAGCAAACGGGGTGCAGCAGTTTTGAAGCTTTGGAGCCCATGCTGGCACCCTGCCAATCGCGGGAAGGATCCTTGCCCCCAATTGATGGGGCCAGGGGAGGAGATCAGGCTCCAGGCTGAGGGAGAACAGGGCTAGGGCATCTCCTGGGAGGCGTGACCAGCCGGTGGGAGGAGGGAGCCGGTCTTGCTCACATGCTCAGGGAGTAGCCGATCGCCAGCTCTGCTGCTGGGGTCAGGAAGGAATTTTCCCCCGGGGGGGATTGGCACTGGTCCCCGGGGGTTTTTTGCCTTCCTCTGCAGCACTGAGCAGGACCCCTTGCCAGGGCCCCTCCGGCCCATCTGGGCCGGGTCACTGCCTGCTGCTCGTGCCCCACGAAGGTGGCCTCTCGTGCCCTGCAGCTGGGGGGAGGAGGGCTTTTTTCCCCCACGGTGGGCTTGGAGTTGTGCCCCGGGGGTTTTTGCCTGCCTCTGTGGCACTGAGCGGGCTGGTCCCTTGCCAGGGCTCCTCTGGGCCGTTTTGGCTCGGGGCCCGCTGCTCGTGCCCCACGAAGGTGCACTCGTGCCCCGCGTGCCGGGGGAGGAAGCTTTCTGGACTCCCGGGGCGGGCCCCAAGGGAGGCCCCCCCAGGACTGTCCTCTTTTCCTCGGTAGCACTGAGCACAGCCCCTTGACAGGGCTCGCTTTCCCCAGGGGTTCTTGCTTGGCCAAAACAGACCCTGCTTACAAGGGCTCCTGCCTCGCTGCACCCACGCGGGGTATTGTGCAGCTTTAAGACAAGTAGTGTAGCATTATATGAGGTTAAGTTAAATTAATATTAAATTATTATTAATGTTACATTAAATTTAACATTAAATAATGTTAAATTTTAAAAATATACAATACTCCAACTAAAAAACAAGGCAAGGTGAGAGGCACAAGGCCAAAAAGAAGGCAAAAAGGAAAAGCCACGGGAAAAGGCAAAGCAAGGAACAAGGGAAAAGCCTTGGCAGAAAGAAGGCCAAACCAGTAAAATAAAATAAAAGTCAAAAGTAGAATTGTCTTTGTGTTGTTCATTGCTTTTTGGAACTGGTTAACTCTTGGCATTCCAGGCAAATCAAGATCTGGATTTCTAGTGAGCAGAGGGAACAGAATAGTATAAAATAGGGTGCAGGGGAATGGGAATGAATGGAAATGAATGTGAGTGGAATGGAATGGAATGGAAGCCTGATCCAGGGTTTGTCTACCCCCTTGGCAAAGAAATGTTTCCTCATGTAGCCTCTGAACCTGCTGCGAGGGGTCCCAGCTTGGAGCCATTCCCCCATGCCCTGGCCCTGGGTCCCAGGGAGAAGAAATCAGCACCTGATTCTCTGCTTCCCCTCCCCAGCCACACTGCTGACTCCAGTTGCACTTCATGTCAACCAGCACCCCCAGGCCCCTTGCTGCAGCAGGGCTGCTGTCCGGCCACTCTCCCAGCCTTACTCCCTGCCAGGTGTGGAAACTGGCCTTTGGTCTTGGGACACTTTGATGTCACTGACGGTTGCCCAATGCTCCAATCTATCCAGATCCCTCGGCAGGGCCTCTCATCCCTCGAGAGAGTCAACACCACTGCCCGGCTCAGGATCATCAGCACACTTACTAAGCACACATTCAACCCCTGCATCCAGATTCTTGATTCAGGTGTTGAACAGAACTGGCCTTAGAACTGAGCCTGGAAGGAAAGCACTGCTGACCGGTCAACAGACACATGCAGCCCCATTCACTCCTACCCTAGAAGCCCTGCCCCTCAGCCAGCTCTTCACCCAGCACACCATGTCCCTGCTCATCTCAGAGCTGGAAAATGCCTGGGGGAAGACAGGACCAAAAGCCTTAATAAAATCCAGGAAAACTATGTCCACCACTACACCCCCCATTCTGTCTTGCTGCAAATAGCCAATCGCTGGGAACGGCAATGAGCCGTTTGTCTCCAACAACCCGTCTGTCAAGGTACCAGAACCTCAGAGACAGGGTAACGCTTTGTGGACTACAGCCAGGAGCCGAGCACCACGCAGCCGCTCACTCAGAGGAGGGTGAGGAAGGGGAAGGGGAAGGAAACCAGAAGCTGGACTGTCCCGAAACCACGCATCCTGGAGCCATGCACTCCTTCCCCACCAGCCCCCTTTATGGTCAGCATGATGTCGTGGCATGGAATAGCCCCTTTGGAAGGTTTGGCTCACTAGTCGTGGCTGTGTTCCCTCCTAGTCCTGGCTGTGTCCCCTCCCTACTTCCTGCGTGCCACCACCTTCTGTCATTGGCAGGGCAGTGTGAGAAGCTGAAAAGTCCTGGACTGCTTGGGAACATGTGATCTCTGGGGACCTGGTGTGCTATGGTCCTGAGATGCTGCGTTGTTTCTGCCCTGAGTGAGCACTGAACCACAACTGAGCTAGTGATTCAGTATTTTCCTGTACAAGATCACGTGCTTCAAGTCAACTTTTGCTCATTATAATAGAAACCCACACCCCCATCTGAAAAGCTACCCGGCCTCCAAGGTGCGACCACCCCTCACTGAACATGCACTCTGAATTTCTGTTAATTTCCTTTAAATCCAAAGCACAGCAAACCAACACAGCAAAGCTATGCATACCTAGAGTCACTCAAGCTCCACCTGACAGGTAAAAATAGTATAAAAGTAGCCCAAAACCAGAGGCCTGGAAGGGAAGATACTGTTGTAACTAGTCAAAAAAGATACCGTCACCAACCATCGCCGGCTTCTGGGACCAGCCGACGGGCTGAGCCTCTCGTATCCCCCACCCCCAGGGACGCCATTTAGCTCTCCTAGGAAACTTAGAGATCTCCAGAGAGAATTCTTTACATTGCTGTATGGCTCAGATACTTTCACGTTGCTTTATGTGTACCTTTACGTGCTCTTATGTTGCTGTGCTATTGCATGTGCTGTTGTGGATGGTGGAGCATCACCGGCAATCCAAAGCAGCTGCGCTCTGATCCCAACACACAGCACCATTCCCTAATCCAGCTGTGCCAGCTCCTCCCTGGACGCCACCCACCCGACCCAGTGTGGCCGTGCTGCCTCATCGACCGTGACTGGAGGGAACGGTGCTTGCACCATTTGTGACTCTGCAGCAGTCGTGACAGGGCAGCACTGTACGTGACCGGGCTCAGAGCGCAGGATCTGCACTCGCTCAGACTCCGAGCTGCCCCCAGCCCCTCAGATCCCCGAGGACAAGCTGGAACACAAGCAGGTTGATTCTCTGCTAAATTCCTTTACCTCTTTAATGTCAAAGAGGGGGAAGGAGAGGGGAAAGAAAACCAAAGGCCAGCCTCATGGGCTGGGATGAAGATGGTTTACTGGGACAGCAGAGAGAGAGGAATAACAGTAACAGGACTGTATAGCAAAATAGACAAATCTGGTGATACACCATGCAGTTTCCAGCTGAACTGCACAGCTCAGCTGTACAAATTGTTCAAAAATACCATTTCCTGGGAAGCAGGATGAGCGGTTTGGCTCAAACAACCTCTCCTGCAAGATAACAGAACCTGCAGAGGCCGGGTAATGTTTTGTGGGCTGGGTCTCGCCTCACAAGGGGCTTGATCCCACAAGCATCTGCGGGTGGGACTAAGGCCTCCATCCTCCCAAGGCCAGAAGGGCCTGTAGCCTCTTGAGCTCAAAGCAGCCGCTCTGACAAACTGGACATTACGCTTCCGCATTCGATAAACCATCTGGACACTGGCCCTGCAAGGGCAGCCCCTCAGTCAGCAGCCGCCCTGACTGAGAGACAGGACACTGTCCTTATCCCATAAGGAACAGTGACAGGCAGGCGGGGCCCTGCGGAGGCACAGCGCCTTCTAGCTACAGTCCGGTGTGAGGCCACTGAACGGGGTCACTGCTCCATCAGCCCACCTGGGGGGGTCAAATGACCCCTTGGTTGGGACCCCCATTCCCCACCGACTCATTTCCAGAACACTCTGCAACTCAACACTGAGCCTGCACAAGACATGCTAGGCCTCCCTGAAGGGTGGGGACAGGGAGCATCAAAGATGCAGATTCGGGACATGTGGCACGCACCCTCCATCCAAGCACCACACCTTTATGACCAGCTACGCTGGATCTACAGGTAGCGACATCTTCTTTTTTCTCTTTTACTCTCTTTCTCAGTCTCTCTCAACTTCTACACTTGCTCTCAGCACAGAACCGTAACAGCACTTCCAGGTTTGCTAAGTTCTACTGACTGGGATCCGTTGCTCCCAATATATGGTGTGGGGCGGTTCCGTTTGCAAGCTTTATGGCTGTACTGGCTTTTAAGGAAAGCTGTGCTTTGCTGGGACCTCCTGGGTAATTGTTGTTACTCCTGAGTACCACGCAGAGGATCAGAAGCTGATCTTGCCGGTGTGGTTGTTAAAAGAGAGCAGCTAAGAGAGGGTTAACCTGGCCCTTGGGGCAGGTAGCAAAGGTCAACTCTACAGGTACCCATCTGCTGGGGACCGGGACAGACAGGTCTCAATCTCCCTGGTTTGCCTTGCCTGCCTGGTGGGACCTGACAGCGTCCCAAAGCCAGACTGTCTCCAAACCACGCATCCTGGATGCCTCTGCCTTCTCCAAAACACAAGAGTGTAAGAACCTGAACAGACCTTGACTGCTTGGGAACAACTAAAAACATCAGTGAGTTATCAGCACTGCTCCCATCCTGACTGCCAAACACAGCACCACACCAGCTGCTAGAAGGAAAAATTAACTCTGTCCTGGCCGAACCCACAACACTGATCTAGGAAGGAGGAGGTTCTTCACCTTGTGTCTGAAGTGTTTTGGCTGTTTCCTCCTCTGCTTGGGAGACGTGACTGCAATTGCCTAACTGAGCGCACCATTTCCTAACACTTTCTCTCTGTGCCACCCCTGCAGGGGCTGCAGTGGGGCCAGCACAGGTTTTAGGACTCAAAAGGTGCCCTCAAGATTAATGGTTGTCACTTTACCGTTTTCTCAGCTTCTTGCCCAGCAAGAACTGACTACAAACAGACCCTTTTCCCAGATGGAGGAACTCTCAAACTGTGTGAGTAGAGCCCAGTGGGGTGAGTTGGACCCTCTGGTCCATGCTGCCGCTGGTGTATTGGTGCCCCACTAACTGCAAAGCCCTGTGCAGAACGGAGTGGATCCCTGAAGCGCGCTGCGGCCAAGGCCCAAAACACTCCTGCTTCAAAACCTATTTTCAAGGCCTCTTCGTGAACGGGGCTCCAATCCCTGCCAGCTCTTACAGGTCATACGGGGGGCAAGCTATGAGGGAGAAGTCTGGAATAGCTTCCCTCCGGCACACCAGCAAGCCTAGGGCACCTTGTGAGTGCCTTCTCTTTTCTGCTATCTGTATTTGTTCTAAGGCAGGCAGGCTGCTGGGACGAAGACACACTGAACCCCCCTTCCCACCACATGCTCAGAAACTACCTCAGGAGAGGGAAGTTGTACCTTTTCTGCTGGAATCTGAGTCCCAGACTTTCTAGATGAGGAATTCTTTTTGCTTGGGTTCGTCCTACTGTGCTACTATCACAGAATCACAGAATCACAGAATCTCAGAATTGTAGGGGTTGGAAGGGACCTCGAGAGATCATCGGGTCCAACCCCCCTGCCAAAGCAGGCTCCCTAGCTCATATTGCTCAGATACGCGTCCAGGCGGGTCTTGAATATCTCCAGTGAAGGAGACTCCACCACCCCCCTGGGCAGCCTATTCCAGTGCTCAGTCACCCTCACTGTGAAAAAGTTCTTCCACATGTTGGTGCGGAACTTCCTATGCTCCAACTTGCAGCCATTGCCCCTTGTCCTATCCCCACAGACCACTGAAAAGGGGCTGGCTGATTCCCCCTGCATCCCCTGCTTCAGATAATTATAAACTTTGATTAGGTCCCCCCTTAGTCTTCTCTTCTCAAGGCTGAACAGTCCCAGCTTACTCAGCCTTTCCTCATAGGGGAGATGCTCTAGGCCCTTAATCATCTTCGTAGCCCTTCTTTGGACTCTTTCCAGGAGATCCCTGTCCTTTTTATACCAAGGAGCCCAGAACTGGACACAATACTCCAGGTGGGGCCTGACCAGGGCAGAGTAGAGAGGGAGGATCACCTCCTTTGACCTGCTGGCTACACTCCTCCTGATGCATCCCAGGATCCCATTGGCTGGCTCTCTTGGCCACCGAGGCACACTGCTGGCTCATGGCCAACCTGTCATCTACCAGGACCCCCAGGTCCTTCTCCACTGAGCTCTTCTCCAGCAGGTCATCCCCCAGCCTGTACTGATAGAAACAGTTGTTCCTTCCCAGGTGCAAGACTTTACACTTGCTTTTGTTGAACTTCATCTGGTTTCTCACTGCCCAGCTCTCCAGCCTGTCCAGGTCTCTCTGGATGGCAGCGCAGTGCTCCTGCGTGTCAGCCACTCCTCCCAGCTTTGTATCATCGGCGTACTTGCTGAGGGTGGATGTTATTCCCTCATCAAGATCGTCAATGAAGATATTAAACAGGACTGGACCCAACACTGAGCCCTGGGGAACACCGCTGGTAACAGGCCTCCAGTCAGATTCTACTCCATGAATCACAACCCTCTGGGTTCGGTCTGACAGCCAATTCTCAACCCACCTCACTGTCCACTCATCTATCCCATGCTTTCTCAGCTTTCCTATCAGGATGTCATGGGAGACAGTATCAAAAGTCCTCCCACTAATATATCACTGGTTTGGGTTTGTGTGGCAAGGATTGGGGTTGGCGGGGTGGCTCTAGGGGTGGCTTCTGCAAGCAATTGCTAGAAGCTTTCTGTGGGTCTGACAGAGCAGATTCGAGCGGGCTCAAGGATGGATCTGTCGCTGACCAACGCCGAGCCCAGCAGTGATAGTAGCAGCCTGTATGTAAGGGAACGTATGTAAGAGGGGGAAAAAGTAAGCATCAGCTTTGTGCCACCAGAGAAGGGAGTGAGAAAGGAGGCCCTGGCTGTACTTTAGGCATGGATCGCAACGTTCTAGCTCAGAAAATTACATCCTTTCCACCATACCCATGCAACCTCCCTTGGATTTCAAAGTCTGTCCTACTTTCATGGGAGTCTCTTGGCACGATCTGCCCAACCCCAGGCTCCAGATACACGTTTTTGCATTTCCTCCAGGCTGTAGCTGCGGAAGTCACACACCCTCAAACTCCCTGAGAGGGTGTCAGGTGCCTCGTCCTCCACACTGCATGGCCTCATCTACTTTACATCTGGCACAGAAAGGGAACAACTCATAGGGATGGTCTCTGTGACACAGGAATGGTTTGTGTCACGGCCTGAGAGAAGAGTAAGGCCCCTGGCTTTGTTCTTGGGAGCTCAGGGGCAGAGGACAGGTCAGGGACACCCAACAGCTGTGCCCGCTGCATGGCCACCAAAGGCAGGGACAGCCCCTGGGCCTCCTGGGCACAGGGACTGCCTGGGGCCCAGCACCCCAAAGGCCTTCCTCTAAGGGGTGCTGGGTGGGGCTCCAGCAGGCCAGGCTGTGCACGGGAGGGGCCCCCAAAGACTGCCAGTGCATATGTTATGCGATCATATGAATGTGCCTCTTTACTGTGAAACTACAAAACCTCTCCTCAAGGTTTTAACACTGACAGAAGATATACAGAATAAAGAGTATCGAATTGTTACTCGTTATTCTTCATTTCTAGTGCGCTGGGATTTGATAAGAGACATTGAAACATCGTATTCCACGTCCAGTTGTGGTGCAGCTGTATCGAGTTTTGACTTTACTTAACTCTAAGAAATGGAAAATAATCGGTAATTTTTTAATATAAAGAACAAAAGACTGCAAGTTCCTACAGCACCCAAAGGCCTTCCTCTAAGGGGTGCTGGGGGGGGCTGCAGCAGGCAAGGCTGTGCATGGGGGGCCGCCCGTCACACCCCATCGCCAGGCACCGCTGAGGTCACAATGCCCCGGGGCAGTATAAAACGGGGTGTCCTGCCAGGCCCCTGCCAGAGCTGTCCTGGGGACAGCCCCAGGCACACGCAAGAGAAGCAGCTGCTCGAGGAGCTGGGGAAACTCCTCCCAGAGGGCTGAGGGAGGACCACACTCCGAAGGCCGTGGCTGCACTAAGCATATGCCTTCCTGAGGAGCGCTCCCGAGATCGCCATCCTCATCCCCCGCCGAGCCAGGGGCAGCAGCCGTAAGCAAATGGGATGCAGCAGTTTTGAAGCTTTGGAGCCCATGCCGGCACCCTGCCAGGCGCGGGAAGGATCCTTGCCCCCAAGTTGATGGGGCCAGGGGAGGAGATCAGGCTCCGGGCTGAGGGAGAACAGGGCTAGGGCATCTCCTGGGAGGCGTGACCAGCCGGTGGGAGGAGGGAGCCGGTCTTGCTCACATGCTCAGGGAGTAGCCGATCGCCAGCTCTGCTGCTGGGGTCAGGAAGGAATTTTCCTCCGGGGGGGATTGGCACTGGTTCCCAGGGGTTTTTTGCCTTCCTCTGCAGCACTGAGCAGGACCCCTTGCCAGGGCCCCTCCGGCCCATCTGGGCCGGGTCACTGCCTGCTGCTCGTGCCCCACGAAGGTGGCCTCTCGTGCCCTGCAGCTGGGGGGAGGAGGGCTTTTTTCCCCCACGGTGGGCTTGGAGTTGTGCCCCGGGGGTTTTTGCCTGCCTCTGTGGCACTGAGCGCGCTGGTCCCTTGCCAGGGCTCCTCTGGGCCGTTTTGGCTCGGGGCCCGCTGCTCGTGCCCCACGAAGGTGCACTCGTGCCCCGCGTGCCGGGGGAGGAAGCTTTCTGGACTCCCGGGGCGGGCCCCAAGGGAGGCCCCCCCAGGACTGTCCTCTTTTCCTCGGTAGCACTGAGCACAGCCCCTTGACAGGGCTCGCTTTCCCCAGGGGTTCTTGCTTGGCCAAAACAGACCCTGCTTACAAGGGCTCCTGCCTCGCTGCACCCACACGGGGTATTGTGCAGCTTTAAGACAAGTAGTGTAGCATTATATGAGGTTAAGTTAAATTAATATTAAATTATTATTAATGTTACATTAAATTTAACATTAAATAATGTTAAATTTTAAAAATATACAATACTCCAAATAAAAAACAAGGCAAGGTGAGAGGCACAAGGCCAAAAAGAAGGCAAAAAGGAAAAGCCACGGCAAAAGGCAAAGCAAGGAACAAGGGAAAAGCCATGGCAGAAAGAAGGCCAAACCAGTAAAATAAAATAAAAGTCAAAAGTAGAATTGTCTTTGTGTTGTTCATTGCTTTTTGGAACTGGTTAACTCTTGGCATTCCAGGCAAATCAAGATCTGGATTTCTAGTGAGCAGAGGGAACAGAATAGTATAAAATAGGGTGCAGGGGAATGGGAATGAATGGAAATGAATGTGAATGGAACGGAATGGAGTGGAATCGAATGGAATGGAAGCCTGATCCAGGGTTTGTCTACCCCCTTGGCAAAGAAATGTTTCCTCATGTAGCCTCTGAACCTGCTGCGAGGGGTCCCAGCTTGGAGCCATTCCCCCATGCCCTGGCCCTGGGTCCCAGGGAGAAGAAATCAGCACCTGACTCTCTGCTTCCCCTCCGCAGCCACACTGCTGACTCCAGTTGCACTTCATGTCAACCAGCAGCCCCAGGCCCCTTGCTGCAGCAGGGCTGCTGTCCGGCCACTCTCCCAGCCTTACTCCCTGCCAGGTGTGGAAACTGGCCTTTGGTCTTGGGACACTTTGATGTCACTGACGGTTGCCCAATGCTCCAATCTATCCAGATCCCTCGGCAGGGCCTCTCATCCCTCGAGAGAGTCAACACCACTGCCCGGCTCAGGATCATCAGCACACTTACTAAGCACACATTCAACCCCTGCATCCAGATTCTTGATTCAGGTGTTGAACAGAACTGGCCTTAGAACTGAGCCTGGAAGGAAAGCACTGCTGACCGGTCAACAGACACATGCAGCCCCATTCACTCCTACCCTAGAAGCCCTGCCCCTCAGCCAGCTCTTCACCCAGCACACCATGTCCCTGCTCATCTCAGACCTGGAAAATGCCTGGGGGAAGACAGGACCAAAAGCCTTAATAAAATCCAGGAAAACTATGTCCACCACTACACCCCCCGTTCTGTCTTGCTGCAAATAGCCAATCGCTGGGAACGGCAATGAGCCGTTTGTCTCCAACAACCCGTCTGTCAAGGTACCAGAACCTCAGAGACAGGGTAACGCTTTGTGGACTACAGCCAGGAGCCGAGCACCACGCAGCCGCTCACTCAGAGGAGGGTGAGGAAGGGGAAGGGGAAGGAAACCAGAAGCTGGACTGTCCCCAAACCATGCATCCTGGAGCCATGCACTCCTTCCCCACCAGCCCCCTTTATGGTCAGCATGATGTCGTGGCATGGAATAGCCCCTTTGGAAGGTTTGGCTCACTAGTCGTGGCTGTGTTCCCTCCTAGTCCTGGCTGTGTCCCCTCCCTACTTCCTGCGTGCCACCACCTTCTGTCATTGGCAGGGCAGTGTGAGAAGCTGAAAAGTCCTGGACTGCTTGGGAACATGTGATCTCTGGGGACCTGGTGTGCTATGGTCCTGAGATGCTGCATTGTTTCTGCCCTGAGTGAGCACTGAACCACAACTGAGCTAGTGATTCAGTATTTTCCTGTACAAGATCACGTGCTTCAGGTCAACTTTTGCTCATTATAATAGAAACCCACACCCCCATCTGAAAAGCTACCCGGCCTCCAAGGTGCAACCACCCCTCACTGAACATGCACTCTGAATTTCTGTTAATTTCCTTTAAATCCAAAGCACAGCAAACCAACACAACAAAGCTATGCATACCTAGAGTCACTCAAGCTCCACCTGATAGGTAAAAATAGTATAAAAGTAGCCCAAAACCAGAGGCCTGGAAGGGAAGATACCGTTGTAACTAGTCAAAAAAGATACCGTCACCAACCATCGCCGGCTTCTGGGACCAGCCGACGGGCTGAGTCTCTCTTATCCCCCACCCCCAGGGACGCCATTTAGCTCTCCTAGGAAACTTAGAGATCTCCAGAGAGAATTCTTTATGTTGCTGTATGGCTCAGATACTTTCACGTTGCTTTATGTGTACCTTTACGTGCTCTTATGTTGCTGTGCTATTGCATGTGCTGTTGTGGATGGTGGAGCATCACCGGCAATCCTAAGCAGCTGCGCTCTGATCCCAACACACAGCACCATTCCCTAATCCAGCTGTGCCAGCTCCTCCCTGGACGCCACCCACCCGGCCGAGTGTGGCCGTGCTGCCTCATCGACCGTGACTGGAGGGAACGGTGCTTGCACCATTTGTGACTCTGCAGCAGTCGTGACAGGGCAGCACTGTACGTGACCGGGCTCAGAGCGCAGGATCTGCACTCGCTCAGACTCCGAGCTGCCCCCAGCCCCTCAGATCCCCGAGGACAAGCTGGAACACAAGCAGGTTGATTCTCTGCTAAATTCCTTTACCTCTTTAATGTCAAAGAGGGGGAAGGAGAGGGGAAGGAAAACCAAAGGCCAACCTCATGGGCTGGGATGAAGATGGTTTACTGGGACAGCAGAGAGAGAGGAGTAACAGTAACAGGACTGTATAGCAAAATAGACAAATCTGGTGATACACCATGCAGTTTCCAGCTGAACTGCACAGCTCAGCTGTACAAATTGTTCAAAAATACCATTTCCTGGGAAGCAGGATGAGCGGTTTGGCTCAAACAACCTCTCCTGCAAGATAACAGAACCTGCAGAGGCCGGGTAATGTTTTGTGGGCTGGGTCTCGCCTCACAAGGGGCTTGATCCCACAAGCATCTGCGGGTGGGACTAAGGCCTCCATCCTCCCAAGGCCGGAAGGGCCTGTAGCCTCTTGAGCTCAAAGCAGCCGCTCTGACAAACTGGACATTACGCTCCCGCATTCGATAAACCATCTGGACACTGGCCCTGCAAGGGCAGCCCCTCAGTCAGCAGCCGCCCTGACTGAGAGACAGGACACTGTCCTTGTCCCATAAGGAACAGTGACAGGCAGGCGGGGCCCTGCGGAGGCACAGCACCTTCTAGCTACAGTCCAGTGTGAGGCCACTGAACGGGGTCACTGCTCCATCAGCCCACCTGGGGGGGTCAAATGACCCCTTGGTTGGGACCCCCATTCCCCACCGACTCATTTCCAGAACACTCTGCAACTCAGCACTGAGCCTGCACAAGATATGCTAGGCCTCCCTGAAGGGTGGGGACAGGGAGCATCAAAGATGCAGATTCGGGACATCTGGCACGCACCCTCCATCCAAGCACCACACCTTTATGACCAGCTACGCTGGATCCACAGGTAGCGACATCTTCTTCTTTTTTCTCTTTTACTCTCTTTCTCAGTCTCTCTCAACTTCTACCCTTGGTCTCAGCACAGAACCGTAACAGCACTTCCAGGTTTGCTAAGTTCTACTGACTGGGATCCGTTGCTCCCAATATATGTTGTGGGGCGGTTCCGTTTGCAAGCTTTATGGCTGTACTGGCTTTTAAGGAAAGCTGTGCTTTGCTGGGACCTCCTGGGTAATTGTTGTTACTCCTGAGTACCACGCCGAGGATCAGAAGCTGATCTTGCCGGTGTGGTTGTTAAAAGAGAGCAGCTAAGAGAGGGTTAACCTGGCCCTTGGGGCAGGTAGCAAAGGTCAACTCTACAGGTACCCATCTGCTGGGGACCGGGACAGACAGGTCTCAATCTCCCTGGTTTGCCTTGCCTGCCTGGTGGGACCTGACAGCGTCCCAAAGCCAGACTGTCCCCAAACCACGCATCCTGGATGCCTCCGCCTTCTCCAAAACACAAGAGTGTAAGAACCTGAACAGACCTTGACTGCTTGGGAACAACTAAAAACATCAGTGAGTTATCAGCACTGCTCCCATCCTGACTGCACCAATGGGATGAAGTTTAACAAGGCCAATGGCATCTTGGCTTGTATCAAAAACAGTGTGGCCAGTAGGTCTAGGGAGGTGATTGTGCCCCTGTACTCGGCATTGGTGAGGCCACACCTTGAGTACTGTGTCCAGTTCTGGGCTCCTCACCACAAGAAGGACATGGAGGTCCTGGAGCAAGTCCAGAGAAGGGCAGCCAGGCTGGTGAAGGGGCTGAATGGCACATCCTGTGAGGAGCGGCTGAGGGATCTGGGGCTGTTTAGCCTAGAGAAGAGGAGATTGAGGGGAGACCTTATCACTGCCTACAACTATCTGAAGGGAGGTTATAGAGAGATAGTTGATGGTCTCTTTAGCCAGGTGACAGGAGATAGGACAAGGGGGAATGGCATGGAGCTGCGCCAGGGCAGGTTTAGATTGCACATTAGAAAAAGCTTTTTTTACTGAAAGAGTTGTCAGGGCCTGGAACAGGCTGCCCAGGGAGGGGGTTGAGTCACCTTCCATGGATATGTTCAAAAAAAGGGTAGATGAAATACTTAGGGATATGGTTTAGTTTAGGATGCGAATGGTTGGACTTGATGATCTTAAAGGTCTTTTCCAACCTTGTGATTCTGTGATTCTGTCATAAAATGTGCTGTATTTAAAACTGGCTTATTACAAAGGAACTTGAATCTGGGGTTTGATCCTGAAAATCACAGAACTGTGAGATAACCCCTCATACCTAGTTCCTAAGCACAGGACCAAAGAACCAAGCAAGTATTTCTGCTTCTTAAACTTTCAGCCATTTTGTTTGGTTTTGCTTAGCTATTCTTCAGAGGGAACTATACTGAAATTAATTTCTTTGCTGTTTGGTCATCCTCTAATGTAGCGTCCCACAATTTATCACCAAGTCTACGGCGCTCGGCTAGTTCATGCACTGTATGTAGGTTAACAAACATTCCCTTTGCATACCCGTATTCTAACGGTCCGGGCAATTCCTTGCCTTTGACCTGTCACTTCTGACAGTCTGGGCAATTCCTTATGTAAGGCAATGCCTTTGACCTGTCGCTTCTGTAGTAAATAAATCATATGCTACTTGCCTGTCCATTATAACGTCAGCGCTGTTGCAGCTTTATCAGGTCCGGTAGCACGTAGCGGCTAGGCTCACTGATGTGATCACCTAGGGCACGGCACACTCTCTTGTCAGCGTGCTTATTTGCCATCCTGCTGCTTAGGACCCACACACCCTCCGTCGTTCCACCGTGGTTCGTGATAAGGACGTTTTCTTCGCTCCTTGTAATCCCGGCGCTTTAATCCCGGCGCTCCCCAGTATCACGGCGCTTTACCCAGTATCACGTCGGGCCCCCAAACTGTCTCGGAACCTAGTCAATGCCCCGCCGGGAATCCTGTCGACGATACACGAGACCGTTGAAATCAACGGGACGCGTCTCCCCGTTCTTCGGCGGCAGCAGCCCCTCACAGTGCTGATGTCGATCCCGGACGAGCCTCCAGTGTATCACGTCGGGGTCACCATTTTGTGGAAAATCGACAGGGAGACAGCCACATCCGATGATGTCCAGCAAGCCTCAACTTTATTCAGTTACACATCGCACTTTTATGGTTACAATAATTAGCTTATGCATATTGCAGAAATTGAGCTCATCATTGGTCCAAGATAAAAGAACATCTGTGCCCCTGTTGGCACATACTCCGAATGCCTATGGCTTCTTCCCCCGTGCCCAGTTCTTTCCCATACTTTACTATCTTAAAGATATAACGTCTTTGTTACATCCACCACGTTTCTCACGCCCTTACTGCTTGACCAATTTCACTGTACCAAGCTCATGGCCTTTGGCCACCAGCCATGATTCCACAAAACTCTCTACATCCCTCGTTTATCCTTTTCCCATATACCTGTGCTGTAATAACTCCTCACTCTCCAGAACACAGCTTTGTACCAGGGCTGGCAACCTGAATCTGTACAAAATGCACATGGAGAGAGAAGAGAGGCCTCTACACACACACACTGGAGTCAGGAAACAGTCAGGCTCACATTCAGCACTTTGTAGTATTTGTGGTGCTGCAGACGAAACTCGAACTTAAATTTTACTTGGAAAAGCCATACGCTTACCTGAAGCTGTTGTAGAGTGTAGGACTCGCCTGACACAGCAGCACAGCCACCCAAACTTGCACAGACGGTCAAGGCACTTGCTTCTTCCTTCAGAGGATGACTCCAGACGAGCTGCCATGAAGAGGCGGTACATGTGGGAAACGAAGAGCGGCCCTGGAAAGGAGACACAGTTATGCCCCCTGGAGGGAAAGAGAAAAAGCAGTAAAGCACGAGATGGAGGAGCTTGTAGAGATGTAAATTTGTGCGTTGTTCAGCAGGGAGGTGGCACGGTGTGCTTTGTAATGTTAAGGAAGGTGCAGGCTTTAAAGACTAAGCGGGGAGAGGGGGGGAGAAGGGGAGGGGAAACTGGGTCGGGGGTGGGGGCGGTGGGGGCGGTGAGGTCGGGGCGGAGAGCTCTCCAGTGTGGGACAACCTTTTGTACAGGGAAGCTGTGGTTCTTGTGTTAATGCAAAGTAGTGAAACCTGAACCCAAGCTGCTGGTCAGCAAATCGAGAGGGGATAGAACTTTGCTTCATTGTTATTAAAGTTGTCCTGGATTCACCGCAATCGGAGTCTGTCACTTTCAATAGGCCACAGGTACAAACCCTGCTGTTCAAAGGGTAATAAGCAGAAGTCAAGCTGACTGTGACCAGCCCACATAGAGCCCAGACCTTCACCCTACACAGAAATGTCCAAGTTCTCCACTACAGGTATTCCAAAGCCAGAAGATAAGCTGTTACAACTGCATAAGCCTTTCTTGTCCTTTGTTTTCTATTGTACTGAAAACCTTCCTAGCACCGGCTTTTTCTCAACTCAAGAAAAGGTGTCTCTGCATGGAAAAAACACATCAATGCAGAGCAGCCAAGTTCCCTTGGGGCTTTTTACCTACAGGCATTTTAGACTTGAGATACCCAGGCATAACACAGAGAGATGCTCCATGTGGGGTTTGGGTTCTTGCAACTGTTTTCAACAGAAAATTGCAGCAACTCCAGGCCTTTCATATACAAACACCAGAAATAAAACTTTTCTGAGGTATTTTCCACCAAAAAAAATTAATTCCCCTCACTGAATTTTTTTTCTATTTCTTTATTCCTTAATGTGAGAATGCTGGTCAAGTACTGACTGAGAGTGACAGCTCAGCCTCCTCCCTCCTCTCCCCATGCTGGAATGCATCCCTCCAGCTGCTGCCCCACTAATCATTTCAGGGACACACCTGGAGATACTGGAAAAGGGGCAGCAGCAATGGCAGCAGCACAGCACATCTGGAGGAACCTCAACAAGTAGCACAAGAGGGGTAGAAGATGGAGGTGCCACAGTTGCATACAGGCAGCTGGGCAGGGACAAACCATGGGCACTTGACAGCCAGCCTGAAGAAATGCTGTAAAATTGCACTCTAAAACACCGCAGCTGAGCTCTGCCATGAGTTTCTGAGTACCTGTGAGGGAATTTGCAAACAGCAAAAACAAGGAAAGCTTTTTGCTTTACCTTGTCCTTCCCTTCCAAATCCATGATATTGGAAGACACAAAAAAAGGCCCCTTTTTGTGAAGGATTGGAAGAAATGTGCTGCCTGCCATGATTTTTCAGACTGGAAGGACTGCAGAGGACCAGTCCCCACATGCAGAAATGCTCTATTAAAAGGCATGTACAGTCTCTGATAGGCCTTCCTCTAAGGGGTGCTGGGTGGGGTGCAGCAGGCCTGACAGTGCATATGTTATGCGATCATATGAATGTGCCTCTTCACTGTGAAACTACAAAACTTCTCCTCAAGGTTTTAACACTGACAGAAGATATACAGAATAAAGAGTATCGAATTGTTACTCGTTATTCTTCATTTCTAGTGCACTGGGATTTGATAAGAGACATTGAAACATCGTATTCCACGTCCAGTTGTGGTGCAGCTACTTTACTTAACTCTAAGAAATGGAAAATAATCAATAATGTTTTAATATAAAGAACAAAAGACTGCAAGTTCCTACAGCACCCAAAGGCCTTCCTCTAAGGGGTGCTGATGGGGGGGGGCTGCAGCAGACCGGGCTGTGCATGGGGGGCCGCCCATCACACCCCATCGCCAGGCCCAGCTGAGGTCACAATGCCCCGGGGCAGTATAAAAGGGGGTGTCCTGCCAGGCCCCTGCCAGAGCTGTCCTGGGGACAGCCCCAGGAACACGCAAGAGGAGCAGCTGCTCGAGGAGCTGGGGAAACTTCTCCCAGAGGGCTGAGGGAGGACCACCCTCCGAAGGCCGTGGCCGCACTAAGCATATGCCTTCCTGAGGAGCGCTCCCGAGATCGCCATCCTCATCCCCCGCCAAGCCAGGGGCAGCAGCCGTAAGCAAACGGGATGCAGCAGTTTTGAAGGGGTCTCAGACCACTGGAGCCCATGCCGGCACCCTGCCAATCGCGGGAAGGATCCTTGCCCCCAATTGATGGGGCCAGGGGAGGAGATCAGGCTCCGGGCTGAGGGAGAACAGGGCTAGGGCATCTCCTGGGAGGCGTGACCAGCCGGTGGGAGGAGGGAGCCGGTCTTGCTCACATGCTCAGGGAGTAGCCGATCGCCAGCTCTGCTGCTGGGGTCAGGAAGGAATTTTCCCCCGGGGGGGATTGGCACTGGTCCCCGGGGGTTTTTTGCCTTCCTCTGCAGCACTGAGCAGGACCCCTTGCCAGGGCCCCTCTGGCCCATCTGGGCCGGGTCACTGCCTGCTGCTCGTGCCCCACGAAGGTGGCCTCTCGTGCCCTGCAACTGGGGGGAGGAGGGCTTTTTTCCCCCACGGTGGGCTTGGAGTTGTGCCCCGGGGGTTTTTGCCTGCCTCTGTGGCACTGAGCGCGCTGGTCCCTTGCCAGGGCTCCTCTGGGCCGTTTTGGCTCAGGGCCCGCTGCTCGTGCCCCACGAAGGTGCACTCGTGCCCCGCGTGCCGGGGGAGGAAGCTTTCTGGACTCCCGGGGCGGGCCCCAAGGGAGGCCCCCCCAGGACTGTCCTCTTTTCCTCGGTAGCACTGAGCACAGTGCTTACAAGGGCTCCTGCCTCGCTGCACCCACGCGGGGTATTGTGCAGCTTTAAGACAAGTAGTGTAGCATTATATGAGGTTAAAGGTAATTAATTTTAAATAATTATTTATTAATGGCAAAAAAGGAAAAGCCATGGCAAAAGGCAAAGCAAGGAAAAAGGGAAAAGCCTCGGCATAAGGAAGGCCATACCAGTAAAATAAAATAAAATAAAAATAAAAAGTAGAATTATCTTTGTGTTGTTCATTGCTTTTTGGAACTGGCTAACTCTTGGCATTCCAGGCCAAGAGTCAGTGAGCAGAGGGAACAGAATAGTATACAACAGGGTGTCGCGGAATGGGAATGAATGGAAATGAATGTGAATGTGTATGGAATGGAGTGGAGTGGAATGGAATGGAAGCCTGATCCAGGGTTTGTCTAGCCCCTTGACAAGAAAGTGGTTCTTCAGGTAGTCTCTGAACCTGCTGCGAGGGGTCCCAGCTTGGAGCCATTGCCCCACACCGTGGCCCTGGGTACCAGGGAGAAGAAATCAGCACCTGACTCTCTGCTTCCCCTCCCCAGCCACACTGCTGACTCCAGTTGCACTTCATGTCAACCAGCACCCCCAGGCCCCTTGCTGCAGCAGGGCTGCTGTCCGGCCACTCTCCCAGCCTTACTCCCTGCCAGGTGTGGAAACTGGCCTTTGGTCTTGGGACACTTTGATGTCACTGACGGTTGCCCAATGCTCCAATCTATCCAGATCCCTCGGCAGGGCCTCTCATCCCTCGAGAGAGTCAACACCACTGCCCAGCTCAGGATCATCAGCACACTTACTAAGCACACATTCAACCCCTGCATCCAGATTCTTGATTCAGGTGTTGAACAGAACTGGCCTTAGAACTGAGCCTGGAAGGAAAGCACTGCTGACCGGTCAACAGACACATGCAGCCCCATTCACTCCTACCCTAGAAGCCCTGCCCCTCAGCCAGCTCTTCACCCAGCACACCATGTCCCTGCTCATCTCAGAGCTGGAAAATGCCTGGGGGAAGACAGGACCAAAAGCCTTAATAAAATCCAGGAAAACTATGTCCACCACTACACCCCACATTCTGTATTGCTCCAAATAGCCAATCGCTGGTGTGAGAAACTATGGACTAAGGTATTGTTTATTAAGATTTATGTTAAGCTCAATGTAAAGGCTAAGCAACAAAAGATATGGAATCACCTATGTAAACAGCTATCAGACACTGCTTGCTTAAGATAAGATAACCACAAACTAAATCAGACACCGCTTGTGTAAGATAACCGCCAGACATCCAGGAACCGACAGAAACAGGACAAACAACCCCATATAAGGACATAAGGGTGAGGGATCAACTATGGGATAAAGGAGAAAAATGTATAAAAAGGAACTGTTTGAACTGCTGAGGACGGCAGTTGGCGGAACGCAGATTCCCCTGCCGTCCAGCGCTGTATTTGCTCATATTCTACTTGCTATAATTAATAAAATTTTAATTGGATTATGATCCATTGTGGTCTCAATTTATAACAATTCCTGGTGCCGTGACTCGGATAAGGAACGGTGGGCTTCTGTCCTCCGGGGAGGCGCCCTGCGGCAATCCGCGGCCCCGCGACCGACAGCCTACCTCAACCTTACCGACGAACCTAAATTCTAGAATAATGAGCAAATGAGGAACCGGTAAAATCCCATAAAATTCTGTGCACGGGAGTCCGGACGAAGACGCAGGACGCGTAAGTATATTGCGAATTTGTTCGCGGGTTTGCCGTTCGGGCGGGGTTGGATATCCTGGAATATAACGAATGAGAGGTTCGACATACTGAACCAAGCGAGTGCGGACCCTTCAGTACTGCGGTTCCCATCTCCCGCGAGGGACTGGGCCAGGACCAAGGGGAGCATGTGAGAGTGTGGTTGTGGATATTCCAGAAGATGGGGGTGAAGGAAAGCAAGCCTTCGACACCCAGGGGGGGAGTATCTGTATCCTCCATACCTAAGAATACCCCTCTAGCATATATCTTAGATAACTGAAAAAATTTTCCCGGGTCAACAGGATTGTACTAAGATATGGGGAGGGAAGAAAATCTCTAAAAATGTATATTGGCCAATTTATGGATCAGAGGAAGAATGGGTAAGACAGCAATTAAACCTCTGGGTTAATAATAATAAAAAAACCCCTTAACCCGGAGGAGAGTCAGTATGCGGAAGTGTGGCTAGAAAGACCAGGAGCTAGCCTTTACCCACTGAATGAAGTAAAAACTAAACAAAAGAAAAAGAAGGAAGAGTTAGACGAAACCCTTCTAACTCCCCCTCCTTACATTCCTCCTCCTGCTCCCGCAGCCCCTCCAGAGGTCCCCAGAGCGCCCACTCCCCCACCAGAATTGGAGCAAGGGTCTCCCCCTCCTCCTAGACGCGTGACTAGAAGTCAAAAAGGGGCAGCTCAGATGTATCCTCTAAGGGAAATGCCCATGGGGGGACCTCAACCTGTGATTGGATATATTTCTGTACCCCTAAGCTCGGCTGACCTACAAGATTTTAAAAGAACCGAGATGGGAAACTTAATTGAGGACCCACTCGGAGTGGCAGAAAGATTGGATCAATTTTAGGGCCAAACCTTTATACTTGGGATGAGATGCAATCTATCCTTGGTCAATTATTTACTACCGAGGAAAGAGATATGATCAGACGAGCAGGAATGAGACTGTGGGATGCTCAGCATGCCCAGGGACCCCAAGCAGATATTAAATGGCCACTCCAAAGACCTAATTGGGATAATCAGGATCCGGTGCATAGAACTCATATGCAGGACCTAAGAACTATAGTAATTCAGGGGATTAGAGAAGCAGTACCCCATGGCCAGAATATCTATAAAGCATTTAATGAAATGCAAAAGAAAGATGAGAGCCCTACTGAGTGGCTGGAACGACTGAGGAAAGCCCTTCAGCTGTACTCTGGGGTAAATCCAGACGAACCTTTAGGGCAAGCGTTCCTCAAAACTCAGTTTGTGGCAAAATCATGGGAAGATATCAGAAAGAAGATTGAAAAGTTAGAAGACTGGCAGAATAGAGGGTTGGATGAATTATTGAGGGAAGCTCAGAAAGTCTATGTAAGGTGAGAAGAAGAAAGCAGCAAGCAACAAGTAAGAATGATTGCAGCAGCAGTCAGAGAGGATCGCAAAGGGCGAGTAGGCGAAAATAGACCTACTGGATCGAAACAAGGGAATGCAGTAGTAAGAAAGGAACAAGGATGTTGTTTTTATTGTGGAAAGAAGGGACATATAAAGAAGAATTGCAGAGAAAAGATTAGGAATGAGGAAATATTAAAAATAGAATAGGAAAGTAAGGGGCTCTATATTTTAGGGGACCGGAGCCATCAGGAGCCCTTGATAAAATTAAAAATAGGTCCCCATAAACAAGAGTTCACCTTTTTAGTAGACACTGGGGCTGAGAAATCGACTATTAGGCAAATACCAGAGGGATGTAAAGTTTCCCCTGAAAAAGTACAAGTAATTGGGGCAAAAGGAGAACCCTTTAAAGTAAGCAAAATCAAAAATGTGGTATTCGAAACTGAAAATAAATTTGGAATGGGTGAACTCTTGCTCATCCCTGAAGCAGAATTTAATCTGTTAGGACGGGATTTAATTGTTGAATTGCAATTAGAAATTAAAGTAAAAAATCAAGAGCTAACGGTGTCTGCTTATCCTTTGGCCGTGGATGATCAAAAACAAATTAACCCCGATGTCTGGTACTTTCCGGACACAATAAGTAAACTGGAAATCCCATCGATTAAAATTCAAATTTCCGAACCCCACATACCTGTGAGGGTAAGGCAATATCCCATATCCCTAGAAGGACGAAGAGGATTAAAACCAGAAATTGATCGATTGTTAGCACAAGGAATCTTAGAGCCTTGTATGTCACCCTTTAACACCCCCATTTTGCCTGTAAGGAAGCCAAATGGGAAATATCGGCTTGTACATGATTTAAGGGAAATAAACAAAAGAACTATCACCCGGTTCCCTGTAGTAGCAAATCCATACACACTGCTAAGCAAGCTAGGACCCCATAACTCCTGGTACAGTGTGGCTGATTTAAAGGATGCCTTTTGGGCCTGTCCACTGGCAGAAGAATGCCGTGATTATTTTGCCTTTGAGTGGGAAGACATAGAGACAGGCCGTAGACAGCAATTGAGATGGACCGTGCTCCCCCAAGGATTCACTGAGTCCCCTAATCTGTTTGGACAGGCCCTGGAAGAGCTCTTAAAAGAATACCAGGTACAAACGGGAAATGTGCTGTTACAGTATGTAGATGATCTGCTCATAGCAGGGAATAATAAGGAGGATGTAAGAAAAGAAAGCATTCGACTCCTAAACTTTCTTGCACAAAAGGGACTACGGGTATCACAAGAAAAGTTACAATTTGTGGAGGAAAAAGTGAAATATTTGGGGCATTATTTGTTTAACGGCAAGAAGATATTGGATCCAGAGCGCATTAAAGGAATTCTGGAATTACCTATGCCTGTCACTAAGAGGCAAATTCGGCAGGCATTAGGGCTATTTGGGTATTGTAGGCAATGGATAGAGAACTACAGCTTTAAAGTTAAATTTTTATATGAACAACTATCTAAAGACAAAATACCCAAGTGGACCCCTCAGGATCAAGAGCAGTTTGCCAGTCTCAAAAAGGAGCTAAGTCAAGCACCGGTTTTGAGCCTCCCAGATTTAAAACGGCCATTCCATTTATTCGTTAACATACATGAAGGAACGGCATTCGGAGTATTAACTCAGGAATGGGCCGGACAAAAGAAACCGGTGGCATACCTATCAAAGCTGTTGGATCCTGTGAGCAGGGGTTGGCCAAGTTGTTTACAAATCATTGTTGTTGCTGCTGCCTTATTACTTGAAGAAACGAATCGTATTACCTTTAATGGAGAAGTTGTCCTATATGCGCCTCATAACATAAAGGGGGTGCTTCAACAAAAAGCAGAAAAATGGCTTACAGATAGCCAACTACTAAAGTATGAGGGAATACTCATAGAATCTCCAAAACTGTCCCTAAGGACTGTCGGAGTGATTAACCCTGCAGAATTTCTATACCCAGGGGAAAGTCCTGAGTTAGTACATGATTGTCTTCAAACGATTGAACAACAAACACGAATTCGACCAGATCTAGAAGAAGAGGAATTACAACATGGAGAAATATTTTTCATAGATGGGTCATCTCGAATAGTGGAAGAAACAGCTGTCCGGACTGCTGAGTGTGGATGGACTCATGCCAGTCGCATTAAAGGCCCAGTGACGAGACCCCACTGGAAAGTAATCAGTACTCCAGGTGACACCAAGATAACCCTGAAAAGATAACGTAATGATAGAGACTTTATTTGATTATTTTGCCGTATTACCTTTTGGTATAAAGTGTGTATTGCTGTTTATATTTGCTATAATTATTTCTTTTTTTATCTACTATATATGGAAGCGTACAAAGTGTGTTGAAGGAAATTGCTAAACTTATGCAACCACACAATACTGAATATAGAAAATATGTTGATGTCAATAATATAAGCACTCTAGATATACGAATTAGGTGTAATAATTTAAACTGTAATTGTTATCCATTTGCTTGTTTTAGGTGTAAGGTATGTCAGGATAAATGGTGGACACACTGTGAATATGGATACCCTCCAATAGGAGTTTGCACACAGTGTTGGAAAATTCAAAGAACTCTCACTGAGTGGAAATTAAAACAATTAGAGTCTAAACAAGAAATTATTCGAGAATCCCATGAGTGGTGGGAGATTTTTGCCAAAGGAATAAACCCTCAATAATGTTGTTACCACTCCAACGAACCAGTCCCCTTTGTAGCTGAAATTTTGGTTATAAAGTGCAGAAGGGAAGTACTAACTGTGTCTTGCTTTGCCCCATTAGTTAAAGCTGCAAAGTGGGAAGCCTATATAAACAGGCAGAAAGCCCGAAACAGCTATTCTCCTGAAGAATTCCCTTGCTGCCGAGAAGATGGTACACCCCGTGGCTCGAAGCAACCGAGTCGACGGGCGAGGCAGAGGAGGAATAAACTGTGGAGAAAAGAACCAGAACAATGGGACGCAAAAGCAGCAATGGCCGAACTTCCCCAGGACTGGTAAAAATATACTTAAATTGGCAAAATTGACAGACACCCTTTTTCCTGGTATACTGTTAGTTTTGCTATTGATAATAACCCAAGCAAATGGAAACCCTCATGAACCTATGAACTGGACAATAACAAACATAAAATATCCAAATAATCCAATCCAAGCACGAGCTACACCGGGCCCAGTTAGTTTCAATGTGAGTTTGCATGATTTAATTACTGAAGAAGAACGTAAAGATGTAGCAGATATATGTAAACCAATTTATATATGTCCAGCATCAAACCCTGGTAAAGCATACTGTAATTATCCAGGTCATTATTACTGTGCATATTGGGGGTGCGAAACATGGGCCTCTGAGTGGTCCGCATCTGGAGACCAATATCTAGAAATAAAGTGGTCACCGGAAGGATGCCAGAGACCTAAGTTACACGGAGACCGGTGCGGTCACTGCCTAAGTAAACCGAATCCTTGTATGGGCATCAATATAACTATAAAAAAATCCTACTCAGGAATCTTGGCTAGCAGGGAAATATTGGGGAGTTAGATTTTGGGAACCAGGGGCGGACAGAGGAAGCATTTTTTGAATTGTCAAAGAAAGAATGCCTCATGACCCTTTACCAGTAGGACCAAATCTGGTCCTGAATCCACCCACTTCCTCTAAAAAAAAAAAAAAAAAAAAAAAAAAAAAATGTTTGTCCCCATAATTGTCGTAACCCCTTCTCCAGACTCCCTTTCGGAAACAACTAATGACACTGTAACTGAATTCTCCTTATCCAGGGATCTAGAGTTGTCAGAATCCAAAGACCCCTTATGGAATCTAATGCAAGCCTCTTATCGTGCCCTTAATGAAAGCAAACCAAATTTAACTGAAGAATGCTGGTTATGTTATAATGTTAGACCACCATATTTTGAGGCAATTGGAAAACCAGGTAAAATTCAATGGTCTAATGGTTCAAACCCACGAGAATGTCCATGGGATGACCAGAGGAACCATACGCAAGGAATTACTATTCAATTAGTAACAGGTCAAGGAAAATGTATAGGTACAGTGCCCGAAAAGTATCAGCCTTTGTGCTACCGAACAATCACTAACACCATTATAGAGAAACACAAACGTCAGTGACAAATGGGCTATCCCGACACCGGGAGCTAAATGGGTTTGTTCAGACATCGGAGTAACGCCTTGCCTATCCCTAAAAGTGTTTGATCAATCTCAGTTTTGTGTGCAGGTGATTATTGTTCCTCGTCTGATCTATCACACCTCTGAGGAGGTGATACGCCACTTTGAAGGAGACCTGAATAGACAAAAACGAGAGCAAATTACAGTGGTAACCCTAGCTACACTGCTGATAGCTGGCGGAGTTGGGGCAGGCACAGGTATAGCCTCTCTCATAAAAGGTCAAGAACTGCAGAATTTACAACTAGCAGTAGATGAAGATTTAGCCAAAATTGAGCGATCAATTCAGAATCTGGCTACCTCAGTAAAATCCCTATCAGAAGTAGTATTACAAAATAGGAGGGGACTAGATTTGTTATTTTTAAAGGAAGGAGGACTTTGTGTGGCCCTCAAGGAAGAATGTTGTTCATTTGCTGATCACACTGGTGTAGTGCAAGACGTGATGGCTGAACTTCGAAAAAGACTGGACCAACGGAAAAGGGAAAGAGAAGCAAATAAATCATGGTATGAAAATTGGTTCAATGCCTCACCTTGGTTAACAACTCTGATATCTACCTTAGCAGGACCATTATTCATGATAATTTTAGGCCTTATATTTGGGACTTGTATATTACGCTATGTTTTGCAATTTATTAAAGAACGCTTTGAAATAGCAAAATTGCTTGTAGTCACTGCAAGAAATGAATCTGTTAGTGAAGATGATTAATAATAATAGTAAAAAGAGAAAAAGGTGGGATTGTGAGAAACTATGGACTAAGGTATTGTTTATTAAGATTTATGTTAAGCTCAATGTAAAGGCTAAGCAACAAAAGATATGGAATCACCTATGTAAACAGCTATCAGACACTGCTTGCTTAAGATAAGATAACCACAAACTAAATCAGACACCGCTTGTGCAAGATAACCGCCAGACATCCAGGAACCGACAGAAACAGGACAAACAACCCCATATAAGGACATAAGGGTGAGGGATCAACTATGGGATAAAGGAGAAAAACGTATAAAAAGGAACTGTTTCAACTGCTCAGGACGACAGTTGGCGGAACGCAGATTCCCCTGCCGTCCAGCGCTGTATTTGCTCATATTCTACTTGCTATAATTAATAAAATTTTAATTGGATTATGATCCATTGTGGTCTCAATTTATAACACTGGGAACGGCAATGAGCCGTTTGTCTCCAACAACCCGTCTGTCAAGGTACCAGAACCTCAGAGACAGGGTAACGCTTTGTGGACTACAGCCAGGAGCTGAGCACCACGCAGCCGCTCACTCAGAGGAGGGTGAGGAAGGGGAAGGGGAAGGAAACCAGAAGCTGGACTGTCCCCAAACCACGCGTCCTGCAGCCATGCACTCCTTCCCCACCAGCCCCCTTTATGGTCAGCATCATGTCGTGGCATGGAATAGCCCCTTTGGAAGGTTTGGCTCACTAGTCGTGGCTGTATCCCCTCCTAGTCCTGGCTGTGTCCCCTCCCTACTTCCTGCATGCCACCACCTTCTGTCATTGGCAGGGCAGTGTGAGAAGCTGAAATGTCCTGGCTGCATGGGAACATGCGATCTCTGGGGACCTGGTGTGCTATGGTCCTGAGATGCTGCGTTGTTTCTGCCCTGAGTGAGCACTGAACCACAACTGAGCTAGTGATTCAGTATTTTCCTGTACAAGATCACGTGCTTCAGGTCAACTTTTGCTCATTATAATAGAAACCCACACCCCCATCTGAAAAGCTACCCGGCCTCCAAGGTGCGACCACCCCTCACTCAACATGCACTCTGAATTTCTCTTAATTTCCTTTAAATCCAAAGCACAGCAAACCAACACAGCAAAGCTATGCATACCTAGAGTCACTCTAGCTCCACCTGATAGGTAAAAATAGTATAAAAGTAGCCCAAAACCAGAGGCCGGGAAGGGAAGATACTGTTGTAACTAGTCAAAAAAGACACCATCACCAACCATGGTCGGCTTCTGGGACCAGACGACGGGCTGAGCCTCTCGTATCCGCCACCCCCAGGGACGCCATTTAGCTCTCCTAGGAAACTTAGAGATCTCTAGAGAGAATTCTTTACGTTGCTGTATGGCTCAGATACTTTCACGTTGCTTTATGTGTACCTTTACGTGCTCTTATGTTGCTGTGCTATTGCATGTGCTGTTGTGGATGGTGGAGCATCACCGGCAATCCAAAGCAGCTGCGCTCTGATCCCAACACACAGCACCATTCCCTAATCCAGCTGTGCCAGCTCCTCCCTGGACGCCACCCACCCGACCCAGTGTGGCCGTGCTGCCTCATCGACCGTGACTGGAGGGAACGGTGCTTGCACCATTTGTGACTCTGCAGCAGTCGTGACAGGGCAGCACTGTACGTGACCGGGCTCAGAGCGCAGGATCTGCACTCGCTCAGACTCCGAGCTGCCCCCAGCCCCTCAGATCCCCGAGGACAAGCTGGAACACAAGCAGGTTGATTCTCTGCTAAATTCCTTTACCTCTTTAATGTCAAAGAGGGGGAAGGAGAGGGGAAAGAAAACCAAAGGCCAACCTCATGGGCTGGGATGAAGATGGTTTACTGGGACAGCAGAGAGAGAGGAGTAACAGTAACAGGACTGTATAGCAAAATAGACAAATCTGGTGATACACCATGCAGTTTCCAGCTGAACTGCACAGCTCAGCTGTACAAATTGTTCAAAAATACCATTTCCTGGGAAGCAGGATGAGCGGTTTGGCGCAAACAACCTCTCCTGCAAGGTAACAGAACCTGCAGAGGCCGGGTAATGTTTTGTGGGCTGGGTCTCGCCTCACAAGGGGCTTGATCCCACAGGCATCTGCGGGTGGGACTAAGGCCTCCATCCTCCCAAGGCCGGAAGGGCCTGTAGCCTCTTGAGCTCAAAGCAGCCGCTCTGACAAACTGGACATTACGCTTCCGCATTCGATAAACCATCTGGACACTGGCCCTGCAAGGGCAGCCCCTCAGTCAGCAGCCGCCCTGACTGAGAGACAGGACACTGTCCTTGTCCCATAAGGAACAGTGACAGGCAGGCGGGGCCCTGCGGAGGCACAGCGCCTTCTAGCTACAGTCCAGTGTGAGGCCACTGAACGGGGTCACTGCTCCATCAGCCCACCTGGGGGGGTCAAATGACCCCTTGGTTGGGACCCCCATTCCCCACCGACTCATTTCCAGAACACTCTGCAACTCAACACTGAGCCTGCACAAGATATGCTAGGCCTCCCTGAAGGGTGGGGACAGGGAGCATCAAAGATGCAGATTCGGGACATCTGGCACGCACCCTCCATCCAAGCACCACACCTTTATGACCAGCTACGCTGGATCCACAGGTAGCGACATCTTCTTCTTTTTTCTCTTTTACTCTCTTTCTCAGTCTCTCTCAACTTCTACCCTTGTTCTCAGCACAGAACCGTAACAGCACTTCCAGGTTTGCTAAGTTCTACTGACTGGGATCCGTTGCTCCCAATATATGGTGTGGGGCGGTTCCGTTTGCAAGCTTTATGGCTGTACTGGCTTTTAAGGAAAGCTGTGCTTTGCTGGGACCTCCTGGGTAATTGTTGTTACTCCTGAGTACCACGCCGAGGATCAGAAGCTGATCTTGCCGGTGTGGCTGTTAAAAGAGACCAGCTAAGAGAGGGTTAACCTGGCCCTTGGGGCAGGTAGCAAAGGTCAACTCTACACGTACCCATCTGCTGGGGACCGGGACAGACAGGTCTCAATCTCCCTGGTTTGCCTTGCCTGCCTGGTGGGACCTGACAGCGTCCCAAAGCCAGACTGTCCCCAAACCACGCATCCTGGATACCTCCGCCTTCTCCAAAACACAAGAGTGTAAGAACCTGGATAGACCTTGACTGCTTGGGAACAACTAAAAACATCAGTGAGTTATCAGCACTGCTCCCATCCTGACTGCACCAATGGGATGAAGTTTAACAAGGCCAATGGCATCTTGGCTTGTATCAAAAACAGTGTGGCCAGTAGGTCTAGGGAGGTGATTGTGCCCCTGTACTCGGCATTGGTGAGGCCACACCTTGAGTACTGTGTCCAGTTCTGGGCTCCTCACCACAAGAAGGACATGGAGGTCCTGGAGCGAGTCCAGAGAAGGGCAACCAGGCTGGTGAAGGGGCTGAAGGGCAAATCCTTTGAGGAGCGTCTGAGGGATCTGGGGCTGTTTAGCCTAGAGAAGAGGAGATTGAGGGGAGACCTTATCACTGCCTACAACTATCTGAAGGGAGGTTATAGAGAGATAGGTGATGGTCTCTTCAGCCAGGTGACAGGAGATAGGACAAGGGGGAATGGCATGAAGCTGCGCCAGGGCAGGTTTAGATTGCACATTAGAAAAAACTTTTTTACTGAAAGAGTTGTCAGGGCCTGGAACAGGCTGCCCAGGGAGGGGGTTGAGTCACCTTCCCTGGATGTGTTCAAAAAAAGGGTAGATGAAATACTCAGGGATATGGTTTAGTTTAGGATGCGAATGGTTGGACTTGATGATCTTAAAGGTCTTTTCCAACCTTGTGATTCTGTGATTCTGTGATAAAATGTGCTGTATTTAAAACTGGCTTATTACAAAGGAACTTGAATCTGGGGTTTGATCCTGAAAATCACAGAACTGTGAGATAACCCCTCATACCTAGTTCCTAAGCACAGGACCAAAGAACCAAGCAAGTATTTCTGCTTCTTAAACTTTCAGCCATTTTGTTTGGTTTTGCTTAGCTATTCTTCAGAGGGAACTATACTGAAATTAATGCAGTAAAATGATTCTGTCCCCAGTCATTCTCCTAAGACTTGCCACAGTTTCAGCAAATTTATCTTATACTTAGGTGGAAAAGATGTGCTTTTTGGTTGGATTTATCATGTTACTTTATTTATATAAACAACTACAGGCCTTGCATTTTAATTTGAAATGCAGTTTTAACTAGATTTAGTTTTTAAGTCTTTGTTAGAGGAGGTCTTATGTTTTTTTTAAATTAAAATGCAATTTCACTAATTTTCTACCATTCCTGAAATTGAGCTGGCTTGAAAAATGAAATCTCAATCCTGGAAAAGCATCCTTCAATTTCCAAACAAAGCTCTTTCTTATTTTCTGTTTTATTAAATAAGAATATTTCTCACAGAGTCAGAGAGTCCACATGGTCAACACGCTGGCCTGTGAAATGTTCACTCTGCCAGACTTGTGGTGTTCTGATTAAAAACCCCCACCAAACAGCGCTGTTCTGAATGAGGCAAAGTGTTACTTTGGGGCTTTCAGATCAAATGCTTTGTCTGCATCCACAAAAATTGGTCAGAAGTTCTGCTTTCTCCCAGACTGGATAAAAATCTACTCTGGCATCACAAAATGGAATTACTGCTCCCCTCCCAGCCCCACCACCTGCTCTGCCCTAGACATGCTCAGATTGGCCTTCATTCACCAGGCAAACCATGTGGTTCTATTGCTGGATCCACACACTTCCAACTGAACACCTCCCTTGAACAGCTCCTGCTCATTGAGGATCCTGCAAGCAATTTTCTCTGCACCTTCCATCAACAGGTGTCCCTCCAGCTTTGCTTTTCCCTTTTGCTGGGCCGGGTTAGCAGTACAGCTTCTCTGAGAGGGCATTACATGGATTTGAATAGACAAATACCAACTCAAGAGGCTCTCCGTTGTTTTGCACTTTGAAGAAGGTGGGTGAGATGTGATAAATTTCGGTGCGGTTGCCCCTTGTTATCTTTTGTGTGGACAGGAATTGCTACGTGAGGCTTAAGGTCTGAAGACTGTTTGCTTTAGTCTGAATTAGCTAAACAGTCAAAAAAGAAAATAGCTGCGAGATACCGTTTAAAACAAATCTGTTCCCTGATGTGAATGGCTAAAACCAGACCAGCAGATTAAATTGTGATGATTTAAGGCATTAAAAATCAGTGGGATATGTTCATGTCTGAGTCTGTGCTCTGAATTTCCAAAATATCAGAGCTGTACTCACAGCAAGACACTACACCACCAGTTATAACTACCTGACTATGATTTACTGCCGTTTTCTGCCTAATAAACAAGCCTTAACGTACTCAGTGACCAGAGCACTGAGAGTGACATCTTATTATAAGCTGTTGCAAAAAGAGTATCAAGGCACAAAAAATCCCTTTCAGATCCGTATGCAGAGGACACATCAAAACTGTAGAGCAGTTTACAGATGTTGTGTCTAACAATAGAGGGAAAAAGAACCCTTATTCTTTCTTTAATGGAATGATTTTGTTTTCCCTCGTTTATCCTTTTCCCATATACCTGTGCTGTAATAACTCCTCACTCTCCAGAACACAGCTTTGTACCAGGGCTGGCAACCTGAATCTGTACAAAATGCACATGCAGAGAGAAGAGAGGCCTCTACACACACACACTGGAGTCAGGAAACAGTCAGGCTCACATTCAGCACTTTGTAGTATTTGTGGTGCTACAGACGAAACTCAAACTTAAATTTTACTTGGAAAAGCCATACGCTTACCTGAAGGTGTTGTAGAGTGTAGGACTCGCCTGACACAGCAGCACAGCCACCCAAACTTGCACAGACGGTCAAGGCACTTGCTTCTTCCTTCAGAGGATGACTCCAGACGAGCTGCCATGAAGAGGCGGTACATGTGGGAAACGAAGAGCGGCCCTGGAAAGGAGACACAGTTATGCCCCCTGGAGGGAAAGAGAAAAAGCAGTAAAACACGAGATGGAGGAGCTTGTAGAGATGTAAATTTGTGCGTTGTTCAGCAGGGAGGTGGCACGGTGTGCTTTGTAATGTTAAGGAAGGTGCAGGCTTTAAAGACTAAGCGGGGAGAGGGGGGGAGAAGGGGAGGGGAAACTGGGTCGGGGGTGGGGGCGGTGGGGGAAACCAGATGAAGTTCAACAAAAGCAAGTGTAAAGACTTGCACCTGGGAAGGAACAACTGTTTGTATCAGTACAGGCTGGGGGATGACCTGCTGGAGAAGAGCTCAGTGGAGAAGGACCTGGGGGTCCTGGTAGATGACAGGTTGGCCATGAGCCAGCAGTGTGCCTCGGTGGCCAAGAGAGCCAATGGGATCCTGGGATGCATCAGGAGGAGTGTAGCCAGCAGGTCAAAGGAGGTGATCCTCCCTCTCTACTCTGCCCTGGTCAGGCCCCACCTGGAGTATTGTGTCCAGTTCTGGGCTCCTTGGTATAAAAAGGACAGGGATCTCCTGGAAAGAGTCCAAAGAAGGGCTACGAAGATGATTAAGGGCCTAGAGCATCTCCCCTATGAGGAAAGGCTGAGTAAGCTGGGACTGTTCAGCCTTGAGAAGAGAAGACTAAGGGGGGACCTAATCAAAGTTTATAATTATCTGAAGCAGGGGATGCAGGGGGAATCAGCCAGGCCCTTTTCAGTGGTCTGTGGGGATAGGACAAGGGGCAATGGCTGCAAGTTGGAGCATAGGAAGTTCCGCACCAACATGTGGAAGAACTTTTTCACAGTGAGGGTGACTGAGCACTGGAATAGGCTGCCCAGGGAGGTGGTGGAGTCTCCTTCTCTGGAGATATTCAAGACCCGCCTGGACGCCTATCTGAGCAATATGAGCTAGGGAGCCTGCTTTGGCAGGGGGGTTGGACCCGATGATCTCTCGAGGTCCCTTCCAACCCCTACAATTCTGTGATTCTGTGATTCTGTGATACTCTTTATTCTGTATATCTTCTGTCAGTGTTAAAACCTTGAGGAGAGGTTTTGTAGTTTCACAGTAAAGAGGCACATTCATATGATCCCCTAACATATGCACTGGCAGTCTTTGGGGGGCCCTCCCGTGCACAGCCTGGCCTGCTGGAGCCCCACCCAGCACCCCTTAGAGGAAGGCCTTTGGGGTGCTGGGCCCCAGGCAGTCCCTGTGCCCAGGAGGCCCAGGGGCTGTCCCTGCCTTTGGTGGCCATGCAGCGGGCACAGCTGTTGGGTGTCCCTGACCTGTCCTCTGCCCCTGAGCTCCCAAGAACAAAGCCAGGGGCCTTACTCTTCTCTCAGGCCGTGACACAAACCATTCCTGTGGCACAGAGACCATCCCTATGAGTTGTTCCCTTTCTGTGCCAGATGTAAAGTAGATGAGGCCATGCAGTGTGGAGGACGAGGCACCTGACACCCTCTCAGGGAGTTTGAGGGTGTGTGACTTCCGCAGCTACAGCCTGGAGGAAATGCAAAAACGTGTATCTGGAGCCTGGGGTTGGGCAGATCGTGCCAAGAGACTCCCATGAAAGTAGGACAGACTTTGAAATCCAAGGGAGGTTGCATGGGTATGGTGGAAAGGATGTAATTTTCTGAGCTAGAACGTTGCGATCCATGCCTAAAGTACAGCCAGGGCCTCCTTTCTCACTCCCTTCTCTGGTGGCACAAAGCTGATGCTTACTTTTTCCCCCTCTTACATATGTTCCCTTACATACGGGCTGCTACTATCACTGCTGGGCTCGGCGTTGGTCAGCAACAGATCCATCCTTGAGCCCGCTCGAATCTGCTCTGTCAGACCCACAGAAAGCTTCTAGCAATTGCTTGCAGAAGCCACCCCTAGAGCCACCCCGCCAACCCCAATCCTTGCCACACAAACCCAAACCAGTGATATATTAGTGGGAGGACCTGATAGTAGCACAGTAGGATGAACCCAAGCAAAAAGAATTCCTCATCTAGAAAGTCTGGGACTGAGATTCCAGCAGAAAAGGTGCAACTTCCCTCTCCTGAGGTAGTTTCTGAGCATGTGGTGGGAAGGGGGGTTCAGTGTGTCTTCGTCCCAGCAGCCTGCCTGCCTTAGAACAAATACAGATAGCAGAAAAGAGAAGGGACTCACAAGGTGCCCTAGGCTTGCCGGTGTGCTGAAGGGAAGCTATTCCAGACTTCTCCCTCATAGCTTGCCCCCCGTATGACCTGTAAGAGCTGGCTGGGATTGGAGCCCCGTTCAGGAAGAGGCCTTGAAAATAGGTTTTGAAGCAGGAGTGTTTTGGGCCTTGGCCGCAGCGCGCTTCAGGGATCCACTCCGTTCTGCACAGGGCTTTGCAGTTAGTGGGGCACCAATACACCAGCAGCAGCATGGACCAGAGGGTCCAACTCACCCCACTGGGCTCTACTCACATAGTTTGAGAGTTCCTCCATCTGGGAAAAGGGTCTGTTTGTAGTCAGTTCTTGCTGGGCAAGAAGCTGAGAAAACGGTAAAGTGACAACCATTAATCTTGAGGGCATCTTTTGAGTCCTAAAACCTGTGCTGGCCCCACTGCAGCCCCTGCAGGGGTGGCAAAGAGAGAAAGTGTTAGGAAATGGTGCGCTCAGTTAGGCAATTACAGTCACGTCTCCCAAGCAGAGGAGGAAACAGCCAAAACACTTCAGATACAAGGAGGAGCATCTGCTTCCCCAGGTGAAGAACCTCCTCCTTCCTCGATCAGTGTTGTGGGTTCGGCCAGGACAGAGTTAATTTTTCCTTCTAGCAGCTGGTGTGGTGCTGTGTTTGGCAGTCAGGATGGGAGCAGTGCTGATAACTCACTGATGTTTTCAGTTGTTCCCAAGCAGTCAAGGTCTATCCAGGTTCTTACACTCTTGTGTTTTGGAGAAGGCGGAGGCATCCAGGATGTGTGGTTTGGGGACAGTCTGGCTTTGGGACGCTGTCAGGTCCCACCAGGCAGGCAAGGCAAACCAGGGAGATTGAGACCTGTCTGTCCCGGTCCCCAGCAGATGGGTACCTGTAGAGTTGACCTTTGCTACCTGCCCCAAGGGCCAGGTTAACCCTCTCTTAGCTGGTCTCTTTTAACAACCACACCGGCAAGATCAGCTTCTGATCCTCGGCGTGGTACTCAGGAGTAACAACAATTACCCAGGAGGTCCCAGCAAAGCACAGCTTTCCTTAAAAGCCAGTACAGCCATAAAGCTTGCAAACGGAACCGCCCCACACCATATATTGGGAGCAACGGATCCCAGTCAGTAGAACTTAGCAAACCTGGAAGTGCTGTTACGGTTCTGTGCTGAGAACAAGGGTAGAAGTTGAGAGAGACTGAGAAAGAGAGTAAAAGAGAAAAAAGAAGAAGATGTCGCTACCTGTGGATCCAGCGTAGCTGGTCATAAAGGTGTGGTGCTTGGATGGAGGGTGCGTGCCAGATGTCCCGAATCTGCATCTTTGATGCTCCCTGTCCCCACCCTTCAGGAAGGCCTAGCATATCTTGTGCAGGCTCAGTGTTGAGTTGCAGAGTGTTCTGGAAATGAGTCGGTGGGGAATGGGGGTCCCAACCAAGGGGTCATTTGACCCCCCCAGGTGGGCTGATGGAGCAGTGACCCCGTTCAGTGGCCTCACACCGGACTGTAGCTAGAAGGCGCTGTGCCTCCGCAGGGCCCCGCCTGCCTGTCACTGTTCCTTATGGGACAAGGACAGTGTCCTGTCTCTCAGTCAGGGCGGCTGCTGACTGAGGGGCTGCCCTTGCAGGGCCAGTGTCCAGATGGTTTATCGAATGCGGGAGCGTAATGTCCAGTTTGTCAGAGCGGCTGCTGTGAGCTCAAGAGGCTACAGGCCCTTCTGGCCTTGGGAGGATGGAGGCCTTAGTCCCACCCGCAGATGCTTGTGGGATCAAGCCCCTTGTGAGGCGAGACCCAGCCCACAAAACATTACCCGGCCTCTGCAGGTTCTGTTATCTTGCAGGAGAGGTTGTTTGAGCCAAACCGCTCATCCTGCTTCCCAGGAAATGGTATTTTTGAACAATTTGTACAGCTGAGCTGTGCAGTTCAGCTGGAAACTGCATGGTGTATCACCAGATTTGTCTATTTTGCTATACAGTCCTGTTACTGTTACTCCTCTCTCTCTGCTGTCCCAGTAAACCATCTTCATCCCAGCCCATGAGGTTGGCCTTTGGTTTTCTTTCCCCTCTCCTTCCCCCTCTTTGACATTAAAGAGGTAAAGGAATTTAGCAGAGAATCAACCTCCTTGTGTTCCAGCTTGTCCTCGGGGATCTGAGGGGCTGGGGGCAGCTCGGAGTCTGAGCGAGTGCAGATCCTGCGCTCTGAGCCCCGTCACGTATAGTGCTGCCCTGTCACGACTGCTGCAGAGTCACAAATGGTGCAAGCACCGTTCCCTCCAGTCACGGTCGATGAGGCAGCACGGCCACACTGGGTCGGGTGGGTGGCGTCCAGGGAGGAGCTGGCACAGCTGGATTAGGGAATGGTGCTGTGTGTTGGGATCAGAGCGCAGGTGCTTTGGATTGCCGGTGATGCTCCACCATCCACAACAGCACATGCAATAGCACAGCAACATAAGAGCACGTAAAGGTACACATAAAGCAACGTGAAAGTATCTGAGCCATACAGCAATGTAAAGAATTCTCTCTGGAGATCTCTAAGTTTCCTAGGAGAGCTAAATGGCGTCCCTGGGGGTGGGGGATACGAGAGGCTCAGCCCGTTGGCTGGTCGCAGAAGCCGACCATGGTTGGTGACAGTATCTTTTTTGACTAGTTACAACAGTATCTTCCCTTCCAGGCCTCTGGTTTTGGGCTACTTTTATACTATTTTTACCTGTCAGGTGGAGCTTGAGTGACTCTAGGTATGCATAGCTTTGCTGTGATTGGTGTAAGTTTTCTTTGCTTCGGATTTAAAGGAAATTAACAGAAATTCAGAGTGCATGTTCAGTGAGGGGTGGTCGCACCTTGGAGGCCGGGTAGCTTTTCAGATGGGGGTGTGGGTTTCTATTATAATGAGCAAAAGTTGACTTGAAGCACGTGATCTTGTACAGGAAAATACTGAATCACTAGCTCAGTTGTGGTTCAGTGCTCACTCAGGGCAGAAACAACGCAGCATCTCAGGACCATAGCACACCAGGTCCCCAGAGATCACATGTTCCCAAGCAGTCCAGGACTTTTCAGCTTCTCACACTGCCCTGCCAATGACAGAAGGTGGTGGCACGCAGGAAGTAGGGAGGGGACACAGCCAGGACTAGGAGGGGACACAGCCACGACTAGTGAGCCAAACCTTCCAAAGGGGCTATTCCATGCCACGACAGGATGCTGACCATAAAGGGGGCTGGTGGGGAAGGAGTGCATGGCTCCAGGACGCGTGGTTTGGGGACAGTCCAGCTTCTGGTTTCCTTCCCCTTCCCCTTCCTCACCCTCCTCTGAGTGAGCGGCTGCGTGGTGCTCAGCTCCTGGCTGTAGTCCACAAAGCGTTACCCTGTCTCTGAGGTTCTGGTACCTTGACAGACGGGTTGTTGGAGACAAACGGCTCATTGCCGTTCCCAGCGATTGGCTATTTGCAGCAAGACAGAACGGGGGGTGTAGTGGTGGACGTAGTTTTCCTGGATTTTATTAAGGCTTTTGGTCCTGTCTTCCCCCAGGCATTTTCCAGGTCTGAGATGAGCAGGGACATGGTGTGCTGGGTGAAGAGCTGGCTGAGGGGCAGGGCTTCTAGGGTAGGAGTGAATGGGGCTGCATGTGTCTGTTGACCGGTCAGCAGTGCTTTCCTTCCAGGCTCAGTTCTAAGGCCAGTTCTGTTCAACACCTGAATCAAGAATCTGGATGCAGGGGTTGAATGTGTGCTTAGTAAGTGTGCTGATGATCCTGAGCCGGGCAGTGGTGTTGATTCTCTCGAGGGATGAGAGGCCCCGCTGAGGGATCTGGATAGATTGGAGCATTGGGCAACCGTCAGTGACATCAAAGTGTCCCAAGACCAAAGGCCAGTTTCCACACCTGGCAGGGAGTAAGGCTGGGAGAGTGGCCGGACAGCAGCCCTGCTGCAGCAAGGGGCCTGGGGGTGCTGGTTGACATGAAGTGCAACTGGAGTCAGCAGTGTGGCTGCGGAGGGGAAGCAGAGAATCAGGTGCTGATTTGTTCTCCCTGGGACCCAGGGCCAGGGCATGGGGGAATGGCTCCAAGCTGGGACCCCTCGCAGCAGGTTCAGAGGCTACATGAGGAAACATTTCTTTGCCAAGGGGGTAGACAAACCCTGGATCAGGCTTCCATTCCATTCCATTCCACTCACATTCATTTCCATTCATTCCCATTCCCCTGCACCCTATTTTATACTATTCTGTTCCCTCTGCTCACTAGAAATCCAGATCTTGATTTGCCTGGAATGCCAAGAGTTAACCAGTTCCAAAAAGCAATGAACAACACAAAGACAATTCTACTTTTGACTTTTATTTTATTTTACTGGTTTGGCCTTCTTTCTGCCAAGGCTTTTCCCTTGTTCCTTGTTTTGCCTTTTGCCGTGGCTTTTCCTTTTTGCCTTCTTTTTGGCCTTGTGCCTCTCACCTTGCCTTGTTTTTTATTTAGAGTATTGTATATTTTTAAAATTTAACATTATTTAATGTTAAATTTAATGTAACATTAATAATAATTTCATATTAATTTAACTTAACCTCATATAATGCTACACTACTTGTCTTAAAGCTGCACAATACCCCGTGTGGGTGCAGCGAGGCAGGAGCCCTTGTAAGCAGGGTCTGTTTTGGCCAAGCAAGAACCCCTGGGGAAAGCGAGCCCTGTCAAGGGGCTGTGCTCAGTGCTACCGAGGAAAAGAGGACAGTCCTGGGGGGGCCTCCCTTGGGGCCCGCCCTGGGAGTCCAGAAAGCTTCCTCCCCCGGCATGCGGGGCACGAGTGCACCTTCGTGGGGCACGAGCAGCGGGCCCCGAGCCAAAACGGCCCAGAGGAGCCCTGGCAAGGGACCAGCGCGCTCAGTGCCACAGAGGCAGGCAAAAACCCCCGGGGCACAACTCCAAGCCCACTGTGGGGGAAAAAAGCCCTCCTCCCCCCAGCTGCAGGGCACGAGAGGCCACCTTCGTGGGGCACGAGCAGCAGGCAGTGACCCGGCCCAGATGGGCTGGAGGGGCCCTGGCAAGGGGTCCTGCTCAGTGCTGCAGAGGAAGGCAAAAAACCCCCGGGGACCAGTGCCAATCCCCCCCGGGGGAAAATTCCTTCCTGACCCCAGCAGCAGAGCTGGCGATCGGCTACTCCCTGAGCATGTGAGCAAGACCGGCTCCCTCCTCCCACCGGCTGGTCACGCCTCCCAGGAGATGCCCTAGCCCTGTTCTCCCTCAGCCTGGAGCCTGATCTCCTCCCCTGGCCCCATCAATTGGGGGCAAGGATCCTTCCCGCGATTGGCAGGGTGCCGGCATGGGCTCCAAAGCTTCAAAACTGCTGCACCCCGTTTGCTTACGGCTGCTGCCCCTGGCTCGGCGGGGGATGAGGATGGCGATCTCGGGAGCGCTCCTCAGGAAGGCATATGCTTAGTGCAGCCACGGCCTTCGGAGTGTGGTCCTCCCTCAGCCCTCTGGGAGGAGTTTCCCCAGCTCCTCGAGCAGCTGCTCCTCTTGCGTGTGCCTGGGGCTGTCCCCAGGACAGCTCTGGCAGGGGCCTGGCAGGACACCCCGTTTTATACTGCCCCGGGGCATTGTGACCTCAGCTGTGCCTGGCGATGGGGTGTGACGGGCGGCCCCCCATGCACAGCCTTACCTGCTGCAGCCCCCCCAGCACCCCTGTGGGATTTGCTTCACTGAAATAGATACGGATGAAGTTGATAACGTTGAGGAATGAGTGGAAAAGCTTTAATGATGGAAAAATCTTAATGAGCAAAAGTTAACCTTGCTTATATAACTTTGAGAGATGACAATTGGATAGTGGACAACAGGACCACCTGGCTTCGGAAGGACCGTAGATAAAGATGACAATTGCTTTGATAAACGCTTGTTTGCTACTCATTAGTCCATTAGATAAGCAGTATCCCATATCCTGTTTATTGTAATTATCTATGATATAGAGAGCACACCATGTATCCACACATCATGTATCTAACAAGCTGTGTTGATATTTGTCCAAATGGGAAAGTACCGAACCTGCTTTAACAATATAAAAGGAGCACGCTGAAACAATAAATGGGGACATGCTTGAACATTCACATTGAATGTGTGTCTGTCTCCTTCCTCGCAGAAGATGTAACAATTGGTGACCCCGACGTGATTCCGACATATCAGGACTTGATATCGACATATCAGAAAAGATTTAAGATATAAGACAAAACGGCAGCCGGGAGATTTTGAAGTCGGCTGGGTCTGCGACGGGCGCCGCTGGCACTTCTTTGGTACCAGGTGAGCGGCTTGCTTATTATGGGTTCTACTGTATCAGTAGAAGTAAAAGCTGTGCTAGCCATTCTCTTGAATCTGGCTGATAAGCACGATATTTCCTTTAAAAGAGAAGGATGTTATGGACTTGCTGTTGTGGGGACAACGGCGAAATGTGTTAACGGCCATGGAAGATGTGTTTAAGGAGGAGCGGTGGCAAAAGTTGGGTCAAGAACTTTGGGACTCTGTGCAAGTCGGTAATAAAGAGGCAATCTCTCTTAGCCAGGTTTGGCACATGGTAAATAGACTTATGGAAATTACTCGGAAGGAATCGGACATTATGGAGGCAGCGGAGAAGGCATTAGGGTATGCAGCAAAGAAGGATAACACCTCCGATATTAATGATAAATTGGCTGCATTGGACTTAGAGGATCCGGACATGCTGGTCATGCCGGCTAATCTTAATGAGGCCAGGCAACTTTTTGAGCCTTCCGTCCCTCCCGATTATCTGGACACACCATTAGATTATGAAATGCCCTCTGCTCCTCCAGTGAAGATCTCCCCGGCAGATATAGAACATCTTCCTCCGCTTCCTGACAGTGACGATTTTATGGAAGTGGTTCAACAGGTGAAGGAGGAAGAAAGGGAATTGAAAAGGCAGGCAGATGCCCTCCAGGCCAAAGGGGAACGACAAAAAAGGAGTTTAGAACACATGGGTGGAAAGTTGCAGCAGATCATGAAACAACAGTCAAAATTAATACGGGACCTATATCAGCGTTTTAGTCAACAGGCCGCACCTGTGAATGCCGGATTGAGACTTTCCCCTTCTGAACATGTATCGCACGTCAAGACTCAGACTCCAGAATTGGGGCAAAAATGGCAGGGTATTATTCGGGATGCTATTGTTGACGGTGAATTTATAGGCCCATTGCGAGCCTACCCTGTAGCCATTAGTCCAGCGGCTGGTGGACAGGGAGAGGTTAAGGAATGGCAACAATTTGACTGGCGTTTATTAGACCGGTTGCAGAAAGCTGTTATGGAATACGGTCTTGATAATGCATATGTTCGTAATTTAATAGATGTGGTTTTCTCGCAGAACATATTGACACCGCATGACGTGGATACGTTAGTATCCTTGATTTTGTCACCTATGCAGAAATTGGTATTTAGAGATGATTGGCGACGGCGGGTAGAACTAGATGCGATACAGAATTTGGAGCGGGCTGACGCTGATCCACTGAAAACAGCAACAATCGATATGATGTTAGGGCAGGGTACGTTCGTGCACCCGAGAGTACAGGCACGCCTTAGTCGGCGTATATTGCACACAGTCAGGCTTTGGCTGCTGCAGTGTTAAAGGCGCTGCAAGTATCGTCCACTCTGACCCCTCCTTATACAAAAATTACACAGCAACCTAATGAACCTTTTGCTACATTTCTGGATCGCTTACGTGCATCAGTTGAGAAATCTCCTAATTTAACAGCGGACGCAAAATCTGCAGTTATGTTGGATCTTGCGGTACAGAATGCGAATGATGTATGTAGGCGTATCCTTTCTACCTTACCTAGGACTGCTAGTTTGGTACAAATGATGGAGGCATGTGCTCGAGCAGACATGGTAGTAGAACAAGATAAAGCTAATCTTTATGCACAGGCTCATGCTAGGGCGCTAGCTGCAGCGTTGCAGCCTGCTTATCGGCACAATAGTTCCCGACAGCGATGAGGTGTTTGTTTTTTGTGTGGAGCAAAAGGACACCTCAGAAAAAATTGCCCAAGAAACAAAAATAATAACGACACAATAGTACAGAAAATTTGTAATCGTTGTCAACGCCCTGGACATCTTGTCTCTGAGTGCAGGGCGCGTTTTCACAAAAATGGTCAACCCTTGTATTCAGGAAACTCATTAGCGAGCGCCAGGAAGGGGGGTGCATTGATACAAAATACCCCTCAGAATCCATTTCAGACCAAGAATTCGATGAACACCAAGTACAGTTGGACACCGAATGTCCTGGATGCTTGGGTCAGCTCTGAGGAGAGACCCTCGGGAGTGCAGGAGTAGACCTCCCAATTGCAAATGATGTCGAATTACTAAACGATCAGGTACAAATAGTAGAGTCCACGGTAAAGGGCCCGCTGGGGTATGGATTGAGTGCACTATTGATTGGCAGATCTTCTGCCTCAGCTCAAGGCATTTTTGTACTCCCTGGTTTAATTGATGCTGATTATGAAGGGATTATAAAAATTATGGTATGAGCCTTATTCCCCCCTATTACAATTAAAAAAGGAACTAAAATTGCGCAACTTGTTCCCTTTAGGAGTTCTGTACCATTTGCTAAAAACGTTAAGCGGGGTCAAGATGGATTTGGCTCCACTAATGACCCATCTGTGTATTTTTCCATTCCGGTTAAGGATGGAAGAATAACCAGAAAGGTGTCACTCACAGGAAGTGACGGTTTCACATTTACGCTATTGATGCTGGTGGATACTGGAGCTGATGTTAGCATTATACCAAAGAAGTTGTGGCCCCCAACATGGGCGCTGAGTCCAGTAGATCATAGAATCATAGAATTGTCTTCGTTGGAAGGGACCCTTTAGATCATCGAGTCCAACTATCACCCTAACCTGCCATCCACTACTAAACCATATCCCTCAGCAGCACATCTAACCGTCTTTTAAATACCTCCAGGGATGGAGACTCCACCACCTCCCTGGACAGCCCATTCCAATGCCTTTCAGGTAGTTGTAGGGGGCAATTAGGTGTTACAATCCAAGGCATTGGGGGACAACAATACACTATGGTAAGCTCTGATTACGTTACCATTCAAGATCAATCAGAATCATGGTTGATGGCCCGAGTACGACCTTTTATCGTAGACTCGAGTATTGCCCTGTTGGGACGTGATTGCTTAGCACAATGGGGAGTAACCCTTCAAACGCCGCCTTTTTCGTAGCGGCCACTGCTCAACGACAGCTAACTGACCCCATACCATTGCAATGGGAAACAACTGAACCAGTATGGGTTGAACAGTGGCCGCTTCCTTTAGAAAAGCTGTCTCATTTAAAAAAGTTAGTTCATGAACAGTTCCTTGCTGGGCATTTGGAGGAGTCCTTTAGTCCATGGAATACACCCATGTTTGTTATTCAAAAGAAGTTGGGAAATTGGCGTTTACTCCAAGACCTGAGAGCAGTTAATGCGGTGATAAAGTCTATGGGAGCTCTGCAGCCAGGTTTACCCACACCAACTATGATTCCAAGTAACTGGGAAATCTTAGTCATAGATCTAAAAGATTGTTTTTTCACAATTCCATTACATGAAAATGATAGAGAGAAATTTGCCTTTTCGGTTCCCACTATTAATAAACAAGAACCATGTAAACGATACCAGTGGAAGGTGCTTCCACAGGGAATGAAAAATTCGCCCACTATTTGTCAGTACTTTGTGGCTTCTGCCCTAGTGGCTGTGCGCCAAGCATTTCCGGACTATCTTATTTATCATTATATGGATGATATTCTGTGTTCTGCTTCTAACATCTCCTCAGATTTTGTTACTAGATTGCAGGAGGCATTATCTGCAGCTGGATTGAAGATTGCTGAAGAGAAATTTCAACGACATTCACCGTATTCATACTTAGGTTTCAAAGTAACTGCAACAACTGTAGCTCCTCAAAGATTAAAGATACACAAGGAAGTCAGTACATTGCACGATGTCCAGAAATTGTTAGGAGACATACAATGGCTTCGACCATATTGTGGCATATCTAACCAGGATATTGCCCCATTGATAACATTGTTGCGAGGAGGGGATGGTGCTGATGCTCCCCGATTCCTGGGAAATGAACAACATCAAGCCTTGCAAGTGATTTCTCAAAAAATCTCACAAAATTACGCGAACAGACGTGTTTTGGATGTTCCTATATCCATGGCTGTGTTGAATAACGAGGAGTACTTGGCAGCATTGCTGTTTCAATGGGTACCCTCACAGGTGGATCCCTTAAGTGTCATAGAATGGATGTTCCCCTCGATATCATTAAAAAGAACTATTGTAACTAGAATCGAGGCCATTGCAGACCTAATTAGCAAGGCGCGTCAAAGGATTTATGATATTTCTGGATTAGAAATCAACACTATTTATATGCCATATACAATTGAACAGGTACAAAGAATGTTTCAAAAGATACTTGATATCACGTTAGCTTTGTATGACTTTTCTGGGATAATTACTAATCATTATCCAAAGCATCGGCTGTTTTCTGTAACCTTACAAATCGAAAAAGAACCCTTGTTTTCAGTGACACCCGTTCAGGGTATCACCGTCTATTCCGATGCCAGCCAACGTACAGGCAAATATGGGTTTGCTTGGTATGCAGACTCACAATGGCATTCCCAACTGTTTGTTGGCAGTGGGTCTGCCCAGCTGCTTGAATTGCAAGCTGTAATTCAAGTTTTTGCTGAATTTACATCACAGCCACTTAATCTTGTTTGTGATTCTTTGTATGTTGTAGGAATTGTAAAACGGCTTGAACGAGCCTTTATCAAGGATCTTACAAATGTTAGTCTTAAAGAGGCACTTATTCAGTTACGACACCTTTTGGATAATCGTAGAGATCCATATTTTGTTACTCACATTCGTAGTCATTCTGTGATTTCTGCAGGACTATTTGAAGGTAACAAGGTAATTGATAGACTTGTGGCACCAACATTGGTTGTACCACAAGTGTACAAACAAGCTTCGCTTTCTCATGCCTTTTTTCATCAATCAGCCAAATCCTTAGCGAAACAATTTAACTTGTCGCTGAATCAAGCTCGTAATATTATATCTACCTGCTCTGCGTGTTCACCTATGCCTGCTACATTAGAGTTAGGAATTAACCCTAGGGGCTTGAGAGCTTTGGAATTATGGCAAACTGATATTACATTTGTTAAGGCTTTTAGGAATATGCAGTATGTTCATGTATCAGTGGATACGTTTTCTCATATGGTGTGGGCCACAGCGCAACAGAAAAGTAATGCTGCTGCTGCTCGGAAGCATTGGCTTCAGTGTTTTGCTGTAATGGGGGTTCCCCAAAAGATCAAAACTGACAATGGCTCTGCTTATGTAGCCCATGGCACACAAAAATTTTTACAAGAATGGGGGATCACCCATATTACGGGAATACCGGGTAATTCTACCGGTCAAGCTATAGTAGAACGAGCTCATCGTTACTTAAAAACTCAGATCAGCAAGTATGAGGACGAAAAACTAGCACCCGATCAGGTTTTATTAAAGGCCTTATATGTTATAAATTGGCTGAATATACAGGATGAGTATCCCCCTGCGTATATCCACATTACGTCACAAAAACAGAAATTCAAGGAAAAACCTTTAGTTACATGGTTTGACAGTGCAGAAAACACATGGAAAGGTCCTGTAGAGCTTCTAACCTGGGGAAGAGGATATGCTTGTGTTTTGACAGGTAGCGGGCCCCGATGGCTGCCTGCCAGGTGGATTCGCCCAGCTGTTACATCGTCCTAATCATTGGTAGCGTCTTATGTGGAGTGACGTCTACAGCCCTACCAGTGGAGTATGCTACGAGCCAAGGAAGAGACAACCTGTGGGTTCGTTGGGCTAACGCGACGGGAACTCAAGATTTCTGTTTGTCATTGCAGCAAGTGGGGAATCCTTTTCGTACCTGTCTGATTGGCATTCCGTTTATCAATCTCACAGATTTTGCTAATTGGGTTGACATATTAACCCCAATAAACGATACTGTTGTTGCTGCTGCTGCAGCCAGCAGCGGTTGGGCTGTGAATACTACTCTGAACGCGCTATTAATAAAGAACTTGAGAAAGGTTATGTTACCCCCTCAAGAACTAGATTTGTTGGGATCCTTGTCTAATGATGGATGTATCAAATTCAGTACGAGTACTGTGAGTGATGATTTCCCTCCAACCACTGTCACACCAAAAGATTTGAAGTACCAGGATGAAAGCTTTTGTAATCTTACGAAACAAGATATTCCGTATAACAGAACCAAAGCTTATGCCTTACCTCCTGGTTATTTTCTGATTTGTGGGGATCGTGCATGGCCTGGTGTGCCTATACTACCATTTGGTGGTCCGTGCTTCATCGGTAAGCTTACCTTACTTATGCCAAGAAAGCAGTACTTGGAACAAATGCAGGAATTATACTCAGCACAATTGAAGAAGCGGGTGCAAAAGCGATCAATATCTGAAGTTAGTGACAATTGTACTGATACAGTACTTCTATGGGGACAGCCCACCATAATTTCTTTATCGTTATTCATGCCACCCGTGGCTACTGCACATTTTACTATGGCAATCCGAAACTTGATGTGCTGGGCCGGAAAACAATTCAATCTTACTTCACAAATTCTATATGACCTAGCAACAGAAGTTGATAGCAGTAGAAAGGCCACTTTACAAAATAGAGCAGCTATAGACTTCTTGTTATTGGCACATGGCCATGGCTGTGAAGATTTTGCAGGCATGTGTTGTTTTAATTTAAGTGATCAAAGTCGATCGATCCATGAGAAACTTAAGGAATTGGAAAACAACATGGGCAAATTACTAGAGTGGAACAATCCATTTGATGATTGGATAAATTCCTTGAATCTTGGTCGTTGGTGGAAAGTTATCCTCAAATATGTGCTTTTGATTTTGTGCTTTCTTTTACTTGTTTTGATGATTTTTCCATGTATGATACAGTGTGCCTTATCTATATTTCAAGGAATTGCAAGAGATGTCCTTAAAAAAGAAAAAGGGGGAGTTGTGGGATTTGCTTCACTGAAATAGATACGGATGAAGTTGACAACATTGAGGAATGAGTGGAAAAGTTTTAATGATGGAAAAATCTTAATGAGCAAAAGTTAACCTTGCTTATATAACTTTGAGAGATGACAATTGGATAGTGGACAACAGGACCACCTGGCTTCGGAAGGACTGTAGATAAAGATGACAATTGCTTTGATAAACGCTTGTTTGCTACTCATTAGTCCATTAGATAAGCAGTATCCCATATCCTGTTTATTGTAATTATCTATGATATAGAGAGCACACCATGTATCCACACATCATGTATCTAACAAGCTGTGTTGATATTTGTCCAAATGGGAAAGTACCGAACCTGCTTTAACAATATAAAAGGAGCACGCTGAAACAATAAATGGGGACATGCTTGAACATTCACATTGAATGTGTGTCTGTCTCCTTCCTCGCAGAAGATGTAACACACCCCTTAGAGGAAGGCCTTTGGGTGCTGTAGGAACTTGCAGTCTTTTGTTCTTTATATTAAAAAATTATCGATTATTTTCCATTTCTTAGAGTTAAGTCAAGTCAAAACTCGATACAGCTGCACCACAACTGGACGTGGAATACGATGTTTCAATGTCTCTTATCAAATCTAATTGCACTAGAAATGAAGAATAACGAGTAACAATTAAGCTGGCAAGGGACATAAAGGATAATAAAAAGGGGTTTTTTAGACACGTGAACAGTAAGAGGATGTCCAGGGATAATGTAGGTCCCTTGCTGAATAAGGAGGGTGTCCTGGTTACGGGGGATGCTGAGAAAGTGGAGATACTGAATGCCGCCTTTGCTTCGGTCTTCACTTCAAAGGCCCCCCGGGACCCACAGACACTGGATGAGAGTAGGACTGATTGGGAAATGAAGAATTTCCCTCTGGTTCAAGTAGGGGAGGTCCAGGAGCGGCTCAAAGGGATTAATGCACACAAATCCATGGGCCCAGATGGGTTACATCCACGTGTGCTGAGGGAGCTGGCGGAGGTGATTGCTGAGCCGCTCTCTATCATCTTCAACAGGTCTTGGAGGACAGGAGAAGTGCCTGAAGACTGGAGGATAGCCAATGTCACTCCAGTCTTTAAAAAGGGCAAGAAGGAGGAACCTAGTAACTATAGGCCAGTCAGCCTCACCTCTGCCCCTGGAAAGGTAATGGAACAGCTTGTTCTGGATGCCATCTCCAACCAATTGGAAGAGAAGAAGGTCATGAGGAGTAGTCAGCATGGATTCACTAAGGGGAAATCGTGCTCAACCAACCTCATAGCCTTCTACGATCTCATGACAGGCTGGGTAGATGGAGGGAGAGCAGTGGATGTCATCTACCTTGACTTCAGCAAGGCCTTTGATACTGTCTCCCATGACATCCTGATAGCAAAGCTGAGAAAGCATGGGATAGATGAGTGGACAGTGAGGTGGGTTGAGAATTGGCTGTCGGACCGAACCCAGAGGGTTGTGATTCGTGGAGTAGAATCTGACTGGAGGCCTGTTACCAGCGGTGTTCCCCAGGGCTCAGTGTTGGGTCCAGTCCTGTTTAATATCTTCATTGACGATCTTGATGAGGGAATAACATCCACCCTCAGCAAGTACGCCGATGATATAAAGCTGGGAGGAGTGGCTGACACACAGGAGCACTGCGCTGCCATCCAGAGAGACCTGGACAGGCTGGAGAGCTGGGCAGTGAGCGGTGAGGTCGGGGCGGAGAGCTCTCCAGTGTGGGACAACCTTTTGTACAGGGAAGCTGTGGTTCTTGTGTTAATGCAAAGTAGTGAAACCTGAACCCAAGCTGCTGGTCAGCAAATCGAGAGGGGATAGAACTTTGCTTCATTGTTATTAAAGTTGTCCTGGATTCACCGCAATCGGAGTCTGTCACTTTCAATAGGCCACAGGTACAAACCCTGCTGTTCAAAGGGTAATAAGCAGAAGTCAAGCTGACTGTGACCAGCCCACATAGAGCCCAGACCTTCACCCTACACAGAAATGTCCAAGTTCTCCACTACAGGTGTTCCAAAGCCAGAAGATAAGCTGTTACAACTGCATAAGCCTTTCTTGTCCTTTGTTTTCTATTGTATTGAAAACCTTCCTAGCACCGGCTTTTTCTCAACTCAAGAAAAGGTGTCTCTGCATGGAAAAAACACATCAATGCAGAGCAGCCAAGTTCCCTTGGGGCTTTTTACCTACAGGCATTTTAGACTTGAGATACCCAGGCATAACACAGAGAGATGCTCCATGTGGGGTTTGGGTTCTTGCAACTGTTTTCAAGAGAAAATTGCAGCAACTCCAGGCCTTTCATATACAAACACCAGAAATAAAACTTTTCTGAGGTATTTTCCACCAAAAAAAATTAATTCCCCTCACTGAATTTTTTTTCTATTTCTTTATTCCTTAATGTGAGAATGCTGGTCAAGTACTGACTGAGAGTGACAGCTCAGCCTCCTCCCTCCTCTCCCCATGCTGGAATGCATCCCTCCAGCTGCTGCCCCACTAATCATTTCAGGGACACACCTGGAGATACTGGAAAAGGGGCAGCAGCAATGGCAGCAGCACAGCACATCTGGAGGAACCTCAACAAGTAGCACAAGAGGGGTAGAAGATGGAGGTGCCACAGTTGCATACAGGCAGCTGGGCAGGGACAAACCATGGGCACTTGACAGCCAGCCTGAAGAAATGCTGTAAAATTGCACTCTAAAACACCGCAGCTGAGCTCTGCCATGAGTTTCTGAGTACCTGTGAGGGAATTTGCAAACAGCAAAAACAAGGAAAGCTTTTTGCTTTACCTTGTCCTTCCCTTCCAAATCCATGATATTGGAAGACACAAAAAAAGGCCCCTTTTTGTGAAGTATTGGAAGAAATGTGCTGCCTGCCATGATTTTTCAGACTGGAACGACTGCAGAGGACCAGTCCCCACATGCAGAAATGCTCTATTAAAAGGCATGTACAGTCTCTGATAGGCCTTCCTCTAAGGGGTGCTGGGTGGGGTGCAGCAGGCCTGACAGTGCATATGTTATGGGATCATATGAATGTGCCTCTTCACTGTGAAACTACAAAACCTCTCCTCAAGGTTTTAACACTGACAGAAGATATACAGAATAAAGAGTATCGAATTGTTACTCATTATTCTTCATTTCTAGTGCAATGGGATTTGATAAGAGACATTGAAACATCGTATTCCACGTCCAGTTGTGGTGCAGCTGTATCGAGTTTTGACTTGACTTAACTCTAAGAAATGGAAAATAATCAATAATTTTTTAATATAAAGAACAAAAGACTGCAAGTTCCTACAGCACCCAAAGGCCTTCCTCTAAGGGGTGCTGGGGGGGGCTGCAGCAGACCGGGCTGTGCATGGGGGGGCCGTCCATCAAACCTGGTCGCCAGACACCGCTGAGGTCACAATGCCCCAAGGCAGTATAAAAGGGGGTGTCCTGCCAGGCCCCTGCCAGAGCTGTCCTGGGGACAGCCCCAGGCACACGCAAGAGGAGCAGCTGCTCGAGGAGCTGGGGAAACTTCTCCCAGAGGGCTGAGGGAGGACCACACTCCGAAGGCCGTGGCTGCACTAAGCATATGCCTTCCTGAGGAGCGCTCCATAGATCGCCATCCTCATCCCCCGCCGAGCCAGGGGCAGCAGCCGTAAGCAAACGGGATGCAGCAGTTTTGAAGCTTTGGAGCCCATGCCGGCACCCTGCCAGGCGCGGGAAGGATCCTTGCCCCCAAGTTGATGGGGCCAGGGGAGGAGATCAGGCTCCGGGCTGAGGGAGAACAGGGCTAGGGCATCTCCTGGGAGGCGTGACCAGCCGGTGGGAGGAGGGAGCCGGTCTTGCTCGCATGCTCAGGGAGTAGCAGATCGCCAGCTCTGCTGCTGGGGTCAGGAAGGAATTTTCCCCCGGGGGGGATTGGCACTGGTCCCCGGGGGTTTTTTGCCTTCCTCTGCAGCACTGAGCAGGACCCCTTGCCAGGGCCCCTCCGGCCCATCTGGGCCGGGTCACTGCCTGCTGCTCGTGCCCCACGAAGGTGGCCTCTCGTGCCCTGCAGCTGGGGGGAGGAGGGCTTTTTTCCCCCACGGTGGGCTTGGAGTTGTGCCCTGGGGGTTTTTGCCTGCCTCTGTGGCACTGAGCGCGCTGGTCCCTTGCCAGGGCTCCTCTGGGCCGTTTTGGCTCGGGGCCCGCTGCTCGTGCCCCACGAAGGTGCACTCGTGCCCCGCGTGCCGGGGGAGGAAGCTTTCTGGACTCCCGGGGCGGGCCCCAAGGGAGGCCCCCCCAGGACTGTCCTCTTTTCCTCGGTAGCACTGAGCACAGCCCCTTGACAGGGCTCGCTTTCCCCAGGGGTTCTTGCTTGGCCAAAACAGACCCTGCTTACAAGGGCTCCTGCCTCGCTGCACCCACACCGGGCAGGCACAGGAGCACTTCTCCTGCACCACTGGCAGAGCCTGACAGGGCAAGGCAGCAAAGATCACAGGCAAGGAAAAAGGAAAGCAAAGCATAGAAATGTAGAGATTTAAGTAGTGTAGCATTGTATGAGGTAACAGAAGATAAATTAAAAAACAGAGAAAAGGCAAAAAAAAGGAAAAAGGAAAAATGAAAGGAAGAATGCATAAGGCACCCATATCTTGAAGGGTTGGGGGATTGACAGGTAATATGATATATTGAGGGGCTGGTTTTGGTGCTTGTTGTTGGGCTGTCTCTTGAAGGTTTTGTAGAGTGTTGGAAGTTTGGGGTGGTTACTGTTGATAGTGTAGCTGTTTTGTCCATTCGGTTGGATTTTAGTGGAGTGGTGATGTTGTATTCATGGGGTGTAGGTATATTTCAGTTTGCTGGGTGGGGATTGTTGTTAACTTTGTGGTGTCAGAGCTTGTGCAGGTGGAGGTCGGTTAGTGATTCATTGATTGTTTGGTGATGGAAGTAGTAGGGCTGGGAATAGCATGGAGATTAAAATGAAGGGGATTCCTAGGAGGGATGGGCTTGTAAATTGGTCAAAGAATCTTAAGTTCATGGTGAAGTTCAAGAGTGGCTTTTAGTATTTGCAGGGGGTTTATTGTGGACTGGGTTGGTAGGGGAAAACGATAAAAGTTGAGGTTGAATAATTAGTGAGAGGGTTAATCATGCTATAAGTACAATGCAAAATCATGGGTGTGGGTTAAACTGTGGCATGCCACTAAGGAGGTGTTGGTGGACCTCTTTCTCTAGCTTAAAAGGCTAGTGCTGTTGCATAGCTTCTTAATGATTAGGATGATAGTAGTGAGGATCGGTTTCCAAGTGGACAAAATGTGTAGATTCTACTACAATTGGTATGTAGCTGTGGTTGGCACTGCAAATTTTGGAGCATTGGCCATAGAAGGTGCCTGGGCAGGTAGTGATGAATGATGTCTGGTTTAGTCGTCCTGGGATTGCATTGGGCTTTTACCCCTAATGTGGGGATTGCTCAGGAGTGTAAGACATCATCGGCTGTGATGATAATGCGGATGGGGGATTCTATTGGAATAACCAAGCGGTGGTCTACTTCTAGTAGTCAGAAGTGTCCTGGTAGGAGCTCTGTTGTGGGGATCATGTATGAGTCGAATACAAGATCTTTAAAGTCTGTGTATTCATAGGTTCAGTATCATTGGTGTCCGATGGCTTTTAGGGTAAGATCAGGTTTGTCTAGCTCGTCTATAATATATATGATTTGGAGGGATGGTAGGGCAAGTAGAGTGAGGGCGATAGCTGGTAAGATTGTTCAAATTAGTTCTACCTCTTGGGCGTCTACGCCGTTTGATGAGAATTTCTCTATAAGTGCCAGTAGGTACAGGACTAGGCTGCAGATTGCAGTGTGACTATTAGGGCATGATGGTGGAATTCCACAAGTTCTTCTATGATGGGGGAGGAGGCGTTTTGGAATTCGAGTTGAGAGGGGTTAGCCATGTGAGGTGTACTGGGTTTTCACCTGTGATTTAGACTTGACAAGGCTATGTAATTAGTTTGCTAACACAGAATCATAGAATCATAGAATGGTATGAGTTGGAAGGGACCCCAAGGATCATAGAGCTCCAACCCCTCTGCCACAGGCAGGGCCACCAACCTCAGGCCTGGATCTACTCTAGGTTGCCCAGGGCCCCATCCAACCTGTCCTTGAACACTACCAGGGACGGGGCATCCACATCTCATAAGAAAGAAGCATAAGTGGTTTGATGCTGTTGGCTTGAAACCAGCATGTGAGGGTTCGATTCCTTCCTGTCTTGTACTTGGAGGAAGGCGGGTTCTTCAAAGGTGTGGTGTGGGGGAGGGCAGCCCTGGATTCATTCGATGCTCGTGGCTGTTATTTCTGGTCGAAGGGCTTTTAGTTTTGATGTGAAAGCTTCTCATGTGATGAATATGAGTGTGATTACAGCTACTATTGAGATTAGTGAGCCAACTGAAGATACAGTGTTTCATATGGTATAGGCGTCTGGGTAATCTGAGTACCGTTGAGGTGTGCCTGCTAGACCTAAGAAGTGCTGGGGGAAGGACGTTAGATTTACGCCTGTGAATGTTACTCCAAAGTGGGCTTTGGCTCAGGTTGGATGTGAAGTGAGTGCAGTGAACAGGGGGAATCAGTGGGTGAATCCTGCTAAGATGGCAAATGCAGCCCCTATTGATAGTACTTCGTATGTGTCGTGTAGGACGATGTCTAGTGAAGGGTTTGCTAGGACAATTCCTGTTAGACCTCCAATGGTAAATAGGAAGATGAAGCCAAGGGCTCAGAGTATTGGTGGGTCTCATTTGATTGTCCCCCTGTGGAGCGTAGCCAGACAGCGAAAAACTTTATTTCTGGTTGGGATAGCAATGATTATTGTTGCTGATGTGAAGTATGCTCAGGTGTCTACATCTGTACCAACCAAAGATCACAAGCAAAGAAAAAGCAAAGCATAGAAATGTAGAGATTTAAGACAAGTAGTGTAGCACTGTCTGAGTTAACAGAAGATAAATTTTAAAAAAAAGAGAAAAGCCAAAAAAAAAGGAAAAGGCAAAAGGAAGACTGCAAAAGGAAAGGAAACAGGCAAAAAATACAAGGCAAGGAAAAAGGAAAAGGCACTGGAAAGTCAAGAGGAAAAGAAGTTGCCAAGAGGCAAGGCAGAAGGGAAGACATGGCAAAAGACAGAAAAGCAAAAGACCAAAGGCAAAGAAAGAGGAGGCAAAATCCCTAGCCTGAAGACACGGGAAAAGGCATGGCAAAATGGGAAATGCCCAGCAAAGGGGAAAAGGCAAAAGGACAAAGCTAAAGTAAGAAAGCAAGGCCATAGTTAAAGGAAGAAACAAGAGACAAGGCACAAAGCAAAAAGGCAAGTCAGGAGGCATAGCAATGGGCAAAGTAAGAGGCAAGAGGTAAGTTAAAAGACATGGCCAAGGGGAAAAGGGAATGGCAAAAAGCAAAAGCAACAGCCTAAGGCAAGAGATAGTGTAAAAGGAAATGCAAAAGGCAAAGAGCAAAATGGAAAAGGAAAAAGGAAAAATAAGAAGTAAGAGGCAAGGTGAGAGGCACAAGGCAAAAAAGAAGGCAAGAAAGAAAAGCCACGGCAATGGACAAAGCAAGGAAAAAGGAAAAAGCCTCAGCATAAAGAAGGCCAAACCAGTAAAATAAAAATAAAATAAAATAAAATAAAATGCACAATTGTCTTTGTGTTCTTCATCGGTTTTTGGAACTGGCTAACTCTTGGCATTCCAGGCAAATCAGGGTCTTGATTTCTAGTGAGCAGAGGGAACAGAATAGTATACAAAAGGGTATAGTGGAATGGGATGGAATGGAATGGACCGGAACAGTCCAGCTGGAAGGGACCTACAACACCCATCTAGTCCAGCTGCCTGACCACCAGGGATGACCAAAGTTAAAGCACGGAGACCAGGGCATTGTGCAAATGCCTCTAAACACTGACAGGGCTGCAGCCGCGAACAGCGCTCTACGAAGCCTGTTCCAGAGTTTGGCTACCCCCTTGGTTGCCCCTCAGCCTCCTTCTCTCTACACTAGTGTCCTGGTTTCAGCTCAGACAGAATAAATTTTCCTTCTAGGAGAGTGTGGAATGCTGTGTTTGGGAGTTAGGGTGAGAGCAGTGCTCATAACACACAGATGTTGTTAGTTGTGTCTAAGCAGTCAAGGACTTTTCAGTTGTTCCTGACCTGCTAACAAGAAGGTGGGGTGGGGACACCCAGGGAGCTGGGAAGGGACACCCCAGGACAGATGACCCAAACTGGCAGAAGAGGGTATTCCATACCAACTACGTCATGCTCAGCATAAAGGGGGGCTGGTGAGGGGAGGAGGGCATGGCTCCAAGACGCATGGCTTTGGGGACGGCCTGGTTTCGGGACAACTCTGAGCTGTTCAGCCTGAGTTGTGTGGTTCAGTGAGAAACTGCATCGTGTGTCACCAGTTTTGTGTATTTTGCTGTACAGTCCTGTTGCTGTTATATCTCTCCTTCTCTGCCATCCCAGTAAACCATCTTTATCCCAAACCATGAGGTTTAGGGGTTTTTTGAGGCTCTTTTTCCTCCTCTTCCCCGCTCCCCCCAATTCTCCCCACACACACTCTTCAAGAGCGAGTGGCTGTGTGGTGCTTGGCTCTTGTTTGGGGCAAAACCACAACAAACTAGACAGGCAGACAAGCCCAGAGTCCTCAGCAGCTCCTCAGGGAACATGCCTGCCCCCCCCACTCACCTCTTGCCACCTCTGGTGCCATATACTCTGGATATATTCAAGTACCAAAATGATTCTAGCTGGACTTTGGTAAAGCCTTTGACACAGTTTCTCACAGCATTCTGACTGAGAAACTGGCTGCCACTGGCCTGGACAGGTGGACCCTCAGCTGGGTTAAAAACTGCATGGATGGCCCAGCCCAGAGGGTGGTGGTGAACGGAACAAAATCCAGCTGGAGGCCGGTCACGAGTGGCGTCCCCCAGGGCTCAGTCCTGGGTCCAGTCTTGTTCAACATCTTTATCAGTGATCTCGACGAAGGGATTGAATGCTCCCTCACTAAGTTTGCAGATGACACTAAACTAGGAGCAAGTGTTGATCTGCCTGAGAGTAGGGAAGCTCTTCAGACGGATCTGAACAGACTGGACCGATGGGCTGACTCCAATGGGATGAAGTTTAACAAGGCCAAGTGTAGAGTGCTGCACATGGGACATAACAACCCCATGCAGCGCTACAGGCTTGGGGGAGACTGGCTGGAGAGCTGTCAGGCAGAGAAGGACCTGGGGGTGTTGGTTGACTGCAGACTGAATATGAGTCAGCAGTGTGATCAGGCGGCCAAGAAGGCCAATGACATCTTGGCTTGTATCAAAAACAGTGTGGCCAGTATGTCTGGGGAGGTGATTGTGCCCCTGTACTCGGCATTGGTGAGGCCACACCTTGAGTACTGTGTCCAGTTCTGGGCTCCTCACCACAAGAAGGACATGGAGGTCGTGGAGCGAGTCCAGAGAAGGGCAACCAGGCTGGTGAAGGGGCTGGAGGGCAAATCCTATGAGGAGCGGCTGAGGGATCTGGGGCTGTTTAGCCTAGAGAAGAGGAGGTTGAGGGGAGACCTTATCACTGCCGACAACTACCTGAAGGGAGGTTATAGAGAGGTAGGTGATGGTCTCTTCAGCCAGGTGACAGGAGATAGGACAACGGGGAATGGCATGAAGCTGTGCCAGGGCAGGTTTAGATTGCACATTAGAAAAAACTTTTTTACTGAAAGAGTTGTCAGGGCCTGGAACAGGCTGCCCAGGGAGGGGGTTGAGTCACCTTCCCTGGATGTGTTCAAAAAAAGGGTAGATGAAATACTCAGGGATATGGTTTAGTTTAGGATGCGAATGGTTGGACTTGATGATCTTAAAGGTCTTTTCCAACCTTGTGATTCTGTGATTCTGTCATAAAATGTGCTGTATTTAAAACTGGCTTATTACAAAGGAACTTGAATCTGGGGTTTCATCCTGAAAATCACAGAACTGTGAGATAACCCCTCATACCTAGTTCCTAAGCACAGGACCAAAGAACCAAGCAAGTATTTCTGCTTCTTAAACTTTCAGCCATTTTGTTTGGTTTTGCTTAGCTATTCTTCAGAGGGAACTATACTGAAATTAATGCAGTAAAATGATTCTGTCCCCAGTCATTCTCCTAAGACTTGCCACAGTTTCAGCAAATTTATCTTATACTTAGGTGGAAAAGATGTGCTTTTTGGTTGGATTTATCATGTTACTTTATTTATATAAACAACTACAGGCCTTGCATTTTAATTTGAAATGCAGTTTTAACTAGATTTAGTTTTTAAGTCTTTGTTAGAGGAGGTCTTATTTTTTTTAAATTAAAATGCAATTTCACTAATTTTTTCTACCATTCCTGAAATTGAGCTGGCTTGAAAAATGAAATCTCAATCCTGGAAAAGCATCCTTCAATTTCCAAACAAAGCTCTTTCTTATTTTCTGTTTTATTAAATAAGAATATTTCTCACAGAGTCAGAGAGTCCACATGGTCAACACGCTGGCCTGTGAAATGTTCACTCTGCCAGACTTGTGGTGTTCTGATTAAAAACCCCCACCAAACAGCGCTGTTCTGAATGAGGCAAAGTGTTACTTTGGGGCTTTCAGATCAAATGCTTTGTCTGCGTCCACAAAAATTGGTCAGAAGTTCTGCTTTCTCCCAGACTGGATAAAAATCTACTCTGGCATCACAAAATGGAATTACTGCTCCCCTCCCAGCCCCACCACCTGCTCTGCCCTAGACATGCTCAGATTGGCCTTCATTCACCAGGCAAACCATGTGGTTCTATTGCTGGATCCACACACTTCCAACTGAACACCTCCCTTGAACAGCTCCTGCTCACTGAGGATCCTGCAAGCAATTTTCTCTGCACCTTCCATCAACAGGTGTCCCTCCAGCTTTGCTTTTCCCTTTTGCTGGGCCGGGTTAGCAGTACAGCTTCTCTGAGAGGGCATTACATGGATTTGAATAGACAAATACCAACTCAAGAGGCTCTCCGTTGTTTTGCACTTTGAAGAAGGTGGGTGAGATGTGATAAATTTCGGTGCGGTTGCCCCTTGTTATCTTTTGTGTGGACAGGAATTGCTACGTGAGGCTTAAGGTCTGAAGACTGTTTGCTTTAGTCTGAATTAGCTAAACAGTCAAAAAAGAAAATAGCTGCGAGATACCGTTTAAAACAAATCTGTTCCCTGATGTGAATGGCTAAAACCAGACCAGCAGATTAAATTGTGATGATTTAAGGCATTAAAAATCAGTGGGATATGTTCATGTCTGAGTTTGTGCTCTGAATTTCCAAAAGATCAGAGCTGTACTCACAGCAAGACACTACACCACCAGTTATAACTACCTGACTATGATTTACTGCTGTTTTCTGCCTAAATAAATAAGCCTTAACGTACTCAGTGACCAGAGCACTGAGAGTGACATCTTATTATAAGCTGTTGCAAAAAGAGTATCAAGGCACAAAAAATCCCTTTCAGATCCGTATGCAGAGGACACATCAAAACTGTAGAGCAGTTTACAGATGTTGTGTCTAACAATAGAGGGAAAAAGAACCCTTATTCTTTCTTTAATGGAATGATTTTGTTTTCCCTCGTTTATCCTTTTCCCATATACCTGTGCTGTAATAACTCCTCACTCTCCAGAACACAGCTTTGTACCAGGGCTGGCAACCTGAATCTGTACAAAATGCACATGGAGAGAGAAGAGAGGCCTCTACACACACACACTGGAGTCAGGAAACAGTCAGGCTCACATTCAGCACTTTGTAGTATTTGTGGTGCTACAGACGAAACTCAAACTTAAATTTTAATTGGAAAAGCCATACGCTTACCTGAAGCTGTTGTAGAGTGTAGGACTCGCCTGACACAGCAGCACAGCCACCCAAACTTGCACAGACGGTCAAGGCACTTGCTTCTTCCTTCAGAGGATGACTCCAGACGAGCTGCCATGAAGAGGCGGTACATGTGGGAAACGAAGAGCGGCCCTGGAAAGGAGACACAGTTATGCCCCCTGGAGGGAAAGAGAAAAAGCAGTAAAGCACGAGATGGAGGAGCTTGTAGAGATGTAAATTTGTGCGTTGTTCAGCAGGGAGGTGGCACGGTGTGCTTTGTAATGTTAAGGAAGGTGCAGGCTTTAAAGACTAAGCGGGGAGAGGGGGGGAGAAGGGGAGGGGAAACTGGGTCGGGGGTGGGGGCGGTGAGGTCGGGGCGGAGAGCTCTCCAGTGTGGGACAACCTTTTGTACAGGGAAGCTGTGGTTCTTGTGTTAATGCAAAGTAGTGAAACCTGAACCCAAGCTGCTGGTCAGCAAATCGAGAGGGGATAGAACTTTGCTTCATTGTTATTAAAGTTGTCCTGGATTCACCGCAATCGGAGTCTGTCACTTTCAATAGGCCACAGGTACAAACCCTGCTGTTCAAAGGGTAATAAGCAGAAGTCAAGCTGACTGTGACCAGCCCACATAGAGCCCAGACCTTCACCCTACACAGAAATGTCCAAGTTCTCCACTACAGGTGTTCCAAAGCCAGAAGATAAGCTGTTACAACTGCATAAGCCTTTCTTGTCCTTTGTTTTCTATTGTACTGAAAACCTTCCTAGCACCGGCTTTTTCTCAACTCAAGAAAAGGTGTCTCTGCATGGAAAAAACACATCAATGCAGAGCAGCCAAGTTCCCTTGGGGCTTTTTACCTACAGGCATTTTAGACTTGAGATACCCAGGCATAACACAGAGAGATGCTCCATGTGGGGTTTGGGTTCTTGCAACTGTTTTCAACAGAAAATTGCAGCAACTCCAGGCCTTTCATATACAAACACCAGAAATAAAACTTTTCTGAGGTATTTTCCACCCAAAAAAATTAATTCCCCTCACTGAATTTTTTTTCTATTTCTTTATTCCTTAATGTGAGAATGCTGGTCAAGTACTGACTGAGAGTGACAGCTCAGCCTCCTCCCTCCTCTCCCCATGCTGGAATGCATCCCTCCAGCTGCTGCCCCACTAATCATTTCAGGGACACACCTGGAGATACTGGAAAAGGGGCAGCAGCAATGGCAGCAGCACAGCACATCTGGAGGAACCTCAACAAGTAGCACAAGAGGGGTAGAAGATGGAGGTGCCACAGTTGCATACAGGCAGCTGGGCAGGGACAAACCATGGGCACTTGACAGCCAGCCTGAAGAAATGCTGTAAAATTGCACTCTAAAACACCGCAGCTGAGCTCTGCCATGAGTTTCTGAGTACCTGTGAGGGAATTTGCAAACAGCAAAAACAAGGAAAGCTTTTTGCTTTACCTTGTCCTTCCCTTCCAAATCCATGATATTGGAAGACACAAAAAAAGGCCCCTTTTTGTGAAGTATTGGAAGAAATGTGCTGCCTGCCATGATTTTTCAGACTGGAACGACTGCAGAGGACCAGTCCCCACATGCAGAAATGCTCTATTAAAAGGCATGTACAGTCTCTGATAGGCCTTCCTCTAAGGGGTGCTGGGTGGGGTGCAGCAGGCCTGACAGTGCATATGTTATGGGATCATATGAATGTGCCTCTTCACTGTGAAACTACAAAACCTCTCCTCAAGGTTTTAACACTGACAGAAGATATACAGAATAAAGAGTATCGAATTGTTACACATTATTCTTCATTTCTAGTGCGCTGGGATTTGATAAGAGACATTGAAACATCGTATTCCACGTCCAGTTGTGGTGCAGCTGTATCGAGTTTTGACTTTACTTAACTCTAAGAAATGGAAAATAATCAATAATTTTTTAATATAAAGAACAAAAGACTGCAAGTTCCTACAGCACCCAAAGGCCTTCCTCTAAGGGGTGCTGGGGGGGGCTGCAGCAGACCGGGCTGTGCATGGGGGGGCCGTCCATCAAACCTGGTCGCCAGACACCGCTGAGGTCACAATGCCCCAAGGCAGTATAAAAGGGGGTGTCCTGCCAGGCCCCTGCCAGAGCTGTCCTGGGGACAGCCCCAGGCACACGCAAGAGGAGCAGCTGCTCGAGGAGCTGGGGAAACTTCTCCCAGAGGGCTGAGGGAGGACCACACTCCGAAGGCCGTGGCTGCACTAAGCATATGCCTTCCTGAGGAGCGCTCCATAGATCGCCATCCTCATCCCCCGCCGAGCCAGGGGCAGCAGCCGTAAGCAAACGGGATGCAGCAGTTTTGAAGCTTTGGAGCCCATGCCGGCACCCTGCCAGGCGCGGGAAGGATCCTTGCCCCCAAGTTGATGGGGCCAGGGGAGGAGATCAGGCTCCGGGCTGAGGGAGAACAGGGCTAGGGCATCTCCTGGGAGGCGTGACCAGCCGGTGGGAGGAGGGAGCCGGTCTTGCTCGCATGCTCAGGGAGTAGCAGATCGCCAGCTCTGCTGCTGGGGTCAGGAAGGAATTTTCCCCCGGGGGGGATTGGCACTGGTCCCCGGGGGTTTTTTGCCTTCCTCTGCAGCACTGAGCAGGACCCCTTGCCAGGGCCCCTCCGGCCCATCTGGGCCGGGTCACTGCCTGCTGCTCGTGCCCCACGAAGGTGGCCTCTCGTGCCCTGCAGCTGGGGGGAGGAGGGCTTTTTTCCCCCACGGTGGGCTTGGAGTTGTGCCCTGGGGGTTTTTGCCTGCCTCTGTGGCACTGAGCGCGCTGGTCCCTTGCCAGGGCTCCTCTGGGCCGTTTTGGCTCGGGGCCCGCTGCTCGTGCCCCACGAAGGTGCACTCGTGCCCCGCGTGCCGGGGGAGGAAGCTTTCTGGACTCCCGGGGTGGGCCCCAAGGGAGGTCCCCCCAGGACTGTCCTCTTTTCCTCGGTAGCACTGAGCACAGCCCCTTGACAGGGCTCGCTTTCCCCAGGGGTTCTTGCTTGGCCAAAACAGACCCTGCTTACAAGGGCTTCTGCCTCGCTGCACCCACACCAGGCAGGTACAGGAGCACTTCTCCTGCACCACTGGCAGAGCCTGACAGGGAAAGGCAGCAAAGATCACAGGCAAGGAAAAAGCAAAGCAAAGCATAGAAATGTAGAGATTTAAGTAGTGTAGCATTGTATGAGGTAACAGAAGATAAATTAAAAAACAGAGAAAAGGCAAAAAAAAGGAAAAAGGAAAAATGAAAGGAAGAATGCATAAGGCACCCATATCTTGAAGGGTTGGGGGATTGACAGGTAATATGATATATTGAGGGGCTTGTTTTGGTGCTTGTTGGGCTGTCTGTTGAAAGTTTGGTAGAGTGTTGGAAGTTTGGGGTGGTTACTGTTGATAGTGTAGGTGTTTTTCCATTTGGTTGGATTTTAGTGGAGTGGTGATGTTGTATTCATGGGGTGTAGGTATATTTCAGATTGCTGGGTGAGGATTGTTGTTAGCTTTGTGGTGTCAGAGCTTGTGCAGGTGGAGGTCGGTTAGTGATTCATTGATTGTTTGGTGATGGAAGTAGTAGGGCTGGGAATAGCATGGAGATTAAAATGAAGGGGATTCCTAGGAGGGATGGGCTTGTAAATTGGTCAAAGAAGCTTAAGTTCATGGTGAAGTTCAAGAGTGGGTTTTAGTATTTGCAGGGGGTTTATTGTGGACTGGGTTGGTAGGGGAAAACGATAAAAGTTGAGGTTGAATAATTAGTGAGAGGGTTAATCATGCTATAAGTATAATGCAAAATCATGGGTGTGGGTTAAACTGTGGCATGCCACTAAGGAGGTGTTGGTGGACCTCTTTCTCTAGCTTAAAAGGCTAGTGCTGTTGCATAGCTTCTTAATGATTAGGATGATAGTAGTGAGGATCGGTTTCCAAGTGGACAAGAGGTGTAGATTCTACTACAATTGGTATGTAGCTGTGGTTGGCACTGCAAATTTTGGAGCATTGGCCATAGAAGGTGCCTGGGCAGGTAGTGATGAATGATGTCTGGTTTAGTCGTCCTGGGATTGCATTGGGCTTTTACCCCTAATGTGGGGATTGCTCAGGAGTGTAAGACATCATCGGCTGTGATGATAATGCGGATGGGGGATTCTATTGGAATAACCAAGCGGTGGTCTACTTCTAGTAGTCAGAAGTGTCCTGGTAGGAGTTCTGTTGTGGGGATCATGTATGAGTCGAATACAAGATCTTTAAAGTCTGTGTATTCATAGGTTCAGTATCATTGGTGTCCGATGGCTTTTAGGGTAAGATCAGGTTTGTCTAGCTCGTCTATAATATATATGATGTGGAGGGATGGTAGGGCAAGTAGAGTGAGGGCGATAGCTGGTAAGATTGTTCAAATTAGTTCTACCTCTTGGGCGTCTACGGCGTTTGATGAGAATTTCTCTATAAGTGCCAGTAGGTACAGGACTAGGCTGCAGATTGCAGTGTGACTATTAGGGCATGATGGTGGAATTCTACAAGTTCTTCTATGATGGGGGACGAGGCGTTTTGGAATCCCCCACGGTGGGCTTGTAGTTGTGCCCCGGGGTTTTTTGCCTCCCTCTGTGGCACTGAGCACAGCCCCTTGACAGGGCTCGCTTTCCCCAGGGGTTCTTGCCTGGCCAAAACAGACCCTGCTTACAAGGGCTCCTGCCTCGCTGCACCCACATGGGGAATTGTGCAGCTTTAAGACAAGTAGTGTAGCATTATATGAGGTTAAAGTTAATTAATATTAAATAATTATTTATGTTAAATTTAATTTAACATTAAATACTGTTAAATTTGAAAAATATACAATAATCTAAATGTAAAATAACTATGAACAGCTATGAAAAGGAATGGAATACCATGAAAAGGAAAGTGCTAGGAAAAATGAAAGGAAGACGGGAAAACGAAAGGAAGCAGGCAAAAAATACAGGGCAAGGAAAAAGCAAAAGGAAGGAGTCAAGGTAAGTGGCAAGGCAAAAGGCAAGATGCAGAAAGGCAAGGACCAAAGGAAGAGGCAAAAGGCAAGACAGAAGGCATAGGAAAAGATAATCAGGAATGCAAGAGGAAGAGGCACGTCAAAAGGCAGAGCCAACGAGAAAAGGGAAAGGAAGTGGCAAGAAAAAAGGGAAGGCAACAAGCAAAAGCAATGGCAAAAGCCAGAGGCAATGCAAAAGGAAAAGGCCTCGAGACCGTAAAAGGCAAGTGGCAAGGCAAAACCCAAAAGGGAAAAGGGAAAAAGCCATGTAAAAGGAACAGCAAAATGGAAAAAGCAACACAAAAGGAAAAAGCCACGGCACAGAGGAGGAGAAAAGGCAAAAGGCAAGGCAGAAGGCAAGATGAAAAGGGAAGATGCCGAGAGGCAAGGCAGAGGCAAAGGCAAGCCCAGATGGAACAAAGCAAGGCAGAAGGCAAAAGAAGAGGCAAGAAACAAAAGGCAAACCCCACAAAGCATGGCAAGAGGCAAAAAGACAGAAGGCGTGGCAAAAGCCAAGGGACAAGGAAGGAGTCAAGGCAAAAGGTAGGTGCGTGGCAATGCAAAAGGCAAGTGTCAGAAAGGACGGAAAATAGGAAATGCCAAAAGGTGAGGCAGAAGGCATAGCAAAAGGTGATAGGCAACGTAAGAGGCAAGAGGTAAGTTAAAAGTTATGGCCAAGGGCAAAAGTAAAGGGAAAAAGCAAGAAAAAAGGGAATGGCAAAAAGCAAAAGCAACGGCCAAAGGCAAGAGACAGTACAAAAGGAAATGCAAAAGGCAAAGAGCAAAATGGAAAAGGAAAAAGGGCAGGAAAAAGGAAAAGCAAGAAATAAGAGGAAAGGTGAGAGGCACAAGGCCAAAAAGAAGGCAAAAAGGAAAAGCCACGGCAAAAGGCAAAGCAAGGAACAAGGGAAAAGCCTTGGCAGAAAGAAGGCCAAACCAGTAAAATAAAATAAAAGTCAAAAGTAGAATTGTCTTTGTGTTCATTGCTTTTTGGAACTGGTTAACTCTTGGCATTCCAGGCAAATCAAGATCTGGATTTCTAGTGAGCAGAGGGAACAGAATAGTATACAGTAGGGTGCAGGGGAATGCGAATGAATGGAAATGAATGTGAATGGAACGGAATGGAGTGGAATGGAATGGAAGCCTGATCCAGGGTTTGTCTACCCCCTTGGCAAAGAAATGTTTCCTCATGTAGCCTCTGAACCTGCTGCGAGGGGTCCCAGCTTGGAGCCATTCCCCCATGCCCTGGCCCTGGGTCCCAGGGAGAACAAATCAGCACCTGACTCTCTGCTTCCCCTCCGCAGCCACACTGCTGACTCCAGTTGCACTTCATGTCAACCAGCACCCCCAGGCCCCTTGCTGCAGCAGGGCTGCTGTCCGGCCACTCTCCCAGCCTTACTCCCTGCCAGGTGTGGAAACTGGCCTTTGGTCTTGGGACACTTTGATGTCACTGACGGTTGCCCAATGCTCCAATCTATCCAGATCCCTCAGCGGGGCCTCTCATCCCTCGAGAGAATCAACACCACTGCCCGGCTCAGGATCATCAGCACACTTACTAAGCACACATTCAACCCCTGCATCCAGATTCTTGATTCAGGTGTTGAACAGAACTGGCCTTAGAACTGAGCCTGGAAGGAAAGCACTGCTGACCGGTCAACAGACACATGCAGCCCCATTCACTCCTACCCTAGAAGCCCTGCCCATCAGCCAGCTCTTCACCCAGCACACCATGTCCCTGCTCATCTCAGAGCTGGAAAATGCCTGGGGGAAGACAGGACCAAAAGACTTAATAAAATCCAGGAAAACTATGTCCACCACTACACCCCCCATTCTGTCTTGCTGCAAATAGCCAATCACTGGGAACGGCAATGAGCCGTTTGTCTCCAACAACCCGTCTGTCAAGGTACCAGAACCTCAGAGACAGGGTAACACTTTGTGGACTACAGCCAGGAGCGGAGCACCAAGCAGCCACTCACTCAGAGGAGGGTGAGGAAGGGGAAGGGGAAGGAAACCAGAAGCTGGACTGTCCCCAAACCACGCGTCCTGGAGCCATGCACTCCTTCCCCACCAGCCCCCTTTATGGTCAGCATCATGTCGTGGCATTGAATAGCCCCTTTGGAAGGTTTGGCTCACTAGTCGTGGCTGTGTCCCATCCTAGTCCTGGCTGTGTCCCCTCCCTACTTCCTGCGTGTCGCCACCTTCTGTCATTGGCAGGGCAGTGTGAGAAGCTGAAAAGTCCTGGACTGCTTGGGAACATGTGATCTCTGGGGACCTGGTGTGCTATGGTCCTGAGATGCTGCGTTGTTTCTGCCCTGAGTGAGCACTGAACCACAACTGATCTAGTGATTCAGTATTTTCCTGTACAAGATCACGTGCTTCAGGTCAACTTTTGCTCATTATAATACAAACCCACACCTCCATCTCAAAAGGTACCTGGCCTCCAAGGTGCAACCACCCCTCACTGAACATGCACTCTGAATTTCTGTTAATTTCCTTTAAATCCAAAGCAAAGAAAACTTACACCAATCACAGCAAAGCTATGCATACCTAGAGTCACTCAAGCTCCACCTGATAGGTAAAAATAGTGTAAAAGTAGCCCAAAACCAGAGGCCTGGAAGGGAAGATACCATTGTAACTAGTCAAAAAGATACCGTCACCAACCATCGCCGGCTTCTGGTACCAGACGACGGGCTGAGCCTCTCGTATCCCCCACCCCAGGGATGACATTTAGCTCTCCTAGGAAACTTAGAGATCTCTAGAGAGAATTCTTTACGTTGCTGTATGGCTCAGATACTTTCACGTTGCTTTATGTGTACCTTTACGTGCTCTTATGTTGCTGTGCTATTGCATGTGCTGTTGTGGATAGTGGAGCATCACCGGCAATCCAAAGCAGCTGTGCTCTGATCCCAACACACAGCACCATTCCCTAATCCAGCTGTGCCAGCTCCTCCCTGGACGCCACCCAGCTGACCGAGTGTGGCCGTGCTGGCTCATCGACCGTGACTGGAGGGAACGGTGCTTGCACCATTTGTGACTCTGCAGCAGTCGTGACAGGGCAGCACTGTACGTGACCGGGCTCAGAGCGCAGGATCTGCACTCGCTCAGACTCCGAGCTGCCCCCAGCCCCTCAGATCCCCGAGGACAAGCTGGAACACAAGGAGGTTGATTCTCTGCTAAATTCCTTTACCTCTTTAATGTCAAAGAGGGGGAAGGAGAGGGGAAAGAAAACCAAAGGCCAACCTCATGGGCTGGGATGAAGATGGTTTACTGGGACAGCAGAGAGAGAGGAGTAACAGTAACAGGACTGTATAGCAAAATACACAAATCTGGTGATACACCATGCAGTTTCCAGCTGAACTGCACAGCTCAGCTGTACAAATTGTTCAAAAATACCATTTCCTGGGAAGCAGGATGAGCGGTTTGGCTCAAACAACCTCTCCTGCAAGATAACAGAACCTGCAGAGGCTGGGTAATGTTTTGTGGGCTGGGTCTCGCCTCACAAGGGGCTTGATCCCACAAGCATCTGCGGGTGGGACTAAGGCCTCCATCCTCCCAAGGCCAGAAGGGCCTGTAGCCTCTTGAGCTCAAAGCAGCCACTCTGACAAACTGGACATTACGCTCCCGCATTCGATAAACCATCTGGACACTGGCCCTGCAAGGGCAGCCCCTCAGTCAGCAGCCGCCCTGACTGAGAGACAGGACACTGTCCTTATCCCATAAGAAACAGTGACAGGCAGGCGGGGCCCTGCGGAGGCACAGCGCCTTCTAGCTACAATCCGGTGTGAGGCCACTGAACGGGGCTCCATCAGCCCACCTGGGGGGGTCAAATGACCCCTTGGTTGGGACCCCCATTCCCCACCGACTCATTTCCAGAACACTCTGCAACTCAACACTGAGCCTGCACAAGATATGCTAGGCCTCCCTGAAGGGTGGGGACAGGGAGCATCAAAGATGCAGATTCGGGACATCTGGCACGCACCCTCCATCCAAGCACCACACCTTTATGACCAGCTACGCTGGATCCACAGGTAGCGACATCTTCTTCTTTTTTCTCTTTTACTCTCTTTCTCAGTCTCTCTCAACTTCTACCCTTGTTCTCAGCACAGAACGTAACATCATTTCCAGGTTTGCTAAGTTCTACTGACTGGGATCCGTTGCTCCCAATATATGGTGTGGGGCGGTTCCGTTTGCAAGCTTTATGGCTGTACTGGCTTTTAAGGAAAGCTGTGCTTTGCTGGGACCTCCTGGGTAATTGTTGTTACTCCTGAGTACCACGCAGAGGATCAGAAGCTGATCTTGCCGGTGTGGTTGTTAAAAGAGACCAGCTAAGAGAGGGTTAACCTGGCCCTTGGGGCAGGTAGCAAAGGTCAACTCTACACGTACCCATCTGCTGGGGACCGGGACAGACAGGTCTCAATCTCCCTGGTTTGCCTTGCCTGCCTGGTGGGACCTGACAGCGTCCCAAAGCCAGACTGTCCCCAAACCACGCATCCTGGATGCCTCCGCCTTCTCCAAAACACAAGAGTGTAAGAACCTGAACAGACCTTGACTGCTTGGGAACAACTAAAAACATCAGTGAGTTATCAGCACTGCTCCCATCCTGACTGCCAAACACAGCACCACACCAGCTGCTAGAAGGAAAAATTAACTGTGTCCTGGCCAAACCCACAACAGTGAACTAGGAAGGAGGAGGTTCTTCACCTGGGGAAGCAGATGCTCCTCCTTGTATCTGAAGTGCTTTGGGTGTTCCCTCCTCTGCTTGGGAGACGTGACTGCAATTGCCTAACTGAGCGCACCATTTCCTAACACTTTCTCTCTGTGCCACCCCTGTAGGGGCTGCAGTGGGGCCAGCACAGGTTTTAGGACTCGAAAGGTGCCCTCAAGATTAATGGTTGTCACTTTACCGTTTTCTCAGCTTCTTGCCCAGCAAGAACTGACTACAAACAGACCCTTTTCCCAGATGGAGGAACTCTCAAACTGTGTGAATATAGCCCAGTGGGGTGAGTTGGACCCTCTGGTCCATGCTGCCGCTGGTGTATTGGTGCCCCACTAACTGCAAAGCCCTGTGCAGAACGGAGTGGATCCCTGAAGCGCGCTGCGGCCAAGGCCCAAAACACTCCTGCTTCAAAACCTATTTTCAAGGCCTCTTCCTGAACGGGGCTCCAATCCCAGCCAGCTCTTACAGCTCATACGGGGGGCAAGCTATGAGGGAGAAGTCTGGAATAGCTTCCCTCCGGCACACCGGCAAGCCTAGGGCACCTTGTGAGTCCCTTCTCTTTTCTGCTATCTGTATTTGTTCTAAGGCAGGCAGGCTGCTGGGACGAAGACACACTGAACCCCCCTTCCCACCACATGCTCAGAAACTACCTCAGGAGAGGGAAGTTGTACCTTTTCTGCTGGAATCTGAGCCCCAGACTTTCTAGATGAGGAATTCTTTTTGCTTGGGTTCGTCCTACTGTGCTACTATCAGGTCCTCCCACTAATATATCACTGGTTTGGGTTTGCGTGGCAAGGATTGGGGTTGGCGGGGTGGCTCTAGGGGTGGCTTCTGCAAGCAATTGCTAGAAGCTTTCTGTGGGTCCGACAGAGCAGATTCGAGCGGGCTCAAGGATGGATCTGTCGCTGACCAACGCCGAGCCCAGCAGTGATAGTAGCAGCCCGTATGTAAGGGAACATATGTAAGAGGGGGAAAAAATAAGCATCAGCTTTGTGCCACCAGAGAAGGGAGTGGCTACACAGGGAAGTCTGCTGCCTTAAGGGAGCTTCAGTTAGGGACTTAACCAAGCGAGTCCCAACCTTGGTCAGGGACACGGATTATTGTCCGCTTTTAATTTTTCAAATAGGTAGTAATAAAATACATAAAGGAAAACTGAGCACCATTAAGAAGGATTTTAGGGCCCTGGGATGCATGGTGCGAGGATCTGGAGCACAGGTAGTGTTCTCCTCCGTCATTCCTACTACAAGGAATAGGGAGGGTTGGTTTGAGAAGAGCCAGGAAATAAATACCTGGCTCAGAGCCTGGTGCGAGAAACAGAACCTTGGGTTCTTTGAGAATGGGCTGGCTCGAGCCTCACCAGCCTTGCTTTCGAGGGATGGGGAGCACTTATCCCCTAGGGGCAGAAGGATACTGTCCAAGAAGCTGACAGGGCTCATTAATAGAGCTTTAAACTAGATAGGAAGGGGGAGGGGGACAGGGCCAGGCTAGATGGAAAAAAGCCTGGGTGTGGTGGTGGAGTTACTGAGGGATGGTGTGCTGGTAATGACCTCTGGTCAGCCATCCTAGCTAATCAGGGGGATAGTGTTCTAACTCAGAGTAGAGATGTAGCTACTACTGATAGGCTATGTAACTTAAACAGCTGTTCCTTGGGAAGCAAGGCTTCCCCAAGGAGCACAACAAGATCAGCAGACCAGCAGAAGTGCATCTACACCAATGCACGCAGCATGGGGAACAAAAAAGAGGAATTAGAAGTCCTTGTAAGTACAGGAAATTATGATGTGATTGCCATCACAGAAACGTGGTGGGATAATTCACATAACTGGAGTGCTGCAATTGCTGGTTATAAACTATACAGGCGTGACAGGCTGGGTAGGAGAGGAGGTGGGGTAGCCCTGTATGTCAGAGAATGCATTGACAGCCTAGAGCTGGAGTATGATGAAGACAGGGTCGAGTGTCTCTGGGTGAAAATCAGAGGAGAACAAAATCAGCGAGATATAGTGATGAGAGTCTGCTATAGACCACCTGAACAGGAGGAGGAAGCTGATGAGTTGGTTTTTAAACAACTGGGAGAAGTCTCGCCATCACCAGCCCTTGTCCTTATTGGGGACTTCAACTTACCGGATGTCTCCTGGAGGTACAATACAGCAGGGAGGAAACAGTCTAGCAGGTTCCTGGAGGGTTTGGAAGACAACTTCCTGACCCAGCTGGTAAATGAACCCACAAGGGAAGGTGCCCTGCTGGACTTGTTTGTCAATAGAGAAGACCTGGTGGGTATGTGAAGGTTGGAGGACGCCTGGGGCACAGTGATCATGAGCTTATAGAATTCTTAGTACTGGGAGAAGTAAGGAAGGGAGACAGCAGAACAAGCACCTTAGACTTCCGTAGGGCTGACTTTGGACTGTTCAGAAAGCTGCTCGATAAGATTCCATGGGAGGCAGCCCTTGAGGGCAAAGGAGCCCAAGAGGGTTGGTTGCTCCTCAAGAAGGTAATCTCGGCGGCACAAGAACAGGCTGTCCCAGTCGGTCAGAAGAGGGGTCGGCGAGTTAGGAAGCCAGCCTGGCTGAGTAGAGAGATTCAGGCTGATATACGGGAAAAGAAGGGAAACTATGAGCTTTGGAAGAAGGGGCAGGTGTCTTGGGATGATTATAGGAAATTAGTGAGATCATGTAGGGAGAAAGTCAGAAGGGCTAAAGCTGATCTGGAACTCAGGCTGGCCAGTTCTGTAAAAGATAATAAAAAGTCCTTCTATAGGTATATTAATAGTAAAAGGAGGGTCAAGGAGAATCTCCAGCCCTTATTGGATGCTGATGGCACATTAGTGACAAGGGATGAGGACAAGGCTGAGGTCCTTAATTCCTTCTTTGCCTCAGTCTTTAACAGTAAAGAAGGATATTCTGTGAGTACTCATCCTCTGGAACTGGCTGACAGGGAGGGGAAGAATAACAAAGTTCCCATGGTTCAGGAGGAAATGATTAGCAACCTACTTGTCCAGTTAGATACCCACAAGTAATGGGGCCAGATGGGATTCACCCAAGGGTACTGAGGGAGCTGTCAGATGTGCTTGCCAAACCCCTTTCCATCATCTATCAGCAATCCTGGCAGACTGGGGAAGTTCCAGTCGACTGGAGGCTGGCAGATGTTACACCCATATACAAGAAGGGTCGGAAGGAGGATCCAGGGAACTACAGGCCTGTCAGTCTGACCTCAGACCCAGGGAAGATGGGTCCTCATGGGAGCTATCATGCAGCACATGCACGATGGCCAGGGGATCAGGCCTAGTCAACATGGGTTTACAAAAGGTAGATCCTATCAAACTAACCAGATCACCTTCTATGACAAGGTGACCCGCTTAATGGATGAGGGTAAGGCTGTGGATGTGATCTACCTGGACTTTGGTAAAGCCTTTCACAGAATCACAGAATCACAGAATTGTAGGGGTTGGAAGGGACCTCGAGAGATCATCGGGTCCAACCCCCCTGCCAAAGCAGGCTCCCTAGCTCATATTGCTCAGATAGGCGTCCAGGCGGGTCTTGAATATGTCCAGTGAAGGAGACTCCACCACCTCCCTGGGCAGCCTATTCCAGTGCTCAGTCACCCTCACTGTGAAAAAGTTCTTCCGCATGTTGGTGCGGAACTTCCTATGCTCCAACTTGCAGCCACTGCCCCTTGTCCTATCCCCACAGACCACTGAAAAGGGGCTGGCTGATTCCCCCTGCATCCCCTGCTTCAGATAATTATAAACTTTGATTAGGTCCCCCCTTAGTCTTCTCTTCTCAAGGCTGAACAGTCCCAGCTTACTCAGCCTTTCCTCATAGGGGAGATGCTCTAGGCCCTTAATCATCTTCGTGGCCCTTCTTTGGACTCTTTCCAGGAGATCCCTGGCCTTTTTATACCAAGGAGCCCAGAACTGGACACAATACTCCAGGTGGGGCCTGACCAGGGCAGAGTAGAGAGGGAGGATCACCTCCTTTGACTTGCTGGCTACACTCCTCCTGATGCATCCCAGGATCCCATTGGCTCTCTTGGCCATCGAGGCACACTGCTGGCTCATGGCCAACCTGTCATCTACCAGGACCCCCAGGTCCTTCTCCACTGAGCTCTTCTCCAGCAGGTCATCCCCCAGCCTGTACTGATACAAACAGTTGTTCCTTCCCAGGTGCAAGACTTTACACTTGCTTTTGTTGAACTTCATCTGGTTTCTCACTGTCCAGCTCTCCAGCCTGTCCAGGTCTCTCTGGATGGCAGCGCAGTGCTCCTGCGTGTCAGCCACTCCTCCCAGCTTTGTATCATCGGCGTACTTGCTGAGGGTGGATGTTATTCCCTCATCAAGATCGTCAATGAAGATATTAAACAGGACTGGACCCAACACTGAGCCCTGGGGAACACCGCTGGTAACAGGCCTCCAGTCAGATTCTACTCCACGAATCACAACCCTCTGGGTTCGGTCCGACAGCCAATTCTCAACCCACCTCACTGTCCACTCATCTATCCCATGCTTTCTCAGCTTTCCTATCAGGATGTCATGGGAGACAGTATCAAAGGCCTTGCTGAAGTCAAGGTAGATGACATCCACTGCTCTCCCTCCATCTACCTAGCCTGTCATGAGATCGTAGAAGGCTATGAGGTTGGTCGAGCACGATTTCCCCTTAGTGAATCCATGCTGACTACTCCTCATGACCTTCTTCTCTTCCAATTGCTTGGAGATGGCATCCAGAACAAGCTGTTCCATTACCTTTCCAGGGGCAGAGGTGAGGCTGACTGGCCTATAGTTACTAGGTTCCTCCTTCTTGCCCTTTTTAAAGACTGGAGTGACATTGGCTATCCTCCAGTCTTCAGGCACTTCTCCTGTCCTCCAAGACCTGTCGAAGATGATAGAGAGTGGCTCAGCAATCACCTCCGCCAGCTCCCTCAGCACACGTGGATGTAACCCATCTGGGCCCATGGATTTGTGTGCATTAATCCCTTTGAGCCGCTCCTGGACCTCCCCTACTTGAACCAGAGGGAAATTCTTCATTTCCCAATCAGTCCTACTCTCATCCAGTGTCTGTGGGTCCCGGGGGGCCTTTGAAGTGAAGACCGAAGCAAAGGCGGCATTCAATATCTCCACTTTCTCAGCATCCCCCGTAACCAGGACACCCTCCTTATTCAGCAAGGGACCTACATTATCCCTGGACATCCTCTTACTGTTCACGTGTCTAAAAAACCCCTTTTTATTATCCTTTATATCCCTTGCCAGCTTAATTTCCAAGAGGGCTTTAGCCTTCCTAGTTGCATCCCTACAGGCCCTGACCACATTCCTGTATTCTTCCCAGGTGCTCAGACCCTTTTTCCACGATTCATAGATCTTCTGCTTCTCTTTGAGTTTGCTCAATAGCTCCCTGTTCATCCATGCAGGTCTTCTGCCTCTCTTTCCCCATTTCCTCCTCAAAGGGATGCATCGTTCCTGTGCTTGGAAGAAGTGCTGTTTGAATGCTAGCCAGCTCTCGCAGGCTCCCATTCCTTCAAACAGCGTAGCCCACGGGATAGCCCCCATTAAGTGGCGGAGGAGATCAAAGTTAGCTCTACCAAAATTCAGGGTAGCTATCCTACTTTTTGGCTTGCTTCTTCCACCCAGGATCATGAACTGAACCATTTCATGGTCGCTTTGCCCTAAGCTGCCCCCGACCTTCACTTCCCTAACAAGTCCATCCTTGTTAGTGAAAACAAGGTCCAGCAGCCGCCCTCCCCTTGTGGGCTCTTGCACCATCTGTAGCAGGAAATTGTCTTCAACACACTGCAGAAATTGTCTGGACTGCATACGACTGGCCGTATTGCTTGCCCAGCAAATATCTGGGTAGTTGAAGTCCCCCATAAGGATCAGTGCCCGGGAACTTGAGGCTACTTCTAACTGTTTATGGAATGCGTTATCTACCTGCTCCTCTTGATCAGGGGGCCTATAGCACACTCCCACAACAATGTCCCCCATACCGGTTTGCCCCTTGATTTTAACCCACAAGCACTCGACAGAAGGTTCATCCTTCCCCAGGTGGAGCTCAACACATTCTAGGTGCTCTCTCACATAAAGAGCAACTCCTCCACCTCACTTCCCTAGCCTGTCTTTCCTAAAAAGCACATTGCCATCCATGACAGTGTGCCAGTCGTCCAGGTTGTCCCACCACGTCTCTGTGATTGCGATGAGATCATGGCCCTGCGACCGCACAAAGATCTCTAGTTCTTCTTGTTTGTTCCCCATGCTACGTGCATTTGTGTAAAGACAGTTCAGTGGTGAAGCAGATGTAGGTATCCTCAACGGCCCACAGCGAGATTTCTGACAGGGGACTGGCAAAAGTGGCTCCACGGAGGAGTACTCAGGGCAGTCCACAGGATTTTCCCTACTCTCACGTGGAAAAACGTCCCCAAGTCCACGACTGTGCTGTTGGTATTTACCTCTTCCCACCGTCAACTCCCGTTGTGTCTCCCGAAGCCTAACCCTGGCAGCCGCCTTAATATCCCCTTCCCCCTTCCTAACTAGTTTAAAGCATGATCGATGAGCCCTGCTATCTCCTGGGCGAGGATCCGCTTTCCTTTATAGGACAGGTGAGCCCCATTAGCAGTACTCATGCCAGGAGCAGAGTACACCATCCCTTGGTTAAAGAATCCAAAGTTCTTGCGCCGGCACCAGCCTTTTAACCACACATTCAACTTGTGGGTTATCCTGTCCTGCTCTGAGCCCCTCCTCCCACAAGTGGGGATAGAGCAGAATATTATTTGGGCTCCCCCCCCTCAACAGAGCGCCCCAGGTCCCAGAATTCCCTTTTGACAGCTTGCAGGCTACACTTTGTGATTGCGTCCCTGCCTGCTTGAACTATCAGTAAGGGATAATAGTCAGTGGATCTTACCAGGCCTGGTAGCCTTCTGGTAATATCCCTGACCCGGGCTCCAGGGAGGCAACACACCTCCCTGCGTCTAGGGTCTGGCCTACATATAGGCCCTTCTGTCCCTCTGAGAAGGGAATCTCCTACTACGACTACCTTCCTCTCTTGCCTAACAGAGGCAGTCTCAAGGCGTGCAGATGACCGCCTCACTCTAGGCCTCCGCTTTCTCTGAGGCAGGGGGGCTCCATTCATCTCCTCAGGTACCTCCTCCTCAACTGTCAGGGCCCCAAACCTGTTGCTCAGGGACACCTGAGGGGGTGGGGTAGGTAGGCAGGGGGAGTGCCTACGACGCCGAGTCGGGACTGTCTTCCAGGCCTCCTCGGGGTTTGGGTCACTCCCATTAATCTGGCACGGGCAGTGAGGGGGGACCGTCTTCAGGTGTGAGGTGTCATCCCGACTGTCTTCCTTTTGGGACGCCAGGGAGCTACTCCACCAGTCAATCTCTCGCTCGCAGTCCCTGATCACCCGCAGTCTTTCAACCTCTTCCTTTAGTTGTACCACCAAAGCAAGCAGGTCATCGACCTGCTCACACCTCAGACAGGCTAGGTGTTTGCCTCTTATCCCAGGCAACTGCAGGCTCTGGCATTCCCTGCAGCCTGAGACCTGGACCGCAGCATCCCTAGGCAGGCCCTCCATCAGGGTTGCCCGAGATTTGCAGGGGGAACCTCTGCGCCTGGTGGAGACCATGGTTAGCTGAGCACACAGCAGACAGGGAACCCTCAGCTCGCCCTTTTGTACTCTGCGAGCCGGTCCTCTGAGTATACCCCCTCAGCAAACTAGGAGGGGAGGCTTGCTCGGCCTGCTTGCTCTGCCTGCGCGAACTGCCTCGCTAACTGCCGCGCCACGCCCTTCTGACGCGCCACGCCCTGTTTGCCCGTCCTGGTCGCCGCGCTCCGGGTCGCCGCGCTCCCAGAGGCCTCTCTTGTATGGAGAGGGATAATTCCTGTCGCCCTTAGCTCCGCCCCCGATGAGTCACCGCTCCGGGCAGTGCAGGGGACGAACAATGGCTGTTAATGGGTGCTGATGGCCACTGATGGGTGCACCTCTGCCTCTCTCCGTTTGATCTTAGGTGCTTTTTGTTAGTTGCCCTCGCGGATCTATGTCCGGGGGTTGTTGCTCGCAGAAAGGGGGTCCCTCGACGGAGTCTCCCGCTTCAGAGCCCTGCTCCTCAGCAGCAGCTTTGACACAGTTTCTCACAGCATTCTGACTGAGAAACTGGCTGCCACTGGCCTGGACAGGTGGACCCTCAGCTGGGTTAAAAACTGCATGGATGGCCGAGCCCAGAGGGTGGTGGTGAATGGAACAAAATCCAGCTGGAGGCCGGTCACGAGTGGCATCCCCCAGGGCTCAGTCCTGGGTCCAGTCCTGTTCAGCATCTTTATCAGTGATCTCGACGAAGGGATTGAATGCTCCCTCACTAAGTTTGCAGATGACACTAAACTAGGAGGAAGTGTTGATCTGCCTGAGAGTAGGGAGGCTCTTCAGAGGGACCTGAACAGACTGGACCGATGGGCTGAGTCCAATGGGATGAAGTTTAACAAGGCCAAGTGTAGAGTGCTGCACATGGGACGTAACAACCCCATGCAGCGCTACAGGCTTGGGGGAGACTGGCTGGAGAGCTATCAGGCAGAGAAGGACCTGGGGGTGTTGGTTGACTGCAGACTGAATATGAGTCAGCAGTGTGCTCAGGTGGCCAAGAAGGCCAATGGCATCTTGGCTTGTATCAAAAACAGTGTGGCCAGTATGTCTGGGGAGGTGATTGTGCCCCTGTACTCGGCATTGGTGAGGCCACACCTTGAGTACTGTGTCCAGTTCTGGGCTCCTCACCACAAGAAGGACATGGAGGTCCTGGAGCGAGTCCAGAGAAGGGCAACCAGGCTGGTGAAGGGGCTGGAGGGCAAATCCTATGAGGAGTGGCTGAGGGAGCTGGGGCAGTTTAGCCTAGAGAAGAGGAGGTTAAGGGGAGACCTTATCACTGCCTACAACTACCTGAAGGGAGGTTATAGAGAGGTAGGTGATGGTCTCTTCAGCCAGGTGACAGGAGATAGGACAAGGGGGAATGGCATGAAGCTGTGCCAGGGCAGGTTTAGATTGGATGTTAGGAACAAACTTTTTACTGAAAGAGTTGTCAGGGTCTGGAACAGGCTGCCCAGGGAGGGGGTTGAGTCGCCTTCCCTGGATGTGTTCAAAAAAAGGGTAGATGAAGTACTTGGGGATATGGTTTAGTTTAGTATGTGAATGGTTGGACTTGATGATCTTAAAGGCCTTTTCCAACCTTATTATTCTGTGATTCTGTGAAAGGAGGCCCTGGCTGTACTTTGGGCATGGATCCCAACGTTCTAGCTCAGAAAATTACATCCTTTCCACCATACCCATGCAACCTCCCTTGGATTTCAAAGTCTGTCCTACTTTCATGGGAGTCTCTTGGCACGATCTGCCCAACCCCAGGCTCCAGATACACGTTTTTGCATTTCCTCCAGGCTGTAGCTGCGGAAGTCACACACCCTCAAACTCCCTGAGAGGGTGTCAGGTGCCTCGTCCTCCACACTGCATGGCCTCATCTACTTTACATCTGGCACAGAAAGGGAACAACTCATAGGGACGGTCTCTGTGCCACAGGAATGGTTTGTGTCACGGTCTGAGAGAAGAGTAAGGCCCCTGGCTTTGTTCTTGGGAGCTCAGGGGCAGAGGACAGGTCAGGGACACCCAACAGCTGTGCCCGCTGCATGGCCACCAAAGGCAGGGACAGCCGCTGGGCCTCCTGGGCACAGGGACTGCCTGGGGCCCAGCACCCCAAAGGCCTTCCTCTAAGGGGTGCTGGGTGGGGCTCCAGCAGGCCAGGCTGTGCACGGGAGGGTCCCCCAAAGACTGCCAGTGCATATGTTAGGGGATCATATGAATGTGCCTCTTTACTGTGAAACTACAAAACCTCTCCTCAAGGTTTTAACACTGACAGAAGATATACAGAATAAAGAGTATCGAATTGTTACTCGTTATTCTTCATTTCTAGTGCGCTGGGATTTGATAAGAGACATTGAAACATCGTATTCCACGTCCAGTTGTGGTGCAGCTGTATCGAGTTTTGACTTGACTTAACTCTAAGAAATGGAAAATAATCGATAATTTTTTAATATAAAGAACAAAAGACTGCAAGTTCCTACAGCACCCAAAGGCCTTCCTCTAAGGGGTGCTGGGGGGGGCTGCAGCAGGCCAGGCTGTGCATGGGGGGGCCACCCATCACACCCCATCGCCAGGCACCGCTGAGGTCACAATACCCCGGGGCAGTATAAAACGGGGTGTCCTGCCAGGCCCCTGCCAGAGCTGTCCTGGGGACAGCCCCAGGCACACGCAAGAGGAGCAGCTGCTCGAGGAGCTGGGGAAACTCCTCCCAGAGGGCTGAGGGAGGACCACACTCCGAAGGCCGTGGCTGCACTAAGCATATGCCTTCCTGAGGAGCGCTCCCGAGATCGCCATCCTCATCCCCCGCCGAGCCAGGGGCAGCAGCCGTAAGCAAACGGGATGCAGCAGTTTTGAAGCTTTGGAGCCCATGCCGGCACCCTGCCAGGCGCGGGAAGGATCCTTGCCCCCAAGTTGATGGGGCCAGGGGAGGAGATCAGGCTCCGGGCTGAGGGAGAACAGGGCTAGGGCATCTCCTGGGAGGCGTGACCAGCCGGTGGGAGGAGGGAGCCGGTCTTGCTCACATGCTCAGGGAGTAGCCGATCGCCAGCCCTGCTGCTGGGGTCAGGAAGGAATTTTCCCCCGGGGGGGATTGGCACTGGTCCCCGGGGGTTTTTTGCCTTCCTCTGCAGCACTGAGCAGGACCCCTTGCCAGGGCCCCTCCGGCCCATCTGGGCCGGGTCACTGCCTGCTGCTCGTGCCCCACGAAGGTGGCCTCTCGTGCCCTGCAGCTGGGGGGAGGAGGGCTTTTTTCCCCCACGGTGGGCTTGGAGTTGTGCCCCGGGGGTTTTTGCCTGCCTCTGTGGCACTGAGCGCGCTGCTCCCTTGCCAGGGCTCCTCTGGGCCGTTTTGGCTCGGGGCCCGCTGCTCGTGCCCCACGAAGGTGCACTCGTGCCCCGCATGCCGGGGGAGGAAGCTTTCTGGACTCCCGGGGCGGGCCCCAAGGGAGGCCCCCCCAGGACTGTCCTCTTTTCCTCGGTAGCACTGAGCACAGCCCCTTGACAGGGCTCACTTTCCCCAGGGGTTCTTGCTTGGCCAAAACAGACCCTGCTTACAAGGGCTCCTGGCTCGCTGCACCCACACGGGGTATTGTGCAGCTTTAAGACAAGTAGTGTAGCATTGTATGAGGTTAAAGGTAATTAATATTAAATAATTAAATAATTATTTATTAATGTTAAATTGAATTTAACATTAAATAATGTTAGGTTTTTAAAATATACAATACTCTAAAAGAAAAATAACGATGAACACCTATGAAAAGCAATGGAACACCATGAAAAAGAAAGTGCTAGGAAAAATGAAAGGAAGAAGGGAAAAGGAAAGGAAACAGGCAAAAAATACAAGGCAAGGAAAAAGGAAAAGGAAGGAGTCCAGTGGCAAGTGGCAAGACAAAAGGCAAGATGCAAAAAAGACCAAAGGTAAAGGCAAAAGGCAAGATAGAGAAGGCATAGGAAAAGACAATCAGAAATGCAGGAGGAATGTGCATGTCAAAAGGCAGAGCCAAAGAGAAAAGGGAAAGGAAGTGGCAAGAAAAAAGGGAAGGCAACAAGCAAAAGCAGTGGCAAAAGCCAGAGGCAATGCAAAAGGAAAAGGCCACCAGACGGTAAAAGGCAAGTGGCAAGGCAAAACCCAAAAGGGAAAAGGGAAAAAGCCATGTGAAAGGAACAGCAAAATGGAAAAAGCAACACAAAAGGAAAAAGCCACGGCACAGAGAAGGAGAAAAGGCAAAAGGCAAGACGAAAAGGGAAGATGCCGAGAGGCAAGGCAGGGGCAAAGGCAAGCCCAGACGGAAGGAAGCAAGGCAGAAGGCAAAAGAAAAGGCAAGAAACAAAAGGCCGGGCAAAACCCACAAAGCATGGCAAGAGGCAAAAAGACAGAAGGCGTGGCAAAAGCCAAGGCACAAGGAAGGAGTCAAGGCAAAAGGTAGGTGCGTGGCAAGGCAAAAGGCAAGTGTCAGAAAGGAAGTGAAATAGGGGCAATAAGTACTTAGAAAATATAGTCATAGAACTTAGTCACGTAACCATATAGTTTGATCTGTCCCTAACAAGACCACCTAAGGAGTGGGAAATGGTCTTGCATTATCTCGAGGGAGTGATTGTAAGAAGCAATAATTCGAAAACAGGATAGCATCCATCACAAATACATCCATAAATCTCCTTGCTAAAGGAAAACAGGTGGTTAACAAGGACATGAGTTAGCTCAAACCAATCAGAACACTGCAAGCTTGCCAGACTCTTACATTCCAAGCGAAAGTTGGAAAGTATATCGTGAGGAGGACTCATGGCCTTCCTCTCAAGGACCACCGAAGACCCGTGACCACAATTTTTGGAAGAATCTGCGCAGGTGCAGTTGGGAGGAGTTTATGGAAATGACTTGTTGGAACTCATTATAATACGAGGCAAGAGTAGGCGGGTTTAGGTAACGAATATGTATGGGCGTTGGTTGAATATTCATTGTTTCATTGTATAAATGTGGGACGGTCACTACTTCGGGTATGCACGTTTTTTTGGCGGAGCGATCCCCCGTGCATCTGCGTGCATTAAACATAGCTACTTTATAACTGCCCAGTTACAGAGTCTATTTCCATACGTCAGGAAAAGACAATCAGGAATGCAAGAGGAACAGGCATGTCAAAAGGAAGAGCCAAAGACAAAAGGGAAAGGAAGTGGCAAGAAAAAAGGGAAGGCAACAAGCAAAAGCAATGGCAAAAGCCAGAGGCAATGCAAAAGGAAAAGGCCACCAGACCGTAAAAGGCAAGTGGCAAGGCAAAACCCAAAAGGGAAAAGGGAAAAAGCCATGTAAAAGGAACAGCAAAATGGAAAAAGCAACACAAAAGGAAAAAGCCACGGCACAGAGAAGGAGAAAAGGCAAAAGGCAAGGCAAAAGGCAAGACGAAAAGGGAAGATGCCGAGAGGCAAGGCAGGGGCAAAGGCAAGCCCAGACGGAAGGAAGCAAGGCAGAAGGCAAAAGAAAAGGCAAGAAACAAAAGGCCAGGCAAAACCCACAAAGTATGGCAAGAGGCAAAAAGACAGAAGGCGTGGCAAAAGCCAAGGCACAAGGAAGGAGTCAAGGCAAAAGGCAGGTGCGTGGCAAGGCAAAAGGCAAGTGTCAGAAAGGAAGGAAAATAGGAAATGGCAAAAGGTGAGGCAGAAGGCATAGCAAAAAGCAATAGGCAATGTAAGAGGCAAGAGGTCAGTTAAAAGACATGGCCAAGAGAAAAAGGAAAGGGGAAAAGCAAGAAAAAAGGGAACGGCAAAAAGCAAAAGCAACGGCCAAAGGCAAGAGACAGTGCAAAAGGAAATGCAAAAGGCAAAGAGCAAACTGGAAAAGGAGAAAGGGCAGGAAAAAGGAAAAGCAAGGTGAGAGGCACAAGGCAAAAAAGGAAAAGCCATGGCAAAAGGCAAAAAGGAAAAAGGGAAAAGCCTCGGCATAAGGAAGGCCATACCAGTAAAATAAAATAAAATAAAAATAAAAAGTAGAATTATCTTTGTGTTGTTCATTGCTTTTTGGAACTGGCTAACTCTTGGCATTCCAGGCCAAGAGTCAGTGAGCAGAGGGAACAGAATAGTATACAATAGGGTGTCGCGGAATGGGAATGAATGGAAATGAATGTGAATGTGGATGGAATGGAGTGGAATGGAATGGAAGCCTGATCCAGGGTTTGTCTAGCCCCTTGACAAGAAAGTGGTTCTTCAGGTAGCCTCTGAAACTGCTGCGAGGGGTCCCAGCTTGGAGCCATTCCCCCACGCCCTGGCCCTGGGTCCCAGGGAGAACAAATCAGCACCTGACTCTCTGCTTCCCCTCTGCAGCCACACTGCTGACTCCAGTTGCACTTCATGTCAACCAGCACCCCCAGGCCCCTTGCTGCAGCAGGGCTGCTGTCCGGCCACTCTCCCAGCCTTACTCCCTGCCAGGTGTGGAAACTGGCCTTTGGTCTTGGGACACTTTGATGTCACTGACGGTTGCCCAATGCTCCAATCTATCCAGATCCCTCGGCAGGGCCTCTCATCCCTCGAGAGAATCAACACCACTGCCCGGCTCAGGATCATCAGCACACTTACTAAGCACACATTCAACCCCTGCATCCAGATTCTTGATTCAGGTGTTGAACAGAACTGGCCTTAGAACTGAGCCTGGAAGGAAAGCACTGCTGACCGGTCAACAGACACATGCAGCCCCATTCACTCCTACCCTAGAAGCCCTGCCCCTCAGCCAGCTCTTCACCCAGCACACCATGTCCCTGCTCATCTCAGACCTGGAAAATGCCTGGGGGAAGACAGGACCAAAAGCCTTAATAAAATCCAGGAAAACTACGTCCACCACTACACCCCCCATTCTGTCTTGCTGCAAATAGCCAATCGCTGGGAACGGCAATGAGCTGTTTGTCCCCAACAACCCGTCTGTCAAGGTACCAGAACCTCAGAGACAGGGTAACGCTTTGTGGACTACAGCCAGGAGCCGAGCACCACGCAGCCGCTCACTCAGAGGAGGGTGAGGAAGGGGAAGGGGAAGGAAACCAGAAGCTGGACTGTCCCCAAACCACGCGTCCAGGAGCCATGCACTCCTTCCCCACCAGCCCCATTTATGGTCAGCATCATGTCGTGGCATGGAATAGCCCCTTTGGAAGGTTTGGCTCACTAGTCATGACTGTGTCCCCTCCTAGTCCTGGCTGTGTCCCGTCCCTACTTCCTGCGTGTCGCCACCTTCTGTCATTGGCAGGGCAGTGTGAGAAGCTGAAAAGTCCTGACTGCTTGGGAACATGTGATCTCTGGGGACCTGGTGTGCTATGGTCCTGAGATGCTGCGTTGTTTCTGCCCTGAGTGAGCACTGAACCACAACTGAGCTAGTGATTCAGTATTTTCCTGTACAAGATCACGTGCTTCAGGTCAACTTTTGCTCATTATAATAGAAACCCACACCTCCATCTGAAAAGCTACCCGGCCTCCAAGGTGCAACCACCCCTCACTGAACATGCACTCAGAATTTCTGTTAATTTCCTTTAAATCCAAAGCAAAGAAAACTTACACCAATCACAGCAAAGCTATGCATACCTAGAGTCACTCAAGCTCCACCTGACAGGTAAAAATAGTATAAAAGTAGCCCAAAACCAGAGGCCTGGAAGGGAAGATACTGTTGTAACTAGTCAAAAAGATACCGTCACCAACCATCGCCGGATTCTGGGACCAGCCGACGGGCTGAGTATCTCTTATCCCCCACCCCCCGGGATGCCATTTAGCTCTCCTAGGAAACTTAGAGATCTCTAGAGAGAATTCTTTACGTTGCTGTATGGCTCAGATACTTTCACGTTGCTTTATGTGTACCTTTACGTGCTCTTATGTTGCTGTGCTATTGCATGTGCTGTTGTGGATGGTGGAGCATCACCGGCAATCCAAAGCAGCTGCGCTCTGATCCCAACACACAGCACCATTCCCTAATCCAGCTGTGCCAGCTCCTCCCTGGACACCACCCAGCCGACCGAGTGTGGCTGTGCTGGCTCATCGACCGTGACTGGAGGGAACGGTGCTTGCACCATTTGTGGCTCTGCAGCAGTCGTGACAGGGCAGCACTGTACGTGACCGGGCTCAGAGCGCAGGATCTGCACTCGCTCAGACTCCGAGCTGCCCCCAGCCCCTCAGATCCCCGAGGACAAGCTGGAACACAAGCAGGTTGATTCTCTGCTAAATTCCTTTACCTCTTTCATGTCAAAGAGGGGGAAGGAGAGGGGAAAGAAAACCAAAGGCCAACCTCATTGGCTGGGATGAAGATGGTTTACTGGGACAGCAGAGAGAGAGGAGTAACAGTAACAGGACTGTATAGCAAAATACACAAATCTGGTGATACACCATGCAGTTTCCAGCTGAACTGCACAGCTCAGCTGTACAAATTGTTCAAAAATACCATTTCCTGGGAAGCAGGATGAGCGGTTTGGCTCAAACAACCTCTCCTGCAAGATAACAGAACCTGCAGAGGCCGGGTAATGTTTTGTGGGCTGGGTCTCGCCTCACAAGGGGCTTGATCCCACAAGCATCTGCGGGTGGGACTAAGGCCTCCATCCTCCCAAGGCCGGAAGGGCCTGTAGCCTCTTGAGCTCAAAGCAGCCGCTCTGACAAACTGGACATTACGCTTCCGCATTCGATAAACCATCTGGACACTGGCCCTGCAAGGGCAGCCCCTCAGTCAGCAGCCGCCCTGACTGAGAGACAGGACACTGTCCTTATCCCATAAGGAACAGTGACAGGCAGGCGGGGCCCTGCGGAGGCACAGCGCCTTCTAGCTACAGTCCGGTGTGAGGCCACTGAACGGGGTCACTGCTCCATCAGCCCACCTGGGGGGGTCAAATGACCCCTTGGTTGGGACCCCCATTCCCCACCGACTCATTTCCAGAACACTCTGCAACTCAACACTGAGCCTGCACAAGATATGCTAGGCCTCCCTGAAGGGTGGGGACAGGGAGCATCAAAGATGCAGATTCGGGACATCTGGCACGCACCCTCCATCCAAGCACCACACCTTTATGACCAGCTACGCTGGATCCACAGGTAGCGACATCTTCTTCTTTTTTCTCTTTTACTCTCTTTCTCGGTCTCTCTCAACTTCTACCCTTGTTCTCAGCACAGAACCGTAACAGCACTTCCAGGTTTGCTAAGTTCTACTGACTGGGATCCGTTGCTCCCAATATATGGTGTGGGGCGGTTCCGTTTGCAAGCTTTATGGCTGTACTGGCTTTTAAGGAAAGCTGTGCTTTGCTGGGACCTCCTGGGTAATTGTTGTTACTCCTGAGTACCACGCAGAGGATCAGAAGCTGATCTTGCTGGTGTGGTTGTTAAAAGAGAGCAGCTAAGAGAGGGTTAACCTGGCCCTTAGGGCAGGTAGCAAAGGTCAACTCTACACGTACCCATCTGCTGGGGACCGGGACAGACAGGTCTCAATCTCCCTGGTTTGCCTTGCCTGCCTGGTGGGACCTGACAGCGTCCCAAAGCCAGACTGTCCCCAAACCACGCATCCTGGATGCCTCCGCCTTCTCCAAAACACAAGAGTGTAAGAACCTGGATAGACCTTGACTGCTTGGGAACAACTGAAAACATCAGTGAGTTATCAGCACTGCTCCCATCCTGACTGCCAAACACAGCACCACACCAGCTGCTAGAAGGAAAAATTAACTCTGTCCTGGCCGAACCCACAACACTGATCTAGGAAGGAGGAGGTTCTTCACCTGGGGAAGCAGATGCTCCTCCTTGTATCTGAAGTGTTTTGGCTGTTTCCTCCTCTGCTTGGGAGACGTGACTGCAATTGCCTAACTGAGCGCACCATTTCCTAACACTTTCTCTCTGTGCCACCCCTGCAGGGGCTGCAGTGGGGCCAGCACAGGTTTTAGGACTCAAAAGGTGCCCTCAAGATTAATGGTTGTCACTTTACCGTTTTCTCAGCTTCTTGCCCAGCAAGAACTGACTACAAACAGACCCTTCTCCCAGATGGAGGAACTCTCAAACTGTGTGAATATAGCCCAGTGGGGTGAGTTGGACCCTCTGGTCCATGCTGCCGCTGGTGTATTGGTGCCCCACTAACTGCAAAGCCCTGTGCAGAACGGAGTGGATCCCTGAAGCGCGCTGCGGCCAAGGCCCAAAACACTCCTGCTTCAAAACCTATTTTCAAGGCCTCTTCCTGAACGGGGCTCCAATCCCAGCCAGCTCTTACAGCTCATACGGGGGGCAAGCTATGAGGGAGAAGTCTGGAATAGCTTCCCTCCGGCACACCGGCAAGCCTAGGGCACCTTGTGAGTCCCTTCTCTTTTCTGCTATCTGTATTTGTTCTAAGGCAGGCAGGCTGCTGGGACGAAGACACACTGAACCCCCCTTCCCACCACATGCTCAGAAACTACCTCAGGAGAGGGAAGTTGCACCTTTTCTGCTGGAATCTCAGTCCCAGACTTTCTAGATGAGGAATTCTTTTTGCTTGTGTTCGTCCTACTGTGCTACTATCAGGTCCTCCCACTAATATATCACTGGTTTGGGTTTGCGTGGCAAGGATTGGGGTTGGCGGGGTGGCTCTAGGGGTGGCTTCTGCAAGGAATTGCTAGAAGCTTTCTGTGGGTCCGACAGAGCAGATTCGAGCGGGCTCAAGGATGGATCTGTCGCTGACCAACGCCGAGCCCAGCAGTGATAGTAGCAGCCCGTATGTAAGGGAACGTATGTAAGAGGGGGAAAAAGTAAGCATCAGCTTTGTGCCACCAGAGAAGGGAGTGAGAAAGGAGGCCCTGGCTGTACTTTAGGCATGGATCGCAACGTTCTAGCTCAGAAAATTACATCCTTTCCACCATACCCATGCAACCTCCCTTGGATTTCAAAGTCTGTCCTACTTTCATGGGAATCTCTTGGCACGATCTGCCCAACCCCAGGCTCCAGATACACGTTTTTGCATTTCCTCCAGGCTGTAGCTGCGGAAGTCACACACCCTGAAACTCCCTGAGCGGGTGTCAGGTGCCTCGTGCTCCACACTGCATGGCCTCATCTACTTTACATCTGGCACAGAAAGGGAACAACTCATAGGGATGGTCTCTGTGCCACAGGAATGGTTTGTGTCACGGCCTGAGAGAAGAGTAAGGCCCCTGGCTTTGTTCTTGGGAGCTCAGGGGCAGAGGACAGGTCAGGGACACCCAACAGCTGTGCCCGCTGCATGGCCACCAAAGGCAGGGACAGCCCCTGGGCCTCCTGGGCACAGGGACTGCCTGGGGCCCAGCACCCCAAAGGCCTTCCTCTAAGGGGTGCTGGGTGGGGCTCCAGCAGGCCAGGCTGTGCATGGGAGGGCCCCCCAAAGAATGCCAGTACATATGTTAGGGGATCATATGAATGTGCCTCTTTACTGTGAAACTACAAAACCTCTTCTCAAGGTTTTAACACTGACAGAAGATATACAGAATAAAGAGTATCGAATTGTTACTCGTTATTCTTCATTTCTAGTGCGCTGGGATTTGATAAGAGACATTGAAACATCGTATTCCATGTCCAGTTGTGGTGCAGCTGTATCGAGTTTTGACTTGACTTAACTCTAAGAAATGGAAAATAATCGATAATTTTTTAATATAAAGAACAAAAGACTGCAAGTTCCTACAGCACCCAAAGGCCTTCCTCTAAGGGGTGCTGGGGGGGGCTGCAGCAGGTAAGGCTGTGCATGGGGCGCCGCCCGTCAGACCCCATCGCCAGGCACCGCTGAGGTCACAATGCCCCGGGGCAGTATAAAACGGGGTGTCCTGCCAGGCCCCTGCCAGAGCTGTCCTGGGGACAGCCCCAGGCACACGCAAGAGGAGCAGCTGCTCGAGGAGCTGGGGAAACTCCTCCAGAGGGCTGAGGGAGGACCACACTCCGAAGGCCATGGCTGCACTAAGCATATGCCTTCCTGAGGAGCGCTCCTGAGATCGCCATCCTCATCCCCCGCCGAGCCAGGGGCAGCAGCCGTAAGCAAACGGGATGCAGCAGTTTTGAAGCTTTGGAGCCCATGCCGGCACCCTGCCAGGCGCGGGAAGGATCCTTGCCCCCAAGTTGATGGGGCCAGGGGAGGAGATCAGGCTCCGGGCTGAGGGAGAACAGGGCTAGGGCATCTCCTGGGAGGCGTGACCAGCCGGTGGGAGGAGGGAGCCGGTCTTGCTCACATGCTCAGGGAGTAGCCGATCGCCAGCTCTGCTGCTGGGGTCAGGAAGGAATTTTCCCCCGGGGGGGATTGGCACTGGTCCCCGGGGGTTTTTTGCCTTCCTCTGCAGCACTGAGCAGGACCCCTTGCCAGGGCCCCTCCGGCCCATCTGGGCCGGGTCACTGCCTGCTGCTCGTGCCCCACGAAGGTGGCCTCTCGTGCCCTGCAGCTGGGGGGAGGAGGGCTTTTTTCCCCCACGGTGGGCTTGGAGTTGTGCCCCGGGGGTTTTTGCCTGCCTCTGTGGCACTGAGCGCGCTGGTCCCTTGCCAGGGCTCCTCTGGGCCGTTTTGGCTCGGGGCCCGCTGCTCGTGCCCCACGAAGGTGCACTCGTGCCCCGCATGCCGGGGGAGGAAGCTTTCTGGACTCCCGGGGCGGGCCCCAAGGGAGGCCCCCCCAGGACTGTTCTCTTTTCCTCGGTAGCACTGAGCACAGCCCCTTGACAGGGCTCGCTTTCCCCAGGGGTTCTTGCTTGGCCAAAACAGACCCTGCTTACAAGGGCTCCTGCCTCGCTGCACCCACACGGGGTATTGTGCAGCTTTAAGACAAGTAGTGTAGCATTATAGGAGGTTAAAGTTAATTAATATTAAATAATTATTTATGTTAAATTTAATTTAACATTAAATACTGTTAAATTTGAAAAATATACAATAATCTAAATGTAAAATAACTATGAACAGCTATGAAAAGGAATGGAATACCATGAAAAGGAAAGTGCTAGGAAAAATGAAAGGAAGACGGGAAAACGAAAGGAAACAGGCAAAAATACAGGGCAAGGAAAAAGCAAAAGGAAGGAGTCAAGGTAAGTGGCAAGGCAAAAGGCCAGATGCAGAAAGGCAAGGACCAAAAGAAGAGGCAAAAGGCAAGACAGAAGGCATAGGAAAAGATAATCAGGAATGCAAGAGGAAGAGGCACGTCAAAAGGCAGAGCCAACGAGAAAAGGGAAAGGAAGTGGCAAGAAAAAAGGGAAGGCAACAAGGAAAAGCAATGGCAAAAGCCAGAGGCAATGCAAAAGGAAAAGGCCTCGAGACCGTAAAAGGCAAGCGGCAAGGCAAAACCCAAAAGGGAAAAGGGAAAAAGCCATGGAAAAGGAACAGCAAAATGGAAAAAGCAACACAAAAGGAAAAAGCCACGGCACAGAGAAGGAGAAAAGGCAAAAGGCAAGACGAAAAGGGAAGATGCCGAGAGGCAAGGCAGAGGCAAAGGGAAGCCCAGATGGAACAAAGCAAGGCAGAAGGCAAAAGAAGAGGCAAGAAACAAAAGGCAAACCCCACAAAGCATGGCAAGAGGCAAAAAGACAGAAGGCATGGCAAAAGCCAAGGGACAAGGAAGGAGTCAAGGCAAAAGGTATGTGCATGGCAATGCAAAAGGCAGGTGCATGGCAATGCAAAAGGCAAGTGTCAGAAAGGAAGGAAAATAGGAAATGCCAAAAGGTGAGACAGAAGGCATAGCAAAAGGCGATAGGCAACGTAAGAGGCAAGAGGTCAGTTAAAAGACATGGCCAAGGGCAAAAGTAAAGGGAAAAAGCAAGAAAAAAGGGAATGGCAAAAAGCAAAAGCAGCAGCCAAAGGCAAGAGACAGTACAAAAGGAAATGCAAAAGGCAAAGAGCAAAATGGAAAAGGAGAAAGGGCAGGAAAAAGGAAAAGCAAGAAATAAGAGGAAAGGTGAGAGGCACAAGGCCAAAAAGAAGGCAAAATGAAAAGCCACAACAAAAGGCAAAGGAAGGAACAAGGGAAAAGCCTTGGCAGAAAGAAGGCCAAACCAGTAAAATAAAATAAAAGTCAAAAGTAGAATTGTCTTTGTGTTGTTCATTGCTTTTTGGAACTGGTTAACTCTTGGCATTCCAGGCAAATCAAGATCTGGATTTCTAGTGAGCAGAGGGAACAGAATAGTATACAATAGGGTGTAGGGGAACAGCAATGAATGGAAATGAATGTGAATGGAACGGAATGGAGTGGAATGGAATGGAAGCCTGATCCAGGGTTTGTCTACCCCCTTGGCAAAGAAATGTTTCCTCATGTAGCCTCTGAACCTGCTGCGAGGGGTCCCAGCTTGGAGCCATTCCCCCATGACCTGGCCCTGGGTCCCAGGGAGAAGAAATCAGCACCTGACTCTCTGCTTCCCCTCCCCAGCCACACTGCTGACTCCAGTTGCACTTCATGTCAACCAGCACCCCCAGGCCCCTTGCTGCAGCAGGGCTGCTGTCCGGCCACTCTCCCAGCCTTACTCCCTGCCAGGTGTGGAATCTGGCCTTTGGTCTTGGGACAGTTTGATGTCACTGACGGTTGCCCAATGCTCCAATCTATCCAGATCCCTCAGCAGGGCCTCTCATCCCTCGAGAGAGTCAACACCACTGCCCAGCTCAGGATCATCAGCACACTTACTAAGCACACATTCAACCCCTGCATCCAGATTCTTGATTCAGGTGTTGAACAGAACTGGCCTTAGAACTGAGCCTGGAAGGAAAGCACTGCTGACCGGTCAACAGACACATGCAGCCCCATTCACTCCTACCCTAGAAGCCCTGCCCCTCAGCCAGCTCTTCACCCAGCACACCATGTCCCTGCTCATCTCAGACCTGGAAAATGCCTGGGGGAAGACAGGACCAAAAGCCTTAATAAAATCCAGGAAAACTATGTCCACCACTACACCCCCCGTTCTGTCTTGCTGCAAATAGCCAATCGCTGGGAACGGCAATGAGCCGTTTGTCTCCAACAACCCGTCTGTCAAGGTACCAGAACCTCAGAGACAGGGTAACGCTTTGTGGACTACAGCCAGGAGCCGAGCACCACGCAGCCGCTCACTCAGAGGAGGGTGAGGAAGGGGAAGGGGAAGGAAACCAGAAGCTGGACTGTCCCCAAACCACGCGTCCTGGAGCCATGCACTCCTTCCCCACCAGCCCCCTTTATGGTCAGCATCCTGTCGTGGCATGGAATAGCCCCTTTGGAAGGTTTGGCTCACTAGTCGTGGCTGTGTCCCCTCCTAGTCCTGGCTGTGTCCCCTCCCTACTTCCTGCGTGCCACCACCTTCTGTCATTGGCAGGGCAGTGTGAGAAGCTGAAATGTCCTGGCTGCTTGGGAACATGTGATCTCTGGGGACCTGGTGTGCTATGGTCCTGAGATGCTGCGTTATTTCTGCCCTGAGTGAGCACTGAACCACAACTGAACTAGTGATTCAGTATTTTCCTGTACAAGATCACGTGCTTCAGGTCAACTTTTGCTCATTATAATAGAAACCCACACCCCCATCTGAAAAGCTACCCGGCCTCCAAGGTGCGACCACCCCTCACTGAACATGCACTCTGAATTTCTCTTAATTTCCTTTAAATCCAAAGCAAAGAAAACTTACACCAATCACAGCAAAGCTATGCATACCTAGAGTCACTCAAGCTCCACCTGACAGGTAAAAATAGTATAAAAGTAGCCCAAAACCAGAGGCCTGGAAGGGAAGATACCGTTGTAACTAGTCAAAAACGATACCGTCACCAACCACGGTCGGATTCTGGGACCAGACGACGGGCTGAGCCTCTCGTATCCCCCACCCCCAGGGATGCCATTTAGCTCTCCTAGGAAACTTAGAGATCTCTAGAGAGAATTCTTTACGTTGCTGTATGGCTCAGATACTTTCACGTTGCTTTATGTGTACCTTTACGTGCTCTTATGTTGCTGTGCTATTGCATGTGCTGTTGTGGATGGTGGAGCATCACTGGCAATCCACAGCAGCTGCGCTCTGATCCCAACACACAGCACCATTCCCTAATCCAGCTGTGCCAGCTCCTCCCTGGACGCCACCCACCTGACCCAGTGTGGCCGTGCTGCCTCATCGACCGTGACTGGAGGGAAAGGTGCTTGCACCATTTGTGACTCTGCAGCAGTCGTGACAGGGCAGCACTGTACGTGACCGGGCTCAGAGCGCAGGATCTGCACTCGCTCAGACTCCGAGCTGCCCCCAGCCCCTCAGATCCCCGAGGACAAGCTGGAACACAAGCAGGTTGATTCTCCGCTAAATTCCTTTACCTCTTTAATGCCAAAGAGGGGGAAGGAGAGGGGAAAGAAAACCAAAGGCCAACCTCATGGGCTGGGATGAAGATGGTTTACTGGGACAGCAGAGAGAGAGGAGTAACAGTAACAGGACTGTATAGCAAAATAGACAAATCTGGTGATACACCATGCAGTTTCCAGCTGAACTGCACAGCTCAGCTGTACAAATTGTTCAAAAATACCATTTCCTGGGAAGCAGGATGAGCGGTTTGGCTCAAACAACCTCTCCTGCAAGATAACAGAACCTGCAGAGGCCGGGCAATGTTTTGTGGGCTGGGTCTCGCCTCACAAGGGGCTTGATCCCACAAGCATCTGCGGGTGGGACTAAGGCCTCCATCCTCCCAAGGCCGGAAGGGCTCTTGAGCTCAAAGCAGCCGCTCTGACAAACTGGACATTACGCTTCCGCATTCGATAAACCATCTGGACACTCGCCCTGCAAGGGCAGCCCCTCAGTCAGCAGCCGCCCTGACTGAGAGACAGGACACTGTCCTTGTCCCATAAGGAACAGTGACAGGCAGGCGGGGCCCTGCAGAGGCACAGCGCCTTCTAGCTACAGTCCGGTGTGAGGCCACTGAACGGGGTCACTGCTCCATCAGCCCACCTGGGGGGGTCAAATGACCCCTTGGTTGGGACCCCCATTCCCCACCGACTCATTTCCAGAACACTCTGCAACTCAACACTGAGCCTGCACAAGATATGCTAGGCCTCCCTGAAGGGTGGGGACAGGGAGCATCAAAGATGCAGATTCGGGACATCTGGCACGCACCCTCCATCCAAGCACCACACCTTTATGACCAGCTACGCTGGATGCACAGGTAGCGACATCTTCTTCTTTTTTCTCTTTTACTCTCTTTCTCAGTCTCTCTCAACTTCTACCCTTGTTCTCAGCACAGAACCGTAACAGCACTTCCAGGTTTGCTAAGTTCTACTGACTGGGATCCTTTGCTCCCAATATATGGTGTGGGGCGGTTCCGTTTGCAAGCTTTATGGCTGTACTGGCTTTTAAGGAAAGCTGTGCTTTGCTGGGACCTCCTGGGTGATTGTTGTGACTCCTGAGTACCACGCAGAGGATCAGAAGCTGATCTTGCTGGTGTGGTTGTTAAAAGAGAGCAGCTAAGAGAGGGTTAACCTGGCCCTTGGGGCAGGTAGCAAAGGTCAACTCTACACGTACCCATCTGCTGGGGACCGGGACAGACAGGTCTCAATCTCCCTGGTTTGCCTTGCCTGCCTGGTGGGACCTGACAGCGTCCCAAAGCCAGACTGTCACCAAACCACGCATCCTGGATGCCTCCGCCTTCTCCAAAACACAAGAGTGTAAGAACCTGAACAGACCTTGACTGCTTGGGAACAACTAAAAACATCAGTGAGTTATCAGCACTGCTCCCATCCTGACTGCCAAACACAGCACCACACCAGCTGCTAGAAGGAAAAATTAACTCTGTCCTGGCCGAACCCACAACACTGATCTAGGAAGGAGGAGGTTCTTCACCTGGGGAAGCAGATGCTCCTCCTTGTATCTGAAGTGTTTTGGCTGTTTCCTCCTCTGCTTGGGAGACGTGACTGCAATTGCCTAACTGAGCGCACCATTTCCTAACACTTTCTCTCTGTGCCACCCCTGCAGGGGCTGCAGTGGGGCCAGCACAGGTTTTAGGACTCGAAAGGTGCCCTCAAGATTAATGGTTGTCACTTTACCGTTTTCTCAGCTTCTTGCCCAGCAAGAACTGACTACAAACAGACCCTTTTCCCAGATGGAGGAACTCTCAAACTGTGTGAATATAGCCCAGTGGGGTGAGTTGGACCCTCTGGTCCATGCTGCCGCTGGTGTATTGGTGCCCCACTAACTGCAAAGCCCTGTGCAGAACGGAGTGGATCCCTGAAGCGCGCTGCGGCCAAGGCCCAAAACACTCCTGCTTCAAAACCTATTTTCAAGGCCTCTTCCTGAACGGGGCTCCAATCCCAGCCAGCTCTTACAGGTCATACGGGGGGCAAGCTATGAGGGAGAAGTCTGGAATAGCTTCCCTCCAGCACACCGGCAAGCCTAGGGCACCTTGTGAGTCCCTTCTCTTTTCTGCTATCTGTATTTGTTCTAAGGCAGGCAGGCTGCTGGGACGAAGACACACTGAACCCCCCTTCCCACCACATGCTCAGAAACTACCTCAGGAGAGGGAAGTTGCACCTTTTCTGCTGGAATCTGAGTCCCAGACTTTCTAGATGAGGAATTCTTTTTGTTTGGGTTCGTCCTACTGTGCTAATATCAGGTCCTCCCACTAATATATCACTGGTTTGGGTTTGTGTGGCAAGGATTGGGGTTGGCGGGGTGGCTCTAGGGGTGGCTTCTGCAAGCAATTGCTAGAAGCTTTCTGTGGGTCCGACAGAGCAGATTCGAGCGGGCTCAAGGATGGATCTGTCGCTGACCAACGCCGAGCCCAGCAGTGATAGTAGCAGCCTGTATGTAAGGGAACATATGTAAGAGGGGGAAAAAGTAAGCATCAGCTTTGTGCCACCAGAGAAGGGAGTGGCTACACAGGGAAGTCTGCTGCCTTAAGGGAGCTTCAGTTAGGGACTTAACCAAGCGAGTCCCAACCTTGGTCAGGGACACGGATTATTGTCTGCTTTTAATTTTTCAAATAGGTAGTAATGAAAAACATAAAAGAAAACTGAGCACCATTAAGAAGGATTTTAGGGCCCTGGGATGCATGGTGCGAGGATCTGGAGCACAGGTAGTGTTCTCCTCCATCATTCCTACTACAAGGAATAGGGAGGGTTGGTTTGAGAAGAGCCAGGAAACAAATACCTGGCTCAGAGCCTTGGGTCCTTTGAGAATGGGCTGGCTCGAGCCTCACCAGCCTTGCTTTCGAGGGATGGGGAGCACTTATCCCCTAGGGGCAGAAGGATACTGTCCAAGAAGCTGACAGGGCTCATTAATAGAGCTTTAAACTAGATAGGAAGGGGGAGAGGGACAGGGCCAGGCTAGATGGAAAAAAGCCTGGGTGTGGTGGTAGAGTTACTGAGGGATGGTGTGCTGGTAATGACCTCTGGTCAGCCATCCTAGCTAATCAGGGGGATAGTGTTCTAACTCAGAGTAGAGATGTAGCTACTACTGATAGGCTAGGTAACTTAAACAGCTGTTGCTTGGGAAGCAAGGCTTCCCCAAGGAGCACAACAAGATCAGCAGACCAGCAGAAGTGCATCTACACCAATGCACGCAGCATGGGGAACAAAAAAGAGGAATTAGAAGTCCTTGTAAGTACAGGAAATTATGATGTGATTGCCATCACAGAAACGTGGTGGGATAATTCACATAACTGGAGTGCTGCAGTTGCTGGTTATAAACTATACAGGCGTGACAGGCTGGGTAGGAGAGGAGGTGGGGTAGCCCTGTATGTCAGAGAATGCATTGACAGCCTAGAGCTGGAGTATGATGAAGACAGGGTCAAGAGTCTCGGGGTGAAAATCAGAGGAGAACAAAATCAGCGAGATATAGTGATGAGAGTCTGCTATAGACCACCTGACCAGGAGGAGGAAGCTGATGAGTTGGTTTTTAAACAACTGGGAGAAGTCTCGCGATCACCAGCCCTTGCCCTTATTGGGGACTTCAACTTACCGGATGTCTCCTGAAGGTACAATACAGCAGGGAGGAAACAGTCTAGCAGGTTCCTGGAGGGTTTGGAAGACAACTTCCTGACCCAGCTGGTAAATGAACCCACAAGGGAAGGTGCCCTGCTGGACTTGTTTGTCAATAGAGAAGACCTGGTGGGGGATGTGAAGGTTGGAGGACGCCTGGGGCACAGTGATCATGAGCTTATAGAATTCTTAGTACTGGGAGAAGTAAGGAAGGGAGACAGCAGAACAAGCACCTTAGACTTCCGTAGGGCTGACTTTGGACTGTTCAGAAAGCTGCTCGATAAGATTCCATGGGAGGCAGCCCTTGAGGGCAAAGGAGCCCAAGAGGGTTGGTTGCTTCTCAAGAAGGTAATCTCGGCGGCACAAGAACAGGCTGTCCCAGTCGGTCAGAAGAGGGGTCGGCGAGCTAGGAAGCCAGCCTGGCTGAGTAGAGAGATTCAGGCTGATATACGGGAAAAGAAGGGAAACTATGAGCTTTGGAAGAAGGGGCAGGTGTCTTGGGATGATTATAGGAAATTAGTGAGATCATGTAGGGAGAAAGTCAGAAGGGCTAAAGCTGATCTGGAACTCAGGCTGGCCAGTTCTGTAAAAGATAATAAAAAGTCTTCTATAGGTATATTAATAGAAAAAGGAGGGTCAAGGAGAATCTCCAGCCCTTATTGGATGCTGATGGCACATTAGTGACAAGGGATGAGGACAAGGCTGAGGTCCTTAATTCCTTCTTTGCCTCATTCTTTAACAGTAAAGAAGGATATTCTGTGAGTACTCATCCTCTGGAACTGGCTGACAGGGAGGGGAAGAATAACAAAGTTCCCATGGTTCAGGAGGAAATGATTAGCAACCTACTTGGCCAGTTAGATACCCACAAGTAATGGGGCCAGATGGGATTCACCCAAGGGTACTGAGGGAGCTGTCAGATGTGCTTGCCAAACCCCTTTCCATCATCTATCAGCAATCCTGGCAGACTGGGGAAGTTCCAGTCGACTGGAGGCTGGCAGATGTTACACCCATATACAAGAAGGGTCGGAAGGAGGATCCAGGGAACTACAGGCCTGTCAGTCTGACCTCAGTCCCAGGGAAGATCATGGAGAGGGTCATCTTGGGAGCTATCATGCAGCACATGCACGATGGCCAGGGGATCAGGCCTAGTCAACATGGGTTTACAAAAGGTAGATCCTGTCAAACTAACCTCATCACCTTCTATGACACGGTGACCCGCTTAATGGATGAGGGTAAGGCTGTGGATGTGATCTACCTGGACTTTGGTAAAGCCTTTGACACAGTTTCTCACAGCATTCTGACTGAGAAACTGGCTGCCACTGGCCTGGACAGGTGGACCCTCAGCTGGGTTAAAAACTGCATGGATGGCCAAGCCCAGAGTGTGGAGGTGAACGGAACAAAATCCAGCTGGAGGCCGGTCACGAGTGGCGTCCCCCAGGGCTCAGTCCTGGGTCCAGTCTTGTTCAACATCTTTATCAATGATCTCAATGAAGGGATTGAATGCTCCCTCACTAAGTTTGCAGACGACACTAAACTAGGAGGAAGCGTTGATCTGCCTGAGAGTAGGGAGGCTCTTCAGAGGGATCTGAACAGACTGGACCGATGGGCTGAGTCCAATGGGATGAAGTTTAACAAGGCCAAGTGTAGAGTGCTGCACATGGGACATAACAACCCCATGCAGCGCTACAGGCTTGGGGGAGACTGGCTGGAGAGTTGTCAGGCAGAGAAGGACCTGGGGGTGTTGGTTGACTGCAGACTGAATATGAGTTGTCAGTGTGCTCAGGTGGCCAAGAAGGCCAATGGCATCTTGGCTTGTATCAAAAACAGTGTGGCCAGTATGTCTGGGGAGGTGATTGTGCCCCTGTACTCGGCATTGGTGAGGCCACACCTTGAGTACTGTGTCCAGTTCTGGGCTCCTCACCACAAGAAGGACATGGAGGTCCTGGAGCGAGTCCAGAGAAGGGCAACCAGGCTGGTGAAGGGGCTGGAGGGCAAATCCTATGAGGAGTGGCTGAGGGAGCTGGGGCTGTTTAGCCTAGAGAAGAGAAGGTTGAGGGGAGACCTTATCACTGCCTACAACTACCTGAAGGGAGGTTATAGAGAGGTAGGTGATGGTCTCTTCAGCCAGGTGACAGGAGATAGGACAAGGGGGAATGGCATGAAGCTGTGCCAGGGCAGGTTTAGATTGGATGTTAGGAAAAAATTTTTTACTGAAAGAGTTGTCAGGGCCTGGAACAGGCTGCCCAGGGAGGGGGTTGAGTCGCCTTCCCTGGATGTGTTCAAAAAAAGGGTAGATGAAGTACTGGGGGATATGGTTTAGTTTAGTATGTGAATGGTTGGACTTGATGATCTTAAAGGTCTTTTCCAACCTTATTATTCTGTGATTCTGTGAAAGGAGGCCCTGGCTGTACTTTGGGCATGGATCCCAACGTTCTAGCTCAGAAAATTACATCCTTTCCACCATACCCATGCAACCTCCCTTGGATTTCAAAGTCTGTCCTACTTTCATGGGAGTCTCTTGGCACGATCTGCCCAACCCCAGGCTCCAGATACACGTTTTTGCATTTCCTCCAGGCTGTAGCTGCGGAAGTCACACACCCTGAAACTCCCTGAGCGGGTGTCAGGTGCCTCGTGCTCCACACTGCATGGCCTCATCTACTTTACATCTGGCACAGAAAGGGAACAACTCAGAGGGATGGTCTCTGTGCCACAGGAATGGTTTGTGTCACGGCCTGAGAGAAGAGTAAGGCACCTGGCTTTGTTCTTGGGATTTCAGGGGCAGAGGACAGGTCAGGGACACCCAACAGCTGTGCCCGCTGCATGGCCACCAAAGGCAGGGACAGCCCCTGGGCCTCCTGGGCACAGGGACTGCCTGGGGCCCAGCACCCCAAAGGCCTTCCTCTAAGGGGTGCTGGGTGGGGCTCCAGCAGGCCAGGCTGTGCACGGGGGGGGCCCCCCAAAGACTGCCAGTGCATATGTTAGGGGATCATATGAATGTGCCTCTTTACTGTGAAACTACAAAACCTCTCCTCAAGGTTTTAACACTGACAGAAGATATACAAAATAAAGAGTATCGAATTGTTACTCGTTATTCTTCATTTCTAGTGCACTGGGATTTGATAAGAGACATTGAAACATCGTATTCCACGTCCAGTTGTGGTGCAGCTGTATCGAGTTTTGACTTTACTTAACTCTAAGAAATGGAAAATAATCGATAATTTTTTAATATAAAGAACAAAAGACTGCAAGTTCCTACAGCACCCAAAGGCCTTCCTCTAAGGGGTGCTGGGGGGGGCTGCAGCAGGCAAGGCTGTGCATGGGGGGCCGCCCGTCACACCCCATCGCCAGGCACCGCTGAGGTCACAATGCCCCGGGGCAGTATAAAACGGGGTGTCCTGCCAGGCCCCTGCCAGAGCTGTCCTGGGGACAGCCCCAGGCACACGCAAGAGGAGCAGCTGCTCGAGGAGCTGGGGAAACTCCTCCCAGAGGGCTGAGGGAGGACGACACTCCGAAGGCCGTGGCTGCACTAAGCATATGCCTTCCTGAGGAGCGCTCCCGAGATCGCCATCCTCATCCCCCGCCGAGCCAGGGGCAGCAGCCGTAAGCAAACGGGATGCAGCAGTTTTGAAGCTTTGGAGCCCATGCCGGCACCCTGCCAGGCGCGGGAAGGATCCTTGCCCCCAAGTTGATGGGGCCAGGGGAGGAGATCAGGCTCCGGGCTGAGGGAGAACAGGGCTAGGGCATCTCCTGGGAGGCGTGACCAGCCGGTGGGAGGAGGGAGCCGGTCTTGCTCACATGCTCAGGGAGTAGCCGATCGCCAGCTCTGCTGCTGGGGTCAGGAAGGAATTTTCCCCCGGGGGGGATTGGCACTGGTCCCCGGGGGTTTTTTGCCTTCCTCTGCAGCACTGAGCAGGACCCCTTGCCAGGGCCCCTCCGGCCCATCTGGGCCGGGTCACTGCCTGCTGCTCGTGCCCCACGAAGGTGGCCTCTCGTGCCCTGCAGCTGGGGGGAGGAGGGCTTTTTTCCCCCACAGTGGGCTTGGAGTTGTGCCCCGGGGGTTTTTGCCTGCCTCTGTGGCACTGAGCGCGCTGGTCCCTTGCCAGGGCTCCTCTGGGCCGTTTTGGCTCGGGGCCCGCTGCTCGTGCCCCACGAAGGTGCACTCGTGCCCCGCGTGCCGGGCGAGGAAGCTTTCTGGACTCCCGGGGCGGGCCCCAAGGGAGGCCCCCCCAGGACTGTCCTCTTTTCCTCGGTAGCACTGAGCACAGCCCCTTGACAGGGCTCGCTTTCCCCAGGGGTTCTTGCTTGGCCAAAACAGACCCTGCTTACAAGGGCTCCTGCCTCACTGCACCCACACGGGGTATTGTGCAGCTTTAAGACAAGTAGTGTAGCATTATATGAGGTGAAGTTAAATTAATATTAAATTATTATTAATGTTACATTAAATTAAACATTAAATAATGTTAAATTTTAAAAATATACAATACTCCAAATAAAAAACAAGGCAAGGTGAGAGGCACAAGGCCAAAAAGAAGGCAAAAAGGAAAAGCCACGGCAAAAGGCAAAGGAAGGAACAAGGGAAAAGCCATGGCAGAAAGAAGGCCAAACCAGTAAAATAAAATAAAAGTCAAAAGTAGAATTGTCTTTGTGTTGTTCATTGCTTTTTGGAACTGGTTAACTCTTGTCATTCCAGGCAAATCAAGATCTGGATTTCTAGTGAGCAGAGGGAACAGAATAGTATAAAATAGGGTGCAGGGGAATGGGAATGAATGGAAATTAATGTGAATGGAACGGAATGGAGTGGAATGGAATGGAATGGAAGCCTGATCCAGGGTTTGTCTACCCCCTTGGCAAAGAAATGTTTCGTCATGTAGCCTCTGAACCTGCTGCGAGGGGTCCCAGCTTGGAGCCATTCCCCCATGCCCTGGCCCTGGGTCCCAGGGAGAAGAAATCAGCACCTGATTCTCTGCTTCCCCTCCCCAGCCACACTGCTGACTCCAGTTGCACTTCATGTCAACCAGCACCCCCAGGCCCCTTGCTGCAGCAGGGCTGCTGTCCGGCCACTCTCCCAGCCTTACTCCCTGCCAGGTGTGGAAACTGGCCTTTGGTCTTGGGACACTTTGATGTCACTGACGGTTGCCCAATGCTCCAATCTATCCAGATCCCTCAGCGGGGCCTCTCATCCCTCGAGAGAGTCAACACCACTGCCCAGCTCAGGATCATCAGCACACTTACTAAGCACACATTCAACCCCTGCATCCAGATTCTTGATTCAGGTGTTGAACAGAACTGGCCTTAGAACTGAGCCTGGAAGGAAAGCACTGCTGACCGGTCAACAGACACATGCAGCCCCATTCACTCCTACCCTAGAAGCCCTGCCCCTCAGCCAGCTCTTCACCCAGCACACCATGTCCCTGCTCATCTCAGAGCTGGAAAATGCCTGGGGGAAGACAGGACCAAAAGCCTTAATAAAATCCAGGAAAACTATGTCCACCACTACACCCCACATTCTGTCTTGCTCCAAATAGCCAATCGCTGGGAACGGCAATGAGCCGTTTGTCTCCAACAACCCGTCTGTCAAGGTACCAGAACCTCAGAGACAGGGTAACGCTTTGTGGACTACAGCCAGGAGCCGAGCACCACGCAGCCGCTCACTCAGAGGAGGGTGAGGAAGGGGAAGGGGAAGGAAACCAGAAGCTGGACTGTCCCCAAACCACGCGTCTTGCAGCCATGCACTCCTTCCCCACCAGCCCCCTTTATGGTCAGCATGATGTCGTGGCATGGAATAGCCCCTTTGGAAGGTTTGGCTCACTAGTCGTGGCTGTGTTCCGTCCTAGTCGTGGCTGTGTCCCCTCCCTACTTCCTGCGTGCCACCACCTTCTGTCATTGGCAGGGCAGTGTGAGAAGCTGAAAAGTCCTGGACTGCTTGGGAACATGTGATCTCTGGGGACCTGGTGTGCTATGGTCCTGAGATGCTGCATTGTTTCTGCCCTGAGTGAGCACTGAACCACAACTGAGCTAGTGATTCAGTATTTTCCTGTACAAGATCACGTGCTTCAGGTCAACTTTTGCTCATTATAATAGAAACCCACACCCCCATCTGAAAAGCTACCCGGCCTCCAAGGTGCGACCACCCCTCACTGAACATGCACTCTGAATTTCTCTTAATTTCCTTTAAATCCAAAGCAAAGAAAACTTACACCAATCACAGCAAAGCTATGCATACCTAGAGTCACTCAAGCTCCACCTGATAGGTAAAAATAGTATAAAAGTAGCCCAAAACCAGAGGCCTGGAAGGGAAGATACCATTGTAACTAGTCAAAAAAGATACCGTCACCAACCATCGCCGGATTCTGGGACCAGCCGACGGGCTGAGCCTCTCTTATCCCCCACCCCCAGGGATGCCATTTAGCTCTCCTAGGAAACTTAGAGATCTCCAGAGAGAATTCTTTACGTTGCTGTATGGCTCAGATACTTTCACGTTGCTTTATGTGTACCTTTACGTGCTCTTATGTTGCTGTGCTATTGCATGTGCTGTTGTGGATGGTGGAGCATCACCGGCAATCCAAAGCAGCTGCGCTCTGATCCCAACACACAGCACCATTCCCTAATCCAGCTGTGCCAGCTCCTCCCTGGACGCCACCCACCCGACCCAGTGTGGCCGTGCTGGCTCATCGACCGTGACTGGAGGGAACGGTGCTTGCACCATTTGTGACTCTGCAGCAGTCGTGACAGGGCAGCACTGTACGTGACCGGGCTCAGAGCGCAGGATCTGCACTTGCTCAGACTCCGAGCTGCCCCCAGGCCCTCAGATGCCTGAGGACAAGCTGGAACACAAGCAGGTTGATTCTCTGCTAAATTCCTTTACCTCTTTAATGCCAAAGGGGGCAGGAAGGAGAGGGGAAAGAAAACCAAAGGCCAACCTCATGGGCTGGGATGAAGATGGTTTACTGGGACAGCAGAGAGAGAGGAGTAACAGTAACAGGACTGTATAGCAAAATAGACAAATCTGGTGATACACCATGCAGTTTCCAGCTGAACTGCACAGCTCAGCTGTACAAATTGTTCAAAAATACCATTTCCTGGGAAGCAGGATGAGCGGTTTGGCTCAAACAACCTCTCCTGCAAAATAACAGAACCTGCAGAGGCCGGGTAATGTTTTGTGGGCTGGGTCTCGCCTCACAAGGGGCTTGATCCCACAAGCATCTGCGGGTGGGACTAAGGCCTCCATCCTCCCAAGGCCGGAAGGGCCTGTAGCCTCTTGAGCTCAAAGCAGCCGCTCTGACAAACTGGACATTACGCTTCCACATTCGATAAACCATCTGGACACTGGCCCTGCAAGGGCAGCCCCTCAGTCAGCAGCCGCCCTGACTGAGAGACAGGACACTGTCCTTATCCCATAAGGAACAGTGACAGGCAGGCGGGGCCCTGCGGAGGCACAGCACCTTCTAGCTACAGTCCGGTGTGAGGCCACTGAACGGGGTCACTGCTCCATCAGCCCACCTGGGGGGTCAAATGACCCCTTGGTTGGGACCCCCATTCCCCACCGACTCATTTCCAGAACACTCTGCAACTCAGCACTGAGCCTGCACAAGATATGCTAGGTCTCCCTGAAGGGTGGGGACAGGGAGCATCAAAGATGCAGATTCGGGACATCTGGCACGCACCCTCCATCCAAGCACCACACCTTTATGACCAGCTACGCTGGATCCACAGGTAGCGACATCTTCTTCTTTTTTCTCTTTTACTCTCTTTCTCAGTCTCTCTCAACTTCTACCCTTGTTCTCAGCACAGAACCGTAACAGCACTTCCAGGTTTGCTAAGTTCTACTGACTGGGATCCGTTGCTCCCAATATATGGTGTGGGGCGGTTCCGTTTGCAAGCTTTATGGCTGTACTGGCTTTTAAGGAAAGCTGTGCTTTGCTGGGACCTCCTGGGTAATTGTTGTTACTCCTGAGTACCACGCCGAGGATCAGAAGCTGATCTTGCCGGTGTGGTTGTTAAAAGAGACCAGCTAAGAGAGGGTTAACCTGGCCCTTGGGGCAGGTAGCAAAGGTCAACTCTACAGGTACCCATCTGCTGGGGACCGGGACAGACAGGTCTCAATCTCCCTGGTTTGCCTTGCCTGCCTGGTGGGACCTGACAGCGTCCCAAAGCCAGACTGTCCCCAAACCACGCATCCTGGATGCCTCCGCCTTCTCCAAAACACAAGAGTGTAAGAACCTGAACAGACCTTGACTGCTTGGGAACAACTAAAAACATCAGTGAGTTATCAGCACTGCTCCCATCCTGACTGCACCAATGGGATGAAGTTTAACAAGGCCAATGGCATCTTGGCTTGTATCAAAAACAGTGTGGCCAGTAGGTCTAGGGAGGTGATTGTGCCCCTGTACTCGGCATTGGTGAGGCCACACCTTGAGTACTGTGTCCAGTTCTGGGCTCCTCACCACAAGAAGGACATGGAGGTCCTGGAGCGAGTCCAGAGAAGGGCAGCCAGGCTGGTGAAGGGGCTGAATGGCACATCCTGTGAGGAGCGGCTGAAGGATCTGGGGCTGTTTAGCCTAGAGAAGAGGAGATTGAGGGGAGACCTTATCACTGCCTACAACTATCTGAAGTGAGGTTATAGAGAGATAGTTGATGGTCTCTTCAGCCAGGTGACAGGAGATAGGACAAGGGGGAATGGCATGGAGCTGCGCCAGGGCAGGTTTAGATTGCACATTAGAAAAAGCTTTTTTTACTGAAAGAGTTGTCAGGGCCTGGAACAGGCTGCCCAGGGAGGGGGTTGAGTCACCTTCCATGGATGTGTTCAAAAAAAGGGTAGATGAAATACTTAGGGATATGGTTTAGTTTAGGATGCGAATGGTTGGACTTGATGATCTTAAAGGTCTTTTCCAACCTTGTGATTCTGTGATTCTGTGATAAAATGTGCTGTATTTAAAACTGGCTTATTACAAAGGAACTTGAATCTGGGGTTTGATCCTGAAAATCACAGAACTGTGAGATAACCCCTCATACCTAGTTCCTAAGCACAGGACCAAAGAACCAAGCAAGTATTTCTGCTTCTTAAACTTTCAGCCATTTTGTTTGGTTTTGCTTAGCTATTCTTCAGAGGGAACTATACTGAAATTAATTTCTTTGCTGTTTGGTCATCCTCTAATGTAGCGTCCCACAATTTATCACCAAGTCTACGGCGCTCGGCTAGTTCATGCACTGTATGTAGGTTAACAAACATTCCCTTTGCATACCCGTATTCTAACGGTCCGGGCAATTCCTTGCCTTTGACCTGTCACTTCTGACAGTCCGGGCAATTCCTTATGTAAGGCAATGCCTTTGACCTGTCGCTTCTGTAGTAAATAAATCATATGCTACTTGCCTGTCCATTATAACGTCAGCGCTGTTGCAGCTTTATCAGGTCCGGTAGCACGTAGCGGCTAGGCTCACTGATGTGATCACCTAGGGCACGGCACACTCTCTTGTCAGCGTGCTTATTTGCCATCCTGCTGCTTAGGACCCACACACCCTCCGTCGTTCCACCGTGGTTCGTGATAAGGACATTTTCTTTGCTCCTTGTAATCATGGCGCTTTAATCCCGGCGCTCCCCAGTATCACGGCGCTTTACCCAGTATCACGTCGGGCCCCCAAACTGTCTCGGAACCTAGTCAATGCCCCGCCGGGAATCCTGTCGACGATACACGAGACCGTTGAAATCAACGGGACGCGTCTCCCCGTTCTTCGGCGGCAGCAGCCCCTCACAGTGCTGATGTCGATCCCGGACGAGCCTCCAGTGTATCACGTCGGGGTCACCATTTTGTGGAAAATCGACAGGGAGACAGCCACATCCGATGATGTCCAGCAAGCCTCAACTTTATTCAGTTACACATCGCACTTTTATGGTTACAATAATTAGCTTATGCATATTGCAGAAATTGAGCTCATCATTGGTCCAAGATAAAAGAACATCTGTGCCCCTGTTGGCACATACTCCGAATGCCTATGGCTTCTTCCCCCGTGCCCAGTTCTTCTTTCCCATACTTTACTATCTTAAAGATATAACGTCTTTGTTACATCCACCACGTTTCTCACGCCCTTACTGCTTGACCAATTTCACTGTACCAAGCTCATGGCCTTTGGCCACCAGACATGATTCCACAAAACTCTCTACATCCCTCGTTTATCCTTTTCCCATATACCTGTGCTGTAATAACTCCTCACTCTCCAGAACACAGCTTTGTACCAGGGCTGGCAACCTGAATCTGTACAAAATGCACATGGAGAGAGAAGAGAGGCCTCTACACACACACACTGGAGTCAGGAAACAGTCAGGCTCACATTCAGCACTTTGTAGTATTTGTGGTGCTACAGACGAAACTCAAACTTAAATTTTAATTGGAAAAGCCATACGCTTACCTGAAGCTGTTGTAGAGTGTAGGACTCGCCTGACACAGCAGCACAGCCACCCAAACTTGCACAGACGGTCAAGGCACTTGCTTCTTCCTTCAGAGGATGACTCCAGACGAGCTGCCATGAAGAGGCGGTACATGTGGGAAACGAAGAGCGGCCCTGGAAAGGAGACACAGTTATGCCCCCTGGAGGGAAAGAGAAAAAGCAGTAAAGCACGAGATGGAGGAGCTTGCAGAGATGTAAATTTGTGCGTTGTTCAGCAGGGAGGTGGCACGGTGTGCTTTGTAATGTTAAGGAAGGTGCAGGCTTTAAAGACTAAGCGGGGAGAGGGGGGGAGAAGGGGAGGGGAAACTGGGTCGGGGGTGGGGGCGGTGGGCGGTGAGGTCGGGGCGGAGAGCTCTCCAGCGTGGGACAACCTTTTGTACAGGGAAGCTGTGGTTCTTGTGTTAATGCAAAGTAGTGAAACCTGAACCCAAGCTGCTGGTCAGCAAATCGAGAGGGGATAGAACTTTGCTTCATTGTTATTAAAGTTGTCCTGGATTCACCGCAATCGGAGTCTGTCACTTTCAATAGGCCACAGGTACAAACCCTGCTGTTCAAAGGGTAATAAGCAGAAGTCAAGCTGACTGTGACCAGCCCACATAGAGCCCAGACCTTCACCCTACACAGAAATGTCCAAGTTCTCCACTACAGGTGTTCCAAAGCCAGAAGATAAGCTGTTACAACTGCATAAGCCTTTCTTGTCCTTTGTTTTCTATTGTACTGAAAACCTTCCTAGCACCGGCTTTTTCTCAACTCAAGAAAAGGTGTCTCTGCATGGAAAAAACACATCAATGCAGAGCAGCCAAGTTCCCTTGGGGCTTTTTACCTACAGGCATTTTAGACTTGAGATACCCAGGCATAACACAGAGAGATGCTCCATGTGGGGTTTGGGTTCTTGCAACTGTTTTCAACAGAAAATTGCAGCAACTCCAGGCCTTTCATATACAAACACCAGAAATAAAACTTCTGCGGTATTTTCCACCAAAAAAAATTAATTCCCCTCACTGAATTTTTTTTCTATTTCTTTATTCCTTAATGTGAGAATGCTGGTCAAGTACTGACTGAGAGTGACAGCTCAGCCTCCTCCCTCCTCTCCCCATGCTGGAATGCATCCCTCCAGCTGCTGCCCCACTAATCATTTCAGGGACACACCTGGAGATACTGGAAAAGGGGCAGCAGCAATGGCAGCAGCACAGCATATCTGGAGGAACCTCAACAAGTAGCACAAGAGGGGTAGAAGATGGAGGTGCCACAGTTGCATACAGGCAGCTGGGCAGGGACAAACCATGGGCACTTGACAGCCAGCCTGAAGAAATGCTGTAAAATTGCACTCTAAAACACCGCAGCTGAGCTCTGCCATGAGTTTCTGAGTACCTGTGAGGGAATTTGCAAACAGCAAAAACAAGGAAAGCTTTTTGCTTTACCTTGTCCTTCCCTTCCAAATCCATGATATTGGAAGACACAAAAAAAGGCCCCTTTTTGTGAAGTATTGGAAGAAGTGTGCTGCCTGCCATGATTTTTCAGACTGGAAGGACTGCAGAGGACCAGTCCTCACATGCAGAAATGCTCTATTAAAAGGCATGTACAGTCTCTGATAGGCCTTCCTCTAAGGGGTGCTGGGTGGGGTGCAGCAGGCCTGACAGTGCATATGTTATGCGATCATATGAATGTGCCTCTTCACTGTGAAACTACAAAACTTCTCCTCAAGGTTTTTAACACTGACAGAAGATATACAGAATAAAGAGTATCGAATTGTTACTCGTTATTCTTCATTTCTAGTGCACTGGGATTTGATAAGAGACATTGAAACATCGTATTCCACGTCCAGTTGTGGTGGAGCTACTTTACTTAACTCTAAGAAATGGAAAATAATCAATAATTTTTTAATATAAAGAACAAAAGACTGCAAGTTCCTACAGCACCCAAAGGCCTTCCTCTAAGGGGTGCTGATGGGGGGGGGCTGCAGCAGACCGGGCTGTGCATGGGGGGCCACCCATCACACCCCATCGCCAGGCCCAGCTGAGGTCACAATGCCCCGGGGCAGTATAAAAGGGGGTGTCCTGCCAGGCCCCTGCCAGAGCTGTCCTGGGGACAGCCCCAGGAACACGCAAGAGGAGCAGCTGCTCGAGGACCTGGGGAAACTTCTCCCAGAGGGCTGAGGAAGGACCACACTCCGAAGGCCATGGCCGCACTAAGCATATGCCTTCCTGAGGAGCGCTCCAGAGATCGCCATCCTCATCCCCCGCCAAGCCAGGGGCAGCAGCCGTAAGCAAACGGGATGCAGCAGTTTTGAAGAGGTCCCAGACCACTGGAGCCCATGCCGGCACCCTGCCAATCGCGGGAAGGATCCTTGCCCCCAATTGATGGGGCCAGGGGAGGAGATCAGGCTCCGGGCTGAGGGAGAACAGGGCTAGGGCATCTCCTGGGAGGCGTGACCAGCCGGTGGGAGGAGGGAGCCGGTCTTGCTCACATGCTCAGGGAGTAGCCGATCGCCAGCTCTGCTGCTGGGGTCAGGAAGGAATTTTCCCCCGGGGGGGATTGGCACTGGTCCCCGGGGGTTTTTTGCCTTCCTCTGCAGCACTGAGCAGGACCCCTTGCCAGGGCCCCTCTGGCCCATCTGGGCCGGGTCACTGCCTGCTGCTCGTGCCCCACGAAGGTGGCCTCTCGTGCCCTGCAGCTGGGGGGAGGAGGGCTTTTTTCCCCCACGGTGGGCCCCGGGGGTTTTTGCCTGCCTCTGTGGCACTGAGCGCGCTGGTCCCTTGCCAGGGCTCCTCTGGGCCGTTTTGGCTCGGGGCCCGCTGCTCGTGCCCCACGAAGGTGCACTCGTGCCCCGCGTGCCGGGCGAGGAAGCTTTCTGGACTCCCGGGGCGGGCCCCAAGGGAGGCCCCCCCAGGACTGTCCTCTTTTCCTCGGTAGCACTGAGCACAGCCCCTTGACAGGGCTCGCTTTCCCCAGGGGTTCTTGCTTGGCCAAAACAGACCCTGCTTACAAGGGCTCCTGCCTCGCTGCACCCACGCGGGGTATTGTGGAGCTTTAAGACAAGTAGTGTAGCATTATATGAGGTTAAAGGTAATTAATTTTAAATAATTATTTATTAATGGCAAAAAAGGAAAAGCCATGGCAAAAGGCAAAGCAAGGAAAAAGGGAAAAGCCTCGGCATAAGGAAGGCCATACCAGTAAAATAAAATAAAATAAAAATAAAAAGTAGAATTATCTTTGTGTTGTTCATTGCTTTTTGGAACTGGCTAACTCTTGGCATTCCAGGCCAAGAGTCAGTGAGCAGAGGGAACAGAATAGTATACAACAGGCTGTCGCGGAATGGGAATGAATGGAAATGAATGTGAATGTGTATGGAATGGAGTGGAGTGGAATGGAATGGAAGCCTGATCCAGGGTTTGTCTAGCCCCTTGACAAGAAAGTGGTTCTTCAGGTAGCCTCTGAACCTGCTGCAAGGGGTCCCAGCTTGGAGCCATTGCCCCACACCCTGGCCCTGGGTACCAGGGAGAACAAATCAGCACCTGACTCTCTGCTTCCCCTCCCCAGCCACACTGCTGACTCCAGTTGCACTTCATGTCAACCAGCACCCCCAGGCCCCTTGCTGCAGCAGGGCTGCTGTCCGGCCACTCTCCCAGCCTTACTCCCTGCCAGGTGTGGAAACTGGCCTTTGGTCTTGGGACACTTTGATGTCACTGACGGTTGCCCAATGCTCCAATCTATCCAGATCCCTCAGCGGGGCCTCTCATCCCTCGAGAGAGTCAACACCACTGCCCAGCTCAGGATCATCAGCACACTTACTAAGCACACATTCAACCCCTGCATCCAGATTCTTGATTCAGGTGTTGAACAGAACTGGCCTTAGAACTGAGCCTGGAAGGAAAGCACTGCTTGACCGGTCAACAGACACATGCAGCCCCATTCACTCCTACCCTAGAAGCCCTGCCCCTCAGCCAGCTCTTCACCCAGCACACCATGTCCCTGCTCATCTCAGAGCTGGAAAATGCCTGGGGGAAGACAGGACCAAAAGCCTTAATAAAATCCAGGAAAACTATGTCCACCACTACACCCCACATTCTGTATTGCTCCAAATAGCCAATCGCTGGTGTGAGAAACTATGGACTAAGGTATTGTTTATTAAGATTTATGTTAAGCTCAATATAAAGGCTAAGCAACAAAAGATATGGAATCACCTATGTAAACAGCTATCAGACACTGCTTGCTTAAGATAAGATAACCACAAACTAAATCAGACACCGCTTGTGCAAGATAACCGCCAGACATCCAGGAACCGACAGAAACAGGACAAACAACCCCATATAAGGACATAAGGGTGAGGGATCAACTATGGGATAAAGCAGAAAAATGTATAAAAAGGAACTGTTTGAACTGCTCAGGACGGCAGTTGGCGGAACGCAGATTCCCCTGCCGTCCAGCGCTGTATTTGCTCATATTCTACTTGCTATAATTAATAAAATTTTAATTGGATTATGATCCATTGTGGTCTCAATTTATAACAATTCCTGGTGCCGTGACTCGGATAAGGAACGGTGGGCTTCTGTCCTCCGGGGAGGCGCCCCGCGGCAATCCGCGGCCCCGCGACCGACAGCCTACCTCAACCTTACCGACGAACCTAAATTCTAGAATAATGAGCAAATGAGGAACCGGTAAAATCCCATAAAATTCTGTGCACGGGAGTCCGGACGAAGACGCAGGACGCGTAAGTATATTGCGAATTTGTTCGCGGGTTTGCCGTTCGGGCGGGGTTGGATATCCTGGAATATAACGAATGAGAGGTTCGACATACTGAACCAAGCGAGTGCGGACCCTTCAGTACTGCGGTTCCCATCTCCCGCGAGGGACTGGGCCAGGACCAAGGGGAGCATGTGAGAGTGTGGTTGTGGATATTCCAGAAGATGGGGGTGAAGGAAAGCAAGCCTTCGACACCCAGGGGGGGAGTATCTGTATCCTCCATACCTAAGAATACCCCTCTAGCATATATCTTAGATAACTGGAAAAATTTTCCCGGGTCAACAGGATTGTACTAAGATATGGGGAGGGAAAAAAATCTCTAAAAATGTATATTGGCCAATTTATGGATCAGAGGAAGAATGGGTAAGACAGCAATTAAACCTCTGGGTTAATAATAATAAAAAAACCCCTTAACCCGGAGGAGAGTCAGTATGCGGAAGTGTGGCTAGAAAGACCAGGAGCTAGCCTTTACCCACTGAATGAAGTAAAAACTAAACAAAAGAAAAAGAAGGAAGAGTTAGACGAAACCCTTCTAACTCCCCCTCCTTACATTCCTCCTCCTGCTCCCGCAGCCCCTCCAGAGGTCCCCAGAGCGCCCACTCCCCCACCAGAATTGGAGCAAGGGTCTCCCCCTCCTCCTAGACGCGTGACTAGAAGTCAAAAAGGGGCAGCTCAGATGTATCCTCTAAGGGAAATGCCCATGGGGGGACCTCAGCCTGTGATTGGATATATTTCTGTACCCCTAAGCTCGGCTGACCTACAAGATTTTAAAAGAACCGAGATGGGAAACTTAATTGAGGACCCACTCGGAGTGGCAGAAAGATTGGATCAATTTTAGGGCCAAACCTTTATACTTGGGATGAGATGCAATCTATCCTTGGTCAATTATTTACTACCGAGGAAAGAGATATGATCAGACGAGCAGGAATGAGACTGTGGGATGCTCAGCATGCCCAGGGACCCCAAGCAGATATTAAATGGCCACTCCAAAGACCTAATTGGGATAATCAGGATCCGGTGCATAGAACTCATATGCAGGACCTAAGAACTATAGTAATTCAGGGGATTAGAGAAGCAGTACCCCATGGCCAGAATATCTATAAAGCATTTAATGAAATGCAAAAGAAAGATGAGAGCCCTACTGAGTGGCTGGAACGACTGAGGAAAGCCCTTCAGCTGTACTCTGGGGTAAATCCAGACGAACCTTTAGGGCAAGCGTTCCTCAAAACTCAGTTTGTGGCAAAATCATGGGAAGATATCAGAAAGAAGATTGAAAAGTTAGAAGACTGGCAGAATAGAGGGTTGGATGAATTATTGAGGGAAGCTCAGAAAGTCTATGTAAGGTGAGAAGAAGAAAGCAGCAAGCAACAAGTAAGAATGATTGTAGCAGCAGTCAGAGAGGATCGCAAAGGGCGAGTAGGCGAAAATAGACCTACTGGATCGAAACAAGGGAATGCAGTAGTAAGAAAGGAACAAGGATGTTGTTTTTATTGTGGAAAGAAGGGACATATAAAGAAGAATTGCAGAGAAAAGATTAGGAATGAGGAAATATTAAAAATAGAAAAGGAAAGTAAGGGGCTCTATATTTTAGGGGACCGGAGCCATCAGGAGCCCTTGATAAAATTAAAAATAGGTCCCCATAAACAAGAGTTCACCTTTTTAGTAGACACTGGGGCTGAGAAATCGACTATTAGGCAAATACCAGAGGGATGTAAAGTTTCCCCTGAAAAAGTACAAGTAATTGGGGCAAAAGGAGAACCCTTTAAAGTAAGCAAAATCAAAAATGTGGTATTCGAAACTGAAAATAAATTTGGAATGGGTGAACTCTTGCTCATCCCTGAAGCAGAATTTAATCTGTTAGGACGGGATTTAATTGTTGAATTGCAATTAGAAATTAAAGTAAAAAATCAAGAGCTAACGGTGTCTGCTTATCCTTTGACCGTGGATGATCAAAAACAAATTAACCCCGATGTCTGGTACTTTCCGGACACAATAAGTAAACTGGAAATCCCATCGATTAAAATTCAAATTTCCGAACCCCACATACCTGTGAGGGTAAGGCAATATCCCATATCCCTAGAAGGACGAAGAGGATTAAAACCAGAAATTGATCGATTGTTAGCACAAGGAATCTTAGAGCCTTGTATGTCACCCTTTAACACCCCCATTTTGCCTGTAAGGAAGCCAAATGGGAAATATCGGCTTGTACATGATTTAAGGGAAATAAACAAAAGAACTATCACCCGGTTCCCTGTAGTAGCAAATCCATACACACTGCTAAGCAAGCTAGGACCCCATAACTCCTGGTACAGTGTGGCTGATTTAAAGGATGCCTTTTGGGCCTGTCCACTGGCAGAAGAATGCCGTGATTATTTTGCCTTTGAGTGGGAAGACATAGAGACAGGCCGTAGACAGCAATTGAGATGGACCGTGCTCCCCCAAGGATTCACTGAGTCCCCTAATCTGTTTGGACAGGCCCTGGAAGAGCTCTTAAAAGAATACCAGGTACAAACGGGAAATGTGCTGTTACAGTATGTAGATGATCTGCTCATAGCAGGGAATAATAAGGAGGATGTAAGAAAAGAAAGCATTCGACTCCTAAACTTTCTTGCACAAAAGGGACTACGGGTATCACAAGAAAAGTTACAATTTGTGGAGGAAAAAGTGAAATATTTGGGGCATTATTTGTTTAACAGCAAGAAGATATTGGATCCAGAGCGCATTAAAGGAATTCTGGAATTACCTATGCCTGTCACTAAGAGGCAAATTCGGCAGGCATTAGGGCTATTTGGGTATTGTAGGCAATGGATAGAGAACTACAGCTTTAAAGTTAAATTTTTATATGAACAACTATCTAAAGACAAAATACCCAAGTGGACCCCTCAGGATCAAGAGCAGTTTGCCAGTCTCAAAAAGGAGCTAAGTCAAGCACCGGTTTTGAGCCTCCCAGATTTAAAACGGCCATTCCATTTATTCGTTAACATACATGAAGGAACGGCATTCGGAGTATTAACTCAGGAATGGGCCGGACAAAAGAAACCGGTGGCATACCTATCAAAGCTGTTGGATCCTGTGAGCAGGGGTTGGCCAAGTTGTTTACAAATCATTGTTGTTGCTGCTGCCTTATTACTTGAAGAAACGAATCGTATTACCTTTAATGGAAAAGTTGTCCTATATGCGCCTCATAACATAAGGGGGGTGCTTCAACAAAAAGCAGAAAAATGGCTTACAGATAGCCGACTACTAAAGTATGAGGGAATACTCATAGAATCTCCAAAACTGTCCCTAAGGACTGTCGGAGTGATTAACCCTGCAGAATTTCTATACCCAGGGGAAAGTCCTGAGTTAGTACATGATTGTCTTCAAACGATTGAACAACAAACACGAATTCGACCAGATCTAGAAGAAGAGGAATTACAACATGGAGAAATATTTTTCATAGATGGGTCATCTCGAATAGTGGAAGAAACAGCTGTCCGGACTGCTGAGTGTGGATGGACTCATGCCAGTCGCATTAAAGGCCCAGTGACGAGACCCCACTGGAAAGTAATCAGTACTCCAGGTGACACCAAGATAACCCTGAAAAGATAACGTAATGATAGAGACTTTATTTGATTATTTTGCCGTATTACCTTTTGGTATAAAGTGTGTATTGCTGTTTATATTTGCTATAATTATTTCTTTTTTTATCTACTATATATGGAAGCGTACAAAGTGTGTTGAAGGAAATTGCTAAACTTATGCAACCACACAATACTGAATACAGAAAATATGTTGATGTCAATAATATAAGCACTCTAGATATACGAATTAGGTGTAATAATTTAAACTGTAATTGTTATCCATTTGCTTGTTTTAGGTGTAAGGTATGTCAGGATAAATGGTGGACACACTGTGAATATGGATACCCTCCAATAGGAGTTTGCACACAGTGTTGGAAAATTCAAAGAACTCTCACTGAGTGGAAATTAAAACAATTAGAGTCTAAACAAGAAATTATTCAAGAATCCCATGAGTGGTGGGAGATTTTTGCCAAAGGAATAAACCCTCAATAATGTTGTTACCACTCCAACGAACCAGTCCCCTTTGTAGCTGAAATTTTGGTTATAAAGTGCAGAAGGGAAGTACTAACTGTGTCTTGCTTTGCCCCATTAGTTAAAGCTGCAAAGTGGGAAGCCTATATAAACAGGCAGAAAGCCCGAAACAGCTATTCTCCTGAAGAATTCCCTTGCTGCCGAGAAGATGGTACACCCCGTGGCTCGAAGCAACCGAGTCGACGGGCGAGGCAGAGGAGGAATAAACTGTGGAGAAAAGAACCAGAACAATGGGACGCAAAAGCAGCAATGGCCGAACTTCCCCAGGACTGGTAAAAATATACTTAAATTGGCAAAATTGACAGACACCCTTTTTCCTGGTATACTGTTAGTTTTGTTATTGATAATAACCCAAGCAAATGGAAACCCTCATGAACCTATGAACTGGACAATAACAAACATAAAATATCCAAATAATCCAATCCAAGCACGAGCTACACCGGGCCCAGTTAGTTTCAATGTGAGTTTGCATGATTTAATTACTGAAGAAGAACGTAAAGATGTAGCAGATATATGTAAACCAATTTATATATGTCCAGCATCAAACCCTGGTAAAGCATACTGTAATTATCCAGGTCATTATTACTGTGCATATTGGGGGTGCGAAACATGGGCCTCTGAGTGGTCCGCATCTGGAGACCAATATCTAGAAATAAAGTGGTCACCGGAAGGATGCCAGAGACCTAAGTTACACGGAGACCGGTGCGGTCACTGCCTAAGTAAACCGAATCCTTGTATGGGCATCAATATAACTATAAAAAAATCCTACTCAGGAATCTTGGCTAGCAGGGAAATATTGGGGAGTTAGATTTTGGGAACCAGGGGCGGACAGAGGAAGCATTTTTTGAATTGTCAAAGAAAGAATGCCTCATGACCCTTTACCAGTAGGACCAAATCTGGTCCTGAATCCACCCACTTCCTCTAAAAAAAAAAAAAAAAAAAAAAAAAAAAAAGGTTTGTCCCCATAATTGTCGTAACCCCTTCTCCAGACTCCCTTTCGGAAACAACTAATGACACTGTAACTGAATTCTCCTTATCCAGGGATCTAGAGTTGTCAGAATCCAAAGACCCCTTATGGAATCTAATGCAAGCCTCTTATCGTGCCCTTAATGAAAGCAAACCAAATTTAACTGAAGAATGCTGGTTATGTTATAATGTTAGACCACCATATTTTGAGGCAATTGGAAAACCAGGTAAAATTCAATGGTCTAATGGTTCAAACCCACGAGAATGTCCATGGGATGACCAGAGGAACCATACGCAAGGAATTACTATTCAATTAGTAACAGGTCAAGGAAAATGTATAGGTACAGTGCCCGAAAAGTATCAGCCTTTGTGCTACCGAACAATCACTAACACCATTATAGAGAAACACAAACGTCAAAGTGACAAATGGGCTATCCCGACACCGGGAGCTAAATGGGTTTGTTCAGACATCGGAGTAACGCCTTGCCTATCCCTAAAAGTGTTTGATCAATCTCAGTTTTGTGTGCAGGTGATTATTGTTCCTCGTCTGATCTATCACACCTCTGAGGAGGTGATACGCCACTTTGAAGGAGACCTGAATAGACAAAAACAAGAGCAAATTACAGTGGTAACCCTAGCTACACTGCTGATAGCTGGCGGAGTTGGGGCAGGCACAGGTATAGCCTCTCTCATAAAAGGTCAAGAACTGCAGAATTTACAACTAGCAGTAGATGAAGATTTAGCCAAAATTGAGCGATCAATTCAGAATCTGGCTACCTCAGTAAAATCCCTATCAGAAGTAGTATTACAAAATAGGAGGGGACTAGATTTGTTATTTTTAAAGGAAGGAGGACTTTGTGTGGCCCTCAAGGAAGAATGTTGTTCATTTGCTGATCACACTGGTGTAGTGCAAGACGTGATGGCTGAACTTCGAAAAAGACTGGACCAACGGAAAAGGGAAAGAGAAGCAAATAAATCATGGTATGAAAATTGGTTCAATGCCTCACCTTGGTTAACAACTCTGATATCTACCTTAGCAGGACCATTATTCATGATAATTTTAGGCCTTATATTTGGGCCTTGTATATTACGCTATGTTTTGCAATTTATTAAAGAACGCTTTGAAATAGCAAAATTGCTTGTTGTCACTGCAAGAAATGAATCTGTTAGTGAAGATGATTAATAAACAATAATAGTAAAAAGAGAAAAAGGTGGGATTGTGAGAAACTATGGACTAAGGTATTGTTTATTAAGATTTATGTTAAGCTCAATGTAAAGGCTAAGCAACAAAAGATATGGAATCACCTATGTAAACAGCTATCAGACACTGCTTGCTTAAGATAAGATAACCACAAACTAAATCAGACACCGCTTGTGCAAGATAACCGCCAGACATCCAGGAACCGACAGAAACAGGACAAACAACCCCATATAAGGACATAAGGGTGAGGGATCAACTATGGGATAAAGGAGAAAAACGTATAAAAAGGAACTGTTTGAACTGCTCAGGACGACAGTTGGCGGAACGCAGATTCCCCTGCCGTCCAGCGCTGTATTTGCTCATATTCTACTTGCTATAATTAATAAAATTTTAATTGGATTATGATCCATTGTGGTCTCAATTTATAACACTGGGAACGGCAATGAGCCGTTTGTCTCCAACAACCCGTCTGTCAAGGTACCAGAACCTCAGAGACAGGGTAACGCTTTGTGGACTACAGCCAGGAGCTGAGCACCACGCAGCCGCTCACTCAGAGGAGGGTGAAGAAGGGGAAGGGGAAGGAAACCAGAAGCTGGACTGTCCCCAAACCACGCGTCCTGCAGCCATGCACTCCTTCCCCACCAGCCCCCTTTATGGTCAGCATCATGTCGTGGCATGGAATAGCCCCTTTGGAAGGTTTGGCTCACTAGTCGTGGCTGTGTCCCCTCCTAGTCCTGGCTGTGTCCCCTCCCTACTTCCTGCATGCCACCACCTTCTGTCATTGGCAGGGCAGTGTGAGAAGCTGAAAAGTCCTGGCTGCATGGGAACATGTGATCTCTGGGGACCTGGTGTGCTATGGTCCTGAGATGCTGCGTTGTTTCTGCCCTGAGTGAGCACTGAACCACAACTGAGCTAGTGATTCAGTATTTTCCTGTACAAGATCACGTGCTTCAGGTCAACTTTTGCTCATTATAATAGAAACCCACACCCCCATCTGAAAAGCTACCCGGCCTCCAAGGTGCGACCACCCCTCACTGAACATGCACTCTGAATTTCTCTTAATTTCCTTTAAATCCAAAGCACAGCAAACCAACACAGCAAAGCTATGCATACCTAGAGTCACTCTAGCTCCACCTGATAGGTAAAAATAGTATAAAAGTAGCCCAAAACCAGAGGCCTGGAAGGGAAGATACTGTTGTAACTAGTCAAAAAAGACACCGTCACCAACCATTGCCGGCTTCTGGGACCAGACGACGGGCTGAGCCTCTCGTATCCCCCACCCCCAGGGATGCCATTTAGCTCTCCTAGGAAACTTAGAGATCTCTAGAGAGAATTCTTTACGTTGCTGTATGGCTCAGATACTTTCACGTTGCTTTATGTGTACCTTTACGTGCTCTTATGTTGCTGTGCTATTGCATGTGCTGTTGTGGATGGTGGAGCATCACCGGCAATCCAAAGCAGCTGCGCTCTGATCCCAACACACAGCACCATTCCCTAATCCAGCTGTGCCAGCTCCTCCCTGGACGCCACCCACCCGACCCAGTGTGGCCGTGCTGCCTCATCGACCGTGACTGGAGGGAACGGTGCTTGCACCATTTGTGACTCTGCAGCAGTCGTGACAGGGCAGCACTGTACGTGACCGGGCTCAGAGCGCAGGATCTGCACTCGCTCAGACTCCGAGCTGCCCCCAGCCCCTCAGATCCCCGAGGACAAGCTGGAACACAAGCAGGTTGATTCTCCGCTAAATTCCTTTACCTCTTTAATGTCAAAGAGGGGGAAGGAGAGGGGAAAGAAAACCAAAGGCCAACCTCATGGGCTGGGATGAAGATGGTTTACTGGGACAGCAGAGAGAGAGGAGTAACAGTAACAGGACTGTATAGCAAAATACACAAATCTGGTGATACACCATGCAGTTTCCAGCTGAACTGCACAGCTCAGCTGTACAAATTGTTCAAAAATACCATTTCCTGGGAAGCAGGATGAGCGGTTTGGCTCAAACAACCTCTCCTGCAAGGTAACAGAACCTGCAGAGGCCGGGTAATGTTTTGTGGGCTGGGTCTCGCCTCACAAGGGGCTTGATCCCACAAGCATCTGCGGGTGGGACTAAGGCCTCCATCCTCCCAAGGCCAGAAGGGCCTGTAGCCTCTTGAGCTCAAAGCAGCCGCTCTGACAAACTGGACATTACGCTTCCGCATTCGATAAACCATCTGGACACTGGCCCTGCAAGGGCAGCCCCTCAGTCAGCAGCCGCCCTGACTGAGAGACAGGACACTGTCCTTATCCCATAAGGAACAGTGACAGGCAGGCGGGGCCCTGCGGAGGCACAGCGCCTTCTAGCTACAGTCCGGTGTGAGGCCACTGAACGGGGTCACTGCTCCATCAGCCCACCTGGGGGGGTCAAATGACCCCTTGGTTGGGACCCCCATTCCCCACCGACTCATTTCCAGAACACTCTGCAACTCAGCACTGAGCCTGCACAAGATATGCTAGGCCTCCCTGAAGGGTGGGGACAGGGAGCATCAAAGATGCAGATTCGGGACATCTGGCACGCACCCTCCATCCAAGCACCACACCTTTATGACCAGCTACGCTGGATCCACAGGTAGCGACATCTTCTTCTTTTTTCTCTTTTACTCTCTTTCTCAGTCTCTCTCAACTTCTACCCTTGTTCTCAGCACAGAACCGTAACAGCACTTCCAGGTTTGCTAAGTTCTACTGACTGGGATCCGTTGCTCCCAATATATGGTGTGGGGCGGTTCCGTCTACAAGCTTTATGGCTGTACTGGCTTTTAAGGAAAGCTGTGCTTTGCTGGGACCTCCTGGGTAATTGTTGTTACTCCTGAGTACCACGCCGAGGATCAGAAGCTGATCTTGCCGGTGTGGCTGTTAAAAGAGAGCAGCTAAGAGAGGGTTAACCTGGCCCTTGGGGCAGGTAGCAAAGGTCAACTCTACACGTACCCATCTGCTGGGGACCGGGACAGACAGGTCTCAATCTCCCTGGTTTGCCTTGCCTGCCTGGTGGGACCTGACAGCGTCCCAAAGCCAGACTGTCCCCAAACCACGCATCCTGGATACCTCCGCCTTCTCCAAAACACAAGAGTGTAAGAACCTGGATAGACCTTGACTGCTTGGGAACAACTAAAACCATCAGTGAGTTATCAGCACTGCTCCCATCCTGACTGCCAAACACAGCACCACACCAGCTGCTAGAAGGAAAAATTAACTCTGTCCTGGCCGAACCCACAACACTGATCTAGGAAGGAGGAGGTTCTTCACCTGGGGAAGCAGATGCTCCTCCTTGTATCTGAAGTGTTTTGGCTGTTTCCTCCTCTGCTTGGGAGACGTGACTGCAATTGCCTAACTGAGCGCACCATTTCCTAACACTTTCTCTCTGTGCCACCCCTGCAGGGGCTGCAGTGGGGCCAGCACAGGTTTTAGGACTCAAAAGGTGCCCTCAAGATTAATGGTTGTCACTTTACCATTTTCTCAGCTTCTTGCCCAGCAAGAACTGACTACAAACAGACCCTTTTCCCAGATGGAGGAACTCTCAAACTGTGTGAGTAGAGCCCAGTGGGGTGAGTTGGACCCTCTGGTCCATGCTGCCGCTGGTGTATTGGTGCCCCACTAACTGCAAAGCCCTGTGCAGAACGGAGTGGATCCCTGAAGCGCGCTGCGGCCAAGGCCCAAAACACTCCTGCTTCAAAACCTATTTTCAAGGCCTCTTCCTGAACGGGGCTCCAATCTCAGCCAGCTCTTACAGCTCATACGGGGGGCAAGCTATGAGGGAGAAGTCTGGAATAGCTTCCCTCCGGCACACCGGCAAGCCTAGGGCACCTTGTGAGTCCCTTCTCTTTTCTGCTATCTGTATTTGTTCTAAGGCAGGCAGGCTGCTGGGACGAAGACACACTGAACCCCCCTTCCCACCACATGCTCAGAAACTACCTCAGGAGAGGGAAGTTGTACCTTTTCTGCTGGAATCTGAGTCCCAGACTTTCTAGATGAGGAATTCTTTTTGTTTGGGTTCGTCCTACTGTGCTACTATCAGGTCCTCCCACAAATATATCACTGGTTTGGGTTTGTGTGGCAAGGATTGGGGTTGGCGGGGTGGCTCTAGGGGTGGCTTCTGCAAGCAATTGCTAGAAGCTTTCTGTGGGTCCGACAGAGCAGATTTGGGCGGGCTCAAGGATGGATCTGTCGCTGACCAACGCCGAGCCCAGCAGTGATAGTAGCAGCCTGTATGTAAGGGAACATATGTAAGAGGGGGAAAAAATAAGCATCAGCTTTGTGCCACCAGAGAAGGGAGTGGCTACACAGGGAAGTCTGCTGCCTTAAGGGAGCTTCAGTTAGGGACTTAACCAAGCGATTCCCAACCTTGGTTAGGGACACGGATTATTGTCTGCTTTTAATTTTTCAAATAGGTAGTAATGAAATACATAAAAGAAAACTGAGCACCATTAAGAAGGATTTTAGGGCCCTGGGATGCATGGTGCGAGGATCTGGAGCACAGGTAGTGTTCTCATCCGTCATTCCTACTACAAGGAATAGGGAGGGTTGGTTTGAGAAGAGCCAGGAAATAAATACCTGGCTCAGAGCCTGGTGCAAGAAACAGAACCTTGGGTTCTTTGAGAATGGGCTGGCTCGAGCCTCACCAGCCTTGCTTTCGAGGGATGGGGAGCACATATCCCCTAGGGGCAGAAGGATACTGTCCAAGAAGCTGACAGGGCTCATTAATAGAGAATTAAACTAGATAGGAAGGGGGAGAGGGACAGGGCCAGGCTAGATGGAAAAAAGCCTGGGTGTGGTGGTGGAGTTACTGAGGGATGGTGTGCTGCTAATCACAGAATCACAGAATTATCAAGGTTGGAAAAGACCTAGAAGATCATCCAGTCCAACCATTCACCTATTACTACTAGCTCCCACTAAACCATATCCCTCAATACAACATCCAGTCTTTCCTTGAACACCCCCAGGGTTGGTGACTCCACCACCTCCCTGGGCAGTGCATTCCAGTGCCTGACTACCCCTTCTGAGAAGTAGTGCTTCCTAATGTCGAGCCTGAATCTCCCCTGGCGCAGCTTGCTACCATTCCCTCTAGTTCTGTCACTGCCTACACGGGAGAAGAGGCCGACCCCCAGCTCACTACAACCTCCCTTCAGGAAGTTATAGAGAGCTATAAGGTCTCCCCTAAGCCTCCTCTTCTCCAGGCTGAACAATCCCAGCTTCCTCAGACGCTCCTCGTAAGGCCTGTGTTCCAGACCCCTCACCAGCTTAGTAGCCCTCCTCTGAATGCGTTCCAGAGCCTCAATGTCTTTCCTGTAGTGAGGGGCCCAAAACTGAACACAGTACTCGAGATGCGGCCTCACAAGTGCTGAGTACAGGGGGACAATTACCTCCCTGCTCCTACTAGTAACACTATTTTTGATGCAAGCCAGGATGCCGTTGGCCTTCTTGGCCACCCGCGCACACTGTCGGCTCATGTTCAGCCGTGCATCAATCAGTACCCCCAGGTCCATTTCCTCCACACAGTCCTCCAGCCACTCCGCCCCAAATGACCTCTGGTCAGCCATCCTAGCTAATCAGGGGGATAGTGTTGTAACTCAGAGTAGAGATGTAGCTACTACTGATAGGCTAGGTAACTTAAACAGCTGTTGCTTGGGAAGCAAGGCTTCCCCAAGGAGCACAACAAGATCAGTAGACCAGCTGAAGTGCATCTACACCAATGCACGCAGCATGGGGAACAAAAAAGAGGAATTAGAAGTCCTTGTAAGTACAGGAAATTATGATGTGATTGCCATCACAGAAACGTGGTGGGATAATTCACATAACTGGAGTGCTGCAATTGCTGGTTATAAACTATACAGGCGTGACAGGCTGGGTAGGAGAGGAGGTGGGGTAGCCCTGTATGTCAGAGAATGCATTGACAGCCTAGAGCTGGTGTATGATGAAGACAGGGTCGAGTGTCTCTGGGTGAAAATCAGAGGAGAACAAAATCAGCGAGATATAGTGATGAGAGTCTGCTATAGACCACCTGAACAGGAGGAGGAAGCTGATGAGTTGGTTTTTAAACAACTGGGAGAAGTCTCGCGATCACCAGCCCTTGCCCTTATTGGGGACTTCAACTTACCGGATGTCTCCTGGAGGTACAATACAGCAGGGAGGAAACAGTCTAGCAGGTTCCTGGAGGGTTTGGAAGACAACTTCCTGACCCAGCTGGTAAATGAACCCGCAAGGGAAGGTGCCCTGCTGGACTTGTTTGTCAATAGAGAAGACCTGGTGGGGGATGTGAAGGTTGGAGGACGCCTGGGGCATAGTGATCATGAGCTTATAGAATTCTTAGTACTGGGAGAAGTAAGGAAGGGAGACAGCAGAACAAGCACCTTAGACTTCCGTAGGGCTGACTTTGGACTGTTCAGAAAGCTGCTCGATAAGATTCCATGGGAGGCAGCCCTTGAGGGCAAAGGAGCCCAAGAGGGTTGGTTGCTCCTCAAGAAGGTAATCTCGGCGGCACAAGAACAGGCTGTCCCAGTCGATCAGAAGAGGGGTCGGCGAGTTAGGAAGCCAGCCTGGCTGAGTAGAGAGATTCAGGCTGATATATGGGAAAAGAAGGGAAACTATGAGCTTTGGAAGAAGGGGCAGGTGTCTTGGGATGATTATAGGAAATTAGTGAGATCATGTAGGGAGAAAGTCAGAAGGGCTAAAGCTGATCTGGAACTCAGGCTGGCCAGTTCTGTAAAAGATGATAACAAGTCGTTCTATAGGTACATTAATAGTAAAAGGAGGGTCAAGGAGAATCTCCAGCCCTTATTGGATGCTGATGGCACATTAGTGACAAGGGATGAGGACAAGGCTGAGGTCCTTAATTCCTTCTTTGCCTCAGTCTTTAACAGTAAAGAAGGATATTCTGTGAGTACTCATCCTCCGGAACTGGCTGACAGGGAGGGGAAGAATAACAAAGTTCCCATGGTTCAGGAGGAAATGATTAGCAACCTACTTGGCCAGTTAGATACCCACAAGTAATGGGGCCAGATGGGATTCACCCAAGGGTACTGAGGGAGCTGTCAGATGTGCTTGCCAAACCCCTTTCCATCATCTATCAGCAATCCTGGCAGACTGGGGAAGTTCCAGTCGACTGGAGGCTGGCAGATGTTACACCCATATACAAGAAGGGTCGGAAGGAGGATCCAGGGAACTACAGGCCTGTCAGTCTGACCTCAGACCCAGGGAAGATCATGGAGAGGGTCCTCATGGGAGCTATCATGCAGCGCATGCACGATGGCCAGGGGATCAGGCCTAGTCAACATGGGTTTACAAAAGGTAGATCCTGTCAAACTAACCTCATCACCTTCTATGACAAGGTGACCCGCTTAATGGATGAGGGTAAGGCTGTGGATGTGATCTACCTGGACTTTGGTAAAGCCTTTGACACAGTTTCTCACAGCATTCTGACTGAGAAACTGGCTGCCACTGGCCTGGACAGGTGGACCCTCAGCTGGGTTAAAAACTGCATGGATGGCCGAGCCCAGAGGGTGGTGGTGAATGGAACAAAATCCAGCTGGAGGCCGGTCACGAGTGGCATCCCCCAGGGCTCAGTCCTGGGTCCAGTCCTGTTCAGCATCTTTATCAGTGATCTCGACGAAGGGATTGAATGCTCCCTCACTAAGTTTGCAGATGACACTAAACTAGGAGGAAGTGTTGATCTGCCTGAGAGTAGGGAGGCTCTTCAGAGGGATCTGAACAGACTGGACCGATGGGCTGAGTCCAATGGGATGAAGTTTAACAAGGCCAAGTGTAGAGTGCTGCACATGGGACATAACAACCCCATGCAGCGCTACAGGCTTGGGGGAGACTGGCTGGAGAGTTGTCAGGCAGAGAAGGACCTGGGGGTGTTGGTTGACTGCAGACTGAATATGAGTCAGCAGTGTGCTCAGGTAGCCAAGAAGGCCAATGGCATCTTGGCTTGTATCAAAAACAGTGTGGCCAGTATGTCTGGGGAGGTGATTGTGCCCCTGTACTCGGCATTGGTGAGGCCACACCTTGAGTACTGTGTCCAGTTCTGGGCTCCTCACCACAAGAAGGACATGGAGGTCCTGGAGCGAGTCCAGAGAAGGGCAACCAGGCTGGTGAAGGGGCTGGAGGGCAAATCCTATGAGGAGTGGCTGAGGGAGCTGGGGCTGTTTAGCCTAGAGAAGAGGAGATTGAGGGGAGACCTTATCACTGCCTACAACTACCTGAAGGGAGGTTATAGAGAGGTAGGTGATGGTCTCTTCAGCCAGGTGACAGGAGATAGGACAAGGGGGAATGGCATGAAGCTGTGCCAGGGCAGGTTTAGATTGGATGTTAGGAACAAATTTTTTACTGAAAGAGTTGTCAGGGCCTGGAACAGGCTGCCCAGGGAGGGGGTTGAGTCGCCTTCCCTGGATGTGTTCAAAAAAAGGGTAGATGAAGTACTTGGGGATATGGTTTAGTTTAGTATGTGATTGGTTGGACTTGATGATCTTAAAGGCCTTTTCCAACCTTATTATTCTGTGATTCTGTGAAAGGAGGCCCTGGCTGTACTTTGCATGGATCCCAACGTTCTAGCTCAGAAAATTACATCCTTTCCACCATACCCATGCAACCTCCCTTGGATTTCAAAGTCTGTCCTACTTTCATGGGAGTCTCTTGGCACGATCTGCCCAACCCCAGGCTCCAGATACACGTTTTTGCATTTCCTCCAGGCTGTAGCTGCGGAAGTCACACACCCTCAAACTCCCTGAGAGGGTGTCAGGTGCCTCGTGCTCCACACTGCATGGCCTCATCTACTTTACATCTGGCACAGAAAGGGAACAACTCAGAGGGATGGTCTCTGTGCCACAGGAATGGTTTGTGTCACAGCCTGAGAGAAGAGTAAGGCCCCTGGCTTTGTTCTTGGGAGCTCAGGGGCAGAGGACAGGTCAGGGACACCCAACAGCTGTGCCCGCTGCATGGCCACCAAAGGCAGGGACAGCCCCTGGGCCTCCTGGGCACAGAGACTGCCTGGGGCCCAGCACCCCAAAGGCCTTCCTCTAAGGGGTGCTGGGTGGGGCTCCAGCAGGCCAGGCTGTGCACGGGAGGGCCCCCCAAAGACTGCCAGTGCATGTGTTAAGGGATCATATGAATGTGCCTCTTTACTGTGAAACTACAAAACCTCTCCTCAAGGTTTTAACACTGACAGAAGATATACAGAAAAAAGAGTATCGAATTGTTACTCGTTATTCTTCATTTCTAGTGCGCTGGGATTTGATAAGAGACATTGAAACATCGTATTCCACGTCCAGTTGTGGTGCAGCTGTATCGAGTTTCGACTTGAATTAACTCTAAGAAATGGAAAACATCAGTGAGTTATCAGCACTGCTCCCATCCTGACTGCACCAATGGGATGAAGTTTAACAAGGCCAATGGCATCTTGGCTTGTATCAAAAACAGTGTGGCCAGTAGGTCTAGGGAGGTGATTGTGCCCCTGTACTCGGCACTGGTGAGGCCACACCTTGAGTACTGTGTCCAGTTCTGGGCTCCTCACCACAAGAAGGACATGGAGGTCGTGGAGCGAGTCCAGAGAAGGGCAACCAGGCTGGTGAAGGGGCTGGAGGGCAAATCCTATGAGGAGTGGCTGAGGGAGCTGGGGCTGTTTAGCCTAGAGAAGAGTAGATTGAGGGGAGACCTTATCACTGCCTACAACTACCTGAAGGGAGGTTATAGAGAGATAGGTGATGGTCTCTTCAGCCAGGTGACAGGAGATAGGACAAGGGGGAATGGCATGAAGCTGTGCCAGGGCAGGTTTAGATTGCACATTAGAAAAAAGTTTTTTACTGAAAGAGTTGTCAGGGCCTGGAACAGGCTGCCCAGGGAGGGGGTTGAGTCACCTTCCCTGGACGTGTTCAAAAAAAGGGTAGATGAAATACTCAGGGATATGGTTTAGTTTAGGATGCGAATGGTTGGACTTGATGATCTTAAAGGTCTTTTCCAACCTTGTGATTCTGTGATTCTGTGATAAAATGTGCTGTATTTAAAACTGGCTTATTACAAAGGAACTTGAATCTGGGGTTTGATCCTGAAAATCACAGAACTGTGAGATAACCCCTCATACCTAGTTCCTAAGCACAGGACCAAAGAACCAAGCAAGTATTTCTGCTTCTTAAACTTTCAGCCATTTTGTTTGGTTTTGCTTAGCTATTCTTCAGAGGGAACTATACTGAAATTAATGCAGTAAAATGATTCTGTCCCCAGTCATTCTCCTAAGACTTGCCACAGTTTCAGCAAATTTATCTTATACTTAGGTGGAAAAGATGTGCTTTTTGGTTGGATTTATCATCTTACTTTATTTATATAAACAACTACAGGCATTGCATTTTAATTTGAAATGCAGTTTTAACTACATTTAGTTTTTAAGTCTTTGTTAGAGCGGGTCTTATTTTTTTTAAATTAAAATACAATTTCACTAATTTTTTCTACCATTCCTGAAATTGAGCTGGCTTGAAAAATGAAATATCAATCCTGGAAAAGCATCCTTCAATTTCCAAACGAAGCTCTTTCTTATTTTCTGTTTTATTAGATAAGAATATTTCTCACAGAGTCAGAGAGTCCACATGGTCAACACGCTGGCCTGTGAAATGTTCACTCTGCCTGACTTGTGGTGTTCTGATTAAAAACCCCCACCAAACAGCGCTGTTCTGAATGAGGCAAAGTGTTACTTTGGGGCTTTCAGATCAAATGCTTTGTCTGCATCCACAAAAATTGGTCAGAAGTTCTGCTTTCTCCCAGACTGGATAAAAATCTACCCTGGCATCACAAAATGGAATTACTGCTCCCCTCCCAGCCCCACCACCTGCTCTGCCCTAGACATGCTCAGATTGGCCTTCATTCACCAGGCAAACCATGTGGTTCTATTGCTGGATCCACACACTTCCAACTGAACACCTCCCTTGAACAGCTCCTGCTCACTGAGGATCCTGCAAGCAATTTTCTCTGCACCTTCCATCAACAGGTGTCCCTCCAGCTTTGCTTTTCCCTTTTGCTGGGCCGGGTTAGCAGTACAGCTTCTCTGAGAGGGCATTACATGGATTTGAATAGACAAATACCAACTCAAGAGGCTCTCCGTTGTTTTGCACTTTGAAGAAGGTGGGTGAGATGTGATAAATTTCGGTGCGGTTGCCCCTTGTTATCTTTTGTGTGGACAGGAATTGCTACGTGAGGCTTAAGGTCTGAAGACTGTTTGCTTTAGTCTGAATTAGCTAAACAGTCAAAAAAGAAAATAGCTGCGAGATACCGTTTAAAACAAATCTGTTCCCTGATGTGAATGGCTAAAACCAGACCAGCAGATCAAACTGTGATGATTTAAGGCATTAAAAATCAGTGGGATATGTTCATGTCTGAGTTTGTGCTCTGAATTTCCAAAAGATCAGAGCTGTACTCACAGCAAGACACTACACCACCAGTTATAACTACCTGACTATGATTTACTGCCCTTTTCTGCCTAATAAACAAGCCTTAACGTACTCAGTGACCAGAGCACTGAGAGTGACATCTTATTATAAGCTGTTGCAAAAAGAGTATCAAGGCACAAAAAATCCCTTTCAGATCCGTATGCAGAGGACACATCAAAACTGTAGAGCAGTTTACAGATGTTGTGTCTAACAATAGAGGGAAAAAGAACCCTTATTCTTTCTTTAATGGAATGATTTTGTTTTCCCTCGTTTATCCTTTTCCCATATACCTGTGCTGTAATAACTCCTCACTCTCCAGAACACAGCTTTGTACCAGGGCTGGCAACCTGAATCTGTACAAAATGCACATGGAGAGAGAAGAGAGGCCTCTACACACACACACTGGAGTCAGGAAACAGTCAGGCTCACATTCAGCACTTTGTAGTATTTGTAGTGCTGCAGACGAAACTCGAACTTAAATTTTACTTGGAAAAGCCATACGCTTACCTGAAGCTGTTGTAGAGTGTAGGACTCGCCTGACACAGCAGCACAGCCACCCAAACTTGCACAGACGGTCAAGGCACTTGCTTCTTCCTTCAGAGGATGACTCCAGACGAGCTGCCATGAAGAGGCGGTACATGTGGGAAACGAAGAGCGGCCCTGGAAAGGAGACACAGTTATGCCCCCTGGAGGGAAAGAGAAAAAGCAGTAAAGCACGAGATGGAGGAGCTTGTAGAGATGTAAATTTGTGCGTTGTTCAGCAGGGAGGTGGCACGGTGTGCTTTGTAATGTTAAGGAAGGTGCAGGCTTTAAAGACTAAGCGGGTAGAGGGGGGGAGAAGGGGAGGGGAAACTGGGTCGGGGGTGGGGGCGGTGGGGGCGGTGAGGTCGGGGCGGAGAGCTCTCCAGCGTGGGACAACCTTTTGTACAGGGAAGCTGTGGTTCTTGTGTTAATGCAAAGTAGTGAAACCTGAACCCAAGCTGCTGGTCAGCAAATCGAGAGGGGATAGAACTTTGCTTCATTGTTATTAAAGTTGTCCTGGATTCACCGCAATCGGAGTCTGTCACTTTCAATAGGCCACAGGTACAAACCCTGCTGTTCAAAGGGTAATAAGCAGAAGTCAAGCTGACTGTGACCAGCCCACATAGAGCCCAGACCTTCACCCTACACAGAAATGTCCAAGTTCTCCACTAGAGGTGTTCCAAAGCCAGAAGATAAGCTGTTACAACTGCATAAGCCTTTCTTGTCCTTTGTTTTCTATTGTATTGAAAACCTTCCTAGCACCGGCTTTTTCTCAACTCAAGAAAAGGTGTCTCTGCATGGAAAAAACACATCAATGCAGAGCAGCCAAGTTCCCTTGGGGCTTTTTACCTACAGGCATTTTAGACTTGAGATACCCAGGCATAACACAGAGAGATGCTCCATGTGGGGTTTGGGTTCTTGCAACTGTTTTCAACAGAAAATTGCAGCAACTCCAGGCCTTTCATATACAAACACCAGAAATAAAACTTTTCTGAGGTATTTTCCACCAAAAAAAATTAATTCCCCTCACTGAATTTTTTTTCTATTTCTTTATTCCTTAATGTGAGAATGCTGGTCAAGTACTGACTGAGAGTGACAGCTCAGCCTCCTCCCTCCTCTCCCCATGCTGGAATGCATCCCTCCAGCTGCTGCCCCACTAATCATTTCAGGGACACACCTGGAGATACTGGAAAAGGGGCAGCAGCAATGGCAGCAGCACAGCACATCTGGAGGAACCTCAACAAGTAGCACAAGAGGGGTAGAAGATGGAGGTGCCACAGTTGCATACAGGCAGCTGGGCAGGGACAAACCATGGGCACTTGACAGCCAGCCTGAAGAAATGCTGTAAAATTGCACTCTAAAACACCGCAGCTGAGCTCTGCCATGAGTTTCTGAGTACCTGTGAGGGAATTTGCAAACAGCAAAAACAAGGAAAGCTTTTTGCTTTACCTTGTCCTTCCCTTCCAAATCCATGATATTGGAAGACACAAAAAAAGGCCCCTTTTTGTGAAGTATTGGAAGAAATGTGCTGCCAGCCATGATTTTTCAGACTGGAAGGACTGCAGAGGACCAGTCCCCACATGCAGAAATGCTCTATTAAAAGGCATGTACAGTCTCTGATAGGCCTTCCTCTAAGGGGTGCTGGGTGGGGTGCAGCAGGCCTGACAGTGCATATGTTATGCGATCATATGAATGTGCCTCTTCACTGTGAAACTACAAAACTTCTCCTCAAGGTTTTTAACACTGACAGAAGATATACAGAATAAAGAGTATCGAATTGTTACTCGTTATTCTTCATTTCTAGTGCAATGGGATTTGATAAGAGACATTGAAACATCGTATTCCACGTCCAGTTGTGGTGCAGCTGTATCGAGTTTTGACTTTACTTAACTCTAAGAAATGGAAAATAATCAATAATTTTTTAATATAAAGAACAAAAGACTGCAAGTTCCTACAGCACCCAAAAGCCTTCCTCTAAGGGGTGCTGATGGGGGGGGGGCTGCAGCAGACCGGGCTGTACATGGGGGGCCACCCATCACACCTGGTCGCCAGACACCGCTGAGGTCACAATGCCCCAAGGCAGTATAAAAGGGGGTGTCCTGCCAGGCCCCTGCCAGAGCTGTCCTGGGGACAGCCCCAGGAACACGCAGGAGGAGCAGCTGCTCGAGGAGTTGGGGAAACTCCTCCCAGAGGGCTGAGGGAGGACCACACTCCGAAGGCCGTGGCTGCACTAAGCATATGCCTTCCTGAGGAGCGCTCCCGAGATCGCCATCCTCATCCCCCGCCGAGCCAGGGGCAGCAGCCGTAAGCAAACGGGGTGCAGCAGTTTTGAAGCTTTGGAGCCCATGCCGGCACCCTGCCAGGCGCGGGAAGGATCCTTGCCCCCAAGTTGATGGGGCCAGGGGAGGAGATCAGGCTCCGGGCTGAGGGAGAACAGGGCTAGGGCATCTCCTGGGAGGCGTGACCAGCCGGTGGGAGGAGGGAGCCGGTCTTGCTCACATGCTCAGGGAGTAGCCGATCGCCAGCTCTGCTGCTGGGGTCAGGAAGGAATTTTCCCCCGGGGGGGATTGGCACTGGTCCCCGGGGGTTTTTTGCCTTCCTCTGCAGCACTGAGCAGGACCCCTTGCCAGGGCCCCTCCGGCCCATCTGGGCCGGGTCACTGCCTGCTGCTCGTGCCCCACGAAGGTGGCCTCTCGTGCCCTGCAGCTGGGGGGAGGAGGGCTTTTTTCCCCCACGGTGGGCTTGGAGTTGTGCCCCGGGGGTTTTTGCCTGCCTCTGTGGCACTGAGCGCGCTGGTCCCTTGCCAGGGCTCCTCTGGGCCGTTTTGGCTCGGGGCCCGCTGCTCGTGCCCCACGAAGGTGCACTCGTGCCCCGCGTGCCGGGGGAGGAAGCTTTCTGGACTCCCGGGGCGGGCCCCAAGGGAGGCCCCCCCAGGACTGTCCTCTTTTCCTGGGTAGCACTGAGCACAGCCCCTTGACAGGGCTCGCTTTCCCCAGGGGTTCTTGCTTAGCCAAAGCAGACCCTGCTTACAAGGGCTCCTGCCTCGCTGCACCCACGCGGGGTATTGTGCAGCTTTAAGACAAGTAGTGTAGCATTATATGAGGATAAAGTTAATTAATATTAAATTATTATTATTGTTACATTAAATTTAACATTAGTTAATGTTAAATTTTAAAAATATACAATACTCTATATAAAAAACAAGGCAAGGTGAGAGGCACAAGGCCAAAAAGAAGGCAAAAAGGAAAAGCCACAGCAAAAGGCAAAGCAAGGAACAAGGGAAAAGCCTTGGCAGAAAGAAGGCCAAACCAGTAAAATAAAATAAAAGTCAAAAGTAGAATTGTCTTTGTGTTGTTCACTGCTTTTTGGAACTGGTTAACTCTTGGCATTCCAGGCAAATCAAGATCTGGATTTCTAGTGAGCAGAGGGAACAGAATAGTATACAATAGGGTGTAGGGGAATGGGAATGAATGGAAATGAATGTGAATGGAACGGAATGGAGTCGAATGGAATGGAAGCCTGATCCAGGGTTTGTCTACGCCCTTGGCAAAGAAATGTTTCCTCATGTAGCCTCTCAACCTGCTGCGAGGGGTCCCAGCTTGGAGCCATTGCCCCATGACCTGGCCCTGGGTCCCAGGGAGAAGAAATCAGCACCTGACTCTCTGCTTCCCCTCCCCAGCCACACTGCTGACTCCAGTTGCACTTCATGTCAACCAGCACCCCCAGGCCCCTTGCTGCAGCAGGGCTGCTGTCCGGCCACTCTCCCAGCCTTACTCCCTGCCAGGTGTGAAAACTGGCCTTTGGTCTTGGGACACTTTGATGTCACTGACGGTTGCCCAATGCTCCAATCTATCCAGATCCCTCGGCAGGGCCTCTCATCCCTCGAGAGAGTCAACACCACTGCCCGGCTCAGGATCATCAGCACACTTACTAAGCACACATTCAACCCCTGCATCCAGATTCTTGATTCAGGTGTTGAACAGAACTGGCCTTAGAACTGAGCCTGGAAGAAAAGCACTGCTGACCGGTCAACAGACACATGCAGCCCCATTCACTCCTACCCTAGAAGCCCTGCCCCTCAGCCAGCTCTTCACCCAGCACACCATGTCCCTGCTCATCTCAGAGCTGGAAAATGCCTGGGGGAAGACAGGACCAAAAGCCTTAATAAAATCCAGGAAAACTATGTCCACCACTACACCCCCCATTCTGTCTTGCTGCAAATAGCCAATCGCTGGGAACGGCAATGAGCCGTTTGTCTCCAACAACCCGTCTGTCAAGGTACCAGAACCTCAGAGACAGGGTAACGCTTTGTGGACTACAGCCAGGAGCTGAGCACCACGCAGCCGCTCACTCAGAGGAGGGTGAGGAAGGGGAAGGGGAAGGAAACCAGAAGCTGGACCGTCCCCAAACCACGCGTCCCGGAGCCATGCACTCCTTCCCCACCAGCCCCCTTTATGGTCAGCATCATGTCGTGGCATGGAATAGCCCCTTTGGAAGGTTTGGCTCACTAGTCGTGGCTGTGTCCCCTCCTAGTCCTGGCTGTGTCCCCTCCCTACTTCCTGCGTGCCACCACCTTCTGTCATTGGCAGGGCAGTGTGAGAAGCTGAAATGTCCTGGCTGCTTGGGAACATGTGATCTCTGGGGACCTGGTGTGCTATGGTCCTGAGATGCTGCGTTGTTTCTGCCCTGAGTGAGCACTGAACCACAACTGAGCTAGTGATTCAGTATTTTCCTGTACAAGATCACGTGCTTCAGGTCAACTTTTGCTCATTATAATAGAAACCCACACCTCCATCTGAAAAGCTACCCGGCCTCCAAGGTGCGACCACCCCTCACTGAACATGCACTCTGAATTTCTGTTAATTTCCTTTAAATCCAAAGCAAAGAAAACTTACACCAATCACAGCAAAGCTATGCATACCTAGAGTCACTCAAGCTCCACCTGACAGGTAAAAATAGTATAAAAGTAGCCCAAAACCAGAGGCCTGGAAGGGAAGATACCGTTGTAACTAGTCAAAAAAGATACCGTCACGAACCATGGTCGGCTTCTGGGACCAGCCGACGGGCTGAGACTCTCGTATCCCCCACCCCCAGGGATGCCATTTAGCTCTCCTAGGAAACTTAGAGATCTCTAGAGAGAATTCTTTACGTTGCTGTATGGCTCAGATACTTTCACGTTGCTTTATGTGTACCTTTACGTGCTCTTATGTTGCTGTGCTATTGCATGTGCTGTTGTGGATGGTGGAGCATCACCGGCAATCCAAAGCAGCTGCGCTCTGATCCCAACACACAGCACCATTCCCTAATCCAGCTGTGCCAGCTCCTCCCTGGACGCCACCCACCCGACCCAGTGTGGCCGTGCTGCCTCATCGACCGTGACTGGAGGGAACGGTGCTTGCACCATTTGTGACTCTGCAGCAGTCGTGACAGGGCAGCACTGTACGTGACCGGACTCAGAGCGCAGGATCTGCACTCGTTCAGACTCCGAGCTGCCCCCAGCCCCTCAGATCCCCGAGGACAAGCTGGAACACAAGGAGGTTGATTCTCTGCTAAATTCCTTTACCTCTTTAATGTCAAAGAGGGGGAAGGGGAGGGGAAAGAAAACCAAAGGCCAACCTCATGGGCTGGGATGAAGATGGTTTACTGGGACAGCAGAGAGAGAGGAGTAACAGTAACAGGACTGTATAGCAAAATAGACAAATCTGGTGATACACCATGCAGTTTCCAGCTGAACTGCACAGCTCAGCTGTACAAATTGTTCAAAAATACCATTTCCTGGGAAGCAGGATGAGCGGTTTGGCTCAAACAACCTCTCCTGCAAGGTAACAGAACCTGCAGAGGCCGGGTAATGTTTTGTGGGCTGGGTCTCGCCTCACAAGGGGCTTGATCCCACAAGCATCTGCGGGTGGGACTAAGGCCTCCATCCTCCCAAGGCCGGAAGGGCCTGTAGCCTCTTGAGCTCAAAGCAGCCGCTCTGACAAACTGGACATTACGCTTCCGCATTCGATAAACCATCTGGACACTGGCCCTGCAAGGGCAGCCCCTCAGTCAGCAGCCGCCCTGACTGAGAGACAGGACACTGTCCTTATCCCAAAAGGAACAGTGACAGGCAGGCGGGGCCCTGCGGAGGCACAGCGCCTTCTAGCTACAGTCCGGTGTGAGGCCACTGAACGGGGTCACTGCTCCATCAGCCCACCTGGGGGGGTCAAATGACCCCTTGGTTGGGACCCCCATTCCCCACCGACTCATTTCCAGAACACTCTGCAACTCAGCACTGAGCCTGCACAAGATATGCTAGGCCTCCCTGAAGGGTGGGGACAGGGAGCATCAAAGATGCAGATTCGGGACATCTGGCACGCACCCTCCATCCAAGCACCACACCTTTATGACCAGCTACGCTGGATCCACAGGTAGCGACATCTTCTTTTTTCTCTTTTACTCTCTTTCTCAGTCTCTCTCAACTTCTACCCTTGTTCTCAGCACAGAACCGTAACAGCACTTCCAGGTTTGCTAAGTTCTACTGACTGGGATCCGTTGCTCCCAATATATGGTGTGGGGCGGTTCCGTCTGCAAGCTTTATGGCTGTACTGGCTTTTAAGGAAAGCTGTGCTTTGCTGGGACCTCCTGGGTAATTGTTGTTACTCCTGAGTACCACGCAGAGGATCAGAAACTGATCTTGCCGGTGTGGTTGTTAAAAGAGACCAGCTAAGAGAGGGTTAACCTGGCCCTTGGGGCAGGTAGCAAAGGTCAACTCTACAGGTACCCATCTGCTGGGGACCGGGACAGACAGGTCTCAATCTCCCTGGTTTGCCTTGCCTGCCTGGTGGGACCTGACAGCGTCCCAAAGCCAGACTGTCCCCAAACCACGCATCCTGGATGCCTCCGCCTTCTCCAAAACACAAGAGTGTAAGAACCTGGATAGACCTTGACTGCTTGGGAACAACTAAAAACATCAGTGAGTTATCAGCACTGCTCCCATCCTGACTGCCAAACACAGCACCACACGAGCTGCTAGAAGAAAAATTAACTATGTCCTGGCCAAACCCACAACACTGATCTAGGAAGGAGGAGGTTCTTCACCTGGGGAAGCAGATGCTCCTCCTTGTATCTGAAGTGCTTTGGGTGTTCCCTCCTCTGCTTGGGAGACGTGACTGCAATTGCCTAACTGAGCGCACCATTTCCTAACACTTTCTCTCTGTGCCACCCCTGTAGGGGCTGCAGTGGGGCCAGCACAGGTTTTAGGACTCGAAAGGTGCCCTCAAGATTAATGGTTGTCACTTTACCGTTTTCTCAGCTTCTTGCCCAGCAAGAACTGACTACAAACAGACCCTTCTCCCAGATGGAGGAACTCTCAAACTGTGTGAATATAGCCCAGTGGGGTGAGTTGGACCCTCTGGTCCATGCTGCCGCAGGTGTATTGGTGCCCCACTAACTGCAAAGCCCTGTGCAGAACGGAGTGGATCCCTGAAGCGCGCTGCGGCCAAGGCCCAAAACACTCCTGCTTCAAAACCTATTTCCAAGGCCTCTTCCTGAACGGGGCTCCAATCCCAGCCAGCTCTTACAGGTCATACGGGGGGCAAGCTATGAGGGAGAAGTCTGGAATAGCTTCCCTCCAGCACACCGGCAAGCCTAGGGCACCTTGTGAGTCCCTTCTCTTTTCTGCTATCTGTATTTGTTCTAAGGCAGGCAGGGTGCTGGGACGAAGACACACTGAACCCCCCTTCCCACCACATGCTCAGAAACTACCTCAGGAGAGGGAAGTTGCACCTTTTCTGCTGGAATCTCAGTCCCAGACTTTCTAGATGAGGAATTCTTTTTGCTTGGGTTCGTCCTACTGTGCTACTATCAGGTCCTCCCACTAATATATCACTGGTTTGGGTTTGCGTGGCAAGGATTGGGGTTGGCGGGGTGGCTCTAGGGGTGGCTTCTGCAAGCAATTGCTAGAAGCTTTCTGTGGGTCCGACAGAGCAGATTCGAGCAGGCTCAAGGATGGATCTGTCACTGACCAACGCCGAGCCCAGCAGTGATAGTAGCAGCCTGTATGTAAGGGAACATATGTAAGAGGGTGAAAAAGTAAGCATCAGCTTTGTGCCACCAGAGAAGGGAGTGAGAAAGGAGGCCCTGGCTGTACTTTAGGCATGGATCGCAACGTTCTAGCTCAGAAAATTACATCCTTTCCACCATACCCTTGGATTTCAAAGTCTGTCCTACTTTCATGGGAATCTCTTGGCATGATCTGCCCAACCCCAGGCTCCAGATACACGTTTTTGCATTTCCTCCAGGCTGTAGCTGCGGAAGTCACACACCCTCAAACTCCCTGAGAGGGTGTCAGGTGCCTCGTCCTCCACACTGCATGGCCTCATCTACTTTACATCTGGCACAGAAAGGGAACAACTCATAGGGACGGTCTCTGTGCCACAGGAATGGTTTGTGTCACAGCCTGAGAGAAGAGTAAGGCCCCTGGCTTTGTTCTTGGGAGCTCAGGGGCAGAGGACAGGTCAGGGACACCCAACAGCTGTGCCCGCTGCATGGCCACCACAGGCAGGGACAGCCCCTGGGCCTCCTGGGCACAGGGACTGCCTGGGGCCCAGCACCCCAAAGGCCTTCCTCTAAGGGGTGCTGGGTGGGGCTCCAGCAGGCCAGGCTGTGCACGGGAGGGCCCGCCAAAGACTGCCAGTGCATATGTTAGGGGATCATATGAATGTGCCTCTTCACTGTGAAACTACAAAACCTCTCCTCAAGGTTTTAACACTGACAGAAGATATACAGAATAAAGAGTATCGAATTGTTACTCGTTATTCTTCATTTCTAGTGCGCTGGGATTTGATAAGAGACATTGAAACATCCTATTCCACGTCCAGTTGTGGTGCAGCTGTATCGAGTTTTGACTTGACTTAACTCTAAGAAATGGAAAATAATCAATAATTTTTTAATATAAAGAACAAAAGACTGCAAGTTCCTACAGCACCCAAAGGCCTTCCTCTAAGGGGTGCTGATGGGGGGCGGCTGCAGCAGGCCAGGCTGTGCATGGGGTCCGCCCGTCACACCCCATCGCCAAGCACCGCTGAGGTCACAATGCCCCGGGGCAGTATAAAAGGGGGTGTCCTGCCAGGCCCCTGCCAGAGCTGTCCTGGGGACAGCCCCAGGCACACGCAGGAGGAGCAGCTGCTCGAGGAGCTGGGGAAACTCCTCCCAGAGGGCTGAGGGAGGACCACACTCCGAAGGCCGTGGCTGCACTAAGCATATGCCTTCCTGAGGAGCGCTCCCGAGATCGCCATCCTCATCCCCCGCCGAGCCAGGGGCAGCAGCCGTAAGCAAACGGGATGCAGCAGTTTTGAAGCTTTGGAGCCCATGCCGGCACCCTGCCAGGCGCGGGAAGGATCCTTGCCCCCAAGTTGATGGGGCCAGGGGAGGAGATCAGGCTCCGGGCTGAGGGAGAACAGGGCTAGGGCATCTCCTGGGAGGCGTGACCAGCCGGTGGGAGGAGGGAGCCGGTCTTGCTCACATGCTCAGGGAGTAGCCGATCGCCAGCTCTGCTGCTGGGGTCAGGAAGGAATTTTCCCCCGGGGGGGATTGGCACTGGTCCCCGGGGGTTTTTTGCCTTCCTCTGCAGCACTGAGCAGGACCCCTTGCCAGGGCCCCTCCGGCCCATCTGGGCCGGGTCACTGCCTGCTGCTCGTGCCCCACGAAGGTGGCCTCTCGTGCCCTGCAGCTGGGGGGAGGAGGGCTTTTTTCCCCCACGGTGGGCTTGGAGTTGTGCCCCGGGGGTTTTTGCCTGCCTCTGTGGCACTGAGCGCGCTGGTCCCTTGCCAGGGCTCCTCTGGGCCGTTTTGGCTCGGGGCCCGCTGCTCGTGCCCCACGAAGGTGCACTCGTGCCCCGCGTGCCGGGGGAGGAAGCTTTCTGGACTCCCGGGGCGGGCCCCAAGGGAGGCCCCCCCAGGACTGTCCTCTTTTCCTGGGTAGCACTGAGCACAGCCCCTTGACAGGGCTCGCTTTCCCCAGGGGTTCTTGCTTGGCCAAAACAGACCCTGCTTACAAGGGCTCCTGCCTCGCTGCACCCACACCGGGCAGGCACAGGAGCACTTTTCCTGCACCACTGGCAGAGCCTGACAGGGAAAGGCAGCAAAGATCACAGGCAAGGAAAAAGCAAAGCAAAGCATAGAAATGTAGAGATTTAAGTAGTGTAGCATTGTATGAGGTAACAGAACATAAATTAAAAAACAGAGAAAAGGCAAAAAAAAAGGAAAAAGGAAAATTGAAAGGACGAATGCATAAGGCACCCATATCTTGAAGGGTTGGGGGATTGACAGGTAATATGATATATTGAGGGGCTGGTTTTGGTGCTTGTTGTTGGGCTGTCTGTTGAAAGTTTGGGAGAGTGTTGGAAGTTTGGGGTGGTTACTGTTGATAGTGTAGCTGTTTTGTCCATTCGGTTGGATTTTAGTGGAGTGGTGATGTTGTATTCATGGGGTGTAGGTATATTTCAGATTGCTGGGTGGGGATTGTTGTTAACTTTGTGGTGTCAGAGCTTGTGCAGGTGGAGGTTGGTTAGTGATTCATTGATTGTTTGGTGATGGAAGTAGTAGGGCTGGGAATAGCATGGAGATTAAAATGAAGGGGATTCCTAGGAGGGATGGGCTTGTAAATTGGTCAAAGAAGCTTAAGTTCATGGTGAAGTTCAAGAGTGGGTTTTAGTATTTGCAGGGGGTTTATTGTGGACTGGCTTGGTAGGGAAAAACGATAAAAGTTTAGGTTGAATAATTAGTGAGAGGGTTAATCATGCTATAAGTATAATGCAAAATCATGGGTTTGGGTTAAACTGTGGCATGCCACTAAGGAGGTGTTGGTGGACCTCTTTCTCTAGCTTAAAAGGCTAGTGCTGTTGCATAGCTTCTTAATGATTAGGATGATAGTAGTGAGGATCGGTTTCCAAGTGGACAAAAGGTGTAGATTCTACTACAATTGGTATGTAGCTGTGGTTGGCACTGCAAATTTTGGAGCATTGGCCATAGAAGGTGCCTGGGCAGGTAGTGATGAATGATGTCTGGTTTAGTCGTCCTGGGATTGCATTGGGCTTTTACCCCTAATGTGGGGATTGCTCAGGAGTGTAAGACATCATCGGCTGTGATGATAATGCGGATGGGGGATTCTATTGGAATAACCAAGCGGTGGTCTACTTCTAGTAGTCAGAAGTGTCCTGGTAGGAGTTCTGTTGTGGGGATCATGTATGAGTCGAATAGAAGATCTTTAAAGTCTGTGTATTCATAGGTTCAGTATCATTGGTGTCCGATGGCTTTTAGGGTAAGATCAGGTTTGTCTAGTTCGTCTATAATATATATGATTTGGAGGGATGGTAGGGCAAGTAGAGTGAAGGCGATAGCTGGTAAGATTGTTCAAATTAGTTCTACCTCTTGGGCGTCTACGGCGTTTGATGAGAATTTCTCTATAAGTGCCAGCAGGTACAGGACTAGGCTGCAGATTGCAGTGTGACTATTAGGGCATGATGGTGGAATTCTACAAGTTCTTCTATGATGGGGGAGGAGGCGTTTTGGAATCCCCCACGGTGGGCTTGTAGTTGTGCCCCGGGGTTTTTTGCCTCCCTCTGTGGCACTGAGCACAGCCCCTTGACAGGGCTCGCTTTCCCCAGGGGTTCTTGCTTGGCCAAAACAGACCCTGCTTACAAGGGCTCCTGGCTCGCTGCACCCACACGGGGAATTGTGCAGCTTTAAGACAAGTAGTGTAGCATTATATGAGGTTAAAGTTAATTAATATTAAATCATTATTTATGTTAAATTTAATTTAACATTAAATACTGTTAAATTTGAAAAATATACAATAATCTAAATGTAAAATAACTATGAACAGCTATGAAAAGGAATGGAATACCATGAAAAGGAAAGTGCTAGGAAAAATGAAAGGAAGACGGGAAAACGAAAGGAAACAGGCAAAAAATACAGGGCAAGGAAAAAGCAAAAGGAAGGAGTCAAGGTAAGTGGCAAGCCAAAAGGCAAGATGCAGAAAGGCAAGGACCAAAGGAAGAGGCAAAAGGCAAGACAGAAGGCATAGGAAAAGATAATCAGGAATGCAAGAGGAAGAGGCACGTCAAAAGGCAGAGCCAACGAGAAAAGGGAAAGGAAGTGGCAAGAAAAAAGGGAAGGCAACAAGCAAAAGCAATGGCAAAAGCCAGAGGCAATGCAAAAGGAAAAGGCCTCGAGACCGTAAAAGGCAAGTGGCAAGGCAAAACCCAAAAGGGAAAAGGGAAAAAGCCATGGAAAAGGAACAGCAAAATGGAAAAAGCAACACAAAAGGAAAAAGCCACGGCACAGAGAAGGAGAAAAGGCAAAAGGCAAGACGAAAAGGGAAGATGCCGAGAGGCAAGTCAGAGGCAAAGGGAAGCCCAGATGGAACAAAGCAAGGCAGAAGGCAAAAGAAGAGGCAAGAAACAAAAGGCAAACCCCACAAAGCATGGCAAGAGGCAAAAAGACAGAAGGCGTGGCAAAAGCCAAGGCACAAGGAAGGAGTCAAGGCAAAAGGTAGGTGCATGGCAATGCAAAAGGCAAGTGTCAGAAAGGAAGGAAAATAGGAAATGCCAAAAGGTGAGACAGAAGGCATAGCAAAAGGTGATAGGCAACGTAAGAGGCATGAGGTAAGTTAAAAGTTATGGCCAAGGGCAAAAGTAAAGGGAAAATGCAAGAAAAAAGGGAATGGCAAAAAGCAAAAGCAACAGCCAAAGGCAAGAGACAGTACAAAAGGAAATGCAAAAGGCAAAGAGCAAAATGGAAAAGGAAAAAGGGCAGGAAAAAGGAAAAGCAAGAAATAAGAGGAAAGGTGAGAGGCACAAGGCCAAAAAGAAGGCAAAATAAAAAGCCACAACAAAAGGCAAAGCAAGGAACAAGGGAAAAGCCTTGGCAGAAAGAAGGCCAAACCAGTAAAATAAAATAAAAGTCAAAAGTAGAATTGTCTTTGTGTTGTTCATTGCTTTTTGGAACTGGTTAACTCTTGGCATTCCAGGCAAATCAAGATCTGGATTTCTAGTGAGCAGAGGGAACAGAATAGTATAAAATAGGGTGCAGGGGAATGGGAATGAATGGAAATGAATGTGAATGGAATGGAATGGAGTGGAATGGAAAGGAAGCCTGATCCAGGGTTTGTCTACCCCCTTGGCAAAGAAATGTTTCCTCATGTAGCCTCTGAACCTGCTGCGAGGGGTCCCAGCTTGGAGCCATTGCCCCATGACCTGGCCCTGGGTCCCAGGGAGAAGAAATCAGCACCTGACTCTCTGCTTCACCTCCGCAGCCACACTGCTGTGTTTTGGAGTCTGAGTTGAGAGGGGTTAGCCATGTGAGGTGTACTGGGTTTTCACCTGTGATTTAGCCTTGACAAGGCTATGTAATTAGTTTGCTAACACAGAATCATAGAATCATTGAATGGTATTAGTTGGAAGGGACCCCAAGGATCATAGAGCTCCAACCCCCCTGCCACGGGCAGGGCCACCAACCTCAGGCCTGGATCTACTCTAGGTTGCCCAGGGCCCCATCCAACCTGTCCTTGAACACTACCAGGGACGGGGCATCCACATCTCATAAGAAAGAAGCATAAGTGGTTTGATGCTGTTGGCTTGAAAGCAGCATGTGAGAGTTCGATTCCTTCCTGTCTTGTACTTGGAGGAAGGCGGGTTCTTCAAAGGTGTGGTGTGGGGGAGGGCAGCCCTGGATTCATTCGATGCTCGTGGCTGTTATTTCTGGTCGAAGGGCTTTTAGTTTTGATGTGAAAGCTTCTCATGTGATGAATATGAGTGTGATTACAGCTACTATTGAGATTAGTGAGCCAACTGAAGATACAGTGTTTCATATGGTATAGGCGTCTGGGTAATCTGAGTACCGTTGAGGTGTGCCTGCTAGACCTAAGAAGTGCTGGGGGAAGGACGTTAGATTTACGCCTGTGAATGTTACTCCAAAGTGGGCTTTGGCTCAGGTTGGATGTGAAGTGAGTGCGGTGAACAGGGGGAATCAGTGGGTGAATCCTGCTAAGATGGCAAATGCAGCCCCTATTGATAGTACTTCGTATGTGTCGTGTAGGACGATGTCTAGTGAAGGGTTTGCTAGGACAATTCCTGTTAGACCTCCAATGGTAAATAGGAAGATGAAGCCAAGGGCTCAGAGTATTGGTGGGTCTCATTTGATTGCCCCCCTGTGGAGCTTAGCCAGACAGCGAAAAACTTTATTTCTGGTTGGGATAGCAATGATTATTGTTGCTGATGTGAAGTATGCTCAGGTGTCTACATCTGTACCAACCAAAGATCACAGACAAAGAAAAAGCAAAGCATAGAAATGTAGAGATTTAAGACAAGTAGTGTAGCACTGTCTGAGTTAACAGAAGATAAATTTAAAAAAAAAGAGAAAAGGCAAAAAAAAAGGAAAAGGCAAAAGGAAGACTGCAAAAGGAAAGGAAACAGGCAAAAAATACAAGGCAAGGAAAAAGGAAAAGGCACTGGAAAGTCAAGAGGAAAAGAAGTTGCCAAGAGGCAAGGCAGAAGGGAAGACATGGCAAAAGACAGAAAAGCAAAAGACCAAAGGCAAAGAAAGAGGAGGCAAAATCCCTAGCCTGAAGACACGGGAAAAGGCATGGCAAAATGGGAAATGCCCAGCAAAGGGGAAAAGGCAAAAGGACAAAGCCAAAGTAAGAAAGCAAGGCCATAGTTAAAGGAAGAAACAAGAGACAAGGCACAAAGCAAAAAGGCAAGTCAGGAGGCATAGCAATGGGCAAAGTAAGAGGCAAGAGGTAAGTTAAAAGACATGGCCAAGGGGAAAAGGGAATGGCAAAAAGCAAAAGCAACAGCCTAAGGCAAGAGATAGTGTAAAAGGAAATGCAAAAGGCAAAGAGCAAAATGGAAAAGGAAAAAGGAAAAACAAGAAGTAAGAGGCAAGGTGAGAGGCACAAGGCAAAAAAGAAGGCAAGAAAGAAAAGCCACGGCAATGGGCAAAGCAAGGAAAAAGGAAAAAGCCTCAGCATAAAGAAGGCCAAACCAGTAAAATAAAAATAAAATAAAATAAAATAAAATGCACAATTGTCTTTGTGTTCTTCATCGGTTTTTGGAACTGGCTAACTCTTGGCATTCCAGGCAAATCAGGGTCTTGATTTCTAGTGAGCAGAGGGAACAGAATAGTATACAAAAGGGTATAGTGGAATGGGATGGAATGGAATGGACCGGAACAGTCCAGCTGGAAGGGACCTACAACGCCCATCTAGTCCAGCTGCCTGACCACCAGGGATGACCAAAGTTAAAGCACGGAGACCAGGGCATTGTGCAAATGCCTCTAAACACTGACAGGGCTGCAGCCGCGAACAGCGCTCTACGAAGCCTGTTCCAGAGTTTGGCTCCCCCTTGGTTGCCCCTCAGCCTCCTTCTCTCTAAACTAGTGTCCTGGTTTCAGCTCAGACAGAATAAATTTTCCTTCTAGGAGAGTGTGGAATGCTGTGTTTGGGAGTTAGGGTGAGAGCAGTGCTCATAACACACAGATGTTGTTAGTTGTGTCTAAGCAGTCAAGGACTTTTCAGTTGTTCCTGACCTGCTAACAAGAAGGCGGGGTGGGGACACCCAGGGAGCTGGGAAGGGACACCCCAGGACAGATGACCCAAACTGGCAGAAGAGGGTATTCTATGCCAACTACGTCATGCTCAGCATAAAGGGGGGCTGGTGAGGGGAGGAGGGCATGGCTCCAAGACGCATGGCTTTGGGGACGGCCTGGTTTCGGGACAACTCTGAGCTGTTCAGCCTGAGTTGTGTGGTTCAGTGAGAAACTGCATCGTGTGTCACCAGTTTTGTGTATTTTGCTGTACAGTCCTGTTGCTGTTATATCTCTCCTTCTCTGCCATCCCAGTAAACCATCTTTATCCCAAACCATGAGGTTTAGGGGTTTTTTGAGGCTCTTTTTCCTCCTCTTCCCCGCTCCCCCCAATTCTCCCCACACACACTCTTCAAGAGTGAGTGGCTGTGTGGTGCTTGGCTCTTGTTTGGGGCAAAACCACAACAAACTAGACAGGCAGACAAGCCCAGAGTCCTCAGCAGCTCCTCAGGGAACATGCCTGCCCCCCCCACTCACCTCTTGCCAACTCTGGTGCCATATACTCTGGATATATTCAAGTACCAAAATGATTCTAGCTGGACTTTGGTAAAGCCTTTGACACAGTTTCTCACAGCACTCTGACTGAGAAACTGGCTGCCACTGGCCTGGACAGGTGGACCCTCAGCTGGGTTAAAAACTGCGTGGATGGCCAAGCCCAGAGGGTGGTGGTGAACGGAACAAAATCCAGCTGGAGGCCGGTCACGAGTGGCGTCCCCCAGGGCTCAGTCCTGGGTCCAGTCCTGTTCAGCATCTTTATCAGTGATCTCGACGAAGGGATTGAATATTCCCTCACTAAGTTTGCAGATGACACTAAACTAGGAGGAAGTGTTGATCTGCCTGAGAGTAGGGAGGCTCTTCAGAGGGATCTGAACAGACTGGACCGATGGGCTGAGTCCAATGGGATGAAGATTAACAAGGCCAAGTGTAGAGTGCTGCACATGGGACATAACAACCCCATGCAGCGCTACAGGCTTGGGGGAGACTGGCTGGAGAGCTATCAGGCAGAGAAGGACCAGGGGGTGTTGGTCGACTGCAGACTGAATATGAGTCAGCAGTGTGCTCAGGTGGCCAAGAAGGCCAGTGGCATCATGGCTTGTATCAAAAACAGTGTGGTCAGTAGGTCTAGGGAGGTGATTGTGCCCCTGTACTCGGCATTGGTGAGGCCACACCTCGAGTACTGTGTCCAGTTCTGGGCTCCTCACCACAAGAAGGACATGGAGGTCCTGGAGCGAGTCCAGAGAAGGGCAACCACGCTGGTGAAGGGGCTGAAGGGCAAATCCTGTGAGGAGCGTCTGAGGGATCTGGGGCTGTTTAGCCTAGAGAAGAGGAGATTGAGGGGAGACCTTATCACTGCCTACAACTATCTGAAGGGAGGTTATAGAGAGATAGGTGATGGTCTCTTCAGCCAGGTGACAGGAGATAGGACAAGGGGGAATGGCATGAAGCTGTGCCAGGGCAGGTTTAGATTGCACATTAGAAAAAACTTTTTTACTGAAAGAGTTGTCAGGGCCTGGAACAGGCTGCCCAGGGAGGGGGTTGAGTCACCTTCCCTGGACGTGTTCAAAAAAAGGGTAGATGAAATACTTAGGGATATGGTTTAGTTTAGGATGAGAATGGTTGGACTTGATGATCTTAAAGGTCTTTTCCAACCTTGTGATTCTGTGATAAAATGTGCTGTATTTAAAACTGGCTTATTACAAAGGAACTTGAATCTGGGGTTTGATCCTGAAAATCACAGAACTGTGAGATAACCCCTCATACCTAGTTCCTAAACACAGGACCAAAGAACCAAGTGAGTATTTCTGCTTCTTAAACTTTCAGCCATTTTGTTTGGTTTTGCTTAGCTGTTCTTCAGAGGGAACTATACTGAAATTAATGCAGTAAAATGATTCTGTCCCCAGTCATTCTCCTAAGACTTGCCACAGTTTCAGCAAATTTATCTTATACTTAGGTGGAAAAGATGTGCTTTTTGGTTGGATTTATCATGTTACTTTATTTATATAAACAACTACAGGCCTTGCATTTTAATTTGAAATGCAGTTTTAACTACATTTAGTTTTTAAGTCTTTGTTAGAGGAGGTCTTTTTTTTTTTAAATTAAAATGCAATTTCACTAATTTTTTCTACCATTCCTGAAATTGAGCTGGCTTGAAAAATGAAATATCAATCCTGGAAAAGCATCCTTCAATTTCCAAACGAAGCTCTTTCTTATTTTCTGTTTTATTAAATAAGAATATTTCTCACAGAGTCAGAGAGTCCACATGGTCAACACGCTGGCCTGTGAAATGTTCACTCTGCCTGACTTGTGGTGTTCTGATTAAAAACCCCCACCAAACAGCGCTGTTCTGAATGAGGCAAAGTGTTACTTTGGGGCTTTCAGATCAAATGCTTTGTCTGCATCCACAAAAATTGGTCAGAAGTTCTGCTTTCTCCCAGACTGGATAAAAATCTACTCTGGCATCACAAAATGGAATTACTGCTCCCCTCCCAGCCCCACCACCTGCTCTGCCCTAGACATGCTCAGATTGGCCTTCATTCACCAGGCAAACCATGTGGTTCTATTGCTGGATCCACACACTTCCAACTGAACACCTCCCTTGAACAGCTCCTGCTCATTGAGGATCCTGCAAGCAATTTTCTCTGCACCTTCCATCAACAGGTGTCCCTCCAGCTTTGCTTTTCCCTTTTGCTGGGCCGGGTTAGCAGTACAGCTTCTCTGAGAGGGCATTACATGGATTTGAATAGACAAATACCAACTCAAGAGGCTCTCCGTTGTTTTGCACTTTGAAGAAGGTGGGTGAGATGTGATAAATTTCGGTGCGGTTGCCCCTTGTTATCTTTTGTGTGGACAGGAATTGCTACGTGAGGCTTAAGGTCTGAAGACTGTTTGCTTTAGTCTGAATTAGCTAAACAGTCAAAAAAGAAAATAGCTGCGAGATACCGTTTAAAACAAATCTGTTCCCTGATGTGAATGGATAAAACTAGACCAGCAGATTAAATTGTGATGATTTAAGGCATTAAAAATGAGTGGGATATGTTCATGTCTGAGTCTGTGCTCTGAATTTCCAAAATATCAGAGCTGTACTCACAGCAAGACACTACACCACCAGTTATAACTACCTGACTATGATTTACTGCCGTTTTCTGCCTAATAAACAAGCCTTAACGTACTCAGTGACCAGAGCACTGAGAGTGACATCTTATTATAAGCTGTTGCAAAAAGAGTATCAAGGCACAAAAAATCCCTTTCAGATCCGTATGCAGAGGACACATCAAAACTGTAGAGCAGTTTACAGATGTTGTGTCTAACAATAGAGGGAAAAAGAACCCTTATTCTTTCTTTAATGGAATGATTTTGTTTTCCCTCGTTTATCCTTTTCCCATATACCTGTGCTGTAATAACTCCTCACTCTCCAGAACACAGCTTTGTACCAGGGCTGGCAACCTGAATCTGTACAAAATGCACATGCAGAGAGAAGAGAGGCCTCTACACACACACACTGGAGTCAGGAAACAGTCAGGCTCACATTCAGCACTTTGTAGTATTTGTGGTGCTACAGACGAAACTCAAAATTAAATTTTACTTGGAAAAGCCATACGCTTACCTGAAGGTGTTGTAGAGTGTAGGACTCGCCTGACACAGCAGCACAGCCACCCAAACTTGCACAGACGGTCAAGGCACTTGCTTCTTCCTTCAGAGGATGACTCCAGACGAGCTGCCATGAAGAGGCGGTACATGTGGGAAACGAAGAGCGGCCCTGGAAAGGAGACACAGTTATGCCCCCTGGAGGGAAAGAGAAAAAGCAGTAAAACACGAGATGGAGGAGCATGTAGAGATGTAAATTTGTGCGTTGTTCAGCAGGGAGGTGGCACGGTGTGCTTTGTAATGTTAAGGAAGGTGCAGGCTTTAAAGACTAAGCGGGGAGAGGGGGGGAGAAGGGGAGGGGAAACTGGGTCGGGGGTGGGGGCGGTGGGGGAAACCAGATGAAGTTCAACAAAAGCAAGTGTAAAGTCTTGCACCTGGGAAGGAACAACTGTTTGTATCAGTACAGGCTGGGGGATGACCTGCTGGAGAAGAGCTCAGTGGAGAAGGACCTGGGGGTCCTGGTAGATGACAGGTTGGCCATGAGCCAGCAGTGTGCCTCGGTGGCCAAGAGAGCCAATGGGATCCTGGGATGCATCAGGAGGAGTGTAGCCAGCAGGTCAAAGGAGGTGATCCTCCCTCTCTACTCTGCCCTGGTCAGGCCCCACCTGGAGTATTGTGTCCAGTTCTGGGCTCCTTGGTATAAAAAGGACAGGGATCTCCTGGAAAGAGTCCAAAGAAGGGCTACGAAGATGATTAAGGGCCTAGAGCATCTCCCCTATGAGGAAAGGCTGAGTAAGCTGGGACTGTTCAGCCTTGAGAAGAGAAGACTAAGGGGGGACCTAATCAAAGTTTATAATTATCTGAAGCAGGGGATGCAGGGGGAATCAGCCAGGCCCTTTTCAGTGGTCTGTGGGGATAGGACAAGGGGCAATGGCTGCAAGTTGGAGCATAGGAAGTTCCGCACCAACATGTGGAAGAACTTTTTCACAGTGAGGGTGACTGAGCACTGGAATAGGCTGCCTAGGGAGGTGGTGGAGTCTCCTTCACTGGAGATATTCAAGACCCGCCTGGACGCCTATCTGAGCAATATGAGCTAGGGAGCCTGCTTTGGCAGGGGGGTTGGACCCGATGATCTCTCGAGGTCCCTTCCAACCCCTACGATTCTGTGATTCTGTGATTCTGTGATACTCTTTATTCTGTATATCTTCTGTCAGTGTTAAAACCTTGAGGAGAGGTTTTGTAGTTTCACAGTAAAGAGGCACATTCATATGATCCCCTAACATATGCACTGGCAGTCTTTGGGGGGCCCTCCCGTGCACAGCCTGGCCTGCTGGAGCCCCACCCAGCACCCCTTAGAGGAAGGCCTTTGGGGTGCTGGGCCCCAGGCAGTCCCTGTGCCCAGGAGGCCCAGGGGCTGTCCCTGCCTTTGGTGGCCATGCAGTGGGCACAGCTGTTGGGTGTCCCTGACCTGTCCTCTGCCCCTGAGCTCCCAAGAACAAAGCCAGGGGCCTTACTCTTCTCTCAGGCCGTGACACAAACAATTCCTGTGGCACAGAGACCATCCCTCTGAGTTGTTCCCTTTCTGTGCCAGATGTAAAGTAGATGAGGCCATGCAGTGTGGAGGACGAGGCACCTGACACCCTCTCAGGGAGTTTGAGGGTGTGTGACTTCCGCAGCTACAGCCTGGAGGAAATGCAAAAACGTGTATCTGGAGCCTGGGGTTGGGCAGATCGTGCCAAGAGACTCCCATGAAAGTAGGACAGACTTTGAAATCCAAGGGAGGTTGCATGGGTATGGTGGAAAGGATGTAATTTTCTGAGCTAGAACGTTGGGATCCATGCCTAAAGTACAGCCAGGGCCTCCTTTCTCACTCCCTTCTCTGGTGGCACAAAGCTGATGCTTACTTTTTCCCCCTCTTACATATGTTCCCTTACATACAGGCTGCTACTATCACTGCTGGGCTCGGCGTTGGTCAGTGACAGATCCATCCTTGAGCCCACTCGAATCTGCTCTGTCGGACCCACAGAAAGCTTCTAGCAATTGCTTGCAGAAGCCACCCCTAGAGCCACCCCGCCAACCCCAATCCTTGCCACGCAAACCCAAACCAGTGATATATTAGTGGGAGGACCTGATAGTAGCACAGTAGGATGAACCCAAGCAAAAAGAATTCCTCATCTAGAAAGTCTGGGACTGAGATTCCAGCAGAAAAGGTGCAACTTCCCTCTCCTGAGGTAGTTTCTGAGCATGTGGTGGGAAGGGGGGTTCAGTGTGTCTTCGTCCCAGCAGCCTGCCTGCCTTAGAACAAATACAGATAGCAGAAAAGAGAAGGGACTCACAAGGTGCCCTAGGCTTGCCGGTGTGCTGAAGGGAAGCTATTCCAGACTTCTCCCTCATAGCTTGCCCCCCGTATGACCTGTAAGAGCTGGCTGGGATTGGAGCCCCGTTCAGGAAGAGGCCTTGAAAATAGGTTTTGAAGCAGGAGTGTTTTGGGCCTTGGCCGCAGCGCGCTTCAGGGATCCACTCCGTTCTGCACAGGGCTTTGCAGTTAGTGGGGCACCAATACACCAGCAGCAGCATGGACCAGAGGGTCCAACTCACCCCACTGGGCTCTACTCACACAGTTTGAGAGTTCCTCCATCTGGGAAAAGGGTCTGTTTGTAGTCAGTTCTTGCTGGGCAAGAAGCTGAGAAAACGGTAAAGTGACAACCATTAATCTTGAGGGCATCTTTTGAGTCCTAAAACCTGTGCTGGCCCCACTGCAGCCCCTGCAGGGGTGGCAAAGAGAGAAAGTGTTAGGAAATGGTGCGCTCAGTTAGGCAATTACAGTCACGTCTCCCAAGCAGAGGAGGAAACAGCCAAAACACTTCAGATACAAGGAGGAGCATCTGCTTCCCCAGGTGAAGAACCTCCTCCTTCCTAGATCAGTGTTGTGGGTTCGGCCAGGACAGAGTTAATTTTTCCTTCTAGCAGCTGGTGTGGTGCTGTGTTTGGCAGTCAGGATGGGAGCAGTGCTGATAACTCACTGATGTTTTCAGTTGTTCCCAAGCAGTCAAGGTCTATCCAGGTTCTTACACTCTTATGTTTTGGAGAAGGCGGAGGCATCCAGGATGCGTGGTTTGGGGACAGTCTGGCTTTGGGACGCTGTCAGGTCCCACCAGGCAGGCAAGGCAAACCAGGGAGATTGAGACCTGTCTGTCCCGGTCCCCAGCAGATGGGTACCTGTAGAGTTGACCTTTGCTACCTGCCCCAAGGGCCAGGTTAACCCTCTCTTAGCTGGTCTCTTTTAACAACCACACCGGCAAGATCAGCTTCTGATCCTCTGCGTGGTACTCAGGAGTAACAACAATTACCCAGGAGGTCCCAGCAAAGCACAGCTTTCCTTAAAAGCCAGTACAGCCATAAAGCTTGCAAACGGAACCGCCCCACACCATATATTGGGAGCAACGGATCCCAGTCAGTAGAACTTAGCAAACCTGGAAGTGCTGTTACGGTTCTGTGCTGAGAACAAGGGTAGAAGTTGAGAGAGACTGAGAAAGAGAGTAAAAGAGAAAAAAGAAGAAGATGTCGCTACCTGTGGATCCAGCGTAGCTGGTCATAAAGGTGTGGTGCTGGATGGAGGGTGCGTGCCAGATGTCCCGAATCTGCATCTTTGATGCTCCCTGTCCCCACCCTTCAGGAAGGCCTAGCATATCTTGTGCAGGCTCAGTGTTGAGTTGCAGAGTGTTCTGGAAATGAGTCGGTGGGGAATGGGGGTCCCAACCAAGGGGTCATTTGACCCCCCCAGGTGGGCTGATGGAGCAGTGACCCCGTTCAGTGGCCTCACACCGGACTGTAGCTAGAAGGCGCTGTGCCTCCGCAGGGCCCCACCTGCCTGTCACTGTTCCTTATGGGACAAGGACAGTGTCCTGTCTCTCAGTCAGGGCGGCTGCTGACTGAGGGGCTGCCCTTGCAGGGCCAGTGTCCAGATGGTTTATCGAATGCGGGAGCGTAATGTCCAGTTTGTCAGAGCGGCTGCTGTGAGCTCAAGAGGCTACAGGCCCTTCTGGCCTTGGGAGGATGGAGGCCTTAGTCCCACCCGCAGATGCTTGTGGGATCAAGCCCCTTGTGAGGCGAGACCCAGCCCACAAAACATTACCCGGCCTCTGCAGGTTCTGTTATCTTGCAGGAGAGGTTGTTTGAGCCAAACCGCTCATCCTGCTTCCCAGGAAATGGTATTTTTGAACAATTTGTACAGCTGAGCTGTGCAGTTCAGCTGGAAACTGCATGGTGTATCACCAGATTTGTGTATTTTGCTATACAGTCCTGTTACTGTTACTCCTCTCTCTCTGCTGTCCCAGTAAACCATCTTCATCCCAGCCCATGAGGTTGGCCTTTGGTTTTCTTTCCCCTCTCCTTCCCCCTCTTTGACATGAAAGAGGTAAAGGAATTTAGCAGAGAATCAACCTGCTTGTGTTCCAGCTTGTCCTCGGGGATCTGAGGGGCTGGGGGCAGCTCGGAGTCTGAGCGAGTGCAGATCCTGCGCTCTGAGCCCGGTCACGTACAGTGCTGCCCTGTCACGACTGCTGCAGAGTCACAAATGGTGCAAGCACCGTTCCCTCCAGTCACGGTCGATGAGCCAGCACGGCCACACTCGGTCGGGTGGGTGGCGTCCAGGGAGGAGCTGGCACAGCTGGATTAGGGAATGGTGCTGTGTGTTGGGATCAGAGCGCAGCTGCTTTGGATTGCCGGTGATGCTCCACCATCCACAACAGCACATGCAATAGCACAGCAACATAAGAGCACGTAAAGGTACACATAAAGCAACGTGAAAGTATCTGAGCCATACAGCAATGTAAAGAATTCTCTCTGGAGATCTCTAAGTTTCCTAGGAGAGCTAAATGGCGTCCCTGGGGGTGGGGGATACGAGAGGCTCAGCCCGTTGGCTGGTCGCAGAAGCCGACCATGGTTGGTGACAGTATCTTTTTTGACTAGTTACAACGGTATCTTCCCTTCCCGGCCTCTGGTTTTGGGCTACTTTTATACTATTTTTACCTGTCAGGTGGAGCTTGAGTGACTCTAGGTATGCATAGCTTTGTTGTGTTGGTTTGCTGTGCTTTGGATTTAAAGGAAATTAAGAGAAATTCAGAGTGCATGTTCAGTGAGGGGTGGTCGCACCTTGGAGGCCGGGTAGCTTTTCAGATGGGGGTGTGGGTTTCTATTATAATGAGCAAAAGTTGACCTGAAGCACGTGATCTTGTACAGGAAAATACTGAATCACTAGCTCAGTTGTGGTTCAGTGCTCACTCAGGGCAGAAACAACGCAGCATCTCAGGACCATAGCACACCAGGTCCCCAGAGATCACATGTTCCCAAGCAGTCCAGGACTTTTCAGCTTCTCACACTGCCCTGCCAATGACAGAAGGTGGTGGCACGCAGGAAGTAGGGAGGGGACACAGCCAGGACTAGGAGGGGACACAGCCACGACTAGTGAGCCAAACCTTCCAAAGGGGGTATTCCATGCCACGACATCATGCTGACCATAAAGGGGGCTGGTGGGGAAGGAGTGCATGGCTCCAGGATGCGTGGTTTGGGGACAGACCAGCTTCTGGTTTCCTTCCCCTTCCCCTTCCTCACCCTCCTCTGAGTGAGCGGCTGCGTGGTGCTCAGCTCCTGGCTGTAGTCCACAAAGCGTTACCCTGTCTCTGAGGTTCTGGTACCTTGACAGACGGGTTGTTGGAGACAAACGGCTCATTGCCGTTCCCAGCGATTGGCTATTTGCAGCAAGACAGAACGGGGGGTGTAGTGGTGGACATAGTTTTCCTGGATTTTATTAAGGTTTTTGGTCCTGTCTTCCCCCAGGCATTTTCCAGCTCTGAGATGAGCAGGGACATGGTGTGCTGGGTGAAGAGCTGGCTGAGGGGCAGGGCTTCTAGGGTAGGAGTGAATGGGGCTGCATGTGTCTGTTGACCGGTCAGCAGTGCTTTTCTTCCAGGCTCAGTTCTAAGGCCAGTTCTGTTCAACACCTGAATCAAGAATCTGGATGCAGGGGTTGAATGTGTGCTTAGTAAGTGTGCTGATGATCCTGAGCCGGGCAGTGGTGTTGACTCTCTCGAGGGATGAGAGGCCCCGCTGAGGGATCTGGATAGATTGGAGCATTGGGCAACCGTCAGTGACATCAAAGTGTCCCAAGACCAAAGGCCAGTTTCCACACCTGGCAGGGAGTAAGGCTGGGAGAGTGGCCGGACAGCAGCCCTGCTGCAGCAAGGGGCCTGGGGGTGCTGGTTGACATGAAGTGCAACTGGAGTCAGCAGTGTGGCTGGGGAGGGGAAGCAGAGAATCAGGTGCTGATTTCTTCTCCCTGGGACCCAGGGCCGGGGCATGGGGGAATGGCTCCAAGCTGGGACCCCTCGCAGCACGTTCAGAGGCTACATGAGGAAACATTTCTTTGCCAAGGGGGTAGACAAACCCTGGATCAGGCTTCCATTCCATTCCATTCCACTCACATTCATTTCCATTCATTCCCATTCCCCTGCACCCTATTTTATTCTATTCTGTTCCCTCTGCTCACTAGAAATCCAGATCTTGATTTGCCTGGAATGCCAAGAGTTAACCAGTTCCAAAAAGCAATGAACAACACAAAGACAATTCTACTTTTGACTTTTATTTTATTTTACTGGTTTGGCCTTCTTTCTGCCAAGGCTTTTCCCTTGTTCCTTGCTTTGCCTTTTGCCGTGGCTTTTCCTTTTTGCCTTCCTTTTGGCCTTGTGCCTCTCACCTTGCCTTGTTTTTTATTTAGAGTATTGTATATTTTTAAAATTTAACATTATTTAATGTTAAATTTAATGTAACATTAATAATAATTTCATATTAATTTAACTTAACCTCATATAATGCTACACTACTTGTCTTAAAGCTGCACAATACCCCGTGTGGGTGCAGCGAGGCAGGAGCCCTTGTAAGCAGGGTCTGTTTTGGCCAAGCAAGAACCCCTGGGGAAAGCGAGCCCTGTCAAGGGGCTGTGCTCAGTGCTACCGAGGAAAAGAGGACAGTCCTGGGGGGGCCTCCCCTGGGGCCCGCCCCGGGAGTCCAGAAAGCTTCCTCCCCCGGCATGCGGGGCACGAGTGCACCTTCGTGGGGCACGAGCAGCGGGCCCCGAGCCAAAACGGCCCAGAGGAGCCCTGGCAAGGGACCAGCGCGCTCAGTGCCACAGAGGCAGGCAAAAACCCCCGGGGCACAACTCCAAGCCCACCGTGGGGGAAAAAAGCCCTCCTCCCCCCAGCTGCAGGGCACGAGAGGCCACCTTCGTGGGGCACGAGCAGCAGGCAGTGACCCGGCCCAGATGGGCCGGAGGGGCCCTGGCAAGGGGTCCTGCTCAGTGCTGCAGAGGAAGGCAAAAAACCCCCGGGGACCAGTGCCAATCCCCCCCGGGGGAAAATTCCTTCCTGACCCCAGCAGCAGAGCTGGCGATCGGCTACTCCCTGAGCATGTGAGCAAGACCGGCTCCCTCCTCCCACCGGCTGGTCACGCCTCCCAGGAGATGCCCTAGCCCTGTTCTCCCTCAGCCTGGAGCCTGATCTCCTCCCCTGGCCCCATCAATTGGGGGCAAGGATCCTTCCCGCGATTGGCAGGGTGCCGGCATGGGCTCCAAAGCTTCAAAACTGCTGCACCCCGTTTGCTTACGGCTGCTGCCCCTGGCTCGGCGGGGGATGAGGATGGCGATCTCGGGAGCGCTCCTCAGGAAGGCATATGCTTAGTGCAGCCACGGCCTTCGGAGTGTGGTCCTCCCTCAGCCCTCTGGGAGGAGTTTCCCCAGCTCCTCGAGCAGCTGCTCCTCTTGCGTGTGCCTGGGGCTGTCCCCAGGACAGCTCTGGCAGGGGCCTGGCAGGACACCCCGTTTTATACTGCCCCGGGGCATTGTGACCTCAGCTGTGCCTGGCGATGGGGTGTGACGGGCGGCCCCCCATGCACAGCCTTACCTGCTGCAGCCCCCCCCAGCACCCCTGTGGGATTTGCTTCACTGAAATAGATACGGATGAAGTTGATAACGTTGAGGAATGAGTGGAAAAGCTTTAATGATGGAAAAATCTTAATGAGCAAAAGTTAACCTTGCTTATATAACTTTGAGAGATGACAATTGGATAGTGGACAACAGGACCACCTGGCTTCGGAAGGACCGTAGATAAAGATGACAATTGCTTTGATAAACGCTTGTTTGCTACTCATTAGTCCATTAGATAAGCAGTATCCCATATCCTGTTTATTGTAATTATCTATGATATAGAGAGCACACCATGTATCCACACATCATGTATCTAACAAGCTGTGTTGATATTTGTCCAAATGGGAAAGTACCGAACCTGCTTTAACAATATAAAAGGAGCACGCTGAAACAATAAATGGGGACATGCTTGAACATTCACATTGAATGTGTGTCTGTCTCCTTCCTCGCAGAAGATGTAACAATTGGTGACCCCGACGTGATTCCGACATATCGGGACTTGATATCGACATATCAGAAAAGATTTAAGATATAAGACAAAACGGCAGCCGGGAGATTTTGAAGTCGGCTGGGTCTGCGACGGGCGCCGCTGGCACTTCTTTGGTACCAGGTGAGCGGCTTGCTTATTATGGGTTCTACTGTATCAGTAGAAGTAAAAGCTGTGCTAGCCATTCTTTTGAATCTGGCTGATAAGCACGATATTTCCTTTAAAAGAGAAGGATGTTATGGACTTGCTGTTGTGGGGACAACGGCGAAATGTGTTAACGGCCATGGAAGATGTGTTTAAGGAGGAGCGGTGGCAAAAGTTGGGTCAAGAACTTTGGGACTCTGTGCAAGTCGGTAATAAAGAGGCAATCTCTCTTAGCCAGGTTTGGCACATGGTAAATAGACTTATGGAAATTACTCGGAAGGAATCGGACATTATGGAGGCAGCGGAGAAGGCATTAGGGTATGCAGCAAAGAAGGATAACACCTCCGATATTAATGATAAATTGGCTGCATTGGACTTAGAGGATCCGGACATGCTGGTCATGCCGGCTAATCTTAATGAGGCCAGGCAACTTTTTGAGCCTTCCGTCCCTCCCGATTATCTGGACACACCATTAGATTATGAAATGCCCTCTGCTCCTCCAGTGAAGATCTCCCCGGCAGATATAGAACATCTTCCTCCGCTTCCTGACAGTGACGATTTTATGGAAGTGGTTCAACAGGTGAAGGAGGAAGAAAGGGAATTGAAAAGGCAGGCAGATGCCCTCCAGGCCAAAGGGGAACGACAAAAAAGGAGTTTAGAACACATGGGTGGAAAGTTGCAGCAGATCATGAAACAACAGTCAAAATTAATACGGGACCTATATCAGCGTTTTAGTCAACAGGCCGCACCTGTGAATGCCGGATTGAGACTTTCCCCTTCTGAACATGTATCGCACGTCAAGACTCAGACTCCAGAATTGGGGCAAAAATGGCAGGGTATTATTCGGGATGCTATTGTTGACGGTGAATTTATAGGCCCATTGCGAGCCTACCCTGTAGCCATTAGTCCAGCGGCTGGTGGACAGGGAGAGGTTAAGGAATGGCAACAATTTGACTGGCGTTTATTAGACCGGTTGCAGAAAGCTGTTATGGAATACGGTCTTGATAATGCATATGTTCGTAATTTAATAGATGTGGTTTTCTCGCAGAACATATTGACACCGCATGACGTGGATACGTTAGTATCCTTGATTTTGTCACCTATGCAGAAATTGGTATTTAGAGATGATTGGCGACGGCGGGTAGAACTAGATGCGATACAGAATTTGGAGCGGGCTGACGCTGATCCATTGAAAACAGCAACAATCGATATGATGTTAGGGCAGGGTACGTTCGTGCACCCGAGAGTACAGGCACGCCTTAGTCGGCGTATATTGCACACAGTCAGGCTTTGGCTGCTGCAGCGTTAAAGGCGCTGCAAGTATCGTCCACTCTGACCTCTCCTTATACAAAAATTACACAGCAACCTAATGAACCTTTTGCTACATTTCTGGATCGCTTACGTGCATCAGTTGAGAAATCTCCTAATTTAACAGCGGACGCAAAATCTGCAGTTATGTTGGATCTTGCGGTACAGAATGCGAATGATGTATGTAGGCGTATCCTTTCTACCTTACCTAGGACTGCTAGTTTGGTACAAATGATGGAGGCATGTGCTCGAGCAGACATGGTAGTAGAACAAGATAAAGCTAATCTTTATGCACAGGCTCATGCTAGGGCGCTAGCTGCAGCGTTGCAGCCTGCTTATCGGCACAATAGTTCCCGACAGCGATCAGGTGTTTGTTTTTTGTGTGGAGCAAAAGGACACCTCAGAAAAAATTGCCCAAGAAACAAAAATAATAACGACACAATAGCACAGAAAATTTGTAATCGTTGTCAACGCCCTGGACATCTTGTCTCTGAGTGCAGGGCGCGTTTTCACAAAAATGGTCAACCCTTGTATTCGGGAAACTCATTAGCGAGCGCCAGGAAGGGGGGCGCATTGATACAAAATACCCCTCAGAATCCATTTAAGACCAAGAATTCGATGAACACCAAGTACAGTTGGACACCGAATGTCCTGGATGCTTGGGTCAGCTCTGAGGAGAGACCCTCGGGAGTGCAGGAGTAGACCTCCCAATTGCAAATGATGTCGAATTACTAAACGATCAGGTACAAATAGTAGAGTCCACGGTAAAGGGCCCGCTGGGGTATGGATTGAGCGCACTATTGATTGGCAGATCTTCTGCCTCAGCTCAAGGCATTTTTGTACTCCCTGGTTTAATTGATGCTGATTATGAAGGGATTATAAAAATTATGGTACGAGCCTTATTCCCCCCTATTACAATTAAAAAAGGAACTAAAATTGCGCAACTTGTTCCCTTTAGGAGTTCTGTACCATTTGCTAAAAACGTTAAGCGGGGTCAAGATGGATTTGGCTCCACTAATGACCCATCTGTGTATTTTTCCATTCCGGTTAAGGATGGAAGAATAACCAGAAAGGTGTCACTCACAGGAAGTGACGGTTTCACATTTACGCTATTGATGCTGGTGGATACTGGAGCTGATGTTAGCATTATACCAAAGAAGTTGTGGCCCCCAACATGGGCGCTGAGTCCAGTAGATCATAGAATCATAGAATTGTCTTCGTTGGAAGGGACCCTTTAGATCATCGAGTCCAACTATCACCCTAACCTGCCATCCACTACTAAACCATATCCCTCAGCAGCACATCTAACCGTCTTTTAAATACCTCCAGGGATGGAGACTCCACCACCTCCCTGGACAGCCCATTCCAATGCCTTTCAGGTAGTTGTAGGGGGCAATTAGGTGTTACAATCCAAGGCATTGGGGGACAACAATACACTATGGTAAGCTCTGATTACGTTACCATTCAAGATCAATCAGAATCATGGTTGATGGCCCGAGTACGACCTTTTATCGTAGACTCGAGTATTGCCCTGTTGGGACGTGATTGCTTAGCACAATGGGGAGTAACCCTTCAAACGCCGCCTTTTTCGTAGCGGCCACTGCTCAACGACAGCTAACTGACCCCATACCATTGCAATGGGAAACAACTGAACCAGTATGGGTTGAACAGTGGCCGCTTCCTTTAGAAAAGCTGTCTCATTTAAAAAAGTTAGTTCATGAACAGTTCCTTGCTGGGCATTTGGAGGAGTCCTTTAGTCCATGGAATACACCCATGTTTGTTATTCAAAAGAAGTCGGGAAATTGGCGTTTACTCCAAGACCTGAGAGCAGTTAATGCGGTGATAAAGTCTATGGGAGCTCTGCAGCCAGGTTTACCCACACCAACTATGATTCCAAGTAACTGGGAAATCTTAGTCATAGATCTAAAAGATTGTTTTTTCACAATTCCATTACATGAAAATGATAGAGAGAAATTTGCCTTTTTGGTTCCCACTATTAATAAACAAGAACCATGTAAACGATACCAGTGGAAGGTGCTTCCACAGGGAATGAAAAATTCGCCCACTATTTGTCAGTACTTTGTGGCTTCTGCCCTAGTGGCTGTGCGCCAAGCATTTCCGGACTATCTTATTTATCATTATATGGATGATATTCTGTGTTCTGCTTCTAACATCTCCTCAGATTTTGTTACTAGATTGCAGGAGGCATTATCTGCAGCTGGATTGAAGATTGCTGAAGAGAAATTTCAACGACATTCACCGTATTCATACTTAGGTTTCAAAGTAACTGCAACAACTGTAGCTCCTCAAAGATTAAAGATACACAAGGAAGTCAGTACATTGCACGATGTCCAGAAATTGTTAGGAGACATACAATGGCTTCGACCATATTGTGGCATATCTAACCAGGATATTGCCCCATTGATAACATTGTTGCGAGGAGGGGATGGTGCTGATGCTCCCCGATTCCTGGGAAATGAACAACATCAAGCCTTGCAAGTGGTTTCTCAAAAAATCTCACAAAATTACGCGAACAGACGTGTTTTGGATGTTCCTATATCCATGGCTGTGTTGAATAACGAGGAGTACTTGGCAGCATTGCTGTTTCAATGGGTACCCTCACAGGTGGATCCCTTAAGTGTCATAGAATGGATGTTCCCCTCGATATCATTAAAAAGAACTATTGTAACTAGAATCGAGGCCATTGCAGACCTAATTAGCAAGGCGCGTCAAAGGATTTATGATATTTCTGGATTAGAAATCAACACTATTTATATGCCATATACAATTGAACAGGTACAAAGAATGTTTCAAAAGATACTTGATATCACGTTAGCTTTGTATGACTTTTCTGGGATAATTACTAATCATTATCCAAAGCATCGGCTGTTTTCTGTAACCTTACAAATCGAAAAAGAACCCTTGTTTTCAGTGACACCCGTTCAGGGTATCACCGTCTATTCCGATGCCAGCCAACGTACAGGCAAATATGGGTTTGCTTGGTATGCAGACTCACAATGGCATTCCCAACTGTTTGTTGGCAGTGGGTCTGCCCAGCTGCTTGAATTGCAAGCTGTAATTCAAGTTTTTGCTGAATTTACATCACAGCCACTTAATCTTGTTTGTGATTCTTTGTATGTTGTAGGAATTGTAAAACGGCTTGAACGAGCCTTTATCAAGGATCTTACAAATGTTAGTCTTAAAGAGGCACTTATTCAGTTACGACACCTTTTGGATAATCGTAGAGATCCATATTTTGTTACTCACATTCGTAGTCATTCTGTGATTTCTGCAGGACTATTTGAAGGTAACAAGGTAATTGATAGACTTGTGGCACCAACATTGGTTGTACCACAAGTGTACAAACAAGCTTCGCTTTCTCATGCCTTTTTTCATCAATCAGCCAAATCCTTAGCGAAACAATTTAACTTGTCGCTGAATCAAGCTCGTAATATTATATCTACCTGCTCTGCGTGTTCACCTATGCCTGCTACATTAGAGTTAGGAATTAACCCTAGGGGCTTGAGAGCTTTGGAATTATGGCAAACTGATATTACATTTGTTAAGGCTTTTAGGAATATGCAGTATGTTCATGTATCAGTGGATACGTTTTCTCATATGGTGTGGGCCACAGCGCAACGGAAAAGTAATGCTGCTGCTGCTCGGAAGCATTGGCTTCAGTGTTTTGCTGTAATGGGGGTTCCCCAAAAGATCAAAACTGACAATGGCTCTGCTTATGTAGCCCATGGCACACAAAAATTTTTACAAGAATGGGGGATCACCCATATTACGGGAATACCGGGTAATTCTACCGGTCAAGCTATAGTAGAACGAGCTCATCGTTACTTAAAAACTCAGATCAGCAAGTATGAGGACGAAAAACTAGCACCCGATCAGGTTTTATTAAAGGCCTTATATGTTATAAATTGGCTGAATATACAGGATGAGTATCCCCCTGCGTATATCCACATTACGTCACAAAAACAGAAATTCAAGGAAAAACCTTTAGTTACATGGTTTGACAGTGCAGAAAACACATGGAAAGGTCCTGTAGAGCTTCTAACCTGGGGAAGAGGATATGCTTGTGTTTTGACAGGTAGCGGGCCCCGATGGCTGCCTGCCAGGTGGATTCGCCCAGCTGTTACATCGTCCTAATCATTGGTAGCGTCTTATGTGGAGTGACGTCTACAGCCCTACCAGTGGAGTATGCTACGAGCCAAGGAAGAGACAACCTGTGGGTTCGTTGGGCTAACGCGACGGGAACTCAAGATTTCTGTTTGTCATTGCAGCAAGTGGGGAATCCTTTTCGTACCTGTCTGATTGGCATTCCGTTTATCAATCTCACAGATTTTGCTAATTGGGTTGACATATTAACCCCAATAAACGATACTGTTGTTGCTGCTGCTGCAGCCAGCAGCGGTTGGGCTGTGAATACTACTCTGAACGCGCTATTAATAAAGAACTTGAGAAAGGTTATGTTACCCCCTCAAGAACTAGATTTGTTGGGATCCTTGTCTAATGATGGATGTATCAAATTCAGTACGAGTACTATGAGTGATGATTTCCCTCCAACCACTGTCACACCAAAAGATTTGAAGTACCAGGATGAAAGCTTTTGTAATCTTACGAAACAAGATATTCCGTATAACAGAACCAAAGCTTATGCCTTACCTCCTGGTTATTTTCTGATTTGTGGGGATCGTGCATGGCCTGGTGTGCCTATACTACCATTTGGTGGTCCGTGCTTCATCGGTAAGCTTACCTTACTTATGCCAAGAAAGCAGTACTTGGAACAAATGCAGGAATTATACTCAGCACAATTGAAGAAGCGGGTGCAAAAGCGATCAATATCTGAAGTTAGTGACAATTGTACTGATACAGTACTTCTATGGGGACAGCCCACCATAATTTCTTTATCGTTATTCATGCCACCCGTGGCTACTGCACATTTTACTATGGCAATCCGAAACTTGATGTGCTGGGCCGGAAAACAATTCAATCTTACTTCACAAATTCTATATGACCTAGCAACAGAAGTTGATAGCAGTAGAAAGGCCACTTTACAAAATAGAGCAGCTATAGACTTCTTGTTATTGGCACATGGCCATGGCTGTGAAGATTTTGCAGGCATGTGTTGTTTTAATTTAAGTGATCAAAGTCGATCGATCCACGAGAAACTTAAGGAATTGGAAAACAACATGGGCAAATTACTAGAGTGGAACAATCCATTTGATGATTGGATAAATTCCTTGAATCTTGGTCGTTGGTGGAAAGTTATCCTCAAATATGTGCTTTTGATTTTGTGCTTTCTTTTACTTGTTTTGATGATTTTTCCATGTATGATACAGTGTGCCTTATCTATATTTCAAGGAATTGCAAGAGATGTCCTTAAAAAAGAAAAAGGGGGAGTTGTGGGATTTGCTTCACTGAAATAGATACGGATGAAGTTGACAACATTGAGGAATGAGTGGAAAAGTTTTAATGATGGAAAAATCTTAATGAGCAAAAGTTAACCTTGCTTATATAACTTTGAGAGATGACAATTGGATAGTGGACAACAGGACCACCTGGCTTCGGAAGGACCGTAGATAAAGATGACAATTGCTTTGATAAACGCTTGTTTGCTACTCATTAGTCCATTAGATAAGCAGTATCCCATATCCTGTTTATTGTAATTATCTATGATATAGAGAGCACACCATGTATCCACACATCATGTATCTAACAAGCTGTGTTGATATTTGTCCAAATGGGAAAGTACCGAACCTGCTTTAACAATATAAAAGGAGCACGCTGAAACAATAAATGGGGACATGCTTGAACATTCACATTGAATGTGTGTCTGTCTCCTTCCTCGCAGAAGATGTAACACACCCCTTAGAGGAAGGCCTTTGGGTGCTGTAGGAACTTGCAGTCTTTTGTTCTTTATATTAAAAAATTATCGATTATTTTCCATTTCTTAGAGTTAAGTCAAGTCAAAACTCGATACAGCTGCACCACAACTGGACGTGGAATACGATGTTTCAATGTCTCTTATCAAATCCCATTGCACTAGAAATGAAGAATAACGAGTAACAATTAAGCTGGCAAGGGACATAAAGGATAATAAAAAGGGGTTTTTTAGACACGTGAACAGTAAGAGGATGTCCAGGGATAATGTAGGTCCCTTGCTGAATAAGGAGGGTGTCCTGGTTACGGGGGATGCTGAGAAAGTGGAGATATTGAATGCCGCCTTTGCTTCGGTCTTCACTTCAAAGGCCCCCCGGGACCCACAGACACTGGATGAGAGTAGGACTGATTGGGAAATGAAGAATTTCCCTCTGGTTCAAGTAGGGGAGGTCCAGGAGCGGCTCAAAGGGATTAATGCACACAAATCCATGGGCCCAGATGGGTTACATCCACGTGTGCTGAGGGAGCTGGCGGAGGTGATTGCTGAGCCGCTCTCTATCATCTTCAACAGGTCTTGGAGGACAGGAGAAGTGCCTGAAGACTGGAGGATAGCCAATGTCACTCCAGTCTTTAAAAAGGGCAAGAAGGAGGAACCTAGTAACTATAGGCCAGTCAGCCTCACCTCTGCCCCTGGAAAGGTAATGGAACAGCTTGTTCTGGATGCCATCTCCAACCAATTGGAAGAGAAGAAGGTCATGAGGAGTAGTCAGCATGGATTCACTAAGGGGAAATCGTGCTCAACCAACCTCATAACCTTCTACGATCTCATGACAGGCTGGGTAGATGGAGGGAGAGCAGTGGATGTCATCTACCTTGACTTCAGCAAGGCCTTTGCTACTGTCTCCCATGACATCCTGATAGCAAAGCTGAGAAAGCATGGGATAGACGAGTGGACAGTGAGGTGGGTTGAGAATTGGCTGTCGGACCGAACCCAGAGGGTTGTGATTCGTGGAGTAGAATCTGACTGGAGGCCTGTTACCAGCGGTGTTCCCCAGGGCTCAGTGTTGGGTCCAGTCCTGTTTAATATCTTCATTGACGATCTTGATGAGGGAATAACATCCACCCTCAGCAAGTACGCCGATGATATAAAGCTGGGAGGAGTGGCTGACACGCAGGAGCACTGCGCTGCCATCCAGAGAGACCTGGACAGGCTGGAGAGCTGGGCAGTGAGAAACCAGATGAAGTTCAACAAAAGCAAGTGTAAAGTCTTGCACCTGGGAAGGAACAACTGTTTGTATCAGTACAGGCTGGGGGATGACCTGCTGGAGAAGAGCTCAGTGGAGAAGGACCTGGGGGTCCTGGTAAATGACAGGTTGGCCATGAGCCAGCAGTGTGCCTCGGTGGCCAAGAGAGCCAATGGGATCCTGGGATGCATCAGGAGGAGTGTAGCCAGCAGGTCAAAGGAGGTGATCCTCCCTCTCTACTCTGCCCTGGTCAGGCCCCACCTGGAGTATTGTGTCCAGTTCTGGGCTCCTTGGTATAAAAAGGACAGGGATCTCCTGGAAAGAGTCCAAAGAAGGGCTACGAAGATGATTAAGGGCCTAGAGCATCTCCCCTATGAGGAAAGGCTGAGTAAGCTGGGACTGTTCAGCCTTGAGAAGAGAAGACTAAGGGGGGACCTAATCAAAGTTTATAATTATCTGAAGCAGGGGATGCAGGGGGAATCAGCCAGCCCCTTTTCAGTGGTCTGTGGGGATAGGACAAGGGGCAATGGCTGCAAGTTGGAGCATAGGAAGTTCCGCACCAACATGTGGAAGAACTTTTTCACAGTGAGGGTGACTGAGCACTGGAATAGGCTGCCTAGGGAGGTGGTGGAGTCTCCTTCACTGGAGATATTCAAGACCCGCCTGGACGCCTATCTGAGCAATATGAGCTAGGGAGCCTGCTTTGGCAGGGGGGTTGGACCCGATGATCTCTCAAGGTCCCTTCCAACCCCTACAATTCTGTGATTCTGTGATTCTGTGATACTCTTTATTCTGTATATCTTCTGTCAGTGTTAAAACCTTGAGGAGAGGTTTTGTAGTTTCACAGTAAAGAGGCACATTCATATGATCCCCTAACATATGCACTGGCAGTCTTTGGGGGGCCCTCCCGTGCACAGCCTGGCCTGCTGGAGCCCCACCCAGCACCCTTTAGAGGAAGGCCTTTGGGGTGCTGGGCCCCAGGCAGTCCCTGTGCCCAGGAGGCCCAGGGGCTGTCCCTGCCTTTGGTGGCCATGCAGCGGGCACAGCTGTTGGGTGTCCCTGACCTGTCCTCTGCCCCTGAGCTCCCAAGAACAAAGCCAGGGGCCTTACTCTTCTCTCAGGCCGTGACACAAACCATTCCTGTGGCACAGAGACCATCCCTATGAGTTTTTCCCTTTCTGTGCCAGATGTAAAGTAGATGAGGCCATGCAGTGTGGAGGACGAGGCACCTGACACCCTCTCAGGGAGTTTGAGGGTGTGTGACTTCCGCAGCTACAGCCTGGAGGAAATGCAAAAACGTGTATCTGGAGCCTGGGGTTGGGCAGATCGTGCCAAGAGACTCCCATGAAAGTAGGACAGACTTTGAAATCCAAGGGAGGTTGCATGGGTATGGTGGAAAGGATGTAATTTTCTGAGCTAGAACGTTGCGATCCATGCCTAAAGTACAGCCAGGGCCTCCTTTCTCACTCCCTTCTCTGGTGGCACAAAGCTGATGCTTACTTTTTCCCCCTCTTACATATGTTCCCTTACATACGGGCTGCTACTATCACTGCTGGGCTCGGCGTTGGTCAGCGACAGATCCATCCTTGAGCCCGCTCGAATCTGCTCTGTCGGACCCACAGAAAGCTTCTAGCTATTGCTTGCAGAAGCCAGCCCTAGAGCCACCCCGCCAACCCCAATCCTTGCCACACAAACCCAAACCAGTGATATATTAGTGGGAGGACCTGATAGTAGCACAGTAGGATGAACCCAAGCAAAAAGAATTCCTCATCTAGAAAGTCTGGGACTGAGATTCCAGCAGAAAAGGTACAACTTCCCTCTCCTGAGGTAGTTTCTGAGCATGTGGTGGGAAGGGGGGTTCAGTGTGTCTTCGTCCCAGCAGCCTGCCTGCCTTAGAACAAATACAGATAGCAGAAAAGAGAAGGGACTCACAAGGTGCCCTAGGCTTGCCGGTGTGCTGAAGGGAAGCTATTCCAGACTTCTCCCTCATAGCTTGCCCCCCGTATGACCTGTAAGAGCTGGCTGGGATTGGAGCCCCGTTCAGGAAGAGGCCTTGGAAATAGGTTTTGAAGCAGGAGTGTTTTGGGCCTTGGCCGCAGCGCGCTTCAGGGATCCACTCCGTTCTGCACAGGGCTTTGCAGTTAGTGGGGCACCAATACACCAGCGGCAGCATGGACCAGAGGGTCCAACTCACCCCACTGGGCTCTACTCACACAGTTTGAGAGTTCCTCCATCTGGGAAAAGGGTCTGTTTGTAGTCAGTTCTTGCTGGGCAAGAAGCTGAGAAAACGGTAAAGTGACAACCATTAATCTTGAGGGCATCTTTTGAGTCCTAAAACCTGTGCTGGCCCCACTGCAGCCCCTGCAGGGGTGGCAAAGAGAGAAAGTGTTAGGAAATGGTGCGCTCAGTTAGGCAATTACAGTCACGTCTCCCAAGCAGAGGAGGAAACAGCCAAAACACTTCAGATACAAGGAGGAGCATCTGCTTCCCCAGGTGAAGAACCTCCTCCTTCCTCAATCAGTGTTGTGGGTTCGGCCAGGACAGAGTTAATTTTTCCTTCTAGCAGCTGGTGTGGTGCTGTGTTTGGCAGTCAGGATGGGAGCAGTGCTGATAACTCACTGATATTTTCAGTTGTTCCAAAGCAGTCAAGGTCTATCCAGGTTCTTACACTCTTGTGTTTTGGAGAAGGCGGAGGCATCCAGGATGCGTGGTTTGGGGACAGTCTGGCTTTGGGACGCTGTCAGGTCCCACCAGGCAGGCAAGGCAAACCAGGGAGATTTAGACCTGTCTGTCCCGGTCCCCAGCAGATGGGTACCTGTAGAGTTGACCTTTGCTACCTGCCCCAAGGGCCAGGTTAACCCTCTCTTAGCTGGTCTCTTTTAACAACCACACCGGCAAGATCAGCTTCTGATCCTCGGCGTGGTATTCAGGAGTAACAACAATTACCCAGGAGGTCCCAGCAACGCACAGCTTTCCTTAAAAGCCAGTACAGCCATAAAGCTTGCAAACGGAACCGCCCCACACCATATATTGGGAGCAACGGATCCCAGTCAGTAGAACTTAGCAAACCTGGAAGTGCTGTTACGGTTCTGTGCTGAGAACAAGGGTAGAAGTTGAGAGAGACTGAGAAAGAGAGTAAAAGAGAAAAAAGAAGAAGATGTCGCTACCTGTGGATCCAGCGTAGCTGGTCATAAAGGTGTGGTGCTTGGATGGAGGGTGCGTGCCAGATGTCCCGAATCTGCATCTTTGATGCTCCCTGTCCCCACCCTTCAGGGAGGCCTAGCATATCTTGTGCAGGCTCAGTGTTGAGTTGCAGAGTGTTCTGGAAATGAGTCGGTGGGGAATGGGGGTCCCAACCAAGGGGTCATTTGACCCCCCCAGGTGGGCTGATGGAGCAGTGGCCTCACACCGGACTGTAGCTAGAAGGCGCTGTGCCTCCGCAGGGCCCCGCCTGCCTGTCACTGTTCCTTATGGGATAAGGACAGTGTCCTGTCTCTCAGTCAGGGCGGCTGCTGACTGAGGGGCTGCCCTTGCAGGGCCAGTGTCCAGATGGTTTATCGAATGCGGGAGCGTAATGTCCAGTTTGTCAGAGCGGCTGCTTTGAGCTCAAGAGGCTACAGGCCCTTCCGGCCTTGGGAGGATGGAGGCCTTAGTCCCACCCGCAGATGCCTGTGGGATCAAGCCCCTTGTGAGGCGAGACCCAGCCCACAAAACATTACCCGGCCTCTGCAGGTTCTGTTATCTTGCAGGAGAGGTTGTTTGAGCCAAACCGCTCATCCTGCTTCCCAGGAAATGGTATTTTTGAACAATTTGTACAGCTGAGCTGTGCAGTTCAGCTGGAAACTGCATGGTGTATCACCAGATTTGTGTATTTTGCTATACAGTCCTGTTACTGTTATTCCTCTCGCTCTGCTGTCCCAGTAAACCATCTTCATCCCAGCCCATGAGGTTGGCCTTTGGTTTTCTTTCCCCTCTCCTTCCCCCTCTTTGACATTAAAGAGGTAAAGGAATTTAGCAGAGAATCAACCTCCTTGTGTTCCAGCTTGTCCTCGGGGATTTGAGGTGCTGGGGGCAGCTCGGAGTCTGAGCGAGTGCAGATCCTGCGCTCTGAGCCCGGTCACGTACAGTGCTGCCCTGTCACGACTGCTGCAGAGTCACAAATGGTGCAAGCACCGTTCCCTCCAGTCACGGTCGATGAGGCAGCACGGCCACACTGGGTCGGGTGGGTGGCGTCCAGGGAGGAGCTGGCACAGCTGGATTAGGGAATGGTGCTGTGTGTTGGGATCAGAGCGCAGCTGCTTTGGATTGCCGGTGATGCTCCACCATCCACAACAGCACATGCAATAGCACAGCAACATAAGAGCACGTAAAGGTACACATAAAGCAACGTGAAAGTATCTGAGCCATACAGCAACGTAAAGAATTCTCTCTGGAGATCTCTAAGTTTCCTAGGAGAGCTAAATGGCATCCCTGGGGGTGGGGGATAAGAGAGGCTCAGCCCGTTGGCTGGTCCCAGAAGCCGACCATGGTTCGTGACGGTATCTTTTTTGACAAGTTACAACGGTATCTTCCCTTCCAGGCCTCTGGTTTTGGGCTACTTTTATACTATTTTTACCTGTCAGGTGGAGCTTGAGTGACTCTAGGTATGCATAGCTTTGCTGTGTTGGTTTGCTGTGCTTTGGATTTAAAGGAAATTAACAGAAATTCAGAGTGCATGTTCAGTGAGGGGTGGTCGCACCTTGGAGGCCGGGTAGCTTTTCAGATGGAGGTGTGGGTTTCTATTATAATGAGCAAAAGTTGACCTGAAGCACGTGATCTTGTACAGGAAAATACTGAATCACTAGCTCAGTTGTGGTTCAGTGCTCACTCAGGGCAGAAATAACGCAGCATCTCAGGACCATAGCACACCAGGTCCCCAGAGATCACATGTTCCCAAGCAGTCCAGGACTTTTCAGCTTCTCACACTGCCCTGCAAATGACAGAAGGTGGCGGCACGCAGGAAGTAGGGAGGGGACACAGCCAGGACTAGGAGGGGACACAGCCACGACTAGTGAGCCAAACCTTCCAAAGGGGGTATTCCATGCCACGACATCATGCTGACCATAAAGGGGGCTGGTGGGGAAGGAGTGCATGGCTCCAGGACGTGTGGTTTGGGGACAGTCCAGCTTCTGGTTTCCTTCCCCTTCCCCTTCCTCACCCTCCTCTGAGTGAGCGGCTGCGTGGTGCTCAGCTCCTGGCTGTAGTCCACAAAGCGTTACCCTGTCTCTGAGGTTCTGGTACCTTGACAGACGGGTTGTTGGAGACAAACGGCTCATTGCCGTTCCCAGCGATTGGCTATTTGCAGCAAGACAGAATGGGGGGTGTAGTGTGGACGTAGTTTTCCTGGATTTTATTAAGGCTTTTGGTCCTGTCTTCCCCCAGGCATTTTCCAGCTCTGAGATGAGCAGGGACATGGTGTGCTGGGTGAAGAGCTGGCTGAGGGGCAGGGCTTCTAGGGTAGGAGTGAATGGGGCTGCATGTGTCTGTTGACCGGTCAGCAGTGCTTTCCTTCCAGGCTCAGTTCTAAGGCCAGTTCTGTTCAACACCTGAATCAAGAATCTGGATGCAGGGGTTGAATGTGTGCTTAGTAAGTGTGCTGATGATCCTGAGCTGGGCAGTGGTGTTGACTCTCTCGAGGGATGAGAGGCCCCGCTGAGGGATCTGGATAGATTGGAGCATTGGGCAACCGTCAGTGACATCAAAGTGTCCCAAGACCAAAGGCCAGTTTCCACACCTGGCAGGGAGTAAGGCTGGGAGAGTGGCCGGACAGCAGCCCTGCTGCAGCAAGGGGCCTGGGGGTGCTGGTTGACATGAAGTGCAACTGGAGTCAGCAGTGTGGCTGCGGAGGGGAAGCAGAGAGTCAGGTGCTGATTTCTTCTCCCTGGGACCCAGGGCCAGGTCATGGGGCAATGGCTCCAAGCTGGGACCCCTCGCAGCAGGTTCAGAGGCTACATGAGGAAACATTTCTTTGCCAAGGGGGTAGACAAACCCTGGATCAGGCTTCCATTCCATTCCACTCCATTCCATTCCATTCACATTCATTTCCATTCATTCCCATTCCCCTGCACCCTATTTTATACTATTCTGTTCCCTCTGCTCACTAGAAATCCAGATCTTGATTTGCCTGGAATGCCAAGAGTTAACCTTTTCCAAAAAGCAATGAACAACACAAAGACAATTCTACTTTTGACTTTTATTTTATTTTACTGGTTTGGCCTTCTTTCTGCCAAGGCTTTTCCCTTGTTCCTTGCTTTGCCTTTTGTTGTGGCTTTTCATTTTGCCTTCTTTTTGGCCTTGTGCCTCTCACCTTTCCTCTTATTTCTTGCTTTTCCTTTTTCCTGCCCTTTTTCCTTTTCCATTTTGCTCTTTGCCTTTTGCATTTCCTTTTGTACTGTCTCTTGCCTTTGGCTGTTGCTTTTGCTTTTTGCCATTCCCTTTTTTCTTGCTTTTTCCCTTTACTTTTGCCCTTGGCCATAACTTTTAACTTACCTCTTGCCTCTTACATTGCCTATCACCTTTTGCTATGCCTTCTGTCTCACCTTTTGGCATTTCCTATTTTCCTTCCTTTCTGACACTTGCCTTTTGCATTGCCATGCACCTACCTTTTGCCTTGACTCCTTCCTTGTGCCTTGGCTTTTGCCACGCCTTCTGTCTTTTTGCCTCTTGCCATGCTTTGTGGGGTTTGCCTTTTGTTTCTTGCCTCTTCTTTTGCCTTCTGCCTTGCTTTGTTCCATCTGGGCTTCCCTTTGCCTCTGCCTTGCCTCTCGGCATCTTCCCTTTTCGTCTTGCCTTTTGCCTTTTCTCCTTCTCTGTGCCGTGGCTTTTTCCTTTTGTGTTGCTTTTTCCATTTTGCTGTTCCTTTTACATGGCTTTTTCCCTTTTCCCTTTTGGGTTTTGCCTTGCCACTTGCCTTTTACGGTCTCGAGGCCTTTTCCTTTTGCATTGCCTCTGGCTTTTGCCATTGCTTTTCCTTGTTGCCTTCCCTTTTTTCTTGCCACTTCCTTTCCCTTTTCTCGTTGGCTCTGCCTTTTGACGTGCCTCTTCCTCTTGCATTCCTGATTATCTTTTCCTATGCCTTCTGTCTTGCCTTTTGCCTCTTCCTTTGGTCCTTGCCTTTCTGCATCTTGCCTTTTGCCTTGCCACTTACCTTGACTCCTTCCTTTTGCTTTTTCCTTGCCCTGTATTTTTTGCCTGCTTCCTTTCGTTTTCCCGTCTTCCTTTCATTTTTCCTAGCACTTTCCTTTTCATGGTATTCCATTGCTTTTCATAGCTGTTCATAGTTATTTTACATTTAGATTATTGTATATTTTTCAAATTTAACAGTATTTAATGTTAAATTAAATTTAACATAAATAATTATTTAATATTAATTAACTTTAACCTCATATAATGCTACACTACTTGTCTTAAAGCTGCACAATTCCCCGTGTGGGTGCAGCGAGGCAGGAGCCCTTGTAAGCAGGGTCTGTTTTGGCCAGGCAATAACCCCTGGGGAAAGCGAGCCCTGTCAAGGGGCTGTGCTCAGTGCCACAGAGGGAGGCAAAAAACCCCGGGGCACAACTACAAGCCCACTGTGGGGGATTCCAAAACGCCTCCTCCCCCATCATAGAAGAACTTGTGGAATTCCACCATCATGCCCTAATAGTCACACTGCAATCTGCAGCCTAGTCCTGTACCTACTGGTACTTATAGAGAAATTCTCCTCAAACGCCGTAGACGCCCAAGAGGTAGAACTAATTTGAACAATCTTACCAGCTATCACCCTCACTCTACTTGCCCTACCATCCCTCCAAATCATATATATTATAGACGAGCTAGACAAACCTGATCTTACCCTAAAAGCCATCGGACACCAATGATACTGAACCTATGAATACACAGACTTTAAAGATCTTGTATTCGACTCATACATGATCCCCACAACAGAACTCCTACCAGGACACTTTTGACTACTAGAAGTAGACCACCGCTTGGTTATTCCAATAGAATCCCCCATCCGCATTATCATCACAGCCGATGATGTCTTACACTCCTGAGCAATCCCCACATTAGGGGTAAAAGCCCAATGCAATCCCAGGACGACTAAACCAGACATCATTCATCACTACCTGCCCAGGCATCTTCTATGGCCAATGCTCCAAAATTTGCAGTGCCAACCACAGCTACATACCAATTGTAGTAGAATCTACACCTTTTGTCCACTTGTAAACCGATCCTCACTACTATCATCCTAATCATTAAGAAACTATGCAACAGCACTAGCCTTTTAAGCTAGAGAAAGAGGTCCACCAACACCTCCTTAGTGGCATGCCACAGTTTAACCTACAGCCATGATTTTGCATTATACTTATAGCATGATTAACACTCTCACTAATTATTCAACCTAAACTTTTATCGTTTTCCCCTACCAAGCCAGTCCACAATAAAGCCCCTGCAAATACTAAAACCCACTCTTGAACTTCACCATGAACTTAAGCTTCTTTGACCAATTTACAAGCCCATCCCTCCTAGGAATCCCCTTCATTTTAATCTCCATGCTATTCCCAGCCCTACTACTTCCATCACAAAACAATCAATGAATCACTAACCGACCTCCACCTGCACAAGCTCTGACACAACAAAGTTAACAACAATCCCCACCCAGCAATCTGAAATATACCTACACCCCATGAATACAACATCACCACTCCACTAAAATCCAACCAAATGGACAAAACAGCTACACTATCAACAGTAACCACCCCAAACTTCCAACACTCTACAAAACCTTCAAGAGACAGCCCAACAACAAGCACCAAAACCAGCCCCTCAATATATCATATTACCTGTCAATCCCCCAACCCTTCAAGATATGGGTGCCTTATGCATTCTTCCTTTCCTTTTTCCTTTTTCCTTTTTTTTTGCCTTTTCTCTGTTTTTTAATTTATCTTCTCTTACCTCATACAATGCTACACTACTTAAATCTCTACATTACTATGCTTTACTTTGCTTTTTCCTTGCCTGTGATCTTTGCTGCCTTTCCCTGTCAGGCTCTGCCAGTGGTGCAGGAAAAGTGCTCCTGTGCCTGCCCGGCGTGGGTGCAGCGAGGCAGGAGCCCTTGTAAGCAGGGTCTGTTTTGGCCAAGCAAGAACCCCTGGGGAAAGCGAGCCCTGTCAAGGGGCTGTGCTCAGTGCTACCGAGGAAAAGAGGACAGTCCTGGGGGGGCCTCCCTTGGGGCCCGCCCCGGGAGTCCAGAAAGCTTCCTCCCCCGGCACGCGGGGCACGAGTGCACCTTCGTGGGGCACGAGCAGCGGGCCCCGAGCCAAAACGGCCCAGAGGAGCCCTGGCAAGGGAGCAGCGCGCTCAGTGCCACAGAGGCAGGCAAAAACCCCCGGGGCACAACTCCAAGCCCACCGTGGGGGAAAAAAGCCCTCCTCCCCCCAGCTGCAGGGCACGGGAGGCCACCTTCGTGGGGCACGAGCAGCAGGCAGTGACCCGGCCCAGATGGGCCGGAGGGGCCCTGGCAAGGGGTCCTGCTCAGTGCTGCAGAGGAAGGCAAAAAACCCCCGGGGACCAGTGCCAATCCCCCCCGGGGGAAAATTCCTTCCTGACCCCAGCAGCAGAGCTGGCGATCGGCTACTCCCTGAGCATGTGAGCAAGACCGGCTCCCTCCTCCCACCGGCTGGTCACGCCTCCCAGGAGATGCCCTAGCCCTGTTCTCCCTCAGCCCGGAGCCTGATCTCCTCCCCTGGCCCCATCAACTTGGGGGCAAGGATCCTTCCCGCGCCTGGCAGGGTGCCGGCATGGGCTCCAAAGCTTCAAAACTGCTGCACCCCGTTTGCTTACGGCTGCTGCCCCTGGCTCGGCGGGGGATGAGGATGGCGATCTCTGGAGCGCTCCTCAGGAAGGCATATGCTTAGTGCAGCCACGGCCTTCGGAGTGTGGTCCTCTCTCAGCCCTCTGGGAGGAGTTTCCCCAGCTCCTCTAGGAGCTGCTCTTCCTGCGTGTTCCTGGGGCTGTCCCCAGGACAGCTCTGGCAGGGGACTGGCAGGACACCCCCTTGTATACTGCCTTGGGGCATTGTGACCTCAGCTGGGCCTGGCGATGGGGTGTGATGGGCGGCCCCCCATGCACAGCCCGGTCTGCTGCAGCCGCCCCCCATCAGCACCCCTTTGAGGAAGGCTTTTGGGTGCTGTATGAACTTGCAGTCTTTTGTTCTTTATATTAAAAAATTATCGATTATTTTCCATTTCTTAGAGTTAAGTAAAGTCAAAACTCGATACAGCTGCACCACAACTGGACGTGGAATACGATGTTTCAATGTCTCTTATCAAATCCCATTGCACTAGAAATGAAGAATAACGAGTAACAATTCGATACTCTTTATTCTGTATATCTTCTGTCAGTGTTAAAACCTTAAGGAGAGGTTTTGTAGTTTCACAGTAAAGAGGCACATTCATATGATCGCATAACATATGCACTGTCAGGCCTGCTGCACCCCACCCAGCAGCCCTTAGAGGAAGGCCTATCAGAGACTGTACATGCCTTTTAATAGAGCATTTCTGCATGTGGGGACTGGTCCTCTGCAGTCCTTCCAGTCTGAAAAATCATGGCAGGCAGCACATTTCTTCCAATACTTCACAAAAAGGGGCCTTTTTTGTGTCTTTCAATATCATGGATTTTGAAGGGAAGGACAAGGTAAAGCAAAAAGCTTTCCTTGTTTTTGCTGTTTGCAAATTCCCTCACAGGTACTCAGAAACTCATGGCAGAGCTCAGCTGCGGTGTTTTAGAGTGCAATTTTATAGCATTTCTTCAGGCTGGCTGTCAAGTGCCCATGGTTTGTCCCTGCCCAGCTGCCTGTATGCAACTGTGGCACCTCCATCTTCTACCCCTCTTGTGCTACTTGTTGAGGTTCCTCCAGATGTGCTGTGCTGCTGCCATTGCTGCTGCCCCTTTTCCAGTATCTCCAGGTGTGTCCCTGAAATGATTAGTGGGGCAGCAGCTGGAGGGATGCATTCCAGCATGGGGAGAGGAGGGAGGAGGCTGAGCTGTCACTCTCAGTCAGTACTTGACCAGCATTCTCACATTAAGGAATAAAGAAATAGAAAAAAAATTCAGTGAGGGGAATTAATTTTTTTTGGTGGAAAATACCTCAGAAAAGTTTTATTTCTGGTGTTTGTATATGAAAGGCCTGGAGTTGCTGCAATTTTCTGTTGAAAACAGTTGCAAGAACCCAAACCCCACATGGAGCATCTCTCTGTGTTATGCCTGGGTATCTCAAGTCTAAAATGCCTGTAGGTAAAAAGCCCCAAGGGAACTTGGCTGCTCTGCATTGATGTGTTTTTTCCATGCAGAGACACCTTTTCTTGAGTTGAGAAAAAGCCGGTGCTAGGAAGGTTTTCAATACAATAGAAAACAAAGGACAAGAAAGGCTTATGCAGTTGTAACAGCTTATCTTCTGGCTTTGGAACACCTGTAGTGGAGAACTTGGACATTTCTGTGTAGGGTGAAGGTCTGGGCTCTATGTGGGCTGGTCACAGTCAGTTTGACTTCTTACCTTATTACCCTTTGAACAGCAGGGTTTGTACCTGTGGCCTATTGAAAGTGACAGACTCCGATTGCGGTGAATCCAGGACAACTTTAATAACAATGAAGCAAAGTTCTATCCCCTCTCGATTTGCTGACCAGCAGCTTGGGTTCAGGTTTCACTACTTTGCATTAACACAAGAACCACAGCTTCCCTGTACAAAAGGTTGTCCCACGCTGGAGAGCTCTCCGCCCCGACCTCACCGCTCACTGCCCAGCTCTCCAGCCTGTCCAGGTCTCTCTGGATGGCAGCGCAGTGCTCCTGCGTGTCAGCCACTCCTCCCAGCTTTATATCATCGGCGTACTTGCTGAGGGTGGATGTTATTCCCTCATCAAGATCGTCAATGAAGATATTAAACAGGACTGGACCCAACACTGAGCCCTGGGGAACACCGCTGGTAACAGGCCTCCAGTCAGATTCTACTCCACGAATCACAACCCTCTGGGTTCGGTCCGACAGCCAATTCTCAACCCACCTCACTGTCCACTCGTCTATCCCATGCTTTCTCAGCTTTGCTATCAGGATGTCATGGGAGACAGTAGCAAAGGCCTTGCTGAAGTCAAGGTAGATGACATCCACTGCTCTCCCTCCATCTACCCAGCCTGTCATGAGATCGTAGAAGGCTATGAGGTTGGTTGAGCACGATTTCCCCTTAGTGAATCCATGCTGACTACTCCTCATGACCTTCTTCTCTTCCAATTGGTTGGAGATGGCATCCAGAACAAGCTGTTCCATTACCTTTCCAGGGGCAGAGGTGAGGCTGACTGGCCTATAGTTACTAGGTTCCTCCTTCTTGCCCTTTTTAAAGACTGGAGTGACATTGGCTATCCTCCAGTCTTCAGGCACTTCTCCTGTCCTCCAAGACCTGTTGAAGATGATAGAGAGCGGCTCAGCAATCACCTCCGCCAGCTCCCTCAGCACACGTGGATGTAACCCATCTGGGCCCATGGATTTGTGTGCATTAATCCCTTTGAGCCGCTCCTGGACCTCCCCTACTTGAACCAGAGGGAAATTCTTCATTTCCCAATCAGTCCTACTCTCATCCAGTGTCTGTGGGTCCCGGGGGGCCTTTGAAGTGAAGACCGAAGCAAAGGCGGCATTCAATATCTCCACTTTCTCAGCATCCCCCGTAACCAGGACACCCTCCTTATTCAGCAAGGGACCTACATTATCCCTGGACATCCTCTTACTGTTCACGTGTCTAAAAAACCCCTTTTTATTATCCTTTATGTCCCTTGCCAGCTTAATTGTTACTTGTTATTCTTCATTTCTAGTGCAATGGAATTTGATAAGAGACATTGAAACATCGTATTCCACGTCCAGTTGTGGTGCAGCTGTATCGAGTTTTGACTTGACTTAACTCTAAGAAATGGAAAATAATCGATAATTTTTTAATATAAAGAACAAAAGACTGCAAGTTCCTACAGCACCCAAAGGCCTTCCTCTAAGGGGTGTGTTACATCTTCTGCGAGGAAGGAGACAGACACACATTCAATGTGAATGTTCAAGCATGTCCCCATTTATTGTTTCAGCGTGCTCCTTTTATATTGTTAAAGCAGGTTCGGTACTTTCCCATTTGGACAAATATCAACACAGCTTGTTAGATACATGATGTGTGGATACATGGTGTGCTCTCTATATCATAGATAATTACAATAAACAAGATATGGGATACTGCTTATCTAATGGACTAATGAGTAGCAAACAAGCGTTTATCAAAGCAATTGTCATCTTTATCTACGGTCCTTCCGAAGCCAGGTGGTCCTGTTGTCCACTATCCAATTGTCATCTCTCAAAGTTATATAAGCAAGGTTAACTTTTGCTCATTAAGATTTTTCCATCATTAAAACTTTTCCACTCATTCCTCAATGTTGTCAACTTCATCCGTATCTATTTCAGTGAAGCAAATCCCACAACTCCCCCTTTTTCTTTTTTAAGGACATCTCTTGCAATTCCTTGAAATATAGATAAGGCACACTGTATCATACATGGAAAAATCATCAAAACAAGTAAAAGAAAGCACAAAATCAAAAGCACATATTTGAGGATAACTTTCCACCAACGACCAAGATTCAAGGAATTTATCCAATCATCAAATGGATTGTTCCACTCTAGTAATTTGCCCATGTTGTTTTCCAATTCCTTAAGTTTCTCGTGGATCGATCGACTTTGATCACTTAAATTAAAACAACACATGCCTGCAAAATCTTCACAGCCATGGCCATGTGCCAATAACAAGAAGTCTATAGCTGCTCTATTTTGTAAAGTGGCCTTTCTACTGCTATCAACTTCTGTTGCTAGGTCATATAGAATTTGTGAAGTAAGATTGAATTGTTTTCCGGCCCAGCACATCAAGTTTCGGATTGCCATAGTAAAATGTGCAGTAGCCACGGGTGGCATGAATAACGATAAAGAAATTATGGTGGGCTGTCCCCATAGAAGTACTGTATCAGTACAATTGTCACTAACTTCAGATATTGATCGCTTTTGCACCCGCTTCTTCAATTGTGCTGAGTATAATTCCTGCATTTGTTCCAAGTACTGCTTTCTTGGCATAAGTAAGGTAAGCTTACCGATGAAGCACGGACCACCAAATGGTAGTATAGGCACACCAGGCCATGCACGATCCCCACAAATCAGAAAATAACCAGGAGGTAAGGCATAAGCTTTGGTTCTGTTATACGGAATATCTTGTTTCGTAAGATTACAAAAGCTTTCATCCTGGTACTTCAAATCTTTTGGTGTGACAGTGGTTGGAGGGAAATCATCACTCATAGTACTCGTACTGAATTTGATACATCCATCATTAGACAAGGATCCCAACAAATCTAGTTCTTGAGGGGGTAACATAACCTTTCTCAAGTTCTTTATTAATAGCGCGTTCAGAGTAGTATTCACAGCCCAACCGCTGCTGGCTGCAGCAGCAGCAACAACAGTATCATTTATTGGGGTTAATATGTCAACCCAATTAGCAAAATCTGTGAGATTGATAAACGGAATGCCAATCAGACAGGTACGAAAAGGATTCCCCACTTGCTGCAATGACAAACAGAAATCTTGAGTTCCCGTCGCGTTAGCCCAACGAACCCACAGGTTGTCTCTTCCTTGGCTCGTAGCATACTCCACTGGTAGGGCTGTAGACGTCACTCCACATAAGACGCTACCAATGATTAGGACGATGTAACAGCTGGGCGAATCCACTTGGCAGGCAGCCATCAGGGCCCGCTACCTGTCAAAACACAAGCATATCCTCTTCCCCAGGTTAGAAGCTCTACAGGACCTTTCCATGTGTTTTCTGCACTGTCAAACCATGTAACTAAAGGTTTTTCCTTGAATTTCTGTTTTTGTGACGTAATGTGGATATACGCAGGGGGATACTCATCCTGTATATTCAGCCAATTTATAACATATAAGGCCTTTAATAAAACCTGATCGGGTGCTAGTTTTTCGTCCTCATACTTGCTGATCTGAGTTTTTAAGTAACGATGAGCTCGTTCTACTATAGCTTGACCGGTAGAATTACCCGGTATTCCCGTAATATGGGTGATCCCCCATTCTTGTAAAAATTTTTGTGTGCCATGGGCTACATAAGCAGAGCCATTGTCAGTTTTGATCTTTTGGGGAACCCCCATTACAGCAAAACACTGAAGCCAATGCTTCCGAGCAGCAGCAGCATTACTTTTCCGTTGCGCTGTGGCCCACACCATATGAGAAAACGTATCCACTGATACATGAACATACTGCATATTCCTAAAAGCCTTAACAAATGTAATATCAGTTTGCCATAATGCCAAAGCTCTCAAGCCCCTAGGGTTAATTCCTAACTCTAATGTAGCAGGCATAGGTGAACACGCAGAGCAGGTAGATATAATATTACGAGCTTGATTCAGCGACAAGTTAAATTGTTTCGCTAAGGATTTGGCTGATTGATGAAAAAAGGCATGAGAAAGCGAAGCTTGTTTGTACACTTGTGGTACAACCAATGTTGGTGCCACAAGTCTATCAATTACCTTGTTACCTTCAAATAGTCCTGCAGAAATCACAGAATGACTACGAATGTGAGTAACAAAATATGGATCTCTACGATTATCCAAAAGGTGTCGTAACTGAATAAGTGCCTCTTTAAGACTAACATTTGTAAGATCCTTGATAAAGGCTCGTTCAAGCCGTTTTACAATTCCTACAACATACAAAGAATCACAAACAAGATTAAGTGGCTGTGATGTAAATTCAGCAAAAACTTGAATTACAGCTTGCAATTCAAGCAGCTGGGCAGACCCACTGCCAACAAACAGTTGGGAATGCCATTGTGAGTCTGCATACCAAGCAAACCCATATTTGCCTGTACGTTGGCTGGCATCGGAATAGACGGTGATACCCTGAACGGGTGTCACTGAAAACAAGGGTTCTTTTTCGATTTGTAAGGTTACAGAAAACAGCCGATGCTTTGGATAATGATTAGTAATTATCCCAGAAAAGTCATACAAAGCTAACGTGATATCAAGTATCTTTTGAAACATTCTTTGTACCTGTTCAATTGTATATGGCATATAAATAGTGTTGATTTCTAATCCAGAAATATCATAAATCCTTTGACGCGCCTTGCTAATTAGGTCTGCAATGGCCTCGATTCTAGTTACAATAGTTCTTTTTAATGATATCGAGGGGAACATCCATTCTATGACACTTAAGGGATCCACCTGTGAGGGTACCCATTGAAACAGCAATGCTGCCAAGTACTCCTCGTTATTCAACACAGCCATGGATATAGGAACATCCAAAACACGTCTGTTCGCGTAATTTTGTGAGATTTTTTGAGAAACCACTTGCAAGGCTTGATGTTGTTCATTTCCCAGGAATCGGGGAGCATCAGCACCATCCCCTCCTCGCAACAATGTTATCAATGGGGCAATATCCTGGTTAGATATGCCACAATATGGTCGAAGCCATTGTATGTCTCCTAACAATTTCTGGACATCGTGCAATGTACTGACTTCCTTGTGTATCTTTAATCTTTGAGGAGCTACAGTTGTTGCAGTTACTTTGAAACCTAAGTATGAATACGGTGAATGTCGTTGAAATTTCTCTTCAGCAATCTTCAATCCAGCTGCAGATAATGCCTCCTGCAATCTAGTAACAAAATCTGAGGAGATGTTAGAAGCAGAACACAGAATATCATCCATATAATGATAAATAAGATAGTCCGGAAATGCTTGGCGCACAGCCACTAGGGCAGAAGCCACAAAGTACTGACAAATAGTGGGCGAATTTTTCATTCCCTGTGGAAGCACCTTCCACTGGTATCGTTTACATGGTTCTTGTTTATTAATAGTGGGAACCAAAAAGGCAAATTTCTCTCTATCATTTTCATGTAATGGAATTGTGAAAAAACAATCTTTTAGATCTATGACTAAGATTTCCCAGTTACTTGGAATCATAGTTGGTGTGGGTAAACCTGGCTGCAGAGCTCCCATAGACTTTATCACCGCATTAACTGCTCTCAGGTCTTGGAGTAAACGCCAATTTCCCGACTTCTTTTGAATAACAAACATGGGTGTATTCCATGGACTAAAGGACTCCTCCAAATGCCCAGCAAGGAACTGTTCATGAACTAACTTTTTTAAATGAGACAGCTTTTCTAAAGGAAGCGGCCACTGTTCAACCCATACTGGTTCAGTTGTTTCCCATTGCAATGGTATGGGGTCAGTTAGCTGTCGTTGAGCAGTGGCCGCTACGAAAAAGGCGGCGTTTGAAGGGTTACTCCCCATTGTGCTAAGCAATCACGTCCCAACAGGGCAATACTCGAGTCTACGATAAAAGGTCGTACTCGGGCCATCAACCATGATTCTGATTGATCTTGAATGGTAACGTAATCAGAGCTTACCATAGTGTATTGTTGTCCCCCAATGCCTTGGATTGTAACACCTAATTGCCCCCTACAACTACCTGAAAGGCATTGGAATGGGCTGTCCAGGGAGGTGGTGGAGTCTCCATCCCTGGAGGTATTTAAAAGACGGTTAGATGTGCTGCTGAGGGATATGGTTTAGTAGTGGATGGCAGGTTAGGGTGATAGTTGGACTCGATGATCTAAAGGGTCCCTTCCAACGAAGACAATTCTATGATTCTATGATCTACTGGACTCAGCGCCCATGTTGGGGGCCACAACTTCTTTGGTATAATGCTAACATCAGCTCCAGTATCCACCAGCATCAATAGCGTAAATGTGAAACCGTCACTTCCTGTGAGTGACACCTTTCTGGTTATTCTTCCATCCTTAACCGGAATGGAAAAATACACAGATGGGTCATTAGTGGAGCCAAATCCATCTTGACCCCGCTTAACGTTTTTAGCAAATGGTACAGAACTCCTAAAGGGAACAAGTTGCGCAATTTTAGTTCCTTTTTTAATTGTAATAGGGGGGAATAAGGCTCGTACCATAATTTTTATAATCCCTTCATAATCAGCATCAATTAAACCAGGGAGTACAAAAATGCCTTGAGCTGAGGCAGAAGATCTGCCAATCAATAGTGCGCTCAATCCATACCCCAGCGGGCCCTTTACCGTGGACTCTACTATTTGTACCTGATCGTTTAGTAATTCGACATCATTTGCAATTGGGAGGTCTACTCCTGCACTCCCGAGGGTCTCTCCTCAGAGCTGACCCAAGCATCCAGGACATTCGGTGTCCAACTGTACTTGGTGTTCATCGAATTCTTGGTCTTAAATGGATTCTGAGGGGTATTTTGTATCAATGCGCCCCCCTTCCTGGCGCTCGCTAATGAGTTTCCCGAATACAAGGGTTGACCATTTTTGTGAAAACGCGCCCTGCACTCAGAGACAAGATGTCCAGGGCGTTGACAACGATTACAAATTTTCTGTACTATTGTGTCGTTATTATTTTTGTTTCTTGGGCAATTTTTTCTGAGGTGTCCTTTTGCTCCACACAAAAAACAAACACCTCATCGCTGTCGGGAACTATTGTGCCGATAAGCAGGCTGCAACGCTGCAGCTAGCGCCCTAGCATGAGCCTGTGCATAAAGATTAGCTTTATCTTGTTCTACTACCATGTCTGCTCGAGCACATGCCTCCATCATTTGTACCAAACTAGCAGTCCTAGGTAAGGTAGAAAGGATACGCCTACATACATCATTCGCATTCTGTACCGCAAGATCCAACATAACTGCAGATTTTGCGTCCGCTGTTAAATTAGGAGATTTCTCAACTGATGCACGTAAGCGATCCAGAAATGTAGCAAAAGGTTCATTAGGTTGCTGTGTAATTTTTGTATAAGGAGGGGTCAGAGTGGACGATACTTGCAGCGCCTTTAACGCTGCAGCAGCCAAAGCCTGACTGTGTTGCAATATACGCCGACTAAGGCGTGCCTGTACTCTCGGGTGCACGAACGTACCCTGCCCTAACATCATATCGATTGTTGCTGTTTTCAATGGATCAGCGTCAGCCCGCTCCAAATTCTGTATCGCATCTAGTTCTACCCGCCGTCGCCAATCATCTCTAAATACCAATTTCTGCATAGGTGACAAAATCAAGGATACTAACGTATCCACGTCATGCGGTGTCAATATGTTCTGCGAGAAAACCACATCTATTAAATTACGAACATATGCATTATCAAGACCGTATTCCATAACAGCTTTCTGCAACCGGTCTAATAAACGCCAGTCAAATTGTTGCCATTCCTTAACCTCTCCCTGTCCACCAGCCGCTGGACTAATGGCTACAGGGTAGGCTCGCAATGGGCCTATAAATTCACCGTCAACAATAGCATCCCGAATAATACCCTGCCATTTTTGCCCCAATTCTGGAGTCTGAGTCTTGACGTGCGATACATGTTCAGAAGGGGAAAGTCTCAATCCGGCATTCACAGGTGCGGCCTGTTGACTAAAACGCTGATATAGGTCCCGTATTAATTTTGACTGTTGTTTCATGATCTGCTGCAACTTTCCACCCATGTGTTCTAAACTCCTTTTTTGTCGTTCCCCTTTGGCCTGGAGGGCATCTGCCTGCCTTTTCAATTCCCTTTCTTCCTCCTTCACCTGTTGAACCACTTCCATAAAATCGTCACTGTCAGGAAGCGGAGGAAGATGTTCTATATCTGCCGGGGAGATCTTCACTGGAGGAGCAGAGGGCATTTCATAATCTAATGGTGTGTCCAGATAATCGGGAGGGACGGAAGGCTCAAAAAGTTGCCTGGCCTCATTAAGATTAGCCGGCATGACCAGCATGTCCGGATCCTCTAAGTCCAATGCAGCCAATTTATCATTAATATCGGAGGTGTTATCCTTCTTTGCTGCGTACCCTAATGCCTTCTCCGCTGCCTCCATAATGTCCGATTCCTTCCGAGTAATTTCCATAAGTCTATTTACCATGTGCCAAACCTGGCTAAGAGAGATTGCCTCTTTATTACCGACTTGCACAGAGTCCCAAAGTTCTTGACCCAACTTTTGCCACCGCTCCTCCTTAAACACATCTTCCATGGCCGTTAACACATTTCGCCGTTGTCCCCACAACAGCAAGTCCATAACATCCTTCTCTTTAAGGAAATATCGTGCTTATCAGCCAGATTCAAAAGAATGGCTAGCACAGCTTTTACATCTACTGATACAGTAGAACCCATAATAAGCAAGCCGCTCACCTGGTACCAAAGAAGTGCCAGCGGCGCCCGTCGCAGACCCAGCCGACTTCAAAATCTCCCGGCTGCCGTTTTGTCTTATATCTTAAATCTTTTCTGATATGTCGATATCACGTCCCGATATGTCGGAATCACGTCGGGGTCACCAATTGTTACATCTTCTGCGAGGAAGGAGACAGACACACATTCAATGTGAATGTTCAAGCATGTCCCCATTTATTGTTTCAGCGTGCTCCTTTTATATTGTTAAAGCAGGTTCGGTACTTTCCCATTTGGACAAATATCAACACAGCTTGTTAGATACATGATGTGTGGATACATGGTGTGCTCTCTGTATCATAGATAATTACAATAAACAGGATATGGGATACTGCTTATCTAATGGACTAATGAGTAGCAAACAAGCGTTTATCAAAGCAATTGTCATCTTTATCTACGGTCCTTCCGAAGCCAGGTGGTCCTGTTGTCCACTATCCAATTGTCATCTCTCCAAGTTATATAAGCAAGGTTAACTTTTGCTCATTAAGATTTTTCCATCATTAAAGCTTTTCCACTCATTCCTCAACGTTATCAACTTCATCCGTATCTATTTCAGTGAAGCAAATCCCACAGGGGTGCTGGGGGGGGCTGCAGCAGACCGGGCTGTGCATGGGGGGCCGCCCGTCACACCCCATCGCCAGGCACAGCTGAGGTCACAATGCCCCGGGGCAGTATAAAACGGGGTGTCCTGCCAGGCCCCTGCCAGAGCTGTCCTGGGGACAGCCCCAGGCACACGCAAGAGGAGCAGCTGCTCGAGGAGCTGGGGAAACTCCTCCCAGAGGGCTGAGGGAGGACCACCCTCCGAAGGCCGTGGCTGCACTAAGCATATGCCTTCCTGAGGAGCGCTCCCGAGATCGCCATCCTCATCCCCCGCCGAGCCAGGGGCAGCAGCCGTAAGCAAACGGGGTGCAGCAGTTTTGAAGCTTTGGAGCCCATGCTGGCACCCTGCCAATCGCGGGAAGGATCCTTGCCCCCAATTGATGGGGACAGGGGAGGAGATCAGGCTCCAGGCTGAGGGAGAACAGGGCTAGGGCATCTCCTGGGAGGCGTGACCAGCCGGTGGGAGGAGGGAGCCGGTCTTGCTCACATGCTCAGGGAGTAGCCGATCGCCAGCTCTGCTGCTGGGGTCAGGAAGGAATTTTCCCCCGGGGGGGATTGGCACTGGTCCCCGGGGGTTTTTTGCCTTCCTCTGCAGCACTGAGCAGGACCCCTTGCCAGGGCCCCTCCGGCCCATCTGGGCCGGGTCACTGCCTGCTGCTCGTGCCCCACGAAGGTGGCCTCTCGTGCCCTGCAGCTGGGGGGAGGAGGGCTTTTTTCCCCCACGGTGGGCTTGGAGTTGTGCCCCGGGGGTTTTTGCCTGCCTCTGTGGCACTGAGCGGGCTGGTCCCTTGCCAGGGCTCCTCTGGGCCGTTTTGGCTCGGGGCCCGCTGCTCGTGCCCCACGAAGGTGCACTCGTGCCCCGCATGCCGGGGGAGGAAGCTTTCTGGACTCCCGGGGCGGGCCCCAAGGGAGGCCCCCCCAGGACTGTCCTCTTTTCCTCGGTAGCACTGAGCACAGCCCCTTGACAGGGCTCGCTTTCCACAGGGGTTCTTGCTTGGCCAAAACAGACCCTGCTTACAAGGGCTCCTGCCTCGCTGCACCCACGCGGGGTATTGTGCAGCTTTAAGACAAGTAGTGTAGCATTATATGAGGTTAAGTTAAATTAATATTAAATTATTATTAATGTTACATTAAATTTAACATTAAATAATGTTAAATTTTAAAAATATACAATACTCCAAATAAAAAACAAGGCAAGGTGAGAGGCACAAGGCCAAAAAGAAGGCAAAAAGGAAAAGCCACGGCAAAAGGCAAAGCAAGGAACAAGGGAAAAGCCTTGGCAGAAAGAAGGCCAAACCAGTAAAATAAAATAAAAGTCAAAAGTAGAATTGTCTTTGTGTTGTTCATTGCTTTTTGGAACTGGTTAACTCTTGGCATTCCAGGCAAATCAAGATCTGGATTTCTAGTGAGCAGAGGGAACAGAATAGTATAAAATAGGGTGCAGGGGAATGGGAATGAATGGAAATGAATGTGAGTGGAATGGAATGGAATGGAAGCCTGATCCAGGGTTTGTCTACCCCCTTGGCAAAGAAATGTTTCCTCATGTAGCCTCTGAACCTGCTGCGAGGGGTCCCAGCTTGGAGCCATTCCCCCATGCCCTGGCCCTGGGTCCCAGGGAGAAGAAATCAGCACCTGATTCTCTGCTTCCCCTCCCCAGCCACACTGCTGACTCCAGTTGCACTTCATGTCAACCAGCACCCCCAGGCCCCTTGCTGCAGCAGGGCTGCTGTCCGGCCACTCTCCCAGCCTTACTCCCTGCCAGGTGTGGAAACTGGCCTTTGGTCTTGGGACACTTTGATGTCACTGACGGTTGCCCAATGCTCCAATCTATCCAGATCCCTCGGCAGGGCCTCTCATCCCTCGAGAGAGTCAACACCACTGCCCGGCTCAGGATCATCAGCACACTTACTAAGCACACATTCAACCCCTGCATCCAGATTCTTGATTCAGGTGTTGAACAGAACTGGCCTTAGAACTGAGCCTGGAAGGAAAGCACTGCTGACCGGTCAACAGACACATGCAGCCCCATTCACTCCTACCCTAGAAGCCCTGCCCCTCAGCCAGCTCTTCACCCAGCACACCATGTCCCTGCTCATCTCAGAGCTGGAAAATGCCTGGGGGAAGACAGGACCAAAAGCCTTAATAAAATCCAGGAAAACTATGTCGACCACTACACCCCCCGTTCTGTCTTGCTGCAAATAGCCAATCGCTGGGAACGGCAATGAGCCGTTTGTCTCCAACAACCCGTCTGTCAAGGTACCAGAACCTCAGAGACAGGGTAACGCTTTGTGGACTACAGCCAGGAGCTGAGCACCACGCAGCCGCTCACTCAGAGGAGGGTGAGGAAGGGGAAGGGGAAGGAAACCAGAAGCTGGACTGTCCCCAAACCACGCATCCTGGAGCCATGCACTCCTTCCCCACCAGCCCCCTTTATGGTCAGCATGATGTCGTGGCATGGAATAGCCCCTTTGGAAGGTTTGGCTCACTAGTCGTGGCTGTGTTCCCTCCTAGTCCTGGCTGTGTCCCCTCCCTACTTCCTGCGTGCCACCACCTTCTGTCATTGGCAGGGCAGTGTGAGAAGCTGAAAAGTCCTGGACTGCTTGGGAACATGTGATCTCTGGGGACCTGGTGTGCTATGGTCCTGAGATGCTGCGTTGTTTCTGCCCTGAGTGAGCACTGAACCACAACTGAGCTAGTGATTCAGTATTTTCCTGTACAAGATCACGTGCTTCAAGTCAACTTTTGCTCATTATAATAGAAACCCACACCCCCATCTGAAAAGCTACCCGGCCTCCAAGGTGCGACCACCCCTCACTGAACATGCACTCTGAATTTCTGTTAATTTCCTTTAAATCCAAAGCACAGCAAACCAACACAGCAAAGCTATGCATACCTAGAGTCACTCAAGCTCCACCTGACAGGTAAAAATAGTATAAAAGTAGCCCAAAACCAGAGGCCTGGAAGGGAAGATACTGTTGTAACTAGTCAAAAAAGATACCGTCACCAACCATGGTCGGCTTCTGCGACCAGCCAACGGGCTGAGCCTCTCGTATACCCCACCCCCAGGGACGCCATTTAGCTCTCCTAGGAAACTTAGAGATCTCCAGAGAGAATTCTTTACATTGCTGTATGGCTCAGATACTTTCACGTTGCTTTATGTGTACCTTTACGTGCTCTTATGTTGCTGTGCTATTGCATGTGCTGTTGTGGATGGTGGAGCATCACCGGCAATCCAAAGCAGCTGCGCTCTGATCCCAACACACAGCACCATTCCCTAATCCAGCTGTGCCAGCTCCTCCCTGGACGCCACCCACCCGACCCAGTGTGGCCGTGCTGGCTCATCGACCGTGACTGGAGGGAACGGTGCTTGCACCATTTGTGACTCTGCAGCAGTCGTGACAGGGCAGCACTGTACGTGACCGGGCTCAGAGCGCAGGATCTGCACTCGCTCAGACTCCGAGCTGCCCCCAGCCCCTCAGATCCCCGAGGACAAGCTGGAACACAAGCAGGTTGATTCTCTGCTAAATTCCTTTACCTCTTTCATGTCAAAGAGGGGGAAGGAGAGGGGAAAGAAAACCAAAGGCCAGCCTCATGGGCTGGGATGAAGATGGTTTACTGGGACAGCAGAGAGAGAGGAATAACAGTAACAGGACTGTATAGCAAAATACACAAATCTGGTGATACACCATGCAGTTTCCAGCTGAACTGCACAGCTCAGCTGTACAAATTGTTCAAAAATACCATTTCCTGGGAAGCAGGATGAGCAGTTTGGCTCAAACAACCTCTCCTGCAAGATAACAGAACCTGCAGAGGCCGGGTAATGTTTTGTGGGCTGGGTCTCGCCTCACAAGGGGCTTGATCCCACAAGCATCTGCGGGTGGGACTAAGGCCTCCATCCTCCCAAGGCCAGAAGGGCCTGTAGCCTCTTGAGCTCAAAGCAGCCGCTCTGACAAACTGGACGTTACGCTTCCGCATTCGATAAACCATCTGGACACTGGCCCTGCAAGGGCAGCCCCTCAGTCAGCAGCCGCCCTGACTGAGAGACAGGACACTGTCCTTATCCCATAAGGAACAGTGACAGGCAGGCGGGGCCCTGCGGAGGCACAGCGCCTTCTAGCTACAGTCCGGTGTGAGGCCACTGAACGGGGTCACTGCTCCATCAGCCCACCTGGGGGGGTCAAATGACCCCTTGGTTGGGACCCCCATTCCCCACCGACTCATTTCCAGAACACTCTGCAACTCAACACTGAGCCTGCACAAGACATGCTAGGCCTCCCTGAAGGGTGGGGACAGGGAGCATCAAAGATGCAGATTCGGGACATGTGGCACGCACCCTCCATCCAAGCACCACAGCTTTATGACCAGCTACGCTGGATCTACAGGTAGCGACATCTTCTTTTTTCTCTTTTACTCTCTTTCTCAGTCTCTCTCAACTTCTACCCTTGTTCTCAGCACAGAACCGTAACAGCACTTCCAGGTTTGCTAAGTTCTACTGACTGGGATCCGTTGCTCCCAATATATGGTGTGGGGCGGTTCCGTTTGCAAGCTTTATGGCTGTACTGGCTTTTAAGGAAAGCTGTGCTTTGCTGGGACCTCCTGGGTAATTGTTGTTACTCCTGAGTACCACGCAGAGGATCAGAAGCTGATCTTGCCGGTGTGGTTGTTAAAAGAGAGCAGCTAAGAGAGGGTTAACCTGGCCCTTGGGGCAGGTAGCAAAGGTCAACTCTACAGGTACCCATCTGCTGGGGACCGGGACAGACAGGTCTCAATCTCCCTGGTTTGCCTTGCCTGCCTGGTGGGACCTGACAGCGTCCCAAAGCCAGACTGTCCCCAAACCACGCATCCTGGATGCCTCCGCCTTCTCCAAAACACAAGAGTGTAAGAACCTGAACAGACCTTGACGGCTTGGGAACAACTAAAAACATCAGTGAGTTATCAGCACTGCTCCCATCCTGACTGCCAAACACAGCACCACACCAGCTGCTAGAACGAAAAATTAACTCTGTCCTGGCCGAACCCACAACACTGATCTAGGAAGGAGGAGGTTCTTCACCTTGTATCTGAAGTGTTTTGGCTGTTTCCTCCTCTGCTTGGGAGACGTGACTGCAATTGCCTAACTGAGCGCACCATTTCCTAACACTTTCTCTCTGTTCCACCCCTGCAGGGGCTGCAGTGGGGCCAGCACAGGTTTTAGGACTCAAAAGGTGCCCTCAAGATTAATGGTTGTCACTTTACCGTTTTCTCAGCTTCTTGCCCAGCAAGAACTGACTACAAACAGACCCTTTTCCCAGATGGAGGAACTCTCAAACTGTGTGAGTAGAGCCCAGTGGGGTGAGTTGGACCCTCTGGTCCATGCTGCCGCTGGTGTATTGGTGCCCCACTAACTGCAAAGCCCTGTGCAGAACGGAGTGGATCCCTGAAGCGCGCTGCGGCCAAGGCCCAAAACACTCCTGCTTCAAAACCTATTTTCAAGGCCTCTTCCTGAACAGGGCTCCAATCCCTGCCAGCTCTTACAGGTCATACGGGGGGCAAGCTATGAGGGAGAAGTCTGGAATAGCTTCCCTCCGGCACACCAGCAAGCCTAGGGCACCTTGTGAGTCCCTTCTCTTTTCTGCTATCTGTATTTGTTCTAAGGCAGGCAGGCTGCTGGGACGAAGACACACTGAACCCCCCTTCCCACCACATGCTCAGAAACTACCTCAGGAGAGGGAAGTTGTACCTTTTCTGCTGGAATCTGAGTCCCAGACTTTCTAGATGAGGAATTCTTTTTGCTTGGGTTCGTCCTACTGTGCTACTATCACAGAATCACAGAATCACAGAATCACAGAATTGTAGGGGTTGGAAGGGACCTCGAGAGATCATCGGGTCCAACCCCCCTGCCAAAGCAGGCTCCCTAGCTCATATTGCTCAGATAGGCGTCCAGGCGGGTCTTGAATATCTCCAGTGAAGGAGACTCCACCACCTCCCTGGGCAACCTATTCCAGTGCTCAGTCACCCTCACTGTGAAAAAGTTCTTCCGCATGTTGGTGCGGAACTTCCTATGCTCCAACTTGCAGCCATTGCCCCTTGTCCTATCCCCACAGACCACTGAAAAGGGGCTGGCTGATTCCCCCTGCATCCCCTGCTTCAGATAATTATAAACTTTGATTAGGTCCCCCCTTAGTCTTCTCTTCTCAAGGCTGAACAGTCCCAGCTTACTCAGCCTTTCCTCATAGGGGAGATGCTCTAGGCCCTTAATCATCTTCGTAGCCCTTCTTTGGACTCTTTCCAGGAGATCCCTGTCCTTTTTATACCAAGGAGCCCAGAACTGGACACAATACTTCAGGTGGGGCCTGACCAGGGCAGAGTAGAGAGGGAGGATCACCTCCTTTGACCTGCTGGCTACACTCCTCCTGATGCATCCCAGGATCCCATTGGCTCTCTTGGCCACCGAGGCACACTGCTGGCTCATGGCCAACCTGTCATCTACCAGGACCCCCAGGTCCTTCTCCACTGAGCTCTTCTCCAGCAGGTCATCCCCCAGCCTGTACTGATACAAACAGTTGTTCCTTCCCAGGTGCAAGACTTTACACTTGCTTTTGTTGAACTTCATCTGGTTTCTCACTGCCCAGCTCTCCAGCCTGTCCAGGTCTCTCTGGATGGCAGCGCAGTGCTCCTGCGTGTCAGCCACTCCTCCCAGCTTTGTATCATCGGCGTACTTGCTGAGGGTGGATGTTATTCCCTCATCAAGATCGTCAATGAAGATATTAAACAGGACTGGACCCAACACTGAGCCCTGGGGAACACCGCTGGTAACAGGCCTCCAGTCAGATTCTACTCCATGAATCACAACCCTCTGGGTTCGGTCTGACAGCCAATTCTCAACCCACCTCACTGTCCACTCATCTATCCCATGCTTTCTCAGCTTTCCTATCAGGATGTCATGGGAGACAGTATCAAAAGTCCTCCCACTAATATATCACTGGTTTGGGTTTGTGTGGCAAGGATTGGGGTTGGCGGGGTGGCTCTAGGGGTGGCTTCTGCAAGCAATTGCTAGAAGCTTTCTGTGGGTCTGACAGAGCAGATTCGAGCGGGCTCAAGGATGGATCTGTCGCTGACCAACGCCGAGCCCAGCAGTGATAGTAGCAGCCTGTATGTAAGGGAACGTATGTAAGAGGGGGAAAAAGTAAGCATCAGCTTTGTGCCACCAGAGAAGGGAGTGAGAAAGGAGGCCCTGGCTGTACTTTAGGCATGGATCGCAACGTTCTAGCTCAGAAAATTACATCCTTTCCACCATACCCATGCAACCTCCCTTGGATTTCAAAGTCTGTCCTACTTTCATGGGAGTCTCTTGGCACGATCTGCCCAACCCCAGGCTCCAGATACACGTTTTTGCATTTCCTCCAGGCTGTAGCTGCGGAAGTCACACACCCTCAAACTCCCTGAGAGGGTGTCAGGTGCCTCGTCCTCCACACTGCATGGCCTCATCTACTTTACATCTGGCACAGAAAGGGAACAACTCATAGGGACGGTCTCTGTGACACAGGAATGGTTTGTGTCACGGCCTGAGAGAAGAGTAAGGCACCTGGCTTTGTTCTTGGGAGCTCAGGGGCAGAGGACAGGTCAGGGACACCCAACAGCTGTGCCCGCTGCATGGCCACCAAAGGCAGGGACAGCCCCTGGGCCCCCTGGGCACAGGGACTGCCTGGGGACCAGCACCCCAAAGGCCTTCCTCTAAGGGGTGCTGGGTGGGGCTCCAGCAGGCCAGGCTGTGCACGGGAGGGCCCCCCAAAGACTGCCAGTGCATATGTTAGGGGATCATATGAATGTGCCTCTTTACTGTGAAACTACAAAACCTCTCCTCAAGGTTTTAACACTGACAGAAGATATACAGAATAAAGAGTATCGAATTGTTACTCGTTATTCTTCATTTCTAGTGCACTGGGATTTGATAAGAGACATTGAAACATCGTATTCCACGTCCAGTTGTGGTGCAGCTGTATCGAGTTTTGACTTTACTTAACTCTAAGAAATGGAAAATAATCGGTAATTTTTTAATATAAAGAACAAAAGACTGCAAGTTCCTACAGCACCCAAAGGCCTTCCTCTAAGGGGTGCTGGGGGGGGCTGCAGCAGGCAAGGCTGTGCATGGGGGGCCGCCCGTCACACCCCATCGCCAGGCACCGCTGAGGTCACAATGCCCCGGGGCAGTATAAAACGGGGTGTCCTGCCAGGCCCCTGCCAGAGCTGTCCTGGGGACAGCCCCAGGCACACGCAAGAGGAGCAGCTGCTCGAGGAGCTGGGGAAACTCCTCCCAGAGGGCTGAGGGAGGACCACACTCCGAAGGCCGTGGCTGCACTAAGCATATGCCTTCCTGAGGAGCGCTCCCGAGATCGCCATCCTCATCCCCCGCCGAGCCAGGGGCAGCAGCCGTAAGCAAATGGGATGCAGCAGTTTTGAAGCTTTGGAGCCCATGCCGGCACCCTGCCAGGCGCGGGAAGGATCCTTGCCCCCAAGTTGATGGGGCCAGGGGAGGAGATCAGGCTCCGGGCTGAGGGAGAACAGGGCTAGGGCATCTCCTGGGAGGCGTGACCAGCCGGTGGGAGGAGGGAGCCGGTCTTGCTCACATGCTCAGGGAGTAGCCGATCGCCAGCTCTGCTGCTGGGGTCAGGAAGGAATTTTCCTCCGGGGGGGATTGGCACTGGTTCCCAGGGGTTTTTTGCCTTCCTCTGCAGCACTGAGCAGGACCCCTTGCCAGGGCCCCTCTGGCCCATCTGGGCCGGGTCACTGCCTGCTGCTCCTGCCCCACGAAGGTGGCCTCTCGTGCCCTGCAGCTGGGGGGAGGAGGGCTTCTTTCCCCCACAGTGGGCTTGGAGTTGTGCCCCGGGGGTTTTTGCCTGCCTCTGTGGCACTGAGCGCGCTGGTCCCTTGCCAGGGCTCCTCTGGGCCGTTTTGGCTCGGGGCCCGCTGCTCGTGCCCCACGAAGGTGCACTCGTGCCCCGCGTGCCGGGGGAGGAAGCTTTCTGGACTCCCGGGGCGGGCCCCAAGGGAGGCCCCCCCAGGACTGTCCTCTTTTCCTCGGTAGCACTGAGCACAGCCCCTTGACAGGGCTCGCTTTCCCCAGGGGTTCTTGCTTGGCCAAAACAGACCCTGCTTACAAGGGCTCCTGCCTCGCTGCACCCACACGGGGTATTGTGCAGCTTTAAGACAAGTAGTGTAGCATTATATGAGGTTAAGTTAAATTAATATTAAATTATTATTAATGTTACATTAAATTTAACATTAAATAATGTTAAATTTTAAAAATATACAATACTCCAAATAAAAAACAAGGCAAGGTGAGAGGCACAAGGCCAAAAAGAAGGCAAAAAGGAAAAGCCACGGCAAAAGGCAAAGCAAGGAACAAGGGAAAAGCCATGGCAGAAAGAAGGCCAAACCAGTAAAATAAAATAAAAGTCAAAAGTAGAATTGTCTTTGTGTTGTTCATTCCTTTTTGGAACTGGTTAACTCTTGGCATTCCAGGCAAATCAAGATCTGGATTTCTAGTGAGCAGAGGGAACAGAATAGTATAAAATAGGGTGCAGGGGAATGGGAATGAATGGAAATGAATGTGAATGGAACGGAATGGAGTGGAATGGAATGGAATGGAAGCCTGATCCAGGGTTTGTCTACCCCCTTGGCAAAGAAATGTTTCCTCATGTAGCCTCTGAACCTGCTGCGAGGGGTCCCAGCTTGGAGCCATTCCCCCATGCCCCGGCCCTGGGTCCCAGGGAGAAGAAATCAGCACCTGATTCTCTGCTTCCCCTCCCCAGCCACACTGCTGACTCCAGTTGCACTTCATGTCAACCAGCACCCCCAGGCCCCTTGCTGCAGCAGGGCTGCTGTCCGGCCACTCTCCCAGCCTTACTCCCTGCCAGGTGTGGAAACTGGCCTTTGGTCTTGGGACACTTTGATGTCACTGACGGTTGCCCAATGCTCCAATCTATCCAGATCCCTCGGCAGGGCCTCTCATCCCTCGAGAGAGTCAACACCACTGCCCGGCTCAGGATCATCAGCACACTTACTAAGCACACATTCAACCCCTGCATCCAGATTCTTGATTCAGGTGTTGAACAGAACTGGCCTTAGAACTGAGCCTGGAAGGAAAGCACTGCTGACCGGTCAACAGACACATGCAGCCCCATTCACTCCTACCCTAGAAGCCCTGCCCCTCAGCCAGCTCTTCACCCAGCACACCATGTCCCTGCTCATCTCAGAGCTGGAAAATGCCTGGGGGAAGACAGGACCAAAAGCCTTAATAAAATCCAGGAAAACTATGTCCACCACTACACCCCCCGTTCTGTCTTGCTGCAAATAGCCAATCGCTGGGAACGGCAATGAGCCGTTTGTCTCCAACAACCCGTCTGTCAAGGTACCAGAACCTCAGAGACAGGGTAACGCTTTGTGGACTACAGCCAGGAGCCGAGCACCACGCAGCCGCTCACTCAGAGGAGGGTGAGGAAGGGGAAGGGGAAGGAAACCAGAAGCTGGACTGTCCCCAAACCATGCATCCTGGAGCCATGCACTCCTTCCCCACCAGCCCCCTTTATGGTCAGCATGATGTCGTGGCATGGAATAGCCCCTTTGGAAGGTTTGGCTCACTAGTCGTGGCTGTGTTCCCTCCTAGTCCTGGCTGTGTCCCCTCCCTACTTCGTGCGTGCCACCACCTTCTGTCATTGGCAGGGCAGTGTGAGAAGCTGAAAAGTCCTGGACTGCTTGGGAACATGTGATCTCTGGGGACCTGGTGTGCTATGGTCCTGAGATGCTGCATTGTTTCTGCCCTGAGTGAGCACTGAACCACAACTGAGCTAGTGATTCAGTATTTTCCTGTACAAGATCACCTGCTTCAGGTCAACTTTTGCTCATTATAATACAAACCCACACCCCCATCTGAAAAGCTACCCGGCCTCCAAGGTGCAACCACCCCTCACTGAACATGCACTCTGAATTTCTGTTAATTTCCTTTAAATCCAAAGCACAGCAAACCAACACAGCAAAGCTATGCATACCTAGAGTCACTCAAGCTCCACCTGATAGGTAAAAATAGTATAAAAGTAGCCCAAAACCAGAGGCCTGGAAGGGAAGATACCGTTGTAACTAGTCAAAAAAGATACCGTCACCAACCATCGCCGGCTTCTGGGACCAGCCGACGGGCTGAGTCTCTCTTATCCCCCACCCCCAGGGACGCCATTTAGCTCTCCTAGGAAACTTAGAGATCTCCAGAGAGAATTCTTTATGTTGCTGTATGGCTCAGATACTTTCACGTTGCTTTATGTGTACCTTTACGTGCTCTTATGTTGCTGTGCTATTGCATGTGCTGTTGTGGATGGTGGAGCATCACCGGCAATCCAAAGCAGCTGCGCTCTGATCCCAACACACAGCACCATTCCCTAATCCAGCTGTGCCAGCTCCTCCCTGGACGCCACCCACCCGACCCAGTGTGGCCGTGCTGCCTCATCGACCGTGACTGGAGGGAACGGTGCTTGCACCATTTGTGACTCTGCAGCAGTCGTGACAGGGCAGCACTGTACGTGACCGGGCTCAGAGCGCAGGATCTGCACTCGCTCAGACTCCGAGCTGCCCCAGCCCCTCAGATCCCCGAGGACAAGCTGGAACACAAGCAGGTTGATTCTCTGCTAAATTCCTTTACCTCTTTAATGCCAAAGGGGGCGGGAAGGAGAGGGGAAAGCAAACCAAAGGCCAACCTCATGGGCTGGGATGAAGATGGTTTACTGGGACAGCAGAGAGAGAGGAGTAACAGTAACAGGACTGTATAGCAAAATAGACAAATCTGGTGATACACCATGCAGTTTCCAGCTGAACTGCACAGCTCAGCTGTACAAATTGTTCAAAAATACCATTTCCTGGGAAGCAGGATGAGCGGTTTGGCTCAAACAACCTCTCCTGCAAGATAACAGAACCTGCAGAGGCCGGGTAATGTTTTGTGGGCTGGGTCTCGCCTCACAAGGGGCTTGATCCCACAAGCATCTGCGGGTGGGACTAAGGCCTCCATCCTCCCAAGGCCGGAAGGGCCTGTAGCCTCTTGAGCTCAAAGCAGCCGCTCTGACAAACTGGACATTACGCTCCCGCATTCGATAAACCATCTGGACACTGGCCCTGCAAGGGCAGCCCCTCAGTCAGCAGCCGCCCTGACTGAGAGACAGGACACTGTCCTTGTCCCATAAGGAACAGTGACAGGCAGGCGGGGCCCTGCAGAGGCACAGCACCTTCTAGCTACAGTCCGGTGTGAGGCCACTGAACGGGGTCACTGCTCCATCAGCCCACCTGGGGGGGTCAAATGACCCCTTGGTTGGGACCCCCATTCCCCACCGACTCATTTCCAGAACACTCTGCAACTCAGCACTGAGCCTGCACAAGATATGCTAGGCCTCCCTGAAGGGTGGGGACAGGGAGCATCAAAGATGCAGATTCGGGACATCTGGCACGCACCCTCCATCCAAGCACCACACCTTTATGACCAGCTACGCTGGATCCACAGGTAGCGACATCTTCTTCTTTTTTCTCTTTTACTCTCTTTCTCAGTCTCTCTCAACTTCTACCCTTGGTCTCAGCACAGAACCGTAACAGCACTTCCAGGTTTGCTAAGTTCTACTGACTGGGATCCGTTGCTCCCAATATATGTTGTGGGGCGGTTCCGTTTGCAAGCTTTATGGCTGTACTGGCTTTTAAGGAAAGCTGTGCTTTGCTGGGACCTCCTGGGTAATTGTTGTTACTCCTGAGTACCACGCCGAGGATCAGAAGCTGATCTTGCCGGTGTGGTTGTTAAAAGAGACCAGCTAAGAGAGGGTTAACCTGGCCCTTGGGGCAGGTAGCAAAGGTCAACTCTACACGTACCCATCTGCTGGGGACCGGGACAGACAGGTCTCAATCTCCCTGGTTTGCCTTGCCTGCCTGGTGGGACCTGACAGCGTCCCAAAGCCAGACTGTCCCCAAACCACGCATCCTGGATGCCTCCGCCTTCTCCAAAACACAAGAGTGTAAGAACCTGAACAGACCTTGACTGCTTGGGAACAACTAAAAACATCAGTGAGTTATCAGCACTGCTCCCATCCTGACTGCACCAATGGGATGAAGTTTAACAAGGCCAATGGCATCTTGGCTTGTATCAAAAACAGTGTGGCCAGTAGGTCTAGGGAGGTGATTGTGCCCCTGGACTCGGCATTGGTGAGGCCACACCTTGAGTACTGTGTCCAGTTCTGGGCTCCTCACCACAAGAAGGACATGGAGGTCCTGGAGCGAGTCCAGAGAAGGGCAGCCAGGCTGGTGAAGGGGCTGAATGGCACATCCTGTGAGGAGCGGCTGAGGGATCTGGGGCTGTTTAGCCTAGAGAAGAGGAGATTGAGGGGAGACCTTATCACTGCCTACAACTATCTGAAGGGAGGTTATAGAGAGATAGTTGATGGTCTCTTTAGCCAGGTGACAGGAGATAGGACAAGGGGGAATGGCATGGAGCTGCGCCAGGGCAGGTTTAGATTGCACATTAGAAAAAGCTTTTTTTACTGAAAGAGTTGTCAGGGCCTGGAACAGGCTGCCCAGGGAGGGGGTTGAGTCACCTTCCATGGATATGTTCAAAAAAAGGGTAGATGAAATACTTAGGGATATGGTTTAGTTTAGGATGCGAATGGTTGGACTTGATGATCTTAAAGGTCTTTTCCAACCTTGTGATTCTGTGATTCTGTCATAAAATGTGCTGTATTTAAAACTGGCTTATTACAAAGGAACTTGAATCTGGGGTTTGATCCTGAAAATCACAGAACTCTGAGATAACCCCTCATACCTAGTTCCTAAGCACAGGACCAAAGAACCAAGCAAGTATTTCTGCTTCTTAAACTTTCAGCCATTTTGTTTGGTTTTGCTTAGCTATTCTTCAGAGGGAACTATACTGAAATTAATTTCTTTGCTGTTTGGTCATCCTCTAATGTAGCGTCCCACAATTTATCACCAAGTCTACGGCGCTCGGCTAGTTCATGCACTGTATGTAGGTTAACAAACATTCCCTTTGCATACCCGTATTCTAACGGTCCGGGCAATTCCTTGCCTTTGACCTGTCACTTCTGACAGTCCGGGCAATTCCTTATGTAAGGCAATGCCTTTGACCTGTCGCTTCTGTAGTAAATAAATCATATGCTACTTGCCTGTCCATTATAACGTCAGCGCTGTTGCAGCTTTATCAGGTCTGGTAGCACGTAGCGGCTAGGCTCACTGATGTGATCACCTAGGGCACGGCACACTCTCTTGTCAGCGTGCTTATTTGCCATCCTGCTGCTTAGGACCCACACACCCTCCGTCGTTCCACCGTGGTTCGTGATAAGGACGTTTTCTTCGCTCCTTGTAATCCCGGCGCTTTAATCCCGGCGCTCCCCAGTATCACGGCGCTTTACCCAGTATCACGTCGGGCCCCCAAACTGTCTCGGAACCTAGTCAATGCCCCGCCGGGAATCCTGTCGACGATACACGAGACCGTTGAAATCAACGGGACGCGTCTCCCCGTTCTTCGGCGGCAGCAGCCCCTCACAGTGCTGATGTCGATCCCGGACGAGCCTCCAGTGTATCACGTCGGGGTCACCATTTTGTGGAAAATCGACGGGGAGACAGCCACATCCGATGATGTCCAGCAAGCCTCAACTTTATTCAGTTACACATCGCACTTTTATGGTTACAATAATTAGCTTATGCATATTGCAGAAATTGAGCTCATCATTGGTCCAAGATAAAAGAACATCTGTGCCCCTGTTGGCACATACTCCGAATGCCTATGGCTTCTTCCCCCGTGCCCAGTTCTTCTTTCCCATACTTTACTATCTTAAAGATATAACGTCTTTGTTACATCCACCACGTTTCTCACGCCCTTACTGCTTGACCAATTTCACTGTACCAAGCTCATGGCCTTTGGCCACCAGCCATGATTCCACAAAACTCTCTACATCCCTCGTTTATCCTTTTCCCATATACCTGTGCTGTAATAACTCCTCACTCTCCAGAACACAGCTTTGTACCAGGGCTGGCAACCTGAATCTGTACAAAATGCACATGGAGAGAGAAGAGAGGCCTCTACACACACACACTGGAGTCAGGAAACAGTCAGGCTCACATTCAGCACTTTGTAGTATTTGTGGTGCTGCAGACGAAACTCAAACTTAAATTTTACTTGGAAAAGCCATACGCTTACCTGAAGCTGTTGTAGAGTGTAGGACTCGCCTGACACAGCAGCACAGCCACCCAAACTTGCACAGACGGTCAAGGCACTTGCTTCTTCCTTCAGAGGATGACTCCAGACGAGCTGCCATGAAGAGGCGGTACATGTGGGAAACGAAGAGCGGCCCTGGAAAGGAGACACAGTTATGCCCCCTGGAGGGAAAGAGAAAAAGCAGTAAAGCACGAGATGGAGGAGCTTGTAGAGATGTAAATTTGTGCGTTGTTCAGCAGGGAGGTGGCACGGTGTGCTTTGTAATGTTAAGGAAGGTGCAGGCTTTAAAGACTAAGCGGGGAGAGGGGGGGAGAAGGGGAGGGGAAACTGGGTCGGGGGTGGGGGCGGTGGGGGCGGTGAGGTCGGGGCGGAGAGCTCTCCAGTGTGGGACAACCTTTTGTACAGGGAAGCTGTGGTTCTTGTGTTAATGCAAAGTAGTGAAACCTGAACCCAAGCTGCTGGTCAGCAAATCGAGAGGGGATAGAACTTTGCTTCATTGTTATTAAAGTTGTCCTGGATTCACCGCAATCGGAGTCTGTCACTTTCAATAGGCCACAGGTACAAACCCTGCTGTTCAAAGGGTAATAAGCAGAAGTCAAGCTGACTGTGACCAGCCCACATAGAGCCCAGACCTTCACCCTACACAGAAATGTCCAAGTTCTCCACTACAGGTATTCCAAAGCCAGAAGATAAGCTGTTACAACTGCATAAGCCTTTCTTGTCCTTTGTTTTCTATTGTACTGAAAACCTTCCTAGCACCGGCTTTTTCTCAACTCAAGAAAAGGTGTCTCTGCGTGGAAAAAACACATCAATGCAGAGCAGCCAAGTTCCCTTGGGGCTTTTTACCTACAGGCATTTTAGACTTGAGATACCCAGGCATAACACAGAGAGATGCTCCATGTGGGGTTTGGGTTCTTGCAACTGTTTTCAACAGAAAATTGCAGCAACTCCAGGCCTTTCATATACAAACACCAGAAATAAAACTTTTCTGAGGTATTTTCCACCAAAAAAAATTAATTCCCCTCACTGAATTTTTTTTCTATTTCTTTATTCCTTAATGTGAGAATGCTGGTCAAGTACTGACTGAGAGTGACAGCTCAGCCTCCTCCCTCCTCTCCCCATGCTGGAATGCATCCCTCCAGCTGCTGCCCCACTAATCATTTCAGGGACACACCTGGAGATACTGGAAAAGGGGCAGCAGCAATGGCAGCAGCACAGCACATCTGGAGGAACCTCAACAAGTAGCACAAGAGGGGTAGAAGATGGAGGTGCCACAGTTGCATACAGGCAGCTGGGCAGGGACAAACCATGGGCACTTGACAGCCAGCCTGAAGAAATGCTGTAAAATTGCACTCTAAAACACCGCAGCTGAGCTCTGCCATGAGTTTCTGAGTACCTGTGAGGGAATTTGCAAACAGCAAAAACAAGGAAAGCTTTTTGCTTTACCTTGTCCTTCCCTTCCAAATCCATGATATTGGAAGACACAAAAAAAGGCCCCTTTTTGTGAAGTATTGGAAGAAATGTGCTGCCTGCCATGATTTTTCAGACTGGAAGGACTGCAGAGGACCAGTCCCCACATGCAGAAATGCTCTATTAAAAGGCATGTACAGTCTCTGATAGGCCTTCCTCTAAGGGGTGCTGGGTGGGGTGCAGCAGGCCTGACAGTGCATATGTTATGCGATCATATGAATGTGCCTCTTCACTGTGAAACTACAAAACTTCTCCTCAAGGTTTTAACACTGACAGAAGATATACAGAATAAAGAGTATCGAATTGTTACTCGTTATTCTTCATTTCTAGTGCAATGGGATTTGATAAGAGACATTGAAACATCGTATTCCACGTCCAGTTGTGGTGCAGCTACTTTACTTAACTCTAAGAAATGGAAAATAATCAATAATGTTTTAATATAAAGAACAAAAGACTGCAAGTTCCTACAGCACCCAAAGGCCTTCCTCTAAGGGGTGCTGATGGGGGGGGGCTGCAGCAGACCGGGCTGTGCATGGGGGGCCGCCCATCACACCCCATCGCCAGGCCCAGCTGAGGTCACAATGCCCCGGGGCAGTATAAAAGGGGGTGTCCTGCCAGGCCCCTGCCAGAGCTGTCCTGGGGACAGCCCCAGGAACACGCAAGAGGAGCAGCTGCTCGAGGAGCTGGGGAAACTTCTCCCAGAGGGCTGAGGGAGGACCACCCTCCGAAGGCCGTGGCCGCACTAAGCATATGCCTTCCTGAGGAGCGCTCCCGAGATCGCCATCCTCATCCCCCGCCAAGCCAGGGGCAGCAGCCGTAAGCAAACGGGATGCAGCAGTTTTGAAGGGGTCTCAGACCACTGGAGCCCATGCCGGCACCCTGCCAATCGCGGGAAGGATCCTTGCCCCCAATTGATGGGGCCAGGGGAGGAGATCAGGCTCCGGGCTGAGGGAGAACAGGGCTAGGGCATCTCCTGGGAGGCGTGACCAGCCGGTGGGAGGAGGGAGCCGGTCTTGCTCACATGCTCAGGGAGTAGCCGATCGCCAGCTCTGCTGCTGGGGTCAGGAAGGAATTTTCCCCCGGGGGGGATTGGCACTGGTCCCCGGGGGTTTTTTGCCTTCCTCTGCAGCACTGAGCAGGACCCCTTGCCAGGGCCCCTCTGGCCCATCTGGGCCGGGTCACTGCCTGCTGCTCGTGCCCCACGAAGGTGGCCTCTCGTGCCCTGCAGCTGGGGGGAGGAGGGCTTTTTTCCCCCACGGTGGGCTTGGAGTTGTGCCCCGGGGGTTTTTGCCTGCCTCTGTGGCACTGAGCGCGCTGGTCCCTTGCCAGGGCTCCTCTGGGCCGTTTTGGCTCAGGGCCCGCTGCTCGTGCCCCACGAAGGTGCACTCGTGCCCCGCGTGCCGGGGGAGGAAGCTTTCTGGACTCCCGGGGCGGGCCCCAAGGGAGGCCCCCCCAGGACTGTCCTCTTTTCCTCGGTAGCACTGAGCACAGTGCTTACAAGGGCTCCTGCCTCGCTGCACCCACGCGGGGTATTGTGCAGCTTTAAGACAAGTAGTGTAGCATTATATGAGGTTAAAGGTAATTAATTTTAAATAATTATTTATTAATGGCAAAAAAGGAAAAGCCATGGCAAAAGGCAAAGCAAGGAAAAAGGGAAAAGCCTCGGCATAAGGAAGGCCATACCAGTAAAATAAAATAAAATAAAAATAAAAAGTAGAATTATCTTTGTGTTGTTCATTGCTTTTTGGAACTGGCTAACTCTTGGCATTCCAGGCCAAGTGTCAGTGAGCAGAGGGAACAGAATAGTATACAACAGGGTGTCGCGGAATGGGAATGAATGGAAATGAATGTGAATGTGTATGGAATGGAGTGGAGTGGAATGGAATGGAAGCCTGATCCAGGGTTTGTCTAGCCCCTTGACAAGAAAGTGGTTCTTCAGGTAGCCTCTGAACCTGCTGCGAGGGGTCCCAGCTTGGAGCCATTGCCCCACACCGTGGCCCTGGGTACCAGGGAGAAGAAATCAGCACCTGACTCTCTGCTTCCCCTCCGCAGCCACACTGCTGACTCCAGTTGCACTTCATGTCAACCAGCACCCCCAGGCCCCTTGCTGCAGCAGGGCTGCTGTCCGGCCACTCTCCCAGCCTTACTCCCTGCCAGGTGTGGAAACTGGCCTTTGGTCTTGGGACACTTTGATGTCACTGACGGTTGCCCAATGCTCCAATCTATCCAGATCCCTCGGCAGGGCCTCTCATCCCTCGAGAGAGTCAACACCACTGCCCAGCTCAGGATCATCAGCACACTTACTAAGCACACATTCAACCCCTGCATCCAGATTCTTGATTCAGGTGTTGAACAGAACTGGCCTTAGAACTGAGCCTGGAAGGAAAGCACTGCTGACCGGTCAACAGACACATGCAGCCCCATTCACTCCTACCCTAGAAGCCCTGCCCCTCAGCCAGCTCTTCACCCAGCACACCATGTCCCTGCTCATCTCAGAGCTGGAAAATGCCTGGGGGAAGACAGGACCAAAAGCCTTAATAAAATCCAGGAAAACTATGTCCACCACTACACCCCACATTCTGTATTGCTCCAAATAGCCAATCGCTGGTGTGAGAAACTATGTACTAAGGTATTGTTTATTAAGATTTATGTTAAGCTCAATGTAAAGGCTAAGCAACAAAAGATATGGAATCACCTATGTAAACAGCTATCAGACACTGCTTGCTTAAGATAAGATAACCACAAACTAAATCAGACACCGCTTGTGTAAGATAACCGCCAGACATCCAGGAACCGACAGAAACAGGACAAACAACCCCATATAAGGACATAAGGGTGAGGGATCAACTATGGGATAAAGGAGAAAAATGTATAAAAAGGAACTGTTTGAACTGCTCAGGACGGCAGTTGGCGGAACGCAGATTCCCCTGCCGTCCAGCGCTGTATTTGCTCATATTCTACTTGCTATAATTAATAAAATTTTAATTGGATTATGATCCATTGTGGTCTCAATTTATAACAATTCCTGGTGCCGTGACTCGGATAAGGAACGGTGGGCTTCTGTCCTCCGGGGAGGCGCCCCGCGGCAATCCGCGGCCCCGCGACCGACAGCCTACCTCAACCTTACCGACGAACCTAAATTCTAGAATAATGAGCAAATGAGGAACCGGTAAAATCCCATAAAATTCTGTGCACGGGAGTCCGGACGAAGACGCAGGACGCGTAAGTATATTGCGAATTTGTTCGCGGGTTTGCCGTTCGGGCGGGGTTGGATATCCTGGAATATAACGAATGAGAGGTTCGACATACTGAACCAAGCGAGTGCGGACCCTTCAGTACTGCGGTTCCCATCTCCCGCGAGGGACTGGGCCAGGACCAAGGGGAGCATGTGAGAGTGTGGTTGTGGATATTCCAGAAGATGGGGGTGAAGGAAAGCAAGCCTTCGACACCCAGGGGGGGAGTATCTGTATCCTCCATACCTAAGAATACCCCTCTAGCATATATCTTAGATAACTGAAAAAATTTTCCCGGGTCAACAGGATTGTACTAAGATATGGGGAGGGAAGAAAATCTCTAAAAATGTATATTGGCCAATTTATGGATCAGAGGAAGAATGGGTAAGACAGCAATTAAACCTCTGGGTTAATAATAATAAAAAAACCCCTTAACCCGGAGGAGAGTCAGTATGCGGAAGTGTGGCTAGAAAGACCAGGAGCTAGCCTTTACCCACTGAATGAAGTAAAAACTAAACAAAAGAAAAAGAAGGAAGAGTTAGACGAAACCCTTCTAACTCCCCCTCCTTACATTCCTCCTCCTGCTCCCGCAGCCCCTCCAGAGGTCCCCAGAGCGCCCACTCCCCCACCAGAATTGGAGCAAGGGTCTCCCCCTCCTCCTAGACGCGTGACTAGAAGTCAAAAAGGGGCAGCTCAGATGTATCCTCTAAGGGAAATGCCCATGGGGGGACCTCAACCTGTGATTGGATATATTTCTGTACCCCTAAGCTCGGCTGACCTACAAGATTTTAAAAGAACCGAGATGGGAAACTTAATTGAGGACCCACTCGGAGTGGCAGAAAGATTGGATCAATTTTAGGGCCAAACCTTTATACTTGGGATGAGATGCAATCTATCCTTGGTCAATTATTTACTACCGAGGAAAGAGATATGATCAGACGAGCAGGAATGAGACTGTGGGATGCTCAGCATGCCCAGGGACCCCAAGCAGATATTAAATGGCCACTCCAAAGACCTAATTGGGATAATCAGGATCCGGTGCATAGAACTCATATGCAGGACCTAAGAACTATAGTAATTCAGGGGATTAGAGAAGCAGTACCCCATGGCCAGAATATCTATAAAGCATTTAATGAAATGCAAAAGAAAGATGAGAGCCCTACTGAGTGGCTGGAACGACTGAGGAAAGCCCTTCAGCTGTACTCTGGGGTAAATCCAGACGAACCTTTAGGGCAAGCGTTCCTCAAAACAGTTTGTGGCAAAATCATGGGAAGATATCAGAAAGAAGATTGAAAAGTTAGAAGACTGGCAGAATAGAGGGTTGGATGAATTATTGAGGGAAGCTCAGAAAGTCTATGTAAGGTGAGAAGAAGAAAGCAGCAAGCAACAAGTAAGAATGATTGTAGCAGCAGTCAGAGAGGATCGCAAAGGGCGAGTAGGCGAAAATAGACCTACTGGATCGAAACAAGGGAATGCAGTAGTAAGAAAGGAACAAGGATGTTGTTTTTATTGTGGAAAGAAGGGACATATAAAGAAGAATTGCAGAGAAAAGATTAGGAATGAGGAAATATTAAAAATAGAATAGGAAAGTAAGGGGCTCTATATTTTAGGGGACCGGAGCCATCAGGAGCCCTTGATAAAATTAAAAATAGGTCCCCATAAACAAGAGTTCACCTTTTTAGTAGACACTGGGGCTGAGAAATCGACTATTAGGCAAATACCAGAGGGATGTAAAGTTTCCCCTGAAAAAGCACAAGTAATTGGGGCAAAAGGAGAACCCTTTAAAGTAAGCAAAATCAAAAATGTGGTATTCGAAACTGAAAATAAATTTGGAATGGGTGAACTCTTGCTCATCCCTGAAGCAGAATTTAATCTGTTAGGACGGGATTTAATTGTTGAATTGCAATTAGAAATTAAAGTAAAAAATCAAGAGCTAACGGTGTCTGCTTATCCTTTGACCGTGGATGATCAAAAACAAATTAACCCCGATGTCTGGTACTTTCCGGACACAATAAGTAAACTGGAAATCCCATCGATTAAAATTCAAATTTCCGAACCCCACATACCTGTGAGGGTAAGGCAATATCCCATATCCCTAGAAGGACGAAGAGGATTAAAACCAGAAATTGATCGATTGTTAGCACAAGGAATCTTAGAGCCTTGTATGTCACCCTTTAACACCCCCATTTTGCCTGTAAGGAAGCCAAATGGGAAATATCGGCTTGTACATGATTTAAGGGAAATAAACAAAAGAACTATCACCCGGTTCCCTGTAGTAGCAAATCCATACACACTGCTAAGCAAGCTAGGACCCCATAACTCCTGGTACAGTGTGGCTGATTTAAAGGATGCCTTTTGGGCCTGTCCACTGGCAGAAGAATGCCGTGATTATTTTGCCTTTGAGTGGGAAGACATAGAGACAGGCCGTAGACAGCAATTGAGATGGACCGTGCTCCCCCAAGGATTCACTGAGTCCCCTAATCTGTTTGGACAGGCCCTGGAAGAGCTCTTAAAAGAATACCAGGTACAAACGGGAAATGTGCTGTTACAGTATGTAGATGATCTGCTCATAGCAGGGAATAATAAGGAGGATGTAAGAAAAGAAAGCATTCGACTCCTAAACTTTCTTGCACAAAAGGGACTACGGGTATCACAAGAAAAGTTACAATTTGTGGAGGAAAAAGTGAAATATTTGGGGCATTATTTGTTTAACGGCAAGAAGATATTGGATCCAGAGCGCATTAAAGGAATTCTGGAATTACCTATGCCTGTCACTAAGAGGCAAATTCGGCAGGCATTAGGGCTATTTGGGTATTGTAGGCAATGGATAGAGAACTACAGCTTTAAAGTTAAATTTTTATATGAACAACTATCTAAAGACAAAATACCCAAGTGGACCCCTCAGGATCAAGAGCAGTTTGCCAGTCTCAAAAAGGAGCTAAGTCAAGCACCGGTTTTGAGCCTCCCAGATTTACAACGGCCATTCCATTTATTCGTTAACATACATGAAGGAACGGCATTCGGAGTATTAACTCAGGAATGGGCCGGACAAAAGAAACCGGTGGCATACCTATCAAAGCTGTTGGATCCTGTGAGCAGGGGTTGGCCAAGTTGTTTACAAATCATTGTTGTTGCTGCTGCCTTATTACTTGAAGAAACGAATCGTATTACCTTTAATGGAGAAGTTGTCCTATATGCGCCTCATAACATAAAGGGGGTGCTTCAACAAAAAGCAGAAAAATGGCTTACAGATAGCCGACTACTAAAGTATGAGGGAATACTCATAGAATCTCCAAAACTGTCCCTAAGGACTGTCGGAGTGATTAACCCTGCAGAATTTCTATACCCAGGGGAAAGTCCTGAGTTAGTACATGATTGTCTTCAAACGATTGAACAACAAACACGAATTCGACCAGATCTAGAAGAAGAGGAATTACAACATGGAGAAATATTTTTCATAGATGGGTCATCTCGAATAGTGGAAGAAACAGCTGTCCGGACTGCTGAGTGTGGATGGACTCATGCCAGTCGCATTAAAGGCCCAGTGACGAGACCCCACTGGAAAGTAATCAGTACTCCAGGTGACACCAAGATAACCCTGAAAAGATAACGTAATGATAGAGACTTTATTTGATTATTTTGCCGTATTACCTTTTGGTATAAAGTGTGTATTGCTGTTTATATTTGCTATAATTATTTCTTTTTTTATCTACTATATATGGAAGCGTACAAAGTGTGTTGAAGGAAATTGCTAAACTTATGCAACCACACAATATTGAATATAGAAAATATGTTGATGTCAATAATATAAGCACTCTAGATATACGAATTAGGTGTAATAATTTAAACTGTAATTGTTATCCATTTGCTTGTTTTAGGTGTAAGGTATGTCAGGATAAATGGTGGACACACTGTGAATATGGATACCCTCCAATAGGAGTTTGCACACAGTGTTGGAAAATTCAAAGAACTCTCACTGAGTGGAAATTAAAACAATTAGAGTCTAAACAAGAAATTATTCGAGAATCCCATGAGTGGTGGGAGATTTTTGCCAAAGGAATAAACCCTCAATAATGTTGTTACCACTCCAACGAACCAGTCCCCTTTGTAGCTGAAATTTTGGTTATAAAGTGCAGAAGGGAAGTACTAACTGTGTCTTGCTTTGCCCCATTAGTTAAAGCTGCAAAGTGGGAAGCCTATATAAACAGGCAGAAAGCCCGAAACAGCTATTCTCCTGAAGAATTCCCTTGCTGCCGAGAAGATGGTACACCCCGTGGCTCGAAGCAACCGAGTCGACGGGCGAGGCAGAGGAGGAATAAACTGTGGAGAAAAGAACCAGAACAATGGGACGCAAAAGCAGCAATGGCCGAACTTCCCCAGGACTGGTAAAAATATACTTAAATTGGCAAAATTGACAGACACCCTTTTTCCTGGTATACTGTTAGTTTTGCTATTGATAATAACCCAAGCAAATGGAAACCCTCATGAACCTATGAACTGGACAATAACAAACATAAAATATCCAAATAATCCAATCCAAGCACGAGCTACACCGGGCCCAGTTAGTTTCAATGTGAGTTTGCATGATTTAATTACTGAAGAAGAACGTAAAGATGTAGCAGATATATGTAAACCAATTTATATATGTCCAGCATCAAACCCTGGTAAAGCATACTGTAATTATCCAGGTCATTATTACTGTGCATATTGGGGGTGCGAAACATGGGCCTCTGAGTGGTCCGCATCTGGAGACCAATATCTAGAAATAAAGTGGTCACCGGAAGGATGCCAGAGACCTAAGTTACACGGAGACCGGTGCGGTCACTGCCTAAGTAAACCGAATCCTTGTATGGGCATCAATATAACTATAAAAAAATCCTACTCAGGAATCTTGGCTAGCAGGGAAATATTGGGGAGTTAGATTTTGGGAACCAGGGGCGGACAGAGGAAGCATTTTTTGAATTGTCAAAGAAAGAATGCCTCATGACCCTTTACCAGTAGGACCAAATCTGGTCCTGAATCCACCCACTTCCTCTAAAAAAAAAAAAAAAAAAAAAAAAAAAAAATGTTCGTCCCCATAATTGTCGTAACCCCTTCTCCAGACTCCCTTTCGGAAACAACTAATGACACTGTAACTGAATTCTCCTTATCCAGGGATCTAGAGTTGTCAGAATCCAAAGACCCCTTATGGAATCTAATGCAAGCCTCTTATCGTGCCCTTAATGAAAGCAAACCAAATTTAACTGAAGAATGCTGGTTATGTTATAATGTTAGACCACCATATTTTGAGGCAATTGGAAAACCAGGTAAAATTCAATGGTCTAATGGTTCAAACCCACGAGAATGTCCATGGGATGACCAGAGGAACCATACGCAAGGAATTACTATTCAATTAGTAACAGGTCAAGGAAAATGTATAGGTACAGTGCCCGAAAAGTATCAGCCTTTGTGCTACCGAACAATCACTAACACCATTATAGAGAAACACAAACGTCAGTGACAAATGGGCTATCCCGACACCGGGAGCTAAATGGGTTTGTTCAGACATCGGAGTAACGCCTTGCCTATCCCTAAAAGTGTTTGATCAATCTCAGTTTTGTGTGCAGGTGATTATTGTTCCTCGTCTGATCTATCACACCTCTGAGGAGGTGATATGCCACTTTGAAGGAGACCTGAATAGACAAAAACGAGAGCAAATTACAGTGGTAACCCTAGCTACACTGCTGATAGCTGGCGGAGTTGGGGCAGGCACAGGTATAGCCTCTCTCATAAAAGGTCAAGAACTGCAGAATTTACAACTAGCAGTAGATGAAGATTTAGCCAAAATTGAGCGATCAATTCAGAATCTGGCTACCTCAGTAAAATCCCTATCAGAAGTAGTATTACAAAATAGGAGGGGACTAGATTTGTTATTTTTAAAGGAAGGAGGACTTTGTGTGGCCCTCAAGGAAGAATGTTGTTCATTTGCTGATCACACTGGTGTAGTGCAAGACGTGATGGCTGAACTTCGAAAAAGACTGGACCAACGGAAAAGGGAAAGAGAAGCAAATAAATCATGGTATGAAAATTGGTTCAATGCCTCACCTTGGTTAACAACTCTGATATCTACCTTAGCAGGACCATTATTCATGATAATTTTAGGCCTTATATTTGGGACTTGTATATTACGCTATGTTTTGCAATTTATTAAAGAACGCTTTGAAATAGCAAAATTGCTTGTAGTCACTGCAAGAAATGAATCTGTTAGTGAAGATGATTAATAATAATAGTAAAAAGAGAAAAAGGTGGGATTGTGAGAAACTATGGACTAAGGTATTGTTTATTAAGATTTATGTTAAGCTCAATGTAAAGGCTAAGCAACAAAAGATATGGAATCACCTATGTAAACAGCTATCAGACACTGCTTGCTTAAGATAAGATAACCACAAACTAAATCAGACACCGCTTGTGCAAGATAACCGCCAGACATCCAGGAACCGACAGAAACAGGACAAACAACCCCATATAAGGACATAAGGGTGAGGGATCAACTATGGGATAAAGGAGAAAAACGTATAAAAAGGAACTGTTTCAACTGCTCAGGACGACAGTTGGCGGAACGCAGATTCCCCTGCCGTCCAGCGCTGTATTTGCTCATATTCTACTTGCTATAATTAATAAAATTTTAATTGGATTATGATCCATTGTGGTCTCAATTTATAACACTGGGAACGGCAATGAGCCGTTTGTCTCCAACAACCCGTCTGTCAAGGTACCAGAACCTCAGAGACAGGGTAACGCTTTGTGGACTACAGCCAGGAGCTGAGCACCACGCAGCCGCTCACTCAGAGGAGGGTGAGGAAGGGGAAGGGGAAGGAAACCAGAAGCTGGACTGTCCCCAAACCACGCGTCCTGCAGCCATGCACTCCTTCCCCACCAGCCCCCTTTATGGTCAGCATCATGTCGTGGCATGGAATAGCCCCTTTGGAAGGTTTGGCTCACTAGTCGTGGCTGTGTCCCCTCCTAGTCCTGGCTGTGTCCCCTCCCTACTTCCTGCATGCCACCACCTTCTGTCATTGGCAGGGCAGTGTGAGAAGCTGAAATGTCCTGGCTGCATGGGAACATGTGATCTCTGGGGACCTGGTGTGCTATGGTCCTGAGATGCTGCGTTGTTTCTGCCCTGAGTGAGCACTGAACCACAACTGAGCTAGTGATTCAGTATTTTCCTGTACAAGATCACGTGCTTCAGGTCAACTTTTGCTCATTATAATACAAACCCACACCCCCATCTGAAAAGCTACCCGGCCTCCAAGGTGCGACCACCCCTCACTCAACATGCACTCTGAATTTCTCTTAATTTCCTTTAAATCCAAAGCACAGCAAACCAACACAGCAAAGCTATGCATACCTAGAGTCACTCTAGCTCCACCTGATAGGTAAAAATAGTATAAAAGTAGCCCAAAACCAGAGGCCGGGAAGGGAAGATACTGTTGTAACTAGTCAAAAAAGACACCATCACCAACCATGGTCGGCTTCTGGGACCAGACGACGGGCTGAGCCTCTCGTATCCGCCACCCCCAGGGACGCCATTTAGCTCTCCTAGGAAACTTAGAGATCTCTAGAGAGAATTCTTTACGTTGCTGTATGGCTCAGATACTTTCACGTTGCTTTATGTGTACCTTTACGTGCTCTTATGTTGCTGTGCTATTGCATGTGCTGTTGTGGATGGTGGAGCATCACCGGCAATCCAAAGCAGCTGCGCTCTGATCCCAACACACAGCACCATTCCCTAATCCAGCTGTGCCAGCTCCTCCCTGGACGCCACCCACCCGACCCAGTGTGGCCGTGCTGCCTCATCGACCGTGACTGGAGGGAACGGTGCTTGCACCATTTGTGACTCTGCAGCAGTCGTGACAGGGCAGCACTGTACGTGACCGGGCTCAGAGCGCAGGATCTGCACTCGCTCAGACTCCGAGCTGCCCCCAGCCCCTCATATCCCCGAGGACAAGCTGGAACACAAGCAGGTTGATTCTCCGCTAAATTCCTTTACCTCTTTAATGTCAAAGAGGGGGAAGGAGAGGGGAAAGAAAACCAAAGGCCAACCTCATGGGCTGGGATGAAGATGGTTTACTGGGACAGCAGAGAGAGAGGAGTAACAGTAACAGGACTGTATAGCAAAATACACAAATCTGGTGATACACCATGCAGTTTCCAGCTGAACTGCACAGCTCAGCTGTACAAATTGTTCAAAAATACCATTTCCTGGGAAGCAGGATGAGCGGTTTGGCGCAAACAACCTCTCCTGCAAGGTAACAGAACCTGCAGAGGCCGGGTAATGTTTTGTGGGCTGGGTCTCGCCTCACAAGGGGCTTGATCCCACAAGCATCTGCGGGTGGGACTAAGGCCTCCATCCTCCCAAGGCCGGAAGGGCTCTTGTGCTCAAAGCAGCCGCTCTGACAAACTGGACATTACGCTTCTGCATTCGATAAACCATCTGGACACTGGCCCTGCAAGGGCAGCCCCTCAGTCAGCAGCTGCCCTGACTGAGAGACAGGACACTGTCCTTGTCCCATAAGGAACAGTGACAGGCAGGCGGGGCCCTGCAGAGGCACAGCGCCTTCTAGCTACAGTCCAGTGTGAGGCCACTGAACGGGGTCACTGCTCCATCAGCCCACCTGGGGGGGTCAAATGACCCCTTGGTTGGGACCCCCATTCCCCACCAACTCATTTCCAGAACACTCTGCAACTCAACACTGAGCCTGCACAAGATATGCTAGGCCTCCCTGAAGGGTGGGGACAGGGAGCATCAAAGATGCAGATTCGGGACATCTGGCACGCACCCTCCATCCAAGCACCACACCTTTATGACCAGCTATGCTGGATCCACAGGTAGCGACATCTTCTTCTTTTTTCTCTTTTACTCTCTTTCTCAGTCTCTCTCAACTTCTACCCTTGTTCTCAGCACAGAACCGTAACAGCACTTCCAGGTTTGCTAAGTTCTACTGACTGGGATCCGTTGCTCCCAATATATGGTGTGGGGCAGTTCCGTTTGCAAGCTTTATGGCTGTACTGGCTTTTAAGGAAAGCTGTGCTTTGCTGGGACCTCCTGGGTGATTGTTGTTACTCCTGAGTACCACGCCGAGGATCAGAAGCTGATCTTGCTGGTGTGGTTGTTAAAAGAGAGCAGCTAAGAGAGGGTTAACCTGGCCCTTGGGGCAGGTAGCAAAGGTCAACTCTACAGGTACCCATCTGCTGGGGACCGGGACAGACAGGTCTCAATCTCCCTGGTTTGCCTTGCCTGCCTGGTGGGACCTGACAGCGTCCCAAAGCCAGACTGTCTCCAAACCACGCATCCTGGATGCCTCCGCCTTCTCCAAAACACAAGAGTGTAAGAACCTGAACAGACCTTGACTGCTTGGGAACAACTAAAAACATCAGTGAGTTATCAGCACTGCTCCCATCCTGACTGCCAAACACAGCACCACACCAGCTGCTAGAAGGAAAAATTAACTCTGTCCTGGCCGAACCCACAACACTGATCTAGGAAGGAGGAGGTTCTTCACCTGGGGAAAGAGATGCTCCTCCTTGTGTCTGAAGTGTTTTGGCTGTTTCCTCCTCTGCTTGGGAGACGTGACTGCAATTGCCTAACTGAGCGCACCATTTCCTAACACTTTCTCTCTGTGCCACCCCTGCAGGGGCTGCAGTGGGGCCAGCACAGGTTTTAGGACTCGAAAGGTGCCCTCAAGATTAATGGTTGTCACTTTACCGTTTTCTCAGCTTCTTGCCCAGCAAGAACTGACTACAAACAGACCCTTTTCCCAGAGGGAGGAACTCTCAAACTGTGTGAATATAGCCCAGTGGGGTGAGTTGGACCCTCTGGTCCATGCTGCCGCTGGTGTATTGGTGCCCCACTAACTGCAAAGCCCTGTGCAGAACGGAGTGGATCCCTGAAGCGCGCTGCGGCCAAGGCCCAAAACACTCCTGCTTCAAAACCTATTTCCAAGGCCTCTTCCTGAACGGGGCTCCAATCCCAGCCAGCTCTTACAGGTCATACGGGGGGCAAGCTATGAGGGAGAAGTCTGGAATAGCTTCCCTCCAGCACACCGGCAAGCCTAGGGCACCTTGTGAGTCCCTTCTCTTTTCTGCTATCTGTATTTGTTCTAAGGCAGGCAGGCTGCTGGGACGAAGACACACTGAACCCCCCTTCCCACCACATGCTCAGAAACTACCTCAGGAGAGGGAAGTTGCACCTTTTCTGCTGGAATCTGAGTCCCAGACTTTCTAGATGAGGAATTCTTTTTGTTTGGGTTCGTCCTACTGTGCTACTATCAGGTCCTCCCACTAATATATCACTGGTTTGGGTTTGCGTGGCAAGGATTGGGGTTGGCGGGGTGGCTCTAGGGGTGGCTTCTGCAAGCAATTGCTAGAAGCTTTCTGTGGGTCCGACAGAGCAGATTCGAGCGGGCTCAAGGATGGATCTGTCGCTGACCAACGCCGAGCCCAGCAGTGATAGTAGCAGCCTGTATGTAAGGGAACATATGTAAGAGGGGGAAAAAGTAAGCATCAGCTTTGTGCCACCAGAGAAGGGAGTGGCTACACAGGGAAGTCTGCTGCCTTAAGGGAGCTTCAGTTAGGGACTTAAACAAGCGAGTCCCAACCTTGGTCAGGGACACGGATTATTGTCTGCTTTTAATTTTTCAAATAGGTAGTAATGAAAAACATAAAAGAAAACTGAGCACCATTAAGAAGGATTTTAGGGCCCTGGGATGCATGGTGCGAGGATCTGGAGCACAGGTAGTGTTCTCGTCCATCATTCCTACTACAAGGAATAGGGAGGGTTGGTTTGAGAAGAGCCAGGAAACAAATACCTGGCTCAGAGCCTTGGGTCCTTTGAGAATGGGCTGGCTCGAGCCTCACCAGCCTTGCTTTCGAGGGATGGGGAGCACTTATCCCCTAGGGGCAGAAGGATACTGTCCAAGAAGCTGACAGGGCTCATTAATAGAGCTTTAAACTAGATAGGAAGGGGGAGAGGGACAGGGCCAGGCTAGATGGAAAAAAGCCTGGGTGTGGTGGTAGAGTTACTGAGGGATGGTGTGCTGGTAATGACCTCTGGTCAGCCATCCTAGCTAATCAGGGGGATAGTGTTCTAACTCAGAGTAGAGATGTAGCTACTACTGATAGGCTAGGTAACTTAAACAGCTGTTCCTTGGGAAGCAAGGCTTCCCCAAGGAGCACAACAAGATCAGCAGACCAGCAGAAGTGCATCTACACCAATGCACGCGGCATGGGGAACAAAAAAGAGGAATTAGAAGTCCTTGTAAGTACAGGAAATTATGATGTGATTGCCATCACAGAAACGTGGTGGGATAATTCACATAACTGGAGTGCTGCAGTTGCTGGTTATAAACTATACAGGCGTGACAGGCTGGGTAGGAGAGGAGGTGGGGTAGCCCTGTATGTCAGAGAATGCATTGACAGCCTAGAGCTGGAGTATGATGAAGACAGGGTCAAGTGTCTCTGGGTGAAAATCAGAGGAGAACAAAATCAGCGAGATATAGTGATGAGAGTCTGCTATAGACCACCTGACCAGGAGGAGGAAGCTGATGAGTTGGTTTTTAAACAACTGGGAGAAGTCTCGCGATCACCAGCCCTTGTCCTTATTGGGGACTTCAACTTACCGGATGTCTCCTGGAGGTACAATACAGCAGGGAGGAAACAGTCTAGCAGGTTCCTGGAGGGTTTGGAAGACAACTTCCTGACCCAGCTGGTAAATGAACCCACAAGGGAAGGTGCCCTGCTGGACTTGTTTGTCAATAGAGAAGACCTGGTGGGGGATGTGAAGGTTGGAGGACGCCTGGGGCACAGTGATCATGAGCTTATAGAATTCTTAGTACTGGGAGAAGTAAGGAAGGGAGACAGCAGAACAAGCACCTTAGACTTCCGTAGGGCTGACTTTGGACTGTTCAGAAAGCTGCTCGATAAGATTCCATGGGAGGCAGCCCTTGAGGGCAAAGGAGCCCAAGAGGGTTGGTTGCTCCTCAAGAAGGTAATCTCGGCGGCACAAGAACAGGCTGTCCCAGTCGGTCAGAAGAGGGGTCGGCGAGTTAGGAAGCCAGCCTGGCTGAGTAGAGAGATTCAGGCTGATATACGGGAAAAGAAGGGAAACTATGAGCTTTGGAAGAAGGGGCAGGTGTCTTGGGATGATTATAGGAAATTAGTGAGATCATGTAGGGAGAAAGTCAGAAGGGCTAAAGCTGATCTGGAACTCAGGCTGGCCAGTTCTGTAAAAGATAATAAAAAGTCTTCTATAGGTATATTAATAGAAAAAGGAGGGTCAAGGAGAATCTCCAGCCCTTATTGGATGCTGATGGCACATTAGTGACAAGGGATGAGGACAAGGCTGAGGTCCTTAATTCCTTCTTTGCCTCAGTCTTTAACAGTAAAGAAGGATATTCTGTGAGTACTCATCCTCTGGAACTGGCTGACAGGGAGGGGAAGAATAACAAAGTTCCCATGGTTCAGGAGGAAATGATTAGCAACCTACTTGGCCAGTTAGATACCCACAAGTAATGGGGCCAGATGGGATTCACCCAAGGGTACTGAGGGAGCTGTCAGATGTGCTTGCCAAACCCCTTTCCATCATCTATCAGCAATCCTGGCAGACTGGGGAAGTTCCAGTCGACTGGAGGCTGGCAGATGTTACACCCATATACAAGAAGGGTCGGAAGGAGGATCCAGGGAACTACAGGCCTGTCAGTCTGACCTCAGTCCCAGGGAAGATCATGGAGAGGGTCATCTTGGGAGCTATCATGCAGCACATGCACGATGGCCAGGGGATCAGGCCTAGTCAACATGGGTTTACAAAAGGTAGATCCTGTCAAACTAACCTCATCACCTTCTATGACAAGGTGACCCGCTTAATGGATGAGGGTAAGGCTGTGGATGTGATCTACCTGGACTTTGGTAAAGCCTTTGACACAGTTTCTCACAGCATTCTGACTGAGAAACTGGCTGCCACTGGCCTGGACAGGTGGACCCTCAGCTGGGTTAAAAACTGCATGGATGGCCAAGCCCAGAGGGTGGTGGTGAACGGAACAAAATCCAGCTGGAGGCCGGTCACGAGTGGCGTCCCCCAGGGCTCAGTCCTGGGTCCAGTCTTGTTCAACATCTTTATCAATGATCTCAATGAAGGGATTGAATGCTCCCTCACTAAGTTTCCAGATGACACTAAACTAGGAGGAAGTGTTGATCTGCCTGAGAGTAGGGAGGCTCTTCAGAGGGATCTGAACAGACTGGACCGATGGGCTGAGTCCAATGGGATGAAGTTTAACAAGGCCAAGTGTAGAGTGCTGCACATGGGACATAACAACCCCATGCAGCGCTACAGGCTTGGGGGAGACTGGCTGGAGAGTTGTCAGGCAGAGAAGGACCTGGGGGTGTTGGTTGACTGCAGACTGAATATGAGTTGTCAGTGTGCTCAGGTGGCCAAGAAGGCCAATGGCATCTTGGCTTGTATCAAAAACAGTGTGGCCAGTATGTCTGGGGAGGTGATTGTGCCCCTGTACTCGGCATTGGTGAGGCCACACCTTGAGTACTGTGTCCAGTTCTGGGCTCCTCACCACAAGAAGGACATGGAGGTCCTGGAGCGAGTCCAGAGAAGGGCAACCAGGCTGGTGAAGGGGCTGGAGGGCAAATCCTGTGAGGAGCGGCTGAGGGATCTGGGGCTGTTTAGCCTAGAGAAGAGGAGGCTGAGGGGAGACCTTATCACTGCCTACAACTATCTGAAGGGAGGTTATAGAGAGGTAGGTGATGGTCTCTTCAGCCAGGTGACAGGAGATAGGACAAGGGGGAATGGCATGAAGCTGTGCCAGGGCAGGTTTAGATTGGATGTTAGGAAAAAATTTTTTACTGAAAGAGTTGTCAGGGCCTGGAACAGGCTGCCCAGGGAGGGGGTTGAGTCGCCTTCCCTGGATGTGTTCAAGAAAAGGGTAGATGAAGTACTGGGGGATATGGTTTAGTTTAGTATGTGAATGGTTGGACTTGATGATCTTAAAGGTCTTTTCCAACCTTATTATTCTGTGATTCTGTGAAAGGAGGCCCTGGCTGTACTTTGGGCATGGATCCCAACGTTCTAGCTCAGAAAATTACATCCTTTCCACCATACCCATGCAACCTCCCTTGGATTTCAAAGTCTGTCCTACTTTCATGGGAGTCTCTTGGCACGATCTGCCCAACCCCAGGCTCCAGATACACGTTTTTGCATTTCCTCCAGGCTGTAGCTGCGGAAGTCACACACCCTCAAACTCCCTGAGAGGGTGTCAGGTGCCTCGTCCTCCACACTGCATGGCCTCATCTACTTTACATCTGGCACAGAAAGGGAACAACTCAGAGGGATGGTCTCTGTGCCACAGGAATGGTTTGTGTCACAGCCTGAGAGAAGAGTAAGGCCCCTGGCTTTGTTCTTGGGAGCTCAGGGGCAGAGGACAGGTCAGGGACACCCAACAGCTGTGCCCGCTGCATGGCCACCAAAGGCAGGGACAGCCCCTGGGCCTCCTGGGCACAGGGACTGCCTGGGGCCCAGCACCCCAAAGGCCTTCCTCTAAGGGGTGCTGGGTGGGGCTCCAGCAGGCCAGGCTGTGCATGGGAGGGCCCCCAAAAGACTGCCAGTGCATATGTTAGGGGATCATATGAATGTGCCTCTTTACTGTGAAACTACAAAACCTCTCCTCAAGGTTTTAACACTGACAGAAGATATACAGAATAAAGAGTATCGAATTGTTACTCGTTATTCTTCATTTCTAGTGTGCTGGGATTTGATAAGAGACATTGAAACATCGTATTCCACGTCCAGTTGTGGTGCAGCTGTATCGCGTTTTGACTTGACTTAATTCTAAGAAATGGAAAATAATCGATAATTTTTTAATATAAAGAACAAAAGACTGCAAGTTCCTACAGCACCCAAAGGCCTTCCTCTAAGGGGTGCTGGGGGGGGCTGCAGCAGGTAAGGCTGTGCATGGGGGGCCGCCCGTCACACCCCATCGCCAGGCACCGCTGAGGTCACAATGCCCCGGGGCAGTATAAAACGGAGTGTCCTGCCAGGCCCCTGCCAGAGCTGTCCTGGGGACAGCCCCAGGAACACACAGGAGGAGCAGCTGCTCGAGGAGCTGGGGAAATTCCTCCCAGAGGGCTGAGGGAGGACCGCACTCCGAAGGCCATGGCCGCACTAAGCATATGCCTTCTTGAGGAGCGCTCCCGAGATCGCCATCCTCATCCCCCGCCGAGCCAGGGGCAGCAGCCGTAAGCAAACGGGATGCAGCAGTTTTGAAGCTTTGGAGCCCATGCCGGCACCCTGCCAGGCGCGGGAAGGATCCTTGCCCCCAAGTTGATGGGGCCAGGGGAGGAGATCAGGCTCCGGGCTGAGGGAGAACAGGGCTAGGGCATCTCCTGGGAGGCGTGACCAGCCGGTGGGAGGAGGGAGCCGGTCTTGCTCACATGCTCAGGGAGTAGCCGATCGCCAGCTCTGCTGCTGGGGTCAGGAAGGAATTTTCCCCCGGGGGGGATTGGCACTGGTCCCCGGGGGTTTTTTGCCTTCCTCTGCAGCACTGAGCAGGACCCCTTGCCAGGGCCCCTCTGGCCCATCTGGGCCGGGTCACTGCCTGCTGCTCGTGCCCCACGAAGGTGGCCTCTCGTGCCCTGCAGCTGGGGGGAGGAGGGCTTTTTTCCCCCACGGTGGGCTTGGAGTTGTGCCCCGGGGGTTTTTGCCTGCCTCTGTGGCACTGAGCGCGCTGGTCCCTTGCCAGGGCTCCTCTGGGCCGTTTTGGCTCGGGGCCCGCTGCTCGTGCCCCACGAAGGTGCACTCGTGCCCCGCATGCCGGGGGAGGAAGCTTTCTGGACTCCCGGGGCAGGCCCCAAGGGAGGCCCCCCCAGGACTGTCCTCTTTTCCTCGGTAGCACTGAGCACAGCCCCTTGACAGGGCTCGCTTTCCCCAGGGGTTCTTGCTTGGCCAAAACAGACCCTGCTTACAAGGGCTCCTGCCTCGCTGCACCCACACCGGGCAGGCACAGGAGCACTTCTCCTGCACCACTGGCAGAGCCTGACAGGGAAAGGCAGCAAAGATCACAGGCAAGGAAAAAGCAAAGCAAAGCATAGAAATGTAGAGATTTAAGTAGTGTAGCATTGTATGAGGTAACAGAAGATAAATTAAAAAACAGAGAAAAGGCAAAAAAAAGGAAAAAGGAAAAATGAAAGGAAGAATGCATAAGGCACCCATATCTTGAAGGGTTGGGGGATTGACAGGTAATATGATATATTGAGGGGCTTGTTTTGGTGCTTGTTGGGCTGTCTGTTGAAAGTTTGGTAGAGTGTTGGAAGTTTGGGGTGGTTACTGTTGATAGTGTAGCTGTTTTGTCCATTTGGTTGGATTTTAGTGGAGTGGTGATGTTGTATTCATGGGGTGTAGGTATATTTCAGATTGCTGGGTGGGGATTGTTGTTAGCTTTGTGGTGTCAGAGCTTGTGCAGGTGGAGGTCGGTTAGTGATTCATTGATTGTTTTGTGATGGAAGTAGTAGGGCTGGGAATAGCATGGAGATTAAAATGAAGGGGATTCCTAGGAGGGATGGGCTTCTAAATTGGTCAAAGAAGCTTAAGTTCATGGTGAAGTTCAAGAGTGGGTTTTAGTATTTGCAGGGGGTTTATTGTGGACTGGGTTGGTAGGGGAAAACGATAAAAGTTTAGGTTGAATAATTAGTGAGAGGGTTAATCATGCTATAAGTATAATGCAAAATCATGGGTTTGGGTTAAACTGTGGCATGCCACTAAGGAGGTGTTGGTGGACCTCTTTCTCTAGCTTAAAAGGCTAGTGCTGTTGCATAGCTTCTTAATGATTAGGATGATAGTAGTGAGGATCGGTTTCCAAGTGGACAAGAGGTGTAGATTCTACTACAATTGGTATGTAGCTGTGGTTGGCACTGCAAATTTTGGAGCATTGGCCATAGAAGGTGCCTGGGCAGGTAGTGATGAATGATGTCTGGTTTAGTTGTCCTGGGATTGCATTGGGCTTTTACCCCTAATGTGGGGATTGCTCAGGAGTGTAAGACATCATCGGCTGTGATGATAATGCGGATGGGGGATTCTATTGGAATAACCAAGCAGTGGTCTACTTCTAGTAGTCAGAAGTGTCCTGGTAGGAGCTCTGTTGTGGGGATCATGTATGAGTCGAATACAAGATCTTTAAAGTCTGTGTATTCATAGGTTCAGTATCATTGGTGTCCGATGGCTTTTAGGGTAAGATCAGGTTTGTCTAGCTCGTCTATAATATATATGATTTGGAGGGATGGTAGGGCAAGTAGAGTGAGGGCGATAGCTGGTAAGATTGTCCAAATTAGTTCTACCTCTTGGGCGTCTACGGCGTTTGATGAGAATTTCTCTATAAGTGCCAGTAGGTACAGGACTAGGCTGCAGATTGCAGTGTGACTATTAGGGCATGATGGTGGAATTCTACAAGTTCTTCTATGATGGGGGAGGAGGCGTTTTGGAATTCGAGTTGAGAGGGGTTAGCCATGTGAGGCGTACTGGGTTTTCACCTGTGATTTAGCCTTGACAAGGCTATGTAATTAGTTTGCTAACACAGAATCATAGAATCATAGAATGGTATGAGTTGGAAGGGACCCCAAGGATCATAGAGCTCCAACCCCCTGCCACGGGCAGGGCCACCAACCTCAGGCCTGGATCTACTCTAGGTTGCCCAGGGCCCCATCCAACCTGTCCTTGAACACTACCAGGGACTGGGCATCCACATCTCATAAGAAAGAAGCATAAGTGGTTTGATGCTGTTGGCTTGAAACCAGCATGTGAGGGTTCGATTCCTTCCTGTCTTGTACTTGGAGGAAGGCGGGTTCTTCAAAGGTGTGGTGTGGGGGAGGGCAGCCCTGGATTCATTTGATGCTCGTGGCTGTTATTTCTGGTCGAAGGGCTTTTAGTTTTGATGTGAAAGCTTCTCATGTGATGAATATGAGTGTGATTACAGCTGCTATTGAGATTAGTGAGCCAACTGAAGATACAGTGTTTCATATGGTATAGGCGTCTGGGTAATCTGAGTACCGTTGAGGTGTGCCTGCTAGACCTAAGAAGTGCTGGGGGAAGGACGTTAGATTTACGCCTGTGAATGTTACTCCAAAGTGGGCTTTGGCTCAGGTTGGATGTGAAGTGAGTGCGGTGAACAGGGGGAATCAGTGGGTGAATCCTGCTAAGATGGCAAATGCAGCCCCTATTGATAGTACTTCGTATGTGTCGTGTAGGACGATGTCTAGTGAAGGGTTTGCTACGACAATTCCTGTTAGACCTCCAATGGTAAATAGGAAGATGAAGCCAAGGGCTCAGAGTATTGGTGGGTCTCATTTGATTGTTCCCCTGTGGAGCATAGCCAGACAGCGAAAAACTTTATTTCTGGTTGGGATAGCAATGATTATTGTTGCTGATGTGAAGTATGCTCAGGTGTCTAGATCTGTACCAACCAAAGATCACAGGCAAAGAAAAAGCAAAGCATAGAAATGTAGAGATTTAAGACAAGTAGTGTATCACTGTATGAGAAAAGGCAAAAAAAAAGGAAAAGCAAAAGAAAGAATGCATAAGGAAAGGAAAGAGGCAAAAAATACAAGGCATGACAAAAGGAAAAGGCACTGGAAGGTCAGGAGAAAAAGAAGTTGCCAAGACGCAAGGCAGAAGGAAAGACAAGGCAAAAGGAAAAAAGCATGGCAAAAGACAGAAAAGCAAAAGACAAAAGGCAAAGAAAGAGGAAAAATTAAACTGCAAAAGCCAAGAGGAAAGGCAAAACCCCTAGCCTGAAGACTCGGAAAAAAGCATGGCAAAATGGGAAATGCACAGCAAAGGGGAAAATGAAAAGGCAAAAGGACAAAGCCAAAGTAAGAAAGCAAGGCCATAGTTAAAGGAAGAAACAAGAGAGAAGGCACAAAGCAAAAAGGCAAGTCGGGAGGCCAGAAGCAAGGCAAGAGGCACAAGGCAAAATGCAAGGCCAGTAAGAAAGGCCAAAAGAACGGCAAAAAGCAAAAGGCATAGCTAAAGGGAAAAGGCAGGATGCATGTGAAAAAGCAAGGCAGAAGTGGAGGAGTCAAGGTGGAAGGCAAAAGGAAAGGAAAAAGGCAAGAAAAAGTACAAAAAATACGGGAAAAAAACCCAAACCAAAACCATGGCAAAAATCAAAAAGGCAGGCAAAAGGCAAGGAAACAGACAGGAGTCACTGCAAAAGTGAAGAGGAAAGGCAAAACACCAAGAGGCAAGGCAGAAGCATAAGGAAAGGAAAAGGCAAAAGGACAAAGCAGAAGGAAAAAAGCAAGACCAAAGTCAAAGCAAGAAAGGAGAGAAAGCAAGAGGCACAAGGCAAAATGCAAGGCCAGTAAGAAAGGCCAAAAGCACGGCAAAAGGCAAGAGAGTGAGAAGTCACTGCAACAGTCAAGAGGAAAGGCAAGACACAAAGAGACAAGGCAGGTGAAAAGGCAAAAGGAAGAAAGGCAGAAGGGGAAAGAAAAAGGGAAAAAACAAAGGGCCTGCCAACATTCAAAAGACAGAGCAAAGCCAAAAAGCACTGCAGAAGGCAGAAAGACAGGATGCACTGATAAAAGACAAAGCAAAAGGAAGGCGTGAAGGCAAAAGGGAGTGGCAAGGCAAAAGGCAAGATGCAAAAAGGCAAGACAGAAGGCATAGGAAAAGACAATCAGGAAGGCGAGAGGAAGAGGCATGTCACAAGGCAGAGTCAAAGAGAAAAGGGAAAGGAAGTGGCAAGAAAAAAGGGAAGGCAACAAGCAAAAGCAATGGCAAAAGCCAGAGGCAATGCAAAAGGAAAAGGCCACCAGACGGTAAAAGGCAAGTGGCAAGGCAAAACCCAAAAGGGAAAAGGGAAAAAGCCAGGGAAAAGGAACAGCAAAATGGAAAAAGCAACACAAAAGGAAAAAGCCACGGCACACAGAAGGAGAAAAGGCAAAAGGCAAGGCAGAAGGCAAGACGAAAAGGGAAGATGCCGAGAGGCAAGGCAGGGGCAAAGGCAAGCCCAGACGGAAGGAAGCAAGGCAGAAGGCAAAAGAAAAGGCAAGAAACAAAAGGCCAGGCAAACCCCACAAAGCATGGCAAGAGGCAAAAAGACAGAAGGCATGGCAAAAGCCAAGGGACAAGGAAGGAGTCAAGGCAAAAGGCAGGTGCGTGGCAATGCAAAAGGCAAGTGTCAGAAAGGAAGGAAAATAGGAAATGGCAAAAGGTGAGGCAGAAGGCATAGCAAAAAGCAATAGGCAATGTAAGAGGCAAGAGGTCAGTTAAAAGACATGGCCAAGAGAAAAAGGAAAGGGGAAAAGCAAGAAAAAAGGGAATAGCAAAAACCAAAAGCAACGGCCAAAGGCAAGAGACAGTGCAAAAGGAAATGCAAAAGGCAAAGAGCAAACTGGAAAAGGAGAAAGGGCAGGAAAAAGGAAAAGCAAGGTGAGAGGCACAAGGCAAAAAAGGAAAAGCCATGGCAAAAGGCAAAGCAAGGAAAAAGGGAAAAGCCATGGCATAAGGAAGGCCATACCAGTAAAATAAAATAAAATAAAATAAAATAAAAATAAAAAGTAGAATTATCTTTGTGTTGTTCATTCCTTTTTGGAACTGGCTAACTCTTGGCATTCCAGGCCAAGAGTCAGTGAGCAGAGGGAACAGAATAGTATACAATAGGGTGCAGGGGAATGGGAATGAATGGAAATGAATGTGAATGGAACGGAATGGAGTGGAATGGAATGGAAGCCTGATCCAGGGTTTGTCTACCCCCTTGGCAAAGAAATGTTTCCTCATGTAGCCTCTGAACCTGCTGCGAGGGGTCCCAGCTTGGAGCCATTCCCCCATGCCCTGGCCCTGGGTCCCAGGGAGAAGAAATCAGCACCTGACTCTCTGCTTCCCCTCCCCAGCCACACTGCTGACTCCAGTTGCACTTCATGTCAACCAGCACCCCCAGGCCCCTTGCTGCAGCAGGGCTGCTGTCCGGCCACTCTCCCAGCCTTACTCCCTGCCAGGTGTGGAAACTGGCCTTTGGTCTTGGGACACTTTGATGTCACTGACGGTTGCCCAATGCTCCAATCTATCCAGATCCCTCGGCAGGGCCTCTCATCCCTCGAGAGAGTCAACACCACTGCCCGGCTCAGGATCATCAGCACACTTACTAAGCACACATTCAACCCCTGCATCCAGATTCTTGATTCAGGTGTTGAACAGAACTGGCCTTAGAACTGAGCCTGGAAGGAAAGCACTGCTGACCGGTCAACAGACACATGCAGCCCCATTCACTCCTACCCTAGAAGCCCTGCCCCTCAGCCAGCTCTTCACCCAGCACACCATGTCCCTGCTCATCTCAGACCTGGAAAATGCCTGGGGGAAGACAGGACCAAAAGCCTTAATAAAATCCAGGAAAACTATGTCCACCACTACACCCCCCATTCTGTCTTGCTCCAAATAGCCAATCGCTGGGAACGGCAATGAGCCGTTTGTCTCCAACAACCCGTCTGTCAAGGTACCAGAACCTCAGAGACAGGGTAACGCTTTGTGGACTACAGCCAGGAGCCGAGCACCACGCAGCCGCTCACTCAGAGGAGGGTGAGGAAGGGGAAGGGGAAGGAAACCAGAAGGTGGACCGTCCACAAACCACGTGTCCTGGAGCCATGCACTCCTTTCCCCACCAGCCCCCTTTATGGTCAGCATCCTGTCGTGGCATGGAATAGCCCCTTTGGAAGGTTTGGCTCACTAGTCGTGGCTGTGTCCCCTCCCTACTTCCTGCGTGCCACCACCTTCTGTCATTGGCAGGGCAGTGTGAGAAGCTGAAAAGTCCTGGACTGCTTGGGAACATGTGATCTCTGGGGACCTGGTGTGCTATGGTCCTGAGATGCTGCGTTGTTTCTGCCCTGAGTGAGCACTGAACCACAACTGAGCTAGTGATTCAGTATTTTCCTGTACAAGATCACGTGCTTCAGGTCAACTTTTGCTCATTATAATACAAACCCACACCTCCATCTGAAAAGCTACCCGGCCTCCAAGGTGTAACCACCCCTCACTGAACATGCACTCTGAATTCCTGTTAATTTCCTTTAAATCCAAAGCACAGCAAACCAACACAGCAAAGCTATGCATACCTAGAGTCACTCAAGCTCCACCTGACAGGTAAAAATAGTATAAAAGTAGCCCAAAACCAGAAGCCTGGAAGGGAAGATACTGTTGTAACTAGTCAAAAAAGACACCGTCACCAACCATCGCCGGCTTCTGGGACCAGACGACGGGCTAAGTATCTCTTATCCCCCACCCCCAGGGATGCCATTTAGCTCTCCTAGGAAACTTAGAGATCTCTAGAGAGAATTCTTTACGTTGCTGTATGGCTCAGATACTTTCACGTTGCTTTATGTGTACCTTTACGTGCTCTTATGTTGCTGTGCTATTGCATGTGCTGTTGTGGATGGTGGAGCATCACCGGCAATCCAAAGCAGCTGCGCTCTGATCCCAAAACACAGCACCATTCCCTAATCCAGCTGTGCCAGCTCCTCCCTGGACGCCACCCAGCCGACTGAGTGTGGCCGTGCTGGCTCATCGACCGTGACTGGAGGGAACGGTGCTTGCACCATTTGTGGCTCTGCAGCAGTCGTGACAGGGCAGCACTGTACGTGACCGGGCTCAGAGCGCAGGATCTGCACTCGCTCAGACTCCGAGCTGCCCCCAGCCCCTCAGATCCCCAAGGACAAGCTGGAACACAAGCAGGTTGATTCTCTGCTAAATTCCTTTACCTCTTTAATGTCAAAGAGGGGGGAAGGAGAGGGGAAAGAAAACCAAAGGCCAACCTCATGGGCTGGGATGAAGATGGTTTACTGGGACAGCAGAGAGAGAGGAGTAACAGTAACAGGACTGTATAGCAAAATACACAAATCTGGTGATACACCATGCAGTTTCCAGCTGAACTGCACAGCTCAGCTGTACAAATTGTTCAAAAATACCATTTCCTGGGAAGCAGGATGAGCGGTTTGGCTCAAACAACCTCTCCTGCAAGATAACAGAACCTGCAGAGGCCGGGTAATGTTTTGTGGGCTGGGTCTCGCCTCACAAGGGGCTTGATCCCACAGGCATCTGCGGGTGGGACTAAGGCCTCCATCCTCCCAAGGCCGGAAGGGCCTGTAGCCTCTTGAGCTCAAAGCAGCCGCTCTGACAAACTGGACATTACGCTTCCGCATTCGATAAACCATCTGGACACTGGCCCTGCAAGGGCAGCCCCTCAGTCAGCAGCCGCCCTGACTGAGAGACAGGACACTGTCCTTATCCCATAAGGAACAGTGACAGGCAGGCGGGGCCCTGCGGAGGCACAGCGCCTTCTAGCTACAGTCCGGTGTGAGGCCACTGAACGGGGTCACTGCTCCATCAGCCCACCTGGGGGGGTCAAATGACCCCTTGGTTGGGACCCCCATTCCCCACCGACTCATTTCCAGAACACTCTGCAACTCAACACTGAGCCTGCACAAGATATGCTAGGCCTCCCTGAAGGGTGGGGACAGGGAGCATCAAAGATGCAGATTCGGGACATCTGGCACGCACCCTCCATCCAAGCACCACACCTTTATGACCAGCTACGCTGGATCCACAGGTAGCGACATCTTCTTCTTTTTTCTCTTTTACTCTCTTTCTCAGTCTCTCTCAACTTCTACCCTTGTTCTCAGCACAGAACCGTAACAGCACTTCCAGGTTTGCTAAGTTCTACTGACTGGGATCCGTTGCTCCCAATATATGGTGTGGGGCGGTTCCGTTTGCAAGCTTTATGGCTGTACTGGCTTTTAAGGAAAGCTGTGCTTTGCTGGGACCTCCTGGGTGATTGTTGTTACTCCTGAGTACCACGCCGAGGATCAGAAGCTGATCTTGCCGGTGTGGTTGTTAAAAGAGACCAGCTAAGAGAGGGTTAACCTGGCCCTTGGGGCAGGTAGCAAAGGTCAACTCTACACGTACCCATCTGCTGGGGACCGGGACAGACAGGTCTCAATCTCCCTGGTTTGCCTTGCCTGCCTGGTGGGACCTGACAGCGTCCCAAAGCCAGACTGTCCCCAAACCACGCATCCTGGATGCCTCCGCCTTCTCCAAAACAAAAGAGTGTAAGAACCTGAACAGACCTTGACTGCTTGGGAACAACTAAAAACATCAGTGAGTTATCAGCACTGCTCCCATCCTGACTGCACCAATGGGATGAAGTTTAACAAGGCCAATGGCATCTTGGCTTGTATCAAAAACAGTGTGGCCAGTAGGTCTAGGGAGGTGATTGTGCCCCTGTACTCGGCATTGGTGAGGCCACACCTTGAGTACTGTGTCCAGTTCTGGGCTCCTCACCACAAGAAGGACTTGGAGGTCCTGCAGCGAGTCCAGAGAAGGGCAACCAGGCTGGTGAAGGGGCTGGAGGGCAAATCCTGTGAGGAGCGGCTGAGGGATCTGGGGCTGTTTAGCCTAGAGAAGAGGAGATTGAGGGGAGACCTTATCACTGCCTACAACTATCTGAAGGGAGGTTATAGAGAGATAGGTGATGGTCTCTTCAGCCAGGTGACAGGTGACAGGACAAGGGGGAATGGCATGAAGCTGTGCCAGGGCAGGTTTAGATTGGACATTAGAAAAAACTTTTTTACTGAAAGAGTTGTCAGGGCCTGGAACAGGCTGCCCAGGGAGGGGGTTGAGTCACCTTCCCTGGATGTGTTCAAAAAAAGGGTAGATGAAATACTCAGGGATATGGTTTAGTTTAGGATGCGAATGGTTGGACTTGATGATCTTAAAGGTCTTTTCCAACCTTGTGATTCTGTGATTCTGTCATAAAATGTGCTGTATTTAAAACTGGCTTATTACAAAGGAACTTGAATCTGGGGTTTGATCCTGAAAATCACAGAACTCTGAGATAACCCCTCATACCTAGTTCCTAAGCACAGGACCAAAGAACCAAGCAAGTATTTCTGCTTCTTAAACTTTCAGCCATTTTGTTTGGTTTTGCTTAGCTATTCTTCTAGAGGGAACTATACTGAAATTAATGCAGTAAAATGATTCTGTCCCCAGTCATTCTCCTAAGACTTGCCACAGTTTCATCAAATTTATCTTATACTTAGGTGGAAAAGATGTGCTTTTTGGTTGGATTTATCATGTTACTTTATTTATATAAACAACTACAGGCCTTGCATTTTAATTTGAAATACAGTTTTAACTAGATTTAGTTTTTAAGTCTTTGTTAGAGGAGGTCTTTTTTTTTTTAAATTAAAATGCAATTTCACTAATTTTTTCTACCATTCCTGAAATTGAGCTGGCTTGAAAAATGAAATCTCAATCCTGGAAAAGCATCCTTCAATTTCCAAACGAAGCTCTTTCTTATTTTCTGTTTTATTAGATAAGAATATTTCTCACAGAGTCGGAGAGTCCACATGGTCAACACGCTGGCCTGTGAAATGTTCACTCTGCCTGACTTGTGGTGTTCTGATTAAAAACCCCCACCAAACAGCGCTGTTCTGAATGAGGCAAAGTGTTACTTTGGGGCTTTCAGATCAAATGCTTTGTCTGCGTCCACAAAAATTGGTCAGAAGTTCTGCTTTCTCCCAGACTGGATAAAAATCTACTCTGGCATCACAAAATGGAATTACTGCTCCCCTCCCAGCCCCACCACCTGCTCTGCCCTAGACATGCTCAGATTGGCCTTCATTCACCAGGCAAACCATGTGGTTCTATTGCTGGATCCACACACTTCCAACTGAACACCTCCCTTGAACAGCTCCTGCTCACTGAGGATCCTGCAAGCAATTTTCTCTGCACCTTCCATCAACAGGTGTCCCTCCAGCTTTGCTTTTCCCTTTTGCTGGGCCGGGTTAGCAGTACAGCTTCTCTGAGAGGGCATTACATGGATTTGAATAGACAAATACCAACTCAAGAGGCTCTCCGTTGTTTTGCACTTTGAAGAAGGTGGGTGAGATGTGATAAATTTCGGTGCGGTTGCCCCTTGTTATCTTTTGTGTGGACAGGAATTGCTACGTGAGGCTTAAGGTCTGAAGACTGTTTGCTTTAGTCTGAATTAGCTAAACAGTCAAAAAAGAAAATAGCTGCGAGATACCGTTTAAAACAAATCTGTTCCCTGATGTGAATGGCTAAAACCAGACCAGCAGATTAAATTGTGATGATTTAAGGCATTAAAAATCAGTGGGATATGTTCATGTCTGAGTTTCTGCTCTGAATTTCCAAAAGATCAGAGCTGTACTCACAGCAAGACACTACACCACCAGTTATAACTACCTGACTATGATTTACTGCCCTTTTCTGCCTAATAAACAAGCCTTAACGTACTCAGTGACCAGAGCACTGAGAGTGACATCTTATTATAAGCTGTTGCAAAAAGAGTATCAAGGCACAAAAAATCCCTTTCAGATACGTATGCAGAGGACACATCAAAACTGTAGAGCAGTTTACAGATGTTGTGTCTAACAATAGAGGGAAAAAGAACCCTTATTCTTTCTTTAATGGAATGATTTCGTTTTCCCTCGTTTATCCTTTTCCCATATACCTGTGCTGTAATAACTCCTCACTCTCCAGAACACAGCTTTGTAACAGGGCTGGCAACCTGAATCTGTACAAAATGCACATGGAGAGAGAAGAGAGGCCTCTACACACACACACTGGAGTCAGGAAACAGTCAGGCTCACATTCAGCACTTTGTAGTATTTGTGGTGCTACAGACGAAACTCAAACTTAAATTTTACTTGGAAAAGCCATACGCTTACCTGAAGCTGTTGTAGAGTGTAGGACTCGCCTGACACAGCAGCACAGCCACCCAAACTTGCACAGACGGTCAAGGCACTTGCTTCTTCCTTCAGAGGATGACTCCAGACGAGCTGCCATGAAGAGGCGGTACATGTGGGAAACGAAGAGCGGCCCTGGAAAGGAGACACAGTTATGCCCCCTGGAGGGAAAGAGAAAAAGCAGTAAAGCACGAGATGGAGGAGCTTGTAGAGATGTAAATTTGTGCGTTGTTCAGCAGGGAGGTGGCACGGTGTGCTTTGTAATGTTAAGGAAGGTGCAGGCTTTAAAGACTAAGCGGGGAGAGGGGGGGAGAAGGGGAGGGGAAACTGGGTCGAGGGTGGGGGCGGTGGGCGGTGAGGTCGGGGCGGAGAGCTCTCCAGCGTGGGACAACCTTTTGTACAGGGAAGCTGTGGTTCTTGTGTTAATGCAAAGTAGTGAAACCTGAACCCAAGCTGCTGGTCAGCAAATCGAGAGGGGATAGAACTTTGCTTCATTGTTATTAAAGTTGTCCTGGATTCACCGCAATCGGAGTCTGTCACTTTCAATAGGCCACAGGTACAAACCCTGCTGTTCAAAGGGTAATAAGCAGAAGTCAAGCTGACTGTGACCAGCCCACATAGAGCCCAGACCTTCACCCTACACAGAAATGTCCAAGTTCTCCACTACAGGTGTTCCAAAGCCAGAAGATAAGCTGTTACAACTGCATAAGCCTTTCTTGTCCTTTGTTTTCTATTGTACTGAAAACCTTCCTAGCACCGGCTTTTTCTCAACTCAAGAAAAGGTGTCTCTGCATGGAAAAAACACATCAATGCAGAGCAGCCAAGTTCCCTTGGGGCTTTTTACCTACAGGCATTTTAGACTTGAGATACCCAGGCATAACACAGAGAGATGCTCCATGTGGGGTTTGGGTTCTTGCAACTGTTTTCAACAGAAAATTGCAGCAACTCCAGGCCTTTCATATACAAACACCAGAAATAAAACTTTTCTGAGGTATTTTCCACCAAAAAAAATTAATTCCCCTCACTGAATTTTTTTTCTATTTCTTTATTCCTTAATGTGAGAATGCTGGTCAAGTACTGACTGAGAGTGACAGCTCAGCCTCCTCCCTCCTCTCCCCATGCTGGAATGCATCCCTCCAGCTGCTGCCCCACTAATCATTTCAGGGACACACCTGGAGATACTGGAAAAGGGGCAGCAGCAATGGCAGCAGCACAGCACATCTGGAGGAACCTCAACAAGTAGCACAAGAGGGGTAGAAGATGGAGGTGCCACAGTTGCATACAGGCAGCTGGGCAGGGACAAACCATGGGCACTTGACAGCCAGCCTGAAGAAATGCTGTAAAATTGCACTCTAAAACACCGCAGCTGAGCTCTGCCATGAGTTTCTGAGTACCTGTGAGGGAATTTGCAAACAGCAAAAACAAGGAAAGCTTTTTGCTTTACCTTGTCCTTCCCTTCAAAATCCATGATATTGGAAGACACAAAAAAAGGCCCCTTTTTGTGAAGTATTGGAAGAAATGTGCTGCCAGCCATGATTTTTCAGACTGGAGCGACTGCAGAGGACCAGTCCCCACATGCAGAAATGCTCTATTCAAAGGCATGTACAGTCTCTGATAGGCCTTCCTCTAAGGGGTGCTGGGTGGGGTGCAGCAGGCCTGACAGTGCATATGTTATGGGATCATATGAATGTGCCTCTTTACTGTGAAACTACAAAACCTCTCCTCAAGGTTTTAACACTGACAGAAGATATACAGAATAAAGAGTATGAAATTGTTACTCGTTATTCTTCATTTCTAGTGCAATGGGATTTGATAAGAGACATTGAAACATCGTATTCCACGTCCGGTTGTGGTGCAGCTGTATCGAGTTTTGACTTTACTTAACTCTAAGAAATGGAAAATAATCAATAATTTTTTAATATAAAGAACAAAAGACTGCAAGTTCCTACAGCACCCAAAGGCCTTCCTCTAAGGGGTGCTGATGGGGGGGGGGCTGCAGCAGACCGGGCTGTGCATGGGGGGGCAGAACATCACACCTCATTGCCAGGCACCGCTGAGGTCACAATGCCCCGGGGCAGTATAAAAGGGGGTGTCCTGCCAGGCCCCTGCCAGAGCTGTCCTGGGGACAGCCCCAGGCACACGCAGGAGGAGCAGCTGCTCGAGGAGCTGGGGAAACTCCTCCCAGAGGGCTGAGGGAGGACCACCCTCCGAAGGCCGTGGCTGCACTAAGCATATGCTTTCCTGAGGAGCGCTCCCGAGATCGCCATCCTCATCCCCCGCCGAGCCAGGGGCAGCAGCCGTAAGCAAACGGGATGCAGCAGTTTTGAAGCTTTGGAGCCCATGCCGGCACCCTGCCAGGCGCGGGAATGATCCTTGCCCCCAAGTTGATGGGGCCAGGGGAGGAGATCAGGCTCCAGGCTGAGGGAGAACAGGGCTAGGGCATCTCCTGGGAGGCGTGACCAGCCGGTGGGAGGAGGGAGCTGGTCTTGCTCACATGCTCAGGGAGTAGCCGATCGCCAGCTCTGCTGCTGGGGTCAGGAAGGAATTTTCCCCCGGGGGGGATTGGCACTGGTCCCCGGGGGTTTTTTGCCTTCCTCTGCAGCACTGAGCAGGACCCCTTGCCAGGGCCCCTCTGGCCCATCTGGGCCGGGTCACTGCCTGCTGCTCGTGCCCCACGAAGGTGGCCTCTCGTGCCCTGCAGCTGGGGGGAGGAGGGCTTTTTTCCCCCACGGTGGGCTTGGAGTTGTGCCCCGGGGGTTTTTGCCTGCCTCTGTGGCACTGAGCGCGCTGGTCCCTTGCCAGGGCTCCTCTGGGCCGTTTTGGCTCGGGGCACGAGCAGCGGGCCCCACGAAGGTGCACTCGTGCTCCGCGTGCCGGGGGAGGAAGCTTTCTGGACTCCCGGGGCGGGCCCCAAGGGAGGCCCCCCCAGGACTGTCCTCTTTTCCTCGGTAGCACTGAGCACAGCCCCTTGACAGGGCTCGCTTTCCCCAGGGGTTCTTGCTTGGCCAAAACAGACCCTGCTTACAAGGGCTCCTGCCTCGCTGCACCCACGTGGGGTATTGTGCAGCTTTAAGACAAGTAGTGTAGCATTATACGAGGTTAAGTTAAATTAATATGAAATTATTATTAATGTTACATTAAATTTAACATTAAATAATGTTAAATTTTAAAAATATACAATACTTTAAATAAAAAACAAGGCAAGGTGAGAGGCACAAGGCCAAAAAGAAGGCAAAAAGGAAAAGCCACGGCAAAAGGCAAAGCAAGGAACAAGGGAAAAGCCTTGGCAGAAAGAAGGCCAAACCAGTAAAATAAAATAAAAGTCAAAAGTAGAATTGTCTTTGTGTTGTTCATTGCTTTTTGGAACTGGTTAACTCTTGGCATTCCAGGCAAATCAAGATCTGGATTTCTAGTGAGCAGAGGGAACAGAATAGTATACAATAGGGTGTAGGGGAATGGGAATGAATGGAAATGAATGTGAATGGAACAGAATGGAGTGGAATGGAATGGAAGCCTGATCCAGGGTTTGTCTACCCCCTTGGCAAAGAAATGTTTCCTCATGTAGCCTCTGAACCTGCTGTGAGGGGTCCCAGCTTGGAGCCATTCCCCCATGACCTGGCCCTGGGTCCCAGGGAGAAGAAATCAGCACCTGACTCTCTGCTTCCCCTCCCCAGCCACACTGCTGACTCCAGTTGCACTTCATGTCAACCAGCACCCCCAGGCCCCTTGCTGCAGCAGGGCTGCTGTCCGGCCACTCTCCCAGCCTTACTCCCTGCCAGGTGTGGAAACTGGCCTTTGGTCTTGGGACACTTTGATGTCACTGACGGTTGCCCAATGCTCCAATCTATCCAGATCCCTCGGCAGGGCCTCTCATCCCTCGAGAGTATCAACACCACTGCCCAGCTCAGGATCATCAGCACGCTTACTAAGCACACATTCAACCCCTGCATCCAGATTCTTGATTCAGGTGTTGAACAGAACTGGCCTTAGAACTGAGCCTGGAAGGAAAGCACTGCTGACCGGTCAACAGACACATGCAGCCCCATTCACTCCTACCCTAGAAGCCCTGCCCCTCAGCCAGCTCTTCACCCAGCACACCATGTCCCTGCTCATCTCAGAGCTGGAAAATGCCTGGGGGAAGACAGGACCAAAAGCCTTAATAAAATCCAAGAAAACTATGTCCACCACTACACCCCCCATTCTGTCTTGCTCCAAATAGCCAATCGCTGGGAACGGCAATGAGCCGTTTGTCTCCAACAACCCGTCTGTCAAGGTACCAGAACCTCAGAGACAGGGTAACGCTTTGTGGACTACAGCCAGGAGCTGAGCACCACGCAGCCGCTCACTCAGAGGAGGGTGAGGAAGGGGAAGGAAACCAGAAGCTGGACTGTCCCCAAACCATGCGTCCTGGAGCCATGCACACCTTCCCCACCAGCCCCCTTTATGGTCAGCATCATGTCGTGGCATGGAATAGCCCCTTTGGAAGGTTTGGCTCACTAGTCGTGGCTGTGTCCCCTCCCTACTTCCTGCGTGCCACCACCTTCTGTCATTGGCAGGGCAGTGTGAGAAGCTGACAAGTCCTGGACTGCTTGGGAACATGTGATCTCTGGGGACCTGGTGTGCTATGGTCCTGAGATGCTGCGTTGTTTCTGCCCTGAGTGAGCACTGAACCACAACTGAGCTAGTGATTCAGTATTTTCCTGTACAAGATCACGTGCTTCTGGTCAACTTTTGCTCATTATAATAGAAACCCACACCTCCATCTGAAAAGCTACCCGGCCTCCAAGGTGCAACCACCCCTCACTGAACATGCACTCTGAATTTCTGTTAATTTCCTTTAAATCCAAAGCACAGCAAACCAACACAGCAAAGCTATGCATACCTAGAGTCACTCAAGCTCCACCTGACAGGTAAAAATAGTATAAAAGTAGCCCAAAACCAGAGGCCTGGAAGGGAAGATACCGTTGTAACTAGTCAAAAAGATACCGTCACCAACCATCGCCGGCTTCTGGGACCAGATGACGGGCTGAGCGTCTCTTATCCCCCACCCCCCGGGATGCCATTTAGCTCTCCTAGGAAACTTAGAGATCTCTAGAGAGAATTCTTTACGTTGCTGTATGGCTCAGATACTTTCACGTTGCTTTATGTGTACCTTTACGTGCTCTTATGTTGCTGTGCTATTGCATGTGCTGTTGTGGATAGTGGAGCATCACCGGCAATCCAAAGCAGCTGCGCTCTGATCCCAACACACAGCACCATTCCCTAATCCAGCTGTGCCAGCTCCTCCCTGGACGCCACCCACCCGACCCAGTGTGGCCATGCTGCCTCATCGACCGTGACTGGAGGGAACGGTGCTTGCACCATTTGTGACTCTGCAGCAGTCGTGACAGGGCAGCACTGTACGTGACCGGGCTCAGAGCGCAGGATCTGCACTCGCTCAGACTCCGAGCTGCCCCCAGCCCCTCAGATCCCCGAGGACAAGCTGGAACACAAGCAGGTTGATTCTCTGCTAAATTCCTTTACCTCTTTCATGTCAAAGAGGGGGAAGGAGAGGGGAAAGAAAACCAAAGGCCAACCTCATGGGCTGGGATGAAGATGGTTTACTGGGACAGCAGAGAGAGAGGAGTAACAGTAACAGGACTGTATAGCAAAATACACAAATCTGGTGATACACCATGCAGTTTCCAGCTGAACTGCACAGCTCAGCTGTACAAATTGTTCAAAAATACCATTTCCTGGGAAGCAGGATGAGCGGTTTGGCTCAAACAACCTCTCCTGCAAGATAACAGAACCTGCAGAGGCCGGGTAATGTTTTGTGGGCTGGGTCTTGCCTCACAAGGGGCTTGATCCCACAAGCATCTGCGGGTGGGACTAAGGCCTCCATCCTCCCAAGGCCGGAAGGGCCTGTAGCCTCTTGAGCTCAAAGCAGCCGCTCTGACAAACTGGACATTACACTCCCGCATTCGATAAACCATCTGGACACTGGCCCTGCAAGGGCAGCCCCTCAGTCAGCAGCCGCCCTGACTGAGAGACAGGACACTGTCCTTATCCCATAAGGAACAGTGACAGGCAGGCGGGGCCCTGCGGAGGCACAGCGCCTTCTAGCTACGATCCGGTGTGAGGCCACTGAACGGGGTCACTGCTCCATCAGCCCACCTGGGGGGGTCAAATGACCCCTTGGTTGGGACCCCCATTCCCCACCGACTCATTTCCAGAACACTCTGCAACTCAACACTGAGCCTGCACAAGATATGCTAGGCCTCCCTGAAGGGTGGGGACAGGGAGCATCAAAGATGCAGATTCGGGACATCTGGCACGCACCCTCCATCCAAGCACCACACCTTTATGACCAGCTACGCTGGATCCACAGGTAGCGACATCTTCTTCTTTTTTCTCTTTTACTCTCTTTCTCAGTCTCTTTCAACTTCTACCTTGTTCTCAGCACAGAACCGTAACAGCACTTCCAGGTTTGCTAAGTTCTACTGACTGGGATCCGTTGCTCCCAATATATGGTGTGGGGCAGTTCCGTCTGCAAGCTTTATGGCTGTACTGGCTTTTAAGGAAAGCTGTGCTTTGCTGGGACCTCCTGGGTGATTGTTGTTACTCCTGAGTACCACGCAGAGGATCAGAAGCTGATCTTGCTGGTGTGGTTGTTAAAAGAGAGCAGCTAAGAGAGGGTTAACCTGGCCCTTGGGGTAGGTAGCAAAGGTCAACTCTACAGGTACCCATCTGCTGGGGACCGGGACAGACAGGTCTCAATCTCCCTGGTTTGCCTTGCCTGCCTGGTGGGACCTGACAGCGTCCCAAAGCCAGACTGTCCCCAAACCACGCATCCTGGACGCCTCTGCCTTCTCCAAAACACAAGAGTGTAAGAACCTGAATAGACCTTGACTGCTTGGGAACAACTAAAAACATCAGTGAGTTATCAGCACTGCTCCCATCCTGACTGCCAAACACAGCACCACACCAGCTGCTAGAAGGAAAAATTAACTCTGTCCTGGCCGAACCCACAACACTGATCTAGGAAGGAGGAGGTTCTTCACCTGGGGAAGCAGATGCTCCTCCTTGTATCTGAAGTGTTTTGGCTGTTTCCTCCTCTGCTTGGGAGACGTGACTGCAATTGCCTAACTGAGCGCACCATTTCCTAACACTTTCTCTCTGTGCCACCCCTGCAGGGGCTGCAGTGGGGCCAGCACAGGTTTTAGGACTCGAAAGGTGCCCTCAAGATTAATGGTTGTCACTTTACCGTTTTCTCAGCTTCTTGCCCAGCAAGAACTGACTACAAACAGACCCTTCTCCCAGATGGAGGAACTCTCAAACTGTGTGAGTAGAGCCCAGTGGGGTGAGTTGGACCCTCTGGTCCATGCTGCCGCTGGTGTATTGGTGCCCCACTAACTGCGAAGCCCTGTGCAGAACGGAGTGGATCCCTGAAGCGCGCTGCGGCCAAGGCCCAAAACACTCCTGCTTCAAAACCTATTTTCAAGGCCTCTTCCTGAACGGGGCTCCAATCCCAGCCAGCTCTTACAGGTCATACGGGGGGCAAGCTATGAGGGAGAAGTCTGGAATAGCTTCCCTCCGGCACACCGGCAAGCCTAGGGCACCTTGTGAGTCCCTTCTCTTTTCTGCTATCTGTATTTGTTCTAAGGCAGGCAGGCTGCTGGGACGAAGACACACTGAACCCCCCTTCCCACCACATGCTCAGAAACTACCTCAGGAGAGGGAAGTTGTACCTTTTCTGCTGGAATCTGAGTCCCAGACTTTCTAGATGAGGAATTCTTTTTGCTTGGGTTCGTCCTACTGTGCTACTATCAGGTCCTCCCACTAATATATCACTGGTTTGGGTTTGTGTGGCAAGGATTGGGGTTGGCGGGGTGGCTCTAGGGGTGGCTTCTGCAAGCAATTGCTAGAAGCTTTCTGTGGGTCCGACAGAGCAGATTTGGGCGGGCTCAAGGATGGATCTGTCGCTGACCAACGCCGAGCCCAGCAGTGATAGTAGCAGCCTGTATGTAAGGGAACGTATGTAAGAGGGGGAAAAAATAAGCATCAGCTTTGTGCCACCAGAGAAGGGAGTGGCTACACAGGGAAGTCTGCTGCCTTAAGGGAGCTTCAGTTAGGGACTTAACCAAGCGAGTCCCAACCTTGGTCAGGGACACGGATTATTGTCCGCTTTTAATTTTTCAAATAGGTAGTAATGAAATACATAAAAGAAAACTGAGCACCATTAAGAAGGATTTTAGGGCCCTGGGATGCATGGTGCGAGGATCTGGAGCACAGGTAGTGTTCTCATCCGTCATTCCTACTACAAGGAATAGGGAGGGTTGGTTTGAGAAGAGCCAGGAAATAAATACCTGGCTCAGAGCCTGGTGCAAGAAACAGAACCTTGGGTTCTTTGAGAATGGGCTGGCTCGAGCCTCACCAGCCTTGCTTTCGAGGGATGGGGAGCACATATCCCCTAGGGGCAGAAGGATACTGTCCAAGAAGCTGACAGGGCTCATTAATAGAGAATTAAACTAGATAGGAAGGGGGAGAGGGACAGGGCCAGGCTAGATGGAAAAAAGCCTGGGTGTGGTGGTGGAGTTACTGAGGGATGGTGTGCTGCTAATCACAGAATCACAGAATTATCAAGGTTGGAAAAGACCTAGAAGATCATCCAGTCCAACCATTCACCTATTACTACTAGCTCCCACTAAACCATATCCCTCAATACAACATCCAGTCTTTCCTTGAACACCCCCAGGGTTGGTGACTCCACCACCTCCCTGGGCAGTGCATTCCAGTGCCTGACTACCCTTTCTGAGAAGTAGTGCTTCCTAATGTCGAGCCTGAATCTCCCCTGGCGCAGCTTGCTACCATTCCCTCTATTTCTGTCACTGCCTACACGGGAGAAGAGGCCGACCCCCAGCTCACTACAACCTCCCTTCAGGAAGTTATAGAGAGCTATAAGGTCTCCCCTAAGCCTCCTCTTCTCCAGGCTGAACAATCCCAGCTTCCTCAGACGCTCCTCGTAAGGCCTGTGTTCCAGACCCCTCACCAGCTTAGTAGCCCTCCTCTGAACGCGTTCCAGAGCCTCAATGTCTTTCCTGTAGTGAGGGGCCCAAAACTGAACACAGTACTCGAGATGCGGCCTCACAAGTGCTGAGTACAGGGGGACAATTACCTCCCTGCTCCTACTAGTAACACTATTTTTGATGCAAGCCAGGATGCCGTTGGCCTTCTTGGCCACCCGCGCACACTGTCGGCTCATGTTCAGCCGTGCATCAATCAGTACCCCCAGGTCCATTTCCTCCACACAGTCCTCCAGCCACTCTGCCCCAAATGACCTCTGGTCAGCCATCCTAGCTAATCAGGGGGATAGTGTTGTAACTCAGAGTAGAGATGTAGCTACTACTGATAGGCTAGGTAACTTAAACAGCTGTTGCTTGGGAAGCAAGGCTTCCCCAAGGAGCACAACAAGATCAGTAGACCAGCTGAAGTGCATCTACACCAATGCACGCAGCATGGGGAACAAAAAAGAGGAATTAGAAGTCCTTGTAAGTACAGGAAATTATGATGTGATTGCCATCACAGAAACGTGGTGGGATAATTCACATAACTGGAGTGCTGCAGTTGCTGGTTATAAACTATACAGGCGTGACAGGCTGGGTAGGAGAGGAGGTGGGGTAGCCCTGTATGTCAGAGAATGCATTGACAGCCTAGAGCTGGAGTATGATGAAGACAGGGTCGAGTGTCTCTGGGTGAAAATCAGAGGAGAACAAAATCAGTGAGATATAGTGATGAGAGTCTGCTATAGACCACCTGACCAGGAGGAGGAAGCTGATGAGTTGGTTTTTAAACAACTGGGAGAAGTCTCGCGATCACCAGCCCTTGCCCTTATTGGGGACTTCAACTTACCGGACGTCTCCTGGAGGTACAATACAGCAGGGAGGAAACAGTCTAGCAGGTTCCTGGAGGGTTTGGAAGACAACTTCCTGACCCAGCTGGTAAATGAACCCGCAAGGGAAGGTGCCCTGCTGGACTTGTTTGTCAATAGAGAAGACCTGGTGGGGGATGTGAAGGTTGGAGGACGCCTGGGGCATAGTGATCATGAGCTTATAGAATTCTTAGTACTGGGAGAAGTAAGGAAGGGAGACAGCAGAACAAGCACCTTAGACTTACGTAGGGCTGACTTTGGACTGTTCAGAAAGCTGCTCGATAAGATTCCATGGGAGGCAGCCCTTGAGGGCAAAGGAGCCCAAGAGGGTTGGTTGCTCCTCAAGAAGGTAATCTCGGCGGCACAAGAACAGGCTGTCCCAGTCGGTCAGAAGAGGGGTCGGCGAGTTAGGAAGCCAGCCTGGCTGAGTAGAGAGATTCAGGCTGATATATGGGAAAAGAAGGGAAACTATGAGCTTTGGAAGAAGGGGCAGGTGTCTTGGGATGATTATAGGAAATTAGTGAGATCATGTAGGGAGAAAGTCAGAAGGGCTAAAGCTGATCTGGAACTCAGGCTGGCCAGTTCTGTAAAAGATGATAAAAAGTCGTTCTATAGGTACATTAATAGTAAAAGGAGGGTCAAGGAGAATCTCCAGCCCTTATTGGATGCTGATGGCACATTAGTGACAAGGGATGAGGACAAGGCTGAGGTCCTTAATTCCTTCTTTGCCTCAGTCTTTAACAGTAAAGAAGGATATTCTGTGAGTACTCATCCTCTGGAACTGGCTGACAGGGAGGGGAAGAATAACAAAGTTCCCATGGTTCAGGAGGAAATGATTAGCAACCTACTTGGCCAGTTAGATACCCACAAGTAATGGGGCCAGATGGGATTCACCCAAGGGTACTGAGGGAGCTGTCAGATGTGCTTGCCAAACCCCTTTCCATCATCTATCAGCAATCCTGGCAGACTGGGGAAGTTCCAGTCGACTGGAGGCTGGCAGATGTTACAGCCATATACAAGAAGGGTCGGAAGGAGGATCCAGGGAACTACAGGCCTGTCAGTCTGACCTCAGACCCAGGGAAGATCATGGAGAGGGTCCTCATGGGAGCTATCATGCAGCGTATGCACGATGGCCAGGGGATCACGCCTAGTCAACATGGGTTTACAAAAGGTAGATCCTGACAAACTAACCTCATCACCTTCTATGACAAGGTGACCCGCTTAATGGATGAGGGTAAGGCTGTGGATGTGATCTACCTGGACTTTTGTAAAGCCTTTGACACAGTTTCTCACAGCATTCTGACTGAGAAACTGGCTGCCACTGGCCTGGACAGGTGGACCCTCAGCTGGGTTAAAAACTGGCTGGATGGCCGAGCCCAGAGGGTGGTGGTGAATGGAACAAAATCCAGCTGGAGGCCGGTCACGAGTGGCATCCCCCAGGGCTCAGTCCTGGGTCCAGTCCTGTTCAGCATCTTTATCAGTGATCTCGACGAAGGGATTGAATGCTCCCTCACTAAGTTTGCAGATGACACTAAACTAGGAGGAAGTGTTGATCTGCCTGAGAGTAGGGAGGCTCTTCAGAGGGATCTGAACAGACTGGACCGATGGGCTGAGTCCAATGGGATGAAGTTTAACAAGGCCAAGTGTAGAGTGCTGCACATGGGACATAACAACCCCATGCAGCGCTACAGGCTTGGGGGAGACTGGCTGGAGAGTTGTCAGGCAGAGAAGGACCTGGGGGTGTTGGTTGACTGCAGACTGAATATGAGTCAGCAGTGTGCTCAGGTAGCCAAGAAGGCCAATGGCATCTTGGCTTGTATCAAAAACAGTGTGGCCAGTATGTCTGGGGAGGTGATTGTGCCCCTGTACTCGGCATTGGTGAGGCCACACCTTGAGTACTGTGTCCAGTTCTGGGCTCCTCACCACAAGAAGGACATGGAGGTCCTGGAGCGAGTCCAGAGAAGGGCAACCAGGCTGGCGAAGGGGCTGGAGGGCAAATCCTATGAGGAGTGGCTGAGGGAGCTGGGGCAGTTTAGCCTAGAGAAGAGGAGGTTGAGGGGAGACCTTATCACTGCCTACAACTACCTGAAGGGAGGTTATAGAGAGGTAGGTGATGGTCTCTTCAGCCAGGTGACAGGAGATAGGACAAGGGGGAATGGCATGAAGCTGTGCCAGGGCAGGTTTAGATTGGATGTTAGGAACAAATTTTTTACTGAAAGAGTTGTCAGGGTCTGGAACAGGCTGCCCAGGGAGGGGGTTGAGTCGCCTTCCCTGGATGTGTTCAAAAAAAGGGTAGATGAAGTACTTGGGGATATGGTTTAGTTTAGTATGTGATTGGTTGGACTTGATGATCTTAAAGGTCTTTTCCAACCTTATTATTCTGTGATTCTGTGAAAGGAGGCCCTGGCTGTACTTTGGGCATGGATCCCAACGTTCTAGCTCAGAAAATTACATCCTTTCCACCATACCCATGCAACCTCCCTTGGATTTCAAAGTCTGTCCTACTTTCATGGGAGTCTCTTGGCACGATCTGCCCAACCCCAGGCTCCAGATACACGTTTTTGCATTTCCTCCAGGCTGTAGCTGCGGAAGTCACACACCCTCAAACTCCCTGAGAGGGTGTCAGGTGCCTCGTCCTCCACACTGCATGGCCTCATCTACTTTACATCTGGCACAGAAAGGGAACAACTCAGAGGGATGGTCTCTGTGCCACAGGAATGGTTTGTGTCACGGCCTGAGAGAAGAGTAAGGCCCCTGGCTTTGTTCTTGGGAGCTCAGGGGCAGAGGACAGGTCAGGGACACCCAACAGCTGTGCTCGCTGCATGGCCACCAAAGGCAGGGACAGCCCCTGGGCCTCCTGGGCACAGAGACTGCCTGGGGCCCAGCACCCCAAAGGCCTTCCTCTAAGGGGTGCTGGGTGGGGCTCCAGCAGGCCAGGCTGTGCATGGGAGGGCCCCCCAAAGACTGCCAGTGCATATGTTAGGGGATCATATGAATGTGCCTCTTCACTGTGAAACTACAAAACTTCTCCTCAAGGTTTTTAACACTGACAGAAGATATACAGAATAAAGAGTATCGAATTGTTACTCGTTATTCTTCATTTCTAGTGCAATGGGATTTGATAAGAGACATTGAAACATCGTATTCCACGTCCAGTTGTGGTGCAGCTGTATCGCGTTTTGACTTTACTTAACTCTAAGAAATGGAAAATAATCGATAATTTTTTAATATAAAGAACAAAAGACTGCAAGTTCCTACAGCACCCAAAAGCCTTCCTCTAAGGGGTGCTGATGGGGGGGGCTGCAGCAGACCGGGCTGTGCATGAGGGGCCACCCATCACACCTGGTCGCCAGACACCGCTGAGGTCACAATGCCCCAAGGCAGTATAAAAGGGGGTGTCCTGCCAGGCCCCTGCCAGAGCTGTCCTGGGGACAGCCCCAGGAACACGCAGGAGGAGCAGCTGCTCGAGGAGTTGGGGAAACTCCTCCCAGAGGGCTGAGGGAGGACCACACTCCGAAGGCCGTGGCCGCACTAAGCATATGCCTTCCTGAGGAGCGCTCCCGAGATCGCCATCCTCATCCCCCGCCGAGCCAGGGGCAGCAGTCGTAAGCAAACAGGATGCAGCAGTTTTGAAGCTTTGGAGCCCATGCCGGCACCCTGCCAGGCGCGGGAAGGATCCTTGCCCCCAAGTTGATGGGGCCAGGGGAGGAGATCAGGCTCCGGGCTGAGGGAGAACAGGGCTAGGGCATCTCCTGGGAGGCGTGACCAGCCGGTGGGAGGAGGGAGCCGGTCTTGCTCACATGCTCAGGGAGTAGCCGATCGCCAGCTCTGCTGCTGGGGTCAGGAAGGAATTTTCCCCCGGGGGGGATTGGCACTGGTCCGCGGCGGTTTTTTGCCTTCCTCTGCAGCACTGAGCAGGACCCCTTGCCAGGGCCCCTCTGGCCCATCTGGGCCGGGTCACTGCCTGCTGCTCGTGCCCCACGAAGGTGGCCTCTCGTGCCCTGCAGCTGGGGGGAGGAGGGCTTTTTTCCCCCACAGTGGGCTTGGAGTTGTGCCCCGGGGGTTTTTGCCTGCCTCTGTGGCACTGAGCGCGCTGGTCCCTTGCCAGGGCTCCTCTGGGCCGTTTTGGCTCGGGGCCCGCTGCTCGTGCCCCACGAAGGTGCACTCGTGCCCCGCATGCCGGGGGAGGAAGCTTTCTGGACTCCCGGGGCGGGCCCCAAGGGAGGCCCCCCCAGGACTGTCCTCTTTTCCTCGGTAGCACTGAGCACAGCCCCTTGACAGGGCTCGCTTTCCACAGGGGTTCTTGCTTGGCCAAAACAGACCCTGCTTACAAGGGCTCCTGCCTCGCTGCACCCACGCGGGGTATTGTGCAGCTTTAAGACAAGTAGTGTAGCATTATATGAGGTTAAAGTTAATTAATATTAAATTATTATTATTGTTACATTAAATTTAACATTAGTTAATGTTAAATTTTAAAAATATACAATACTCTATATAAAAAACAAGGCAAGGTGAGAGGCACAAGGCCAAAAAGAAGGCAAAAAGGAAAAGCCACGGCAAAAGGCAAAGCAAGGAACAAGGGAAAAGCCTTGGCAGAAAGAAGGCCAAACCAGTAAAATAAAATAAAAGTCAAAAGTAGAATTGTCTTTGTGTTGTTCATTGCTTTTTGGAACTGGTTAACTCTTGGCATTCCAGGCAAATCAAGATCTGGATTTCTAGTGAGCAGAGGGAACAGAATAGTATACAATAGGGTGTAGGGGAATGGGAATGAATGGAAATGAATGTGAATGGAACGGAATGGAGTGGAATGGAATGGAAGCCTGATCCAGGGTTTGTCTACGCCCTTGGCAAAGAAATGTTTCCTCATGTAGCCTCTGAACCTGCTTCGAGGGGTCCCAGCTTGGAGCCATTGCCCCATGACCTGGCCCTGGGTCCCAGGGAGAACAAATCAGCACCTGACTCTCTGCTTCCCCTCCCCAGCCACACTGCTGACTCCAGTTGCACTTCATGTCAACCAGCACCCCCAGGCCCCTTGCTGCAGCAGGGCTGCTGTCCGGCCACTCTCCCAGCCTTACTCCCTGCCAGGTGTGGAAACTGGCCTTTGGTCTTGGGACACTTTGATGTCACTGACGGTTGCCCAATGCTCCAATCTATCCAGATCCCTCGGCAGGGCCTCTCATCCCTCGAGAGAATCAACACCACTGCCCGGCTCAGGATCATCAGCACACTTACTAAGCACACATTCAACCCCTGCATCCAGATTCTTGATTCAGGTGTTGAACAGAACTGGCCTTAGAACTGAGCCTGGAAGGAAAGCACTGCTGACCGGTCAACAGACACATGCAGCCCCATTCACTCCTACCCTAGAAGCCCTGCCCCTCAGCCAGCTCTTCACCCAGCACACCATGTCCCTGCTCATCTCAGAGCTGGAAAATGCCTGGGGGAAGACAGGACCAAAAGCCTTAATAAAATCCAGGAAAACTATGTCCACCACTACACCCCCCATTCTGTCTTGCTGCAAATAGCCAATCGCTGGGAACGGCAATGAGCCGTTTGTCTCCAACAACCCGTCTGTCAAGGTACCAGAACCTCAGAGACAGGGTAACGCTTTGTGGACTACAGCCAGGAGCTGAGCACCACGCAGCCGCTCACTCAGAGGAGGGTGAGGAAGGGGAAGGGGAAGGAAACCAGAAGCTGGACCGTCCCCAAACCACGCGTCCTGGAGCCATGCACTCCTTCCCCACCAGCCCCCTTTATGGTCAGCATCCTGTCGTGGCATGGAATAGCCCCTTTGGAAGGTTTGGCTCACTAGTCGTGGCTGTGTCCCCTCCTAGTCCTGGCTGTGTCCCCTCCCTACTTCCTGCGTGCCACCACCTTCTGTCATTGGCAGGGCAGTGTGAGAAGCTGAAATTTCCTGGCTGCTTGGGAACATGTGATCTCTGTGGACCTGGTGTGCTATGGTCCTGAGATGCTGCGTTGTTTCTGCCCTGAGTGAGCACTGAACCACAACTGAGCTAGTGATTCAGTATTTTCCTGTACAAGATCACGTGCTTCAGGTAAACTTTTGCTCATTATAATAGAAACCCACACCTCCATCTGAAAAGCTACCCGGCCTCCAAGGTGCGACCACCCCTCACTGAACATGCACTCTGAATTTCTGTTAATTTCCTTTAAATCCAAAGCAAAGAAAACTTACACCAATCACAGCAAAGCTATGCATACCTAGAGTCACTCAAGCTCCACCTGATAGGTAAAAATAGTATAAAAGTAGCCCAAAACCAGAGGCCTGGAAGGGAAGATACCGTTGTAACTAGTCAAAAAAGATACCGTCACCAACCATGGTCGGCTTCTGGGACCAGCCGACGGGCTGAGCCTCTCGTATCCCCCACCCCCAGGGATGCCATTTAGCTCTCCTAGGAAACTTAGAGATCTCTAGAGAGAATTCTTTACGTTGCTGTATGGCTCAGATACTTTCACGTTGCTTTATGTGTACCTTTACGTGCTCTTATGTTGCTGTGCTATTGCATGTGCTGTTGTGGATGGTGGAGCATCACCGGCAATCCAAAGCAGCTGCGCTCTGATCCCAACACACAGCACCATTCCCTAATCCAGCTGTGCCAGCTCCTCCCTGGACGCCACCCAGCCGACCGAGTGTGGCCGTGCTGGCTCATCGACCGTGACTGGAGGGAACGGTGCTTGCACCATTTGTGACTCTGCAGCAGTCGTGACAGGGCAGCACTGTACGTGACCGGGCTCAGAGCGCAGGATCTGCACTCGCTCAGACTCCAAGCTGCCCCCAGCCCCTCAGATCCCCGAGGACAAGCTGGAACACAAGCAGGTTGATTCTCTGCTAAATTCCTTTACCTCTTTAATGTCAAAGAGGGGGAAGGAGAGGGGAAAGAAAACCAAAGGCCAACCTCATGGGCTGGGATGAAAATGGTTTACTGGGACAGCAGAGAGAGAGGAATAACAGTAACAGGACTGTATAGCAAAATACACAAATCTGGTGATACACCATGCAGTTTCCAGCTGAACTGCACAGCTCAGCTGTACAAATTGTTCAAAAATACCATTTCCTGGGAAGCAGGATGAGCGGTTTGGCTCAAACAACCTCTCCTGCAAGATAACAGAACCTGCAGAGGCCGGGTAATGTTTTGTGGGCTGGGTCTCGCCTCACAAGGGGCTTGATCCCACAAGCATCTGCGGGTGGGACTAAGGCCTCCATCCTCCCAAGGCCGGAAGGGCCTGTAGCCTCTTGAGCTCAAAGCAGCCGCTCTGACAAACTGGACATTACGCTTCCGCATTCGATAAACCATCTGGACACTGGCCCTGCAAGGGCAGCCCCTCAGTCAGCAGCCGCCCTGACTGAGAGACAGGACACTGTCCTTATCCCATAAGGAACAGTGACAGGCAGGCGGGGCCCTGCGGAGGCACAGCGCCTTCTAGCTACAGTCCGGTGTGAGGCCACTGAACGGGGTCACTGCTCCATCAGCCCACCTGGGGGGGTCAAATAACCCCTTGGTTGGGACCCCCATTCCCCACCGACTCATTTCCAGAACACTCTGCAACTCAACACTGAGCCTGCACAAGATATGCTAGGCCTCCCTGAAGGGTGGGGACAGGGAGCATCAAAGATGCAGATTCGGGACATCTGGCACGCACCCTCCATCCAAGCACCACACCTTTATGACCAGCTACGCTGGATCCACAGGTAGCGACATCTTCTTCTTTTTTCTCTTTTACTCTCTTTCTCAGTCTCTCTCAACTTCTACCCTTGTTCTCAGCACAGAACCGTAACAGCACTTCCAGGTTTGCTAAGTTCTACTGACTGGGATCCGTTGCTCCCAATATATGGTGTGGGGCGGTTCCGTTTGCAAGCTTTATGGCTGTACTGGCTTTTAAGGAAAGCTGTGCTTTGCTGGGACCTCCTGGGTAATTGTTGTTACTCCTGAGTACCACGCCGAGGATCAGAAGCTGATCTTGCCGGTGTGGTTGTTAAAAGAGACCAGCAAAGAGAGGGTTAACCTGGCCCTTGGGGCAGGTAGCAAAGGTCAACTCTACAGGTACCCATCTGCTGGGGACCGGGACAGACAGGTCTCAATCTCCCTGGTTTGCCTTGCCTGCCTGGTGGGACCTGACAGCGTCCCAAAGCCAGACTGTCCCCAAACCACGCATCCTGGATGCCTCCGCCTTCTCCAAAACACAAGAGTGTAAGAACCTGAACAGACCTTGGCTGCTTGGGAACAACTAAAAACATCAGTGAGTTATCAGCACTGCTCCCATCCTGACTACACCAATGGGATGAAGTTTAACAAGGCCAATGGCATCTTGGCTTGTATCAAATACAGTGTGGCCAGTATGTCTGGGGAGGTGATTGTGCCCCTGTACTCGGCATTGGTGAGGCCACACCTCGAGTACTGTGTCCAGTTCTGGGCTCCTCACCACAAGAAGGACATGGAGGTCCTGGAGCGAGTCCAGAGAAGGGCAACCAGGCTGGTGAAGGGGCTGGAGGGCAAATCCTATGAGGAGTGGCTGAGGGAGCTGGGGCTGTTTAGCCTAGAGAAGAGTAGAT